>OZ057414.1:26534321-29034321 GCA_964056705.1 Troilus luridus
CATTGTCATCAATGATTCGGTACCTCAGTTGTAACGGTCTCAGGATGGCATCCCATTTTTATTTAAATATTATTTAGTTCAAAGCATCTTAATTTCTTACGATCTTTTATTTCTTATTACTTTTCTATGAGATAATTGTTTGGGCAGTGATACCAATGTAGCAGAATGTTTATTATTTATGATAATAATATCGGATTCTGGTCCAATGAACTGAGAATCATAAATGAAACGCCATGACATATCTGAGAACAGTTTGGCGGATGTGTTGTATAGGAAACGCTAGAATAGATTCAGACTAATGAAAGCAGATATGAAAATTCTTCAAAGCAGATGGTTCACTTAAGCACTAGGCATAACTGCAATCCATAGCTTGGTAAGAGGACGAGGAGTACCCCTGAAACAAGAATCTTTACGACTACAGGAGCGACCAAGCAGAAGACGTGACGCGGTTGTGACGCCGAGAGGAGACATTCAAATGCCAGGTGAGACTTGATAACCGACCGCCGCCTCCACTCAACCACAAAGGGCACCGGGTTTCCCCTTCTGAATGTCACAACGGCGCCCTTTTTTTCAACCCTGATCCCTGGATAATCGAGTTTTCACAATTGATTATGTCATTAAGAGCAATTGGCACAATTTCGTCAATGTAGCATATTTTTAACCGCAATAATTAAGTTATCTTAACGTAATCACAAGGCCATCATTTCAATTCATTACCTTTTTTTTAAATTTATTTAGTGAAATTTACAACTGTATAATAGTAATATATCGAGTAAACAATCTACATGAGCTTGAGCTAAAGGCGAGTAGAGGAACTACCCAATATGATACTCGAAGAACAAATTCAACTAGAAGGTCACGACGCCATCTTTTTTTCAGAAGCTTCGCAGGATTATCAGGATTTAAAGAAGTTGCCAGGTCTGAAACCAGTGGGTTTGAGTGGGAATAAAGTTCTTCGTGAAAAGATTGATACCGGATTCGGCCGAAATCAGAAACAAATGGAATATTAAGGTCATTATGATATTATCACTTTTTTCGTTATAAAATAAGGAGCATTGAGGATTTGACGAATGATTTTGGATTGTAAGGATTGGATACGAGAAGAATTCGATGGCTTAGTGGAGCCCCAAAGCTCTACTCCGTAAGCTCAGAAGGGTCTTATGATTGTAATTTATATGAGTCTTTTGTAATTAATTGGGAGCTTAGAGCCTTTATCTAGTAAATGTTGAAGTAAACTGAAACGGCGAGCTCTTTTTTTTCAGTCTTGTATGAAGATTCCAAGTTAAACGTATGTCAAGGTGTAGTCCTATTTACTGGGCCTGTCCTGCAGGAGTAAGTGGGATTTTATTAAACGATACAGGACAGGAAGTCGTTGGCTTACGAAGGAGTGTAAAGGTGATTTGACGTGATTTGTGCGAATTTATTTTAACCCTCCAGTTTAATTCATTACCTTAATTTGAATTTTAGAATGCATTAGTATAAATGCCGAATAGCAAAGCCTTAAATCACAAAAATACTGCAAAACACTAATCAATCAACTTTTCATCAATTGAGGTATATTCCGGACCAACGCCAAAAGAAAAATCACATCAAAGAAGATAAATATTTTTATTTTGAGACTACAAACCAAAAATTAGTCCATAAAAGTCATTTGCTCTAAAAATGTGTTAAAACCGATAGTACTACTTTAAGGTCACCTCAAACATTTAGGAATAAAAAATCCTCCGGGATTTCATTTACCGAACAATCTCCTAAACAAACAGAGGGAAGAGTACTCATGATTGTTCACTACATATAAGAGAGTTGAAAAATTGGTTCCGAAGCCAAAAAATACGGAATTTCCATATGGATTTTTAGCCCTTAAAGAAAATGCTACTTTTAAAGAAAAAGCAACGGGAATTCTCCATGACTTGACAGGTCCACTGCACATTTGTAAATCCCGCACGTGTATTGCGGTCTTTAAAAGAAACTGTGATTTCAACTTCAGATGCAAACTTAAGTATTTAAATCTATCACTTTTCCACTATTTACTGATTAAACACATGGCCTTACATTTTGTTGGTCGTTACTACCTACATTAATTATAAGGTATAAATTCAAGTTTAATCATCCTGTATAAATATTTGTATGGACTGATGACTTCTTGTAATGGCATTATATACCATTTAATACAAACCATGTAATATAAGCATCTAAGCAAGACTTCACTAATTAACAACTTCAAACAACCTATATAAACTTGTCTACTCATTATACGGTGTTTCTTTATGTATCTATGTTTAGGAATTAGTAAATTACTTATGTTTAAATAATCAAAACTCTATGTTATAAACTTCTTACGATACTCTAAAACAATTTTTTCTGTTAATTTTATGAACATGATTTTTTTCTTTGATTAATTATGATTATTCTCTCATAAAATTAAGTGCTGGTTTGGAATGATGAATAAAACAAGCAGGTGTAAACAATGTTTTCTGGAGTGGAAATTCATTAGCGGAAAATTATGTTCCAGAAATCCGTTGAAGTATAAAATTAATTCAATAAAAACAACAACAGAGACATAAAATATTAATTAGAACGCTATAGAAAAAACTGAGTCGTTTGGCACAGCTCTTATAGTGAAGTTGCTGTCCCTAATTGAATCTTTTTGGTCAGTTGATATGAAACGTGATGCACTTTATCTTCTTTGTTTATATTTATGGTTCTTTTTGATGGTGATTATTTTTAAATATTTTTATTTTGAAGAGAAAAGATTTGTGCTGGCCGGTATTCGAACCCGGATTCGACGACGAGTAACGACCAAAAAATGTTTGGCCATGTGTTTCAATTAGTAAATAGTGGAAAAGTGACAAATTTAAATACTAAGTTAAAAGAATGCTTCTGAAGTTGAAATCCGCAATACACGTGCGAGATTTACATATTTGGAATGGACCTATCAAGTCATGGAGAATTCCTGTTGCTTTTTTTTTTTAAGTAGCATTTTCTTTAAGGGCTAAAAATCCATATGGAAATTCAGTATTTTTCGGTTTCGGGAACGAAGTTTTCAACTCTCTTATGTGCAGTGAACAATCATGAGTACTCTTCCCTCTGTTTGTTTAGGAGATTGTTCGGTAAATGAAATCCCGGAGGATTTTTTATTCCTAAATGTTTGAGATGACCTTAAAGTATTACTATCGGTTTTAACACACTTTTAGAGCAAATGCCTTTTACGAACTAATGTTTGGTTTGTAGTTTCAAAGTTAAGCTACCAAACCCAAACTTCAAACATCTGGTGAAACCAATACAAATATGATGACTAGAAGTGCGTACATAGAAAAAAAATTATATATTTCTATAAAACTTAGGTTGTCTTTATTTTTTTAGATCTGTCCCTTCATTCTGGATACGCGACATGTTTAAGTAATGGTAGACCAGTGTTTCTGAATGTAATATGTAAGCGATTTACAATAACTGTTCAACATACTGATGGGTATTTCCAATGTAGATTGGAATGTGTAATACTATTGAACACCATTTGAGAATCTGGACAATGGAGTGAGGACCGAAACAGCACCAGAATTATTTTTATGACATTTTTTTTATATTCCTTCGCATGTTATTCTGCTTATAAGTATTATGACGTCGTTTCTTGATCATTTTATTTATTTATTGTAGGATGTTGCCTGAATAGACCAACATTTGCTTCTGTAATCAATTATTAACGTTTTCTATTTTTTTTTGGTCTGTTTTTTTTTAAATTTATGTTTCCGGAAAGACCCTAAAAACTTTCTGCCAACAATTTTCGAAACAAACCGACTTTCTTTAGGTTTGGGTATCTCAGATTTATTCCTCTTAAATAGGATTTTAAGGCTGATGATATGAATGGTATATTTCAAGTTAATGCTAATAAAAATGCTTTAAGATAACTACCATTATAACACATTAAGGAAAGCTTTTAGGTTCAGAACATGGTAGAGTCTGAACTGTTTTTAGTGTAACGGTTGTGCAGGGAAGTGATTTGTCCGATATCATGCTCAACCGCCAAATAGATCCCCCATTAAGGGTATTTATTTTATAGAGGCTTCCAGGGTCTCCAGATCCCACAGAATTTATCGGCTGTTAACAGATTAAATAATTGATCTGCCTAAGGCGGATTTGGCAGAGCACTACACACACACACTGATTTGACTCGCTCCCTATCTTATATTTGTATATAATCTGTTTTTATTATTTAAACAGACAAAAATAAAGTAACTGTAAGTATTGCACGTTGATTAAAATTTTCTTCTGCGCCCTGTTTCGATATCCTCTGGAAGTTGAATATCGAGGTTTCGTATAACAAATTGGACTCAAGTCATCCCCGAGCGCATTGTTGGAGAAGCCAGAGCGGAGACATGCTACTTCTAGTGTAATTAAAACACATTCTCGAACTCAACTTAATTAGTTAGGCAAAGTTGCTTGGAGCTTGTTATAGCTGGTCCTGGAAATGGCTGGTATCCTTAACTAGGAGGATAGATTGTTATGATATTCTGTTGTGTATACAATCCGAAACCTGTACTGGGCAGTAACAAATTATCTTATTAATAACAACAACAATAAAATTATAATAATCCCCTCTGGTGTAATACAATAAATACGATTGATTGATCACCAACGATTGACTTTTGTCATACCGAAATTTACAAGCTACTTCCGAAAGGATTGCTGGAGGCATCAACGGTTGTTGACATTTCATGAACAGGAGTAAATTTAAGAATAAATATGGCAATAATATTAACTACAGTCGTAAGAAAGGAATGCCTGTTAGCCAGTGAATGCCTCTCAATGAACTATAGCCTTTCAAAACTGGAGGTTCCTAGTCCTGGAAAGAACGATTTTAAGATAAATCATGGGTGCTATTCAGGATAGATACGGATGAAACCGGGAAAGAAAGTTACAGAGAAATCTATCAGAAAATGGAAGGAATCTCAAGTACTATGAGGAAGGGGAGGCTGTCATGATCGACATGGGTAGGGAATAAACAGGCATAGAGTGATCAAAATCTTCGAATATTTCTGGAATAACAAACTATATTGAAAACTACTGCAACGGAGACTAAAGAAGTTACGAAGTATTTAGAAATGTTGAACGTCACAGTCTTATTATGGAAGAAAGAAATTAAAAATAATTCTAAACCAAGGTAACTAGTTTGGAAGGATTTCAGGGTTAAGAAATACCAGAGAGTATTGGCTAAAATCGCACAGAAGGTCAAGAAAACATGTCAGACATGAAGGAATAATAGAGACTGGAAAATGCCCAGTAGGAAATAATAGGAGAATAGGAAATATAAAACAAAATATGTTTCTCATGGTGAAGGGTGATCTATGGTTTAGCGGTAAGTATACCAAACTATGGCCAAGATCCCGGCTTCGCAGCCTGGCAGGTGGCCCTAAGATTTGATTGGGAGTAACAGTCCCTTGGTTATGCCATCTTACAGAGGGGAAGCAATATAGTGGTGTCAGGTACTCGCTAAAGATCCCTCCCCTAATTATACCTGAATAGGAAAAATCTTGGACTCCCACTGTAGCGTCGTCCGAATAGCCATACCAGTGGAGTGATTGAGTAAACAATCATGTAAGTTATTTAAACTGAAATAAACAATCATGAAAACGAATCTTGGATAAACGAAAATTGTTGGCATCATTTTTGGAATTGTGAAATTTATTTATTTAAAACATTTTTGTTAATTACCTTTAATTTTTTTCTGATTAATTTTGTAATGTTTGTAACTTATAGAATATTTTGTTTGTCTTTTTTTCTTTTAACAATAAGTACTTTTAGGTGATTTATAGATAAATGTTCATACCCTTATTTACAAAGAATCGTATCTACAATTTTTGCATTTTTGCTATATGTTACGGTAAAAAATACCATACAAGTTGATTAAATAAACGTTATTATTTGCTGTAAATTATATAATTGCTTGATGAATTTCGTAACTTTTGATTTGAACGCAGCGCGTTTTTAATATGTGTTTTTTTATAAATTATAAAAACTCGAAGCCATATTCAATTTGAATTAAAGTCTTATGATATAATAATATGAATAATTAAATATGAAGCCCTATTAATCATTTTACGGTGTAATATACATTAAAAAAATTGTGACTTAAAATAATCTAAAAATCTCTATTGAAAACAATAGAAATTTTTAGAGATTGTAGATACGTTTTTATAAACCTATTCTTTCCTCTTTAATAATCCTCATTATTTTAAAATAATATATGTTCCCAGTTCCTGCTCAGTGGGACTTGAGCCAGATTAGGCACAGCTAAAGTTAAAAGTTATTTTTTTAAAATGTTTACAACTACAGAACGCCGTTTCCTGCTACTTCAACATTTACTAGACAAACGCTCTAAGCTCTCAATAAATTACAAAAGACTCATATACATGACAATCATTAGACCCATCTAGACTTACGGAATAGACCTTCGGGGCTCCACTAAACCATCGAATTCCTCTCGTATTCAATCCTTACATTCCAAAATCCTTCGTAGAATCCTCAATGCTCCTTACTTTGTAATGGACAAAGTAATCCATAATGACTTTGATGCCCCATTGGCCCGAATCCGGTATTAATCTTTCTATGACAAACTTTATTCCCACTCAAATCCACTTGTTTCAAAACTACCAACCTCTTTAATTCCTGATAATCCTCCAAGGCGTCTGAAAAGAAGATGGCCTCGTAATCTTCCAAGTTGAACTTTTAATTTGAGTACCTCCACTGGGTAGTTTCTCTACTCGTCTTTTCATGCCAATGTAAACATTCATTATATTTACTTGATGTACCTATTCTGTTATACAGTTGTAAATTTCATTAAATAACTTTTAAAAAAATCTATAGAACTATAACTGCCTAAAATATCCGATACATATCATTAAAAAAAGAGTGAGTTTTTTGAAACCCCAATAAAATAATTTTTGTTAAACATATTATTGTATAGTTTAATATATTCGAGCTTATTCAACATTATTTTGAGTTTATTTTAATTTTCATATTTAATCAGTTAGTTACGTAATCATAAATTCCAAAGCAACTAACTAATAATATAACTTTTTTCATGAATAAATGATTAATAACATATCTTAATTATTTCATTAATAATATATTTATGATTAATGATTATTTAAACTGACATAAATTGAGATTTTTATGATAATACATAAGTTGTTTATTTTTTATCCTTGAGATGAAAGACCGAAATAAAAGTAATTAGGTAAAATTCATAAACTTCTGAAATGTTTTAGTGTCGTAGGAATATTTGACGATTAATAAAATACAGACCAGTGTTTAAAAAAAAAATGATTGAAAACAATTTTAAAGAAAAAATGGTAATGACTATGACCTGTCCATATAACACTGTTTTATATATTATTTTTCGAAAACTGTTCCATAAACAGTAAATTGAACAAACCATAAACATTATGATATTTTATCTGCTATTTTTATATTTAAAAACTGTATTTTGATTGGCCGGCTTTATAGGACCTTTCAAGAGTTGTTCCGATGTTAAAATAGTCCTACTAAATAACTTATTATAATTAATTAAATATTTTATACTTCTTACACCATTAAGAAGTTTGGTATTTTTACGAATTATTGTTGGCATAATATTTCATGAACAAAACATTGTTAAATGCGCTAAAGTGTCTTAGTAAGAGCGATTAACAGTATATTTTACTAATTACGTAGTCAGTGGGAGGCAGCAGAATTAAATATTCACATTGGTCAACACACTTGGCAATCGAGATTTTTATTTTGCTTAAAAGAGACCAAACGATGTCAATATCAACTTTTTCATTATTTTTCTGAACATACCATATAATTACAAATCCTATTCAGACATTATAAAGTAATTCTTTATGCTTTAATATCACATTTTAAAATGAAAATTTAACACTAATTTTCCCAAGTCCCACTGGGTTTAGATCGAAAACAAAAACAACATAACCCAACATGTAGAGAATGTGTAGCTACATTCATTTTATGAATGCATGTCCCTAACTATTTTTCATCCATGTTATATCCTCATTTAGGAGTGAATGTTCTTTTTTTATAATATTTTTATATTGGGTTATTGGATCAAACTCAAGGTAACAGAGTTAGTTTCATGCCATATCTAATAATTAACATTAATATAACAGCGGGAAATTCAAAATTATTAAATTTTATTGATTGAGAACTGTTTGATTCCCCAAGAAAATGACACCATGGAACTTTATTCAACTGAAAACTTAAGTTTATTTCCACAAACCTATATATACATTAACAGACTTATACACTTTGGTAATACTAAGGCATATTAAGAGGTGCAATTTTATTTATTTATTTAACCGAAATCCTTTCATTCGATTAAGAGAGAAACGCATATTTAATAGTGATGTGCTGCCCTGATTTATAGTCATCGAACAATATGGCATAATTTATTTATGTTATAAAACGTTTGGTTCAAACATTATTTATTGGAATCCTTTTCTCTGACTAAAATTGTTATAATAATATTATCGTAACGATCAACTAAAGTATAAATTTAATTTTATTTTTACATAGGTTTAAGTTCAATTCAACCTACTTCCTTTCTTAAGAAGTAGTGTTTCACATATTATTTAAATTATAACAGGAAGAAATAGGTCCGAGTTTGAGGTGAAAAAAAATTCTGGGAAAGCCAACGTTTCCACCCACATTGCAGGTCTCTAAGCCCTGAGCATCTGTTGGAGTCAATTTCAATTACAGATTCAAAGGAGAAACATACACACTCCCACCCACCCACAAATTAGGTTCCGTGAAGCTAAAATGGGGGAGCGGAGTGGCTCAGTGGTTGAGCACTGAGTTACCATGCCGGAAATCCTGGTTCAAATCCCGCTGCGGGCAGTTACTTTTATTTAATCTGTTTGCAGCCGGAGATGGATCATATAGGATCTAGGACCCTCCTGAGGCTTACCCAGCCTCTATAAAAAATTATAAAAATAGGGTACCCATAATAAGGGGGAAAAACCTGGCGGTTGAGCGTGACCTAGGACAAGTCACCTCCTTGCAGAACCGTTGTCCATGAAACAGTACAGTCTCAACCATGTACTGAACCCCCAGACTCGTTTACGGGTCGTAGTGATACAGAAAAAAAAAAGCTAAAATGAATTCTCGTTTGGATAGTTAAACTGAAAAGTTTTAATCGGTAATCGGTTCATTAAAAATTGCTCGATATTGGGCTTAAGTGTGCGATTTAGTCAATTTCGTGATTAATTTATTTATTTTGTTAAAATATTGTTAGTCGTAATTGTTAAATATTGTATAACTGGTCTATAATTTGTTAATGTATTTATTACTTATATATTCCCCTCTTATGATATATCGTCATAATAGTAGATTATATTATATTATATATTATAGATATCTACGAAATGTAAGGAAGGATAAGATTACTTATTCCGTAGGATGCTAGCTCGCTGGTAGGGGTAGTTAAAGCCCCGTCAAGTGACGTCACATTCTTATCTGTAATACACTAAATCTTTTGTGCCCCCGACCAATTCTTTCCCAATAAATAAGTAAAAACAAAAAGTAAAAATCAATAACCTAGTATACTTGACCTAGCCAAGATATTTTGCAATTAAAATTTAGCATAATGTATGATGAAGGTTATAATGGGATTATTCCAGTTGAAATTACGCCTCCCAAGCTCATACTGGGTATGTTAGTCATTCTCAAATAACCAAGCTGTCAATTTTTTTAATTTATGTTTATTTTATAGCAACTTTTTTCTATCCAATCTAGTTTTATGGATTATAAAGTATAAGATACTTGTTTATTTAACGTCACTTTATGGTGCCATGGCAAATCGGAAGATGCAAACAGGGGTATTTGTCACCAAAAGTCGATCAAAATTATTTTTAGTTAAGTTTTGATACTATTTCATAATTTTGTTATTATAGAGGTTATAGCTATAACAAATAATAAAAGAAACTAAGAAAAACATTAAACACAACCTTTTTTATATTACATTAAAAAAACTAAACAACTTTAAAATAGGTACATAATAATGGCATGACAGTACAATAATGTTGATAAATAATATTAATCCGAGAAATGATCCCATCCTTCTTCATCAGAACTCATTTCATCTTCTGTGTTGTTGTCCTCAAATTGGGTACATGGGCCCCATGGGAGCAACATTTCAATGGTTTCTTGCTTTGACATTTTTGGGGGTCTGGGCTTTATGCAGCTCTAATATGGATCAGATGTCAATAAAAGCCTATTCACAACATCCGTATTGCATTGAAGAAATTTTCTGGAATATCTTATCGGTATTGCCGAAAATGTTTGTTCCTTGCTTCTGCTGCCTCCTCTGACAAATTATCAATTAGTAGAAGAGCATGATCAATAATAGTTGGGTCATCTATTTTTATGTAGTGTAGGTGACATTGGATACCATGGGTACAGTTCGATGCACCACTCAGCCGTTTTATGACAGTAGGCAGCGAATTTTTTAGTATATGTTTTGTGGCCACTAGATATCACTTCTAAAATAGTCGCAAATCTGTCGATAAGGTTTCTGTCAACACCTGTTAGATTTGCAGATACCTCGGTGTTAGCAAAGAACCTCCTGCTGGTGTTTCCATCATTATAGTTGCCAAAATTAGCTTTAGGCATATCCACTATTAGCCCAAGTCAAATCTCGGAATGATTATTTAGGACGACCCAAATTAGATATACATGGTTGTACAGGAATTTCAATGGTTCCTTGCTACCAATCATGGTTTTTCTTAAAAAATACACGTTCTGTTCTCTTAGCAGCCTGCCATTTTGATTTCATATCCGATTTGAGTCTTGAAAACTTTTGCTGAAACTGTTGCATTTGTTCCTCTGTGAATGTAGGTTGTTTTACAATCTTTTCCTCGACTAATTCCAACTTCTGTGCACAATCCATTCCTATACAGTCTTTAGTCATCTTAAAAAAAAGCTTCTCGGCCCATGATCGGTAATCCAGAGGAGCCTATAACAAGTGAAATGTTAAAAAAGTAAAAGAGTGAACATTATATCGTCGTTTGGTTCTACAACAACTGACTGTTTATTTATTTAATGTATGTTTTAGCTCATAGTTTTGGATAAAACTGGGAAAAAACACTCTAACGTTAGAGAAAAGTCAAAAATCAAATCTGGGAAAAGGCCGGAAGTATATCAAAATTCTTAATTTATACATCTCTTATGAAAAAAATGAGCACAAAATTAATCATTCGAAAAAAATTTATTAAAATAACATTGAAAGGCATCACTAGATTTATGTTGTTATTTTCTGATTCTACATACCTCGTTGTATAATATCCATTTTAAAAATCACCAATATTCACTTGATAACAATCACGAAACCAATATCAAACACACAGATATTTCATTCATTCACTTGGTAAGAGCACGTGCGACTTGTAATACCTTCATAATAGAACTAATACAGCGGCAGGTACAGCTGTTTTCCCAGAAAAAAATATGACCTTTTGTTCTATAAACATTTGGCTTAACGTAAGTAGAGGTAGGTTCCCGGAATTGTAAAAATAAATTGTTCCTATTTTGATCAACTTTTGAAGTGAAGTAGAATTACGTAGCGTGACGTCCCTTGACGGGACTTTAACTACCCCTAACTCCAAACTAGCAACCCTCAGAATAAGTACTGGTTAATGTAAAAACAGCTTACTCATATATATTTAAATTTATTCAGTCATGTTATGAAAATGAATACATTTTATTTATTAAATCTACCCGAAATTGCTTTTGTTTAGCTAGTGAAAAATAAAACTAATATAATAAAAAAAATACACGAAGAAATAGAATTTAGTGGGCTGAGCGTGGGAGGGCGAAGATAATTGAGAAAGGAGATAGGGGCTTCACATAAAGTGGCTATGAAATTCCTCTCTGCTATGGGCCCGGTGGTGATAAACGACTTCACTCGCTTCCCCGTCCTGTATAAAATAAGTAATAATATTTTTTATCTTTATTACCTCCCATGTAGGATCATGTCCCCTATGTAGGATGGCACTCCTGCTCCTCGATTGTAAAGCCAGTGCCTTCTTTATCTAGCCGAGAGTGGTGCAGTGTCTGGCGCAGCGTGAGACCTACGCCCTTTCTATGGTCGTTGTACATTTTTATGTCTCACTCCTTTGTTTTTCGTATAAATCTTTCATTTTACACTCTTTTCATCATTACTCTCTCTCTCTTTCTATATATATATATATATATATATATATATATATATATATATACACATAAGTTCTCATATTTAAAATAATAGTAGTTCCGTGAATATAGCCTAGAGGAATTTGAGGGAAAGAAAATATAGAAATATTAGGGTCTTATTTTAAAAAAAAAGTAATTTTTTTACGGTAACTAACGTGATTTTTTTAAAATAAAAAAAGTATCTTTCAACCCTAATTTTTTTTAAAGCTGGGAGTAAGAACACAAAGTGCATACACTGTTTTAAATGGATAGTCCAAGGACACAAATGCAGGCTCTGTTCACACAATATTACACGAAATGGAAAATGATCTTTAGTGCATCAGAGTAAAATAAAATAATGAGAAGTATTCAAATCAAAAGATAAAAAAAAATGAGATTTTTCAATAAACAACTGTGACTAATATTCTAAATTTTTAGACTATTTGGATTTCAAAAGACTGTTTGGACATATCGAGAAGCACGCGTACATATACAAAATAAGTTAACAACACATTACGAAACTCAAAGAAAAACTTTCTACAAAAAGATGAGAAATGCAATGTCTTAGAGATCTGCTCAAGAGCCATTAATCACTTATCAAGAAAATATTCCTGCAAATCGATGATAAAAAGTACAAATATCAATTTTCGGGATACTCGGGGGTAAATATAATTTAAAATAATCAACAGATTAATGATTTAAATAAAATACCTTCTTAAAAACAATCATTTAGCATAAATTACTCTATTATTAAGTCCTCCTAAGGGACGAAATATAACAGCATTTACATTGGTAGGCTGTAAGATCAGTTGAGCTCTATGAATTTCGAAACTTGTTTTGGTGATAAAGGGAAAATATTTAAACATTATTTTCGACAAAATAAACAGAAATTGAGGGTGAAAGTTATAAACAATAAATACTCCTTAACTCAGATAAATCCAAACACAAATAACAAGTTTACCCGGGAAGGGGAGATCCTGATTCGCTCGGAGTCAGGAGATCAAGTTTCCTGGCGGAGTTGAGCCTTTGGATACGGGGTCCTAAAAACATTAATTGAGCGAGGGTCCGGACCGCGATGGAGTTAGCCGGGAGTTGGGACCTCAGTCCCGTCCCAGGTTCCTAATTGAAGTCCTCTTTCATAGCCAATCGCTCCAGTTCATGTTTCCTTCGTCAGTTTTCGACATCGAAATATTGGGGTATTTTTCCTTGTGTAGGTACCTACGAGATACTTTCAGTAATCATAATTACCTCAAAATAACGATAATATTTATGTTTCAAATCTTTCTATTATAAAAAAAGTTCTCAGGTATACAAAATTGTATTTTCCTTTTGTAAACCAAATCGGATCGTAACAGAGACAACACATTATTTTTCCTAGAACCGATTCTCCATTGGATTGTTTTTTTATTCAATTTGTGTCTGTACTCGCTCTGCTATTCCATAGTAAATATTATAGGTAACGGTTGTAGAAATCCTGGCAATTTCATCTCCGAAAAAGAAATGAGATAATAATTCACTTCTTGCATGTCTATGTTCTTTGCTATGAAACAGAACATGTATAATAATTCTTATCATTTTTATTAATGCATATTATAAAATTAAATGGTTAAATCAAATATAGCTTGTAAATTAGAAAATATTCTAAGAAGCTATTTTATTTTCTCTAATTTAGACATTGGACGATACCGGTCCATGCAAGTTCGAACGCTGTACTTCGCTCTGAGACGAAACTATGAACCGATGACAATAGTAGTAATTTTATAGTTAATCATTGTGTATCAAGTTTATTCATTCAAATATTATATTATTAAATTTAACAGTCGAAGAAATTAAGTCAATTTTATCTTGTAAGTCGAAATTAAGTAATAATCCAGTTTTATAATAAATCGACTTTTGATAGACACTGGATCGTGTTTAATGATTTAAAACATTTTTAATTATCAAATTATATAAAATCAAAAGATTAAATGAAGTAGAATTTGTAAATTCAAAAGTTTGAGCATTGAAATTGAAAGAAAAAAAAATTAAAATGCTGAGATACTCGTAATGTCTAGAAATAATTTTTTTCCCTGCTGATACTATATTGAAATCAAATTGCACTTATTCAATTTAAGCACCGAGTGTGTAATTATATGAACAGTTGCATGAGCTGTAAAATGGGAGCTGGTCGAAGACGGGGGGGGGGGGGGGAGGACTCTCGTACTGGATAAAATGAAACAAAAAGATTTTACTCATTATTTTTTTATCAATTAGTATACATTCGTTTGAAGGACACTACTGGACACATTGTGTAAAAATTTAGCACAAATGTCAAAATAATAATAAAAACTATCAAATGTTTATAAGGTATTATAAATCAACCGTTGGTCTAGAAAAATTACATCGTAATGAAGACTTGGGCCCAGACCCATCATAGCTTGTATTGGTTTATAAAACATTTATTTCCATAAATTGATAGGGGCTAACCGATTAATTCGACTATTTGAAATTAGGCATCATGAGGGGGGTGAGGGGATGTCCAGTGAGCCTATTAATGTCCTTCTTATCTCCCTGGTCCGGGTTCGAGTCCTTACTGGCTATGCAATGTGGTTACTCTTAATTAAAGGTGGGAAAACTTGGACGTTGTTACAGGCCGAATTAACTTCTTAATCCACTGTTGAATAGTATAATTATCTCATTCAAAAATTACCTCCTAATGAAGTCTATAGTAAATTCGATATAGGCCACACGAAAAAACTATTAAACTAATGTCCTTCATACCAGACGGATGAATAAATCAGTTTAAACTATAAACCAGAGCAGAATATTAGGCCGTTGGAAAAAAAAAATCATAGACTATACCGTGCTTGGGAGCAGTAAAATTTATCTCTGCATAATTATCAGCAAAGTTTCGAACCCGAACATTAGCTTTTTGATAATAAATGAGCTACTCAACTAAATTACACCTCCCCATTATTAAAGAAAATAGCTCCTCAACTTGAGAGTAATAGTTTAAAAAAAAATTGTAAACAATTAAACTGCTATTGAAGAGATTTTATTTTTATTAAGGGGAAGGTTTGAGGGAAATAAACGGGGAAAAGAAATACCTTGAGATTAAAATGTTTTAGGGCCAGGATTTATCTTTTGTATAAGTTCTAAACATCCTTTTCCCGGAATAAGGATTTGTTTTCTTTTTTCATTTTCTTTATTACTAGTAGCTACTTACTCCATTTCGAATCGAAAAGCTGGACTTTAAAGAGAAGGTTTTTTAAATTTGCTATTTCGTTTTCTTATACAAAGCGGAATATAAGCTACAAAGCTTTACTAAAGTTTAATTTTGAAAAGAAACGTTCAGAAGTCTAATTTTTTGTTCACAGTTAAATTATTACAGCCGTGTTTACAACCTTTTGAACTCTTTGGGGAACTTCAAAAGTTTATTGTTTCTTCTGGTAAACGAGTCGCGTTATGAATCAATGCGCCTATTAAAAAAAAATTACAGAATAATATTTTTGATTATATTTTATCTCTCTACCTACTATTCATTTTGTCATATTGAGTTGCGTAGAATTTTATAAAACAGCAAATTGTATATTGATTCCGTCATTTTTGAAGTCCCTGGTTTCTCTCAGTTAAAACTCTTATATCCATGATGTAAAGATAATTATAATTGATAAAAATAAGAATTTTGATGCGCTAAATGTATTTCAAATTAATAGCTTGATCGACTCTTTTGAAATATTGATGAATTAATATATCTTAAATTGTATTCAATTAATTATTCAGTTTTTATTGGACGTTTTAAATAACCACTATCGAAAAAAAACATTTTTTTAAAAATCAGATTGTTAATACAATAATTCTTTGTACTTCCGTAAATACACTTAATATCTTACTCAAATGATTAAAGGTTAAGAATAAGAATTAATTAGGTAGTGGAATAGCTCATTGCATAAAGTCCTGAGTTACATAAGTGAAGATCCCATTTTCGAAGGCGGCTGTGATAGGTAAATTATTCTGTTATCAGCTGTGAATCGATCCTGTCGAGTCTGCAAACTCCTGGTGCTCACCCACCCTCAAGTTTGTTCCTTTTTCGAAGAAATCTGGTGGTTATGCGTGATTCCCTTCACAACTTATGGCTTGTGATGGGCCAGGAGAGGTTAGCATAACAACCTTCTATATCGCGAGGGTTTGCAGCCTGGCAGTTGGCCCTAGGACATTTTAAAAGTGAATGAAAAATCTTTTGTTATGCCATCCTTCGGAAGGGACGTAAACCGAGCCTGTACAATGGCAGATACTGGTTAAATATACCAGTCCTAATTATACTTGGATAGGCGGAATTTAAGACTCCCATTACCCGATTAGCCATAGCAGCATAATAGTGACGTTAAATGAACAAACGCTCCTTACCATGCACTGAACCTAGGACCTTCCTTGGGTTATAGCAGCAGTTTTTTTTCGATTATGTTTATTTTTATGGAGCGGAGTAGCTCAGCGGTTGCCATGTCGGAAATCCTAGTTCAAATCCCGCTGCAGGCCATGACTTTTATTTAGTCTGTTTGCAGTGGGAGATGGACCATATAGGATCTAGGACCCTCCTGGGGCCCACCCAGCCTCTATAAAATATTATAAAAATATGATACCCAAAATAAGGGAGAAAAATCTGGCAGTTGAGCGTGACCTAGGACAAGTCATCTCCTTGCAGAACCTTTGTCCATGAAACGGTACAATCTCTACCATGTACTGAACACCAGACCCTTCATGGGTTGTAGTGGTACAGGTTTTTTTTTTTTGAACTACTTAAAAATGTAATATAATTATTAAAACTACATATTAAAATAGTTTAGTAACTGATAAAAACATTCCAACTTTATTTCTCACATTGTATAATGGCTTAAATTGTTAGAAAATCTTTAAAATATTAAAACTGGTGCTACACCATTTCACAATTGTATTTGGATCATGCCGTCACTCTTTCAGTAATAATTTTTGATGAAACTAACATTAGTTCAATGAAATACTTTTTGTTATAATTTAGAAAGCCCTGGTGGCATTGTCTTTTATTGTCAATTTATTTATAAGAAAAACTAATATTTTTATTGGATGAGGACAAATTTATATGGGCTAAGTGGATTCTCGCGTGTGTCCGTGACCTCTTAACTTCGTGGCATCGTAGTCCCTCAGAATCTTTTTATTTAGTTTTAGCATTTTAACTTTGTGCCTTAGGATCTACTGAAGGCATCATTAGTTTTCGTGTAATGGTAGCATTGATCATTTCTACCACGCAATCAAAAGTATTAAGTTCACCACAGCAAGTTAAAGAATTGAGTGAAAATAATTCAAACTTAATTAAAAAATAATAAAATTATATGGTTAGAGTTTTAACAATTTGTTATGTACAACGAGGCGAGCTGATGTCTTTTAGAATCTTCGGTATAATATTTAGTAAACATGGAACAATATTATAAGAAAATCAATCCAAAAGAAACTATTCATCTTCAGGCTATATACAGCATATTTCTTCTATATATATATATATATATATTTTTTTAAAAAAATATTTTTCTCAAGTGCATGTATAAGTTACATTACAATGTAACAGACAGTATTAAGATTATTAATGTAAATTAGCTGGATAAAAAAAATCTGATTTACTATCAGTTTTTATTATTCAAAAGTATTTTAATTTCTAATAATGAATTTCATTATTAATGTTTGTTTTTATGTAGCAAAAATATTTTAATATCGTTAAAATCGTAGCAAGAAAAAACCTGGGTTCGATAGTTATATTATTTATTTTTTTTGCACTAGAATGTTTGCAAAAATAAAGTATGCAAGCAAACTTTAAACTTTTGACATAATTATGAATAAAAAAAAAGAATGGAATACATTTAAAAAATAATATTTTATGTTTAAGCATCATTTTTCAAAAATAACAGGATAACAAAAATAGAAAAAAACATAAGAAATTTAAAACAAATCTAACTAAGTATTTGGATTATCTTTTGATATTAGTGAGAATTGAAAACATTAGAACAGTTTTAATATATATTTTTATAAAGATAAATACTATGATTTAATAAGATTATTTATGTATTATGTAAATAATTATTTATAATTAAGTACGATTATTGAATGTTTAAATTATTATGATTTATCGAGGTTTCTATAATAAAATTAATTTTATTCAATAATATTGATTAATGTTTTACTTTTATACTATTTATGTATCATAAGAAGTAAATGAAATCATTTCTCACTATAGATTTTTTTTAAATGTATCACGTAATTTTGTACAGATCAGAAAAAAAATTATGAA
This sequence comes from Troilus luridus, assembly GCA_964056705.1. Classification (NCBI taxonomy): domain Eukaryota; kingdom Metazoa; phylum Arthropoda; class Insecta; order Hemiptera; family Pentatomidae; genus Troilus; species Troilus luridus. Next base: position 26,552,836 of record OZ057414.1, read on the forward strand.
CAAAAAAAAAGAAGAAAAATATTTAGAAGAAGAAAAAATGATAAAGATACAGATAAATATTTATTAATACTATTTAGTTATTAAGTATGTAATTATTTAATTAATTATTAATTAAGATTTCCATAATGAAATTAATTCCATTCACTATTATAGAGATTGGTGACTTTCTTTCGTATTATTTAATTAAGATAATAATTAGTGAATACATTTCTGTATAAATACAGATCAGAAAGCATAATAATAAACCAAAGAAAAAAATCATTTTTAACGAAAAAAAATACTATAAAGAACAAATCTATTGTAGGTTGTAAAATTAAATCGATTCAATAATTATGGATAACTGTTAAAAATTATAAACATGAAATTCTATATAAATAATTTTACTGTCAAACAACATAAATTAAAGGTATATCAAGAACAAATATTTTGTAGATATTAAAATCAATTCCATTCACTAATTGCAATTGAATTACTTTCTCACTATTTATGTAAGATAAGAAAGAACTTAAATCTATAACCAATGAAGACATCTTAAAAAAAAAAATTATAGCTCAAATCAGTGACGTAGTTAAAAAATTAATATAGTTTAGGAAATAATTATGAACAACTGATAAATTCATCAACAAAATTAAATAAAAGTTGATCAATAATAAAGCTTTTGTAGATTATATTAACTGATAGTAATTAATTTCTTATTTTCATACTAATTACATAATATAAGAAATAAATAAAATTAGTATTCAATGAAGAAGTTAAAAAAAATAAAATAATTTAGTACAGAAAAGGAATAACTCTCAAAATTCATAAACAACATAAAGTAAAAATTGAACAAAAAGAAATCTTTTGTCGATTGTAAAACCAATTATTATGTCAAGTTTTATGGACTTATTAAGTTATATTTTATGTAGGTATTAAGTAGCCTGAAGATGAATATTATGAAGGTATTCTAAAATGTATTTTGTATAATTGCAAAACTGAAAATGAGCACCATTTTGAAATAGCTGAGGTGTAAAAAGAGTGTGTTTTGCTATTGGTAGCTAGTGGATTGAAGAGATAATAGAATGATGTAAGGGACATCTGGATTGGTGGAGAGTGGACCAATGGGGATTGACCTCTGTTTTCTGTTGCAGTGCGGAGGTTTCCATTGCGCCCCGACCCCCCTCGCCCTCAGGCAGAAGAAGGCCACGGTGAGTCCGCCAGGCTTCATCAGTCTCTTATCCAGCACCCTCACATCTCCCTTAAATTCATCACGCTTTGCTTTTAGTTCTATTTATTTATCAGTTATTTTATTAATTTTTTTTGCTTATTTGATGAAATTATCACTAGTTTTTAAAATGATTTCCTAGCCTAAATTAGTAGTTGCACTACTGTAGTCTAAGTGAATATTGAAAATTGGGAGTGAGACGATATAAATTTTAATTTTGTTTATTAATTATTATAAATTATTATTATTTAATTTATTAATTATAATAAAGATATAAATTATAATGTACAAACAGTACATATAACAAACAATACAGTAAAAATTAGTTGTACAAACAAATATTCGTGTCACATACGTATTTCATAAAATGTTAGTATATTTGTATTATTTATTTATTTTTTATATCTATATAATAACACGATTTTAAAATTTTCTACAAAGATAATTAACATACCTCAATATTAAAAAATATACTAGATATTTTAAAATCTAAAACACTGCTAAAATTCCGCTACCGGCTGAAGACTAACTCTTAGAAGCAAAAGAAAATCTTGTTTTAGTTTATATAAGAGAAATAATAAAATCGAACTTGGGGACATAATCTACATAATGTATTATAAAGAGCATGTATATAATTATACGAAATCCCCGATATACGAGTATGTTACTCCGTCAACCGTCAACGAGTATGGGGTCCGTCAATACCAGCTTCATTCATAGTTTACCCTATACAAAAAAATAACACTGGAAGAGTTTTATTAGATGGCGATTTAAAATTAAACTCCTAAAATTAAAAAATTGTGAATACGAAAGTTAAATTTGTTTTAGTGAACCGAGGCTAGATTTCATAGAAACGTCTATACTATTCTCAATTGACTTATAAATAATGAAAATAATCTATATTTTTGTTTATATATGGTACTACCATAGGGTTGTTATTGTTTTTAACAGGGTAGCTATAAAAATTCGCTTACAGATTTGAACAATTACTGTTTTTAAAGTGCTATTTATTTTTGAAGAAAAGAAAAAATATAAATAAAAAAGTACCACTACAACTTAACCCAAGACCCTTCATGGGTTGTAGGGCATATATGGTAGGGACTGTACTGTTCTTATGACAGCGGTTGTGCAGGGAGGTTGTATGTCCGAAATAACGCTCGATCAGGTTTTACTCCAATTAAGAGTACCGACTTCATAGAGACTTGGTGAGCCAGTATATCTTCAGGAGGGTCCACCCGTGCTGTTAATAGATTAAATAATTTTCAAAGGATGTTAACTGGATTGAATTTATCTAATAATTCCTTCACTCAATGAAACCTATTTCCAGTCATTTTTGCCATACAACTTTATTATATGGATACGTTTCGACTATATCTCATTTTCCATCCATCTAAGAACTTCTTTAACATCTAAGAAGAGTTATAAGTCAACTTTTCTCTTTTTTATTATTCATTGTCATTTGCTAAAAAAATTTTCTTTGAGGTCCATTGTCCTCCATGGTCCTTTCATGGTCAAAGTTGTATGGCAAAAATGACTGGAAATAGGTTTCATTGAGTGAAGGAATTATTAGATTAAATAATTTATATGCCACATCTTGAATTGAACCCGGAACTTCAGCATAGGAAATCAGCACTCTAAACACTGAGTTACTCCGCTCCCTATTATTATTTAATTTACATAAAAATATTTAATAATGCATGTAAAATATTTTTTTAATATACATTATTCTTAATACAGGGTTCTAATTTCGTTCGTAAGAACTCCCGATCCAATGAACCTGGTAAAGAGATTTTTTTTTGTGACATAGATTTGCGAGTTAAAAAGAATGCATTAAGTGACTGATACAAATATTCACCCAGGAGATTTAAAATCTAAAATTTAAAAAATACCCACTGCACTAAGAAAGATTTGGTAAGTATTGTATAACTGAAAATTATTGGCTGAGATACGTTCATTAGCTGAAATATCATTATAGCCTAGTAGTGTCGTGAAGTCATTAGAAGACAGACATACATTAATTAATTGATAAATTGAAGAATTTTACACAGAATATAAAAACCAAAATATTGGAAATCAGGAGCGGAAACATGATACTTGACGTATTGTCAATGAACGCAGTGTTTGATACATTACTACATAACAAGGATGATTGATGCCTTGTCCCCACGGGGCATGTAGAGATGTATGATAGGATTCTGATCTGTATTGACGGGAGGAGGCATCCTATAGCCGCCCTACCTGAATCCTATTGAATTCCACAGATTATTTAGAGCAATGGGAGGCTTATTTAGAGTTCGAACTGCTGTTATGGTGGTTCTGTTAATACCGGTAGGGTATTGGATCTGCCTTACAGGGAATTCCAATCATGTTAAGCATCAAAGATCAATCGATTCAGTTATGATATAAATACACGAAAAAGCAACACGGTACTTTTAACACGATTTTATTAGCTCCGCCTGTATGTAATTATGTAACGAAATCTTTGAACTCGGTTGTCAGCCACTTTAAAACACCGAATTAAACTGAAACTTTCCACACTTCTTAAGGGATCAATGGCAATACCATACTTTAATAAGTTTCCCTCATTTTCCTTCAGGATGAGCGATTTAGTATATCCGAAGACACGGTAGTATCTTGTACCAAGCACTAAGACATATATAATTTAATCATTGAGACGAGCATATTACTACTAGCAGGATCAACTGACAATAAGAAATAACCAATGATTTATTTATAAGAGGATCAATATTAAATGACAATAACTGCCTGCTGATATCGATTATATTTAGTGAAATAGATAGATTTTTTTTACACATAGTAAAACTCGTTCTGGCTAGATTTATAAATATTAAATGGCACTATTTGTATATCACTACTAATAATTTTGCGTTTGAAAAGTGTTTGGTGTCAGTCAGTTGGTATGGACCATTTTTCATAGGTAAATATTTGTACATGTGGAAAAATAGAGCGAAAACAAATATGTGATTTTAGAGGAAACTAAGAAAAACTTGAGTATTTGATAACTGTAATCATCAATATTTATTGAGCTCTTTAATTGCCTTTAGTTTTTCAGCCAACTGTTTAAAATAATCCTCTTATAGTTTTCAATTCTCATTCGGTTGGATGGAATGAAGTCAAGGGTTATTTGTTATGTGTGTAAAATAAACACATTTTAAAAATAATAAAAAAACATATTTTCAATAATAATAACTGTCCAAGAAAATGCTGGGGAGAAGAAATATTATAAAAATATTATTAATTTTTAATTAAGGGATGTTGATGTAATTCCTGAGAAATCTGAAAGGAAAAAAATGATAATAACAAAAGCCAATACCAATAAATACCAGAGACTTGGCTTATAAAAAAATTATATATTTAATTTTTTAGGATGGAATATTATTATGTTGATATAAAAAGAATTTCTGATATGAACTTACTTGACTATTAGCTATATACCAACATTAATAACTATGAACTAACATAGTGAGTCTTCTACTGTCTCATCAATACTCTAAACTATCAATAATTTACTCTATCCTATCTTTCTCTATCTTCTCTTCTTTCTTTTTCTTACAATACTTTGTATATATATGCATATATATATATATATATACACTGTATAGAAAAGAGGGGAAACGTGGTTAAGGGAGAGCACAATGCTGACCACAAGGGATCGATACATAATCCTCCCAGAGCTATGTACCCTTAATTAATAATTAAAGTAAGTAATACAATAAAATATTATATACCCATCCAATAACTACTGCATAAAAATATTCACTCACGGTTTACCATCTAATCCAAAAGTTATAACATCGTAAACGCAATCCTATCACCTGTGCCTTGGTCTACTCTTAGGACTTTTACCAATCTGGTCATTATCTTTTTAATGATCCATTATGCCCAACTGAACAAACTCATCTAAATCTACGTGGTGCTAGAATTTCAAATGTATTTAAACTATAATAAAGTTTAATAGTTGTTTAATGATAATAACAATAAGATTAATTTTAGTTTAAAATATTTAATAGTGCATTGAGGTTCGTGATTCAGGTTGAACTCCGGAGAAAGAAGGTTGCAATGAAATGCGGAGAGGAGCCATTGCGGTGGTAGTTAGCCGTATCAGTTACGATAAGGCGATCGGTTTCCATTTTACGTAAGATCCAATCGCCGAAGGTCTGCCCCCGACCCTTGCCCAAGAACTAAGTAGCCCTTACCCGCCTCGCTATCTCCTCCACAGTAATTCCTGATAGCTCTTTGTATCTACTTCCAAACGTTACACTTTTACTTGCTTTAAGTACAAGTAGTTCTACTAACCAAACACATTCGTAAAATGGAGTTTGAAGGCAGACTAATAATGAGAACATAATCCATCATATGGTAGATTGGATAATTTATTAAATGGATGGATCCTTTTGCATTGGATTTTTCTTCTTTTGATACATAACGTTTAGTGATAAAATGGGACAATTCTTTAATTTTAAGGTGCCTAACAGGAGAATTAAAATAAATTCCCACAGATCCTGTCGAATAAAATTTTCTATTCGTCGTATCCCAATGACTTCCTTTCCTCGTTAGGATACTTAGGACTACGTCTTGACAATCCTTATACTAGACTGAAACGACAAGAAACTGCTACCACAACACATTCTAGACAAACGTTCTAAGCTTCCAATTAATTAGAAAAGGCTCATATACATGACTATTATAGGACCCGTTTGAACTTACAGAGTTCAGCTTTGGTTTCACTAAGCCATCGAATTCTTATCTTATCCACTCCTTACAATCCAAAATCTCAATAGTTCTTCAACTTAGCATCTTGCAATTCGCAGATAGGTTCTTTTTATAGCTTAAATGAGCACTAAGAAAGGAATTTGGACAATTCAACCCCCAAGGGTTTCCCCCTTAATATAATAGGGGTTCAAAGATTGTATCGACCCCTTCAGTTTTGAAGTTAGACATCCGAAATTTCAGACTTATAAGTAACATATAGTTAAAAGGGACCGGAGTGGCTCAGTGGTTGAGCACTGAGTTTCCATGTCGGAAATCCTGGTTCAAATCCCGCTGCGGGCAGTTACTTTTATTTAGTCTGTTTGCGGCCGGAGATGAATCATATAGGGCCTAAGACCCTCCTGGGGCTCACACAGCCTCTATAAAATATTATAAAAATAGGGTACCCATAATAAGGGGGAAGACCTGGCGGTTGAGCGTGACCTAGGACAAGTCACCTCCTTGCAGAACCGTTGTCCATGAAACAGTACAGTCTCAACCATGTACTGAACCCCCAGACTCGTTCACGGGTCGTAGTGGTACAGGTTTTTTTTTATATAGTTAAAAGAAATTAAATTATTTATTTAAAATGATCTGCCACGAAACTTTATGTGGCAGACCGAAAACAGACGCGAGCGAAGCCGTGTGCAAAATCTAGTTATCAATAAAATAGTTGAAAGAAAAAATAATAGCATTCTTCACTAATCGACTGCTTAGTGCCAGATCAAAAATTTACATAGAATTTTAATGATATTTATGTAACTATTATTATATATTGTTTCTGTTATCTAATTCTATTCGCTAAAAGAACGCCCACGAAACTATGCGCATTTAGCTCAATAATTAAAATTATATCAACTTCAGTCATCATTTATAATTTTTACCTAGAATCTGTTGGCTATTTGTCTTTTTTATTGTTGGAATAACGGAATTATTTTCGGGATCGTCCTGCAATTGTTCCTGTGCCTAATTAAGTAATCATCAAAACGTAAAAAAAAAATGGATGACTATGATAATCCAGTTCACCCAACTGAAATTTTATTGAGCGTGCGCAGATTATGTGCAATGTGTTAAGCGAACATCATTAATACTTAAATCAGAATAAACAGATAAAAACTGCGTCACATGCGGTCCCCTAATCTGAAGAATGAACTTCATGAAAACGTTGTTCAGAAAGATCCAGTTCATTTAAAAAAAGAGACGGCTTATCAACGATTTAAGGGATGGCTTTGTATTCAAAAAAGCTAAATTTTTTTATAGTAATAGAGTCAGTAATAAAGAAAAAAAAAGTTGATTCGGTGAAGGAGGAATTCGTGGATTGATTAAAGTAACTCGGAGCCGGGGCGAGAGACTCCTGGCGCCGGGCCAACCCTTCTTGGCAGTTACACCAGCCAGCTCCTAGTTTATTTGTCACTCTTTCCCGAAACTTTTCTGCGGTTTTATTTCGATAAAAGAGTTACTTTAAAATATTCGTTACATAATACCACATGTTGGTATTAGTATACATACTATATGTTAGTGGTATGTATACATTTGTTGCTAGTATGTAATTTTTAACTAATAGATGAAAGAAAATAGAATTCAGAACATGTTACATGTTCATATTTTGGAGTTATTTTGTACATATTTTGTATCTGTTTTGAATAGTAACATGATAAAGTAATAGTGAAAGAACTAGTCTGGTAGTTGATATACAAATGTAAAATAAACATTGTATTGCCATATCTCAAATTTACCTTTAATGGTATGTATATCTCTTTTGGATCCATCTTAGTTCATACTTAAAAATAATTTGTTTGTACACGAATGCATTCAGGAATACTAGATAATGTAATTATCATAAGGGTCGAATGTTTTTGGTCAGCCACCCAAAAATTTATTTATGAATGTTTTTTTTATTATTTATTTATTGATATTTACAACTATATTACAATAATATAACAAGTAAATAGGCTAAGTGGTACATAATGACATGATATAATGACAAGTAGAGAAACTACCCCTAGTAGTACTCTAATCGCATGTTCAACTAAGAAGGTCACGTGGCCCTCTTCTTCTCAGACGCCTCGGAGGATTATCGGGAATTGAAAAGGAAGCTAGGTTTGAAACTAGAGGGTTTGAGTGAAAATGAAGTTTGTTATGAAAGGATAGATAGCGGGGAGACAATGTATGGAGCTTGTCCTAGAAGGATAAAATTTATCTAGTTTGGGCCAAATCAGCAACATATGGGATATTAAGGTCATTATGGATGACTTTATTCTTAACAAAATAAGGAGAATTAAAGATTTTACGAAGGATTTTGGATTGTAGGGATTGGATACGAGAGGAATGCGATGGCTTAGTGGAGCCCCAAAACTCTACTCCGTAAGTCCAAATAGGTCGTATGTTGGCCAGGTATATGAGTCTTTTGTTGTTAATTGGGAGCTTAGAGCGTTTGTCTAGTAAGTGTTGAAGTAGCCTGAAACGTCGAGCGGTTTCTTGTCTTTTCAGTCTTGTACGAGGATTCCAGGTTAATCGTTTGTCGAGATGCAACCCTAAGTATCGGATCTGTTCTACAGGCATAAGTGGGATATTATTAAAGGATACTGAAGAGCAGGAAGTCATTGGTTTACGACGTGAGGTAAAAGTGATTTGATGCGATTTTTGAGAATTAATTTTAATTCTCCAGTTTTGACACCATTCTTCAAGATCAGTGATATGGGATTGGAGGCTTTGGGATACAATAACTGGATCGGTGTAGACTGATAATACACATGTATCATCAGCACACGTGGTAAGGATAGTATTAGGATGAGTTGGGATGTCAGCTGTATAAACTGTATAAAGGACTGGGCCAAGGATACTACCTTGAGGATTATGAATGCTTACGATATAGAATTAAAACTGTATATACAATTTTAACATACCGTTGTGTTACCTTAGGGTATCTTGAGTTTTTTAATGCTTATTAAAAAATTCTGCTGTATGTGGAATATACGATTTAAGCTTTTGCCGTCTATTTAAACACGATGAAAACCCTAATTTGTAAATACTGCACACAGCGGACTTTATATATGTATGTAAAAATCCTTAAAATACACAAATATACAGTTTTAATTGTTTATAAAAAAAAAGTGGAGGATGTGAAAAATAAAGTAGAATAAATATTACGGGTGTTAACTAGAATACCCCCTTAAATTTTTATAATTTTAACTTGGGACTGTAAAGATGAAATTATCATCGGGACCAGAAAAGGGCCTCTACACGTCCTCAATTATTAAACAGTTAATAAATAATAATTTGTATTCCTTATGTGAAATATAAATTATAATTATACAGTATTCAATTAAATTAATTTGGCCCATCCAATGACTGCCGTCATATCGGTTAATATATGTGAGGTGATGCATAATATTAATAAGCACTAATTTATTTTTTTTACTTTTACATGCCAAAAAATGCAATTATATTAAAAATAAAATAACATTCAATTGTAGCTTCCATAGACACTATTGTATTTTAATATTATTAGAACATTCATTATCCGCTAAATATAATTATAATTTTCCACTTCACATATAAATATAATTTGTTTTTGTATTTTACTGTTCACGTTTCGACTTTATTTTTATTAATTTATTATCCATTCACGTTATTTACTTATTTACATTACGAACTACAGAAGGCCAGTTCAGCTGCATCAACGACGGGTGTAACCACTTAGAAAGATACAAAGTATTTATTTATTAAAGGCTTTATTATTTATTTACGTAAGCCTTATATATTTATATCACTTACACAATTAGGTTGTGTAAGTGGTACTCGTGAATTTTTAATTATTATAGCTGATGATAGAAAAGGGGCAGGGTATACAGTAGCGGCATCACTCAACAGTCGTGACGGTTTGAGTGGCTCCGAACGCCCTGCACAGTCCATTGAGTCCTCTTAAATAACGTATTTGTAATATTATAATTTATTATTATGTATTATAATATAATTCTATAAAACTGGTAAGATGCCCAAAAGTTCGAACCTGAAAGTTTAAAGTAGAAAAGAAAGTTATTAAAAAAAAATCCATTAGACCCTTCAAATGCTTCATGCTTCATTACTGTTTATTCAAACTATGATCGATCATTTTTTTTCTTGTCGTTTTCTCATAAACTTAATCGAGGATCAGAAATTTTTAGAATTTTTTCAATACGTGTTTGTGCTTTAGTTTAACACACCTAATTCATAATTTAATGTTGGCATTTCCTATTATTAAAGACATTAGATTGATCATAAATATAATGTTTTGACCGATATCAAACAGTTTATACTAGTTTTCCGTCTTTCCCTACTCTGTTGGTTTTAAAAATTTTAAATATAATGGGTATACATATAACTATAAGAAGTTGGTAATTTTACAATTGTATTTTCACGTAAAGTGTCCAGAATTTAATCAGGAGTGAATCAAACAATTTCTTTAAAAGTTGAGAGGAGTTTAAATAGATTGACAGTTTTTTTAATGGAATAAAAATTGCCAAATGTCTAGAAATTAAATCAATTTAACAGCTAATTACAATAATTTGCTTAGCCAGAAACTGTAGTAATATAAAAAAAGCTTTTAGTAATGTTACACTGTTTTTAATCTTAAGTGTTCAAATTTGTGGCGGACGGTAACTTTACTTGTTTTCTATCAAATATCTTCTTTACAGTAGTAAAAATAGAAGAAAAAAAAATGGTATTAATGGGATTTCGTTATTTTTTCAACCGAATTGTTGTTTGATCGTGCTGTTAATGCAAATATTTATTGTTATTAATATTTATTATTTAATTTTTTTTTTAAATATATTCACAAAGTTAAAAAAATCAGTTTATTGTTGAACTGTAGCATGCTTGTCGGGTAAAGTGCCCACAATACAAAGGATAAAGACAATTTTTAGTTTATCGCCAATATATATGTAGGTATAATATAATGTACTTTTCTTGAAACGTAAGTTTGATTTCTGATATCCATATCCTCAGACATTTTTCAAACAGGGTTAAGCCTGGAACGGATGGATCCCACCCAAAACAATCAATAAGTATTTACAAATAAATTGAACAGATCAATAAAGTTGTACAGAATTCATTATTCCTTAACGTTACCGTTTTTCTAGGCCTGCCTTCTACGGCATAACATATTATAGTTGCGTACCAACAACATTGCATATAAAATTGTACATAATTTATATAAAAGAAATATTATTGTTTTTATTTATAGGTTACTGACATATTGTTACTAACATTAAAGATTTCATGGTTGTATTTTTTCTGTAAAATTGCTTTTGAGAGGAAAGCCGCACTTGTTACACAGGGCTAAGCACATACGTCGTGTTTTACTAAGAGGAATAAACTCATGCCCATGTTTAGGTTTCTATTTTTTTGAAGCTTGTTTATTTTGGTCAGAGTAAATAAAAACAAAAATGAAATGTAGCCAACTTTTTATTTATTCACGGTTGTAACGCAGTACAGTTTTTTTCCCCTTGTTGATATTTATTTTGAGAAGTTTTTTAGTTAACAGGAAATAGAGTTGTGTTAATTAAAAATTCGATTCCTGCGTGAAGGATATGGCATATATTATTTTTCTCCATGATGATAGGAAATAATAACTATAAAATTATATTATTCCCGCCTCTAGTATACTTCAATTATTAATTATTTTGTGAATCAATAGAAACATAAACATTGATAACTCATTGTATTTATTTGTTGTTATAAACCGCGGAGTATTTTATAAACAATGTGTATTAAAAAGGAAGGTTCTATAAGAGATAAGAAAATAAAACAAAATGTATGTTAATTGACGTTTGACGATACTACAGTGTTATCCACAATTTTGAACGAAAATACCGCTTGTACATCTATGTGTTATACTTAGCGATTTAAATTTCTGGGCCCCTCTTTTTAATTTTATACATCGTTACAAAATTATATTATTACAATATTACATTATTAACAATACAAAAAAAAATCGTTGATCTATTGATTGAATGGAAAACTATATTAACAATAATATTGATTTGTGTGTCACATTAATGCAGTTATTAGTTAACTGAATTCTGTTGCTCTTAAATAAACCACGAGAAGATAAAAATTTCGTGCAATTCCAAAATTCGGTGCACCTTCAATTTAATAATTACAACTTCACTATCTGAATGAAAATTCCTGATTTTTTAGCTACATGTAGGGAAAACATTACGTGGAAAATAGACAAACATGTTACACAATAAATAACAAATAATATTTATTGGGAAAAAGAGATGTGTGACTAGAAAAACCAACTGAGATTTTGAAAACAAATTAACAGAGAGACTGCCCAAGAAACTCGGATGACTTCGATCAAATTTGAAAAACACAATTTTATTTTAAGCATGTTTTTATATTAAATTTTTAGCGCTTGCTATAAAAAATTGTTTTCGGCTATATAGTAATTTCAATTAAAAAACAAAACAACCAGGTAGCTGTATTTTTGAAATATTGAGACATTACATTTGGCCTTGTGACAAGTTGAATTTGTTTTTTCAGTACTGCCTGTGAGTAGCTTCTCTGGTTGTCTTAATATCATGCCATTATGTATCATTAATTTTATTTACTTGTTGTATTAATAAAAATCAGTTGTATTTCAATAAATAAATGTATATTTATACTAGTATAATAATTATAATTAATAAGAAAAACGTGACCCTAGCAACATTGTTTTATTCTAGAGTTACGCTTCGATTTTTTTTCTTTCCATTTAATGGATGCATTTTTTCACTATTGCCTAAAACCGTATGATATTTTCAAGAAACATTTATTTTTTGGAATATTTATATTTATTGGTACTTTATAACCATAATTTAAAAAAACAACCGCCTAACGTTCTTTTCTCTGATCTTTATCTTTACACGGCCATTTATTTTATGTTAGAGATGGGAAGTTAGTAGAGTGGACAGGCCAGTGGATTAAGTTGGAAGAGCCGGAAAGACTTAACTGCTGACAACTTACTCTGCGGGCAGGGCAATAAGTCTCTTTTACTTAATTGCTGCAGACCAAGAACCAATAATCCTCGTATTCCTCCAACTTCATGAAGTTAATACTTCATCACACGGCCGGGTCTTGATAGTTAATTATTAAGTCGTAAAGTAGGATAAAATCATTAGCTTCACTTAACTTTAGAACGTTATAGGGCATCCATAAAAACATAAAATAATAAATAGATAAATAAAGACGTAGAACTGAAGAAGAAACTCGAAGTGATCTTCGGATTACAACCCGATGATTATTAAAACAAAAATAGAAAGTGTACTTTTAAATACACTTTGAGGGGACTTGACATATAAAATAAATAACTGATTTATATTAATTAACTAACCAAAAAAATTGAAGTAAACATAACAATTTCGAAATGTATATAAAAAAATAAAGCAATTGTTATTCACGAAATAGATATATTTTTACGAAAATTATTTCCATTGAAGAGACAAAATTAAAAAAAAATACTAAAATTGATCGAAGTTAACTTGGTAGCAGTGTTTTTTCTTTTTAGCTACTGTAAGTTATCTTAAAACAGTGTTGTTAACTAAATACAACATTTGAATGATTTATTGAATTATTGTTAACCTTCCCTGAATACATTTATGGATGGGTACCAATAGGTAGGCCTAGCTAGCAGTTGGCCTTAGCACTTTTTAAAGGGTGTAAAAGTATCTTTGGTTATGCCGTCCTACGGAGTGGAAGTAAAATGGTGGTTTCGAGCATGTGCGATGTTAGATAACCGTTGAAGATCCAACTCCTACTTAAACCGTCAGAGGAAAAATCTAATACTCCCACTGTATAATCGTCCATAGCAACGTGTAGTGACGTTAAATAAATTTAAAAAAAATATGGGTGCCGTAAAAAAATAAGTTAATCTTTTATAATTTCTTTAGATATATGTTTATATTAAAGAAACCAATTAGCTATTAGTGCATTTTATAACTTTTAGAGTTTGTTCTTCATTCTACTATTTTTACTTAAAAAGTAATTTGTTGCATGGTTAATGCAATATTTTATAGTTTTACAAAGTACAAACAATAATTTTGATTCTATATTATATGTATTTTATTCTATATTTTATTATCTTCAGTGCAACCCCAAGATTGATCATTCCTTTGTTTCTGCACTCAATCGTCCATTTACTATCAGGTAGGTGATTACGATCCGCTTTATAGAGGATAGGTGAGGATCTGCAAATCCCAAAGGCTCCACCCTTGGCTGTTAACAGATTAAATAATTTATCTGCCATAATTTTGACTCCGGAACTTTCATCACAGAAACTAAGCGCTCTATACACTGAACTAACCTACTTATTTTATTGGTATAAAACAATAATAATATTAATAATAATAAGGCTTGGAGAACCCGAAGGCTAAGTGCCGATACCACCAATCTTGGCTTACAAACTTCTGTCTAAGGACTACTACCCAAACCCGAATCCGTCTGATCATTCTTAACGCAATCCTCCCACCTACGTCTTGGCTTACCACTCAGGCGCTTCCTACTCGGTAAAGTATTCGACACTAAGCCCAGCAACTTTACAAGCCCATTTTAATTTTCCTAATGCTATCACTTCTATAATATAAACCGGATGCAACAATAATTCCTCGTTGTGTAATCTCTTAAATTGTTTAAATACACCTTATTTGTTTTCTTCTTCTTCTTAATACATCATGTTTTGGATGTTATTCTTCTAGGTCACTCTTGACCTACCCCTGGGTCCTTTTCCAGTTGGTTTAGCCCCCATAGTCTCTGACTGATAGTCATCCATCCTCATTACATGGCCGAACCATCGAAGCTGTCCTTTCTCAATTAGCTGATTGAGGAGTTCAATTTTGAGTGTAGTTCGTATCGTCCAGATTTGTATCCGGTACCTCTTGGTCTTCCCCTCTATTTTCCTCAGATACATTTCGTTACTTTTACTTTTAGGACCCAGGATTCACTTCCATTAGTCATAGGAACGTATGTCGAGTGATAAATACACTCAAAAACTTTTTATTGATGGCAGAAAACATCCTTCCCCAAGTGGCACTGATTTCATCGTTGAATTTCCCATTCCCGCTTATTGCTACACGCTAATACTTAAAAATGTGGACTTGTTCTATAGCCTTCTTATTAATTTGAATACTAAAATTCTTTTTCGTTCTGGATACCCTGATATTCTTGGTCTTGAATGTGCTGATAACCATATTTCTCCTACCCAACTCTTCTATCCAGACATCTAAATTCGACTGTATCTTTCCTACAGTGTCATATTATTTTGGACCTAATAGTAGAAAAAAAATGTAATTTAATACTGAACAGTGATACCGAAATTTGTTTTATGTTTCTAATTTCGGACTTGAGTTACGTTCGAATTAAACCCAGTCAATCACAAACGTCACCCGTTATTCGCGCTCTGCACGATTGAGCGGATTTCTATTGAGCCTAGTCGGTGGTGTGATCCGGAGCCGGTTCGGAAGCCCTGTCACCGGGCGAGGGTCGTAACGTCGCCAACCGCCGGGATCTGCTTTGCATGAAAATCAACGAGGCCGTCCTAAATTGAATCAGTATTATATGAATAAATCACAATGCCCAAGTTAGCTCTGCCTTTGTCATAATTTTGATCAAGTTCGGAATCGCTGTACTTGCGAGTCATTAAATATACGATTAAGGTGATCATTTTGAATTCACCTCCGAATACGTCAAGGCATGACATTTGAATAAAGTTTAAAAACTCAATTAAATTTTTCAATTTTCTTTTACAGGGTTTCTTACTTGTACTATTTTATTTACAACATTTTACTTGATGTTCGCCTGGATCCCATTTAAAATTCCCTCCTGTATTTCTCCGACCGTTAAAATTAACGACTTTTTCCCTTACTCTTTTAGTCTAAGTCCAACTTCCCTATATATATGTCCTTTTCAAATCACGTGAGATTATTTTAGAAGGCTGTGTATGTTCCTTGTATCTCTCTTTTTGATATGCTATTGGTCATAACTTTTTCAATTGTTCCGTTTCTAACAAAAAACACATCAGGTTTTCCCCTAAATATGCGTGCCCTGTAAAGATGGTATAAAGATAATCTAAGATATAATTAATGTTTTATTAATATATGATAAAGACTGTACAGCTCCTAGGGCAAAGGTCGTGCAGAGAGGAGATTCGTCCGAGATCATGCTCAACCGTAAGGTTTTTTCCAACTTTATCGAGGCTGGGTACGGTTCAGGAGGGTATACAGATCTGACAGAGTCTATTAATGGCGTTTAACTGATTTTAGATTTACCTATCACATATGGATTTGAACCCATGATTTCCAGCTCATCTATTAAGCACTCTCTCCTGCATTTACAACACTTTTTTTTTTGTGTGTGTAAAATATCATCTCTGTAACTGACAAACTATGGCCTGATATAATGAGATGGGTATAAATGATACCCATCCAATATATAAGGTTACAATAGGGTTTATCTGTATAATTTGAAATTGATTATTGATGCTATTATCATATATAAGAGTATAATTAAAATTAGAGACAAATATTATAGTTAGACTTTGTATATTTTAACTTCACTCTCTTAGGCCACAGTTGGCAAATTTTTAAAGAAGCGAGAACAATTTTTACTAACATGGTGAAAAATGAATCTGTCAAACACTTCTTCACGAAAACCCGAAAAAGCAAGATTTTATTATACTGGTCGATGTTTTAACCTGGTATTAAAAACCAATACAAAATTGAGTAAAGTGCTTCGCCTATATTGAAATATATTTTGAAAATGGAACATTCTTAATGTAAGTTATAACAATTTACTGTTGGTCACTAGTAAAATTATTTTATTTTATTTTTTATTTTCAAGAACTGATTTCGGTTGTTGTTCCGTTCTTTTTTTTTCACCCGATTTACCATTATCGATTGTCCCCAGCCTGATAATGTGGAGATGCAGTCCACAAGATTTGAAGTTTCGACAAGTGTTTCAGGCTATTAATAAACAATGCTTACCGATGCTAAATGTTTAAATTATAGCGAAATATTTGTTGACTTTTTGAGTTTTCACAACAACCTCATTAGGAACTTGGCTGGTTTTAGCACAAATAACTAAGTAATTGGCGAGGAAGAAGGAAGTCATGCGATCCACCATTTAGTGCTCTTGCTCATGTTCTAACGATCTGAGGAATCATTTATCTCTTTTATAGGCCCATTTATTTTGTTTATCATTTGGAGGGTACTTCATCCTCTATCTCCCGTATCTATCATCTCAATATGACGTTGAAATATGGTCAGAACTTTTTATAAAAATATTTTTCGTATTCGACCATGCGTGTGGATGAGGCGTGGAATAAGGAAATAAAAATGTTCACTGATTTATAAATTATAATGAGACGAAAGAAATGTTTAAACTATAAGGAAGTGAGTAGATTTTTTTAATCTAAAAAGTGAGTACTTGATCTCAGAGATCGAAGACCTGATTAGTTAACTTTAATTCATCTATATTTCATTCATGTTGAGGCTCATAGGATTTGTTTAATATAGAGAAATATGGTAAATTCATTAATATTAATCTTAAAAGTCAATTACCAAAATAAACTCTTGTAAATTCACATTGCTATGCTTAATTGTAAATGGAGGAGGGTCTAGTTAATAAATTTTGTAGACAATAAGTACAAATTATTTTTTAACTGAAAAGAATAGTCATAGGAACACACTGACACTGGGCGATCTCGAACGGCGAATGATATGATATTGTCTTTGAGGTTAATTAATTTAATGAGAAAAGGCGGACTTACAGTGGTTGAGTTAATTTCGTCACCTCAATTCTGATCGCATCTGGTATTCGGCGATTTGGTGGTATCAAAGGCGTACTTCGATGTTAGTGATAGGCGTCTCTTGACTATAGGCAAAGGTGATTAATGTACCGTCTCCTTGCGGTGGTGGAAGGCGGAGTTAGCTTTCTTCGAGCAGGGTGGAGAGGTGTTGTCAGCTTGCAGTCTAAATCGGAAGTCAAGTGGGAATTCGGCCAACAGATGGTGCATCAACCTTCTTTTTTTTAAAAAAGAACACTCGGTGATAAAATTTTGAATATACAAACATTTTAAATATTAAAATTTCCTGTATGTTCAGTAGCGACATACAGGAAACCATAAAAAAAACAACAGATAAAGCGATGGTGGCAGTGGAAACTCTACAGGGAAAGGAATGTCCCAATTTTAATAACTATTGGGCACGAAACAAAAGAAAACTTAAAATCAAAACAGAAAAAAACTTCACTAGGAAGTCACGAGTGGATTTTGACTTTCTCGCCCTTAGTATCGGAGCTAAAGTGGGGAGAAAGGGCACTGTTTTCAGAAAAGCCATATCTACGGAAGAACGCCTAGCTCTGACGTTCGTTCGGCCATTCGGGGCGCCTCTAGTTTTTCCCCGCACCCACCGAGCACGAAACGAATGCGTGCTCACTTTGAAGTACCGACAACTCTCGGCTCGTGCTGAGCAGTGTGGATCCGTACTCATCCTGGTACTCATCTGAGCAAAACAGACCGAACTAATGCTCATTAGAGACGAATGCTCAAGTGGATACGCGGCTTTACTAATGAGAATTTTTTCCGACATCCACCTGGACCATTTTCTTCCTCATATATATTAGGTAAACTAATATTATTAGCATAATATAATTTATGCAACAAAATTATCTGCATCACGTAAACGCCTCTTTGGGAAAGAAAACATTTTGAAGTTTTTAATTGCTCTACTTGAGAATTTACCTTAATAATAATAATAATAATAATTACTTAATTTATTGTTATTACAACCGCGACCACTAACGGCCTTCCTTAAAGTTACTCTTTTAATTACTTGTGCTCTAAGTTATTGCATTTAATTAATTAGGATAACTTGAGTTATTAATCCTGGGTTTACATGAATATCCTTAGTTATTGCTGAGCACTCCTAGAGTGGAATATTTTTCTATTGGCTGGGATTTTACCTGAAGAAATGTTATTGCAGGTTTAGTTGAGGTGCAATGCGGATCTGTGCAACGGGCGATATTATTTAAAATTCTGATAAATGCGTCAGCACATGTCTTGTCTGATGGAATTTTGCGACAGTTCATTGAGTAACTACACTTCTAATCACACAAGATTGTTTCGTTAGTTATTCCGAAAAAAACATTATTGCATTTAAACGTTGATACAAAAAAAAAGTATGATATGCTCAATAAATATATTTCAAAAAAAAAAAATTTAATCAAATACTCTAAAAAGTTAAAACATTTTTTTTATTTCACTCTTCATACCTTTCATTTAACTTATGTTATCACCAATTGTTTTATAATGTAATCTTTGGTTCATTGTATCTTATTCTTGTTAATCCCATCATTTCTGTATTTGCTATATTTTATTTGATACTGCAATGTGATATGATATTGATATTGATATTGATATACAACTTCATAAAGGCTCCAACAATTTCAAAACCGTATACTGAGGCGTATAGTAAGGCACACCTCTCTACAAAGGACGAAATCAGACATAATACACGAGACCCTCGGACTACCGACGGTAACGGACGTCATCACACGGAGGCATTGATAGCCTCCAACACTGCACGAACCCACTATTCAACACACGACCGCCGACAGGCCGGCCGCAGCGCTGGCAATCACATTTACAGACACTCCACATGGACTGAGCAAACTACAAACTAACTCCAATCAAAAAGAACTAGTAAGCCCAATCACTAGACCCCCCCCCATTCCTACCTACCTAATTAATCTCAAGAAAATTCAATCCACAATCCTTTTTTAAAATGCAACTTCTGCAGTACACGAGATGCCATGTATCATATTTATATGTTTATTTCAAAAATTAATAAAAGCCAAGGGGCAAAGAAAAAAAAAATGTTTTTAAATGGTGATATTGTTACCCTGTTTTGATTTTTCTCATCCCTAATTATGATCTTAAATAGGTCGAATTAATAAACCACATGTTTCAGTATCTGGCCAAATTATTTAATTCCCAGACTCTATTTTACTAATATATTTTATAATTTATCCTTTTTTTTCTATTCAGTCTAAACACGCCCGTACACTGTATGTAAATAGAGGAGAAACTGGCAACTAGAAGTTTTCTTTTCACCATAGTTGACAGGGGCTCAGGGCAGACTGGATTCCGTATTCGGGGTTCGGGGCTCTACCTTCCTGGCTCAGCGCTCATGCGGACCGTGGACGTGCGGGGAATGCTTCCTCACGGAGGACCGTATGCTCATTCGGGGCTAATGCTCAAGTGTATACGCGGCTTAAGAATGTTAATACTGTTTATTTTAAAGCCAACGTTTCGACCCACATTTCAAGTTCCAGTGACCTGTTGACTATGTTAACTGTCAACACTTGACCTCACTATTAACCGTGAAGATGATTTGCAATGTGGGTCGAAACGTTGGCTTTAAAATAAACAGTTCTTCTTATTTAAGAGAATTTTATGATCTCCACCCGGACCATTTTCTTCCTCATTAATTATATTAATAGTTTAAGTATTGTTTTTATTATTGATATAATTAACAAGCAGATAATTAACTTGTTAGAAGAAAATTTATTTATTGTCGAATTGAATGATATTACACGGATATACAAAGAGACATTCTGATATGAACTCACTAGATCTACTATCAATTATGGACTAACATAAGAAATTATTATCTATCTTAGTGCCTGCTCTCTTATCTATGTTCTGAACTAGCCATACTTTACTTTTGTCATACCATCTCCTTTCTCTTTTTTCTCTTCCTCTCTATATTTTGGGTATATATACTTTTAAAAGACAAGGGGAGGTCAAGAAAGTTTAAAATGATGACCACACAGAAGTATGTCCTAATCCTTCTAAAGTAAACGATCTGTATAGTTACTTTATCACTAATTATTTTGTTGCTTACACACTAACAAAACCATGAGTGTTCTTGAATGTTCTGAGCGATCAAATCAGATACAATGATGAATTTTAACATGATCTAAACCTCGCCTATGAATTATCTTGGTGCGGCTACTCACACATTTTTACCAGAAGAGCCTTTCAAAAATTATAGTGATTGAAAAAAAATTATTACGATAAGGTGGTTATTAAACTGGGAAGGGAAACTGATTAAAAATGTAATTAACTGCGCTCATTGCCGAGATGGGCAGTTAATTTATTACTTAGCCTTTCCAGAAAAGCCTGTCAGTTTATCTTTCAGCGTTCTGCCATAAATACTAATTACATTTTCTTTGCTAATGCCATCCTTCGAAGAATTGCGATCTAACTCGCAATGGATGTAAAAATCGTTATTATCTCATATTTACCATGCCATTTGTTTTACTAAAAAAAAAATTACTCAGGAACTTTCGTTAATTTATAATTTACTATATTTTATACAAAGGGAGGGATGTAGCGTAGTGTGCAGAGCACTGAGGTGCTGTGCCGAAGGTCGCGGATTCAAATCCAGCAGTCAAGATAAATTATTTAATCATTTAATAGCCACCATAGAGATGAACCCTAGAGATCTGGTGATCCTCCTGGGGCTTACCAAACCTCTATAAAGTGATTACCCATAATTTGGATATAGACGTTTGAGAGTAATCTCGGACATATCACATTCCTGCACAACCGTTAGCAAGAAACAGTCTCTACTATGTAATGAAACTAAACATTTTTCATGGCTCGTAGTTGTTGATTTTTCATTTTAATTTGACACCCATGCAAATTTAATTTTATATATGAGGAAGAAAATGGTCCGGGTGGAGGTCAAGAACTGAACGGAAGAGTCTATGTTTGTTTCCTGGGGTTTAGGGGGCGTAGAACATCTAGGTCATCAGTGCCTGTTGGTTATTAAGCTTTAGGACTTGCTATGGTAACCCACCTATCCGGGACCGAGAAAGAACGAAGCGAGAGGCGAGCCCAGGTCCGAAGGGGCCGGCCGAAGTCAAGAAGGCGCCCACCACAATTCAAGTGGTGGTTATATTGTTATTTAGGATTGGTCAGAGGATGTGAATAAAAACCATTTTAACCACCTAACTACACTAAGGTCATTAGTACAATCCACTAATGTTTACAATCGACTATTCATGGAAAAGTACAAATCCTTTCCATGAGCTAACATGCTCTTTGGGACAAGTGGCGCCACGGAAGAGTCTAGTTTAAACCTCCGATCTTATCTTAGCCCTGAAAAAGTCCTGCAATTCGGGTCGAAACGTCGGCTTACCAATAAACAGTTCTCACTATATAGGAGAATTTTCTTGACCTCCACCCGGACCATTATCTTCCTCATAAATGTATATATATACACAAAGGTTTCTACTTCTCTCGAGTGTTATGGAAATTATATGTTTTAGTTCTTGAGTTTCAGTCATTCTTAGAAAAACTGAAGATTCAGATAAATTGGAGTTAAAATCAAATGTCGTGTACGAAATACAATGTAAGATAAATGCGGTAAATCCTATTTCGGAACAACAAAACAATACTTAAAACGCAAAGTATACCAACACCAATATAATTGTGATTCAATAATAAAAAACCTTAACAAACCAGATCAAACAGCTCTGACTACACGCTATGGAAATACACAATATACATTTAAATTTGATAAACCTAAAATAATACACCAGGAG
This sequence comes from Troilus luridus, assembly GCA_964056705.1. NCBI lineage: Eukaryota > Metazoa > Arthropoda > Insecta > Hemiptera > Pentatomidae > Troilus > Troilus luridus. The sequence continues at coordinate 26,575,439 of OZ057414.1, forward strand.
AAAAATGGTTTCAAAAGGTATATAAAAGGTATATCTGGTTTTATTTCATTTTTTTATCGAATTCAGCTTGGCAACTAGTTTTGAAGAAAAAAATGAATTGTAAATTATATCGCTTTATTTTATTGCTTTCACAATCATAATAGCATTTTGAGAATAGAATAATGAATTTTTAACTTGAGATCGTTTTTGGAGAAAGTTATGTATTGTGCAATGAGTTTGAGGAATTATGGTCGTACAAATGGATTAATGGAAACGATGTTTAAAGATGACTAGGGCAAATAGGATCAGGAACCAGGTAACAAGGAAAGAAATGGAACAGGGAGAAACCATCGTCGAAAGAATAATGAGAAAGAAAGTGAGATGTTACGGGGACGTCCTGACTCTTGTTCGATGACCGGAAAAAGGATTGGGCTGAAAAACGAAGAAAAAGAGGTCGTCCAGAATGGACATAGTGTAAAGAATTGGAGGAGGAAATGCTATCCGACGTGAATATTGAAAAGATACGGACTTATTGAATGAATTGACATAACGGTAACTCAATACTGGGAAACACCGGATAATAGAAAAAATATTTTTATTGAACCTTATTAAAGGGTTCAACCACCCTTCGCAGGTTGAAGGTTGCGAGAAACCTATTGGATTTTTAATTAATTCCGATGATTGATTAATTTAATTAGTTCAGAAATGATAACATCCTTTATGTAGATTAAATAAAGCCAAAATTGCTAATCCATGCCAAAAAAAAATAATGATAGTCAGTCTACTGACGGACTAGAAGTTGCTGAAAATCAATCATTTTTTGCTATCCTTTCAAATACAAAGAAATACGAATACTTGTACGAGGTTACAATATTTCCCTAAAGAATGAAAATGTACGATGTGGATTATTCCCTCTTTTTAAGTCTTGAAGTGCGAAAAACTATCCTGATCACTATAAGCTTGCTCCCTCAATTAGTAAAAATATTTAAAATAACTTACACATAACTAACTTTAAGGATTTCTATCGGCCAAGATGACTAAGTGCAGCTTTCTAAGAACCATCTTTTATAATAATTCCTCTGTAAATATATCCTGAACAAATTCATTTCTTAATTTTAAAATCATTTCTTAGTGAACGTTCATGTGAGTAAGTTTTATAAATAAGAAAATGATTTCGGATAACTACACTATTTATTAAACCATTCACAAATCTGACACCATTAATGCAAATACTCTGAAACTAATCAACAACTGTTTCCTTCTTTAAGTTATATCGATCAGGTGTAATCGATATATCGAATTGATTTTATTTATACTTAAAATAATTATAATATAAATATTTAATGTCTCTTACAGTTAATTTTTCCAAAATATTGGAAGCATTGTTATGTAGTTCAGTTGCATTATTCAAGATAAGTAATTCTTACTAGTGGCATTCCACAATGAGCGGTTTTGTCAAAAATACTTTTAATCGACATTTCTATGTTTTTTGATTGTTCATTTAATGTCACTTCATGGTGCTATGGCTAAACGGAAGAAGCTACAGTGGGAGTCTTAAATTTTGCCTATTCTGATATAATTAGGATAAGGATCTTTAACTAGTACCTGACACCGCACCGGCTTGAGACCCCAATTTTAGATCCCTGCCGAAGGACGGCATAACCAAGCGTTTGTTACTCCTTTTAAAAAGTCCTAAGGCCACCTGCCGGGATGTGAATCCGCGACATTGGGCACGGAAGTTTGCAGTGCTAATCACTACTGGTACAGCTAAATTGGCGGACAAAAAAGTTTCATAGAATTGAAGAAATTGAGAATATTTTTTTATTTTTGAAAAATCATTCTTGGGCGTGGATGCCATGGTTCTAACCAAAGTGGATTAGTCTAAAGTAACCTTAATTAAAAGTATTAGAGATCAAATAAATATCGATCCGATCGTGTAAAATAAATAAGTCGATTATGTATTCTTTATGGGGAATCCAAAGCAATTGGAACTTTCCCGAAAGTCCGAAGATGTTATGATCAGGAACTGGAGGAGTTGGAACTGATGGAGCAAAAAAATGGATACACTTGGAAGCTCAAGTTTTATAATCATCTCCCAGAAGAAATAAAACTTTGTCGCAAGAAAAACTATTTGCTGTGAAATAGTGCTCAAAGTACAGCCCACACCGTGTCAAACTCCTAGCAGAGCTGGGGAGGTTTGGTTATTATTTTTTGTGGAGTTCTACGAATGTTCTTGATATTTCTTCGGTACATCTCCAAGATAATTTTATCTTAAATGGTTTCTATGGTGATATTTCTAGGAATCTTGTAATGCTAATATTTAAGCTCACCTTAGATTAAGTTATGTTAAATAGACATTAAATGGGTAATTAAGGTATATTTATTTCAGCGAAATGACCTTAATTTATAATTTAAAAATAATTTGTTAATCAAAAAGTTTAAGTATGTACAACAAATTACAAATTTATAATTGGAGATTAAAGGGGGGGAACGAGGTAACTTATTCTTTCCTAAACGTACTGGAGAGCGAAATAAACTCGGAATTTATCATTGCTGTTATTGTCATTATTTTTGTTAATTTAGTTTTTCAATTCCATTGATATTGTTTATCCTGTTAATTTGACAACGAAGAGGATATTTGGGATGTTCGAACGAAAACTCAGGGAAGCCACGTCACATTGTTTTTTGCCACTGTACCGCTCGGATGAATTCATTTTTCTCCAGCACGAACATTCTGCTTCATACGTTTTGAGCCGTTTTTATATTGTTTTGAGAACACCGTCCTTGCCATAATCAATTTATCAGAAAACTGTGTTACCAATTTTTTGGTATCAAAATACAATCGAGCTACCTCGTTTTCCCCCTGTAGTCTTCGATAAATTATTTAATATACTAATAAGTATTGATTTAATTATAAACTATTTTATTTACCAATATTTTTAACTTTCTTTAAAATCCTATAATGTTTATATATATTTTATGGCTCCATTAATATAGCATATATATAATATGCTTCATGCCTACTTAACACGATAAAACAGTAACAGAATTTTCAATCCTCAATTTACTACAGAAGTGTTTAAGGAAGCAATCACTCTTAAGACCGTGTAAACTTAGAAAGGGCAGAAAGCTGTTAGCAATTACAACTTAATGAAACTTACAAATAACTGATTGCCTAATACACTTAGATTATTAAACTCATTAACTTTATTACAGTCGTTAATTATATACTTGTTAAATACATGTTGAATAATATTAGTTGACCTTGTATATATGAGGAAGGAAATGGTCCGGGTAGAGGTCAAGAAAATTCTCTTATAGGGAGAATTTTTTTGACGTCTATCTGGACCACTTTTTTCCTTAAATATACTTGTTACTTAACATAGTCCCATGGCATCCATCTGAAGATCAGGTTGGTCGTAACCCTGCAATACTATGTATAATCCAGTATTTAATATTAAAATATAATGGCTTGTATTATTTTATGATTATGTATCAGTTATATATTTTGACTTACCTTCTCCAAACGCATCTATGTATAATATGTAAAGGTCCACAGAAAGAAAAAAAATAATCCGCGTTGATTTATTTCGTTATGACTTATTAACGTTTTTCATCAGTCAAATTAAACCTTTTTAGACTCATTTTTTACGTAATCCCACATTATACGTAAAATACGTCAGAAAATTATTTTTACATAACAGAAAGAGCCTTATTACTCTCATCCAAAGGGACTCAAGAAGTGTAGAGAGAAAGCATGGTGACATTTTCCTAAATAGAAAACAGGTCTAAGTAGCTTTTCTAGGTTATTCTATATTAAAGCCTACACGGCGTTATGATCTAACCATCTCTCAAGACTTCCATAAATGTATTACACGTGGAAGCCTGTTTTTTTTTTTAACAGAGAGATTACGAATACAATAAAAGCATTTCGAGTCACGTTATATCTAAGTTGTTGTTTATTTAGCATTACTTTGTGCTGCTCTGGCTAATCGGACAAACGTTACATCTAACTTACATTTTGAAAATAAATTATTTCTAACGTTTATACAATTAGTGAATAGTACCGCAATAGGAATGCAATACAGCTGACTGAATGATCGGCAGGTCTTTACCGCTAAGTATTTGACTATGAGCATTACAAGGGGGCGATCCAGGCTGACGGCTAACAGGTAATGCGGTTGGAAGTGATTAGGCTCATCAGGCCGCTGAACCATTGCCTGGATTATGGATCGCCGTGAATTAAGAAAACTAATCCCTCGCCTTTAATCAGCCCTCGCTTCCCCTCCCTCTCTTCCCTTCCGAGCCCTGATCGTACTCCAATTGCGGATCTTATCGTTTATCTTCATCGACGTCTTCACCCGGTGCCTCATTGAGCTAAGCAATATCCAATTTCCTTAATCATTACATTTCCCACTTGTGCGTAATCTACTTAATACAATTTTGAATCATTTCCAAATTATTACATTGATTTTAAATGTATTCCTTATTAATTTTTTTTTTCACGGAACGGCCTTAGAGACCACGCCAATATCATTATTTTCACTTATTTTCATGCGCCTTCTCCTCCTGCCTTCTTTCTTCCCACATTTTCCTCATTCTTTCCTTCTTTCCTCGGTCAACATTTTTCCTTTTCTCGCATCTCTCTTTCCCACAAGGACCTTAATTTCTCTTAGTCTTTTCCCATAATCATCCCTATCAAAACGGTCTGTTATTTTCAATTTCTCATTTTATTAGAGATCTACTATAATTTCTCTATTTAATCTCTTTGGGTGCACCTTCACTGTATATCCGTAGAGCATTAATCTTCTTATTCTTATGTCCGTTTCCAAATCATTTATTTCTTTGTATGTTTCTTTATTAGGTCTCAACCTTTAGCCCTCCTGTGTATTTTATTTCTTTTTCTTTTATTTTATTTAGGTGTAAAGATGTTTCCCGGAGGTAAAATACGCCATATCACATTTTTGTATTTTTTCGGGAAAGCCAAATTTCCAAAACAATGAAATATTAAAATTTGTTTCTTCGTTACTTACAGAAACAGCTTAAAAAAAATTGGGTATAGGGGAGAGTGGGGCAAGACGGGGTACCGGGGTAAGATGGGGTAGATGAGCTCCTGACCTAGTAAGTGCTATAACCTAGCAGAGAATGGCACTGTTAGTATTAGGGTATAGTAAAGAAAGCTTCCGATAGGTTGGGGCCAGTTTGAGTGAATAGTTTGTCTTGTACACATGTTTTTGTGCCGAATGTTTACAATTTCATCATAAAGCAGTTTTGTTCAGTGCCAGATTACTTTTGATTACAGGTAAGCAACAACAACTTGTCAAACTACACTATATGTCATTGGAAAGTGTACTTTTTAACCGTTCATTTTCATACGTTCTTATATCTTTAAGTCCAATCCTAACCTGAAACTAACCATTTGGTGGCAAAAAAGTATGAGTGGGGCAAGATGAGGATATATCAATGGGGGGGGGGGTATACCCCATCTTACCCCAGTGTTTCCCAAATATAGTATTTTCTTTTTTCGGGTTAGGACTATCTATAAGACATGGTTCGGACGTACAAAAAGAAGACTAATCGAGGGGAATGGAGCCCTGAATCGATGAAAAATGCTATAGATGCTGTTATGAGGGGTTAAATGGGAATAAAAGAGCAGCAGACTCTTTTCAAGTGCCGCAATCTACGTTAGAACGGCGTATAAAACAGACTAGGGAACAAGGCGAAAAAACTGACGATTTATTGACAGTAGGCCCAAGTGGTACAATTTATCCACACAATAGTAATCCTATTTTAGTTAAGAACCTTGGGGCAATCATAACAGTTTTCAGTGCAGAAGAACAAAATCTATTAATCGATTATTTGTTTAAATGTAGGAAAGGCTGTTCGGGCTTACCTCTTATGATCGGAGAATACTTGCATTTCAATGGGCGAAGAAGCTGGGGAAAAAGCATACCTTTTCTACCGAAAAAAAGTAGCTGGAAAATACTGGTTATACTGGAAAGGGTTCGGGGTATGTAAATATCTATAAATTATTATTTAAAAAAAATATCGAGGGAATAAAAAAAATAACCAGGTCTTGGAAAATTAACGAACTGCAAGTCAATTCATATAAAATCTTTCAAGCCTCTTACTTCATTCGGAAAGAATTGAGAGGGCGCAAATCCTTAAAGGAAGAAAAACGTGTAGGGAAATTATTTATTTTTTAAATAAAAAATATATGAGAAGCAAAACTAATATGATGTATGAAAAGCATCACTAAGATCATATTTAAAATTATCTTTTGAATAATATATGTTCAGTGGTAGGAGCTGGAGGGATCTCAACATTCCTTTAACAAACTTCAATCTAGATAAACAAATGAGATTAACATCAAGATAGTGGAAGAGATTTTTAGTGAAATTTAACAACATCTCATCGAAACACATGATTTTTGTTTCATGAACCTATATTATCCTATGTCTTAATAATAGGTGGAAAATCACATATACTGCAATTAGGAAATAGGAAAAATATTAAAAAACCTCCATATTGTTGGAATTTATGGGGAACGGATATTTTCGTTATAAGATAGTCAATTAATGTCTGACGTATAACACGAAATTATTCCAAAGACAATAGCTCTAAAAGGTTTTTCTTGAAGTTCAGAAAAATATGCAAACTTCATTCTTATCAAATTGTAGTTTTTGTTGATAATTCTGTTTTACTTTGAATCAATAAAACTACGTCAAAAAGGAACACGACTCTAATAAAAAAAAAGAGAGAGTGAAAGTTCCGGTTAGAACAATATAACGAATTTGATAAACTTAAACGATTAAAGTCTAACAAAGAAAAATATAAAAAAGTTTTTAGACACTTACGAAGTCATAAAAAACCAATGAAGACCTGTAGAACCGAAAAACCAGCTAGCTTAAACATTATAAGTAAAAAAAAAAAACTTATAGAAAAATGAAACACATGGCACATGCTTAATGCCAACGTTAACGTCAATTTATTTTTTATTGTTGTGATAATAAATGATATTTCTTTAGTTATAATTTATAAATCGGGACAGGGGTAGCTAAGTGTGTAGGGTGCTGAGCTCTTATGATGAAGGTTTCGGGTTCAAATCCGGCTGTGGCAGATTTGTTGTTAGTTAGGGAGCTCACCCAACCTCTATAAAATGGGTACCCTTAATTTGAGGAAAGAACTTTTTGACTACTCTCTCATCTACGGGTATAATAGTATTCTTTACAACCCATACTCTGTCACAACATCTCCCCCATTCTATCTTAAAATCTACCCTACTCTCTCTCTCTCTCTCTCTCTCTTCTATGTCCATCGTATTCTCTATTATATCCTCTAATCACATTTCTTAATCTCTAACTATTGTAATATATTTCAGATCTGAAGTAACCTAGGCGTAAAAATACCATAGTCCAGTGTACTAACTGTCAAGCCTTAGGTCATACCAAGACGTATTGCCATCACCAAGCTATGTGCGTCAAATGCGCTGGACAACACTCATCTCACACTTGTCAGAAATCGAGAAACGAGCCTGCAAAATGTGCTCTTTGTGGTGAGGGTCACCCAGCGAACTACAGAGGCTGTTCAGTCCATAAGAACTTTCAACATCTTAGAACCAGAAACCATCAAATAAAAAGTCAAGAGAAAAGCACAATGCTGGCTCCTGAAGTTGACAATACTGCCACCTTTCCTGAATTGCCTAGACCAACCGTAGTACTACCGTATACCACCGTAAACCCTACAGATAGACTTCCGGACAACAAAACCTTGGGAACCTCAAGCATTCAGCAGCAGCCTCGAGCTCAGACGCCTCATACCTCCCAAATCAAATCTCAGCATTCCTTTACCAAATCCCAGACCTCCCAACCCAAGCCTCGGGAACCCATATCCAAGCCCAAGGCAGCCAATCCCAATCCTCAACCTCCACGTCAACAAATTCCTCCCTACCATACACCCTTACGGGTCAAATTACCACCTCAACAACCTTCCAATCACAACAATCAAACAAAAGCTGTAGTTCATCAAACATCGAATGAAAACTCAGCACCTCGGGTACAACCCCCAGCCAACCATCCATTACCCGTTAATTATCCCTATCAAACTCAAGTCTCATATCCATTCCAAATCCAAAACCCAATCGACTTAAACACTATCCTGTCATCTTTCCTGAAAGACCTTCAAGAAACAATCAAGCCTCTCATCAACCTACTCACGAGAATCCTTACCGAAGTTCCATTTAATTACCCACGATGAGCATGAAGCCCCTATCACTTACAGATCAGATCATCCTGACGATACAGCACATGCCGGTTCTTGTATCCTTATCCATAAATCTATACCACATTCTCTTATTCCTTCTACTCCAACTGACGCCATTCAATCAACATCAGTAACCATTTCAACTAGTCCTTTCCATATAACATTCTCAGCTGTATACTGTCCTCCTGGTATCCCCCTTTCTTATAACATCCTCGAATCCTTATTCCAATCCTTCGGACCGCGGTTTATTGCCGGAGGAGATTACAACGCCAAACATCAACGATGGGGTTGTCGAACATCCAATTCCCGTGGTAGCATCTTATCCCAAATTTCAACCTCTAATAGTTTCTCTATCCTCGCACCCATAAACCCTACTTATTGGCCTACATCCCTCAAAAAACGTCCAGATATTCTAGATATATTTGTTTCCTCACAGATTTCCTGCAATCAAACTGCTATAAAATCCCTGGATGACCTTTCCTCTGATCACAGTCCAGTTCTGCTTCAAGTGCATTCGATTCCCATTCCTAAGCCCTCTCTTCCCCGACTGATTACAGGACGTGTAGACTGGGATAAATTCCGATCAAATCTAGAAAATAATTTAGACCTCAAAATTCCGCTTAAAACAAAAGGAGACATTAATTCTGCAATAGACAAACTAACAGAAGCAATACAAGTCAATATAAAATATAACACTTTACCAAGTAAAAATCATTATCAACAGAATAACTGGCCACTTCATATTCGCGAGTTATTAAAAGAAAAACGACGGGCAAGAGCAAAGTGGCACCGCACGAGATATCCATCGGACAAGAGCCATTATACCAAACTGACCAACAAATTAAAATCAGAGATCAGAACATTCAAAATTCAAAATTTGTATTACCGTACAGAAAATCTCAGTACTACTGACAAATCCTTATGGAATACCACTAGAAAACTCCTAAACTATAAAAAATTCAACCATCCACTTTTAACTGAATCCCAAACCTGGTCAAGATCTGATGAAGAAAAATCACAAATTTTCGGCCAGCACCTATTCAAAACATTTAACCCTCATCCAGATATCCTTAATCAAACCCACTCTGAATGCATTGGAGCAGAATTAAGTATTCCTCTTCAGTTGTCCCCTCCTCCTAAAGCATTCCATCCTTCCGAAATATCAAACATTATTCATAGATTACCCGCCAACAAAGCCCCTGGACACGACCTAATCACATCCCAGATTCTAAAACGCCTTCCTCGGAAAGCGATCCTACTCCTTACATATATATACAATGCCGTACTCCGCACCACATATTTTCCTGATTCCTGGAAATTATCCATAATTAAGATGATTCCAAAACCTAAAAAACCACCAGAACTCCCATCCTCTTATCGTCCTATATCTCTCTTGCCCATAATGGGGAAAATACTTGAAAAACTCATTCTGAAACGTCTTCATCCTATCATAGAATCCAATCAAATAATCCCAGATCACCAATTTGGTTTCCGAACATCACACTCCACCATCCAGCAATGCCATCGTGTGGTGGACGTTGTCTCATCTGCATTAGAGCGCGGAATGTACTGCACGGGAGCTTTTCTCGATGTAGAGCAGGCTTTTGATCGAGTCTGGCATCCAGGACTGCTGTACAAACTCCGTAAATTCTTACCTTCAACTTACTTCCTTATTATCAGTTCCTACCTCAGTAATAGAACCTTTAAAGTAAACCATAATTGTTCCTACTCTTCCCTCTTCACCCAGTCTGCCGGTGTTCCTCAAGGTAGTATCCTGGGGCCCATCCTATACACGATATATACAGCTGACATCCCAACCCATCCAAGCACTGTCCTCACTACTTACGCTGATGACACATGTGTGTTATCAGTTAATAAGGACCCATTTGTTGCATCCCAATCTCTTCAATCCCATATCTCACACCTACAAGAATGGTGTCAAAATTGGAGGATTAAAATAAATCCTAACAAATCCCATCAAATTACCTTCACCCTTCGTCGTAAACCTACGAATTCCTGTCCTACTGTATCGTTTAATAATACACCACTGAACCCGGTCGAACAGATACGTTACCTAGGACTCCATCTGGATAAACGTCTCACTTGGAATCCTCATACAAGACTGAAAAGACAAGAAACTGCTCGACGTTTTCGCCAACTTCAACACTTACTGGACAAACGCTCTAAGCTACCAATTAATTACAAAAGACTTATTTACATGACAGTCATCAGACCTATTTGGGCATACGGAGTTGAGCTTTGGGGCTCTACTAAACCATCCAATTCATCTCGTATCCAATCCTTGCAATCCAAAATCCTTCGTAAAATCCTCAATGCTCCTTATTATGTCACAAACAAACTCATCCATCATGATCTTAATATCCCATATGTTACTGATTTGGCCCAAACTAGATACCTATCCTTCCATAACAAGCTCCATACGCACTTGAATCCGCTAGTCTCTCAGCTTGCTTCCCATACTATTCCTGATAACCCTCCGAGGCGCCTGAAAAGAAGATGGCCTCGAGATCATCTACTATAGAACTTTATTGGAGTGCTATCGATGGGTAGTTTCTCCACAACTGTTTTCATGTCATATTATACATTTTTGCACATTTACTTGATATAATACCATTATAGTTGTAAATATCATTGAATTAAATAATAAAAAAAAAAAAAAAAAAAGATCTGAAGTATGGGGTGGAGCGGAGTGGCTCAGTGACAGAGTGCGTAGTTGACATACCGAAGGTCTTGGGTTCAGATCCCAATTGCTGGCAGACATTTATTTTAATTTTTTAGCAGCCTGAGATGGATCCTATATAAGACCCTCCTGGGGCTCACTCAGCCTCTAAAGTGGATAACCATAAAAAGGAGAAACATTCTGGTGGTTGAGCGTGATCAAGGACAAATCACCTCCCTGCCTGTTGTCGAAGAAACAGTAAAATCTCTACCACCTACTGAACCCAAAACCCTTTAAGGATTATAGTGGTATAGTATCTACGAGATCAAAGAAGTTGCATCGCTGACGATGTCACAATTTAGGGGTCATGGACCCACAATCATCCACGAATCCTTAAGTCATCAGATCCGCTCCATAACCTGATAATTATCTAATATAATATATGTGATAATAACTCGCATAGCTGTAACTAAGCCGAGGCCATCCTGTAGGTCTGGTCTCCTCCTCGTATGACTTTGCTTTTCGGTATTGGAAAACCAAAAATAAGCTACCATAAACGAAAGGATCCTTAGAATGCATCGTTTGTTTCCTTTAAACGACCGAAGAGATGTGCTAATGCACTAAGAGAGACGGGGTCAAATTTCGATCTGGAAAAACGACCACTATCGGAAGTAGACAAATGGACGAAGGGGCCGTAGCAGGACTCTCCGTGAAATATTGAAGTGGCCCCTGTCAGCCGAGAAATCTATTAGCGCGCCTCACACCAACATCACCACAACACCACTACACCACGGCCGCTGCACTCCCATCACCACTACAATCTTCTTCTCTGTCCGTCCTCCTTCTACTCACCTTTGCTGGACAGTTTGTTTTATTTCTCAAGGCGAATGGCGAAAAATAATGTTATGGCGAAGCAATGTTATCAACCAATTTTTTAATTAAAATTTAGAACTGTATTATAATAATGCAACGAGTAAATACAATAAATGGTACATAAAGATAAGTAGAGAAACTATCCAGAGGTAGTGAAACAAGAAACCCTGAGAACATGCTAAACTTAAAAGGTCACGAGGCAAAATCCTTTTCAGACACCTCGGAGTGGATTATCGGAAAGTGAAGGGGTAGGTTTAAGGCTTGTGGGGTTGAGTGGGGATAAAGTCTGTCGTTTTTAAGGGGTTCGGGCCAAATCAGTAACAAATGGGACATTAAGGTCGTTATGGATTTTCTTAATGAAATTTTCTAAAAACTACAGCGAGTGGTCCCTTCGTAACAACACAGTTCCGGTGATGTGAACAAACGGTGATAATGTGATGAATGTGGATACCGTAGTGATCTCTTGCAGATTAGGTTGCCGGGTGTCCCAGGTTTTTAAAAAATTACACGAAAACGGCCTGTTTCTACGATCATATTTGATGACGTACTAAACAATGTTATTCAATTGTAGAGATAGTAAATACTATCAAAAAGAGAGGATTAAAAACAGCTCATTAAAATCCGTTAACATGAATACAACAAAAACAGACGTCCACTAATTTTACGACCTGCTTCATATGTCAAAAATAAGGGCTCCACCAATTTTTTATCCAATGAATTTTTAATCTTTAATAAAAATCTAGTCGCCCTTTGGAAATCCAGTTATACAGGACAGCACTACACATTTATACTTCCACTACAGGATACTTTGAACTGATGACTGATGTAATTTTAGTTGAGTTCTGATCCGAAGAATATGAAGCTTAAAGTAATTAGGTTCCTTGAGCAAAGAAAGCTTTGAGTGATTATAAAGCTAGCTCCTATCAATATTTTACTCAATAAGGACGGGACAGGATTTTCTATCTTTCCTTAATTTAATATTAACTTCAAGAGAACTCTATTAAGACATCAGAGAAGATTAAAATTTATTTTTATGATAAAATGGAAGAATGTATCTATTTATACAAGAAAAAAGCATCTTTTCTCTGTTAAACTTTTAAGCGAGATCTGCTTTTTTATTAGAGAAAATACATTTCTTCAATAGAGGTCTTATGTCAATTATTTTTGTAAGTAAAGCATTATTTTAGGTCAGTTTTTAATTTAAATATTTCAGGATGTTTTTTTAAATTTTTAATTGGAATGATAAAAGAAGCACTTAGTGGAGTCAAAAGCGACTAAAAGATACCAAGAAATATTCAGTTACTGCAAAATACAAAAAACGTTTGTTAGTTAGTTGTAGAAAAAACGAAATAACTAACTAATATGACAAGCAAGAAAAATAATTGCAAAATTATTTAATTTTTTATCACATCCAATTTTTTTATTTTATTTTAAATTTGTAAATAGCCAGAAGCATTTCATACCGTTTATTCATATTTCTTAAGTATAAGGAACAGAAGTCATTAGAAATAACGATGGAAGTCTACAATAATTATCACTGATTATTATTTGATAAAAATATATTTGTTTATTTTTATTTTTTTTACTAAATGTATCCCAAAAACAAGTAAAATAAGCCGCCAAAAAAAAAGGAATTCCACGACTTCAAATTTTCTCTAATATAAAATAAATTAAATACAGTATATATTTCTATATAGAATAGAAATTGCTATGCTGAAGATTCCAAATACAGATCCGGATGTGACAGATTAATTTTCCAACGGTCATGGGCAGGTCCTACTTTATCTAGATTATCTAGCCTCGGTAAATTTCGTACCCTCAATCAGGGAAAATCTAGCGGTTGAGGGAGAACTTCCCTGTACAGCCGTTGTCCTAGAAATAGTACAGTCTCTACAGGTCAGAAACAGTACTATTACACATAGTAATGATATAGATTTTTTTTTTAAATATAAGCATAGCTTGACTTAATTGTGATCCTAACTATACTCATATATCTTTGATGCGCGGTCATAAGGGCTTAAGTTAAAATTTTGAATTTTTCAGGAGAGCAACAGCAAAGTTCAAAACATTATGTAATCTAATTATTGATATTATTTGCAATATTATTTTTATAAAACAATCTAGTAGTAATTTAAAAACAATATTGTAGTAATTCTATTTGAAGCATACATTTATTTCTTGTCTGATCATTCCTGATTCTGTGTTATGGATTTATTTTGACTTATGCCCTTATGACTGCGCACCATATGTATTATACAGGGTAAACATTTTTTTCTATTGCATCGAAGATTTTTATAAAAATAAATTATCTAAACTAAAAGAAATTCATAGCCCTACTAGGAATGGATATCATCATTTTGTTATTGTTTTATTTTGTTAATCAAAGGGACCATGTTACAGGAAAAACACCATGTTCTAGAAAATTTAACTGACTTTGTGGGTACCATTGAAAACTGATAGATGGTTTTTACACTTTAGTAGTGTGAATCTAAAGAAATATTTGTTTAAAATTGTAATCAATTGATCTAATGAATTTATCTTAATTTCTTTTCCACACTTCGGCTTAACTGGTTGTACTGCTTAAAGTTAGAATTATGTCACGGTCCAAGTTTTTAATGAGATCGTACATCTCCATAATACGGAATGAATATGCTCCATTTGGAAAAATAAACCCCCATGAATCGAACCCTGTTCATCGATTCGTATAGGAACTAAGCTATAATGTAATATATATTGTATCTAATTATCCCTGGAGGAATTGGCCGCAGTACAAACACTCCCCTGCAGAGCGCACTGCATCACGTTAATGGTCCAATGGTTCACTCTCCAATTAGACCCCCCCCTCGATGAAACATTAATATCATTAATATCGACAATTAGAGCATAGATTCCTCTGCTACCTTGTGCTAAATCCTTCTGAAATTATCACCTTTGATTGTAATATATTTATTTAAAACTTTTAATCATTAGTAGGGCATTAATACTACAAATTTGTGTTCTAGAGACGGCTAATTATTCTTAAGATTGACCTCTACCACTACAACCGAGGGTCTTGGTTTCAGTATTTGGTAGACACTACTGTTTCTAGTACAATAACTTTCCACTGAGGTGACTTGTCCGAGAATATGCTCTACTGTTTTCCCCCAAATAAGAGAATTCACTTTATACAGGGTGAGCCCCAAGAGGATCTGCACGGGTCTATCCGTGACTTTTAACAGACTGAATGTATTATTTGCCACCATATGAACCCACAGCTCAGCAAATAAGCGCTATGAAAACTAATATACGTCGCTCCCTGTGCTTGAGAAAAAAAATAAACCCTAAGATTACGGACGAGATTAAGGATTGGAAATAAATAGGTTAATAGGGTGTTCTTCATGTATTCGAAAATAAGGTGTTACGTAGAATATTTGGTCCAAAAAAGGATGAAACCACAGGGGAATATAGGAGATTACATAACGCGGAATTGCGAAGCATGCATCCGGTAAATATTATTCAGGTGATCAGCGTCGCGAAGATTAAGATGGGCATGTAAAGTTGCTGGGCTTAGTAACAAACGAATTCCCAAGCTGTTAATAGGCGCTGTACTGATTGGGAAGCGTCCGAGGGGTAGACCGAGGCGTAGGTGGGAGGATTGCGTTGGGAATGATCTAGCGGAATTTGGTTTTGGTGGTGCTCCGTGGAAGGAGGTTTGTAAACATAGATTGGTGGTATCGGCATCGAGCCTTCGGGTTCGTTAAGCCTTTTATTTATTTATTTATTAATAGGGTGTAGTCTATCTATTATTCTATAACAATCGAAGCTTTATTTTATTTATAAAAGTCACTTTCTTACAACCACTACGACTTACAATATTTTGTAATACAGAAAAAAAAAATGTTTCTTTAATTACTTCCAGCGTAGGTACTCAAAATTATCTTGAGAAGATCACCCAGAAAAATAAAATATTTTTTTTTCCTCGAAACAAGTTTCGATAATTGCTATCAAGCGAATCAAGTAAGATTCGATAGTAAGGCACATCATTCTACAAGAAAAAAAGCTGACATAATGCACGATACAATCGGACTACCACCGGTCTTCACTAAACGGAGGCATATCAATTTGATAGTCTCCAACACAGCAGAAACAAAAACATGTATAAATACTCAGCTAACTGATAAATCCCAACTAACTAACCCAATAAAAGGAACCAGTGAGCCCCATTAGTTGAGTCCTATCATCCAAAAGAATTCCACCATATTCTCATTATTAAAATGCACCAAATGTAGTTCTGTAGGTCCTCTCATACCTATATTTACAAGTATTACGATGATGTTTTTGAAAATAAACAAACCAAGAGGTGAGAAAGAAAAAATAGGTAATTATTCCGCAGGTTGTCGCCTCGAGTTGAATCACAACAAAATTTAACTTTTCATTCGCTTCACTTTTAATATTTTCCAAGAACACAATTTGTCATGAGCTTTATTATCGAAAAGAGAATATAATTATGGGAAATGTGAATACTTCTGTAATCATTTCATCTAGAAATGAATGTTTCAACAAACTTATATTATCTATACTTAGTTAGTTGAAACATTTATTTCTTGATGATATGATTACGAAAATCTACTCGCCACCCATAATTACATTCTCTTTTGCTTACTGAAGCACACTATAACTTGAATTTTTGGAAAACATTAAAAATTCAACGAATAAACAATTAAACTTGTAAATCAACTGAAATTGACAACCTGGGGAACAAGTACCGAAACAAATGATAAAAAGATGGTTAGTTTGGAGTTTGCACTGGATAGCTGCATAATAAAGATCAGCTCAATCCTCAACTCACTATAAAGATATTTATCTAGTTTTATTAGTATTTTAAACGCGTAAATAAAAAATTATACTTTTTGTTAAAGGATCCGTAGGATACGTAGCAGCTTGAGGGAATACCCTGGCGTGCGAATGCTATGTATATCGCTGAGATTTAGTGGGCCACTTTACATATTCATAAAGCAGCAGTGACCTTCGTGAGGGCCTCGTGGGATTGGCGGGACCGTTCGTGAATGGAACATTCAAAGTAGCGTCAGGAGTGGGAATATTAATCGGCTGGCTGGAGCTCTAAGTTCATCGCAGCAACGCTAGCGGCATCAACTGTAGAAGTCGATCAAGTCGCATTAAACTGATCTTTAATGAAATTTTATTATTAATCAGTTTTAATAACTTGCAGCGTGATGTTTTAATAAAAAGCAGGATGTTCAATGCCATGAAAAGAGGGTTCTTGAACCGTCGCGAGGTGGAAAAAAATACATAGATTGGTCTATCTTGACATACTCCCCGGAGTCATGGACTCTAACAACCGAGGATAAATCGAGGCTTCAGGCTGCCGAAATGAGGTTTCTTAGGACGGTGGAAGGGAAGACCAGAAGAGACCGAGTGCGTAATAAAACAATTAGGACACATCTCGAGATAGTTCCAGCCACTGATCTAACTTCTAACTAACACGTGACTGAACCAGTCACGGAACTGGCTCATATGGTTTGCACATCTGATGCATATGGACATAAATATTCAAGATACCAGTTATTCCGAGGATATGGGGCCTCCTCCGCTTGTCTGTATAAATATTATTCATTACTGAAATATAGTCAGGATTATAATAAATACAATCACATACTATAATATAATCATTATTCAAATCTAAATATATCATTAATTATAGGCATTATATTCATTATATATTATTCATTATACATTATTATTATTCATTATATATCAGTATAGGCAAGTTTCAGGATCTTTGATGATCATTTAACACATAAGTTTATGTAGTGTCTTAAGTAATAGTTCGTAAAGCTATCTTTTAAGTTCAGAACGAACAAAATTATCATCCAAACTAAGGATTTTTCATTCCTTTTAAAAAATCCAAAGGCCACCTGCCGAGGTGCAATGATGTTTGCATGTTTTGTTATAATGAGGATAGACTTGATGGTTTATTCGTGGGAACAGGTAATAGTATGAATTATATTGTTTATACATATATGTATTATCTTGCGTTAATTATGCCTAGTAATAAGAGAATAACCATTAATTCTACCAGTAGCAAGCAATTAAATATATAGTATATATGATGGCTTGTTATCGCATATCCTTCTCAAAATAAGTTAGTACATAAAAATACAAAATACCAAACTATCCAATTGATTTTCAACAAGAAGGTTAATAACAAATTGACTTTTAATTTTAGCCTGTAGGGTAGGAGGAGATAAATTTTATAAAATAATTATTTATTAACTTATGTCTGATTATATAAAAGCCATAGAAAACTCCTACCTTTATATTATAAGTAACCTTAATCGGAGTCGATAAATGTTTCTTTGTAGAGGCATTTATTAATAAAACAGTTCAATCCTTTTAGTGCGAATAGAAAGTATCGTTTCGTGTTTATTGAAATAATTTAGTTTGAAATAAAGCTCTCTGGCAATGTGCTTACTATGCAATCATATAGGCTAGATGTATATGACCCAAGGAATGATGTTTATACTATGGCTTTAAAACCCAGGAAATGACATTACTACCTTATATTCAGTAACGTAATCTTCTTTAATCTCCCCTCATATTTTATGTCTATAATTATTATTCATACAATTATTATTAATTATAGTATTGGATACAGTAGGGGTCCTCAACCATTCTTGGCCGGGGATGAAAATCAACCAAAATTTTGGTATTAAAGAGACTTTGGGTCATGCATACTTTGGCGTTAAAGCATTTTTTTTTAGTAATTATTAAAAAAAATATTTTATGAAGAAAATAATTACAAACATAATCTTTCTCTTAGTTATCATTGGTTATGTTTAATAATTTATTAAAAAAAAAAAAAGAAAAACCTCTATCACTACAACCCGCGAACGGGTCTGGGGGTCAGTACAAGGTAGAGACTGTACTGTTTCATGGACAACGGTACTGCAAGGAGGTGACTTGTCCTAGGTCACGCTCTACCGCCAGATTTCCCCCCTTATTTTGGGTACCCTGTTTTTATAATATTTTATAGAGTCTGGGTGAGCCCCAGGAGGGTCCTAGATCCTATATGGTCCATCTCCGGCTGCAAACAGACTAAATACAAGTCTTGCCCGCAGCGGGATTTGAACCAGAATTTCCGGCATGGCAACTCAGTGTTCTGCCACTGAGCCCGCTCTCAATTTTTAAATATTAGACTTTATATTCGGAACTAAAGCACGTCACTTAAAATTATCAAATAGGTTACCGAACCTTCGGGACAGAGTATAGGAGGGATAGTTTAGAGAATAGAGCAGTCACTGTATAATGTCAATAGTCAATCTGTGTACTTCGTAGCAGAAATTCTCTATCTATAAATAATTAAATTCATTCCATTCAACAATAAATTTATTTTGTTTTCATAAATCATTTCTTCTTTTTATTAGCCCTAAAAACAATATTTCGGTATTCAAATACGCTTTTTCCATCTCTATACTCACAAAAAAACAACAACATGAGATCGTTAATTGCTCGCCTGCTCTTCCACCATCTGAAGTTCAATCCCTACTAAAATCAGTCATGCTTCTTCCCGGCCCTCATTTCAAGTCTAGCTATTCCAACACCTTCTCAGTTCCTAAATAGATGCTCTCTAAGCAGTCATTTATTTACAGTAATCTGTAGTAAACAATAGCTTTTTTTTTTTTTAGTAAAGCGGTTATAACATCCTAGCTCATTGTTTTAATTTTAATATTTTTTTTCCTATAGTTGCTTAGTATTTTGTAATGAATTGCCCTTTTCTTTTTAATTTACTTTTTTGGGACTTTTAAAAATACTTTATGATTCGTTAAATACTTCGCTTCTGGTCTGATTTATACTATGTTCCTTTTTTCCGTTCACGTCTGTTATTCTAAATGGACATAAACCAAGAATAATTTTTTTTTCTATTCTATCCTATATAGTTCTTTGACCATAGATTTTTTTGAATTCCCTCTAACAAGTGTTAAAAGAAAATTGATTCAAGGAATCTTAGCTTGCTGTGCAGTCTGGGTGTTCACAATCCTACCTTTTTTCTTCTTCTGAAATGTCGACTAATGGCCTAAATCAGGAGTCTACAAGTGTTTTTGCCAAATCAGTAACGCAAGAAAGTTTTCTTGGCTAGCATACGAATGTACTACATTAATTGATCATGGCAAAGGTTGTCACTTAGATCATCATCTATTCCACTAGGATTAAACCCTCCCATTATGTATCCTATTGATCCTTTGAGAACACAATCTATCGGCAGCATGCACCAGAACCAACGGCAATACCGTCACAGTATCCTATCGCGTACATTAAGGTCGTAGTGCGTAACGTAGCTAAAAGGGATTGGTCATGCCGAACCGAGCGCCTCGTCCATATAGCCTATGTATCAAAACCCTCGAATATTTCCCAGCGCAATTACTGCGTGATATATTGAACCAATTAGGGCTAAGTGATTCATTAGTTGTACGCTACATGGCTATTAGCCCTCCGCGACTGATATTTAGTATTATCTCCAGCTATGAAGTTATCACGGACGGGTTATGTACCATATTTGCTTTGTATATTTACTTTATGTATGTATTAATTAACATCCATCAACATGCTGCATCTGTTCAATAGTTACAAGAGCTGCGAGATCAGAATGAACACATTGCATCAATTAAGGGAATTAGTCATAAAAATATTGCTTTCCTTGTAGAATTAATTCTAATATAACTTTGTACATAATTAAAAAAAACCTGTACCACTACAACCCGTGAACGGGTCTGGGTTCAGTACATGGTAGAGAATGTACTGTTTCATGGACAACGGTTCTGCAAGGAGGTGACTTGTCCTAGGTCACGCTCAACTGTCAGATTTTTCCCCCTTATTTTGGGTACCCTATTTTTATAGTATTTTATAGAGGCTGGGTGGGCCCCAGGAGGGTCCTAGATCCTACATGATCCACCTCCCCCTGCAAACAGACTAAATAAAAGTCATGACCTGCAGCGGGATTTGAACCAGGATTTTCGGCATGGCAACTCAGTGCTCTACCACTGGCCACTCCGCTCCTTTGTACATTATAACACTATTAAAATATATGTAATTACAAAGAAATAAATAAAGATTAATATATAAATATAACATTGTTTAAAATGCAATTTAATCACCGCTTTCAGGATATTTATACTAATATGTTTACCATAGTAAAAAGTAATTAATATACATTTTTATATTTACATTTCTAATAGTTACAAACTAATAATATTTATCTATACGCCTTTATTCATTTATTAAATTATCAACTTTACTTTAATTTACATAACTCATTTCCCGCAGTACCGCAAAAAAATCGAAATTTTTTACCTTTAAAAATACTATTGGTATTCTTTCACCGCAACCAATTTAACCAATAAAAAATATTAACTTCACAGAACGGGGTTTTAATCGGATATTGAACGCTTTAACTGTCTTATTGAATATTTTTATTTTATTTTTCACTTTCATCAAGAGTTCTATTTTATTAGCTGATATGCTGATAGCGAGCGATATTTCAACATATTACAACTGATGTGTATAGTGAGATTTAATTATTGATAGTTATTCCAAACATATTCTTGTAAAATGTTAGAGTAAAAAATTGTCATAAGTAACAAAAATAAGGAGCCTTTTTTGTATTGACTCTGACATTTGGAAATAAATCATTTCAAATCGATTTATTTGATAGAAATTGATCGATCGAATTGATTTCGTATCGATACATTTAATTCAATAATATTTTTCTTCCTTTTTATAAGTTAATGATAGTAACAGTTGTACGAAAATATGCTCTTGCTATCGAAATTTCTTTTGTTTAAAATTTGTAACACAAAATATTTTATTGGCTTTGGGGCGCGCTCGATATTCTATAATGGCCATATTATAATTAATTAATTAATTTAATGGAATATAGAATTTATCTCGGTTTAATGGATGCGATGATTTAAAATTATTTAATATAAAAATCTTTAGGCATATAATAATCCATCAAACTGAATATCCTTTATTTCCAGCTCGTTCCATAACTTTGTGCATTCATTAATTATGCTGGAATTATTCTGGGCTACTTATAAACGTATTAACAACAATGTTTTTCTCACTGTATTTGTCATGAATAAATAAATAGAATGTATGTAGGTATAGAGTATGTATTGAGTAGAAAAAAAAAATAACAGAGGAAATAAATATGGAAAACAACGAATATATCTTTTATATGTTATTACATATTTTATAGTTTTTATAAATTCTCAAACACACACACACATACACAAATATATGTTATTAACTTTTCGTTATTTTATTATTACTACTTCCATCACTAATCACCATAGCTGATGAAACAAGAGGGCGATGAACTGTTGAAATATCTTAGTACAATACGGACTGTAGCGCTCGCTAAACCCTTTGGTACACTAATATATTATATACCGCGTACGCACCTGGTGCCTAATCCTGAGAGATTTCTGGTGACTGCGGTAATCCTAGGTTGTTGGTGAATTTGTAAGGATCGCTGTTAGTCTACGTTATGGGGTATCGATAATTATTAGTACCCATGGGAGTCCATATGTGAAAAATTACTTCAGCATTCCCGTTTATTTATTTAAAAATTCTTTATTTAAAAAAAATCTTTCTAAACATCTGTTTATTCTTTTTTTTTTCTATGCCTGGGTCATTGGTCGTTTGACCATCCGATATCTTGCTGTCCAATATAAATTAGATTTTTTCAAATGCTCATTGAAAAATGTCTTATTTCTTCTGTCAGAGCAGGACTTGTGTCTAGGTGGTCTCCATCCATTCTCCCTTGGTTGCATAGCACGCATGTAGAATCCTGAGCCAAACCTATCTTATGGAGATGAGTCTGTAAATAATCGTGGCCAGATGTCAGGCGGAAGCAGGCTATTGATAGATAGTCATTCAGGCTAGTAACAGCAAGGATAGCTGCTTGGGAGTCGATGAATAAAACAACATTTCGATCTTGCCTTCTAGACATTGTTCTTAAAGCGATAAGGATAGCTGCTATTTCACCGTCGAAGTTTGTACCTTCCTTACGTACTGCAGCGCTGAATTGGAAATCTCTTAAGTAAACCCCTCCACCAGCATTTTTAACAGCTGATTCAGTTGATCCATCGGTATAGATTTGAAGCCAATCCCGAGGCGGGTATTTTTGAGCTATCGTTTTTAGCTCATCATAGCCAGGTGTTGTTTTCTTATCAACCTTGTGGTGAAGTCGCAGCTCATTATTATAGATGACTTCTAGCTCGTGCACTTTTGTCGACAATGAGAATAGATGAAATTCAGTTTTCTTGTATTCACTTCCATTTCATTAGATGTAGCCCGGTTGAAAAGCCTCGACATTGCCTCATTGATTGCTGCTTCGAGAGGGAGAGAGAGAGAGAGATAGATAGATAGATAGAGAGATTGAGAGAGAGAGAGAGAGATAAATGTATACTTATATAATAGGGATTATAGGGAAATTAGGGTACAATAGGGAGCGGAGTGGCTCAGAGGTAGAACACTGAGTTGCCATGCCGGAAATCCTGATTCAAATCCCGGTGCAGGCAAGACCTTTTTTTAGTCTGGTTGCAGCCGGAGATGGATTATGAGGGGTCTAGGACCCTCCTGGGGCTCACCCAGCCTCTATAAAATGTTATAAAAATAGGGTACCCAAAATAAGGGGGGAGAATCTGGCGGTTAAGCGTGACCTAGGACAAGTTACTTCCTTGCAGAACCTTTGTCCATGATACAGTATAGTCTATATCATGTACTAAACCCACGGATCTGTTCACGGGTTGTGGTGGTAATTTTTTTAAATTATAATATAATGTTTTATTATATTGTACCTACACAAACTGGTAAGATCTCCTCTAATATAGGGCATGGAACTTGAAGATCACAAAATTAGATATTTCATAACTCAAGTTATAATGTAAAGCATAGTTTTACCGTTAATTAGGAAATTATTTTGGGATAGGTAATCGGCTTTTGAGTATTTTTAAAAGAAAAAAGATGATAACTATACAGATAATAATTATAATTGATGTATATAACATATATAAAGAAGCCCTAAAATATATCTTTCGTATAGAAATCTAGACAAAGAACCTTCGAAATTTCGCAATGAATTATTTGACGCTCTTTTTTTTACCGTTATACGACAGGACTAGTAAGCCTATTCTATAGTGCAATATATTATATATTATATATCGTCTGTCTATTTTCGGATTCATAAAAGACCTCAAGCAACTCAAAACCCATTTATAGAATTCAGTTATCTCAGAAACGAATGTGGGCGTTGCGTGTGGCACGCCCTCCTTACATGTGTTATTTATTAATCACACAGCGCCCTACACAATTTCAACATCGGCCTCGATAGTTAACACTTTCACACTCATTAAAATGCTACCTCTTGTAATTTGTCGAGGTCTCTTACAAATGAGCTTCTGAAAGAGTATCATTTGTTAGAGTAATTGTACTTGCGAAAAAAGTTTCAACGCCTGTAATTAAGGCGTAAAGACAACATCTGTATATCTTTTTCAACTTTAAAACGTTTTAACATAGATAAAAATACCTATTAATCATTTCTCAATTTTATTGCTTAAATTTACTTAATGGATGAGTGCTTATTTAATCAAAATTTAATATACACTTATAGGAAATTATTTGTAAATTTGTAACATCTTTGACAATAGAACATTTAAATTTTGATGTGATATTAATATTTTTCCGTAATTCATTTAACAATAAATATGGATGTGTTTATACATATAAAATATATATATGTGTAATGAATTAAACTATAGTTATTAGATGTTAAAAATCAATTTTGTCAAAAACATCTTTACTTCTATGTATTAGCAAGTACATTATTTTTTTTTATAACTCATAAATGAAGTATATTTATTACTATGACAGTATTTTTTCTTTAAAATTACTTATTCAGTATTTTTATCAAATGTTGGTACATGTGTTAATCTTTATAAACATGGATATTTATTTATTTTGTTTACATTTAAAGGGAGTGTATATCAGCATTGGAATCGTTTGCATAACAACATCCGATTCACAAGGTCAAGGGTTCGCTGCAGTCCTACGGAATGGACATAAAATAGGGGTTCTGAGCCAATGCAATGTCAGGTACTCGTTGAAGATCCATATCCTAATTTAAATAGGATATAAAAAAGCCTTATCACTAAAAGTTTATGTTAAAAGAACAAACATTAAAATCGTCTAGACATTTTTTTTAATAACTTTAGGACATATATCTAAATGTAGTTCATGGAATTAAAAAAAGTTTTTTGAGTAAAATCTTTCACGAAATTGTTATCTCTTATATGTGAGAGAGATAAGTATAATCAAACGGGTGTTATTTTCGTTCAATAATAACAATCTGGAAATGAAGTAAATAAAAACTGCCGATAGGATGGGCCATAACCCCGAGAAATGGATGTAAGCCAAACCATTGCTTCTTGAGCATTTTCCAAGACCTAAATTTTCCGAGATGGGTCGAAGGTCAGAGTTGAACGACCTGGTCAGCTCTAGAGGGGGCTATCATAATAATATGCTTGAGTGAGCCACAAAGTCCCCGGTCAGTTATGGGTATATCATGCTCTATTTTCACTCCTTTGACTTGAGAAGTAATTCTTTTATTTATTAAAGATATGGTATATTTAATATAAACCGATTCTGTAATTACTTGAAAGAAATGTTTTTATTTTTAATCCTATCAACTCATAAATATGGAGGAATTGAAAGTCCTTCTCTTTGCCAATAGAATCTAATTTATAAATAAACATGTTATAAAAACAAAATGGAAATGAAATATCAGGTAACCCGTTCCTGAATTAAAATGTTTCAACGGATACAATTCAACATCTCTCCTTCAACGGGTTGAAGGAGAGATGTGTGTATAAAGAAAACATCTAGTTGAGGAAAGCATCGTTTCCACCACTACAAATCGAGTAGCGAGGAAAATGAATGAAATGCCAAAAAGAGATATAGGAAAAATTCTCGTATTTCCCCGCAACTACACATATCCCCCAACGACAATAACGGGACCAGGAAACTCACACATTTTTCCGGATCAAGAGCAAATGCGTTTCAACGCCACAAGAGAGAGCACTCAGGCAAATGAAGGCTAATTAAATATTAGCCTCGCTCGGTTCCTCTCCGATCCTCCACCATTAGGATAATTAAAGTACTCTTCTCCTGTCCAGCCAACAATTCCAATTTCGCTCTGGACTGCGGGCTTCAGCTGCGGTGGCCTGTGGACTTCGCAACTTCCCCAAAGGCCAGACAACATCTTGACTATCTTGAGTTTCGATTCCTAGTACAGATCTTGTATCATGAACTAAAGTAAAGTCATAGAACCACGCACGAAAGTAGCAGGGCCATAAAAAAAATTATTTAAAAACTTGTACCATTACAACCATGAAGGTTATTGTGATCACATTTTTAAACCGACCGTTGAGCACGAAGGTAATTTAGCCAAAACCACATTCAACCACCAGGTATTCTCTTCAATTAATGGTGACCACCTTATAGACACCGTGAGGATCAACCGGTTGGATGCTCAGCTATTAACCGAATAAATAATTTATCCGTCACAGCCTGTCACTAACTCGGTACCTAGTACTTGATGACCCTATGTACACAATTGCCCCTTAAAATAATAAAAATAAAAGACAGGAATATACATGAATAGAAAACAAATAAACTTCCACTTTCCACTAAATGTACTCTTATGTTATAGATAATAATTTCTACTTTTAGTTGGTTATTTTTTAAGGAAAGCTGAGGTTATCATTGAGACTAAATCAGATTTTCCATGGAAGCTAAAAAAGAAATAATTTTACATAAGTTTTTAAATGAGTTGATTAGTGAAAGTAGTGTGGAGATTTTTAATAATTAATAGCCAAATATCTTCACTTGAATCTCTCTGTTTATGCGTTGGCGTTCTGTGAGGCACTGCTTTGAAAAAAAATTCTTTTTAAAAATTTTCAAACCATTTGGTATATTTTTAACCGCGCCTTAAACAAAATGGATACCAACAGCTGTTGAATATTCGCATATGAAATATAACACATTTCACTTTCCCATAAATGACCACTGCATCCAACTGGTGCAAACCCTTTCATCCTTTCATATTGGATGCTGCCCGCTGAATTTTAATGTAGGCTAATACCATAACAGTACAGCTGCTCTCTTGCTGAGAGATTCTGCAAAACTCTGCACGTGTTATTTGGCATTTTAAGGATTTTCCCAACAGAAATTCAATTCAGAAAGGAAAAAAATCTGATTTCCTTGATGCTTTGCGAAACATTACCAACTCTATCTAAGGGTGATCACTAAATGTAGACCTCTGGTATAACAAACCGTAGCGGCTAGCAGGTGATTGCAGTTCTAGTGTATTGAAATGAACTGAATACTTGTATTAGGTTTTAAATAATCCAACGTGTGTCTTACTTATGGTGGTAGATAAGTATATGTATATCTAGTACTAATGGTATTAAAACGTGTGCTTTATCGTTTTCTGGACAGAACTGTCTGTATAAACAATAAAAGACATAAAAAGTAGAATGGTGGACTAACGAATTTGATAATGAGGTGAGAACCCATGGAACTATTCCGCGTTATACTGTCCCAATTCGTCCACGATGAGAATTTATTTATCATCATCGTTAGAAGAGAAGCATGCTGATACATATTTTTAACGGTATAAGCATATATCAGTCTCTACATGAATATTAAATTTATTAATTTATGTTAAACTACTTCGGATGTGTTTCAACCAACACTATTTTACATATAAACTAAACTTTGCCTTATTACGAGTTTTTTTTCCAGAATCGGTCAATATTTTTGTGAATAAAATGTACATGTTTCCAATATAGCTCCCTCAAAAAAAAAAGAAAAATAAATAAATACAATAATAAGAGTTGAATATTCATTTATTAGTATCCTTACGGTGTATCATTACCAAACAATCTACTGTTGATAACATATTTGATTGTTAAATAATAAACATAATATGATTGCATTTGGTAGAAAATGCATTATTTCATTTACGATTATTGGAATAAAAATTCTATGAAGATATTGTTATTAAAAAAATTGCAATTGCATGTTTATGTTGCAAATCTTATGCATACTTGTTTGTGCCATAAAACATATTTTCCCAAATTAATATAATTATATGACTGCGCTAAAAATAATAGCTTTATATAAATTACTAAATTTAGAATTATATAGGAAGCACCGACTTCTGGATGAACACCGTACAATACTACATAACTTCCTTTACCTCATAAAATAATTAAAATTTAAAACGTCTTAAAAACCAGGTGGTAGAATATTGAGTACAACAATTTCTGAGTGAAAGCTCTCGGTAAATTCTGGGTGGAAGTAATTTTAAGCAATGTAAATAATCGTTAAATATCTTTAAGTAATGTTTGCTCAGTGCATTTGAACTATATATGAACCTAACTATCCATAATACCTATAAAGCCGAACCATCTTACTCATCCATTTTCGAGGTATGTTTTTTAACCTATTTTCAAGAAAGTCAAGGTTTGTGAATAAAAATCCAAATTTAATTTATTCATGCACTTTTCTAACAACACTTTACTATACATTTAAAACAATAAAATACATTCATAATAATTGATCATAAAAACTTGGTATTGCTTGGTTTAAATACTTATTCATCGATTATAGATTTAAGTATATACTTTTATTTTGAAGAGAATAAAATTTGGGAACTCGAATTATAAGTAACGCTTTGCTCCATTTATGTATCGCTAAATTTAATCACTAGATATTAATGATAATGATCAAATGTCAACTATACACAGTGGTGACCTGCGGTCTAGTGGTTAGTATACGAAACTACTAAGCCCAAGGACGCGGGTTCGTCCTGCAGGTGGTCCTTGAAGGAGGGAAAAAATCCTTGGCAAAATTCAGAGCTCCCACTGTTCCATCGTCCGATTAGCCGTAGCAGCATAAAGTGGCGTTAAATGAATAAACAACAAACTACAACTATATACATGATATAAGACATAATATAACATACTGCAAAGAATATGTATGAAAATCTGAGAAGATATAAGAGTATAATGAAAATTCCAGTTTAATTTGAGTTTACTTAAATGTATTCCCTAATATGGGCAGTATTATGAGAAAAGATAATGTTTAATATAACACGAATTACCGTCCCAAAAAGCGAATTCCTGGTCGTATTAGTTATAATGGAACTGTTGGTTTGTTTATTGAGGGAAAACAGACGAGGCGGTGAGGGCGGAATGGTTAAGTTCGCTAATGGGATCACGCCCGAGGACGGACCGTGAATGACAATGCCTTCAATTACTTTACGTCTCTCCAAACTTTTATTATTCACTTCTTCTTCTTCTTTGTTGTATCAACAAGTGGGGCGAGGAACTAGGGGAGTTCCTGGCTCTGGGCCCTCCTAGGCTAAGTAGCTAATTATATGGAGGTAAAGCTACGGAACTGTTTCCTAAGCGGGGACTCAGGAATTGTGTAAATTGGTATCAGAGGATAATGTTAATAAGAATTGCTGCTTAAAAGGTTCATTGAATAAAACTTTCTTAGAAAGAAAAAAATCTGGAAGGGTTTCAGGATGAAAAAAGGCCAGAGAAGGTTGGACGAAGTTGAACAGAGGATCTAAGGAAACGTGCCAGTAAATGCATGAAGGAATATTGGAGACTGAGTAAAGGAAATAAATAAGGTTGTTAAGTGATCTTAAGTCCTTAATCCGAATGCGATATTAAAAACACAAACATTTTTAGAGACCAATGACTCTCATAAATATTTATTTTCTTTTAAAATATTTTTGTTTACAGACTTACTAGCTTTTATTGCTCGCCAATATCTCATTTCTGTTATTCAGTTTTCATCTTTATACTTTTATATTAAACTTGGATTGAAAATGGATTCTTTAACTAATACTTGGATAACATTCTTAAACCTTCAAATGAAAAGGTTGACTATAATAGGTGTTTGTACAGATGATTCTGTAATATTTTTTGAGGAATCGTTTAAAGTCACAGGAACAAGGTGATAACATTAAGGACGTACAATGCGAGGTTGAGCAGTAAAATATAATGCCAAAACAACCATCTTTCCAATGTAAGAAACATTATACTTGTCATATTTAAAATGGACGTTGTTTTCCGTTCGTAGTATTCACTGGTTGAAAATCACAAATATTATAATTTTACCTTAATCTCCTTACCATGGCGTTCTCATCACCAGTAGCAACTACATGGAGGGCGCTGGAAAACGAATTGATATAAACAAATTAAACATTGCCCACAGATTTGTTGTTTATATTAAAGGTTTAATGGTTAATGGACACAGAAGGGAAAAGGCCCAGAGGAAGGCCTCGCATATCCTGGGAAGACAGCGTAAGGTATGATTTCAGGAGGAGAGGAATGGCCTGGAACCGAAGAAGAGAAAAGGAGAGAATCAGAAATGAGATACTTGGTCCAGGCTCTATAAGAAGAATACTCACACTACACAGCGGTAGAAGAGGAAAACAGTATGACGATGATGATTAAAGGTTTCCAGACAGGCCTCACGCCATATAAGGACAGTAATCAAAGGGGGAAACTAATTTCTAACAAAAATTTAGTTCTGATCCATAGAGTAGACCATCTGAACCCAATCTATTGTAATGATTTTTAAAGCACTAAACGGATAGCTTAAAAATTTCAAAACCGACTTTTTCACATTTTTCGCTGGTTTTGTCAACAGCTTTTTCCAAGTAATTGCTCATGGCTATAGTCCTGTTCTGTGTCTTCAGTTTCAGTAGCATAAAATGGCTTGACTAAATTACCCAAAAAATGTGAAAAAGTAAATTTTTGAATTTTAGGAGTTATCCGCATTTGATTACCAAACGCCTCCCTCATTCATGATAACGTGACGCTTGATTTGTGTTTAACTCGTTTCTTATACGCGTTTGGGAACTAAATCAGTTGTTATAAACTATTTATCATTACTATAAAGATTATACCCCATCCAAGGGAACATAAGCCGCCTTGGACCGAACATGAGCACAAGCGAAGGTGAAGGGCAGTCGATATCAGGCAAAGAGTCAACTCCAACTCTACTGCTACAACTCCCAACTTCTCTTGTCTCCAACTCCCACAACTCCGAGTTAGTCTCGTATCTCAGCCCTACTTCTCTCCGCTAAGCAAGCGATAATGAAGTCAATAACTGAAGTGCCCATGTTATCCGCAAGTTAATATCGACGCTAGAGACATGGAGCAGTGTACAGAGGATGAACCTGAATTACTAATAATTCGTTGAATTCGTTTGTCTATGCTAATTTTCAAAACAAAATGGAACTAATCAAAAGAGAAACATTAATTTGGTCTATTCAACATCAACGTCTATGAACGTCAATTCTGTCAATTAGGGTGATCGGTTACCAAAAGCGGAGTTGAGCACAGCTTAGCATAGCTGAGCCTGCTTCTAAAACCAAATCAAATAATTGGGAAACTGTATGATATTTAGTAGATTTCTTAAAGTAAATAACTATATTAATTTTGCTTCGTGGTCTTGAAGTAGTTTTGATATGTTAATATATTAATGAAGATAATAACAAAAAAGTCCAAGTTCAGTATTAATTGTGTTTATTGATGAGGATAAAAAATAAGAGATTGGGACAGACAATCTTAGTATTAATGATTTACAATTCTTGAATTGGATTAGAGACAAGGGGAAATTAAAAAAAACTAGCTGAAAACAGAAAGTGGCAAACCTGGGTTAGTAAGTCTTAACACAACATGGCTTACATTACCAAAACGAATGTTTCAGGGGTCACACGTGGTGTATTGTTAGCATAACAATATACTGTGGAAAAGATACCGGACTTAGGAATTTTTAAAAGCCGTGAAAATTCCTTAGCAGGATTTTATTATGCCGTCCATCGGAAAGGACTTTAAATGACGGCCCGGAGCCTGTGTGGTGTCAGGTATTCATTATAGATCCTATCCTAATTATACCTGGATGGACAAAATTTATTACTCCCATAAAGTAGCATCCTCCGGTTAGCCGTAGCACCTTAAAGCGAAGTTAAATAAATAAACAACAACAAACAATGTTTTAAGCATCTTATTTTTTTAACTTTTTTAAAAATTCGAATTAAATCTTCTAGTTGGTGGAGGCGGGAGAAGCAGTTTTCTTGTATCAATTATTAAATAATTCCTCTTTAATATAGCATTCAGAGATATTGGACTGAAATAGTCTTATGACTGCTAAGAAATTCATGAGTTCCAAGGGATAGTTTGGAAATATACTCCTTCCTTCAAATTAGATCTCAGGAAATCCCACCCTCGATTCTTAATTCGTCCCCTCTTTCTGCTTTCGAGAATTCCTTATAGAAGATTTTCTGCTAGGTAGGAGCTATTCATATAATTGTTAGTGGGAATATGGCCCATGAAAGTAGCCAAGAAGAATTTAAAAACATTTGAATTCATACCCCTACAGCCCTTGTGTACTGCTATGATGAGGGTTTGCGAAGTGGGCCGAAACTTCAGTATATATTAAACTAGCTTTTGCCCGCGGCTTCGCTGCGTGGAATTTGGTCTGCCACATAATGTTTCGTGACAGATCATTGTAAATAAATAATTTAACTTTTTTTTTTTAACAATACCTAAGTTACTCGTACATCCAAAATTTCAGATGTCTAACTTCAAAACTGACGGATTCCATACAATCTTTGAACCCCTATTATACTAAGGGGGAAACCCTTGGGGGTATAATTATCCAAATTTCTTTCTTAAATTATACAAAAAACCTATCTGCGAATTTCAAAATGTTAAGTGCAGTAGTTTCTCCTGCGGGTTGACCGCTTGGTGTGTTAGTCAATCAGGTTACAGTTTTATATAAACTTCGCCTTTGTAGTGTGTTGATAAAAAGTAGCCTATGTCCTTCCCAAGGTTTGAGATTATCCTTATCAAATTTCATCACAAACGGATCACAGCACATCTGTGAACCATACATTTACAAACGGGACGGACAGACGTTTACTGTTGTTTGTGTCAGTAAAGGATTAGTGAAAAATGTTATTGAATTTATTGAAAAGGATTACTTAGTATTACGATTTCACTTGTCGTATAAGGCAGAAGGGAGAAATTAAAACTGAAAGGATTAGATGTAAGCAGATTTTGCGAGTAAGAAACACGTGAGCGAGCAACTCAGAGGGCAGAATTTTATCCGACTTACTTGATATTTATCGTTATATTATGACCAAATTACACAAAATCATATCCTATGAGGTACATAAAAAGAAGTTATTTTAGTACTAGCGCTAGATAGTTTCTGTACTATCTAAGGCATTATATACCATTCACCAATTCACTTGTGAATTGTATTTATTATAATATGCATTATATATATTAGGCATACAAACTTAAGCTAACTCAAATTAAATTTATCAAAATATAGAACGTTAGAGATAGAATTGTTGTTAAGATAATTACTAGTAGATTAAGTTATTACAATGAGGACGGGCGGAAAGGCCTATTATGAGAGGCAGCCATACATGCCATTAAAGGATAATTAAAGCCCGATTGAGGCCTCAGATTGAAGCCATCCTCTCGCCTCTACACATATTGTGGAGGGGGGAGGGTTTAGTATATGCGTAGTCTAGTCTCTCTCTCTCTCTCTCTCTCTCTCTCTCTCTCTCTCTCTCTCTCTCTCTCTATGTTATATATACACACACACATATATATATATAACTATATATATGTATATGTATATGTATATGTATGTATATATACATTTCTATTTAACTATAGTAACTAAAAAGAAATAACCATCCCGGTATTTCTTTTGGATGTGTCACTGACATAAACATATATGTTATTTTATTAGTTATTGATTTTATTAATTTTTAAATATTTTATTTGAAAAGAAAAGATATGTCCAGGACTATGATATGATCCCATGCCCCGCGTTCTCGCAATTTGCGATGTATACGAGGGGAAGAATGTTCTTTGAACATTTATTTAATTTGGATCTTGTTGACTTACGTCATTATAATTATTATAATTTATGTTATTTTATTAGTTATTGATTTTATTAATTTTTAAATATTTTTATTTAAAAAGAAATAATGGGATCAGTGAAAAGAAAGGATAGGACCATGACCGGGGATGATATAGCCAGGATAGCTCAATTGGTAGAGTTAGAGCCTAGCGATCTGGACGACCCGGGTTCGAGTTCCGGTCCTGGACATACATTTTCTTTTCAAATAAAAATATTTAAAAATTAATAAAATCAATAACCAATAAAATAACATAAATTATAATAATTATAATGACTTAAGTCAACAAGATCCAAATTAAATAAATTTTCAAAGTACATTCTTCCCTTTGTATACATCGCAAATTGCGAGAACGAGGGGACATGGGATCAGTGAAAAGAAAGGATATGACCATGACCGGGGAGAGAGCCTGATATAACCAGGATAGCTCAATTGGTAGAGTTCCAGACTAGCGATCTGGACGACCCGGGTTCGAGTCCCTGTCCTGGACATATCTTTTCTTTTCAAATAAAAATATTTATGCATATAGTTTGAGTTGGATATTTTCAATTAAAGTCAAAACGATGTTCAGTATTCATACAATTAATTGTAATTGCTTGGCCAGCCTTTCTATCATCAAATAATTTTCAAGATTATCTTATAAAAAAAAGCAAAAAAAAAAGTGTACCGCAACAATCCATGGTTTTCTTAGTACAGTACGTGGTAGAAACTATACAGCTTCTAAGATAATGATTTTGCAGGGAGGGATTTGGCCTAAATCAGGCTCAACCACCAGGATTTTCCCCCAAGTTAGGTTAGCTTCTTTGTAGAGGCTGGGTGAACCCCAAGAGGGTCTCATGATCTCACAGGGTCCATCTCCGGTTGTTAACAGATTAAATACTTCTTCTACTTCTTCTGATCTTAGGGCGTCCTCTCAATTTGGATGTTGCCAATCTTTTAGGCTATATTAGATACTGCTGCTGTAAACATGTTAATTGATTTAAATTTGTATCACTCCCGAAGATTTCTAGGCTAGGGTATATGCCAATGGATATTTTTCCTTCCATTTCTCTCCCTAGGTTATTAATTGCAGGATTACATATTCCATTCATTTCAATTTTCATTTTTGGATTGCATATATCGATCCAATCCTTTGTAAAACTCACGATCTGTACTTTTAACTGTCCAAGTGATTTTGAACACATTTTAAATGATTTGTTCTCTTCATGCAAATAATTACATATTATTAATTTCTTATGCGCTTTTATTAATAAATTGTCTGTTTCTCAAAGGGAATAATTAATTAGACTGCCTTAGTAATTTTTCAATCCTTAGTTTCAGGGGAATGAATAGTAGATTTAAATATTTTATTTTATTAAAAATATAAAAAAGGAAAAGTAGATTTATCTAGATTGATTTATATAAATTAAGTAAAATGAAGAAAAATAAATATGGATTCCATAAGTATGAAAATTGTAGTCAAAATTTAGAAATTCCTTTAATCATGCTAAGAATAAGAACCCCTCAAAATATATTAGCCCTTATTTATTTATGAAAAAAAACTATTTAAAAACCGGGGTTCCTCTTTTTATTCCTGTAAAAGATGAGATGGAGGTAGAAATATGGAAGGAGCTGTTTGAACTGGGATATATTTAGTGACTTTTTCCTTACAATAACAAACGGCTCGGGGACGGCGGCTTGCGAATTCATAACGAGGCTCACTGATGAGCCCTCAGCTCGACTCCACCTTTTTTCCAGCCTCCAGAATTAACTTCATTTGTTCCCCGGCTCTGAAAAAGAGCACCTCTCATCTCGTTAAACTGCAAAGACACTGATGAAAAATCGTAACAAAACCCCAGTTCCGCGGCTGGTTCAATAATTATCTCACTAATTCATGTCAAGGTTTTTTGTATTTTTTTTTTATAGAAGGAAATAATAAATTTTGTGGATAAATGATCCCGAGCTAGGTTGGGATTTATTGCTGACGTGTATGGCTTCTCGCGGAACAGTATCTAACTTACAGGGCAATCCGATATCTCAACTTAAATAACTAACGAGCTAGCTAAAAGAATTATAGCATTAAGACCTTACACCATAAAAAAGTCGTTCAAGAGCAGCACACAAATAAGTTCTTATTGCGCATAAAAATTATCATGTACTAAAGTAAGAACAGCTAATTAAAGTTAGAGATAATCATATCCAAAAGCCCAGACTAGGACATAGGAAAAAAGAAGAAGAAAGAAATGGTCATATTTTTTTTTTTAAATAAATAAGAAAACAGTAATCATAGCTATATAAAAAATTAAATTATTCAAATTCCTGCAAGGATAACTCTATATTTATTTTCAGTTGAAATTCAATTGAGTTTGGACACACATCGGGCCCACCCCTCAGCCCTGAATATGGCCTACAACTTATGCCGAAACTTTGACACAATATAATAAGTTTTTCTTATTTGTGTAATCTCTAACTGCACCTCCTGACCGTTTCGTACTCTCAGAATATCCAGTCAAATATTTTTCATTTTAATATAAGTGTTTTCGTATATGTAATTGTCCATGATGTATAAGTTCTCCTACGTTAATACAATAAAAAAGTGCAGTACCGATTATAAATGTATAAAACATTATTTTGAATAATTACTAGTTCACCGTATATAGAGGGAAATGCTCGGAGTGGAGGTAAAAAATAATTCCTAGAACTGTAATGAAGTGTTTATTAGGAACCGACATTTCGACCACCATTATAGGTCTTCTTCATGCCTTGGATTATAGGTATATATATATATATATATATATATATATATATATATATATATATATATATATATATATATTATTATTATTATTATTATAATTGCCCTTTTATGACCACATTAATCACTTTGATCGTCTTATTCTTCGTATTCTAAGGTTTCTCATTTATATACTTTATAGACAGAAACCAGAGGAGTTATAGGAGATCCATTAGAAACCGAATATAGATCTAATGAACGATTAATTAATATCTTCATTCGATGCATTCCAGACAGTCCTTCGTATACGAGGCAACTATTATCGAAGTGTGGGGAAATTTTGCAGGTAACAAGGAATTGGCAGGTTATTGAGGTCAGGAAATATTAGGAACTGCTGTAAGATTGCGACGAATTTTCGGGTGATTTAGGAAATGGGGCTATTGAATAATTAGTTATAGTGTTTCTATCCAGTGAATCGATTGGCTGTACACAGTTGGAGCAAGAAACGAATGTAATGAGGAAGGAATGATGAAGATGCTTGGATACGATAAGTGGAGGAAAGTTAAAGAGAATGAATCTTTGTGCAAATGGCGAATGGAATCAGGAAGAACAACAGTGAAGATAGGGGTTTGTGAGAAGAGAAAACCACCGAGGCATGTGTGAGTAGAAGAGAAGAGAAAAGCGGCTTATTTCTGGCAACATTTTAATAACGATGAAACAGGAAGGAGGAAGGATATGAATTTTTTAAATACGTTATGTTAGAATTCAATAGAAATGTCCAAAAGTCTTAAGTCTCTGAAATATTTGAAAAAAAACTAATGAGTCAACCTTTTGTCAATACAAGCATCTTCAGGACTAGCACCAGAGAACAAATCACGTCAAAGAATCACTGCATATCTCACATAAACAGTCCAAACAGACTCCTCCAATAGAGACAGCAGCCTCACTCTATGACGTTCAACTAATAACTACTGTCCTAATGGTGTGTACTAACGAACAGGAGTTGTCAGTTGAATGTCTTGGAGTGAGGTTGCTGTCCTATTGGATGAGTCTGTTTGGACTGTTGAATTCAGATGTTCTTGTTTGATATCTTTTTTCTTTTTCGTTCGATAAATGTCCTGATAATGCCTTAATTAGAGATTATTTGACTGGCTGGTTTTTTCCTGTATTTTAGAGGCTTAAGGCTTTGCTTTTTGGAATATTCATATTGCATTTTAAGTGATCATTTATGCCTCTTTTTAAGTTTTCAATGATTAATACGTCATTTTAAGTGGTTTTGGATAATGCCGAGTATGATTTTCTGATTTACAGAATGGAATGTTTTTGAAAAAAAAGTAGGATGGTGATTGTATTTTTGACTTACTTTGTAGAATTTAAAGCCCTGAATAATTTTGAACCAACCAGATTGGAGTAAAGGGAACGAGAACTGGGCTGCAGGTTTTATAAATTTAGCATTGACAAAGTATAGGTTTATTTAAGCTTAGATAGAAAAATACATAAGCTTAGATATATGTTAATATATATCTTGGCCAGTTGAAAATATATAAATAATTACAAAACAGAAGGCAAAGGACGCTATATATCTTATAGTGGTCCCATTGGAAGGCTAGGCTAAGGAAGGCTATATTTATTATTTACTTCAACGACACAGTGACCCCCAAGGAAGGTCATAAAGTTTTCCAATCTCGCTTTGTACCATCAAGTATTTCACCTACTTTCATGATAAAATACGTTTATAATTGAAGACTACTAACAATCGTAGCCATGTTAATTATAACATCTAAATAGTTATCGTAACATCGTTATATTAATTAAAACATCTAATAAATAAAAATAAAAAATAAAAATGGTGTCGCCTGTAGTTAGTGGTTAGCATAACAACCTACAATGCCCAAGGTCGCGGGTTCTCAGCCCGGCAGTCGGGTCTAGGATTTTTTGCGGTGTTAAGTTAAAGATCCAAATCCTAATTATATCTGGATAGGCAAATTTAAAGACTCCGAATGTAGCATTGTCCGATCAGCCAGAGGAGCTCAAAGTGGCGATAAGTGAATAAAGAGCAACTAGAAACAAGGATTAACAAAATTCTAAATGATGTAATCAATATATGAGCTGAACACCAAATTCATTAATATAGAAAAAATTTTGTTTTAAAAATAATTAACTTATTGTTAATAATAATTATGGTGGGTTGATCGGGAAGTGGGACGAAGCCAATACTGGAACGCCAATATTAATGTAAAAACTGAGGAAAACTGGCAACTACGTCATCACAGCCAACTATTTCCCAGTATTACTCAATGAGGATAATTAACCCGCATTACAAAGCTTTCGAGGAAGTTGGGGGAGGGGTAATTTTAAACGCATGCAATGAAAGAAGGATCAGAATTGAATGAATGAGGAAGCAGAATGAATGTAACAGAAAATAATAAAGGACTGGAATTTTTTTAGGCAGTGGTAGATAATAAATTATTACTTCAATTACTTCCCATAAACAAGGAAGGGTGAAAATAAAGAAGTAATATTAAATACGAAAATGATGAACAAATATAATATATAACGAAATCTATGCCTGCCTTCTATACAAAAAAGTTTTTAGAAATGAAACATATAATAGACGTTGTCTAGCAACGGATCGAGAAACTACCTTTTATTTAGTATTTTGTGTATTTAGTGTTCGATCGGTTAAGTTATAAAAATTTTAATTTTTAAAATATTTGTAAAAATTGGCACAAAGCCACCATTATAAACAAGCTGTATCTTATTCGAATATCAGCACTGGTGTTGCCATACAGAGTGTAATACGATATTTATGAAATATTTTGGGTGGGCTAGTTTAGATTCACAATTCGATTCGATCAATAATGTATTATTAACTAATTTATCCTTCTCCTAAACATTTGAACAGGACAACGTCTGTTGGCTCACTATACTCTGAATAATGAACTCTCCAAATGTTTGCGTAATGGCATTAAGTATTTTAATGATTTTTTTTAATATCTATTATTTATTTTCATTAAAACAGTCCAAGTAATTACAATCTATTTCAAAAACAATAAAATATTCAAACTTATAGTATTATAAAAATTAATGGTAATATAAAATTACTATATTAATAGTTTGAAAACGTTTAAGAGGACAACTTTTGTCGGGTAGACTAATAAACAATACTTTTTTTTTCATCTATAAAACAAACCTAATCTAAAATAAAAAAATATTATTATTTAGTTTAATATAAAAAACTCAATAGCCCACATTAATAATAAGGACTTACTGCGAACTCTTCATTAAATACACTCGAATCGAGATTAATTTATAATATCACAATATTTTATTTTGCTTAATATGGCAACAACGGAATAGAGACTAAGATGTACGGAGCGACTGGATATTATTTCTCGAGAGATGACGGCCCATGCAAACTAATCCTTAATGAAACAAGAAGCAGCCTCTCACCTCCTCGAGTCTCGAGTCGTTGTTCCAGGATCATCCGGCCCGCGCTAGCCTGCTAATACCCCGCCTATAATTGGATCTTCGGGGGTAGATATAAGTAACTAGATGAAGGGGAGTCTCTTGGCAATCTCTCAGGATTAAGCTTTTTCCCGGTTTGCATTTATACTGACTTATTGACATACAAATTGTTCACAATACAAAATGTTTGAAATCTAGCCTGAATTAATAATAATAATAAAATATATGAAGATACGAGAGAGCTGTGTGCACTCAACGCAATGTAACACCATCTCTATAAAAAGAAAAAACTAAATTTATCCAAATTTTTCTTTTTTTGATATGTCAAACAGCTAAAAAATAAATTAAATAGCGTCAGCTGCTATTTTAAATAATTATAAATAAAATAATTGTAAATTATGCATTTTTCAGTGATTTTCATATATTCAAATAATACAGATGCATGGTATTTTGTAGGATAATTGCGGAAAAGTACAAATCTATTTGAATTAGGAGGAGGCGAAATCTTCAACAGATGATTTATATATTTAACGGAACTTGAGAAAGTTTAGGAAATAGTTAGTAACCGAAACAAAGAAATAAAGCATGGCGATCGTATCACGGAATAAGTGTTTTTTTACCAAACATAAAATTGATGATACATAAAACATACAATATCAAAACGACAAAAAAACACGCTACAAACAATTATCACATCTTCTAGACACACTCATAACTAGATGTATGTTACATACGCTTAGTATACTAAGATCTATTTCGACAAATGCTGGTCAAATTTAAATAATAAAAGGGTTCAGCAAAACACGTCCATAAACACAGAATATCCAATTCTAAGAAAACAATAAAAGGCGCCTTAGTTTATTTAAGATTACGCGTTACGCAAAGATATGAAGATTTTAACTGGCACATCTTACATTCAAGACAAACGCACCTCATTTTACTTGTCGATCCACTTTTATATTGATCTTCCAGTTCTTTTGCTTTCTCAATAGTATCTGTTACCCAATCTATCTACAAAAATACTGAAAAGAAAATTACATAGAAACCTGCTGTTTAAACATTATTAGATTATCAAATTATGATATTCCTGAAAATTTAAGGTAATATGCAACTAAATAATGTATATTTACAAGCAATAATCTTTAACATTATTTAATTTTGTTATGAGAAACAATTAGTTATAAACAATAAAAAACCACAGTTAGTATCGAATGACCCAACTATTATGTGCCATCTGGAATAGTTTACATAATATAACTATGAATAAGTTAGTTACTATAAAATTATGAATAAGTTAGAAGATTCCATATAATAATAAAGTATGGCATAATAAATAAATTAATAAAGCATACATTTTGAGTAAGCGTACCAGCATGACTGATAATATTGGAATATTGTAGCCTGGCTGTGAAATATGGCAACAACGGAGCTGGGGGAGGGGAAGAAGTGTACGGAGCCTAGGGCGGGGGGTGTGCGGTGTATGCGTAGGGGGTAAGGTGTACAAAAGGGAAGGGGGTTGAGGTGTTTGAAGGGGGGGGATGTAAGGAGCGGGTGGATGTAATTTCTCGAGGGAAGAATCTCTTCCAACACCATCCTCGCTCATCCTTAATTAAACAAGAAGCAGTCCTCTAGTCTCACGTTGTTACATTACTTCCACTTACAAGAGCCAGCAAAAAAAAAAAAAAAGAATAAAATGAAAATAACAAAAAGAAAAGCCATTACCATTAAGAGCCTAATTGAAAGGTTGGAGATTAAAGAACGGAACCAAATTTTTCAATTGACAAATTAGTCCACACACGAAATTAGAACCTTTAATAAGCAAAAGAAAGAATCTCCGACTCATCGAGAAAAAGGAGGGTGAAATTCTATAGGCATACTCCGGCAAACGAAAAGAATATTTGAATTCCTTTTAAATCAGAACTGGTTTAAGGGGACAGAGAGGACATGAGAGAACTCAGAGTTAATACGAGCTTAGGGATGGAATTGCCAAGTGTATAACCCTAGACAATAGAATGAGGTTTGAAGGCAGAAGCGCACAGCGGCCGATCAAAATCTCCGCTGAGAAAATGAGATCAGAGAAGATGAAAAGATACTGGGCGGAGAGAAAGTTGCAGAAATAGCACTAATGATTGGTACGGAGTACCCTAAAGTTGAAACTAATAATGAAAAAAAGCAACAATAAAATCATCATAAAAAAATATTCCAAGAATGAAGCAATGATATCCAGCATTAACGAACTGAAGTTATCTGCAAATTTAATTCAGAGTGTTATCAATAAAATGTTGATCTCTATTTAGGCAAAATGTTCGGCATTGTTTAACAGTGAGAATGCCTAACGTTGAAAGGGAATAGGCTGGCTGAAGAGCTCGAAATTGAAGAAAGGAGAATATTCAGAAAAATATTGAGGCCATTGATATGTATAAAAAGATGAAAAAAATCACAGATGCAGCCCGAAAATGAAGGACCTCTATACAGGATTGAAGATCAACAGAAAGTCTTTGTAAATATTTGAAAAAGCTAAAATTAATAAAGGTTTGCAGGCACTGTAATAATGAAGGAGGTTTAGGTGCTGAGGAAGCAGGAATGAAGCAGAGTTGAAGAAACGGAAACTGAAAAAGAAACAGAGTTGTAGTCCATAATAACTTATTCCAAAAAAATTAATATGGGAGATTCGCCATTCTAGATATCAGTGAAAATCGAATTACGGAACAATAAAAAAAAAATGTACCACTACAACCCATGAAGGGTC
Organism: Troilus luridus; assembly: GCA_964056705.1. NCBI lineage: Eukaryota > Metazoa > Arthropoda > Insecta > Hemiptera > Pentatomidae > Troilus > Troilus luridus. The sequence goes on from OZ057414.1 coordinate 26,618,250, forward strand.
TGGGGTTCAGTACATGGTAGAGACTGTACTCTTTCATGTACAACGGTTCTGCAAGGATGTGACTTGTCCTAGGTCACGCTCAACCGCCAGATTTTTCCCCCTTATTTTGGGTACCCTATTTTTATAATATTTTATAGAGGCTGGGTGTGTCCCAGGAGGATCCTAGATCCTATATGATCCATCTCCCGCTGCAAACAGACTAAATAAAAATCATGGCCTGCAGCGGGATTTGAACCAGGATTTCCGGCACGGCAGCTCAGTACTCTACCACTGAGCCACTCCTCTCCCTACGGAACAATTAAAAAGAATGTTAAATAGCTATTAACTAGTTTAATAGTCAATAGCTATTTAACATTAGTGTTATTAATTAAGGATTGTGAGTGTTGGATCTCTTAACTGAATTTGTCATTAAAAGATTCTGAAACAAACATCTGTAAATGACAGGTATAGAATTAGTTGGAACCTATTACGAGATGTGAGCATTCATAGAATGTGCAGAAATCGAGCACAAAAGCCTTTCTTGATTTTTTTACCCAGCTATTTATGTATAATAGTTATATAAACCTATCTATTTAAGGTAAAGTATTGAATATTCGGTCCAAAAGAGGACCTGCCCGTTAGGAATATAGGAGGATATACAACCCGGAATTGAAATGCATGCGCCCATAATTGAAGTAATGGCATCGAAAATATTAAGATGGGTTTCTAAAGTTTTTGGACGTATATAATCCTAAAAATAATATCCATTTTTAAAAGTAATATTAAAACATGTTTAGGAAAGTATATATTGTTTAGATTTTCTATGTATTAGTCTACAGAGGGATCACGATCCGACCTATGCAGACAATCATGACGAATACTGTGATTAGCAAATGGCGTAATCTTGGATAGGCAATGCCTAGTCACATTGCAGCCTGATTATGCCAGGTTATGGATACAGCGATGATGATGATGTCACGTGATAGATTCACGCGAATAGGCGCGTGTTCTCGTGTTACACGAGCCTTCTCCATCATCAACCTGCCTTAGTCACTTGATAAAGCCAAACATATAATGATGCTAACAGCTTATAATGGTGCCCGAAATCAATATTTAGCTTCATGATGTCTTAAGAGATCAAACATGGAATCCAGAACATTTTGTAAAAAAAAATTCGGTTTAATATTAAAATTATGCCAAGATCGGATAAAATAATTATAGGATAACAATGGGATATTGTTATAAAAAGAAATCTTAACAGATCAAGAATAACTTTATGGATTTTTACTTTATTTTTTCCTTTATTTAAAGAAATTTTATAATGATGGGGTAAAATAAAGTAGCAGATTCAGGCTTTGGCTGAATTATAAATAATAGCATTTGGGCTCTGTAGGACAAAATATTGTAGATATAAAATTTTATAGTTTTAAAACACGTAAAAATATAACTGATTTTGATTTAAATATGTAAAACTCACTAATTAAAAATTAGGATTCCAAATCTTTAAATGTTCATAAAACCAAAAATCATTAATTGAAGGGACGTGTACTTGGAGATCTATCAAGCACAGCATACGAGCATGAATGAACTGCAAACACACCTTGAATTGTTGTGCATCCTAATATATTATAAGCTTTCATTATGAAATATATTTACCAAAATAATGATAATAGTTATGACCGACATATTGATCAGTAAAAGATGTAAAAAAAATAGCTTGATGAAAGAAATCCGTCCCTTTGGAAACAAGTCCTAGGAGAAAAGATGCTGCACATTGTTAGGTTAAACCTTTATAAGTCAAAGCAGCAGCAACAATATTAGCATACAACTCTTTAAATTGTCACTATTTCAAGAATAAGCACAAATTATTACATTTTAATAGAAAAAAAAATAATAATCTTGTTTTGAAGTACTAGTAAGTTCGGATTTGAAATTTATAATACAGTTTAGTATATTGTAATAAGTTTATGATACTGTAATTATTTTATTAAAATATATGAAGTCGATACTTCCTCAAATAATAGGTATTAATTCACTGTAAATATTTAATGCCCTTGGGCGCTGGGCAACCATTCTGCAATGTCGGAAAGTCATGTGGGTTAATCGAACGGGAATTGATGAAGGCGCGATTTAACCGTTCATTCATCATATACTGCATAACTTTTGCGTAATTTGTAATAATATTTGTTTTAATTAAATTTGTCTACCTATTTATTTTCATTGGTTATGTACTTATTTTTATATATTATTCATTGTTATTATTTGTAGTCATTTCGTTTACATAGCATGAATGGGTTCTTATCATACACAGATTTTTAAATTCGGATTTAAAAAAAAAAGAAAAGCTCTGTCACTAAAGGCTTATGAAATTGTATAAAAACAGCTTAGGATATTTTTTATTGATAGATACAGCAAACATGATAGTCTGACGATTGAGGTTAATTACTAAATAAAGGGTAACCCAACGAGTTAGACCCTTTAAATAGCCAAATACGTATGTAAGTAGAATAGGATAGTATAGAAAAAGTAACTTTATTCTGGGATCAAGTCCCTTAAGAACAGAGGTCCCCGGACTTTTTTACTCATAGACCACTTTCAAAATTTAGCTGGTTCCGGTGGACCCTCTGCAGCTACATTTCTACCATATTCCCAAAGCTAAAAAAAAATGTGAATAAGGCGGTCTTACTCAACAAGATATGGCTATTTTAACAGAATAGGAGTACCTAATTAATTATTGCGATGAAATAAACAATGTACCGACGGCAAATTGATTCTAATTGTTAAAAAACATTTTTGTCACCCCAACGTAGACCCCCGTCAAGTCGACCTGGACCACTTTGGGAACTAAGGCTTTAGAATAACAAACATGAATAGAAAAAAGATGGCTAGTAGGTTACATATTAAAAATCGTAAAGTATTAAAGAGTGTCAAAAAAGTAAATAAAAAAATACTTAAAAATTACTTTTATTTTTACAGTTTTACACACTTCAGTACCCCCTGCAGCATAAAACGGAATTATGTAATATGTTAAAATGCTTACAGAGTTACAATTTAAATAGAATATTTATATCTTTATATTCATTACATCATATATTCATTTGTATTTATATCTTTATAAGAAATAAAGATATAAATACAAATGAAAAATTAAATAGAAATACTGAAAAACTAAAAAAAAAATTGAAGCATTGGTATATGCCAGTTATTTATACATACATACATACATAAAAATGTCTTAAATAAATTTAAATTAAAGGCTAATAAGCATCATTATTTTTTTGAATACGATGATAATTTGAGTCAGATAATTTGAAGAAATAAAAATTAAATAGACAAGATAAATTAAATAAAAATATAATTTTAAAATAAATAATGAATTGAGGGTGATGTAAGTTGTAATAAAAAAAAATACCAGAAGTTATGATTGTCAAATGAAAATCCTTTTTTTAATTATAATTTTAGAAAAATAGCTATTGAGATACAATTTCCATTTATAATACCATTTAAAAAGCTTGACGGCGAAAAAGCATACGGATAATTTTCAAGGATATGTTGTTTTTATATCATCAATTTTTTGCAAAATTAATAGAACGGTGAATTATATTATTTAAAGATACAATTAATGCTTTAATATTTTATAAATGAAAATATTCATGCACATGAGTATTTATCTAATAGCAGAATGAAGTATTGAGTAAATTACAATGCACAATAAGATTTAATAATAATATTACTATTATAATTTATGTACGTGCCTACGAAAATTTTAGAAATTCTTTTCACAATAATTTAAAAATTTACTTTTTTGTAAATTTAACTAAAGCGCATTTGGCAAATTGTTAAGTTCACCACACAATGCATCATTAGCAAGTTCCTTAAACATAAGTGCTGGAGTTGGGCTTGAGCATTCACCTCTAGGCTGGGACACAATGACCTCCTAATGATAAATACTAGCAGAGCCTAACCATCAACTAATTGATAAATGACAAAAGTTAGTAACAGACACTCCATCTTTTAGCATAAGATAGGACAGCTTGTGCTTCCATTAGCCAACTACTGTAGTCTCCGTCTAGGAGGATCTTCGTTTTCAAGGGCCCACGGAAGTGTCCTTTGAGAATTAGCGTATTGAATGATTCTACAATATAGGGCTTAAGAATGTGAGGAAATATAAAATGAGGCTTAAATGGACTAGGTTGTAGATAGTGAAGCCGGATCTTTAACGAAGTATATCCGTGGATACGGATCCGGATGCGGATATTTGGTGTCAAGCTCCGCGGATACAGATACGGATCTTAACATTTTTACTCAGCGATGTCCGTGATCGTGACCTTGATAGTTGTAGCCATATGTTTCGAGTTTTCGAAATGCGCTGGGCGGCATAGATAACGTTTGTGTTTAGTAGTGAGTTATAAAATTGTCAACAAAGAAGTTTTTCTTTAAACCATGAAAGGATTGCCTGAGTCAAATGTTAAATGTCAATAGTTTTTCAGTGCTACCAAATAACCTTTATTCAGGGTTATTTTAAATTTACTGAAAACCATTTAGGTACTTGTCAGACAGACTATAAACAGCAACTTTTGTTTTGGACAAACATGAAAAAAAACAAAAACATTTTTCCATACAAACTAAGATCAGCTGATCGGTCATTTTAATGGAGGTATGATTTTATTTTTCATTTCGACGTTTTGAAGAAGAAAAGCCGCTGTTTATAGGGTTACTAACACGTACCTAAGAGTTTTGCAGTTAATAAAAAATACCCATATATAAAATTCATCATCTTTGTATTGAAAATTAATAAGGTAAAAGATCCGTAAACATCCGCCAAAAAAGTCACAGGTACGGATACGGATACGGATCTTTCCTTTTCCTCGGATATCCGAGGATACGGTTACGGATATCCGAAACATCACTAGTTGTAAATGCTTAAGGAAAAGTATAGAAGCTACTTGTTTGATCAAAAAATTGGAATGGCCATAAAGTATAATTTCAACTTTATATAAATCACTAAGATAAGATAATAAAACCTAATATGTTTCACTACAAACCATAAAGGGTTTTGCGTTCAGTACGTGGTAGAGACTAAACTGTGTCTAGGACAACATTCGTAGAGTTAGGTAATTTTCCCTAGATTACGCTCAACCACTAATAGAGGATATCCACTTTTACAGGCAGGTGGCGGTCTAAGAGGGTCTGTAGATCCCATAGGGTCTGCAGGGCTGTTAAGTGATTAAACTTGGGTCCTCTGTGGGTTAGTGGTCAGCATTAAGATCTCCGAGACCCTCGGTCAAGGGTTCACAACCTGGTAGTTATCCCTAGGATTGTTTAAAAGGAGTAAGATCCTTGGTTGTGCCGTTCTTAGGAAGGGGTGTAAAATGGAGGCCCTGGGCATGTACGGTGTCAGGGACTCGTTAAATATCTCTATCCTGGTTATACCTGGATAGGGATAATTTAGAACTCTCACTGTTAGCCATGGCAGTATAAATTGACGTGCAATAAATAAACAAACAAATATACTAAATAATTTATTTGCCACAAACGGATTTTAATCCGTTACCCTCAGCACAGGAACTCATTACTCTACACATTTTCCTTACTATAGCTTTTGCTGATAAATTGCTAATATCACTGAAGCGTTTAGACCAAGGACTATCCCCCTTTTTCCCATTTTTTTATATCTATAGAAATTAACAACATTTTAATCAATCGGGAATATACCTTTTCCATTTTTCATATATTTCGTTTGATAAGTAATTAAATATTTGGTAATATTAGTAAATTGGTAAGTAAAAAAATGTGTAATATCTGAGATTTGTTCACAAAGAATTCTAGCTATATTAATGACTATGTTACAAAGTTTATGAAAAGTACTAAATACCAATGCCAGACATTTAAAAAAGTTACAAAAGAAATTCTCCCTCTCAGTAAAAAAAGAAAGTTGTTGGAATGAAATATTCATAATTTTGTAAATTGAAAAATAAAATAGAAGTCACGTGCAATAGACAGTCATGGGGCATGAGACATATTCTCGGAAAAGAGTACAAAAGAAAATGCGGAATGGGAGAGAGAATCATGAAAAATTGAAAACAAAAAAGTTGAATCCCAGTTGGATTGAAAATTTGATTAGTTTGATCCTTTTGTCCATTTACGATTCGCTATTTACCAACGTTTTACATTATTTACAATAAGGACTTTAATTAATATATAGAGGGCATGTGTAGTTTAAATTATACAATATCTATTAATCAATTCTTTTAATAAGTGAAAAATAGATATAATCAGATCAGATCTGATCACAAAATAAATATAGATTTGAAATGTTTTTTTAATTTCTGAATAATATATATCATATATATATATATATATATATATATATATATATATATATATATATATATACATATATTTCTAGTATAATTTGCTACAATTCACAAAAGTAAGCTGTACCAAACGGACCAGTCTCAAACTTCAAAAAATTGGACAAATTAAAAAAATATATCTATACAGAATTACATGTACAGAAAAAAAATTATACAATGAAACTTTCAACAGAAATAATACATTAACGGGAAAGGAGAAAATCAATACAATTATCATCATTTAACTTATTGTATATTTAAACTGTTTGTTTATTTAACGCCACTACGGATAATCGGACGTTGCTATTGTGCGAGTACTAAATTTTAACGTAAAATTTTAAGTATAATCAGGATAGGGAGCTTCATCAAGTATCTGACACAATACAGGCTTGGGACCGCCATTTTACGTCACCAACAAATGACGGCACATCCAAGCTTATACTACTACCTTTTATTATCCTAAGACCATCTAAGGTTGTTATACTAACCAATACATCACAAGTGACCTTTACTTTAAACATTAACCTGTTATTTATTTAAATGTCGATCATTAATTGAGAAATAAAGGGCAGGATTGAATTAGATGCCCGTTAAAATTTTGTTTCGGAGGACCAAAATATTTTTAATTCTTATTATCTTATTTTAATCTTTGTGGAATGAGAGATTAATTAGTATTTATTTTGCAGGTAAGTTCCGGAAAAAACGAATGCGTTTTGTCTGAGGATCTGTGAAGTATTTTAAGTGAACTTGGGCAAGTATAAATGACTATAAATAAAGTTATCATTTTAAATTAATGGTGAATGAATGTTTGCAACACAAGATAAAATGTTATTATTTCTTCCTAGTTTTTAGATTAAAGTAGAAAAACGTTCTGAACTAAGATTCTGACGTAACTGAACATTGCAGCATGTAAAAAAACAGATTTTACACTAATGGTGTTTCAGGCCTGTGCCTGCGCCTTGAGAACAAGAATCTACTTTTTTATATAAACATTAAAGTAACACTTTTTATTTGTTTCTTCTTTACGTAAGAGAAAGAACTAACCAAATAAATTAATTTTAACAAATGTATAATTACCTGAAAAGTATATTTCCGCTCCATACAATGTTCATTGTACATTAAAAGCCAACGATAAGAATCTACGAAGGTTAACAATTTAAATAATATCATTAATTTGTTCATATCAGTAAAGCAATACGTTATTAAAACATCTACAACGACAGATGCTGTAGTTAAAAGAATAATTATGAACAAGTAACCATTAAACAAATAAATTATAAGCTTGGCGAACCCGAAGGTTTGATGCCGATGCCATCAATCTCTGCTTACAAACTTCCGTCACTACCCAAACCCAAATCCATCAGATCACTCTTAACGCAATCTTCCCACCTATGTCTCGGCCTAACCCTCAGACGCTTCCCATTGGGTACAGCGATAATTGACTTTTTAGTAATTCGTTCGTTACTAAGCCCAGCAACTTGACAAGCCTATGTTAATCTTCGTGGGGCTATCACTTGAATAATGTTAACTGGGTGCATGCTTCGCAAACACACGCTGTGTAATCTCCTAAGTACTCCTCTCTCATCCTTTTTTGGACCTAATATTCTACGCAACACTTTATTTTCGAATAACTTAAGACGTTATTCATCCTTCAGCGTTAGCGGTCAGGTTTCACATTCGTAAAGAATAGTTAAACGGATGATGGTGTTAAAAAATTATAAATGTATATAAAAACTAACGAGCAGGAATGAATTAGATATTTATTAAAAGTTATATTTGGGAGGTCCTTAATTGAGATAGGATAAAAAAACAAATAACTTGTTTTGTCATATTTTATAATAATTATAAATTTTATACAGTAATATCGAAACAATATGAAATATTTGGCAAATGTGTGATCATTAGACGGATAATTTTCAACATCGTTCTATTTAATTTAGAAGTAAATTTGGAGATGAGCGAAGATTTAAATGCATAAAATTAAACACAGTAATTAGATTTAAACCAGAAATTTGTAAAATTAAATCAGCTTTAGTTAAGAGACGAGAAGGAAAGTAAGGAGAGGGCATTAACTACTTTACGTTAATTAGCTGACAGGATAAAAGGCGATGATAACTTTGTGCCTCGTCCGGGCAGCTCCTGCTCAAGTCTTCTTAATGAGTTCTGGTACAGGACCTGTCTCACGATTGAGCGAACAGTATGTTAAAGCACCGGCTATGTTTTGACGAAACACTATAGAAATGAAACACCTGACATTGATGATATCGGCTGATATGTTGAAATGTTTGAACATACAACAAAGGCAGTTATTGAGCTTGTATAGAATACAATGGATCTGAAAAACAATCTTGGTTAATGGAATTAAAACAACATGTCTACAACGCAATAACTCTAATATGCTTCTTCTGTAACACTACAGCCCATTAAGTGCACTCATGGCCAGAATCCTGCGTTACGAAATAACAGAGAGTCCCCTATATGAAAATAAGCCCAAATAAACTATTGTTAGTAAAGTATAGAAAACTCTGTTGTGGTTTACTATGAGTTTATTTTTTACTTATTTTTATTTTTTGATAAAAGATATCCTTTTTTAGGGGGAATTTAGTTGACAAAGTCCGATTCATTTAGTTATTAATAATATTTTTGTTTATTATTAATAAATATATCAAGTGATACAAATTATTTTTTATTAATTAGTAACATAATTCGTTGTGAAAAATATAATAAATAATAAAAAAAAAAAATTGTTATTAACAGTTTGTTATAGCTTTGGATCAATACTTTCACATGTACAACCCCGTTTAGAATTGTAAATCCAATATGTATCTTTCAGAAAATATCCGGAAATTGTTTATTTAGTAAGTACTAGGAAATCACCCACCCCTTTTATATAAAATCAACAATGATCTGTCTAAATCAATTATTACTAACAGGAGTTTTTTATAAATATTATTTTCCGGGTATTTTAATTATTTTCTAATTGACAACAAAGTAATTGATATGGACAAAGAACATTTTACCTGCGTTATTATAAATTTATTTGTTTACGAAATTAATTTATCATGATTTTGTACAATTAGCAGTTATTGTACAAATGACTTTGATTACTAAAAAACCTGTACCCCTAAAACCCGTGAACGGGTCTGGGGTTCAGTACATGGTAGAGACTGTACTGTTTCATGGAACTTCTGCAAGGACGTGACTTGTCCTAGATCGAGCTCAACCGCCAGATTTTCTCCCTTATTTTGGGTACTCTATTATTATAACATTTTATAGAGGCTGGGCGAGCCCCAGGAGGGTCCTATATCCCATATTTTCCATCTCCGGCTGCATAAATAATCTTGCTTGCAGCGGAATTCGAATCAGGATTTCCGGCATGGCAACTCAGTGCTCTACCACTGAGCCACTCTGCTCCCTTTTTGATTACTAAACCATGTAATAATATTTAAAACTAATAAAATGATTACGACTCATTTCATTTTTGTGTATTTCAACTATACTCTTGACATTAATATCTGATGGAAACTGTCTCAAGGTATGGAAGAAATGAATGTCCCCAGAGAATCGATAAGCCTTGTGGAATTTCTGATGACTCCAGAAGACAGGCTAATTTACAAAATGGCTTGTCACAAGTTTTCAAAATAACTAGGAGTCTGAGACATTGGATGGATTAAATTATTGCATATTCTAGCGATATACTTATAAGGAGGTACTTATTAGGATTACCTCTTCCAATTTCTGTATTTCTCTGCCAGAAGAAAACATCGCTCTTGCTTTTGATTTTACTTTTGAGAAAGTATATTCTGCCGGATTAACCATTGCGAATATGGTGGCAGGTATTTTATTTTATGCGAAATTTGCGCCATAATTTCTCTAACCTCTCAGTTTTGTGGATAGCTGCATTGTTCATCACTAAAATACAATTGATGAAGGGAAGCTGATCAAGTTTTTCAAGCAATTAAAACAAAAATTAGCAACATAAATCACTATTACAAGTTCCAGAAGCTATAAAAAAAAGTGAACGACCTGTTGGTTTTTGATAGCCAAGACGAGAGTTGTGTTCCTCCTTCGTACTGTCGGCGTAGTCACAATAGCTTTCGTGTTATCTTTTGATCTAGCCCGGTTTCTTGTTAAATGTAAGTTAAATCCGGATTTATCAATGACGACGATGAGAGAGTGATTTTGAGGTATCCAGCTTTCAAAATCTAGAGCGTATTGTTTTCATTGCTCAATGGCAAACCGAGATCAAACGGTCAAGCTCTTTTGCAGCGCGTTTTAACGTAAATTTCAACTAAAATAGTCCTCTATGAATTGTGGAGACCGAAACATTAATGTTTATCTGGGACAGTTTCTCTTTTATTTCTTGTAAGGTATATAAATTCTGCGTTTTCTTCGATTACTTCCTCAATCGCAGCAAGAGTTTTGGGTGTCACACTTACGATACGATGGGTACCACCTCTTTTTTTGGTGTTATATGATTTCCTGACAACCACATCGCGACATCTAACAAATTATGAAATTTGTTGAAAAAATTATGAATTTGGTTGAAAAAATTATGAAATTGGTTGAAAATTTTATGAATTTGGTTGAAAAAATTATGAAATTCACTGAAAAAAGCTATATTTTAACGTATGTATCAGCAATCTGTATCCACGAAAGATGCCAACTATTTGTTGCTATTCGAAAAGCAAATATCAAGATGGATGTTTGGAGTTATAAGAGCTGGTGATCATTTTAATAGTGGTGCTGCATATAAGAATCGCTAGACTAAAATGGGCTGAACAGAATGGAGGACGACGCTACTCAGGAGATACTGCTATTTCGGCACGTTGATGGAAAAAGAAAACGTGGCTGTTCACGACTTAAGATTGGGCAGATTAGGTGGAAAGGAATGAGGATGAGGATGCAGGAAGCATTGTTGGATCCAGAGTTTGGAGGACCTGGGCTCAAACCAGAGAAGATTGGAGGCAACGCCTTGATGTGACCATGGGCTCGTTGTAGAGCATGTGTTGATTTTTAAAAGAATTTTATTAGGACCAATAAATTAAAAAAAAACGAAATCTTACAGTTTGTTGCCTGGAATGGGAGAATCTGGCCACACTTATTCACTTGGAACAAACCAACATCAGCCCTTAGGGTGTAAATTATAAACTCTACGACTGCCTTATTTGGCAACAACTATATGCAAATGTACCCTCAAAATCAGCAATTACTATGGAAATTTGATAAAGTTTATAGAGGCGCGTACATCAGGCCACGCGGGCCACCTTTAGCACCGTCTGATTCATTAATTGTCCGCCTGGTCTCAAGTTTAATTAAGACAGCCTCTCGGAATATTCATTATACCGCACTCTCCATATTCATCCGGCAATTAAGAGAAATAAATAATAAAATATATAATTACAGGGAGCCCCAAGTGTCGTGAGCCCGGGCGTAAGGTGCCCAACGGTCGATTGGGTTAATTGAGTTTGTTAGTTGTGTTAATTGGCTTTGTTAGGGCGAGGGCGAGGGGAGGGGGGTGCAAGGATGCCTGGAAATATCAAAACATGCCACGGCGGTGGCCACGAAAAATTATCTTGGGCCGAAAGGTCATCAGGACTTGGCAACTTCTTTTAGCTGACTCTTTTCTCGGTATAAATAAAATCGTTAATGAAAATGCTTAATCGTAGGTAGCATTTATGTAATATCTTCTTGATCTATATAATTTAATAATAAAGAAAAAACCTTATTCCAGTCAAAAATTGTTGTTAAAAAATTGGCAAAAGATTAAAAAACGTTTCGACACTTATTTGTCATTTTCAATTTTAGTAGTTCTTCATATAACCTCCTTTCAAATTTACAAGTCCAATCATTACTTGAGGTCAAACAAATTAAAAAGTCAAATATATATAAACTCCTGGAACTTAACTTTTTTCCATGGTCAAATATAATAGACTATGGAAAAGAAAAGAAACCGATCGACGTTTCAGGCTACTTCAACACTTACTAGACAAACGCTCTAACCTCCCAATTAACTACAAAGACTCATCTACATGACCATCATACGACCTATTTGGATTTACGGAGTAGAGCTTTGGGGCTCCACTAAGCCACCGAATTCCTCTCGTATCCAATCCCTACAATCCAAAATCCTTCGTAAAATCCTCAACGCTCCTTATTTTGTTAAGAATAAAGTCATCCATAACGACCTTTATGTCCCATTTGTTGCTGATTTGCCCCGAACCCGGTATCTATCCTTTCATAACAAACTTCATTCCAACTCAAACCCTCTAGTTTCTAACCTAGCTTCCTCTTCGATTCCCGATAATCCTCCGAGGTGTCTGAAAAGAAGATGGCCACGCGAAATTCTTTGTTGAACTAGTGATTTGAGTACTACCAGGTGGGTAGTTTCTCTACTAGCCATTAACTCATGTCATTATGTATCACATAGTCTATTTACTTGATGTATTATTGTAATGCAGTTGTAAATATCAATAAATAAATTAAAAAATATATAAATTTAGAACTCGAGAACCCTAAGACTATTTTGAGGATAAAAAATATTTTATTTAACCCAATTTACAAAAAAGGTTCTATGGACTACGCCAAATTAGAATCCACGACAATATTTGGCGATTGGACTTGAGGATCCGAAACTCGACAAACATGTTAGCCAGGAAATTGGTAATTGGTGTTTAAACGAGCTTCAAACTGAAGAGCGAGTGGAAAAGAGAGTTGGAGGGAGACTAGAGTGGCTCACACCATTAGCTCTATTTATGTGCCATTGCACCCCCCCCCCACCCCCACGTTAATGGCTAGCCACCTGCACTTAAGTTCTAGTGTTTTCATAGCCCCCTCCCCACCGCTCTCATATACTTAACAGTTTCACACACTGGATGTCCTACTTTACTTACTTCTGATTGTCCGGTTCGACAAAAAAATAAAAGAAATGCAGTAACAAACAAGGTAACTTATTTATTGAATGTTATGAATGTCTTTTAGAAAATATTTTAAGTTATTGGGTCGTTGTATATGAAATGGCTGTACAAATTTACTCTCGACATCTTCCCCAACCGAATATCAACCGGTTTTACTCATAGTTTTACGATGAAATAAAGACTCAAAATCCATTTTTGACTAAAGAATCCTTTTGACTAGACTTATCATATGGTGATAAGTCCGACGAATAAGGTGGATGTGGGAGAACTTCGTATCCCGGCTCGTTTAGTTTCTTTACTGTCTTTCGTGAAATCTGCCGTTACAAGAGTATAGGTCCATTCCGATTAACCAATGCAGATTGTTTTTTTTTGGTAAATGTTTGTGAATGTTTCACCTCTGAGTAGAATGCATTACTTATTTGTGAATTTATCAGTGCCCAGGTGAAATATTCTCAAACCAACGGAAAATGGCCCTTTTCTCCGAATGCGGAAAATAAATTTAAGGATGGATCAGATTATCACCTAGTTATGATTTTTTATTATTATAAGTTATTGGCGTCTACCTCTCATTACAAAGCATTTTAAATTTCAGTTATATGCGACCTCCATCGTAAACCAACGACTTCCTATCCTCCTGTATTGTTTAATAACATCCCACTGATTCCTGTAGATCTAGGTACTTAGGAATACACCTTGACAAACGCTTAACTTGGAATCCTCATACTAGACTGAAACGACAAGAAACAGCTCGCCGTTTCAGGATTCTTCAACGTATTCTATCCTTACGATCCAAATCCTTCGTGAAATCCTCAATGCTCCTTGCTTTGTTACGAACAAAGTAATCCATAATGATCTAAATGTCCCGTTTGTTGATGATTTGGGCCGAATCCAATAAGAATCTTTTCATGAAAAACTTAATTTCCACTCGAACCCACTGGTTTCAAACCTCGCAACCTCTTCAATTCCTGATAATCCTCCTTGGCGTCTGAAAAGAAGATGTCCTCGTGACCTTCTAAGTTGACATTTTTATTTGAGTACTAACACTAGGTAGTTTAACTACTTATCTTTATCTTGGGACATGATTTATCTTTCATTATATTCACTTGGTGTATTGAGTATACAGTTCTAAATTGCAATAAATACATTTTTTTTTAAAGTTACATGCGAAAAGTAGTTTTTCTCCCGGTATCACTTAAACAAACGTGAAGGGTACCAGAAAGTTTATTAGCATCCAGTACAATTAGCAAACCTACTGTCAACAATCCGTACGTGGTGCATTTTCTATTTTTATTATGCTTATTATGTTATTGTGATTTAGAAAGAAAGAAACCAAGAAAATACTAGTACATCAAAGATCCACTTTCTTCCGTTGCTTTTTATTTATGTTTAGAACGGGTTGAAAAGTGTTCTAAGCATTGCGTGATCATTACACTGTTGGTAACTAGACACCTGATGGAGTTTATTTCTAGTGAAGCTTCTACTGACATGTGAGCCTACTTGAAACTCGATACGCCGCTGGGGAGTTTACGTAAATCCATATTAGAAAACTGAAACGATTGTTTTCCATCCATGTAAATATTTTAATTTTTTTATAAAAAAAAATATATAGATATAGAATATAGACTTAGCAAATCCGAAGGCTCTATCCCGATGATAAATATATAAAAATGTTTTTTTTAAAATAATGTGTGTTGTAACCATTGTCCATTTTGAATAGAACCTCAGATGGATGTTGCGGTAATCATAAAGTCATATATAATTTTAAAAATTTTTTGGGAAGGTTAACTGTATCCCTAAGGTAAAATTCATATTTTATTTCGAATGGTACCTTAGAGTACCTTAGGGCGGTATGCAAATAACTATTTTTGGTTGTAGCTTTTAATATTGAATTAGATCTAAAGTCACAGGAATAATTCCACAAAATGAGGTCTATGTAACGATGAATTATTATGTTAAGTGCACTTCACACCGAGTAATTACGTTGAGTGAACCTTAAGAGTTTCTTGAAGGTTCTCTCACCCCTGCAGAGTGTCCCAGGCACGTGGTAGCTCATTTTATTGGCTTAGGGAAATTGCCTATGGCATTTTTTTCTGCAGGGATTAGATAAATCATTATTACATTTTCGAATCTTTCAAGAATACCAATTATAACCTATAAAAACATTAAAATTGAATAGAAGTGCAGGTGATGAAATTCAATAATTATAATTATAAACATAATAGTTAAAGTACTAATAAATAAAACAAAATGTTTATTGATAATTATTATTGGCCTTTCGGCCTAACTTTTAGGAAATATATAATACTTTTTGTTTTACCTTAATTGAAATTACGTAGAGTCAAAACAATCTAGATGGGCGGAAAAACCCACCCTAGTAACACAGACTACATAATTATTACAAACTTTAAATATTGAGTACGATTATTAAAGCAGAAATAAAGATTTATGGTTGAGTTTTTTTCTTTTTCTTTTAGGCTGGTAAGCCTACACACTCATTCATCTAATGGTCGTTCGATATCTAATTAGGCCGTGTGTGGTTCGCTTTTTGTAGAAAAAAAATATTTCGTAGAAAAATCACTATTTCGAATAAGCGTTTTGTCATACGCTTTTGGCAATATTATAACATGGTTTTGTTAATATTACTTTTTTCTACATAAGATTAAAAAATATTTTTTTAGATTTCATTTTTTACTATCCAATTCTGATAAGTGTTCACAGCATAGCACATTTAAACATGCTAATTTTAAAGCATGTTAACCTTAATATCTCCAAATCTGAATTTGAAGATATGAAGGTTAAGATTATATATGCCTAAGAGGAGGGCGGCGGCCCCAAGAGGGGTGTGAAGGCAAGTATGGAGGGGTGCGAGATCAGTTGAAAATAAAAAGAAATCACATTTAAGTTATTTTTCTCTTACCAGTATTTCTTTATCTTAATTTGAAACCTATAATCATATCTCCCACGTGAAACCTTTAATCATTTTCCATACAAATGCTGGATTTAATCATGCCCATACAAATTATTGTGCAAGACGGTCGTGGGAGGCATTCGTTTAAATAGGGGGGGGGGTTAAGACTTGAAAGTTGAATTAAATTTGAACAGGGGGAAAGTGGTTGCGAACCCTGTCTTAGAGGATTAGGATTAATTTTTACTTTCAAAACTCCATGGATAGGTTTCTCACAGTTCTAAATTTGAACTTTAATTGCGCTTGAACTATGTAGAAGGACTTAAATATGGACCTGAACGGCTAATAGACGTATTTCATTTTTTTAAAATGTTACGATAACGTCTAGACAATTATGAACTGCTCTCTCATTGCAATGGGAGGACGGAACACACGAGATATGGAACGGGATGGAGCTAAAGGAATGAGGCGCAGACCACAGCTATGTCGGACCACTCTCACCAACATTATTCCCAACGACCTCTCCCCTTCCTCGCAACTTTGACCACTCTCCAAGAACAACCTAGCACGCCCCAGTTCGGAAGTTTAACCGCAACATTACTCGTGGTCAGGGACATTGAGGGCCATCGTGTCTGAGGCCAGCTTATTTTCAAAGTGCATGGCTAGATGATTCGCAGTTAAACATGTAAGATGATTTTGCTACAAAACAAAATGTTATAATAATAAATATACTTTTCTGGACTTTCCCATATTGCAAGAGTTGTATGCTCCCTTGAAAACCTCCTTTTAGGGATTGAAGTGGAATCGTGGATGGAGAAACCTACCGTTAAAGACACTCTGTTAAGGCCTTATAAAGTATTATTAGTTTTAATCATAAAAAATTAAATCATTATTCGTAAAAGAAAGACCATTATCTTTTCTTGTTTTTCACATTTCATTTAATATAATAATTTAAACGTTTATTTCGTAATTGTTTAGGATAATTTAATTTAAAAGATAATTTTATTTGGTTTAGATATATGTGTAATATTTGTAGTAAGTGTGAAAACATATGTTATAAAAGTGAAGAGAGAAAAACAAAAGAGAGTCGATCGGCTTTTGTTCGCTCCGGCTAGACCGAGCGAGAGTGTTGACGCGAGCCCTTAGCCGTGCACATCGTATGCTCTTTAGGAGCCCAAAGTTGTTTTTGTGAATTTTAAGTCAGTGTTGCCACGAGCCCTTAGCCGTGCACATCGTATGCCCTATAGGAGCCCAAAGTTGTGTTTTGTGAATTTGAAGGAGTGTTGCCACGAGCCTCTTGACGTCCGTATCGTATGCTCTATATGAGCCCACAATTGAATTTTGATGCTAATTTGCTGCCCACCTGCAGGTGTAATTAGTTTAAACTAAGTCATCGATTCGACCAATTCGAATTGACCCAGTCGATCATCTCAACCTCTACTGTTTCACCATCTTCACTCGCCCTGCCGACGAAAATCCTCTGTCTTCTCAACATCCAGCTCGCCCTGCCGAGAATCTACCACTATCTACAGGAAACTACTTCGACAGACAGATAAGAGTTTCATTATTATATAATTTCAATTAGAAAACCGCATAAACATTCATTATTTTGTAATAGATTTCATTTGAACATTTTATTTATTTGTAATTTAATAGAGTTAAATTTACTATCGTAGGATTAAATAATAATTGTTTTCTTTTGTTATTAATTAGTTGTTTGTAATTTAGTTAATTTTAATAACTTCATTTTCTCATTATAAAAACGTTTAAATTTAATTAATTGTTTTTTTCATTCTCAAAAATATTAGTTATTTAATTTATGAAAATTGATTTATGTTATTAGTTTAATAAAAGGTTACAATCAAAATGACATGCGATCTGGTATAATTGAATCAGACATTTATTTTCCTTATCCATTTCGGAGCTCTCATCGAAAGGTCCAATAACTATTTCGAGGTTGCTCAAACACACTCCTATTGCATTTGCCGATCTCTGTAAAAGATCTCTACTCCAGAGGCGATTAATTTTCTTAGTCGGATTCTGTGGTAATATCGTCGGTACATAGGAAAGCATCTAATGTGAAGAAAAAACATATTTCGTTTTCAATCTATAGCTTTAGGAGTGATAATTGATATAAAATCCATATATAAGTTTAAGCGTTATATAGTTGGTCTGGATACTCTAATAATGGATTGAATCGGCCAGGCAGGGGGTGCAGTAAAAGAAAACACAAAATAAGCAAAACTTATTTTAATATGCCTCCGATGTAGGCCATCTTCAGGGCTGGGAAGAGAAATAAACAACCTGAACAAGAAACTTGTTCTTGAAAGAAACAAGAAACTGCTTCTTTTTCCAGTCCTGAAGATGGCCTACATCTTAGGCCGAAACCTTTTATTCAATTCAATCAATTATTAAAATTCCAATAGAATCAAACTAATATAGGCACAAAACCAAGTATAATGGCATGGCTAAAATATAGTTGACGATACGCACTGATTTTGAACAGAATAGGAAACAGCTTTTTTCACTCTCCTAAAAAGTCGTGTTATTCATAATGGATGCATTTTTATCGACAGTATACAAACAGTAGATTGATTTTTAAGAAATAATCAAATTTATTGTGAACTGGATGGATATAACCTGATTATACAAAGAGACTTTCTGATATGAACTTACTTGACCGACTATTATCTATGGACTAACTTTAAACTCATCAATTAACTCTCTTAACTATACTCTCAATTATCCATACGCTGTCATACCATCTTCTCTCTGTTCTCTCTTTATACATCTACTGATCTCTTTCTATCCTCTATTCTCTATCAATATTTTAGAGGTGCAATATTTACCTATAAAGAGGAGGGGAGCTCAAGGAAGTTATATTACTGACAACAAGGAAACAATTTCATAACTTCTTAGGTTAAAAATTTATATAATGAACCAATTACATTAGGTCTTGTCTGTATTTGAAACGTGTCTGTATTTGACTCGAGATATGTTTATCAGCATGATTTCTACCAGTAATTACTGGGTTTCCAGGACGTAAGTGATTAATTTTTTTTTCATAATTGCCTCATTCAAGAATGGTATGTAAAGACCATTTTTAAATATTTAAAAAGAACAGTGTACATTGATGCTTAGAAGGAATTTCGACTGGAAGATATGAACGGTATGCATGAAGGATTTTTAGCATAAGCCCCACACCTGTGTGGCTTATATCCATATAGTTTTAAGTATAATGTTGTATATAAAAATAAACTTAAGCGGCTTTAAATGGTTTATGGATGTAGTATAGTGTTATTAAACTTCTCCAGGATTATCCAGCATAATTTATTGTTATTATCCAGCAGGTGGGCTGGAGTAAAAGTGGTTCATCTTGGATATTTTTCATTATATTCATTCAGTGTCTGCGCTGCCAATTTTAATATCTCTCTCATTTCTTTCATCTCTGTTTTTCTTTCCTTATCTCTTTGTATTTTCTGAGAAATTTCAATTTTCCAGCCGCTCAAAATATTAGTTGTTCCGTGAAAACGATGGAAAAAAAAATTAGTCTTGGTGCTTTTCTTAATATTATCTCTAAGATATTCATTGTTTGATTTTTTTTTTTCATTTGTTCATGATATAATTATGTATGAATTTTATAAAAGTATAAATTAATTTATATAAAAATGATTTTTTAGCGGTAAATAAAATCAAAATGTGATAACAAAACTTATATTATTACAATAAAATTATTTATCAATAACAAGATAGAATGTAATTATACTATTGATTGCTTGAATTCTACTGATTCTTCAGACAGATATTATACTCTAACTAGTAATAGCTATGCATGAAAATCAAAAAGAAATTACAAGTCCTTAACAAATGAAATTACTAATTTTTTTCAAATACAGAAAAATGTAAATGAGACTGGAAAACTAAATTGGAAGAAGGGGCTCCTATTAATAATTCGCTAACCTTCTATCCCAGCGAATTTGCCGGTCGTGAATTCAATAAAAACACCAGATAAATTTATTCCCCAATTATATAAATTAAGGCTATAAAAGAATTCATCAAATAAATACAAATGAAAGGAAATACAAAATGAGTAAATAATAGATATATAATGTAAAAATAAAAGAGAGAACAATTAGAAAAATATGAATGTGCACATCTAAACCTAAGGAAATACAAAAAAAAAGTTATTTAAAAGTAAATAAAAATTATGAAAAAGAGAATGCAATAAGCACGTACAATTAATTTGTTCTACAAAAAC
Source organism: Troilus luridus (assembly GCA_964056705.1). NCBI lineage: Eukaryota > Metazoa > Arthropoda > Insecta > Hemiptera > Pentatomidae > Troilus > Troilus luridus. The sequence goes on from OZ057414.1 coordinate 26,638,665, forward strand.
AAACTTGAAATTAACTATTTAATAAAAAAATAATGAGTTTTAAAACAAAAATTATTGATAGTCAGTGAATAAATAAAAATAACTGAGTTCTTGAAAAGTTTGAGGTGAGTTCTTGAAGATGATGAGATGATAGTTCGATATGATGAGGAGTAGAAATAACTAAATGTCTCTTACCAGTAAGTCCAAGGTGAGGTGAAAATAAACAAACAGTTTTACTGGTGAGATTTGAGAAGATGAAGAAGATGGAGGGATTGGTGACAAATCAAAGTATAGAGTAGCAAGTAGAGTAACAACCTTCTCACACGACAACTGTCTCGAGACTGATCTTGTTTTGTTTTTTCAAACATCACACTACTTAGTATTGTAACATATGTTTTAATTACAAAGTGAAAATTAAATTACTATCTGAATTCTTTTATTTTCCTTTTAGCTAATTTTACTATTGTAAGAATTATATGAAACAAAATTTATATCTGTTTTTTAATGTAATAAAATATCCGTTTGGAAGAAAAAAATTTTAAAAAATTAAAAAATATCTATTAGTACCCGACAAAATACATGCACTTACTTACTTATTACTAAAACCGGTATGAGCATACACCTTTCCCTCTGTCCTTTGAGTGATACGGTTTCCCAATATGATCCACTTCCAAGAGCTTTAACTTTTATAGGCACGAATATTACAACAAACGCTTGTTATAACAAATAGGGGTCAGCTGTGGTGTAGAGGTAAGCATAACTACCTTCTATGCCTATGCTTTGCTTTATATACAGAATTCTACATATAACACACTTAAATATTCGCAGCTCTGCACTTTGAGGAGGGATTAAATAATCCCGAGGAGTTCTTAAATGGATTAAATAATCGCTAGGAGTTATTAAAGGGATTACAAATCCCTAGGAGTTTTTAAAGGGATTAATAAGTCCTTAAGCTATGCCGTTCTTCGTAACGGGAGTCTATAAGATCATTATTCTAATTATACCTGGATAGGTAAAATTTAGGACTCCCACTATCCCATCGGCCGATAAGCCATAGTGGAAGTTAAATGATTAAACAATAACATGAACAAATACTAAAAACAATGAAAAATACTCATTAGAACGAGACTAACAACACCATGAATAGTAGACGAATATATAAGCACTCTTCATTTATAATTGTATTCTAACGTACACTGAAATATAAAACATCCTAATGAGGTATGACTACTGTTGGCATCATCATCTCATCATCTTGATCATTTCTATGATTAAAAGGAGGAGATGAAATAAGTAATAGAGTAAACAGTATTAAATCAGCTCCCTTAAATAAAAAAGGTAAGATTATAAAATCCACCGTAAACGCTAGACGTCGAAATACTGATCCAAATGGTTGCTTGAAGAGAAATCTGTTAAATGTATTTTGTTATGCCATTTCTTTATATTTCTTCTATCTTTATTACCTTTATCTTCAAACAATAATTGATATTAATTGTGTGACGGGTGTATCCAGCAAGACTTATTTGTTTTATCGAGAAGTTTAGGAATTGTATATGAACTATGTAAAATCCGTATCGTATACTTGTTTTGAAGCACACTAGAGGCTATCGGAACTTTTTTTACTAATAATTAAGTATTAAATATAAGCTATAAAGGCATGTAAGAATATGATAAAATAATATTATTTTATTATGTGGATTCGGAAAAAATTATAAGAATTTTTTGTCAACGACGAGAACGAAGTTCACACAACCTAACCATAGTTTGCGTTCATTTTTACAATGGTAAGTCGAAGAGGAGAAGTGTTAAAAGATAAATAAACGGAAGCTAATGCTGGATTGTCCAGGGCTGGGGGGGGGGGGGGTGTTAGTGTGGCAGCCCAACCGAATTCACTTTTCTCTTTCCTTCCGAATATCTGTCGGGGATTTCAATTTCATTTTCTACGTTTTCCCAATTTATCTTGTTACAAAATTTATATCTGTCAATTACACCGTTACTTTTTATTTACCTTAGCAGATATTTTTGGCTCTGAAATCTGACTGAAAGAAACGATTATAAATTAAATACGGTATAACAATTTCGAAATTCGAAGATATTTTATCGTGACACTAATTACATGTTCATGTCATTTCAACTTTTTTTTTGTTTTTTTAGCCTCGATCTTTGCCCTCTGGTCCTTCATACGACGTCGGTTTCGCTCCATTTTCCCGTCGTCAGCTTAGCTTTTTCCTGAACCTGGTCAGCATTTAGTTTTATCCTGAGGCGGTTGTGTTCTAAAATATTCTTACAAATAATCTCTCTCCTGTAAATCTTTTTCTACCTCCTCGAACCATACTGGTTTGGTTTTTAATGGGAAAACTTTTTTAGCCGCAACTAGGGACATTTAGGTACACTTATGGCTTAGCGTCAACAACATACTCGAGACTACTTGCTGCCTGTGCATGAAAATTTTAACGAAAATTAGTTTATAGATTAGAGTTCCAGTGATATAATAATAATTGTATTGTGCAATTGTTACTAATAATGACTTATAAAATAAATATTTGAAAATAAAATCTATGTAGATACAAATACAAGGTATAACTAATATAACTACATACTTATTATTATTTCGATTGAATTGTTGATATTTTGTATTGAGATTGTTCAGCTCATCCTTTTTTTGATTTATAAATAAACTACTTGAAAATAAACCTAATTGTTCGGAGTAGTTTGAGAAAAACATATATGAGAAAAACAGACTAATGTTAATAATTTAAATTTACAAATTTGAAATTTAAATTATTCAGACTATAATTACCTATAAATTCAGAAAAGAACACTGTTATTGCAAAGTCTTGAGTTTTCACTTCGGTTGGCAATGTTCATGACTGTTTAATTTTTTTTTTTTATCGGTAAAAATCCGGTTTGTCAATCATATGAGTAACAGTTCACTCGTAATAAGTTTATAATATAGTTTATCATTGTAATTTGTTTGAGCTCCCGTGTAATCGTTGGACCTTATGATGAGAGCTCCGAAATGGAATAGGAAAAAATAAATTTTCCGAGTCAATTATTCTAGATCGCATGTCATTTGAATGTGACCTTTTATTTTAAACTAATTTGAATGTGACCTTTTAAACTAATAACATAAATCATTTTTATAAATAAATAAATAATACTTCCGATAATAGAGGAAACTAATTGATTGAATTAAAATGAAGTTATAGTTTAAACATTTTATAATGAGAAAATATAATTACATATCGTCACTGTTAAAACAATACCGCCCATCTACAACTTTTGTTGAAAATGAGTTGGTAACGGTAACGTACGTATTAAGTTCAGCAACATGACAGAGTATGATTTTTTGATACTTCTCTTCAATCTTTTTAGTAACAGTTCCAAAATTGTATAGATAAAAAATATATTATAAATTGCCAAGTCTACAGTCGGCGCGTTTTTTTTTTTCTCTCCTGTAAAATTGCCCAAAGTATACTTAGGCGGTATTGTTTTGACAGCGACGATATACTAATTAAATTATAAAACTAAACCTGACTAATAAAAAAAACTATATGTTTAAACTTGCGATAATAAATCTAATTCTGTTTAATTACAATTAAAAATGTTCAAATAAAATCAATTGCAAAATAAATAAATGTTTATCGATTACAAAATAATAAATGTTTGTCTGGTTTGCCAGTTGAAATATTATAAACAAACAATTTCCTTATCTGTTTGTCGAAGTAGCTTCCCGTCGAACGAGGATGTTGAGACGATAGACTAGGTCAATTAAATGTGGTGGAATCGATGAAGAGATTTAAACTAATTACGCCTGCAGGTGGCCAGTGACTTAGTAGCTCTTCAAGTACAAAAGCAACTCTGCTATTGTTTACGATGTGCAGTTCAAGAAGCTCGTACCAACTCTGTCTGGGTTGATATAGCCGGAGTGAACCAAAGCCGATCGACTCCACTTTTGTTTTTCTTTCTTCACTACTGTAACATGTTTTTTTAACTAATAACCAATAGTCAACTTATCAATAAACAAAAAAAACAAACATCAAGAATCTATTGAGTTATAATATATATGACTACATTAGGCCATTAAACTATCCTCAAGTATGGTCTAATCCAGATGAATAATAGCTTTGCAATGTCCTGCAGAACTATGTATGAGAGCGTTGTATATGAAGTATATAGAGAAACTATTCTCTGAAATAAATAGAGGAAAATTCGTTTTTACTAAGTGAGTAAGTTAAGAATACAGTTAAGTTTTTCTTAATATTTCGCAATTATGCAAAACGACCTTTATATCTTTGGGAAAACAGAAAATCTTTAAGTTTTATCATATTAAGAGCACTGACATGGCACCAAGAAGGTCATATAGACTTATTTCAACTCATTGCCTTTCTGACTTAAGAGTTTCAAGGGATTAGCTTTATTTTCGTTGTTGTTATCTCTTCCTTATTTCTTTGTTCTTATTTAATTGAATATTAATATCACCAACTACATGTTTTTTTATGGATTAGGAGTTTCGGCCCATTAGGGGACAGCTAAACTTTCGAATATCAAAGGGTTCCAATCCTTTCAATATCAAGTTCTCCCTAGGATAGGGAGTGCCCCTCAATGAGTAACATACAAGCCTCTGCATTCCTTGATATTATTATAATAATTTTTCGTATTTCACAATAACCATACTCTTCATCCCAATCCCTTAGCAAAGACCATATCGAACTCCAACCATCCCTACAACCCTTCATCTAATACTATCGCTCGAGAGCAGAACCGACAGTGGACCCGACACATTTTGTGATTATCCTAACAGATTTTGGCTATGGCCTGTTCCTCCATTCACTTACTGACAGCCTGTGGTTCTAGTGCACTCACTCAATACAAGTGAAGCGGCTGAGTGAGAAGTACTGACGTCATAAACAAGAGGTGATGTCATCTTCATTTCGAGGCAGGAAGACGTTTGGAGTTTTGTGGGCAGTTTGTATGACGTGTGTAGGGTATATGTCTTTAGTCAAGTCGAATTTTGTCCAGAGATAGTTAACTATATGAGGGAAGCGGATTTTTTTTTATCATCGTAGTTTTTGTATTGAAATGGAGTCGTAATATAAGCAAAAACTCCATTTCAAGCAAATGCCTGAGTCACCCCTTTATTCACTAAGAAATTTATTACATGACCCCGCTCCCTTAAGAACAAGAAACTCATCTTGGAGAAAACTCGACTTATCCACTTATTCACCGGGGTTATAGATTTTAAAATAGAAATTGGCCATGCCCGATTTTGAGGATGGGATGTGCTTTATTTATATTCTGTCCAGGAGATGCCGGGATAGGCGAAGGATATAGTCGTCATTTGTTTTCCTCTTTTTATTTTAAGGACCCAAGACCGAAATTTCTCCATACACGCCAAAACAATTATTCTAAGTCTCTCCTCAGTTTCTGCTCTTCTATATATTATGTTGAGCTGCATGTTCACTGGGTTCTTTTCCTCTTGGACTTTCACTTTCCTTTTTGGCAAGGTTTCTTCTCCTTAGTTTTTATTATTCGTTTTATTTATATTTTCCTTTGTGCCTTTAGGAGGTTTGGCTTGTCTATTTGCTATACTTTATTTGTTTGGTCGTCTGTTTTTATTTTATCTTATCTCGCTGTTGTCCTGTAACCATTCTTATGATTCAGTAGTTGCATTTGGACCTTGGTGGAGGTGGGAGATTTCTTTTGTTGGTAACTTGCTGCACTATGAGGATATTGTGTGAATTATTTACTCATTTCCGATAAAAAATTTTCCCCGTTTTTATTATAGATATTTCAAGCTTTTAGTTTGGATATTTTTTTGTAATTCATGTCTTAACATGCATTTGAGCCCTGTTGGGGGGGGGGGGAGGGGTGTTATCTCTGCTCAGTGATGCCTGTTGATGTGGGGATTTGTTTCATTTACTCATTTATTTTGTTATTTTTCTCTTTCTGTCCTAAGGTACTTGACAAATCATTGGCAGGATTTGTCCTTCCTATTTTTATTTTAAAGACTTAAGGCTTTTTGTTTGGAATTTTTCCACTTGAACAAAAATTTTATGTATCTTTTGAGTTTACGCTGGTTCTTGAAAAACGTCCTTTTTCTCTTGCACTTTTACTATCATTTCTTGTCTTCTGTCTACGTGATTCCTTTTACTGGTATTTTCCTATATTAATTTTAGATGTTTTTCTTATTTCCGTTTCCTTTTGTCTTGTACGTCTTCCTCCCTTAGACCAAGACCGTGCATGCTTACCTCAAATCCTTCTATCCATCTTTTCCTTGGTCTTTATCGCCGTTTTATCCCTTCAGTAATGCAATTTAAAATTTTTTAGAGAAAAAGAGAATTGTGTATTTTCTGTTTTTTATTTTTGTTTGTGTATAAAATAGGTCAAAATAATACGTTGATGTATATTAATGTATTAATATATGTTTTTTAATATATAGTGATACGTTAATTTAAACTAAAACTTATGTAAGGGTTGAAAGAAGACGAAGAAGCCGGACTAAGGCAAGAGGCCGCTGACACGGCTATAAGAAACAGATAGAGAGTAGCCCGCCTGGGTATTGATCCCACTTCCCCTATAGGCCTCTGTACTCCCTCATGACCTATAATCCCATGTCTTTACTATATTTAGGGGTGTCAGTCATATCGCACAACAAACGAAAAACATAAAATTAATATCCTGTAATGTTTAAATTAAGCCATCCAGAATTTCTGAGCCAGAACAATTGGATCAGTAAACTTAAAATCTTAAAATAAACTTTGATAATTACCAAAAATCTATTGAAAGGAATAATTGATCTCACTTCCCCTATAGGCGTGTGCAATCACCATATTTAAGTATTCACTATATTTAGAGGAATCAGCCATATCGCACAACAACCGAAAAACCTACAATCAATGTCCTCTGATGATTAAATTAAGTCATCTTGTATTTAAGAGTATTAAAGTTCCTTAATTAGTTATATCATACATTTTTTTACATTTTGGGTTACTAATTTATATCTGATATTATAGATATAGAATTCTAGGTCAATACAATTAACAATAAAAACGAGATAATTATTATCTTTTTGTAATTGCTAAGATTTACAATCCGAACTGACAAATAATCTTTCGTAATTAGTATTTTTATTGTATGTTTTTTTATTAAATTTAATGTGTTGAAGTAGAACCAGAAAAGCTGGTCAAAATGTAAGGCAAGGGAAAAAATAATACAATTTTTTTGTAATACATTAGATTTTCGATTCAACACAAAAGGAAATGTTTCTTAATTAGTTATGTTATATATTTTTTACTGCCTGTTTTACTAATTTATATCTGATATTATAGATATAGAGTAATAGGTCAATACATTTAGCAATGAAAACGAGATAATTATTTTCTTTTTGGATATGTTATGATTTACAATCCGAACCGACAATTAATCTTTCTTAATTAGTATTTTTACTGTATGTTTTTTTATTAAATTAAGTCATCTTTACTTAAGAGCCATAACAATGGGGTATCAGTGAGATGGGTAATCAAAATACAACTTTGACTCTAACCAAAAACCTTTTGTAAGGAATAATCATACACTGGAGTCTTACTAATTTGAAAGTATATAATAAATAATCATTAAGAGAATATTTCTATACCCCGAAGGTAAAGAATACCACGGCGCATTTTTGTGATTTTTCTATTTTTTGAGGAAAGCCAATTATATTTTTTATCCATTAAAATTTGTTTCTTCGTTTCTAACATTAACTGCTTAAAGAAATTATGTTATGTAATTAGGAGTATTGATCATAGTATTTATTTATGACGATTTACCTAAAATAATATATATTTCCTGAACATGGTGTTATTAACCTCCCGGGAACAGATTTATTGTATTAGAATATAAAATCTATATCTATAAATACCGAATAATATTGTACCCTTGGTAATATAAGAAACAAATTATATGTGATATATATCTTATTATCCTATAATGTATATATGTAATAACTGTAAATACTTGATTAATAAATAGAGATTCGAAACAAAAAAAAAAACCGAATAATATTCAGTAGTGTTATATCTGGCCAAGAAACAGAAACAATTCTTACTCCAATACTCATCTCTAAAACAGAAATAAACATTGACACCTACATTGGCAGTAATTACCCAACATAATAAGCAATTAAAATGTTAATAAAAGTGCCCAAATTTTAAAAATTAATTTATTACATTATATTGAAGTTAATATATCCAACCATTGTTATGGGCATCAACACAGTTTTCTTCAAGTTTTAATTTAGTTGAGTTTCTCAATGAGATAAGTGTGTATTCAGATAATAATATATGTTTTAATATTCAATTGATCATATCGTTTCGTAGTATCATAGAAGTTGAATTTATTAATATAATTTTAAAAATTAATAAAACAGTTAGTCATGCCAAAAGAATTATTATTTATTAAATAGAAGAGACTTAAATTTAACAGACATATATTATGTATACATATATATTTAAAGATTTATGTCTATGAGGTTTAAATTTAATATTATGTCTGCGTAATGTTATTTTTATATACATAAAAAACTAGCATAGTGAAAAACACTGTTGTTAACGCTCATTAAACTAGTATCATTACTTTTTGTCCCTCTATATTTCGTTATTTTCAAATTTAAATAAATTAGTTTCATTACTGTTTTTTCTTTAGTCATGTTTAATTCTTTAGTTTGTAATTGGTTTTATTATAACGAACGAGAGAAAATATTGGAGTAATTGTACGTAAAACTTTATTTTTGTAATTAGAAGCTAGTAGATTATAGTTTATAGATAAAGGGAAGCATCACATTTATTCATATGTCGACAAAACACGACCCCCGATTGTCTTGGTGACGAGAGCGAGTCGCTTACAGTCATTGTTGGACTTCAATCAGTGAAGATTACTCATTAAGAGTTCCTTTAGTGTAGACTTGGTCTAGTCTAACATTACTCATTACGAGTTCCTTTGGTAATTGTAATCGCAGTGTTGAATTGAACTTCAGTCAATGTGAATCACTCTTTACGAGTTCTTTTGTGGGCAATTATATAACAGTATTGTACGTACTGTTCGCTCTTTATGAGCTCTGGAATTCTTCCAATCATCATCATCTTTCTACTCATTGGGAGTCTTGACGACCACCGATCGTATTGAGTTTATGCCACCGGCCGCTCCGACGTAGTGCTTCTAATCAGGTATCTCTAATTAATACTAACAATAATGGCCTTGTTGAAGAGAACACGTCGGAGAGATTTTTTTGCTGTCACTTATGGGCATTTAAATCTGTTATTGTTTTGTATTAAATTTAAATTAAGAGTTAATATATTTCTTAATTTTTTAATTATCCATTTAAATTCTAATTTTCCATAATGGGCAAGATCCTCGAAAAGCTCATACTAAAACGTCTGTATCCCATCCTAGATAGTAACCACAAAACCCCAGACCACCAGTTTGGTTTGCGAACGTCCCACTCCACTATCCAGTAATGTCATCGTGTGGTGGATGTTGTTTCCTCTGCATTGGAGCGTAGATTGTACTGCACGGGAGCCTTTCTCGATGTAGAATAAGCTTATGATCGAGTATGGCACCCGGGTCTCCTTTACAAAATCCGACAATTCCTTCCTCCTACATACTTTTTAATCATTCGCTCCTTTCTAACTGGCAGAACATTTAAAGTAAATCATAATGGTTCCTACTCTTCTCTCTATTCCCAGTTTGCTGGTGTTCCTCAAGGTAGTATCCTCGGTATGTAGAGGATAACAAAGTATATACAGCTGACATTTCAACCCATCCTAGCACCTTCATCTCCACGTATGCTGATGACACATGTGTGTTATCAGTTAATAACGACCCATATATTGCATCCCAATCCCTTCAATCACATTTATCAAGCCTCGAAGAATGGTGTCGGAATTGGAGAATTAAAATCAATTTCAACAAGTCCCATCAAATTACCTTTACCCTTCGCCGAAAACCCATGACTTCCTGCCCTACTGTATCCTTTAATAGTACTCCACTTATCCTTGTTGAACAGATTCGCTACCTAGGACTCAACTTAGACAAACGTCTTACTTGGAACCCTCACACAAGACTGAAAAGACAAGAAACAGCTAGACGGTTCCGACTACTTCAACACATACTAGACAAACGCTCAAAGCTTCATATCAATTACAAAAGATTTATTTATGTGACTGTTATGAGACCAATATGGACTTACGGAATTGAACTATGGGGCTCCACCAAACCATCAAATTCCTCTCGTATTCAACCCTTGCAATCCAAAATCCTTCGTAAAATCCTTAACGCTCCTTATTTTGTCACAAATAAAACCATCCATAATGACCTTAACGTTCCATATGTTACCGATTTAGCCCATTCCAGATATCTATCATTCCACAATAAACTCCAGGCCCATCCAAGCCCACCAGTTTCCATCCTTGCACCCAATTCCATCCCGGACAAACCTCCTAGGCGTCTGAAGAGAAGATGGCCTCGGGACCTTCTATAATAGAAATGTAATTAGAGTGCTGCCAATGGGTAGTGCCTCTACATGTCCTTTCATGTATTTAGTCCTTGTACTATCTATCCTTTATCCTTGTACTAGATGTATATATTACAGTTGTACAATTCAATAAAATAATTTAAAAAAAAAAATTCTAATTTTTAATATCAGCCCTGTGTAGTAATTATTCATTAGTAATAGTTTATTCTATGTTCTAAATATTTCATTAATCATATTTTTTTTGTTATCTATCATATGTAATTCTCTCGTTCATTAAATTTAATTTTTGTTCATTTCAATATTTATTGTTTTAATCTCTTTCTTTTTTTTTATAACAGCATATTAATCTTCTTTTTTTTCATCCATAATTTCATTTACATCGTAAATGCTCAAAATAGCCGGCATTTATTGATACGGGATCGGAGATTTACACCTGTTAGTTTATTACCTTTATGGTGTTGCTCTCCCCAACAACTGTTATCATGAAAAAAATAAGATAAATTGTAATGTCTAAGGATCCATACCCTAATTGATGACGAAGTGACGAAGCCATCAAAAACAAATAAAAAAAAACACTCTAAAGAACAATATACGGAGTTAAGCTGAACACTGAAAGCTGAATTGCAAAATAATAACTAATGTTTCGAATAAAAAATAATAAAATCTGAAACATGAAATATGAAGGTTTTTTTTTTTTGGTTGTTTTAAACTACAAAGATTCTAAAGTAAAGGTTCTTCCGAAAGAGAAAAGATAGTGCAAGGTGGATGGATAGATATACAAGAGAAGACCCAACACTTTGGAAGAATGAGGGAAATGTGGAGGAAGAGAGGAAGAAAGAAATGCGTTCTTCTCAGTTCTGGCGTACAAAAGTAGAAAGAAAAATTATTTATAGTAGTACAAATTGCACTAGTTTATTTGTACCATAGCATATTTTCTACCAGAATACAAATAAATGTACACGCTTGCCAACGACGTAGAAAAAAATCAGCTTGTTTCACTGAAACTACTTTCTGAAATATGTAATTGAAAAGGATTATTTAAATGACCTCTTATGTTTTATGTATGCGGCGCTAACTTTAAGATGGGAAATTTATAACTAAAGGAAGGAATTAGAATAGCATTTGGCCCTGTTGGTAAGGGCCCAGATGTGCACGCGTTTTTGTTAGCAGCTGGCGATAACGAAATTTTGATAATATCTTGAGAAGCTGAAAGTATTTATTTTAACGAGGAATAAGTTCTATTTTTTATTTTTTTTTAGGACGAGAACAGTCCCGATTCCACAACGTAATAATGTTTTCTTTTAAATTGCATTTAAGTGGAATTGTTACATATTTTAATTTTTATATTTTCACACCTATCTAACTTTTTCTTTAAAACTCTACTTTATGGAATGACTTTAAACAAGAGAAATTACAAAAATCCCAAATAATCTGTATTCGAAAATCCATTTTAAACTAAATAGGGCAAATGTTAACTATAATCCGTAACTTTCTTCCTTTCCATAATGTTTTGAAATGCAATATGGGGAAAATATTAATACACGATGAAATAGAAGCCTTCATTTTTAATGTTCATTAAAAATATTCCGATGGGATATATTACATGCATTAATTCTTTACTGACGAATTATTTTATTCGTACATCTGTACAAGATAAAAAAAACAAAAACAGGTGTGTACATTTCTTGAACACAGATATTTAAAATTTCACAGAGTATACAGTAGGTTTTAAATAAACTGCGTTTCTCCAACATTTATGTGCTATAGAAGTAATTTTTTTTTTCTACGAAAATATTTTTGTTCGAAAAAAAATGTATTGGTTGTCAATATACTGAGAATAAGCATTATAAAGACCAGAGAAACATTTTTCATTATTATAACAATGAGCTGGTCCCTACGACTTGTTTTTATACAGTTTTATTATGCTTAAATTTTTGTAATATGTTATAATACATCAATAAATTTTAATGTAATTTTCAAGATAAAATTCAAGCCATTCATTACTGCCTAAGTTTTTGGTCTTAAAACTAGGGAAAATTTCAAATTATGCCTATGCCATTAACTAAATTAATTTGATACTTAATCTGACTTTTGAAACCTTTATTGAAATCGAACAATTAAAGCAATTGATGATAAAAAATAATTGCGTGTAATTTAAAAAATAAAAATGTAATATGTAATATTATTACGTGCTACTGTTCCTTTAAGACAGAATTAAAACTGATGTACAAAGCAATGTCGGACCAGTTGAATACAGCGAGGTGTCAGTTCCAGGTTACGTTACCTGCAGGCGACTATAAAGCTAATTTAAGTTATTCCATCTAACCTTGTGGTCCACTGCCCATTATAACATCTTTCACAAACATTTAACACAAATTAAAAGTGAAAATCATTTTACTTTATAATTCTTCTTTTTTTCCTCCGTAAACTTTTTAAAATGCTCATTTATTTTTCATTTTACTGTACTTTTAAGAGTTTTCCCCATCGTTTTTTAATATTTGTTCACCAATTTATTAGGTTCATCTATCATCAACAACAACGAATAATAAATGATTATTTCTCTTTTTAATAATAATGATAATACTTTTAAATAGTTTTTTTCGTTGAGGGCGAGGCATGTACGATTTTATTGCTAATTATTATTTTCTGGAATAAGAACATTTTAACTAGTTTTGTAACTTGAACTTCGTAATATATTTTGTGTTTCTTACCCTTCTGAATTTACAGCATCTTTGCAGTTCTTTTTAATATTTAATTCGAAAACCGTTTCAAGCGTTCGATGAGTTCTTGAACATAGATACTGATCAATGGTGGTTTAATTCTTACACTATATGCCATAAGTTTAAACCGAAGAGCAAATGTCCTCAAGCCTAGCATGTGGTTGAACCTTTTAGCTGATTTTAGTCATTTCACAAAGGATCGAAAACTTCACATGATGGTCCGATTGTTAGAAGCGCAGATTGGTCCTGACGTAGTGCGACATTCATCGTGAAACAAGCCTAATAAGAGATGGTAATCAGTAAGAGTAATTTTCCCTAAACTACAGTTGGATTGGACGCTGGGAGAGAAATAATCTCTAACTTGAATAAGATTTAGCGGGACATTCAAGATCAATCCATCAGCTGCTGTCAAAGACCGCTAAGCAATCGATTGATATCAATGACGTTCTGATGTTCCTGTTGAAATTTCGATTCAGTTCATTCTACTGTTTCATTATGTATTGTAGATGTGTGTGGTTGATTCAAAGCCTCACTTTTTTCGAAGCATTACCTCGCCTTGCTCTAAGAAAGCATTATAAAATAATAATAATAATGATCCTTATAGTTCTAAATACAATATAGAATAACATTAAAAATTATTGTTGCCGATATAAAAGATTATTTTGTACACTTATCTGGCGTAAATGAAGAGGACGATTTCCTGTTTCGATATCATACAGTTGTCCAGGGGTAAGCCACCTTTTACCTTTAGCACCCTGTGCGAGAAGTGTTTTTACTAGATAAGAGAAATTTGCAAGTTATTATTTGAATTATAAAACTGTAAAAATAAATGAATACATACAATGGTCCACAACCAGAAACAGAGCACTGATCCCTGGCTGTCAAAAATTCTAAATAAAACTACCGAGACATCTTTGTCTAAACTCTAATGCATATGACAAAATAAAAAATTATCTAAATTTGAATAAAGATTTCCAAAATTCATAAGGTGATAAATGCGTGAAAATAAATATAACTTATTGAAGCTGATAATGCAGGGGAAAATCAAGGGAAAAGTAGACGACACTCCTGGCTACGAAAAATAGAGAATGATACAAGTGCTCTTCAAATAGCTTTTCATATCGGCCGAATCCAAAATTCGAATTAGCAGATGATGGCCGACCTCTGGAACGAAGATGAAACATGAAGAAGGTAAAATATATTATGGAGAGGCAGGCGATATATGGGATTCTACATTTTTCATTAATTGTCTATCTATAATACATCTTGTGTATAACGTAACAAGAATAGTATTATTATACAAATTTTTTGTTTCAACCATACTGATACAAAATAACTTCACCTGAGACACCTTATTGCGGGACAGCATCCAAGTTTCCCTCAATATATCATCGCTACTGCAAATGAAGAAAACTGTGACATCGGGTCCTCCTGGTTTTTGTCCCTAGTACACAAATCATTGTATCTTGCACCTTCCTTACCTAAACTACAATAAGCTAGTAGTTCTTACAATCATTTTCCTTACGAAGAAATCTAAAATCCGCTCTTCTTTGTAACTTTAGGTATCATTGATTGAAAAACCACTATTATACCCATGGATAATTTGTTCAATTTAAAATCATAATACACTCATTACTAAATAATAATTAAATGCAGTAAACCTGGTATTGCACCAAGTCAGGGATTTCATTTTTATTCCGCGACCGTTTATTCCAATCAAAACACAAATTTGAATAGTGAAAACGTGACTATCCATAAACCTCTTTCGCTTTGGTTTACATTGTTGTGTTAGAATAACGATACTAATAGATAACTGATGATAAATTACCACAAAAGGAAAAATGCGATTGTACATGACTAATACTTTTTCGAAAATAAGATACTTTTGAACAGTATCGGAGTTCACTAGATGTTCATTTTACAGTCACTAAACATTATTTGTTTAGGGAATGACTGATTTTAGTAAATATGTAGCGTTGTATTAAGTCTCTTTTCTGAGCTGAATAATACCACTGAGAGACGGAGATAAACTGATTTACAATTTCCATTAAGATATAGACTTATAACTATTGCATAATAGTAAATCGCATTATAATAAACATAATGTGGGAGGCCATAGAAGATATTGTATAATCAGTATAGCAATGAGAGTCAGGTTTCTCATAGATCTCTCGATATTATCCCATCATTCAGTATTACAAAAAGCATTTTTTTTGGAATTCTTACTATATCAGGCTCATCGTGTAGGTCCCTTAATTCTTCCCTGTACTTGATTCTCCACTTGTCCTTCACTTTGATATGTCCAAACATTTTACTCAAGACCTTTCTCTCCCGCCCCTGAAGGATCTTTTTGCTATATTTTGTCAGAAACCAGGTTTCACACCCGTAAGTAACAATTGGTCTCTTTCAGACAAGTTAGTTTCTGCATTCCGACCAGATATCTACTTCTTCGTCACAGATCTTAACGCACCTGTTCCCCATTTGTATTTCTTCTCGTTTCATTCGGCAAGCTCTTGATGATAGCACGTGCTATTTTTGCTTCACTACCAAAACAATGATCTCAGGGAAAATTAAGATCCTTTGATCTGATAATATTTAAATAATAAAATTGCATGCCACCCACAGATTGTTACACCTGAAATATTGTAATTGTATGTCATTAATGAATAAGAAATATTTCATTCCCTTCTCGAAAGGTTGAAGTGGTTGACGGACTGGGAGTTGTTAAGTAAATAAAGGATCCTTTTTCATCTAATTGAATAATATTTATTAAGTGATGATCATAGTTACAAGTTTTTGATCTACTCACAAAAAAGAAAAGGGAGCCCTGTCGTTATATGTGGCAGCTTACTCTTTGAGTGTCTGTTGTGGCTACTACCGTTGTCGTTCTGCCTTGTCTTCAGGCATAGATCCTAGGGGACATTTACGCTGCTTGTTCAGTGACCCTTAACCTACTTCTTTAGATAATCCTAACGTTCCAAATAATGCCACATATAAGACATGAAAACACCATTTTTATTAATTTCCAAGCCCAGATTTCTAGCTTCCCTGAGATAGTCTTCTAGGGCGCCTGCAAGTTCTGTAAGGAGCGCATCGTCCCCATGTGCCTCCACAATTTCTTTTTATTTGCCTTACGGCAGCATCTAATACATTGAACAACACACTTGATTGCCTTTTACCTTATACTGTATTAATATGTGTATGTTAGTAATAATAATTTTAAAAAATGTATATTAGCCTACTATGCTCGTATATACTAGCTCTTAATCTTAATTACAGATAATTAGGTTTTTCAGAAATACGTTTCCTTAAGTATAAAAAAAAAAAGGATAAAGAGAGATCCTCCTGGTCATGTTTATATCATTAGCCGGGAAATTCGGGAATAGTGAGGGAATAGTCCCTTTGAAGGGAACCTCATTACGCTCCGGCCACTCCATCCCTCTCCGCCAAAAGAACCCTCTCCGATCCTCTCTTACCTTAATCTAACATTGCCAATTTCAAAAAGGATCTATGAAAAAGAATTCTTATCCTTAATACCAACTCAATTATTGAAGCAACAATATTACTGAGAATGATGCCCTCAAATTCTCTGTCCCATCATGCCTTAGTCTTCAAGTATTTGGTCATTTGAATCAAAATCCGAGAGCAATTGGACAGATACCAACAGCTTGTAAAATTGGCCAACCTGAGCCCGCGTTGAACTGTCACACTTTTAGGAGATATATTTATTTTATAACGGCCAATGTAGTGAAAACCAGTACATAAAAATTACATTATTACTGCATATATGTATTTTATGCAGTTATAAAATAACTGTCGAATTTACGAGATAAATTCATTTGTGTTCAGTATAATTATCACCATATTATCGATGTTTATATTTAGAATAATATAATGAAATGTAGAAAAAGCTACCTGTTCCGCAGGTCGTTGCTTCGAGTTGAGTTACAAGTTCATTCAATTCCTTTTTAATGTTCTCCAAAAGTACTGATTATCGTATGGAAAGCTGTAGTATGGAAAAGATGATGTAATTATGGGAAATGTGTATATTACAGTAATATATATATATATTTGTTGAAACATTAATTTCTTGATGAAATTATAGCGAAATATACATCCTCTTTTCCCCACCATAATTTGTTCCTTTGGAGAGCATTAAAAATGAAACGAACGTAAAGTGAAAACTTGTTGAGAATCAACTCGAAGCGACAAGCTGCGGAACAATTACCACAATAAATAGTAGATAACTCAATAATAATTACAAATTATTTCTCAATTTTTCATTAGTGTAATATCGCACAAGTATTTCTATTATGACAACCTAAAATTCAATATAGTCTTGGGCTGTTGAGTTATAGCCATGAAAGAAATGTGTAAGTATCTCTTCATCACTCAGCAAAACTGTATCATCCTAGCTTCAGAGTTTGTCTACCAGAAGGCACTCGTGCCACACTTATGGTCATAATGCTATTCCAAGCTTACTAAACCGTTTTTTCAAAAACGTAGATTTTTTACTTATGCCGCTTTAGAATTACTAAAGTGATTTATCTGTTGTGAGCTACAAAATCTAACTACTAAATCTAACCTAAAGTGCCCCGCAGGATCATTTGGGCTGTACACCCCAGTTTTATTTCTTACTCATAATTATAAAGGAAATTCTAGTTTTTAGTAGATCATGTTTTTTGTTTTAAAATAGCATTAATAAATGTCTTGATTAAATACGTAGTATATTCCTGGAAAAAATATTCTAGAATGCTTACTTGACATTCTTTCACAATTAAACAACGAAATGAAGATATTTTCAAAAGAAACGGAACAAATACCTTCTATTCCCAGAAATCATAAATCGATAATAAAATAATCTCAATCCATGGAGAAAAACCTCAAATAGGCATTGCTGACTAACACTAAATAATTATTTATACAAATTAATGCTGTAGTAGTTAGCTTGTGGAATTTGCGATAACCCTGTGTGCGATGTTTGCAGTAAGGAATGGGGTAGCCCTGGGTGTAGGCTCCTATGTTGCTGTGCTGAAGGTCCTAGATTCAAATCCGGCTGTGGCAGAGAAATCAATTGATCTGTCGAAAGCTATAGATGGGTCCTGTGGGATCGAGAGGCCCTATAAACAAGGAGAAAAACCTGGCGGTTGAGCGGGTCCTTTGGTCACCTCTCTGCACACCTGTAGGCTCCTAAGTTGCTGTGCTGAAGGTCCTAGATTCAAATCCGGCTGTGGCAGAGAAATTAATTGATCTGTTGACAGCTATAGATGGGTCCTGTGGGATCGAGAGGCCCTACAAACAAGGGGAAAAACCTGGCGGTTGAGCGGGTCCTTTGGTCACCTCTCTGCACACCTGTAGGCTCATAAATACTATTGTCTCTACAATGTACTGGAACCAGGACCCTTCAAGATTTATAGTGCGAAAGCATTTTGTTTTCAAGAATTTATGGAATGGGTACGATCCCAGTAGTAAGTATTTACTCTGCTATGTAATTCTCGTGTATTTCCACGAAATGGTAATGCGGTGAATGGTTTACTCCAATTAAGCTCAAGTAGGAGCGCTAACGATTGTTGCCAAGCTAGGGAGGCAGAGTAATGAGGCCGATGTAGACAGAACTAGTATCATTACCTGACCACCTTAAAATAATTCACCTGTATTAATTCTAGTCTTGGCTATACTTACTATACTGCAACGTGTAATGTCTACCCTTAGTGGAACAAATATATATAAAATTATTTCTTCTTCAGCTTTAACTGTTATGCAACCTTTCACTAGTTACCCTTGGAAAAGAAAACTCATTTTAAATGGTCAATGATCAATTTTCATTTGAAATATATTTTAACGAAATAAGCGTGATTCAATGTACAATTAATTCCGTGAAATTGGATAAACTTTTTTCGGTCGAATCAAAATTAGTCGCTGATCACGGATCATTTCCCTATAAATGGAATGGTTCATTAATTTCAACTAATTAAATAGGGATGAACAACTGCCTGATTAATGTGTGATAGCATTATTCAATGTTAATTACTATAATAACTCTCTCTCTGTCTCTCTCTCTCTCTCTCTCTCTCTCTCTCTCTCTCTCACACACACACACACACACACACACACACACATTGAATTTGAGATAACAAAATAGAAAATTCCTCCATATTTAGGCACTTACATACTTGGAAAATATAATACCTATTATTTAGTGTAAGATGCGAGGAAAAAGAAATACTTTATTGTGTAGATAGATAAATATACTTAATATCAATAAATGCTTTGGAATTTTTATTAATTATTTTTATTAGGTGCATTTGTATTTCATTTGGTACAATAATACCTTATCACAAAATTATGAGCTTATTACACCTTACAATCTATAATTGCACTGTCTTCATTTAAATCTATCCTTTTCCAATATCTGGTGGCTTCCCAAAAAAATGCTCTCTAAGCAGGTTAGTCTTTTGCTTAAACGAATCAATATTGAATAATTGATTTTGTTGCTTAGTGGTTTTTGTTTCATTTTCGTAATAAATATGTACATTATGTAAAGAAATTTACATTCACAGTCACTTTATTATTTGCATTAAGTAGCTTCAGGCCATATGTATATTAAGTTTCTTTTTCTGTTAGTTTTTTTTATTCTAAAGGGAATTAGTCCCAGAATAAAGTTACTATTTAATTCTATTCCAAAATGCTATAGACAATCACTTAAAATTTTTGTTTCGTGATTATTATATCCTTGAGGTGTTCAGTATCGGATAACTCTAAAATTCAAAAATTTACTTTTCCAATTGGTTATTCACTTTTTTATAAGCAATGTTTATTTATGCTTCCGAAACTTTATAAAGCAACGAAAGCAATGAGAATTACGGCAGTAAAGTGTCATGTTAGACAATCATTATTGACTAAACTAGCGGAAAATTTGAAAAAAGTCAATATCTGAAAATTCGGAATTGCCCGCTTCTGATCCAGAAAGCCTGATTTATTTGATATATACTTAAACAAAAATATAAAAGTATAAACTATTTATTTAAGAAATTTAAATTTAACAAATACAGACGTCATTCGGTACTTATTTTATCTGTAATCTAAATGTGACACATCTTATGTGATATTGTGTAAACAAAAATATAGTTAGATTAGGTTGTCCAAATGCTGTGTAGGTTTGGAAAATAAATGGAGGTTGTCAAAACAAATAACTGATAACACTACATGCAGTCATGTCTATAAATATTGTTTAATTGTGTTACAAATTGATACAACAAAATGACCTCTTGGTTCCTGAACTATCTGTATAGAGCATGTGATTACTGTGCCCATCTCATAGTGAAATTTCTCCATGTCGACTCCGGTATGTGGGGAACGATTGAAGTTCATCTTGTGGATTGGTGGCTGCTGCCTGGTGGAGTACTGATATTGAACAGCAGGCGACAGGCATTTGAGATGGAATGGCATCAATATTGTCTGTCAATGTCGAGCATCTACGTGTCTGTCCTTTCAATACGTTCCGGCAAAGAATGTTAGCTTTAATTTGACATTGAAATTGACCAATAAACATGGGGTTAAAAGTGAAATACACTTAGTCAAAAAACGGATTTTGAGAAAACACCAAAGAAAAGGCTAGAGTACTTATTGTGAGATGTTTCTACTAATGAAACCCATTAAGTCATATCTATTTATTTTTTTCAATGTTTCGTTATCACATTTTTCATGAGCGTTTTCACAAAATCATGTTTTTGACTTAGTGTATTCTAAGTCACTTGTAACCCCTCTGTATATAACTTAATATAATATAAAATTAATAAAATTGTATATAACGTTGTTACTCTTTATTATTTTCCTCAACGATTTCAAGAGTTTTAAAGGTAATTTTAATTAAGTAAGAAAGAATTACTATTTTAATTACTTTCCAATAGATTTTAAAGATGTATACTACCAATTTTATTCAGGAAATTCATTTTAAATCTGGGAAAAAATTTATCTTTTAGTTAATTATCAAATTCATTCATAGTTACGAATTATGAAACTCAAAATTGATATTTATCCATTTTCTTTCACTACTAACAATAAGTAGTGGTTAATTGTTTGTAATTAAGACAATTTGAGGAGCTTTAGGCAATAGACATTGGAAAATTCGGCATTTAAGCCCTATTCAAATTCTTCAGATCAGACCTATCTAGTGTTAAAATACATGCAAACGTCATTGCTTTACGAGTTAGAGTAAAATGGAGTAAAATATCTCGTTGTTCGTCTACTTTAAAAATATAATTTTAGTTTCAACCCAACATATCGTTTTCGAACACTGCTTACCGCACACAAAGCACGCCATTTTACATCTGGTCTTAAAAAAAGTAAGAATGTTTAGTGCACACTCTTTTATTCATTGTGCCCACACAGACACAAACAAGCCAACAACTTTTCGAGGTTTGGTAGTGTTCACTCATGAAGCCTCCCAAGGCCTGAACAGATATTAAGGGAAATTTGGATATAGCTACGAAGTCGAAAATATATCTAAACCAAGTTTTATATACAGATTGTGCTAAATTAATTACCATAATACATTTTATTCGATTTTCTTTTGTTACTAACTCCATATCACATAAAAAAATTAAACAGGCAGAAGGTTATTGAAGAGAGGTGCTTCTCCTTTATACCATGTAGAACACAATACTGGAAATTTTTAAGATGCCTCATAATATATACCATATATCAGGAGTCTCTATATGGATCCATATCCATTTAAGCTTTTCCAACTAGTCAATCTAACTTGGTTTTCCAGAGGCAGAACAATATAATAAGTATTTCCCACATACAAGTGGAGAAAAACTTTCGGTATGCTAACCTGAAATTTTACGTTTTTTAAGAACCGCACACCTGTACAGCCTAAATTATGCTTAAGAGGGTTGAAATTCGTTATGCAAATTATCTTTGAGCCAGGGAAGTGCCTTCTCTGACTAAACTTTTTTCTTCCGTTCTTTTTATATTTTCTTAAGGCTTCGCGCACTTTTAAAACCACTCCAACTTGCATTCTCATTGAATAATATATTTCATAAAAATTCGTAGTTCTACTGCTCGAGACATTTTTTTATTTGTACACAAGCGTTGAAACAATTTTAAAACTTAATTTATAATTAAAACAGAACATATCTTATGTATTGTTATATTTCTGGTTATTCTCTATACTAATGATGATGGAGAGATTCAGAAACAGTACCGTTTCAAACATTAAATAATCTTATTGAATTAAGACGTGAAATGATTATTTATTCATTTCAGTTGGAATAGTAGATAACTGTCCTAAACATATTAGGTAAAACTATGTTTGATTATTGCACGGTCTCTCTAAAGTTATCATATTTCCCGATATGATAAACCATGTGGCAACAACCATACAATCTATCAAATCAGACCCTATTTTATTTAAAAAGCTTGAAACTTCAACCTGATGGAGGAAAATTTTATGAAATTGGAAATACTATCAACAAATTACCAATTATCACGGAAAGCTATATGAACCTTATAAGTTGAATTTTTTTCAGTTCCTTCCAATTTCTCATCAGGTTGTTCTACTCCTTGACCGGTCTAAGGTGTTCTAGATATTCCATAGCTGAGATCAGTGTTATGACGAATATTTTTGGCACCTTTTTTCCCCCCAAATATTTATAAAGGAAACTGCTTTGTCTCTCCCATCTTCTCGATAAAGATGCCGGGGTTCAGAAGTCTCTTTATTGATAGTACGGGCCCATATTTTATCAGAATTTCTTGGTTGGATCAAAAAACTTTGTTTTGTTGCCAACTTACGGAATGGATCTGAGAATTTCCTCTCTAGTTAGAAAAGTTGATTGCCTTTAGCAGTAACCTCTTCCTTTAAGAGTAGGAACTCAAACAATTCATTAAAAACTTAGATTTAACGTTATATAGTATTTTCCTACAATTTAATGTGACTTTTTGCGAAATAAGGAGGTAGATGGCGTGGTGTGGTAGGGAGTTGCCATTGGTTACCAACGTTGTAATGTAATAATAGGTATCCAGTTTATATTCCGGTATCAAGAAGTGGGTTAGCAGTCCGGCTCACCGATGCCGAAATAAGTCGGGTATAATTATAATATTATAATTTTTAGCCATGCAACATTATAGCAAGGTTTTTTCTCAGATCTTGCAATTTCTTCTTCATTGTGGTTCCGAATTCTCCAGATGCTTCTTCTAGCTAATGTATACAGAATGGTAGCTAATGAATCGGGACATAGTCAAACAATGACTATATTGACAATGTATCTCCCTTCAACATCAGTGGTTTCGTCTGTCAAAACAGAGAACGTTGCGAAGTCGGCCCTGCTTTATTGCAACACGAACAATATAATACGGCAGAGTCACTTTTAAATTTCTCATCCGGAAGATTTTTTACGTTTTATTTTTCTCAGCGGTTAAGGTTATACAAAGCGAGAGCAACTGAGGTAGAATAGAGGCTAAGAGGAACAGGGAGTGAGGGATTCTGAGAAATTAGGCAAATAAAAAATTCCGATCATTTTATTGTGGGTACCTATCCTACTGAGATTTCAAGTAAATCAGGCATCTGTTTTAAAGGGATCAACAGTTGCTAGCACGTAGCTGAATGTTAGAAAACAACAACTGTCAGGCTTACTTTTCATTCTGCACGTCTTGGAATATTATTTACTCAACATCTATCAGCAAATTCGTGATTGTTGTGAAATATGTAAATATCTATGAAATAAAAATGGACTCAGATGAATCAGAATCCCTTAAAACGAATTTAAAACTGGTATTCATTCTGATATCTAACTTAACTAAAAATATGTAAACACATATGAATCCGAGACCCAGTGATAACCGTATTCATCTATTTAAATGACATACCAATTTCTGTAATCAAAGAAATTTTCGCTCTTGTAAAAGTGAAAGGTTTCGTGATTAAAAATCTAGTGATCTAAAAATCCTCGATTGAAAATCTACGTATAGCACCATAATGGCAAATGAGGTCATCAGGATCAAGCGGATAAACTCAAATTTCGAGAATTGACTTTTCACATCTTCTCTAATTTAGCCAAGCAATGCTTTGTGCTCCCTGAAATCCCTGTTCATAATCGGACTAAAACCACGGAAATAAGGTGGCACAGTGTCTTATAAAACAAAATTTCATAAATAAACAAGTGAAAAAGTCATTCTTTGATTTTTGAAGTTATCCGCCTTTGATCCCAAACGCCTCAAAAGAAATATACCAGGAACTCCAAGTGATAACAAAGATCTGTATCAATAAATTTAGTTGGAAAAATGAAGCCAACAACTCAACTCCCACCCAATAAAAAAATAGCATATTTCTTAAATAAGAAATTCCGTGTTGAAGGAATAGCGGAGACAGATGTACAAAGATTATCGACAGTGAAGCCGTTAGCCGCAGAGCGGTGCGGGCGATCCCCCCTCGAAAATGGATGGTCCCATTAGTTCCCTTTAAGGAAGTCCAATTTGCCCTTCTTCTGCCCTTCCTCTTCGCCCGCGGTTAGCTAATAGCACAGGAGGGTGGGGAGTATAAGGAGAAGATTTGAAATTTTATTATGAAAAAAATCATGATCATATCATGCCTAACGCTTATGCAGTGTGAGGTTTCTTCCTTGCCTTGTGAGGTGCCTTCTGGACAGTACGGACCACACTGTATATCTTATAATGCTCCACCATTTCCCTTCTACTATTCCATTCTGGATTTCACTTCACAAAGCATTCCTTAGTTAAAAGATTATAAGTTGAGTTGATGACCTAAGGTTATTGTGTATAAACATATATAACCCTAAGTTATGAAATATCTTCCGTGTTGTCAGCAATGTAACATCCTTGACCTCCCCTCTTCTCTTGTACCAGCTGTAGATAAAGAGATTTTTAGGGAGAAGAAAGTAGATTGGAGACGGTATAGCTAGACTATAGGATGTGAAGAGAGTAGTCACTAAGTTAGTTTTATAGTTGTCAATAAGCTATAATGTTAGGCCACAGTTAAGAAGCCTATCTAGTTATTTCATATAAGAAAGGCACTTTGTATATCTATGCTATATTCATTCATATCACAATAAAGATATTTTTCTCAAACGTCGTTCACGGTTTGTTAACTCCTAACTCCTTCTCATACATGCTTGGATCTTTCTCTCGACTTCCTTCCGTCAACTTAGCCTCGTGTGTATCAGACAGCCTGTTGTGTTCCATTCTTGATACATGGCCAAACCATCTTTCAAGGTTTTCTCCAATAACTTTTTCTAGTTTGATCTAAGGGTTGTGTTATCTTTTTATTATTTTGAGGTATCTCATTTCCGAAGCTTGAATTTTATCTTTATACCTGGTGGTTAGCGACCAAGATTCGGAGGAGTAAGTCAATATGGTAGACATGTTAACTCACACTCCTTAAATTAAGTGGCCTTGGAGACTTCTCTTTTATTCAGGAAGTTTCTATTTTATATTTCTATTTACAGCATAGAACTTTTTTCCAGCTGAGCTAACTCTCCCCGTGGTATCTAACTTGAACTGATTCAATTCTGACCCTGATATTTAAATAATCTCCCTACAAAACCTTTTATTTTTATACTTTTTCTTTAAAATGATCAGAGGATTTCTAAAAACTAGCGATAATGGGTCATATACATCCATGTATCATAAGTAGGAATGTGTCCTTGATCTCTAATACTTATTGCCCAAAAGGGTGAGAGAGTGTACTATGAATAGTAAAAAGATATTTTCCATTAAAAAAAAAAAAGATTAATATATTAAAGTAAATTTACTAAATAATTTATATACCTTCTTATGTTTCCTAAGTAACTAAATTACTCAAAACTGTATACAGTTTCTACTCAGATGATGAACCAAAACATAACAATACAAAAAGTTGGACTGGAGTACCCCCAGCGATCAGAGGAATTGAAGAAGTCCAAGAAGCCAATAGCAAGGAAATTATTGGGATAGGGTAGGGGGGAGGGGGCTTTCCCAATTTTCCTGAAGGAAGGCGAGGACCAGAGGCGGCCGGACACAGCCTCCAAATTGGATCAGACGAAGCCTTCTCGAGGGAAATACAGCCCTCATTGCCGCCTGCCCTCTTTCTCAGTTCATTTTCATAAAACAATCAATTTTAGGACTCTCTTGTCCTAGCTCATTCCCCGGGATGGGAACAATCTCCCCGACGAAAAGAAAAACTATGTTTTGTATCCTCTTGGATGTAGTTTGAGGGAAAGGAAAATAGCCAACAAAATTTCTTAATGGAGAACATCTGAAGACCAAGATCGTCTAGTAAATTCTCCTGTCGACTCGACCTACTATAGTTCGAATAATTATTAATACATAAAGAATGTAATTGGGAGCGGTTTAAATCAGTGGTAGAGCACTAATCCTGTCAAAGGTCCTCGGTTCAAATCTGGCTGAGGCAGATAATTTCAGTTTAATATCTTGGGGATAGACCCCCGCGATCTGGAGACTCTCGTGGGGCTTAGCAAGCCTATGTAAAGTGATTATTACGTCCATTGGATGGAAAACCTGGCGGTTTAGCGTGATCTCGGACAAATGGCCTCCCTGCATAACCGTTGTCTAGAAACATTACAGCCTCAACCATTTACTGAACCCAAGACTTATTCGTGGCAATGGGTTCAGTAAATGGTACGCTCTACAAATGGTAGTCTCAATACCACACTAAATAGCTTTTTTAATGAAAACAATTAAAATATAAAATAAACGCGTCCCTGAAAGGTTTTTTTTTTTTTTGTTTTGACCATCTACGGATTACGGTTGCACAATTTGCATTTTTTCTTTTTACTGTTTGTTACTCATTTCATTCATCTCTACATTTTCCATCCGGATTGGATTGTTTTTCTTTTTCTGGAAACCTTCTTTTGTAAATTAATATTTTATAATACTTCATAATAAATATGTGTTTCATAATAAATAAATGTTCTCTTCATATCTGTCTATAGGTCTACCAAAAAGTTCCTTTTCATTGTTATATCTAATGGTATGGTATCCCTTTACATAACTAATGGTGAAACATAAAAATAGAAATCATTAAAAAAAAAATACATCGAGAATCAAATCGTTGTTGGTCCCTTCCAACGATCATTTAGTTGTTCCGGTAAAATGGCAGTATTAAATTGTGATAATGCCCGTATAGTTAGTGCTTCTTAGTTCTCAATAACCTCAATACAGGAGTAAATAAATAACCGTTATACACCTTAAAATAAACAGTAAATAAACCGTTGTTCAAAGCAACGGGAAGTTATAAAAATCTCGAATAATACCTGTAGTTGACAATTTTAAAATCCAATGGATATTTAATACTACTTCTGGGATTACCAAATGATGGCATACACAATCAGCATTTCACGGGAGTTACCATTTAGGATTTGTTTTTTTTTTGTTTTTTTTACTTTTAACATGGTAGGGCGCCGGACAGATATTTAAATCTACATTTCAATTCTTAATATCATGTAACGTAAAATGTCAAATTATTCAACATGATACAAATTACCAAATGTTTGTTATATACAAGCAAGCAATGATGTTACAGGTTGTTCGGACCGAAAACATCATGAAATTGCACAAGGCCAGTTTACAAAGAATGATATTAAAGAACGATTGTTTTTGTTATTACTATTGACAAGTACTTTGTCTTTGTCTAGAAATACAATCGAAGGATTTTCTCGCAGCCTTTACCTGAGACACCTGCTCCCAACGTTCAATATCTAGTTGTACAGTAAAGCTGCCCCGACAGTCTTTGTATCTGTCTTCTAAAGTAATTCTAGCTAAAAATACATAAAAGATAGTTCTTGATATTTAATATGTGGTCAATTTTGTATATTATGAATGGTTCTGAAAAACCTTGAGATGTAGGTTTGTAATAGATCAGACAGGTTTCCCAGGGACTCTACTTGAGAAAGGAGAATGTATAAAAAAAAAATTGACTCTTTTCCCTCTCCGAGGATATCGAGACATCTGAAGGGACTTTCCTCATATATAATATCAGCATGTTGCAAAAAAGGGCATTTTTAAAGTAGATATATGTTTATGGAACTATGTGACCATAAAAACATATCCTGAAAGAGATGAAAGTAAATAATATATTTTTTCTAATATTAAAATATCATTCAATTTATATTAACTTATTGACCCACCATTAACACAACACCCAATTAATTATCACTTTCACGAGGTGGCGCGTTCATAGCCTGGAAGGTTGCCTGGAAGTCTCCCGTCTTTCAGCGGGACCATAATATGACGGTTGAATATAGGACTCAATATAGCAAAGTCTGATTAGACATATTAGCGTAAAGTGAAGTTATATAATAACATCAATCGTAAAATAAAAGATGTATTGCTAAAAAGATTTAAATTTTGATTTATTTGAATTTTATTAATTATAAACATTTCAACCTAAAGGAAAAAAAGATTTAGATTTAGATCCTTCGGGAATTCCTCCAAATAAGCAAATATATTTGTTATATTGATTGTTAAAATACTGTTACCCTAAAATAATTATTATTAGTACTCTTCTGTTGTCATATGGCATTTTAAGGTTTTCAACATATCAACAAAGTCTACCGTGAGCAGAAGTTTGGCGAAAACCTACATTTTAAATTGTTCGGTCAGGGGAAACTCTGAGTGTATAAATGAGACATAAATTAAAATTATAAATAATATAGCGATTGTACCTAATTAAGTTATAACCTACAGGAAAAAGCTTATAAATAAATGCTATGAATATACATCAATGTATACAACTTAATTATACATAAACTAATTATTCGCATATATAAATCTGCGTAAATTATATGCAAATTCTGCTTTTCTAAGCCACTTCGGGCTATGTTTAAAAATATATTTTCTGGTCGCAGAGAGAGAGATGAGATAGAGAGAGAGAGAGAGAGATAGAGAGATAGAGAGAGAGAGAGAATAGAGAGGGGGGGTGAGAGAAATAAGGCCAGGTTGGTCTCATAAATTATTTACAGATTCATGAGAGCGGGTAATACCGCCTCCTATGGTAACCGCTCATCCTTCCACTAACATTCTCCTATCTTACTCTTGCCATTAATACAGTTCTATCCTACGATATTGCATAGTATAATGGCCAGAATTAATACAATTGGTAAATAATATTATAAAATATAATAAATATATCTATAAAAATTGTCTTATAAGGTATTGCGCTTGACCTGAACGAAAATTTTAAATCCCATATATTCCAGTAGAACAGATTCGATACTTAGGACTACATCTTGACCAACGTTTAACTTCCTCAAGAACTGTTAACGACTAGAAACTGTTAGCCTGAAACTTCACCACTTACTAGACAAACGTTGTAAGCCCCAATTAATTACAAAAGACTCATATTCATGGCTATTATAAGATCCATTTGCACTTACGGAATAGAGCTTTGGGGCTCCACTAAGCCATCGAATTCCTCTCGTATCCAATCTTATAGTCCAAAATCCTTCGTAAAATACTCAATGCCCCTTACTTTGTTACGAATAGAATCACCCATAATGACCTTAAT
The DNA here is from genome assembly GCA_964056705.1 of Troilus luridus. Classification (NCBI taxonomy): domain Eukaryota; kingdom Metazoa; phylum Arthropoda; class Insecta; order Hemiptera; family Pentatomidae; genus Troilus; species Troilus luridus. Next base: position 26,668,399 of record OZ057414.1, read on the forward strand.
TTACAATTTGTCACTGATTTGACTTCAACCCTATAACGATCCTCATGGACAAACTTTATTTAATACTAATTTTATTAATGTGTAGTTTCTCTACTTTCCTTTATCTCATGGCATTATATACCATTCATTCTATTTACTTGTTATATATAGTTGTAAGTTTCAATAAATGAATTTTAAGAAATATTAAAAGATATACTCGTATACATACATCCTCCTCACTCCCCTAAATCCCATTTTTGCCTATAAGTATCCAGACGGTAACAAAATTATGCTTTAGTATTTCTTGATTTCTTGAGGATATGGCCTTTTCAGAAATTCCATCATGGCGGATTTATGATGGATAAAATGTCATCGAAAATCGATAGAGAAAAGGACAAGTTGCTCATCGGATGGCCAGGGTTCTTTTTAATTATAATCTAATCCTTTATCTAATTTTAATTTTAAAACAGAAATATCTGTTAAATAAGGGTATAAGCGATATAACATTTTAAATTAGTTATAACATATTTAACATATTTATTCCTAGTATAAATGGGTATTAATTTTTTTAATTTGATTTTGTGTCAATAATATTCTACGCCTTAATTTTCAGAAATCCTTAAAATAAAAACTACCAGCTTTTTAATATAATTATAATACGAGTAATGTGATTTATTCCAGGGATAAAATTATTATGGCAGTCAGAAACCAACGTAATCAGAAATTTTCTTTAAATTGTTTTTAATATTTTACTTACAAAAAAAAAATTATGCGGAAGAAAATGGTTGCAGTTAAAAAAAAATCAATTCCATAAATAATGATAAACTCTACTTTACTAATTTATCCTATATTAATTTACTTAGAATAAAGTAATTTTATAATATTTAAAAATGTTACCACTACAGATATACATTTTTATCAAATAATCAATAACCTACTCCACTCTTATGGGCTACTCCATGGACCAATGCATCAGAGGGACGGTGGACAATAAAAATTGTGGTATACAGGTTCAGCCTAAGTAAATGGTTCAGAGTTTATTCCAATTAAATCCTCAAAGGTTCATTTTTAATAATCTTACTAATCACCATGATTAATAAACTAAATCTCAACGTCCCTAACTAGCTATTTCAATCAGCCACTATAAATGTGTACAGAAACATTGAAGTTTAAACCTGTCATGATGTCGGTGCGGTATTGTGGTTAGCATAACCAATTTCTGTGACAAAGATCGCGGCGTCTCAGTCAGGGAGGTGGCCTTAGGATTTCGGAAGGGGGTGAAAAATTCCTGGCTATGTCTATTTTTTTACAATCGGAAGGGATGTGAGATTAGGATATACCGTACGTTGTACAATTATTTTATTCGCTGGTAGGTTCTGTAATTCTGCATTACCTTAATTATCTTTACAGCTTTATTAATAACAATTTCAACAGAAATTACTGCGATATACTCACTATATCATAATTCATGTCATTTCGATATTTGCACATCCTCTGCTAGATGCCTAGAACTTTCCTTAGATCATATCGAGAGGGGCTTATATGAGGGAAGAGGGGAAATTTAGGGATTTTAACTTTATTAATCCGTGGAAAGTGATTTGACGGGAGGGAGGAGGGTGAATGAAGTTTGGGCTCGCGTGTAAATATCCTTAGAAGGCTAAGGCGGTCTATTGGGTTCCCAAGCTCGGCTAGCAGCTTTATCTTGTACTAGCTTTGAGTAGATAGTCCCTAATCCCTCTATATGAGGAGATTAACTCTCAACTCTCAGTGTGGTTATATTACTAAAGAGAACATGGCTTGGTATGACTAATCATACTATTATTAACATTAATATCATCATTATTAGAAATAAAAAAAACCCTGTAACGTTACAATTCACGAAGAATTAATAAGGAGCTTATTCTTTGATCTCCGCCAGGGCCATTTTATTCTCCTATTAATAATTTTTCTTCGCGGTTCTATTAGATATAATAGCAATTGTAATTTTTATGAAATCGGATGCAATCATAAACGAAGTGAATATTAAAGATAATAGCAATTATGTTGCGAATTATGAATAAATAATGTAATGTAAGCAGAAATAAAACCTTTACTACATAAAAATTTTAATTAATTTTCCAGAAAAATAACAAGGGTACCTATATAATAATCGCTTAAAAATAGAACAAAAAATCTAATAAAAATAAGAAGTTCAGGGTAGTAGAATATGACTTTTTTTTTTCGTTTCACCCTCTTTGGGATACGTTGGATCGATCATTTCTTTCTATTCGTTCTTTTCTTAGTACCCAGTATTTCTTCATGCTTTTCCTCTCTCCGTCCGAAATGATGGGTTTGGATTTGTGTGTAGATTTGCCTTGGAACCTTATGTTTTCATCTTTAGTAATTAATTTATGATTAATTAGTGAATTTCCTGAAATCTTTAATTCTGCTAGGTCTTTATCAGTTTCTTTAAACCAGTTGGGTTTTGTTTCGCGGTTACGGAAAAAGTCAAAGATTTATTTGGTTAATATGTTAGGGTTCATTCTGAGAAGATGACCATACAAATGTATTCTCCTTTTTCGGATAGTATCTGAAAGTTTTTCAATTTTCTTGTAAAAAGTTTCATTCTTGATATATACTATCTTATTATCTTGAAATCTTGTCCTATGATTTTCCTTAAAATTTTCCTTTCCTTTAGCTCAAGTTTCTCCATTTGGCCTTTGAAATTCATGTTTAGTGTTTCTGATGCATATAGTGCTTCTGGCTTAATCACTGCCTTGTAGTGTGTAATTTTGGATCCCCAGGAAAGAGATTTGTTGTTGTATGTGTCTTTTGTAAGTTGGAAGGCCAGTTCAAGACTATTTTTTCTGAATTCCATATTACTTATTTATTAGATTAATAAATTTATTTTTAAGATGATGTATTCCCCAGTTATTAAGAACGCTTAATTATAACTTTAATAACTTTTTAGTTGTTTAATTTAATTATAATATACTAACATTATTTTATTTATAATCTTTTAAAACCCTATTAATAATTTTTTTTTTATTCATAGTGCTTCATGTGTTATTATATTTAGTAGCAATTATAACTTTTACTAAGTGTTTTTATACGTTTTATACAATTATAAACGAAGCGAATAATAAATAAAATAGGAATTATGTGTCAGTTTTGAACAAATGAAGTTATTTATGGCAGAAATATGAACCTTTACTACTTCTATTTTTTTAAATATTTTCTAAAGAAATGATAAGGCTATATGATATCTTAAAATAATTAATTACAAGGTTAGATAGAATATTATTTATTTATTAGATTAATACTATATGTATGTAATAATGTAACAAGCATTTATTAAATATTATTAATACTAGACTAGTTTTTTTAGATTATTTAATTACACTAATTTATAGAAACAGCTTGAGGTCGATCATGCGGAATCTTGAGATTCTCTGATGATCAGGAACAATTATCCTAATTAAGGTTTTTATCAAAAGAAATATCGCCGAAACTTTAATATAACTCCGTTGTGAAAAGACACTTTTTTCCAATTATAATGTATAACATTTAACTAAGCCATTTCCGTCATCGACCCTTATCCTGAAATTCGTCACCAGGAACGTTCGCCGTACATTCGTGCCGCTACAACTCTTTTTATTTAGAGCGACAAGGAAGTCTATTTCCATATTCTCGTGGCCGATCCAATTAACTAATTCAATTTTGAACGTTAGCGTGGCCCGAATCTCTTTCATTATAACCGCGATTTAGACAGTTATCCGTTCAAGGGATTTCCCCGTAAAGTTATGTATTCTTTCCATTTAGTGTACTAATTCCGCACGTTGAAGTTGAAAAGAATAATCGCGCGATACCTGGTAAAAACTAATTAAGCAGATTTCGGAACTCCAATTCACTAAAATGCATATGAATGAAATTTTAAAACTATATACATGAATGGAAATAAATTTACTTTCATCCACAGAACCATGCAGCAGAGGCGTAGTCCTAATCTGAAAACTGAATCTCATTGCCTCTAGAAAAATTAAATATAAAAATTTAAAAAATCTATTTGAATGTCATTCCATAAGCTACATAAATTCGAATAAAAATAAAATAAAAATAACATATAAACATTATAACGGTGGATACAAGAAGGGATTTCTAGCAACGTTATTAACCCATTCGAGACCGATTGTATACCGTGTGTGCAATTGATTTCCGAGGCTATAAGACGGCCTGCTCACCGTGTATGCAGTAACAGTAATGTACAATTATCAGTTATTCGGAGTAAACTAGTCGAAGAAATAAGAATTTTCTTGAACTAATGGAATCTGTAAAGCACAGGAAAACAAAATTTGGCATTGGTTTTACTGTATTATTCAACTCAATTTTTTTAAAGACTTTTTACTACTTTTTAAAATTTCTCTTTGCATTACATTCTTTTCTTTATTATTGAAAGCAAAATAACGATTTTATATTATCTAACTATTTTTGAAATAAATGTTTATACATTTTTAATGATGTATTTTCATTTTACCTTGCATTTGTGCAATGGTGTTCAATCCGCTCCTTGCAATAAACATTCCCGAGCTGCACACCCATTGGGCAATGATCTTATTTATGTGAATTCACTCACGAATTGGGTGATTTCCATAGTAAACATGTGTTTTTATTAAAAATGAATATAAAGGAGAGAAAAAAATACGCTCCTGGGGTCCGCGTTTGAAAAAGATCGTCGTCCGGAATGGGTTAAGCAGAATAATGTTGTGTGAAAAATGTAACTGCATCGATACTTTTAAAAGATATTATAAATGTTCCCATGAATAGCAACATTAATGATTACCAAAATAAACAATCGATATTTTTTAATAGAAATATTGATAAATTAATATATTTTTTGCTTGGTTGCATGTCCAAAAAACAAAAATAAAAAAAACTGTACCACTAATACCCATGAAGGGTCTGGGGTTCAGTACATGGTAGATACTGGACTGTTTCTTGGACAACGGTTGTGCAGTGAGGTTATTTGTCCTAGATCACGCTCAACCGTCAGAGTTTCCCCTCTTATTTTGGGTATACACTGTATGGAGGCTGAGTGAGCCATAGGTGGGTACTATATCCCAAAGGATCCACATCTGGCCGCTAACAGATTAAATAAAAGTCTGCCGGAGAGAAGGACTTGAACTTAGGCACGGCAACTCGTTATACCACTGAGCCACTCCGCTCCATAACATAATTAATAATTTTTATTATTTGAAAATTGTTTTATATTTCGCTTGGTCTTATGTACAAACATGTACATTTAAGCCATATTTGTCGGTCTCAAGCAAAGAAATATTCCAAACATTGGAATTTACAGTTTGATTCGTTTTTCTGAGGGCTAAATATTTTATATGGTATTTCATGTAAATGCCTTTAAAAAAAATACGGCGTTCTCTGTTTTATTTACCAAAGCGGATAGTTTTATTTTTTTAATTTCATAGAACACGATTTAATTAATTTTGAAGATTTACTCTAGGTATGTTAGTTTAAATAAATATATATATCAAAAATGTTTGCATAATTGGTTAAATAATTCATTATAATTTAGGTTAAACCGGCACATGACGGTTACAGGCTGTCAGTTAAACACGAGTTGAGAAGGCTCCCATGTCGAGCACATCTCTGATATTAACCAAACAATTACAACAGTGGTTCATAAATTTAATTAGAAATTCTGACATTCGGCAGCCAACAACCTTCCAAATCAATATCTAACATGTATTTTGTCCAATTAAATGTATTAAAAAAGTTACATGTAGGTAGTTTAAATTTAAGACATTAAATACATATCTAATTCCCAATTGTAGCAAGAGAAATTTAGTACATGACAGGTTAATGAAAAACTACACCAATGAAACTGGAATCACGCTGGTAAAATTTGGTGTTAACCTTTCTCCTAACATTGTTACAGAATCGGAACAAAAAGCTACTTGACAATTTTGATAGTTATTTTTTTACGTAAACATGGTTTGAATATTTTTTAAATAATGATTTTTTTCACTTTTAATTCGATTATGAAAAAGATAAAGTATCCGATTTTTGAGAGTCGAAAGGTGTCTTGATTGATATTTTTTCTTATTACTGCAGCATTGAAATTTAATCTGGACATTTATTTAATAGCTCGTGATAGATTACTGAAAATAATTGTAGAAATCATAAATAAACCATTTTAAAATTAGTACCAAATTTCGTTTGGACAACAAAGAAACTTTCTATCTATTCCTTTTTTTCTATTACTAATTGCAATAATATTTTCGCCATTTCAATTATTTTCGCTATATTTTATTGCGTAATTTTTCCTATTTTCACAATTCCACTAATTTTCACAATTTAGATGATTTACGAAAATCCTTTTTCAATAAAATTTTCGTAATTTTTCCTAAGTCCGCAGTTTCTATAATTAATGCAATTCTACTTATTTCCCTTGATTCCACTCATTTTCCTATTTTCACATTTTTTTTATTTTTTCAATTTTCATGATTTTGCAATTTTCCCTATTTTCGCAATATTTCCATTTTTTTTCAATTTCCCCTTTAATATTTCCCCATTTATTTATTTCCGAATGTATTTATTTAATTCCGAATGTATTTATTTATTTCAAAGTTTTTTCAATCCCGGCATTTTTTATATTTTTTGCAGCTTTCTTATTTAACAGCGGCAGACTGCCCCCATAAACAGTCCATTTACGATTGGCCACGAGAGCCTTTCTTACCAATCACTTTTGGGTTCAAATGCAGTGCTAAATTGTTCTAGATTCATGGATTATGACTATTCAGGGTCAGCAGTCGTTTAGTCACCGAACCTTAGTGCGGTCATTTGACATCCTGGAAAACCACAACACTATTCCAGATATAGGTACTCCAAGTCCAGTCATTGATGAATTTTTAGTAAGAAATTGCTATAAAAATTAAAACTAATTTGCAGTAATACTAAGAAATAGCGGGACCTATATCCGAACTCACAATCTTTGTGTGGGATTACACTACTCTTTTTTGGATTCATACCGCACGCCATCATCCTGAACGAATGAAGTAACGCAGAGTAACAGAAATAATTAGCTATTGTATGTAAGTATTAAGTAGGATCGTAAAACAATAAACTATAAAAACGATTGTAGCATTGAAGGAGGTGGAGCAGGTCCCTCGCCATTATTGAAGTATCGATTGAGCAGATTAAATTAAGCCTATTGTCAAGGAGCAGCCCCTACCCCCACCCCCACCTAGGGCTAATCAGCCCCTCAACAGCGGACAAAGGGAATCGCTCGCCCTACCGCGGATATTATCCCAATAATAAACTTATTCAACTGTGTCGTCTTAAATTTATTTATTTATTATTTTAAAGATAGAAAATATAAAAATAATTTACTCATCTTTGCTACTAGAAGGAACCCAACCTCTATAAAGTGGGTAATCTTAATTAAGGGAAAACCTGGCGGTTGAGTATGTTCTCGAACAGTTAACTTTCCTGCACAACCGTTTTCCTACAAACAGTACAGTGTATGACCATGTATTGAACCCAAGATCTTTCAACGGTTGTAGTGGTACTGATTTTTTTGCTGAAATAAAGAGAGCGATGGCATCTGGAAATCAGTTTATTTATTATTATGTCCCCACTATTTATTTAGCTGAACTATCAATGTTCAGGTACTTCCATGTCGCACATACTCTGGAGATAATTCTTATTTGTAGTAAGTCAATTCGTCTTCTTTTTCTTTTTAATTCACTTCCCCCCCTTTTATATATTAATAAAAATGCTTCAAGTTTTATTTTCCCAATAACTAAAGATTGATATCAATGCTTAAGCTTCATTGCGCTTCGCCATTGTTAGTAAATAATAAAAAAATAGTAATCCATCCATGGTAATAAGGATATATACTCGTATATATATTTTGTCTAAAATACCTTTTATTGTTCTTGAAAAAATGAATTCTAAAAGAAAATCATTAACAAACTTGAAACTCGCTAATAATATATGGCCTGTGGGATGTGCAGACCCTCTTGGGGTTCACCAAGCATCTATATCTAAAGAGAGTACTCTTAAATAAGGTGGATATCTTGCGGTTGAGCTTAATTTTGGGCAAATCGTCTCATTGCACAACTGTTGGCTTAGAAACAGTACAGTTTTAAACATGTATTAACCTTACGTACAGATTTTTATTTTATTTCATTATTTATTATTTGTTAATTATCCAGCACATTACTTGCTCGGTGGTAGAGGTAGTTAAACTCCTGTCACGTTACTTTATTTCTACATTACGATATTATCTGTAATACGATAGAATCTTATGTGTTCACCACTTGTTCCCGTAAATCTGTAAAATACGTAAAAATGATAACCTTGGATGTTCAACCTAGCCAATATTCACTTATTTTGGTTTCAGAATCTGCTATAATTTCCTATGCCTTTGTGTATAGTAAAGGTCATACTATGCTTCTCATAAAACAGGAAATCATCCCAATTGAAATTATCCATCTTGAATTACCCATTACTCGCTATGTTAGTCATTCTGAAAAAAACTGGTACTTTGTTGTAATGAAGTATATTTTCAAGCCAATTTTCTTCGGATCATAACAATTTTATAGATTACAAAATCTATAAGATTGTGACACGTAACGTGACGTGGAGCAAGACCTAAATCCAAGCTGGTAACCTGCGGAATAAGTACCTTTTATTTTATAAAATATGGAAAATGACAAAAATACAATAAATAATTTCAGTACGTTAAATATCCGTATTATTGTAGTACTAATTACAGAGTAAAATCTAACCTAAATAAGCAAAAGTTTAGTCAGAGAAATCGAATAATGCCAAGAACGTTTATTTATCGGACTAAAAAGAGACATTGGGGCTTATTGGAGATAAAAGTAAACAATAAACTAAAATATACGAGCGAGGTCACAAATAAAACGGAAGGAGTTTAAAGAGTTTATGCTTCCAGTTCTGATTATTGTCATGGTGGGAGGGGGAGGGGAGGTAACCTAGGCAACTGATGGGGATCGTAACCCCCCCCCCCCCCACGGAGAAGTATTGCCAACTTCAAGAGGAAAATATAATTGTGTATACCGGTTGCATCTGCCAGTGCCATTACCTGGATGTTGGAATTTTCCGTAAAAAAAACAATAATATAGCTGTTAAACAACCAAATATTACAGGTTACGTCATATGGCCAGCGAGGGGTCAGAAAAAAAAAAATCTATTTATTGTTGAATGGAATGAATTTACACAATCATACAAAGAGACTTTCTGCTGGGAAGAAGTATGGCTATGAACTATGGGCTAACATTGTAAATAATGAACTAACATAGTGACTAATCTCTTCTCCATACTCTTCTAAAAACCATTATCTCCCTTCTCTGCCTTACAGTACTTCAGAGCTAGTATATACACAGAAAAGGGGATCGGAGATTAGTGAAGTTTACAATGCTGACTACAAGGAAGTAATGGCATAATCCCCTGGGTTATAAACCCATATTTTATACATAATTCCTTAAGTCATTAACCCATAAGTTAAAAGAAATCATTGTTAGAGGAAGGTTATTAATTGTGCACTAATTTTGGATGATTGGGCAGTGGATTTAAACTTAAATGTTTAAAGATGACTATTCGAGTGCTACCATTGGGTAGTTTCTCTACTAACCTTTATCATGTGCCATTATTTATCTTTCATTATATTTACTTGATTTATTCTATTATTCAGTTGTAAATTTCAATAAATAAAAAAATGACTAGCGGAAATAGGAATGAGATAATAATAAGGAAGGAAATGGAACTGGGAGAAACCGTTGCATAAGATCATTTAATTATATTTATTTTATAATATATATACATAATGAATATTTCATTGATTAAACTTTTATGTCGTCGGATTGAGAGTGGTAGGAGGAAAATCACTGGTACAAATGACACTGGAGGCAGGGGACAGATGGGACGGACTCAGATGAATTGAGGTTCCTTCCCAGTGAATGGTGTTCGGGGGGCGAGGAAGAAGGGCTTTGACAGGCTATTATTCTGCTGAGGAAGATTCAGAGGACTCTTCGCACACCTGATGGCTCTGAGCAGGAGTGGCCGGTTAGTTCCACTCATGGCGGCTGATCCACAGGGCAAGAGATAATTGATTCTTTATAAGAAAAGTGGTAACTGATAAAGTGAATCAAGGCAGACAAGGAACGATAACCCATATCTTCTGGTGAATCATTATCTATCTTTATCCCAACCCCACCACACTCCCAGTGCATCATCATCTACACCCTTATCTCCTGATGAATCATTACCTATCTTCATCCTCTCCTCTCGACTCTTTCGGTGTACCAGAGTACCACTTCTCAACCTATTCCTCTATCTTTATCAATTGTTAATTTATATAGTGACATGGTTATAAATGAATGGATTTTTCTCCTGCGTTTATTTGGCCAATACTTCTTAAGTATGTTTTTATTATGTATTTATTTATAAGTAAGCTTAATAAGTGGTTATGTCGAATTTTATCCAAAATGTGTTGCTTAAACTTACGGAAGCGGAATCCTCTTATTCTCGTAGTACATAAGCGGATAACTCACCGATTGGCTTAAAATACACTTATTACTTAGATTTTAACTTCATTGCAGGTCCATTAACCACAAGAATGACACGACTCCGCTTCCGTCAATAGAAATAAATCTCCCTGGACGAAAATCTACTTCAGCATTGTTATAGAAACAGTGAATTCTCTAGCATGTACTGAACCCATGGTCCTTGATATCGGAGTGTCCTTATTATATAAATATGATAAGTGCAATGTATAAAAATGTTGTGATGTTTGCAAGAAGCTTATAATATATTACTGATAGTGACTGAGTTTAACATTAATTTTTCCCATTATTTTACCCTTTTTTATATGTTTTTAACCCTCCGTCAGGCGCACCTCCAAACGAAATAAAATCGGGCGCAGCCGGCCTGAGAGGCCACCCACATATTTTTGTTCCACTCCCCCCCCCCCTAATAGTTTGTTTAGGACCTAATCACTTTACTAGGATCTAAGGAAAGTAAATTTACCACACTTAACAAAAAAACATGAGTTTATTTTTGAAATGAATCTTAAACCAAAATAACTATTAATTCTAGTGTAACATACATTATTTTTTTAAATTGGACAAATAAATTATTTTAAAGGAAAAAACTATATAAAAAAAGATGATAAATGATGTGGGGTCATCATTCTTAGCCGATGTCGTGGAGAGAAACCTATGTTGCACCTTCCTGATCAGAAGTTGAATAACAGCTCTGGCACAGGAGTTTTATGTGGTTTAGGCAGATTGGATCGTGACAATTTTGACATTCATAATTTGTCATTCTTATAAATCCAGTTTCATTCATGCAAGTACCACATTTTCGTCTTTTGGGAGGTAGGGTGGAAGTAGTATCACGCTCTTCTTGAGGTAAAAACCTTTCAACCGCAATTGCAACTGAGTCGGCACTCCACTTGTGTTCAGACATCGCCGGGCTAGATGTCCAATCATTAGTTCATGAGACAATCTTTTGAGGAAGATTCTCCTTTTTAGAGGTTCCAAGCCGTTCCCGATTGAAATGACTTGGGTATTTATGCCGGCCACGTTCAGACAGGTAAAAAATATAACCATTGGCCACCGTCTAGTATTCCGGCTTACCCTGAAAGTAGCAGACATTTTATCTGCTGTATCAACTCCACCTTTGGTCGCAATATAAAATGTGATTACCTCCGGCTTCTTCTGGTCTCCAGTTGATTCAGAAACTTAAACCGTTCAATGCAGGATCATCTACCATCTACCATCTACCATACTGATTCTACCAAAGCAGGATCATAAGAATCATCCTCAAGAATGCTCCGTATTTCAGCAACATCCTTAGGGTTGGAAAAATCATAAACTTTTCGAGCAATTTCAGCAGGAAATCTAGAAGAAAAGACGAGAAAACTTAAGTCAGCTAAGAATGTAACGTGTTCGGGCGCACCCGGCCTGAGAGGCCAGTGTCAGAATATCACTAATTTCTGAATATAATAACAAATTACCGCACAAAACCGGCTTATTTTGAGTAAAAGAAACTATTGAAATATAAATATATTGAAAAACTCACCTTCAATATAATAACGCAATCAGGCGCAATCGGCCTCACAAGCCACGAGGAGTACAGGGATGTCAAGTGAAGGCCAACAGTAAAATGATGTGTGGGGCCCCACGCACTATCATGAGATAGGAAACTACCTGAGGGGAGGCCCTTCTGAGAAGCGAAATAAAGGAGGGGTGTGTAAAAATGTGTTTCGCTGGCTTCTCAGGCCAGCCGCGCCCGACGGAGGGTTAATGTATCATGCAGAAACTCTACTAACCCATTCGAGACCGATTGCACACCATGTGGGCAATAACAGTAATGTGCAATTATCAGTTATTCTAAGTAAACTAGTCGTGGAAATAAGATTTTTCTTAAACTAATGAAATCTGTAAAGTACAGGAAAACAAAATTTGGCATTGGTTTTACTCTGTACCGGAAGATCTAAAAACTTATATTTATTTATTTTTAACTTTTTACTACACTGCTGTACAAACAGATAACTTTAAAGAAATAGAACCTTTAAAGTAAACCATAATTTTTCCTACTCTTCCCTCTTTGCCCAGTCTGCCGGTGTTCTTCAAGGTAGTATCCTGGGTCCCATCCTATACACGATATATACATCTAATATCCCAACTCATCCAAGCACTGTCCTCACTACGTAAGCTGATGACACATGTCTGTTCAGTAAATAAGGATCCATTTGATGCATCCCAATCTCTTCAATACCATATCTCAAACCTTCAAAAATGGCGTCAAAATTGTAGAATTAAAATAAATCCTAAAGAAACCCGTCAAATTACCTTCACCCTTCGTCGGAAACCTACGAATTCCTGCCCTACTGTATCCTTTAACAATATTCCACTGAACCCTGTCGAACAGATACGTTACCTAGGACTCCATCTGGACAAACATCTAACTTATTTGGGCATACGGAGTTGAGCTTTGGGGCTCTACTAAACCATCCAATTCATCTCGTATCCAATCATTACAGTCCGAAATCCTTCGTAAAATCCTCAATGCTCCTTATTATGTCATCTATCGTAATCTTAATATCCCATATGTTACTAATTTGGCCCAAACTAGATACCCATGACAAGCTCCATACATACTTGAATCCGCTAGTCTCTCAACTGGCTTCCCATACTATTCCTGATAACCCTCCGAGGCGTCTGAAAAGAAGATGGACTCGAGACCATCTGCTATAGAACTTTATTGGAGTGCTACCGTTGGGTAGTTTCTCCACAAGTGTTATTCATGTCATATTGTACATATTAGCAAATTTACTTGTTATAATATTATTATAGTTGTAAATATCAATAAATTAAATTAAAAAAAAATAAAACATGGATTGTAGGGGTACAGGTTCAACCTCGTCATGTAATGTTACAATAGTATTCAAATAATTATAAAAAGCTGTTATATTATTGTTTGTTTATTTATTTAACATCACTTTCTGCTGTGGCTAAACAGACGATAATACAGTAGGAGTCCTGTATTGTTCTTATCCAGATACACTTCGGGTAGGGATCTTTAGGTTTTTTTTTTAATTTAATATGCAAAGTCTAAATAATCGGTTGAAAAAAAAAATTCATACTTTTTTTTCAAATTATGCAGTTAGCTCGAATTAAATAACGATTTAAATAACTCTAAAATCCATCGGGTATCTCACAAAGGAACCGCGCTCTACCACCCAATTAATTCCACCTCGTTTCATCCGAGAGGAATTTTGTTTAAATTTTCCACAGAGCGGCTGTTTCAGCTTTAGGCCCTCCCCGCCCTGAGAACGTGCTGACCAAAACCCGAATGATGATATGGATGAACGGGCGCGGTGTATTAATGATGCCAGAGCTGTGATGCTGTAACAGATTGTGTTCCCTCTCTTGTGTCAACTTGAAATTAAATCGGGGAGGGGGGTAATTAACCGTGTGAGATTATCTCTATCTCATTTGGACAATAGTGGAATAGTTACGAGTATATTCGATGGTTCAAATGTAGTTTTAAATAACTAGGCTTCGATTATACCATTCAATTTTCTGCTTGGTATAATTAAAATAATATAAAACAAACAAAAAGTTAAGTTCGGTTCATGAAGAATAAATTTCAGGTATTTCCAGGCAATCAGAACTTTTTTATATATTGTAGGTTAACCATTAATCAAAGTAACCAGATTTGATGTTATAGATTAACAAAATTACATAGTTAATTTATAGATTCGGAATTGGGTACTGCCACTGGGTAGTTTCTCTACTTGTCTTTCATGCTAATATGTACCGATCATTATATTTAATTGTGGTGTTATTTTAATACAGTTGTAAATTTTATTAAATAAAATATGTAAAAGAAAATGTAGATTGACAATTATTATATGAAAACTATTTATGTAGGTATGATGTTTATATTGCAATCCGATGCTACGTTTCCTCCAGTCTGGGATCCCTTCTACTAATCGAATGGAAATAGAGCAAAGTAATTTACCTTTTATTAATAGATTTATTAAGAAGATAATTGTTAGAAGCCAAAAAAAAAAACACAAAAATAACAATGATGTTTGCAAGGTTGTACTATATTGGTTTTAAGCTTTAAACACATACTAATAGTTAACAGAGAATCATATTTAGTTATTACCTAACCAGTACTCTATCAGAGGGCGTAAAACAATAGGGTACTGAGTTGTCTTCCAGGTTTAGTCTCGCTAAATATCCCACACGCGATCGTCGGAAGTTTCACTTCAACAAGTACCTGAAAAAAGTACTCATAAACACTTTTAGTTATGCAATAAATAAAATTAACAATACAGGGCGGACATAGTTGGGGGGGGGGGGTGCAGTCAAAATAAACACCAAATAAGTGAAAACTTATTTTTTATTTGTGCCGACGTTTGTAGGTCATCTTCTGGGCAAATAGAAGGCGGCTGGGTGAACCGTGTCACAATTAACAAATAGAATAATCCAATAACGATTTCTGTTTAAAAGCTTGAAAGATTGAAAAATAATAAGTAGCTATTTATTAGGAACCGACGTCTCGACCCATATTTCTCTTTTTCATCAGGGCTTAATAATCATAAATCTGGGAGTATTCCCAAACTTTATTTGTATTGCTTGCTACAATTATGCCTTGATGGAGAAATAGTAGCTTAATTTTTATTTTTGAACTTTATATTAAATGTAATAAAAAAAAAGTTGAGGATCACAGAAAAACCTTTATCGATCTGCTGTGAAAAATATATAAAATGTACTTCGCTGGTTTTGAAATTAAATTACTTAGTTTTCGGAATTAATTCCACAGATGCGAATTGGATTTGCAATAACCTTAAATCGATTTAGTCTGACAATTAGACATAGTCATTTATATTTAATTACTGGTCTACCTATTTATACTGTTTCCAAAATTTACACTCACAAATCTAATCTTGCAGAGCTAAAAAAACTAAACAAACGACATGAAGGGGCTGAGTTAGAAGCTGTACACAACGGCATCTAATTCAACATAATTTATTTATTTGACAGTACCTACAAGCTGGCAGTTATAATAAAATATTCAAGCGTCAGCTCCTCGACTCCCTATAAAACTAGTTGCTTATTCCATTCACGCAGTATTAATGTAATCGGATTACTAGGTCAGATTCAAAAATTTAGTATAATAATATTTAATATTTTACATTATAATATAATAACTATATTATATTATAATATAATATAAAACTGTTTTATAACTATTTTTGTTTTGAATAACTAAACTAGTTTATGTTATCTGTAAGATGTTTACAAAGGTTTATTTCCAAACCACGATAATGTCATAAATCAATCATAGATTATTGTTACATAATTGTTATAGAGTCAAAATACAAAGGGAGCTGAGTGGCTCAGTGCTAAAGTGCAGAGTTGCCATGACGAAGGTCCTGGGTTCAAACTCTCCTCGCTGGTAGACTTTTATTTAATCTGTTAGCGGCCGGAGGTGGCACTTATGGAATATGGTGCTCACCCTGGCTCTATAAAGTGGGTACCCAAAATACAGGGGAAAATCTTGCGGTTGAGCGTGATCTAGGACAAGGTGTCCCCACACAACCTTTGTCCAAGAAACAGTATAGTCTCTGCTATGTATCGAACCCCAGACCTTTTTACCAATGCAATTATCCTAGTAAACGTTGACAGCTAAGGAATACAATTTTGATACGAAATGAGAAAGTACTCTATTTACTTATTTTTTGTCGCAGTTTTATTCAGTTTTATATAATTAGTATAAAATAATAATCTTCTGTAAAAATGATTCCGAATACTACTGGAATATCATTTTATGACGCGATCTAATCTGGAATTTGACAAAGATAAAAAGTATAAAAGATAAAATATTTACAATCTGGACACTATATTGAAGGTCTAAACTAAATTATAAAAGACTAAATCTAAACGCATGATGCTAATTATGAACCTTAACTTTGCCGAATTGCCAGAATCTAAGATGTCTTCCATTTCTTACATACATGGGTTTATAGTTGTTTTTTTTTTAATTTACAAAAACCATTGTTCCTTTAATATATTGTTAACAGTTCAAGTTGAAGTAAAATCTTGTGAAAATCGCTTGATGAAAAAAAATATTTATTGTATCATGGTTAACATTTGTTTTCAATCAAGGATGTCCAAATCTCCATGTTGAGCCATCGATCGAAACTTATATAACCTTTATATTCTCATTGATACAAATGCATGGTAGTTCATTTTAATTAAAATTATAAAATTTAGATTTTCACAATCCAACTTTCAAGTCGCCTGTTATCAAAGAACCGAAGATTATTAAAAATACATGTAAGAAAAAATTACCTTTCCCTGCGCTTTCACAATATTCCTTCATTCCCACCGATGTTGTTTATCTCATCTCTTCCGAGATTATTATTTTTCTTATTACCTTAGGTTTCTCTATGAATATTTTATTCTAAATTTTTAAAAACAACCTTGAGTGTACAGTATTTTTAATTTTCTCCCACTGAAATATTTTACTCATTTAAATCGAGGTCAACTTAGTGAACCTAAGACCTTGGTCATGGCAACTCTGCGTTTTAGCACTGAGCCACTCCGCTCCCTTTGTTTTTTGACTCTATAACAATTATGTAACAATAATCTATGATTGATTTATAACATTAATTTGGTTTGGAAATAAACCTTTGTAAACATCTTACAAATAGCATAAAATATTTTAGTTATTCAAAAGAAAAATAGTTATAAAACAGTTTTATATTATATTATAATATAATATAGTTATTATATTATAATGTAAAATATTAAGTATTATTATACTAAGTTTTTGAATCTGACCTAGTAATCCGATTACATTAATACTGCGTGAATACAATAAGCAACTAGTTTTATAGGGAGTCGAGGAGCTGACGCTTGAATATTTTATTATAACTGCCTTTGTACTGTCAAATAAATAAATTATTTTGAATTAGATGCCATTGTGTACAGCTTCTAACTCAGCCCCATCATGTCGTTTATTTAGATTTCTTAGCTCTGCAAGATTAGATTTGTGAGTCTAAATTTTGGAAACAGTATAAATAGATAGACCAGTAATTAAATATAAATGACTATGTCTAATTGTCAGACTAAATCGATTTAAGGTTATTGCAAATCCAATTCGCATCTGTGAAATTTATTCCGAAAAGTAAGTAATTTAACTTTATAATTTGTAATTTAAACCACTTACTATGAATGTCTGGACATATGATGAAAAAATAAATATTTGATTCAGTTAAAAAGAGGAAAACAAAATGAAATTTTTTTAAGCAAGTTGACCTCGATTTAAATGAGTAAAATATTTCAGTGGGAGAAAATTAAAAATACTGTGCCATAGTTAATAAATAAATTAGAAGTGATAAGAATACTGAATATTTATTTTTTTTTTTTTTATTATTTTTTTTTTATTATTTATTTATTGATATTTACAACTATATTACAATAATATAACAAGTAAATTGGCTGAGTGATACATAATGATATGATATAATGACATGTAGAGAAACTACCCACTGGTAGTACTCAAATCGCATGTTCAACTAAGAAGGTCACGTGGCCATCTTCTTCTCAGACGCCTCGGAGGATTGTCGGGAATTGAAGAGGAAGCTAAGTTTGAAACTAGAGGGTTTGAGTGGAAATGAAGTTTGTTATGAAAGGATAGATACCGGGTTCGGGCCAAATCAGCAACAAATGGGACATTAAGGTCGTTATGGATGACTATATTCTTAACAAAATAAGGAGCGTTGAGGATTTTACGAAGGATTTTGGATTGTAGGGATTGGATACGAGAAGAATTTGATGGCTTAGTGGAGCCCCAAAGCTCTACTCCGTAAGTCCAAATAGGTCGTATGATGGTCATGTAGATGAGTCTTTTGTAATTAACTGGGAGCTTAGAGCGTTTGTCTAGTAAGTGTTGAAGTAGCCTGAAACGTCGAGCGGTTTCTTGTCTTTTCAGTCTTGTATGAGGATTCCAGGTTAATCGTTTGTCGAGATGCAACCCTAAGTATCGGATCTGTTCTACAGGCACAAGTGGGATATTATTAAAGGATACTGAAGGGCAGGAAGTCATTGGTTTACGACGTAAGGTAAAAGTGATTTGATGGGATTTTTGAGAATTTATTTTAATTCTCCAGTTCTGGCACCATTCTTCAAGATCAGTGATATGGGATTGGAGGCTTTGGGATACAATAACTGGATTGGTATTGACTGATAATACACATGTATCATCAGCATATGTGGTAAGGATAGTATTAGGATGAGTTGGGATGTCAGCTGTATAAACTGTATAAAGGATTGGGCCAAGGATACTACCTTGAGGAACACCAGCAGATTGGGAAAAGAGGGATGAATAGACATTATTATGGTTTACTTGGAAAGTTCTGTTTGTGAGATAGGATTGAAGGATGAGAAAGTAGGTAGGTGGTAGAAATTGACGGAGTTTATAGAGCAATCCCGGATACCAGACTCGGTCGAAGGCCTGTTCCACGTCAAGAAAGACGCCCGAACAATATGATCCACGTTCTAATGCAGAGGAGACTACATCCACCACACGATGACATTGCTGAATAGTGGAGTGGGATGCTCGGAATCCAAACTGGTGATCTGGAATTATGTGATTTGCATCAAGGATGGGGTGCAATCGTTTGAGGATGAGTTTTTCGAGGATTTTACCCATACAAGGTAGAAGAGCGATAGGACGGTAAGAGGAAGGGTATTCTGGTTTTTTTTTAGGCTTGGGTATCATTTTTACAATGGATAGTTTCCAGAGGTCAGGAAAATATGTGGAGCGGAGTACAGCATTATATATTTATTTTTAAATCTCTTATCTGCTATGCGGCAATAAATTTAAAGAATCTTCCGCTCTTATGTGGTCAAAAAGCGGCTTCAACCCAGTGAAATCCAATAGTGTTGGATTACTATCGAACTGAAGTAATGATTTATAGAACAATTTGAGTTGATTCGGTGTCGCCTTGAATTATTATGCCGTCCTATTACCGTCACAATATTATTGATATATGTCAGGAAACATTCAGGCATACATCATCACTAAGTAAGGAATCATAGTGAATTATTAGTTAATAGTGTTATTAGTAAGGCGCCACAAATGCCTTAAGGGATATTTTCATTTTTTTTTTTTAATTATCATAACCGCTTTATGGAATTCTCAACAAAACTTTTCAACAACAGCAACACTTGTAAATTCAAAACGGAATAAACGAAAGCGATTAATTATTTCGAACTTTTTTTTATTATTTATTAATAAAGTTCAGCTTTTTTTAAAATATAAAGCGAAGGTGAATCGGGAACAAAAGATTAAGGAGCGACCCAGTTAGAAAGCAGAGGTCCAATTAGCGACTACTTTACTACGGCCACTAGCACGCCAAACTTTAAGAGGGTCTCTTACCGTTACGATAAACGTATTTTACCTATCATCACCACCTTACCTTGTTTATTCATCATGCCAATAATTGATAAAAGAAATAAGAAAAATAAATATACTTAAATAAATGAAGAAATAAATTAAGCGAAATCTCGAATAAATGTTTTTACTGATATCCAGCTTGTATCCCTTACATGAGCTGTCTCAATATTGTATGTTATTTAGATTTTCAGCCTCTCTAATGAAAAATTTAATTTTTTATTAAAATTTAAGGTATCGGTTCAATCTCGCGAGCAATCAGTGGCTATAAAAATGAATATAATACGAATATGCTAGAAACAATTTATATTTTGAGTAATTATTTTGTAACTGAACCCCCCCCCCCCCAAAACAGAATTTACTGACACTCAATATATACATATAATTAACCACCATTATTGATGATTAATGGGAGCGGAGTGGCTCAGTGGTAGAGCACTGAGTTGCCATGCCGAAAATCCTGGTTTAAATCCCGCTGCAGGCAGTACTTTTATTTAGTCTGTTTGCAGCGGGAGATGGATCATATTCAGATAATATTCATTTTTATTTTTGTTTGGATATTTATTAGTTCACTGCATTACAGTACGTACTTTTCCACATTAATTATTTTATGAATGATTCAAACAATAGTAAGATTCTGAGCTTAAAGATCATTATTATTTGAAAAATAATACATCTATCATTATCTCATAATTTTTATCCAAACTATTATAATATTTAAAGAATATATAAAATAAACAATCTTGCAGTGAAGCGGGTTCAATAAACCAAGAAAATTGTAGTATAACTGAGTTGGTATCTATCAAAGCTGTATTCAAATCTGCCATCTTATCGATTTGAGCTAGGGGTTTTTAGGATGAAAAGCCGATATGGAATATATCTTAAAATCTATATTAAAATTTATGAAAAGATGATGGACATATAGAAACACTTTACTTATAAGAACTAGATATGAAAGCGATTAACATTATTTCATTCACATCTTAGTACATTGTATACCTTCATACCTGTTCATATATTATCGAACCTAACTGTAATGCAAATGTATCTGATGGTAATACAGAGATTATTAAACCTCTGCATACACATTTATGTATTCTTATGGCATGAGGCCCGAGGATTAACTATTTCGTGGGATAAATATTATGCTATATAAATTAAGCTTAAAATTGTACAGAATGTTCGTTGAATGATCCTGCCATGTCAGTATATTAAGTAAAATAAAATAAATATACTAGAAAAGAAAAATAGACGAAGGTGGCTCTAAAGGAAAACATCTGTTCATTAGAAAACCTTGAAAACTTAATTGCACGATTCTCCGAAGGCTTGAGAACTGCGGAAAAGAGAAAGAACAAAATGGCTAGCTAGACAAGAAGAACTGACCACTTTCCTTTCATCAGCCGAGGCGGGGGTTCGGGATATAGGGTTCCAGGATTTATATTAAACTGCTTTGAAACACGAGCCACCTTTGAGCCAAAAGCGTCTGTTCCTGTGGATTAGTTTTGCAGCAAATGAAGGACTTTCCGTCACAAGTACTCTGCTTTGCCTATAATGGAGGGGCTTTGGGAAGCTGGGCGTGTTTACGTGCCTCTGTGATAATATTTAGCAAGCTACTGTTCCCATGCACATTCGAGCAATAATAGCGCGTTGATTCCTGAACGAAATGTAAACAATTTTGAGGTAGCATTTCCATCAATTTCTCTACTATTTAGCTCAACGATATTATGATATTGTAATTTTAGAATACAATTTGACATATTTCTCGGATTTTAAATCCAAATTTTGTTTTATATGTAACATGTAAGATGTTAAATAATATTGATAAAAATATTAGTACCCTCATAGAGAGTCCCTTCATCTGGCTTCCCAAGGACTTTAACTAAAAAAGATAGAAAGTGGGGAAAAAGGAGAACTTTTTGCAAAGAGTGAAGGAACAGAAAAAGATTCTGGATGATGGGGTATCTCATGAAGAGCTTTCCATATATATATATATATAACATTCAAACGAAGCAAAAAAGTGCATTTTTAAGAGGATATATGTTTAAACAACTATGTTATAATGATCAAAATATCTTAAAAAAAGGTTGATGAAAGTAAAACTTGTTTAATTTTTGGTACTTGTCTGTTTTAAAGTCCGTTGACACCAGCGCTCAGGTGTCACTTACCTCAACTAATCCCCTACTGTTATAGTAACCTTTCCTAAGTGTGTTGATATTAGTGAAGGTGACTTTGTTTTTGTTTATTTTGAATATGACTTGGAATTCAAAGAAGATTTTTTGTACAGTGACTGATGAAAAATCAGCTCTCCTATTTTTTCAGGAGCGGAATGCCATTCCTAAGAAAATGTGTAGTGTAAACGGCCATAATAAGGAACCTTAAGTGGGGAAAGCAATTAGATGGAAATGCCATGCTAGAAGATGCAACAAGAGCCTGGGTGTTCGAGTGAATACCTGGTTAAGGAATAGTACTTTACCTTTGGACACTATAGTGCATTTCTTATATTGCTGGTCCGCGGAACTGATTCCAAAAAGTTCTGTGACGAACAGCTCAACATATCTCACTCTACAGTGACTGATTATTGCAATTATATGAGAGAAGTGTGTGTTTTCAAATTAGAGAGAAATTCATCAAGTATTGGAGGCCCCGGTGTGTATGTAGAAATTGACGAAAGTTTATATACTAGAAGAAAGAACAATATAGGACGTATTTTGCCTCAGCAGTGGATATTTGGAGGAATATGTAGAGAAACAAAAGAGTGTTTCATAGTTAAAGTTCCTGATAGCTCTGCAAGAACAGTATTAGCAGTGATTATTAAACATATTATACCTGGTTCAATAATCCTATCAGACTCGTGGAAAGCTTATAAAAACTTGGAGAATGAAGGCTATGCCCATTTAACAGTTAACCACAAATTGAACTTTGTGGATCCGACAACTGGCTAACAACCAAACAGTAGAAAGGTTATGGGGATCAGTGAAGTGGAGAAATAAGAGACGAAGAGGCACAAATAGAGAATATCTAGACTCTTACTTGGAGGAGTTTATGTGGAGAACAAAGTTAGAGGGACGACACCCTTTTGATGTTATAGTAGAAGATATTGTTCTTTTTAATGAATATTCTTTGGAATAAATGTTTTCTTCACATGTTTCTCATTTATTTCATTTCCTAAAAATCTCTTTTATCATAATGAAATGGAATGCATTTTTGAAATTAATTGAAGGGAATATAAACTGACATGGTGGAAATAGTTGAGGTAAGTGACACCTGAGAACTGGTGTCAACGGACGTTAAAACAGACAAGTACCTAATTTTTCTTTTATTAAAATCGAATTTAATTTATATTAATTTATTAATCACCGTAGCACAACTCCCGCCAACTAACACTTATACCTTTGGGGAAAAAGGGCCACGATTTCGCGGACTGTTTTGTTTCGGGTTCTCGTTAAAGATCCCCACCCTATTTACACCTGGATTCTTAATATTCTCCATAATATTCAATGGTTTTCTTTTCTTTAAACTCCACCGTGTTTTCATGTTTAATGTTTCTATGTCTCATTTATGAATCTGTCATTAATAAGATAATAAAATACTACTAATAATATGAAAACAATCCGTATGTAGTACATAGATTTTATTTTATGCACTGTTTTATCGTTTATAGAGCGGAGGAGCGCTGAGTTGCCGAGCCGAGTGTACCAGGTTCAAATCCTGCTGTGCTGTATAACTTATTTAATTAGTTAACATCCGGGTATTGTCCATGCGGAATTCGGACACTCTCATGAGGCTCATCCAGCCTCTAACGCAAGTACCTTTCATTGGAGAAAAACCTGGCGGTCGAGCATGATCTAGGACAAATCACATTCCTGCACAACTGTAGCCTAAACTAAAACATTTAAAAAATACGTAAAATCCCACAGGTCGTATTTAAAAGCCTGTATTAGGTAAGTGAAAGGATGATTTCAGGTTGTTCGTTTCCCAAATTTTCAAATTCGACCTAAAAGATGACTGGCTATAGCAACACAACTGGAGTATATTTTTTTTTGTCAGCTGCTGTGTGGAATATCTTTTAATCTCACGCCCATAGAATTTCATCCATTTCATCTTCGTAGTATTTTTGGGAATTTCGAAAGGGCTCAAAGTGCTAATTTGGCGTTCCAAAAGCGGCTCGGACCACTGATTAAGGAAAAATTAGAGTTTATTCAGGACCTCGAGACCAAAACATGGTCCGTGAGCATCAAAGCGGGAGCGTATGAAGCATTAGTGTAAGCTTGAAAAGTATGGCTTGGAATAATAGAGCTCGGGGTCTCGGCTCTTTATTCGGACGCAAGCCTTATAGGAGTGAATAGAGCGCTCTCAGCCTTCCCTCCCAAACCATCTCTCCTTCTTTCTCTTAAACGGCCTTTTCCTCTTCCTCCCTTTTGCTCCCCATTTAGTTTCAACTACATCTCTTCAGATAAAAAAAAATATTTTCCCTTCTTTGTAAAATACACTTTTTGATATCAGTTCGTTAGCCCGACATTCTCAATGACAAAATCCTGAGTTATAACCTACCTCCTGTAGTGAATGATGTTTAATCTGGGATCCTACCAGTGTAAACAATGAGAAATTTCATTGAGGTTTGTAATACCTAACTGTTACTTAACATCCATGCCTGGAATGAAAATAATTTGATACGTTTCAGTTGTATTGAATCGTCAATACAACTGAAACGTTTCGAATGTCTCGTACTTGAACCGTAGCGTTAGATTTAAGATTGACATTTGATATTAACTTAATATAGAGTTATGCATAAGGTGCAAACACCGTTAAAACACTTTCGACGATAAGCACTTATTTTGCATGTGCCTCGAAACATTTATTTCACGCTCCTTAAAAGTGGTGTCTTTCCTATTTGATAGTTTTTATTTGTATAGTGCCACGTAATTATCAAACGAGGCCTTCGTACTTCAAAGCGAATGTTATCATTCCTAAGAAAAACGTTTTTTCCACAGATTTGTTTAATTAGTTTTATCACATTAGTTATTGATCTTGTGGTAACGCAGACGCAGTGAAATAGCGGGATAAATCTAGGCCTCATCATGTTAGTGTGACGTCCCGCCTTCATTATTGCTTGCAGTTGTGCCGTTGGAGCATCTTATAAAAACATGGAATGTTTTTTTTTTTTATTCTCTGTCACACTGTTACTATAAAAAATTAACTGTTGTGCTTACTTGTATGTACTGTTACTCCCACCCTTAAAAAAATTCGGGAAGAATGACATTTTTTTCAATCAAAAAATTGTCTATTATTTTTTAGTTCTAATCAGGAGTACCCCTCTATTTTCATTTTTTATTCTTTATGTAGTAATTTTAATATCGAATGTTGTTTATAACATTACAATTTTTTCAAGTGAAAAATTATTGCAGTGCTTAATCAAGTAAGGTAAATGAAAGCATGAAAGCAACGTTGTTTGCTTTCTAAGTGAGTCAAACCGAAAATATTCCAAGAACTCTCTCAATAAGGACATGGTAAGAGAAATATTGACCAGAGGTGTGAGCAAGGCGAAGGGCTGGAGAGGAAATAGAGCCCTGTGTTGTTGAACCCCAACAAACATTTGGCAACCACTCCTCATATGCAAAGTTTCATTTCGACCTCCAAGTAACTCCACTAGATTTGTGACCACTTCAGGGAGAGAATGTTTTAAGGCTATCTGAAAAACCGGCAGGGTGAAGTATACATACAGACAATTTCGAGAAACATGTTATGCCTAGTAGTTATAAGACACAGGTTATTGCAACATGGGTTAAATAATTCTTTATAAAATCAAATAAGAATTTTTCTTTGTACGAGTTGCTTAATTAACTGGCTTAAAATAATTATTTTATTCCAAACATTACAGATCAAATACGCTTAATTTTTAAGCTCTGCTAAATATAAGTATAAATGCCGCTCCAAAGATAGTGTTGACAAACCAGTTACGTTGAGCTGTCGGTAGTCCAAGGTTAAGATGGCCGTATAGGGTAACGCATAATGCCGAGAAACCTGTAATACACTGCTGGAAGACAACAACCTACCATGACAGAACATGTCAATTGGTGTTGGAAGATTCCAGGACTCACTTATCGGTTGTAGCGCCAACACAATAATAATTAAATAATAAGTTTTTTTTATAGGTTTCAGTACACAATCCCTTAACACCTTTGATATTACATTTTTCAGTTAATATTGTTTCGACTAATATTAAATATTTCTTTTCTTTTGGTTTGTTCGGTTTTTTACTTTTAAAAATGTGTTGAAATGAATTTCATTTATTAATTACCATGATACTCATGATTTTCATAATTTAAAAAAATAGTTATATAACTGGAGGCACTGATCTGGAAAAAACAAGTAGAAGCGAACAGGCGAGAAAGGCGAAAAGAATGCTTAACACAGTCATAGGGCATAATAGCCTTTCCAAAGAGAATAAAAATAAAATCGCCTATCCTGTTATCCTCTCCCTTTTGCAGCTGAAATACGGACGTCTGCAAAAGTGTTATCCAAAATGGGCGTAGAAATGGATTATTGAAGAAGTTTAAAAAACACTATTATATATAGGCTCAGGAATGAGATAATGATGAAAGAAATGGAACTGAGAGAAACCCATGGCGGAAAAATAATGAGAAAAACCGAAATGGTACGGTCACGCCAGTTTGATGGCCGGAAAAAGTAAGCGATATGGCTCTTAAAAGCAAGAAAAAAATGGACGTTTAACAAAACCGTGTCTTTGTAAAAAATTGAAGGAAAAAATGTTAGCGAGGCATCCACGAACTGAAGGCTAGAATGAACTGGCATAATGGTAACTCTACGCTAGGGAAAACCGGAAAAAAGAAATATATATAATTTTTTTAATACATATATATATGAAACATTATTATTATTTATGTTTAGGAATAAAAAATGCATAATAGTGTGAAAAAGTTATTCGCTAAACAACATAGTATCTATCATTGCATATTGCAAAGTAAAATAATATTTTTTAAATATATAAAATAATAGTTATTGGCAAATTTATTTTGTATTTTATAACTTAAACATTACTGAACAAAAGCTCCATTTCTCATGCTTTAGTAAATTACTATGCCTTCAACGTTTCGCAAGTAATTAGCCTGTATTCCTCAGAGCTAATAATAACACGACTGAAGGCGACTCAGGGACTCAACGTGACTCAATTTAGCGAAACGCTGAGGAGTAATTAATTAACATTGCATGGGACTGAATTATGTCGTTTGAGGCTTTTGTTTAATTATTTAGGTATGACATATTTATATAATTAACAATAAACAGGTAAACAGTTATCTATTATTTTGCAACGCTTCGTTTTTATTATTCAAATAACATCCTCTTACTTCTACGGAGCATTCCATAATGAAACTCTATTACTCTAATTATTCAGATTTTAAATTAATTACTCTTATTTCTATTTTTTTATTTATATTGATAATCGCTGAAGTTCGGATTGTCTCCGTCCAAATTTTATGAGAGTATTTCTCCCCAGGCCTTCCTTCATTCTTTACTTCTCCTTGCATATCCTTCTATGTCTTCCAAACTTGGCTAATCCATAAAATTCTTGATCGGCCTCTCTTTCTTCTTCCTCCTGGGCACCTGTGTATTGTCATTTTTTGTATTCTTCTATCTCCCATCCTCTTTAGGTGTCAAAACCGATCTAACCTCTTGATGATCATTTTGTTAGGGATGGTATTTATGGTATCCTTTATCACTTTTTATTGAACTATTTATTGAGTACCTTACCACGCCTAGATGTTTAGGCTACCCTTCTCAAGAAGTCTATGTCAGCGACGAGTAGTTTTCTTTATTTTCCTTTTCAAATTGTATATGTATCACAGTCATATAGTTTTACAAGCGTTACTATAGCTTGGGAAATCAATAATTAATTACACATATAATGATTTTATTATTATTTTCATTTATTGTGGTTTTCCTCAACAGATTTATTATATAATTTTTCTAAGTTTTTTCTCTTTACACTTATCCTTCATGGTAACCCATGTCCTTCCAGGGATTTCGTAACCATTCCTTTTTATCTTTTTATGATGTATAATTTATTTTATTCTTGATATTTCGTAAACTTTCTCCAATTTTATCATATTTTTTTTAAATTATCATAATTAAGAAAGTCTTGGGAGCTGTTTATCTGAGTAGTTATGTGACACGCCGAGGGCGAACTCAAGAGGCACAAAGCTGTAACTAGCGTCCTTCTTCCTCGTAATCTCTAAAATTCTACCTTTTAAAGTCTTATTAATAGGTTACTTACTTATTGGTATTTAATTTTTTTTTTATATATTTTTATAAAAATTATATATATATTTTTTAATTTTAACTTGAATTTCATCTCCGCTGTAACAGGCTAACCGAGAGACAGCGGCGTAGATGAAATTCCTCGGAGATGAAAGTGGCCTAGCCACGTAGGTCGGATGGACGAAGAGAGGGATCCAAAGAAGGGAATGGAAGGAAGCCGAGTGGCCGTTCCACAGTTTCCTATCTGAATTACATCCAGCGCATCAGAGGGGAGAGAGGCAAGACCCTCCAGGAAATGAGGCCGCTGAGTAAGGACCGCGAGGCCTGGCTGCATTGGGTGGAGGCACCTCGACGCTAACTATGGCATATGTGGAAGTCTAAGAAGAAGAAGAAGAATATTTTTTCCATCACGACATTTTGCAGCCATATTTCTTATGATTTTAGTCCAGTTCCGAACCTGAAGTTTCGGGAGCGTAAATCACTGCTAGAATAAACGAGGGAAAATGTGAAAAAAAATAAATGTTTGAAATAAGGAGTTATCTGTTTTTAATCCTGAACGCCTGGAATATTAAACGATGCATATAACTATAAATTGGTTTATGTCATTTTTGGGTCTCTCAGATTTGGGATCAAGATTCAATTCAATCAAGGATTCACGTATGTATTACATTATACATTTGGACTAGTTTATTATTTTACTTTATTAATTAAAAAACCTATGCTGTTTTTATAGAATCCGTATTTCTTTCATTGATATTATTTTTCTTCTTTTCCTTTGCTTCTCTCATATATATTCTTGGTACCGGCGCTGTTTCAATGGTGGTCCACTTCACCAATTTCCCTCCACTCTGAGCGATGATCCGCGGCTTTTCCCTATGTTCTCACCCCCAGGAGCCTAAATTCTGCCTCTGCCTCCTCCATCCACCGCAGTCTAGGCCTGCCTCTTCCTCTTTCTCCTTCCGCACATCCTTTCAAGAACCATTTTCTATCGATTCATAGTACACGGTCCGAACATATTATTCTTACGTTTTTTATACAAAAATTATTTCAGGTTCCCCATAAAGGCCCTTCTTTAACCGTTTGGGTACGGAAAGGATTTCCTTTCTCTTATATATACCTAACTATATTTATAATTACTTTTTAAGTTTACAACCCTTTTTTAAATTTACTTGTATTAAGTTTCTTATAACTTTGCTTTGCTTGATTAATCCATTTTATTTTCTCTACACTTCATTCTTTTAAATTTTCTATATTTTTCTAATAACTTCTCGCCAATGTTTCGACTCACATGTTTCATGCTAAAGATCATTTTGTCAATATTATTATACTTTTCTTTTTTTTTTTATGAATTTCGAATGATTTCTCAAATATCAATAAGCATTTAGACTGTACTGCCATCGATCCTTACTCTGAATATTGTTTTAAATTTATTGTTAGCACCATAGATTTAGAGGTTAAACTTAGGGTAACTAGAATAAAGAGACCTTTCATAATACGACGTAAATACCGATAATTATATAAATGTTCATGAATTGCGTAGGTCTATGTATAAATCGGTTTGATATCTATTTACTCATGACATATTCATAGGAAGATGACTAAAAAGGGATTCCTTAAGCGTAGGTGGTGCGACGAACGACAGGCAATCCTCCTCATCAGAGCGACAATAATCCGGTCGAGGACGACAAGGAGCGAGCTAGCAATAATTAATATTTAATTAGGCCCCCCTGTTTGCCCCCTCCCCCTGCATCCCCACATAGAAAAGTGTATCCTGCATTATTCAACTCGGGAGAGGCCCTCGTAATTTCCCAAAGGGAACATCTCTCCCTTCTTACTAGGCCCGCTCTCAAGGTCCCTTTCTTATCTAGTTCTTGTTTTGCTATTGTTTCGTTCTAAAAAAACAAAACATAATAATGTACAATAGCGATTTATTGTAATACTATTAACAATAAAGGAACCTCACTAAAGTAACTTTTCCTTATCTCCAATAATAACCTCTCTGTAATCGGTAAAAAATGTGTCTCCTTGATTAAACTCGCTATTGCATTAGTAAAAATAATGGTCTGTTTTTAAAATTATTTTCTGTTTTAAAATGTTTCCTTATATATTCTTTGAAATTGTATAGCTTTTGAGAAAAACCGTACGTGATAGAAATCGTAAATGATAGAAAATCCCTCCGATATCTTGGGTTGTGGTAGTATAGACCACAACCCAAGATATCGTTTTTAAAGGGAGGGGGTATGTCCGAGATCACCCTCATCCGCCGTGTTCCTTCAACTTCTTTGGCCTACTCATAATTCAACATTTTTTTTCTTTTTTCAGTGATATTGTAAGTTGCTTATTCATTAAACGCTTCACTTTATGCTAGTATCGCTGATCAAAGGATGCTACAATGTGAGTCTTAAATTTTACCCATCCGGATGTAATAAGGATAGGGATCCTTAACGAGTATCTGACACCGCACAAGCTCTGGGTCGCCATTTAACGTCCCTTCCGAAGTGCAATATAACTGGGTGTATATTAAGTGTATGGATGGATCGTGAAAACGCTTCTAGAATAAACTTTAAAGAAACAAGTTTTATATATATCTTTTGTGCCGTTGAGGCGCTTCATTTTATGCAAGCAAAAAATATTTTCTCGAATTTTGCGCAGCCGCATGTTACTCGATTAGCAAGTAGGAAACAAATACACAGGAGCAGACCAAAAGGGTATTTAGACTATTGACATCCACGCGACCACTCGAGAGTTAATGAAGCTGAATCGTTTTATTCAAGTATTGCTTAAGTAGCTATGTCCGACTAAATGACACTAATCCAAATCGTTCAACGCAACTCTCCCTAAACAAAATTCGACTTGACCACTCATTCACCGGGACTAGCAGAAATAAATTATGGTATGATTATGTATTTTTTCTATTTGGTTATTTCATTTTAGTGTTTTTATGTTTTACGTTAAACATAGACGTTAAGCACGTCTATTAAGCACGGTCCCTTGGACCGTTTAAGGGTGGCTAAGGCCGAGGAGGGAGAATCATTAGCGAACCGATACAGGGCCATTACAGGGAAGAGAGTGCTCCTGAGCGGGTTCCCTATTATCCGGGAAACATCAAGTCCGTTCCAGGTGAAGGGCTCCTGAGGGATCGATAGGCCTTACGGCCCTGTCCTTCCGCCGCCTACTTGATATTCCTCGGCCACTCGCTCGCCCAGAAATAGTACATAATTTCGGTCGGACGTCCTTGGCCGCGCTGGAATAGATTAGTGGCCGTCGTTATCGAGTTAATCGGCCGAGGTGGAACTTCCTTTCCTTGGCGATTGATATTCAGCGCACAAAGCCCTGAGCACTTAATGGCCAAACTTTAAAAGGTAACCTTCCATAAAACTCAGAACTAGGTTGGACTGATTGGCTGAAAGGCTTTTAACAGAGATGCGGAACACAGATATCATCTAATGACATGGGGATACCAACTGTTGAAATATTTTTAGCAATAAATGTAAGCTTCACATTGTATAAAAGCCTTATCTAAATTGCAAAGTTAGAGAGAGAGAGAGAGAGAGAGAGAGAGAGAGAGAGAGAGGGTGAGAGAGAGAGAGAGAGAGAGAGAGAGAGAGAGAGAGAGAGAGAGAGAGAGAGAGAGAGAGAGAGAGAGAGAGAGAGAGAGAGAGAGAGAGTGAGAGAGAGACTGTAAAATCCAAAGGAAGATTCTGGAATGATTTAAGGAGTGCTTCGTGAAGAGAAATCTAGAAGAAGAATGGAAAGGAAGAATGAAGTGGTGGCCCAGTGTGTGTTGAAGGAAACCTCACACTACATGAGCGATAAAGAGGATGGACTATGATAATAAGTACCCAGCAATAGCAATAAAGAATGTGCGGTCCTCTAACCCCAATTACCCGTTTGGTAAATGGATAAAATCAAATGAAAATAAATATAATTTTTTTGTATTAACCGCTAAATATCTAAAACGAATCGTGCGATTTCCAATGCCGTTTTCTCTGTAAAACTGATATAGGTCAGGCATTTCATTTACCAGAACACGTGAAAAAAAATAATTATCAACAAAAGTGAATAGAAAGCATCAGATGATGAAACAACCAACACTTTAAATATATTCCTAATATTAATACTTATACCAGAATATGACTTCATAGAAGATAGTAAACTAATTTCGAATGAAATGAAATAGGGCATAGCTTCCACTATCAGCGCTCTGATTCAGTTTCTACTTCAGCTACAGAGCGTTCGTTATTGGACACATTCCTGGCCTATTAGCAAACGGTATTTAATTAAATTCCTCCAAGTAACTAACGAGAAACAGTGGATGTGACATTGTTTAGAAAACCCAGGTTCCGAATGACATAATTTACTGTTGAGGAAAAACGTATTAAGGTCATTTTATGATTTAACTTATTGCGGGACTTCACAAAATAATGCAGTCCCCAGACCCCTTCTAGGACTATGAATATGATATATAATAAATAAATTTATTGTAGCATATGCGCATATCCTAATTATATTTCCCCGTCCCATACATGATGGAACATCAATAACAGAGATGATCATGTTCTAGACCAGCTTTAACAAATTAGAGAACTAAAGAAATGTGAATCGTAAAATAATTAAAGAGCGGCTTCAGATTTATTTAATACCAGTCTTTCCTTGAAAAACTTCATTTTCACTCAAACCCACTTGTTTCAAATCTAGCTATTGCTTCAATTCATGATAATCCTCAAAGACGTCTGAAAAGAAGATGGCCTTGTGACCTTCATAGTTGAAATTGTTATTTGAGTAATACAAACTGGGTAACTTGTCTACTTGTCTTCATCCATGCTTCTATGTATCATTCCTGCCATTTGCTTGTTGTATTGGTATAATAAAGTTGTAAATTTCAATGAATAAATTAGTAATTAAAAAAATCATGTAATCGAAAATGTTTAAAAAAATGTTGGACCAACATCAAATATAAAAAATTGAAAGATTCGTCTTTATCAACAATTTTGAACATTTACAACTTGTTATACTTCAGCTAGGGGCATCCTCGAGGTTGATTTATGGTGTACATTCACCTTTGATATTCATACTCAGTAAAGCTGGTTGCCTATAGCTCGGGGTGCTATGCTGTCCTCACTTCCCCAAACAACGATTTCAGGGAAAGTTAACTTAACATATAATTATATCGATATTATCCATTTTTAAATTGTGTTATGGGATGCCATTCTAAGATCATTACAACTGAGGCACAGTATATTATAGGCAAAATATATAGTTATCAATTAAAATATCTTCTTCTCCAATGGAGTGATTGGCTAGGAGTTTTAATAAATTGTGACCAGATTGTGTGGTTTTCGGTCCAAGGTCCAAATTGATTGAATAAAAAGAAGTCAAATAAAAAAATGTTGTATTCATATTCTTTACATCAAACGGTAACTTCTACGACATAATATAACATAACACCAACGTAACACCAACGCTGAGCCGCAAAGAAACGATAAAAAAAATAGTAAAATTTGGCAATTACTTGGCCATATAAACAACTGATATACATCCGTACTCAACGACATTCCACAGTAGAGTGAGGTCAGATAGGTAGAAACACCTGACGGACGAATTTAGCGACAAAAAAAAAACTCGTTACAAAATAAACATCCTAATACCTCGGATTAATAAACTTTATTACTTTATTAAAAATAACTTTATTCTTCATTAATAGTAATTGTCGTCGTATAGAATAAAGGTCAACAAAAAATGGCCCTTTTTGTAATATGGGACTGTTTGCATCTGAAAATTCCTATATGAGTTTCCCAGGCATCTTTACACTTAAAGATTCTCCCAACAACTGCCCTTTTTCTACCATTTCCAGATACTGCACCTGGGAGACCCGAGGGGTTTCTCCACTTGTTCAGTAGCCCATTCGATGGTTTATTTAAATATTCATAGCATTCTTAGTCATGTCACATATAACAAGGTGTTTAATTGACGCTTGCTCTATTCATTCAAAAACGGATTTATCCACAATAGATTACCTAAACGCTGTGATATATAGAAGGAGCATAGTTCGCTTCTTCAAAGAAATATAGTGTAACACTATTAGAGAGAATCTCTTGGTGTATTTTCTTGGGAAAACCTTTTGCCTCTTGGACATCTGAGGATGGCATAGAGGATTACAAAAGATTCAAAAGTTTCAAAGTGATAGAGAATCCCTTCTTAGATTAAGATACAAAGGCACTCGATCGACGACACGACTTAATAAACTATTCAGAGGAAGTCCGTAAGCTAAAATAAACTCGTAAAGATTGAGTTCCGGAGCGAGCGGGGAAAATAGAGCGGGCAATCGATAGGGGAGATAAAGGCGTCGATACGAGATAGGGGAAGAGGAATCTGATAAAATATTCAAAGGCCATCGCTCTCTTGCGAGGTTAAATGCTTCAAGACGTAGTCCTTACTTACGTCCCCCAAGACGCTGAATTATAAAGTCCTCGGAGGAGAGTGACAGGACCCGGATAGCCGCTGATCAATTACCCAACATCCGAAGGAGCTCCTTCCGACTGCGGAGGAGAAGGACTTTGCAGAATCCGGTCGTACTGTTAATAATTAATTAAGGCGGTGATTTAAGGTACTACGGGGTCATTTTTAGAAATCTGCTGTCTATTTTACAGGAAAAAATAAAACATTTAAAGGTTTAGAAGGCGGCACAAAGTTTAAATTTTTGAAGTACCCTGTAACTGTTACAGAAAATATACCATCCTAATACAGGTAATGAGAATTGACAGGATACCTTGACGAGAGATGAGAGATATAAGAATTGAAGACAATCCTCTCTCAAGGTGAGAAGCTTTAAATAGCAGCATACCTGGATGAGAATGGCAATGTGGAAAATGTTCTGTGCTGTTAATAGAACTTCCCGAATAAAATAAAAATCTCCAAAGACACCGAATTAAGGGTGTATAAGTCTACATTTCTCCCCATATTGACTTAAACCTCTAAATCTTGGCGCCTTACCAAAAATATTGTGTAGTTGAAAAGGTAATTTTCTAGAACTCATAAAAATAAAATTACACATTTTACATTGAACGAAGTAAAAAATTGAAAAGCATAATTTCTCTCTGTAGGATAACACCAGCTTTAGTAATACTGCATAAAGGTAAAATGTCGATCCCTGGAGAATCTTACGTGTCATACGAATTTCGTAGTTTTAAATTAATGCGTGAGCTGATACGTACACGAGAAGGCTTTTAGCCAATCAACGTGAGAATTACCGATGCCTATCAAATATGATAGATGGGGTTTGGCATGAATTGACATCTCCACGTCCGCATCAGAGCGAAGCTAAATTCACTCTGCAGTTAAAAATATTCTGAATATTATAGAATCGTCGAATTGGCCATGTTGATGAAAGAGATGTGAATTTTCTCATTCGATTTAAAATAAGGCGTTTCCAGAGTTCAAAGTCTACTTATGGGGATGAAGAGCGAGATAAAGTTCTCGAGTGGCGTAATAAAATCACCCGACGTGGAATTATTCCCTAGTTTTAGCTGTCTCATTTTCTCATTATCCCACTAAAGAGAACTTCCTCCCCGGGAACCCTAAAATGGAGGAAGGAAAAGCGTATGAGGATCATATCATAATAAGTTATTCAACTTTAGTGAACATAAGAGTAAAATAATCTACATGATCAGTATACATGGTGATACTATGAAATTCTTCGCTTATCTCATTAGCATTTAATATTCGAGTAATGCCAGGCGAGTCAATTAGTTTTATTCATTGAAAAAGTCTTATAAACATGATGATAATTCCTAAAATTGCAAATTCACTTTATTAATTACTCCGTGAATTTTTCAGTCATTCCACTAAACAATTATCTCAAGACTAAACAAAAATACTTGCAGGGGCGACCGGTGGTCTAGCGGTTAGAGTAACAAACTACTAAGCCCAGGGTCGCGGGTTCGTAGCCCGACCGGTGGCCCTAGGATTTTTTAAAGGGAGTAAAAAATCCTTAGTTACGCTGTACTTCGGAAGGGACGTTGAACAGGGGTCCCGAGCCTGTGCGATGTCAGGTACTCGTTAAAAATCCCTATCCTAATTAAACCTAGATAGGCAAAATTTAGAGCTCCCAATGTAGCATCGTCCGATTAGCCATAGCAGCACGTTGAATGAAGTAGACGTTTGTAGACGTTAAATGAACAAACAACTACAAAAATAATGTTGTATATACATTATAACTGTAATAAATTTTGTAGAAATGTCTATTAAGAAATAAAGTAGGATACAGAATATATATAGCTAACACAATACTTTTAGGCACCATTTCTATTTTAAGAAAGTCTCTCTCAACATTTCACAGCGTCGATGATCGATTTCTTCCAAATTGAACCAAGGTTCATTTTCGTCTATATAATTTATCAGAATAACTCAAGAGAAATAAGTTGTAAGTTTCCTTTAAATTAACCATATTTTATTGTACTATCCATTTTAACTGTATATTTTATTTTAAATTTCCTCGCAGGGGAAATCTCTCCTTCGTGGATCCGCAACTGATTTCGTAAGGCTTATAAACAGCAAAACATTTAAGCTTTCATCACAATATTGTCTAGTAATGTGTCAAATTGTAACAATAGACACCTTTTTAAGGTATAATAAATGCAAATAATATAAATAAAGCTTAGGATAAATTCGGGCAGGCTTACTAAAGAAACTGAAAATAAAATGAAATTGGAAGCATTATGGGAATGGGAAGAGGCAGCTAGGAAGGCAGGGCTCATTATAAATATGGATAAAACAAAATACATGCTCTCATCCAGGAAACGGCCGTCCAGTGGATATCTCCAAGGAAGAGGGTGCAGATTTGAAAATGTTAAGACATTCAAATATCTTGGCACCATTATTACAGAAGACAACAGACTGGAACATGAAATAAAGGCAAGGATTGAAAACGGTAACAGATGCTATTGGTCCCTCAGAAACGTGTTCCAAAATAGAGCTGTACCCCGTAGTCTCAAAATAAGGGTATATAAGACGATACTTCTTATAAGTCCTGTCGTTGCCTATGGTGGGGAGGCGTGGGCTCTAACCAAACAGCATGAGAGATTATTGAATGCATGGGAGAGAAAGATTCTTAGAAGAGTGTATGGCCCAACCAAGGAAGGAAATTGTTTCCGCATTAAAAGGAATCAAGAACTTAAGGACCTATATGGAGAACCTGACATAGTTTCTTGTATTAAAAAAGCAAGATTGAGATGGTTGGGGCACGTTCACAGAATGGACAAAAAAAGGCTCCCAAAGCTGATTCTGGAGGGACGTCCAGACGGAGAAAGACGAAGAGGAAGGCCTAGAATGCGATGGCTGGACGATGTGGAAGCAGACCTTAAGTGCCTGGGGGTAAGAACATGGAGAAGAGCAGCGAGAGATCGGTCAAGGTGGAGGAAAATTGTTGAGGAGGCCAAGGTCCTTCATGGACCATAGCGCCATGTAATGATGATGATGATGATGATACTAAAGAAACAATAGGATTTTAAGAAAAAATATGTCAATCCAGAAAAAACACAATGAAACGGATTGGCGAAATCAAAAAAGACATAAATCTGGGTGGAATTACACCAGAGTATATCCAAAACCAGGTAGCCTCAATATTCAAAAGTTGCAAGCTGACTAAAAATATAAATCTAAGAAAACTGGAACAATATGGTCTTAAGATAAAAGGAAGCCAACAGGAAAAGAATGAAGAAAGTGTGGGTACATCCCAGTATTTTAAGTGGCATTAATGGGCTCATTCGCAAATAATAATAATAAGTGTAGTTAAGAATAATTAAATTGACTGTTAGGTCTCATGTAGCTGTAATTTTCAGTAATAAATAAATAAAATAAATATCATTTTATATTTTATTTATATTCAAATTGAAGCATATTTGAAGAAATACATTTTACGCGTTCAACCAATAATTTTTTTTTCTACTTTCATAACAGGAAATCAAGTTAAAATGAACAACATATGAGCAATCTTTAACGAATTTAATTTCAAAATAATATTCAAGTCTTTTTTAAAATCCTAGTTGTCGCCGGGAATCTAAGTTTTGGTCAATGGAGAAATCTGTAACAAGTAATGTCTTAAGAATTGAAAAAAATAAACCTGTAAACATAGCAGAAAATTAATACCATTTGGATGCGATTCAGACCATTAGATATAATTGTGTAGAGGAATAACAAACAATCTTTTTGTGGAATCTTATACAAACTGCTAACAGGAGGGAGGCCATTGCCCAAGGAGGTAAATACTGTTTGCTCAACGCCTAGGTATATACAATTACCAACACGCAGGCTCCCTTCACGAAACGAATGAAAAGAAGTCAGAGTTAGGGGCCTTTAAGAATTCTAACTCAATACAATTTGCTTTTCTGAAGGATTTAGAACATAATATGTTATGTAACATATAGTTACATACAAACACGAAAATATATATAATCATCAAGACAACTCCAAGCAATACATTACATAAATTGAATAGAATACAATTCCAAATGTAATTTTTATTAAAAAATGCTAATTAACTACTGAATATAATATATCTGTATACATATATATATATATATATATATATATATATATATATATATATATATATATATATATATATATATATATATATATATATATTTACTTTAATAATATACAAATAGAACTTCTTAATGCAATTACTCCTGTATTTATTTCTTGAATCATATCACACGACAAGATTATAATTAACTTTTTATTATACCTCTTGATAGCCACATATGGATAGACCTCTGTGGGACCTCATAGGATTCACCCTGCATAGGGCATCAACTGCCTTTTTAAAGTGGGTACCTAATGGGCAATTTAGGGAAAAGAAACTAGCTTATTTCGTCACAGCCCTAAGCCGATGACTTTAAAAAAAAGTACAATTTCTACCATGTATTGAACCCAAGACTATTGAAGTGATATGTTTTTGTTTTTTTTAGTTTAAAAAAATATATCCATGGGGCTTTTCCTCAAAAGCGTTCGTTGTTGAAAGTATATC
Organism: Troilus luridus; assembly: GCA_964056705.1. Lineage (NCBI taxonomy): Eukaryota > Metazoa > Arthropoda > Insecta > Hemiptera > Pentatomidae > Troilus > Troilus luridus. The sequence continues at coordinate 26,707,688 of OZ057414.1, forward strand.
TAAGGGAAAATATTTAGGTATAAAATAAATGTCGAAAACTCAATATCCTTTATGGGCTGTAGTGATTCAAGTTTTTTTTTTAAACACTAATGATATATTCTTACATTATGGAGACCTCGCAGATATTCCTTTCTCTTTCATTACATTATAAATAATAAGGGGAGAAGTATTGCGATCGTGAAAAAAAATATTCAACGGAAATACATGTTACATTTTTTATTTCCGTTATGCCCCCTTGACTTTTATTTTGTTAATAATAACATAGTAAGGATAGATAGAATCTCTTTTATTCCTTCAGGTGCATTTTGGATAGGAGGAATGTGGATATGATTTACTGGATTTAAATTAGATGGTAGGAGTGGGTCTAGTGATGGAGCTCACTAGTTCTTTCTGAATGAATACATGTTACGTTTTGGGTTTTTTTCTTAGTTCCTTGGCTATTATTAATTTTTGACAATAACATATTAATATGACACATGGCATCTCTTGTACTGCACCAGGTCCATTTTAAGAGAGGATTGTGCATTCAATTATCTTGAGATTGATTAGATGGTAGGAGTTGGGTCTAGTGATGGGGCTCACTAGTTCTTTCTGATTGAAGTTTGTTAGTAGTTTACTCAGTCCATCTTGAGTGTCTGTACATGTGTTTGCCAGCGCTGAGGTCGGCCTGTCCCTAAATAGGGGGTTCCCAGAGGTCTTCAGCCCATCAAAAAATTTGATGTGCCTCCGACCTATGTACTTGGGCACCGAGGGAAGCCGAAGCTCCTCCCGGATGGTGCAGTATTACAAATAATCTCAAATCCTACTTACTAATTCACATAAAATAGTGTATGCGAGTATGTGAGTAAGAGAAAAAAAAATGACGTATAATTACTAATGATAGTACGTATTAAAGGTAGGTATATACAGGTAATGTTATAGCAAATTTGTCACCAAAACCGTTCTTTCATTGTACTCGTGTTATCATTAATGAAATATTTATCTTTACTACACCATGACAGCTCAACTTTATCGTTAGTAGTTAAATTTTAATTATCATAAGAGGTTAAGTACACGGTAGCATCGTAAATAACATACATATATCAATAGATCGTTAAACAATAATAATAATGTGTTGGATTCATTCCGCGGCCTGGGGGATCCAATACACTGAAATTAATGGGAGAAGGAGAGCACTCTATCGGAAAGTTCTCTTAATTTATGAAGCTGCCGTTACAATTACACTGATTGCTTTCGGCTTCAAACACAGGATTTGTCTTAGGGGGGCGGCAATTTATATCTATCTCCTAACAATTTGTGGCTATAAATAAATACACACACGTGCTCACAGAAGCACACAATATATGCGCGCGTGTGTGTGTATAAGCAATTCCTCTTTATTTTTTTTCTTCTTCAGGCAGACCATTTAATCGTGCTTCATCATTCAGATTCTTTGCAGCCGCTTCATTTCATTGTACCGACATGATATGATTATTTTATACTGTTTGCATAGTTTATAATCAATTTACAATTAACTACTCTTCTCTATGGCTTGGTACAATAAATAAATATTAAATTGATAATAATAAATAAATACATAACTAATCTTTTATGTTTTATGTTATAGGGCCTGAGAGACAATTCAACAGACGCTTGTGAAGAACATGACCCCTGCCAACATGGCGGGATTTGCATATCAACAGACAGTGGACCCATTTGTGAGTGCCGCAACTTGGACTATGAAGGAATATTCTGCGAGAAAGGTAAGATTTAATCCTTCTGATACTATGATATAACTATAAAAAATTATAAATTACAGCAACATATTAACGTTATAGTACAGCTGACATCCCGACCCATCCTAATTTCTATCCTTACCATGCGAATGACACATGTCTATTATCAGTCAACACTGATCCAGCTATAGCATCCCATATCACTGCCCTTGAAAAACGATGTCAAAACTGGACAATGAAAATAAATTCCCACAAATCCCGTAAAATCACCTTTACCCTCCGTCATTAACCAATGACTTCCTGTCCTCCCGTAATGGTGCTACACCTTGACAAACGCTTAGCTTGGAATCCTCATACTAGACTGAAACGACAAGAAACAGCTCGCCGTTTCAGGCTACTTCAACACTTTCTAGACAAACGCTCTATGTTCCCAATTAATTACAAAAGACTCATATACATTACATTCATTAGACCTATCTGGACTTACTGGAGTAGAGCTGCAGGGCTCCACTAAACCATCGAATTCCATACAATCCTTACAATCCAAAATCCTTCGTAAAATACTCAATGCGCCTTACTTTGTTACGAACATAGTAATCAATAATGATCTTAATGCCCCATTTGTACCTGATTTGGCCCGAATCCGATAACAATCGTTCATGACAAACTTTATTGCCACTCAAACCCGCTAGTTTCAAACCTCGCAACCTCTTCAATTCCTGATAATCCTCCGATGGCCCCGTGACCTTCGAAGTTTAACTTGCTATTTGAGAACTACCGCTGGGTGGTTTCTCTACATTTCTTTTTTCATGACAATATGTACCATTCATTCCATTTACTTGTTGTATTAGTATAATACAGTTGTAAAATTTCATTTAATAAATTATAAAAAACAAGAAAAACGTTACAGTTATAATCCATGCTACAGAAAGTTTCCTGAACAACATACGAATTTGTATTAGAAATGCTCAGATTCTATCAATGACGAGGTACTCTAAGTGAAGAAACAAAATCATTAAATATGAATTGAATAATTGATTCACATTTTCTGTTATTACTTTTTTTAGCTACGTGTGCGAAGTATTTATATTAATTACATAATTTAACTAATTTACTTGCAAGCCTATCATCTTTATTTCTATAATAAGATTTAGATGGTGCACAATGTAATGCTTCTATAATCATAAACGTTTTTATTTTGAAGAGAAAACATTTGTCCTGGCCGGTGTTCAAACCCTGGTCTTTTGCATTCTCTTGCGCAGAGCTCTAACCAACTGAGCTACCTGGCCCGTAACACGGCCAGACAAATCCATTCCCTTCACCGATCCTATATCCCCGTGTTCTCGAAATTTGCGGTGTATACACGGGGAATAATGTTCATTGAACATTACTTTACCACCGTAATGTATACAGCGTAATGTATACCTAAGGTATACACCGAGAAATTGCGAGAACACGGGGATATAGGATCGGTGAAGAGAATGGATTTGTCTGGCCGTGTTGCGGGCCAAGTAGCTCAGTTGGTTAGAACTTTGTGCTAGAGAATGCAGAAGACCCGGGTTCGAATCCCGGCCATGACAAATCTTTTCTCTTCAATATAAAATTATTTAAAAATTATCACCATCATAACAACAATAAATATAGCATAAATGTTTTCATTTTAACTCTTTATTTGTACAGTAAGTGATTTTTCGGTATAAACTTCGGGAAAAAATATTTACATGTTAAATCTAATAAACATCAGAAACAATTATTAGAATGATTAACTGGAAAAAACAAAGACTTGAATCTCAGGAGAATGATTAAATATTCAACATTTCTACAATTCAGCGATCATCAGTATATACGCCATAATAAAAATTCACACGAATGAAGATCTAGTGCTGCACAACACATGTCAACAGTGATTAATGAGACATTGTTTTAACATTTAAACAGGTATTCTAAATTGGGCAAAAGTGAATAGGGACAGTTTACCGATGATCTTGGTTGCTCATTCTCTCAATAACATTGTGAACTTTGGGTTCAAAATGGTGTTTTTCGTGGTTAACGAATTAACAGGAAAAAAACATGGAAAATATTATGCAACTAAAAGCTTTTATTTAGTTATTTTTCAAAATCACCCAATTAATTTTTTTCGCAGTAAAAAAACAATACAATTTGTGATAAATATTAGTTCATTTTATTGTAAAAATGAAAAAGAAACGTTCTGTTTCCGAGCCAATGGTTGTACAGGACGGCGATTCAAGGGTACCTTCTTAATAGAGACTATTTGAGCCTCAGGAGAGTTAACAGAATAAAAAATAGATCTGGCACAGCGGGTATTGAACGCACCGGCTAACTAAAGAACCTTTGTTATAATTAATTTTATTTTAGTTGTTACTAATTTTCAAATGAATATATTTAAAGAACCTTTGGTTTAGTTAGTACCCTTTAGTATCTCAGGTTTCTGTTATACTAAGTAACCTAACTCCCTGAATATTTAAAAAAAATGTTGTTAATAAACATAATAATTTTTATTATTAGGGGTAATTTAATCATTTTACTTTCAATAACAACCCGCATTATAGCCTTGTGATTATACCGGACATTGCATAAGGGTCTCGGATTTCACACGAAGCGGTTAAATGTAAATTCTTTATCCTCGTAGGGGTTGTATTAACTGAGGGTTCTCTGATCTATGTGACCGAAATTCAGGATAGAGAGAAGTTACTAATAAAATTGGCCACAAAAATCTGGTGAGAGCGACCACCTAATTGCGGTAGCAGACACGGTCAGCCTCAACTCTTTGAAGGCTATAGAGCCAGTGATTTAGTTTTTTTTTTAAATACTATATCGTTTCTTTATTTACATAAATTTTACGACTACATTACATAAATTTTAATTAAATTAATGCTACGAAGGACTTGAGGTTTCTCACTGAACGAATCCTCTTGTCGGATATAAGGCCAACAGACTTTTTTCAAACGAATAACTATTCGTTTGATAAAAAGTATTTTAATAATTATATCCAAAAATATAATTATATTCTAACTGATAAATAAATAATGTGTTTTTATTTATACATAAGTGTGTTTTATTTATATCATTGATATAAATAAAAACACTGCATACATCCAGTTAGATATTTCTAAAATAAGTTATTTTAGTTGATATTGTTTGTATTTTTGTTTCATTATTTGCTTAGTTTTTTTTTTACTTGGCATTGTAATTTGCATATATATGTAATTATCAATTTTTTCTCTAAATATAATTATTATCTTATTTCTATGTTATTTTTATTTCTTGTGTGTTATCACGGGAGGTAATTCGCGAGTTTTTCCCATTAATTCTTTCTCATTTGTTAACTTAATCTATTAATTAATTTATTGTAATCACACTATACACTAATATATAATAATAGCCTGTATAGAAACCTGTATTGTTATTCTAAAGGGACCTGTCCCAGAATAAATAAAGAATTTATCATTATTAAAATTGCTTTCTTTTAATAGGATTTAGCATATTTTTATTCATTTTTTTCGAGCGGAGTAACTCATACTGAAGGTTTCGGGTTCAAAACCAGCTAAGGTAGATAAATTATTTAATATTTATCATAATATAGTACAGCTACGGAAGGATCCTATGATATCTACAGAGCCTCCTGGGGCTCACACGGCCTCTATAAAGTGAGGAACTGAGTAATTCCCATTATGTGATCAATATCATGCTCTGACAAGAGACCCTCCATGATGTTACACCTAGTCGACCCAGTCACTCGATTGTTGGACAAGGGATTGAATTAAAAGAGCAGAGAAAGTGGAGTGGGGGAAGTGTGCAATGGGGCTACAACTTCATCCGCTTAATTAAAACAGGAAACATCGGTTCTAATAGGCTCTCTAACATAACCGTTACTCTTTTTAACCTGTTCCTGCCAGGTCACAATTTGTATCTCCTAGTTACGAGTGTTAATAGTTCCGAGTACTTGTCCCAGTTCCAAAAGAATGGTTAGTATAGGTCTCTCATTGTCCATTATTTATATAAACTATTGTTATTGTATTTATGTAATGTTGTCCTTATAAAATATGCATATGATTAATGATTTATGTAGGTATAAACCAAATTTGGAAGATTTAAAAAAAATATAATAGCGCTCAGGAGAACGTTTGTTTGTTTATTTGTTTAACTTCACTTAATGCTGCTAAGGCTAATCCGACGAGGCAACAGCAAGAGGCTTGGGACATCCCCATTTTACGTTCCTTCCGAAGGACGGCATAACGAAGGATTATTACTGCCTTTAAGGATTTTTTTTCTGTTTTGGAACTTCTGAATAAATAATCTGAAAATTAACAAATAATAAATGATAAGTTTACTTTATGATATGTTTACAAACTTATAATATCCTAACAAATTAAAGTATAGCTTAGAGACAGCAATGTTATTTGGCATCGGTACTAATGTTCAATAACTAACTATGATACAATATTTAAAAAATACTAGGTACTACTATTTTGTTTTACCGATAAAAAACTGGAAGAAGATGTCATGGAAATAGATAATTAAAAAAAAAAAAAAGGTTACCGTAATATATTTAGGCTTAATTTATAAAACAGTATAACCACCCCACTGTTCACACTTAAATTATGTCAAAAAAGAAAATGATTAGTGAATGTCTTTTAATAAATAAAATCTTTATGGGAACAAAGTGGCTAAGTTGTAGAGCGCTAAGTAGCTATGCCTAAGATCTGGGGTTCAAACTCCGCTCGCTGGCAGACATATTTGATCTGTTAATGGCCAGAGATGGGCCCTACGGCATCCCTGGATAGCCGTTGTCAAAGAAACAGTACAGTCTCTCGCTTGTACTCAACCCCAAGACCCTTTCATGGGTTGTAGTGGAAATTTGTTTTTAAATTTAAAATAAAATCTTTATTAATCTATTTTTATACAGCAGTCGCTATTTAATTTTAACGGTGTTTTTGGAAACATTGATGTGTTTATATTTCACACATAACTTTATAAAATATTTTTCTTCGGTATCGTGAAAGGTTTATTGTAGTTACGGAAATTAAAGAGAGTGAGGGAAACCCTTGCTGAACTGATGGGACTGACAATGGGGAGGATAGCCGGAGCAGTTCACAACAACCCTATCTCCATCAACTTCCAATTTCCTAGCGATTGCAGTTCGTAAACAATTTTCTGCACGGATGGCGTTTACCTCAATTGCTAATGGATGGTCCGGCCATTTTCTTTTTGGGCAGAACAGGCGTATGGACCAAATGTGATTTTCTATTTACAAAGGTTAATAGAGGTCTATTGGTGTATATATATTTTTTTTTCTACTTAAAGCATTATCTATCCCTCTCTCTCTCTCTCTCTCTCTCTCTCTTTTTCTCTATCTCTCATCACAGACACATAAGACCTTATAAAATAAACAATATAGAGGCTTAGATTATTTTTTTGTGTTTATTTTTTTTACTAGTTCGAGCCAATTCTTATGAAAATTGGCGCTTTCAGGTAATGCATTTATAAAGGCATATCAATACCAGAACAAATATAGATTTTATATCATTAAACATTAAATTAAAATTAATTATTTCGCATGGAATAGTACATGACAGCCTATTTATAATTATAACTGCAGCTGATATAAGGATTTAAATGAATAAGAAGTTGTTAAAAAAAAAACTAAAAAAAGAAAAACCTATTTAACTATCTGCTCAGAATTGGTTGATTTACTTCCAAATTATTATTTTTACTTCGAGTCTACTGTTATTTTTTGTTAATTTACATTGACTTTGTTTTGTTTATTTTTATTGACCAACTATAGTGTTTTATTTTTTATGGGCACGCAGTGTTAAGTGCCTGACAACCCAATATTAAGTCTTGGGAAACTGATCTTTTTCTTCTAAAAAGATTTCTTAATTATGACAAATTTCCTACCTTAATACTCGCGATGGATCCAAATGATTATAAATTGAACAAAAAATATATAAATTTTACATGAAAGGGAAGGTGAGATCATTAAGGCGGCAATTTATGGGCGGGGTGGGGGGGAGGGGGGGAGGGCCTCTATTAACTGGAAAAAAGGCTAATGCATCTTACTAATTAATAAAGTTCATCTCCGCCCATAATTAAATCCACCCTTTTCTATTAATATTTTAAACTGCCAACGGGAAAAAAAAATGGCGGAGACCCCTCTCAAATTTGTCATACTAGTAGCTTTATTGATGGAGGTGGGCGGAAATTATAAATAAAATATAGCAGGTAGGGAAATCTGTAACAAGTAAATCACTTATAGTTTGTTAATCATAATTGGCGCTATATATTATTATGTTTTATAACTAAATCATCATCTTGCTATTTTATTGTTTAATTATCTTTATTACATATATTTTATTATCTTCAAGACTCTTTTGATTCTTATTATTTCTCATCATTTATTTCATAATTTATCTTTTACCCTTTGTATTTATTTTGATTCTAATAATTTCTGTTTATATAAACAATTTTTCTTCTTTGGTACTGCAATGTTCTATATAGTATTTCAGTTTCTTTTTTCTCAGTCCTGAAGATGGTCTAAATCTTAGGCCGAAACGTAGGCACAATAAAATAAGTCATTCTTATTGTGTGATTCATTGACTGCACCCCATGACCTTTTTACACTATTCTTATTTATAATTATTTATATCTTTTGTTTAAAAACTTAATATAAAATTTTGTATTTAAATAATGGATTTACTACTAAGCTAGATCAGTACGATAAAAATGGGATATAGAGAATGTTTAAACCTTGATTTTGGATCCTATACAGTTTTATTGGAGTTTCTACTCAACTATGATCGAGAGTGCCCTATCAACTTCTTTTCTTTTGTTCTTTGTCATCTTATTCATTGCCAGTTTTCTCTGATTCAGCAAATTTTACGGAGCTTCCTAAAAATATTTGCTAATGGGATTTTCAATTTTTTTTTTATATAGGAATCGAACCATGGATCTATATCGACATTTTTCTCGCACATGAGATATTCTTTCAGGTTTAAAATATTCTTTGCAATTTCCGGATAGCTAAGTGCCATAAATAGTCTTTCTAATTACTACTCTCACTATAATTAGTAGATGGTCTAATTACGAAGTACGATATTCTTACTGTTTGCCAGTTATTTTTGAATATATTACATCTTTTCTCGTTATTAAGTCAACGTCACTTGCATCTGTTCTTATATTTTCCTCAAAAATGGTTAAATTTTCTTTAAAAATAATAAATATTCTTACAATATTTATAGAATTAAAAAAAATAACCAATAAAACCTCTACTAAATCATATACGAGAGCCGATTCCGTTTTAGAATTATCAAAAGATATATCGTATATTTTAAAACCTCCAATGACCCAGTTATACTCACCTCTCATGCCCTACATCAACTGTCCGGTCACGTTTAAAAGAGATTTGGATACTCAAGGACTAGAGGATCGCTTACCATAAAATATCATATATAACACATATCACTTCAAGCCTCGTTTCATTTGATTTAATATTTACATAGATCGCATAATAATAAATGCAATAATTACAACATATATTATTATTCTTCCATTTTTTTATAACTTCAAAAAATACTATCTATTAAATAAATAGCGGCCGGTTGCTTCACGAGATTTAATTAAATATGCACATTAGTTACTTCTTTCTATTATCACTTTAAGATATTGTTCGTGGTATCCAGTTCATTTTTTGGAAATACGTGTAGTTTTTATGATTTATTAAGCATATTTAATATGAACTATATGTTATTTAAATTTTTTTTTACTATATTGAATAAAATAAGTATAAATAAGCAGTGGTAGGTGATATTATTTAATATATAAAACCGTCCATTTTTATAAATGTAGATTTGCATATGAATTCAGTAAAGGAGCCCCACACTAATTACGATCCAATATTATTTTAATATCTTGAATAGTCCTAAAAAAAAAGTGCTATAAAACGCACGTATGACCATAAACTACTACCTTTATTAAAAATCATTTGGCACATTTCTTAATCTCTAGTACTCTTTTGTCTGTTGCCATGCAATATTTAACTAGCCCATTTTTAAAATGTTTATATTCCAATAAAAAATTAACTTTGAGCTGTACATAGACACTGCAGTTGATCATTCTTTTTAATACATCTTATCAATTTAATCAAACACACAAAAATTGAAACGTTGATATATATTTTTTTATATTAAATGAAAAGATTCTACCAAGTTCAATGAACTTTCTCTTTGTGATCACCATTAGCCTTTAACTCGAAACCCTAGACCATAAATGTTATCTATGATCGTCATATATTTTTATGGATACTTCCCTTAAGGGCCGGATTATGGCGGGGTTGTTGTTGGGACAAGGCGCCAGTCTTATGCTTGCTTGCAGCCATTTTGTTTTATTATATTGAATTTTGCATTAAAAAACCAACGCGCATTGGTGTCTTAAATTAAAAATAAAATAAATTCAACAGTTAAATACTTATTTATTTGATTACTTTATATTTTTATGGAGAAGAAATTGGTCTTTGTGAAGGCAAAAAAAAATATTCTTCAAATATTTTTAGATACTTTTTATAGAAACCCACATTGCAAGAAAGTGGAATAAATAAGATTTTTGAACTAAAACAATAAGATATAATATAATAAAATTATTAATACATTAGTGGAAAAATTCCAACTAAAAACCTTAAGTCTCTAAACTTAAACAGGAAATCAAAAATACCTGTCCAGTACTTCGCCTATTCAGGCATCTTCAGGGCAGAAAGAGCAACCCAATATAGCAAACCAAAAGATGAATAATGCACCCAAAAAAACCCACATCCCACCACCTCCAAGGATCAAATGCAACTACTGAATCATAGGGAAGGTTACAAGATTCCCAGCTGGCTAAAGTTAGATAAAAACAGCTGATAAATACTCCAGATTTGAAGTTGTCCATAAAGCGGTACAGTCTCTACCATGTACTGAACCCCAGACCCGTTCACGGGTTGTAGTGGTACAGGTTTTTTTTTATAACAATAATAAAGATAGTTGTATACAATAATAACAAGTTTATGTTTAGCATTTTTTGTTATGAGCTGGTAATCAGTCGAGGAGAGACTAAAAAAAACAACAAATAAAATCCTTAATGAGTTCCGAGCTTCTAATTGCATATTAATTGTGTGAAATAAGACAATTCCCAGTTCGCTAAAGAAAACTTTCCCGAGGCTTTGTATCTATTTAGGCTATCTTGAACTCAATTTAGAAGCTTCTATAATACTTCTCATACTTTTGTTATCATATTTTAGTCTTCCGTTATTAGAATGCTGCTATGCTAAACCCTAATTTTTTCATCATATTATTAAAAAATTAAGTTCAATTTTGAATTTACTTTTCTGACGTATCATATACTCACTTAATTCAGGTTAACTGACGAAACTAAAAAATGCGATGCTCGAGGATGAATTATTTTTTAAATCGGACTTGTAAAAATTGTCATTGTCACTTGTAAAAACCTGTACTAGTGGACTGTTTCTAGGACAACGGTTGTGCAGGGAGGTGATTAGTCCGAGATTACGATCAACCATCAGATTTTTCCTCCAACATGTTCGTCATATCCCACATGTTCATCAAGATATGAAAATGATTGATATTGGTCTGGTATATTACAAATCACATTGTTACAAATGATAGGTATGAATTAGTTATAATTACCATTTTTATAATATGTTATATTATCACCTTTATTATTATATATTAACATTATTATTATTATTATTGTTATTTTATTACATGAGATTGTGACAGATAGTTAAAAAAAATTACTATTTATTAAAGTCTTGTTCTTATTCTTATTTAATTTTGAAGATTTCTAAAATACTTTAGAACCATTGGTTTTAGTTCCAATGAAACGAAGTTGTAATACTTCATCAACGAAGCATTACAAAAAAATAGCTAATATATAAATAGCATAACATAGAATAATACCTAAACGTCACGCAAAAGAAATGTTAATCCAATGGAAATCAGCTACTTCTTAGTCAATCAAAATATTTATAAAGGTAAGGTATATATCCACACGTGATAGTTCAACATACGACAGTGAATTACAGATGGTGGGCTTCAAAATCCCTTCAGTCTACACCGATAGGTAGCAGCACCGGATAGACCAGATAATCTAGATATAAAAAGAAATTCGTTTCAATACTACTCCAGTAATTTTTGAAGAATATAAACTATTTTCTTTGCATTTCCAGGATATACATTGAATTCTTCATGATTCAGGAGGTTCATTTCTATTTCTTATTTAAAATTAACATACCTATCTCTCTTAACAAATTTTATTTTTTCTATCATTTTTAGTAAGGAAGAATAAATCTGGTGAAGTATGTATCGGAACAAATATAAATTTCCTCTGCCTGTGCTGGTAACTTTATCAGGAATATGGTTTCCCTGATGGCGTGAGCCGTGATGTATTCCCGGTTATTTACCCTAGAACTTTAGCTAAGTGCTTTCCTCCAACTTTCTTACAGTCAGGCTCAGCCTCGTTTATCCTCTGTCTCTTCCTCTCCAGCTTTCTGCAAGGAGACTTCAACTTCGAGGGCGATAACGCTGCCTTCTTCCAACGAGCTAGAGTTGTCTAGTACTTAATCATTCCTTATCGAAATAGAGACATATTATACTTCTAATTGCAGAAGTGGGTCAATTATCCGAACTAAAGTTATCAGTTGTAATTCGGATAATCAAAGTTTACTTTAAAAAAAGATAAATGCTAAACCAATAACCACAGATATTTTTTATCATTTAAAAAAATAAATAAAAATAAACGCCAATACAAATTCGTACGCATTAAGATTTATTATGGTTGTGACACTAAAAAATTGAAGCATAATATTGTATTACTTTACTTCAATCTTGACATTCTCTTCATGAAAGCAATAAAAGTATTTAGTTATTTATGGTATAGTAGGAAATATTAAATGGTAATCATGAAAATCAATTTTACAGAAAATAATCTTCAAAATCATTTTCAAGGATTGGGAAAAACGACTCCTTCCTCTTTATCCGCGAGGCCAACAATTTTGTAGTGTTGATTAGTTGATGTGTTACCCAAGTTATCAAAATATTACTAGTGCTTTGTATTCATTTAAAATTTTAACATATTGATTGATTGGAACTTATTACCTTCAATAATTATTCGATAGGCACATAAATATCAGAAAATGGTTGGAAGCAAAAATGGTCCCGGTGGAGGTGAACAATATATTCTGAAATAGTACGGAATTATTAATTAGAAAACAACGTAGTTTATTTATTCATTTAACGTTCGGATAATTGATGTTCCAATAATCGACACTCTACCGTATTTTCTCTCTAGAGGATATTTGTATTAATTCCGAAAATAGGGAAAAGTTTTGTACTCAGATAAGGAAATTTCTATCCGTGTTTAACTTTTTAAACATTAAGGAACATATCTTTGTATTTAAAGGGAAATAGATGAAGTATGAATCACCATCTAACGATTATAAAATAAGGTCTTTCTTTAAAATTTCCATTTTTAAAAATGGAATTGAACCATAAAAATAATTAGTTAGCTTTTAAGTTATATGATAATAATAATTATTAGGTTGATATGATAATAATAATATGGGGGTAATAATTAGTTAGTTTAGCAAAGATACTGGCCTTAGTTTGAATGAATCCCTTAAAATAAATAAGCGCTGTGCTGACTGGGAACCGTATGAGGGGTAGACCGAGGCGTAGGTGGGAAGATTGCGTTAAAAGTGATCAAGCGGAATTTGATTTAGGTAGTTCTCCGTGGACAGAAGTTTGTAAGCAGAGATTGGTGGCATCTGCATCGAGCCTTCTGGTTCCCCAAGCCTCATTATTATTATTTTAGATAACATGCCGATAACTAATTACCATTATTAAATTGAGCGATGGAAAACCCTTCGCTATGTCAATCTATACACATATGTTGAAGGCACTGCTTGTCTAGAATTCCACAGGCATCATATTCTTCATACGAAGCCCTCAGGAAAATTAGTAAATTAATAGCACCTTCGGGATTTCCTGTTAATATCATTGTTTAATTACTCCAGTCTATAAAAAATGAGAACTCCACTTAGCATAGGCTTTTATAAGGATCTCCTTCATCATTTGATTACATGTAGCGAGTGGCATCTTTCAGTAATCTGATATTCATGAAGTATTTTAGCGAACAATGGGTTGCATAAGACTCGTTATATTTTTCAGCTCATTTTTTGGTAGATTGGAGTTAAATTTAGTGATTTTTTTTTTAAATTTATTTATTGATATTTACAACTGTATAAAAAAAAATACAACAAGTAAATGGGCTAAGCGATACATAATGACATGTGAAAATGACAAGTAGAGAAACTACCCACTGGTAGTACTCAAATCACAAGTTCAATTAAGAAGTCACGGGGCCATCTTCTTTTCAGACGCCTCGGAGGATTATCGGGAATTGAATAGGAAGCTAGGTTTGAAACTAGAGGGTTTGAGTGGAAATGAAGTTTGTTATGAAAGGATAGATAGCGGGTTCGGGCCAAATCAGCAACAAATGGGACATTAAGGTCGTTATGGATGATTTTATTCTTAACAAAATAAGGAGCATTAAGGATTTTACGAAGGATTTTGGATTGTAGGGATTGGATACGAGAGGAATTCGATGGCTTAGTGGAGCCCCAAAGCTCTACTCCGTAGGTCCAAATAGGTCGTATGATGGTCATGTAGATGAGTCTTTTGTAATTAATTGGGAGCTTAGAGCGTTTGTCTAGTAAGTGTTGAAGTAGCCTGAAACGTCGAGCGGTTTCTTGTCTTTTCAGTCTCGTATGAGGATTCCAGGTTAATCGTTTGTCAAGATGCAACCCTAAGTATCGGATCTTTTCTACAGGCACCAATGGGATATTATTAAAGGATACTGAATGGCAGGAAGTCATTGGTTTACGACGTAAGGTAAAAGTGATTTGATGCGATTTTTGAGAGTTTATTTTAAATCTCCAGTTTTAACACCATTCTTCAAGATCAGTGATATGGGATTGGAGGATTTGGGATGCAATAATTGGATTGGTGTTGACTGATAATACACATGTATCATCAGCATACGTGGTAAGGATAGTATTAGGATGAGTTGGGATGTCAGCTGTATAAACTGTATTAAGGATTGGCCCAAGGATACTACCTTGAGGAAAATTTAGTGATAAACGTGGATTGCAGGATTCCATGAAACCAGGTATTGAAGTAAAGCCTGCTTTCTTGTAAGTTCCACTATAATCTGCAATATTTAAATGACATTGGGGTCAGAATACCGAGATGCATTATTCTTGTCGATCTGCTTCCATTGGATACTGGAAAGGGAATAGGCAACCCTAGTTACGATCCTCGTGACGATGGATTGAGAGAGGAAGAGGTTATTCGTTTCCATGGCAGTGGAAACCTTAACGCCTCCCCTTACCACCTCCTGCCCTTCTTCCTACCCCTCCCTTCCCATTCCATTTCCCCCTTCCCTTACCCTCTCTGCCCCCTCCCTCTACCCCTCTTTACCCCTCCACCTCTTTACCCCTACACCCTCCCCTCCACTGCGACCCTTACAAAGTAGCAAGGAATCGAAAGCACTCTAATTAGAGGAGGCAATCGTTACTTTTGCAACGGTTAGGCTAATTGAAAGGCGGCTGGATCAAAGGTGGTGGCGGTTTTGCAGACCTCTCATCTAGTTGCCTCGATTATTAGCTGTATTTCCATTAAGTCATTTTCTAATGTGGTTTTCCAGGTATAAAATTATAACTAGTCCGCGTCCAATAATTAAGTATTCTAACCCTTTAAGGAAATTATAAAATCACGCACCACTAATATTTCATAAAGTTTTGCACTTTACTATATTTTGGATTTCAAGGACTTAAGCTTACTAATAAGTATTAACAGTTTAAAAAACTAGATAAGATATAAAATATGTAGATCATATTTATAAAATATCGTTGAACACATTGAAATGATATTGGAAATGATTGAAGTTCTATGGACACATAGATTAATAAAACGTCTACTGAATGAGAGTTATCTTAAAACATCAATTTCCTTGGAAAAGAAAGTTAAAAAAGATTTGGCCAAAGCCAATATTGAAAGGGAGAGGGGTAGAAACTCTGAACATTCCAGGTTTAAATCCGCTTGTGGCAGATAAATTATTTCACCTTTTAACAACCGTGAATGGATCTTCTGGAATCTGACGACACTTCCAGGGCAGATCCAACCTCTACAACCTTTGGGGATACCCATGATTGAGGAGAAAATCTGGGAGTTGAGCGTGATTCTTCCTCTTACAGATTTTATCGTGTACTAAACCCAAGACTCTTCATTGCACTACAGGGTTGTATTGGTACACTTTTTTAATTATCTTTTTAACATCTACTTATAAATTGAAATCCTTATAACAGCTGCAATTACTGCGATAAATAAATAAATACACCCCGTATCTATAAAGTTGGTATTAATAAACGGGGGGGAGGGGGGGAACCCTGGTGGTTGAGCCTGATCTCGGACAAATCACCCCTCCTTGCATAGATGCTCTCCAAAAACAGTGTTATCACTGTCATGTAGGGAACCCAAGACCCTACATGATTTTTAGATGCTCAGGTTTTAAAAATTTATATTGCGGAAACATGTCTGGATAAAGATAAATTCAGAAATAAGATTAATAAGAATACATTTATTCCAGAGGAATCAATCCCGTACCGTCTGAAGTCAATGAAAGCAAGAAGGAAGGTCTTCGGGGAGAGAATGGCGAAATTCTGAAAAGACAAGGGGAACTCTAAGAAAGATTAGAATAGTCTGCTAACCGTTCTCCATTACGGGGATACTCGCTAATAATATTAATATGTAACAGAATATATGGACCACACAGACCAGGTTAACACGGATTAAATAATTTATTGACAATGTAGGATCTAAACCTTCACCGCTGCAACTGAGCAACCTCGCTCCATATCTGTTTTTAACTTCTACACAATACGCAATTCATGATCCATAAGTACTACATATATCTTGAGATGAATAATGTTATCAAAACAAATTTAAAGCACATATATAAATATATATATATATATATATATTTCAAAGGGAGTATACATTTCTTTAAAAAAAAAAATTATTATTTTGGGAAGTTAGTATATATTCTCCATACCTTTACAGCCTAGTTAATTTTTTATTTAGCAAGTATTAATTTATAGATTGCTCGTGCTTAAATTTGGCCGGGCATATAGATAAAGGAAATGTTGGAAGAAGGCGAGTACAAAATAGAAGGCAAGTTGATCCAACCGGGCTGAGAGATCGCATGTAACATGCTATATTCTCTGATAGAATCCAGATCTACTTTAATAGCTTTCAAAACTTCTATTGGCTAATCTTGTTACACAGTTCACCGTAAGTTTTATCTCTCATAAACAAAAAATAGGGTTGTTAAAAAGAAGTTAAAAAGTTAATGTGGTTAACATATTTGATATGTTATAAAACTTTGTGAAACTATTTCTTAGAAAAAATAGAGGAATCGAGTTTAACCCTAATAAAAATGAGTGCAAAGTGAATGGCTTTAATGTAATTGTGATAACATGCAATTAAAAGCAATAAAGGTAAGAACAATTATTGTTAATTAGTATAAATTTTAACTAATACAATTTCCTAAAAAAGCTATAGTACATATCATAAAGGAAAACGAGTTCCGATGGTAAAAGTTAACTATTCTGTTCTTTTCTTTAATTTAATAAAAAAATTGCAAAACAACATAAACATAAAGCGCTTGTTACTATGTAATAAATTCATTATGATATATTCAATAAATTTACTTCAGTTAACAATTTCGCATAAATTAGAATCAGACGACAGACGAACTAATAATCAACGTTGATTTTTTCAAACTAAAAATTTTATAAAATTTTCAGTATAAAATAGCTGCTGTCCTCACAAAAATGACATTTTATCAGAGAAAGCATTCGATTCATTTTCCACTCACCTGAAACAATAAAACACATTTTATTAGTCGGTAATCTGTATAAGAAGCCGTCCGAACAGTAAAAACAAATCATGGAGAAACTATATACAACGCATGTCCCAACATCTAGCATATGCGGATGACGTCGTCATTACCGCTAGAACCCAAGCAGCATTATCAGGAACATTCCAAGAATTTGAAGGGGCAGCAATTCAACTGGGTCTTGAGGCGAATGAAGATAAAACTTAAAATTGGAAAAGATGGCAAACAAAAAATTGAGTTTAAGAGAGCACAGTTTTAGGCCAGTTACCCAATTCAAGTACCTGGGAAGTGTGGTCACAGTTGATAAAAAATAGAGAGTGAAATACAAGCCAGAATAGCAGCATGAAATAGGTGTTATTCCCCGCTACAAAGAGTGTTTCATTTAAAATCATTCTCTAAAAGAATACAAATTCAACTGTACAAAACCATAGTAAGACCGGTAGTCATGTATGGGTGCGAGACATGGCCCCTGACCATAAAATCAGAACTTATGGTCAACACACGGGAAAGAAAAATATTAAGAAGAATCTGGGGCGGAGTGGCCGAAAATGGTGTATGGAGAAGAAGAAAGAATGAGGAGCTGATGGAGCTATATGGGGAGCCGGACATGACGGCGTTGATAAAGAAAGCCTGACTGAGATGGATGGCACATGTGGAAAGAATGCCGGACCACAGGATAGTAAAGATAATGCTCAATGAGAAACCGGACGGTAAACGAAGCAGAGGACTACCTCGGATCAGATGGCTGGATGATGTCGAAGAGGACCTGTATGAAACTGGAGGGGAATAGCACAGGATCGCCGAGATTGGTCGGCTGTGGTGTTGGAGGCCCGGGTTCTTGCAGGACCGTAGAGCCAAAATAATAATCATAATAATCTTATACTTATAATAATAATCATATTATAATATCTTATCTTATAGTATAATAAATGATAGAGTAATTAAATAAGAAGAATAATTAAGAAAGTTTAAATAATTTTATTATTGGAAGAAAGGAACCTTTACCCTTGATGGGGTATTATAACTCTATAAATCACGAAGCATTAATTCATTACTTCCTTTCCGTTATTAATTGGTAGAACTTCCTTGGGCTCACTCAGTTTCTATTAAATCAGAAAAAAATCCAGGCGGAATTGAGCTAGGGAAAATTGGTGCGAGTTTCGATTAATTCCAGAATTGTGAAGAAGCCGTAGTACTGTCCTGACCAAATAAGTTATTGGATAGATAAAAATATAATTTAATTCACCAAAAGCCTTTTTTATTCACTGATGGGCATGATTATGGGATTACTACAGTCTCGAAACGTCGTCAAAAGAAATTGTAACGAATAGACTGTTCGGTCGATTAGCCTTAGCAGCAAAAGTGACCGAACCTTCAAAGTGTTGTACTTTTAATAAGACATATGTGCTAAAGGTTAGTTAAATTCATTTTGTGAAATGTGTTAAAGTACTAGTTGGAAAGGACGTGTAATTTAATTCCTTAATAATATACAGAATAAAATCACGTTAAAACAATCTTGCATATATATATATATATATATATATATATATATATATATATATATATATATATATATATATATATATAAAATTGTAATTGATCTTATATTGCATGCATATGCTGTTATGCTCTAATATGCATGATAAAATAAATATTTGAATAGAGTATCTCACGCCAACATTTCCCATTAATTAATTATTGAAATAAATTCTCACGAAAATATATTGTGAAGAGCAAGTTGAAAATCGTTACATTTTTCATATCATTCTCATCACGATGGCTTTGAATATTTTATTACCCTTCAAGGCAGCAGGTGCCAGTTGGGGGAGCAATTTAGTTGTCAGCACCCCGTACTTATTCGAAACCAATATTTTTAATATCGGTTTTAATATTACCTACCCTGCTTCCCCTCCAGCATTAGGGGAGACATGGAAAAAATTGTAAAACCCAAGAAGGATATTACCGAATAGAAGGGGATTCCATTAATGAAAGTGAGAGCGGGGTAGCTCAGTGCACGAAGTATTTATATTACTAAGCAATGATATGCCATTGCTATACTGAGGGTTCTGGGATCTACAGACCCTCCTGGGGCTCATCCACCCTAAAGGATGAGGGTACTCTCAATTACTAGAAAAAACCTAGCGGTTGAGCGTGATCTGTGACCAAGTTCTAGTCTTCTCTTCGTACAACTTAAAGAACTTCATTATAACTTATAAGTTCTATATTGGTGGAATTTAAAAAGACAATGATTAAACGACTTGCCGGTTCACAAGGGATTTAATACTCTCATATCGATGCCTTAGTTCACACATGTGTTAAGTGCCGAAAACTAGATTTTACATGAGTCAATTTGATAATAATATAACAGAAGAAATACAGTTCAAGTTTAAGCAATTCAGATTTTATTTTTCACTAATTAGAAAATGTAGAGAATACACTTACAGGCTTGGTAGAATTTTTTTTGGGGGGCTTTTAGAACCTTTTGTCCTATGCCGAAACCCAGAACATTTTTTCGCCAATACTCCCGGTCTTTCCAATCTCCCTCCACCAAGCCTCTTGCTGCCATCTCCTCTTCAAATCATTGCAGCCAAGTTTTTCTTGGGCGGCCTCTTTTTCGTCTCTCCTCTGGATATAGTCCAATATCATCTCTCGGGGCCCGTTCTTCTCAGATGAACATACTGCAGCTGATTGGTCCCAGTTTTGTGCATTATCGTTTCCACTTTAACGATATCTCTAATGGCAGAGCTTTTCACTCGTTCAACTCTGGTAATGCGACAATTTCTTCTCCAACAATCAATTTCTGCAGCTTGCAGCCTTTGTGCATCTCTTGGTCCAACGACCCACATTTCCGAACCATAAAGGGTTACACCCTCAATAAAGGTATTAAAAATTCTCTTTATGGTTTATAGCGAAACACTTGCGCTCCACAGTACGGAGTTTACCATGCCGCTAACCTTTTTTCCTTTGGTTATATTTTCATTTATATCCTTGTTACCTATGTACACTCCCAAATACTTTAAGAAAGCACTCCGATCAAGTGACCAATTTTCCAATGTGAGAGAAGATGTAGAAGCTTTGAAGCCCATGTATTCTGTCTTCTCTTTGCCGATTTCTAGACCCCATTTGGAGTATTCCTCTTCTAGCTTCCTTAGCATATAATTAAGATCATCTTCCTCAGAAGCTATCACCACTTGATCGTCAGAAAAATGTAGACTGTATAATGTTTCCTCCTTACATCCATGCCCCGACATTTCCTTTTCCATTCTTTCAATGCTTCCTCCAGATACAAGTTGAAAAGGGTGGTTGATAAGCTACATCCTTGTCTTACGCCTTTGTTGGTAGGGAAACTGTTTGACAGATAGTTTTTACCTTAGCTTCCGCTCCGCGATATAAGCTTTTAATTGCTTCAACAAGATCTTCGCTAACTCCCATATTTCCCAGTGCCATCTATAGAAGTTTCAATGGAACCGTATCGTATGCTTTTTTTATATCAACGAAAGCGAGGTGAACTTCACGGCCACAAGCCAATTTCTTATGTAGCAGTGTGATGGTGAACACATGATCCGCACAGGACCTTCATGCTCTAAAACCAGCCTGCTCTTTCGACATACACCCTTCTACTTCCCGCTCCAATCTGTTCTTTAAAACTCGACCGGATAGCCTACTCATACTGCTTAAAACAGCGATACAACGGTAGTTGATTCATACACCGTGTGATCAACTCAATTTTTTCTTTCAAACATGTTGATCCTGGCTTGTTTAGTGTACATGATATTTCTTATCTATTCCCCAAAGGAAACTTCACTTTGGAACAGATTACTATTTTTGTCACCTTAAAGAAACGATAAAACATGAGAATAATTTCAACAAAATTAATAAATTAGCCTTAGTTCCTAATTATATTTCTCGTAAGAAAACTTTTTCAAAACTTGATGACAGGCTATAGGAAATTTAGAAGGAACACCAATTCCAAGGGAAGTTGTTATTATTGACCATATTTCCTATTTCCCTGAAAGGGTCGCCGGGCTGGATAATAGACATAATAGCCAGGTAGCTCCATTGGCAGATTGGACTTCCAGGTAGGAAATGGAGGGATAATTGCCTCATAGTTCACTCCTTCGTCCAATGCTTCGGAAATAATAAGCACATATATAGTACTTGGGAGACTTTATTTTATTGTTAACATCTACAGAAGCGACTACGTTCATTACCAATCTTAGTCTAAAATATTTTGGCAACAGAGGAGTTAATGTCGTGCACTGAGGTCTGCTTAAGTAAGTTCATATTTTAGAATATTAAATCACTTGTGATTTGGCGATTGTCCTTATAACGTTTATCAAATTAAACTAAAGTGAGAAGAATATGCACCTATAGAGGTGAAGATGGGGTTAATGATAAGCTGAGTGAATATATGAGGGTGAATTTGTGCTGAAGAGTGTAAATTGGCATATTGGCAACTGAGCTAGTATTTTGTAGTATTTTGTTTATGACGTTGTTTATAGCTGCCTCCTCGCCCGCTCCACCTACCGAAGTGTGTAACTCAATCCCTCCTATCATCCGCCATGCTTCTTCACTGTCTTAATTTAAATCTTTGCTTTTCCAATATCTCCTTGCTTCCCAAAAAGATGTTCTGTAAACAGGTTAGCCATTTTCTCAAATGAATCAGTATTGAATAATTGATTTTGCTGTTTAATTGTTTTTGTTTCTTTTTCGAAAAGAAGATGTACATTATGTAAAGAAATTATTGCTTGCTAGCTCATACATTTGTATGTTGTTATTAATTTATTTATTCTCTATAATTGGTTAATATCTTGTCACGATTCGTATATATTTTTCCCTTCGTTTTGCCCAACTCCAAACCACGTCCCAATTTCAATTGCTTCTCATTTGTTACTTTCTTTTCCTCCAATATTCTCTCATATTTTCACCATGTCTCTTTTTTCTTTCTTCTGAACATTTTTTGCCTGTTCTTTTATTGCCTGTATCCTGGAAACCCAAGTCCAACACTATCTTTCTGAAGGCATCTCTCTGTGCTGCAGCCTCCTCTTTTATCTAATGTACCTCTGAATCTTTTTTAATTTCTCGGAGTACTTTCTATTTATTTTTTTTTTTTTTGGCACTTTTTAAATGATTTATGACTTGTATTATTTAGCCTTCTGGCCAAATATAGATTATGTTTCTTTTCTTGTTAATGCCGGTTATTCTAAAGGGGCTTATTCCCAGAATAAAGTTACTTTTCTATTCTATTCTATAGTGTCAAAATTGCAACGATTTTCTTTTATTGTCGCTCTTTTCATCCGTCAGATGTTTCTACCTACCGGTGAGCTCACTCTACTGTGAGCTGTCGTTACGTGCGGATGCAAATCAGTTGTTTTTACGGCCAAGTAATTGCCAAGTTTTACTATTTTACCTTATCTTTTCTTTGCGGCTCAGCGGTAAGCATCCTATTAAAATTTGTAAATAAAATTATATATAATAATTTTTTTTATTAATTATTTGTCTATGATTTTTTAGTTGGTGTCATGGTTATATAGTTGTTGTTATCTTTTGTTGTAATGATTATATCACGAACATTATTATGAGTACAACCTACTTTTTTGGACTTTTTTATTTAATCAATTTTGACCTTGGACCGAAAACCCGACAACCTGGTCACAAAATAAATCTCGGAGCAGTTACAGTTTCCAAATATTCTTCTTCGTCAAATTTTAAACTAATGAAAATACACCACATTTTAATCTTCGATACCATGTAATCTGTAAATTAAAGATCTTTATTATTTTAGTGGTTTGAACGTTTTATCATACTTCAGTCATCGGAGCTTTCAAATCCTCACAATATTTCTGTAGTGTGGTTTTCCTTTATACAGATTTGTAGGATGCACCCCTAACATTAACTATAACATGAACATCTGTAACAAAGGTATTATATGATATATATAAACGTATTACATACCTATAAACTTGTGTTATACGCATGGAATGGAAACTGTAATTAATTAAGTTAATTGCATATTTAAGTTAATTACAGTGGGTTATCCCTGGTAGTGTACGAGAGTGTTCATCTGGGGCTGCTAAAGCATTCAGTATATATCACCGAAATATATTGGAAGAAGCGATAGTTCTTTTGATTTAGTTTAAACATATTTTTTTATTATATAATGATCAACGAAGTCAATGTTTCAACTGTTTAATAATTTAATGTTTTGAGCTCATACAATTTTTCAAAAAAAGAAACTACACAGGCAGGGTTGTTCCGCTTTATGTTTTTAATTGAAAGCTGATAAAGAAATGATCTATCATATTTCCAAGATTCCAATATACATGAAAAAATATGACATACTTAACAAAACATTGTTAACTTCTTCTGAATGTTCTTTGGATGTTGACGATTATAACGGTACATTTTATTTAACTGAGCGTTGCACGAAACAAGCCTATCGATGTTAATCCTGTGAATTGCCTGAGGAATTTCCACCAGGTATGAAGCTTGCGACCTGGATTTCCCTTATCTATCTCTTAAAGTTTTTCCCAGACTTTAAGATTATTAATGCATGATTAAATACAGCTAACGCTAGTTTTTATTTTGCATCACATGACCAAAATATGTCAATTTAAATATTTTGATGATATCCAATATCTCGAGGGGCTTCTGTATTTGTTGTTGGATGCTTTGGTTGTAGACATGGTGCACCCATGAAACTTTGAGAATACGCAGACAACACCACATCTCGAAATTTCGTAGTATTGTTAATTAGTATAAATTATTCAATTTTGAAGTTAGCAGAATCCAACTTGCGGGGTGCTCTTTCTCTTCCTCTCTTTCTCTCTCTCTTCCTCTTTCTCTCTCTCTCTCTCTCTCTCTCTCACTCTCTCTCTCTCTCTCATTTGATCTCTCGATTGACCTGTGAGATCCTGTAATTATCACCACCCCTTCATTACCAGAATCAGTGAGGGCAGTAAGACAAAGTAATGGCAACATCATGATGACGCCATGTTGATACCTAAGATCAGTAATGAAGATTGTTAACACCTCTGCAAGACGGAATAAACATGGACGATAGACAGTGGGATCCGCAAGGCACCGCTCTCAGGCCCTGCATAAATACATTATTCAGGAGACCCTCGGTTCTCTCTTTCTGGATGTTTTATTAATTCCGTTGCTATGCCATCTTCGGACAGCGGAGCTCTTTATTGGAATACCGACCCTGTCTTCTTCCGAAAGGCGCCAAGAGAGAAAAAAAATGGCCCCTGAAGACAGCTAAATTTAGTTCGACATCATTAGTTGGTTAAACAGCTCCGGCAAAAGGCAGTTTGTCTTTTAAATTGTCAGTGTAGTTAGGAAGAATCGCTTGGAAGCTGGAACAACTGTGTACATCGTTACTTGAGGGAACATAATTTTTTTTAAGAGAAACAGTTTTCTCTCACTTTTTCTCTTCTATTAGTTAACTCGGAAGATAAATGTTTGGAGTTAAAAATTCAATATAATCAGATTAACGGCACTTCGAGTATAATACAATCAATGCTTTTATTGAATCTTAGAAATTGTCACTTTTCAACTTTTTAGTAGCTTCAGTAACAGTTAAGAGAAAAAAGAACATTCTGTATTCAAAAAGAATAATCTCATTTTCTATGAAAACTAAACAAAAAACTTAAGAACAGAACGAACATTTTTTTCTAAAATAAAAAGGAATATTCATAAATGAAGTATATTAGTAAAAATGGAGATCGTAGAAAGAAAGATCTTAAGGAAAATTCTTTGCCCAAGACCAAGATGAATACTGACGACGAAATAACAGTGATCTGTACACTCATCTTCCAAAAATATCTGATGATAAAAACGAGAATAGCATTTTATGGCCACTTCTTAAGAATAAAACAGACGATATTAGATTCATATGTATTTTGCAGTAAAGAAGACCAAACCTGCCTGATTCGAAGAGGTAAAAAAAGATGGAGATTCCCTACGTGGATGTTCTGGAAAGCAACCGTCACCGGATGAAATTGGATACTCGCGTTGGTTTTCAAGAAAAACCAAAGCTGAAGACGGAAAACAATTAAGTATTTTGTAATAGGCAAAAGAACAAACAATATAAATGTTTTAATGAGAAAAAGAGCATCACAAAAAATATGTATTATCACTAAATACTATCTCCATTATCCAACATTTATATTATAAACACATTTTGACATAGCTTAACCCCATGACGCTAGTTTTTTAACTAATTTTATCATTAATTTGATTATTTGTTGATTAAAAATAGTTCGGGTTAAATTTGATTTACACCAAAAATGAAATGTATACAAGAAATGACCTTTTTCTAAATCGAATAATTTTATTCCAATAGGAAATAGAAAGGGGTAATCAAACAGTTAAAAATATAATCCATTCCATTAATTTGAGATGTCTAAAAGATAATGTTTTAAACAACGACTAGAGACGATAAGGATCAAATTGTAGATTATATCTATTTATTTTTTCAACCGAGACGAGATAGGGTGAGGAACGCGACGATAAGAACCAATCTGGGCATACGACCAGCAGCAGACGTCGTTGAGGAACATAGGATTAGATGGGTCGGACATGTCTCCCGTATGGCTGATGATCGTTTGGCTAAAGCCACATACGAGACTAAAGTGGAAGGTGGAAGACCTCAGGGAAGTCCTATAAGAACCTGGGAGAACGGGGTTAAGGAAGCCTTTGACAGGAGAGGCGGGGAATGGAGAAGGAGAAAGTTGTTGGTTCAGGATCGAGACAAATGGATCAAGCTCTATAAGCAGGCTCCTCACGCAGCTTAAAGCGGTAGACAGGAAGAGATTAAGTAAGTAAGTATTTTTTCAACCGGAATAGAAAATTAAAGAAAAGAATTTCATAGATGATGAAAATAAGATTGATTGATTGATTGGGTTTTATAGTTAGGTTCATAAAGTTGTTTAAAAAACTTCTGTTCAGACTTAAGCCCATTTTATTAGTTTTACGAAATTGCTCTTTCTCATGTTTTTATTTCTTAATGGTCTTAAATTTTTAATAGCCACATGGTTTATAGAAGTCATCACTCCCCGAAATGAGTTTTATAACATTCCACTCTTTTTATAAGTCATCGATAAAATACTTAAAGGCATTTGTTCATAAAAGAGTAATGTTAAAATAATATAATTAAAATTTGCCCTTTCATAAATTTTTTTATAATAACTTAATAAAAAATTTGTTGTTGAGTTGCAGTTCAACTTCAGTCATTAACCCTTCTTCCTTATAAGCATATTAAAAAATGACTTATGCACTCCTACTAGATCTACTCTTAATCTATAAATATACTTATTAAAATGTTGATATTGTATAAAATTATGTATGAAATTATACAAAACTGTAGTAATACCCCCTATTATAGTATACAAAAGTAAATAAAAATGTAAGAAAAAATAAGCTTTTACTTTTAAGTGATTTAACCATTAGCGATAATGATACAACAATCTATGTCGTATTAAACAATGTAAAAAGTCATGGTAGGATGTAAATGAAAGCACGGTTAGCGATTTTTTAACAATATATATATATAAGCAATCCACGGCACAAGTGATATGACATTTTACCAACGAAAAACAATATTTTACGAACAGAGAAAACATGATATATACATATATGATGATATATATATATATATATATATATATATATAGATATATATATGTATACATATATAATATGATATATAGTAATATAAATATATGGGATAAAAAAGTACAATATAGGAACATTATAAAATAGAATGATCATGTGAGCATGTAATTGGAATGAACTCTTATCAATTCCTATAAAGCAATTTCTTGTAAGTAAATAAATATTTTGGAAAGGAATTTTAATCAGTTTTATAACTCAATATGTATAATACTATGAAAATAATCCAATGCAATATTGATACATGATTCATTACAATATTCTAGTTTAACGACACACTTATTTACTCCAAGTTAGGGATATTTAACATCGCGTTTTATTTAACATGGAGAAGGTATGGATTTCATCGCACACATAGAAAGGAAATTTTTTTTGAAGGGTTAAAGTGCTTATAAATTAACTAATTTTACGAAGTACCTTTAAAAATTACTATAGTTTTTTTTTTCTATTAATTCCGCGGCAATAAATTGGTAACGGAATTAAGGTTTATTATATTAAATTGATTAGAAAAATCTACGGGCCCAAAAAGACACCCGAAGGATACAGGCTAAAGTCCAACAAAGAAATATACAGTAACAACAAAATCTTGGAGACCGACATCAGGGTAAGAAGACTTAAATTCTATGGACATATGATGAGGATGAGCCCAGAAAGGTTAAGCCGGGGAATCTTCTGGCGATTCCACCAGCGCAAGAACACGACGGGGTTTTTCAAGCAGACCAGGGTCGACATGGATTCAGCAGGGCTGAAGGACTCAGACTGTCAGGATAGAGACACGTATAGAAAGCCACTGAACGATATAAAGGTCTTTGTGGGCAAAGAATGCCCAAAAAGGGGTTGTGCGTGGTCAGAGAAAAGGAAGCGCAGACACGCGGAGCCCATGAGGGAGGTATGGAGATAGAGGAAGTTGAGGAGGAAAACCTAAACATGATATTCGCCTGGTCTTTAAGGCCTTTTATATTTTGACGTTCAAGTTGTTATGGCTGAAGAGCTTTAGTAATTAGATAGATATGTTTAAATCCCATCTTATAAAAATTACAAATAATTTTAAGGGATATGCAAATAAGTACATCGCTTATATTTTAAATTATTTTGTAAAATAAAAAATATATTAATAAGTACAGTATTATGCAGTAGACAAGAAACAAAACAATATAAATGCTCAACTGAGGACTAGAATATCATCAAAAATAAATACCATCAGGATTTTCTATTAGCATCTATGCTAGAAAAACATTAATATGTTGAGAGGATGGCAGTAGTTTCAGTAGATAATCGAAGCGTGAGCAGTACCAGTAACAGTTGAAATAGACATTCAATGCTAGTGAAAATAGATCTCATATTATATTTTTAATAAAATAATCAAAGAGAAGAAATATTTGTCGAGTGACTCCATAGTGTGATTATATATTGTAAAATTTGAAAACAAATTGACAAATATTTAATTTAATTTGTTTGACAATAACAATATATTAATACAAATTTAATTTATGAAACAAAATAGATTAGATGTATTTTTATTAGTTGCTTTTTGTCGACCGTTCATAATATAACTTTTTCAGGATCTCCAGGTACGTTACTAAGTAAAAAACTTTTAACAAAATTGTTAAAAGCTGTTTAGCAACGATACAGTTTTAAAAGCAAAGTTTTAATATGTTCATACTAACAGTGTATAATACTGTGACTTTCAGTGAATTTACAGTAAATAGTTGAAATCAGATCAAACCAAATTCTTAATAAATGAAAATTGACAAATATTTATACTTTGTGATAAGAATTTGAAGAAGTTTATAATAAGAATACTATTAATACGTAGCAATTACATGAAAATTTTGTTTTACTGCATGAACACATTTCCAAGTAATACTCAATTAGTTACTATGTAATAATTGCTATGTAAAGAAATCATAATGATGTTTACTACACTACATTTACAGCTGGCTGATAAATATTCTTTGAAACAATTAGAGAGCTATTGTTGTAAGAAAACAGAATCGAGGAAGGCAAAAATAAGCACTAAGCCTCAGACAATGGGCTCCTTTCGATTGTCAACCCAGAGCTAATTCATCGCAAGTAGGTGCAGCCCTCATTCAAGTATCGGCTGCTTCCGAGGACTTTACAAAGTAGTCTCAGTCTCTAATCATAAAAGTTTATCCCAACTTTCTGAGGTTTAATTACCCTCGCTCGTTTGGACTTAAAACGTTTACAACTTGTCAGTTCATTTATAATAACGATTCATATAAATATAACGAAATACCTGTTTTTTATTTAAATGCAGCTTCTATTAACACTAATTGGAACAGTAAGTTATTTTTCCTAATTTTATGCCCTTTCATCTATTTTGTGATTCTTCACAACAATAATAGTTTTGACGATCATCAAGTTAAGTACGATAACTAATAATTAATGAGAAATTAACTTAAATTTACAAACTATATTAAAAAACAACAACAGATAACGTGAAATAAACTAAAACACTCACAATTTATTAAATAATCCAAAACAACTCATTAATGAATCATAAAAAAATAACTCCTAATAAAATCAATTTGGTTTTGTTAAAATGATTTTTATAAATAATAAGTAACTTTTTAAGGATTAATAATGGAAATGAGAATATGAACAAAAACCTGTTGATATTTTTGTTAATGAAATGCCAGCTAAAAGAAACGATCTACCAAATTTCCAAGTTATTATATCAGCTAATAAAATCGAAATTTATTCCACAGATTGTTCTTATTTTATTTTTATGAAGAAGTTTTATAAACACTTCCAGGGGAAAGGAATCATTTCTGAATTGATTTACATTACATAAATACCCATTAAGAATCACCAAATCCCCTTCCTACATAAGATTTGGCTTGAAAACTGTACAGTCCACATCATGTTAAGAAGCAAGCATACTCGTCATGCTTTGTATATACAATTTTAATCAAAACTGCATGAATACAAATTGCGTTGGTCATCATCGTGATTTATTTTTTCTTCCCAATAGCCGATTTATCTATTTATTTTTTATCGAACTGTTATTTTTCGTCACACACTTTTCTTAAGTAAATTTATTTATATCATGTATGCCTTCTATTATACGGCCTATTTTAAAAGTTTATGGATGATAATGCGTTGTTTGATTTTACTAATTTGAATTCTTATTCCATTATTCTTTCCTGTTTTCTTCATTTTCAGAAATTATGTATTTTCTATAATTATATAATCTATAATAGTTTATAACAGAGTTTAATATTTATTTCATTTGTGGGGTAAAGACGTAAACTGGAATTATATAAATGGGGGAAAGACAATGGGCACACTTAATAGGGAAAGGGTAAACCTTAAATGAAGTCATTAAGACTGGTTTATAAACGTGGAGTTTGGTATTCCACAAAGGGAGTATGTGTACCGTGGCATGTTATTAGTATGTGTACCATGGCATGTTATTAGTGTGTGGTTTGCCTGGAATATACCCCAGCCCGTCACAGGAGCTACATCTCTTCAAGCTTTTAGTGGCTTAGTGAGTTGAGAGCTGAGGGGGAATTGTTTATCTGTTCCTCTATCGACCCCGCTCTCCCTTGTCTCGAAGCTCTTATTAACCTCGAACTCCTCTTCATCTTCAAATATAATAATCATTATGATAACAATAATGATAGCAACAATAATAATAATAAATAAGGTGCTGAATCAACAATTGTTTCCGAAAATTGACGGTTAGGAGAATGGAAAAAACAATTCTCTCCATGAGAGGTTTACCAGCTAATTGAAATGACCGGCAAAGCTGGAAAGTTATTCTCCGAGACAGAAGATCAGGCTATTGCAACCACATCATATAGAAGATATGTTCTAAAAGACACAACATCGAATAAATACCGATTATGCTCAGTAACGTTACAATCAATCGAGTGTATCATTGGTGGATGCAGAGTGTTAGCTGGTACCTAAACTTGATATCTCAAGCGACAATGTGGCCAAAGTTTTGCATCAGGTTCGGGCGTTAAGGCACAACTTATTATTAGATGATGATACATCATTTAAGTACCACCCAAATAAATTTTTCCTAAAAAGTCACCTCAAGCTCTGTTGGGATGAATCAATTTTATCTGATCATACTATACGTCACGATTGAATTGATATCTTCCTTATAAAATTTAGAGAGATGAAAGAAAATATTATTGATTTATTCTTTTGATGGCGATTATTTTTAAATATTTTTATTTTGAAGAGAAAATATTTGTCTTTGCTGGGATTTGAACCCGGACGGTCCGCATCTCTAGCGCGGTGCTCTAACCATCTGAGGTATTTTCCTCGTAACCCAGCCAGACAAATCCATTCTCTTCACCGATCCTATATCCCCGT
The DNA here is from genome assembly GCA_964056705.1 of Troilus luridus. Taxonomy (NCBI): domain Eukaryota; kingdom Metazoa; phylum Arthropoda; class Insecta; order Hemiptera; family Pentatomidae; genus Troilus; species Troilus luridus. Next base: position 26,739,457 of record OZ057414.1, read on the forward strand.
GTTCTCGCAATTTTTCCGTTGTATACACGGGGAAGAATGTTCATTGAACATTACTTTAATTAGGATCTCGTTGACTTACGTCAATTTTATAATTATAATTTATTATTCATTTATTGTTCTTTTGATGGTGAATATTTTTAAATATTTTTATTTTGTAGAGAAAAGATTTGTCTTTGCCGGGATTCGAACCCGGACGGTCCGCATCTCTAGCTCGGTGCTCTAACCATCTGAGCTACCGAGGCTCGTAACCCAGCCAGGCAAATCCATTCTCTCCACCGATCCTATATCCCCGCGTTCTCGCAATTTTTGCAATATTTACACGGGGAAGAATGCATACATCGCAAAAACTGTTATACTCTAAAACGTATGGTAGAACTTCCTGGATCCCAAAATCCACAGTAGCGGGTACCAGGAGTCAGAAACTTCAGCTTGAGCGTATTACAAACGCAGGTGGTTGGACTTGTCCACCAACTCAATTTCAGCCCTAAAATAGTTGTAAAGACGAACAATAATAATATTAACATCAGGAATATCAGGAACTAGCGGCTGAACTAAAAGAGCTCTAACGTATGGAAAGCGTGGTGCTAACACCTGTTGTAATTCCACAAATGGATTGGTTCATAAATCCACGGTAGAGGGCACTGAGAGTCTGGGACTTCCGCTTGATGTTGTCAGGAGTATACTCGTATGCTTATATTGCGACTTCATTTAAGCCGAAAACTACGAGAATGACATGACTATACTTCCCTCAATCCAGTTAAATCTTTGTGCACAAAATTTGACTTTTTTACGGAGGCTTTAGATTAATAAAAGAATAGAACTGCAAGTAAGTAAGGGTGTTCATTAATATACAGTAGATAAATAAAATATTAATTGCCGTGTTTTAAATTAAATCTTGAACTTTTTTATGAATATTAATAATAATAGCGATAAGATTAAAAAAGGATTTTCCTCAAAAGAACCAATTACATTCAATATTAACAACATCTGACATTTATGGCAATAAATATAGGAAGGAATTTTCCCATGTTTAATTTTCACTTTATCATACTTATTTAATGCTCCATAATGTATATATTTGAACTTCAACAAATATTAGTGCAATCTGGATGCGTCCTGTCTGAAAATCAGTGGAGCTGAGAACGGGGGTTTTAATCAGACGGGTAAGTAATTATGTAAATAACCTCACTCATTATGTAAATACGTAATCAATGTGGTCATACTTTGCATTCTTAATTAAAGATATCACATACTCAGTATTCGCATCCATGAAAATGTATCATATAATTTGCTAGTTCGGCATCGCACTGACGATATGATATGTGATCGAGACCTCCATTCCACATTCTTTAAGAATCATTCATCAAAGATTCCGATATAGTATAAAAACACAGAGTCATTGCGTTTCGAAAAGACGGTTTATTAAGGTTCCATTCAATCCTATCTTGGGGATTAACAAAAAAAGTGGAATTTTCAAAGGAAATAATAGTATTAAAATTTAATAATAATAATTTTTAAACAAATTATTTACATATTGTATTAGAGAAGAGACAATATGTAAAATTCAGTAAGGAAGCTGAAGTATAGGCAAGACTCCATAATGTCATTTTTTCCCATTTGAGATTATTATTGTTGTTACCTTTTGATAGTTTAAACTACTTGATTATTTACTTATGTAGAATAGAATAGAATACAGTAATAATTTCATCTGGAACTAGGTTCTTTAATAGAGTTTATATCTGCTCAAGAGACTATATTATAAATTGCCTTTACTTAAGTTCTTGAAATCGTTGTAACGTCAGTTACTAGTGATGGATTTGAACTAATAATTATAAATGGTTAGAGAGCATCTATTTGGGAATTAAGGAGATGTAGGAAAAGCATGGGTGCAAATAGGAAAGAAGCATCACAGATATTAGTTGGAAGTGAGTTGCACGCTGTGGTGGAGCGAGCGAGAAATTAATGCTCGAATGTTTTGGTTTTGAGGAAACGAGTTTAAAGGTCGGAAACGTTAAATCATGTTTCCTGGGATTGCATAAAACATTTAAATTGTAAAAGATTGTAGATATTCTCATATGAGGGATGCTAAGAGTGGTTAGATCGGAGGAACAAGGAATGTCAAATGCTGCCTAGATTTTGAACAGAGGAACTGAAAGAGATGGGGAGATGATTTGAGAACAATGTAGGGAAGATTTGGATGAATTAAATAAGGGAATATGTATATAGCATTTTACTTCACTCTATTCTGGTTAACCCAGGCTCTGAGATCGGTCCACGTATATTCATAAGTATATATTTTAATATTCCATAAACTTAACCTTTAATGCCAAAAATTCCTTTGAATGATTCCTTATAATTATGGTTTCTTAGTTGCAATGATGATACCTATTACCAATGAACCAGTTGTGGAATCCTAGCGCCAAAAAGGAGTCGGAAAAACTGTTCTAACAGAAAAACGAACTAGGTGATGGAGATGTCCTAACTACTAGTTGTTGGACAAGTCCCATAGCTCTCTATAATGAATAACGATCGTTGCGATCGGGCCATAAAACCGATCTCATCGACTCCATTAGATCGGCCGTTGCTATTTTGCTTTAATTCCCCCTCGTGATCCTTTATGTACTCGTGTACCCTCGCAACGGCCCCTACCGGCCTTAACGGCCCTCCCTAGTCCATTTATCTGAATGTATTTACCGCCGGGTCTTGGAGTGATTCATTAGGTTAAGCGGGAGTTGTGGCCTCGCGAAATAAAGTCTTGTTTAAACTGTTCTCCTCGTAACCATAATGCGCTGGGCCGAAAAAATTGTCCCTCTTAAAGAGATCTCATAAAATAATAATCTGCAAACCGATATTGTTCGAATCCTACGCCTCCCTGAATTATTTATCTCTCAAGATACGTATTTATATTTATAAGTATAATATCTTTGAAAATAAACAGAATTCTCATTGTCCTATCGAAAAATATAAGAATCTTAAAGAGGTTGATTTTTGGATCATTCTTTCTTTCCAATATTACGGAATTTTTACTTTTGTTTTAATTTGTTTACATTGTAAATCTTGAATTTGCAGTACTTTTCATTATATATTTTTTCCGACATGAAATTTTGTTTTTGTGTACTTTTTTAGCACTTTTGTAATTACCTTTGGATTATGCCCAGATGAACATTCTGTTATTTTTGTACAAATATTTTATTGTTAAGGGAACTAGTCCCAGATTTTTTTAAAAGTTCTGTTCTATTCTGTTAAACTAAGAAAAAAATCACTAATACTAACATTAACCTAAAAAAAATTAACACCGCATCTAAAATGTATGATATGTTTTATCTTCATCATTGTGATTTACTAGTGGCCTGATGACCCCTAAATTTACTGAAAACCTTTACTCGTTAATTTCTTTTTTCCAATGCATTTAGAGAATTATTATACGTTTATAAATATAAAATGAAAGAACTAGTGTACCATTCAATTGTAATCCATAATATACTATGTATATTCCTCTCTTAAAATGCACCTGGTGCAGTAAAAGAGAAGCCATTAGTCATATTAATATGTTATTGTCAAAAATTAATAAAAGCCAAGGGGCTAAGAAAGGAAAAAAAATATAAAATGTATAATTAGGTAAAACATTAAATACTCCTTCCAGTTATTTAATTTGTGTTAATAGGCGTGAAGTTGCCTGAAATAGAGAACTTACCTATTGAAGGCAATAAAATAGTTCTCGACTCCTCCAGCACTCTTCATCTACAAAATGAAGTGCTCATGGAAGACTCAAGTTAAGTCGCTATTATTGGCCCGGAGACAATGCTACTCGCCCGCCACCTAGCGGCCCTTCAGCCAATTTATTGTCTAGGGCCTGTCGCATTGTTCTCTATATGACTACTCCATCCTTCGAGTCTGGCTTCCTCACCCTCAAGAGCCTCGAGTTTGTCGATGCTTTTCCAAGCCATTGGTACCATACTTATATGGTAAACATTTATAAGAATTCGTATGATTCATTTAAAAAAAACTTGATTTATTCCTCCATCCTGATCGTGAAATATTTGTAATAATTATCTATAATAGTTCTAAAAGATATACTAGAATTATAACATTCTGAATAACAACAATCCAAATATGTTAACAAAAATAGGAACAAATTCTCGGTTTTCATTTTGGATTGACCCTAGTTTTTAACCCCTACAAAGAGGGTACTGTTAATTGAAAGAAAACCACGTGGCGTGAGCTCTGACAAATCGCCTATCTGCGCAAATGTTGTCCTAGAAGTAGTAAAATCTCTAACTTATGCAGAACACAAGACCTTGAAGTATTGTAGTCGTACTGGTTTATTTATATGTAGCTTGGTAACTGTATTCAATACTAAATACAAATATTTTTTTGTCCTTTTCAAAAATATAAGAATGTTAGAGGGGTAGATTCTTAGATCATTATTTCTTTCCAATATTATATAATTTATTAGTTAGTTGTTTTAATTTTAAATATTTTTATTTTGAAGAGAAAAGATATTCCCCCGGCCGGGGTTAAAACCCGGGTCCTCTTTCTTACCGTGACAGGACTCTACCAACTAAGCTACCGGAGTTGGTTCCAGCCGGGGACAAATCTTTTCTCTTATCTGATCCCATGTCCCCGTGTTCTCGCCAGTATTGCGATGTATACACGAGAACGAATGTTCTTTGAGCATTACTTTAATTTTAGCATTTTGTTGACATACGTCATATTACTATTTATAATGTATTAGTTAGTTGATTTAATTTTAAATATTTTTATTTTGAAGAGAAAATATATAGTATCCCGGCCGGGGCATATCTTTTCTCTTCAAAATAAATTATATAACTTAGTTTATTCACTTTTGTTGCAACTAGTTTACATGTTAAATATTTTATTTGCAGTAGTTTTTATTAAATATTTTTTCCGACATGAAGTTTTTGTTTAATTGTTTAGCGTTTATGTAAATAACTTTTGATTATGCCCAGATAAATATTCTGTTATTTTTGTACACATTTGTTGTTGTTGTGGGAACTAGTCCCAGGATTAAATTGTTTTAGCTTTTATTCTTTTCTATTCTGTTGCAAGATGAAAAAAATAGAATAAATAAATTGTATTATATTCTAGACTAAAGATATAAGGACAATATATGTATTCGAATTAACTCAATAACTGATAGTGAAAATATATATTTTTAAAAATATAAATTATTAAAAAAAACGAGCAGTATCTTAAATGCAGTCATTTTATATACATCTTTTCTAATCAGCCATTCATAATTGTATGCGAAGTGGAAAGAAAAAGAAATATCGAAAAGCTGAAAGTTTACATATGGAACGGTCTAAATAGATCAAAATAGCAGAAATAATATTAGGAAGAAAACGGTCTGGGTAGAGGTAATAAAATTCTCTTATATAGGGAGAACTGTTTATTTGGAAGCCGACGTTTCAACCCACATTGCAGGTCTTCTTCAGGGCTAGTGTGATTGGGAGTTGACACAAGACGGAGTTTGCACACAGAAATAGCTAAACACAAATGAACAAATATGTAATAAAATAAAATAAATACTAGGTGGATATAATTAAAGTGTACTAAGCGAATTTATAACTACATGGATCTGTAATATATTAGTAATGGATTAATGAAATGAAGGAACATCCTATTATGTACAGTTGTTTTTACTTTACTATTGTATTTGTTTTTGGAATAGTTAGACATCTATGAATTAAGGGAAACCATTCAGTTTTATTGGGATACAAAGTTGTATTTTTTCAATTCATTAGCATTCCTGTTTTGCTAGGCTAATAGTAGTTCTCCTTTACAAGGCAGAACTTAGTGAAGGAGCTGAACTCCCAACTGCCTCGCTGTTTTCCAAAACTGGAACAAGTAGTCCACTTCGGAGCGCAATAAAACCTCCCAGCGGTCTGATAATAGTGCTACTGGAGACTCCAGTGAATGCAGGCTCCAGCCGGAACCGGCCCTGCTAATCACCTCTCGAATCGACCTCACCGGTTACCCCACTCTCCCTGTTTCCTTAAAGTGGCAGTTAGTTTGAAGTCATTAAGGGTTGCCAATTCCGTTTTAGGGCTGCTGTATTTTTTGTTTCTTATTATATATCAATAGCTTGATTCAGTCTCCTTAAAGGATATTTGTCATTTTTTTTAAATGCCTTGTTTTGTCCCTCATGAGGTTATTTTTCTTATTATTTTATTTGGAATGCCATTATTATTATATTATCTATATTATTGCTATATTATCAGAAAATAAAAACTATTTATTAATTATATTTATGAATAGATTTATTTAGTCTTCTTAATAAATATTTGTCGTTTTATGAATGCTTTATTATGTCCTTTATGAGGTTAGTAATTATTTATGATAGTTATTTTAACTTGTAGGTTGGTTGGGTTTTTACGAATTTACTAATCAGTCAAAATTAACACCTTAATATATGTACAACTCTAAGTAGAACTCTCTCTTCTCAGTTTCCTTTCAATAAGTGTCCTGCACTGTGCCCTTCTCTCTATACCCTTTTCTGCAGGTATAACTTCTCAGGTCTAACTTCTATCTAGTTTTTATATCCACAGTATTGACAATTTATATTATAACTTATCACTTCTAAAACCAAATATCTGTACGATACATAGCAGCTAGAATAATGCCTGAAGTTATTAGCACGTTGCATTTGATCTCAGTAGTAGTTTTAGAAATACGAGTAAAAGCCTTTTTTTTTTTTTTTTTTTTTTAAACACAGAAAACATGAGAAATTAAAAGATGTAGGGAAAACTGGGATATAATGAGGAAAATATATGAAACAGAAATTATTCAGGGATATTTACATATGTGATAAAAATTTCGATTTTTTACAATGAATATAAAAATGGTAGGCTTCGTTCTCATGTAAAAAAAAAAACACATAAAAAATCATTGGATATTCTCTGGAAGATTCTCATTCGAGGTATATTGACAGGTATATAGACAGGTCAAGTTGAAATCTTATGATTAGTGAAACGATATTCTTCATTAACTTAAGTGCTAATGGAGTTTATACTTTATCAGGTAATAACGGATGAGCTTCCGCAATTTTCGATTAAAAGGATCGAACCGTTCTTCTTTTATTATTTTTTCTACGGGAAAACTGGGCTGTAATAATGATTTTATCATTAAAATTTATTTAGCTCGCAACCAGCACAACTTAATTTATTGTTGCTTATGAAAATGAGAACTGAAGCAGGTTCACAGAGCTAAAAAGGCAGAGAACTTTGCGAATATATTATAGAAATTTATGAAGCCCGTAACTATCATACACTTTCATAATGATTTTTTATGATCAAAGAAATTAGTTTTTTTTTCTGTAAAAGAAAGAAGCATTATAAATATAGTAAAAATTTATGATATTCATAATTTTGTACTGTGTTTTCTAAGAAAACATGTTTTTATGAACGATTTCAATACACTCATTGTTCCTCTAGTAAATTAGTTGAGGTATATTTATAACCATTACTTATTATACAAAAAAAAAAAATTATAACTGGTTTAGGGAGATAACGAATAGAATTTTTTGATAAATACCTAAATGCGTTAACATAATATCAAAAAATGTTGCTTCTAACATTTTGGACTTATGAGCTGGAATAACTGCGACCACGTTTCCGGCACTTCACTAAGCCTCAGGTGTTTCGCAGGATCTAACATTAATGGAGCTATAAAAGAAAATAAAGCTTTAACTTCAAGGGAAATTCTTATTATAATGTATATCCTTGGAATTGAAAATAATATATCTTTTCTTAAAAAATAATAATTCAACCATTTTGATATATGACTTGATATATAATGTGAAATGAGGTTCATGCCACACAAACTTGACCTCTCTAAGTTCTACCCTTCCCGGTTAACCAATAGAGTTAATCAATAAAATTATAAATAATGTAGGAAAATGGCATTTTTTTCATGATTGTAGACGCCTCATCCCTCCAATTTTAGTGTTAACTATTAAATGTTAACGATTAATAATTAAATATCAACTATTAAAGAATCTTAATAATTCACTTATTTAGCGTGAAGTCCTAATCGTAGGAAAAATTATTTAAAAAATTGTATATATATATAATGGTGGTATTAGTTTTGCATGATGTTTTAACATAAATTTGAAAACAAAAAATCTATGGTGCCAAAAAAAAAATGTTGATTTCTTATTTAATTAATTTTAGCGATTTGATAAAGGGTTCTTGACGAAATTTATTTAAGGTGTGTCTTATCATTTTTTTTTGTATTAGGATACATTAACACCATTTATTCTCCATAGTTTGAATTCCCCCATTAGCCTTAAGAAATTTATTGAAGATTTTTTTTAATGGAAAAATATAAACTTTACTTAAATAAATAATGAGTCTCTTGTCAACAGTCTACTAATAAGGTCTAATAATGTCTGTTGGAACAGTCTACGTTGTTGTTGTTCAAAGGCGTAAAATACCTTCAGAATAGTGATATTCTCGTAGGCATAAGTGGGTGTCAGGATTTAGCTTGGAAAGAGGTTATTGCTTAGGTCACAACTCTGTATTAAGGCAAACGCTACGAGAATGACACGGTGCGATTTGCATTCTCTGGACAAAATTTTACTAAGCCAGTAATTCACCAGGGTCGCAAATATATTCTCAATGATATTACAAAGCAGTAAACTTAAATGTAGGAGCGGAGTGACTCAGAGGTAAAGCACTGAGTTACCCACGCCGAAGGCCCTGGTTTCAAATCCCACTGCTGGCAAAACTTGTATTGAATAGGTTAGCAGCCTGAGATGAATCCTATGGGATCTAGGTCTATCTTGGGATTCTCTGTAAAATGGGTACCCAAAATAAGGTGGGAAATCTTGTACAAAGGTTAATCTAGTACAAATCACCTCCCTACATAACCGTCGTCTAAGAAACAGTACTGTACCTACCACAGACCCTTCACGGGTTGTTGGGGTAAAATGAATAAAACTTAAATTCAATTGCTAATACTATTAAATTTATATTTGTATTGTTAATTCAATTATTTTATGTAAAAATATAAATAGATTTAGGAGCCTATTGGGGTAGGGATATTCCCCCCTACACTCACCCCGAACCTAGATCTCAATCAACCTCTATAATTGGACTCCTTGACCACTGAGCCATATGATACAGGGAGTTGCCTAAAAATAACCGCGTCTGATACACGGCAGTCAATGGACCCACGTCACAGTTACATTTTACACCGAGCGCACACCATCGCGATCATTCTGCTCCACTGGGGACATTATCAACGTGTGGGCCGGTCCTTGTACGCTACCATGTCCTTCTATTTTAACCCTAAGCTCTAATTTTGTTTATCAATCTTATATATATAGTGTAGAAAAACTGTGTGAATAGAGTGGTAGCGAACAAAAGTTTATTCGCAATATAATGACACCTCTAAGGATACATTTTTATAGATTTCGTCGATTGCGACTCTATATAAAATTGTTATCGATGTTAAAATACTCCTGCACGAAGTTCAGTAAATTGTAGAGCACTTACGAACAGCTAACAATTGTGCAGTTTTTTCAGTAAAGCTGTTATGTACATAAATATATACATGGCTTGTTTGAAAAGACTTTTTTTATTCTGATCATATAATATATGTAGTTTATATTTATAGGAAATCCTGATACTAGACTGAAGCGAAAAGAAACAGCTCGCCGGTTCTGGCGTCTTCTACTTTTACTAGACAAACGCTCTAAGCTCCTAATTAATTACAAAAGACTCATATACATAACAATCATTAGACCCATTTGGACTTAAGAAGTAGAGCTTTGAGGCTCCACTAAGCCGTCGAATTCCTTTCGTATTCAATCCTCACAATCGAAAATCCATCGAGAAATCCCCAATGCTCCGTACATTGTTACAAACAAAGAAATCCATAATGACCTTAATGTCCCATTAGATACTGATTTGGCCCGAATCCGATTTCAATCTTTTCATGACAAACTATTCCCATTCAAACCCACCCGTTTCAAACCTAGCAAAGATAGCCTCGTGACCTTCTTAGTTGAATTTTATATTTGAATACTACCAATGAGTAGTTTCTCTACTTGTCTATATCCATGCCACTATGCATCATTGCTACCATTTACTTGTATTAATGTAATATAGTTGAAAATCGCAATGAATAAACTAATAAAAACAATATTTATTGCCCGCAAGAAAACTCGGCCAAGTGAAAAGCTTTATCGTTCCAGGTTACTCGAAACAGCTAACTTTTTAAATTTAAAAATAATTTTTTTTAATTTTTAAATGCTTATCAATGAATTATTCCTGAGTTGATTACTATTCCAATAATAAAGGGTTATTGTTAAGGTTATGTAAAATAAAAATCCTGGGCATTGGGCTCGGTATATAATAGAGCATACATTCTATTATATTCTAGGTACCGAGGACTATGGCAATGACTCTGCTGGGAAGTAATATGGTACAAATCGTACTAATTCGTCATTCCCTCCAAGTTAAGGGTCCCCTGTGTGTTAATGCAGGAGGGAATGGAGATCGAACACGACATATCTAAAGATGTTAAAAGATTAATCTACCACAGCAGATATTTGAACGGAGGGCCGTCAACACAGCATCTCAGGACTCTTGATGTAATATGTTGAAAATAATGCTTCATAAAAAAAAAGAAAAAAAAAGAAGGTAATTATTCCACTGCTTGCCACTTTTGATAGCGGCCATTTTAGTGACGTCAGTGTTACGTCGACACGATCTACCGTGCTGTCATATCTCTATCGGCGGTTTTCCCCACCATTTCTCCTCCTTTCCTCTATTTTTTGTTATTCATTGTAATTATTGTGATCCCTGAAAAAGGATATAGTGATTGCAGAGGAGAAGCAGTGAGATTATTTCAAACTTTTTAATTTCTATAAAAAAAAAATAATTATAAAGATTGAATAATAAGTGCAATAAAAATATAATGTTGTATGTGTGATGATTTAAGAGATTAAAATTGTATTTATTGATGTTAATAATATCGTTACATTTATTTATAATAATATTAATTAATGTTAATAATATTTTTAATAACATAATAAAAAAAAGTGTAATGATGGGAAATGTATATATTTAGGTAATAATTTCGTGAAGAAATGAACGCCTCAACGAACGTTTGGGAGTATAGCGAAAGATATAATCTAAAAAATATATAGAAATTAGTGATTTACTGTATATATAGACAGAGATGGAGGGGAAGTAGTGGGCTAATAATGAAGCTCCCTTGAGAAATATCAGTGACCTGAAATTTACGTCACTAAAATGGCCGCTATCAAACGCGACAAGCAGTGGAACAATTACCGAAATAAGAATATATGTTGTTTTTATCTTCGGTCTCAGATTTAATCAGACACTTATAAGGCGCCATCATCGACTCAGGACTATGCAATCTTGTTTATAATATCAGGAAAGCTACTTGGATCTTGAAGAATACCTTTAGAATTACAGGAATATTTGACAGAGGAGAGTGTGGGGGGAAGGTAACAGAGGATCCGGAGGATGCCGGGGGGAAGATGAAGCCTTAGAAGCCAGACGGGAGTACAAATACAAATAAAATAGTAGATAAGGCGATCAATCCCTTCCATCGCCCATAAATCCAAGAATCCCCCTCACCTAAATCCCTCCTTCTAGCGCCAGATCCGACTCAACTGGAGCCTAATTTATCCGCATTACCGACACTCTTTACTATTTGTTTGCTCCGTCTGTTGTTCGAGTTTATTTACATCGAATGAGAATGAATATTTTACGTCTATTTCTGACGATATAGCTTTGTATCAATGTTCAACGTTCAATAAATTGGATAGCATTCACGAATATTGTCATGTATATATATTTGATGTCTTCCTAGAATCTGTAATGATTTGCCGTTAAGTGTGGCAAATTATAATATATTGCTAACCATTCAAGATTATTGAAAAAAAATCAATATTACATTCAATACATTCAATAATAATATTACTACTATTTTTTATATAAATTTTAAAAAAAGTATTTATTGAAATTTACTACTGTTTTATAACAATACAAGTTAATATAGAGAAAGGTATGATACATAATATCACGGATAAAGGCAAGTAGAGAAACTACCCAGTGCTAGTACTCAAATAACAAATTCAAATTAGAATGTCATGAGATCTTCTTTTCAGGTACCACGGAGGATTATCGCCAATTGAAGAACTACTAGCTTTGAAACTAAGTGGTTTTGAGTGGGAGTAAAGTTTGTCATGTAAAGAACGATATCGGATTCGGGGCAAATAAGAAAAAATGGGGCATTGAGGTCATTATGGATGATTTTATTCGTAACAAACTGAGGAGCATTAAGGATCTTAGTAAGGGTTTTGGATTGGAAGGATTGGATAAGAGAGAAAACCAAAAATATTTTAGGTTTCCCCGAATATATTCAAAATAGTCAACATACTTTTCTGCAGTAAGGAAATGATACATATCTGTATCTAAATTTAAACGCGAATATTTTGATTTTGATCGGCAATTTATTTGTATCGAGTTCCGCTTCAAGCTGATATTATTTAGGATCAAAAGTATTCATTGCAATACATTTATTTGTGCTAAAAAAAACATGATTTACAATACATTAACGTATTTTTATCTGAGTATCATGACGTTAAAATGGCTTAGGTAAAATAGATTTACTGTTAACAATCGAGATGTTATCTATGTTAAAAGGCCACGTGGTTCTTTGTGTTTGTATGTTTTGAGAAAGATTGCCATTAACTGATTCATTAGAAATAAATCAATAACAGGTTTATAAATAGAGATATTCTGTTTTAAGCTAAGTGATAGTACATCAAGATAATAACATGTATTATGTTTATCAATATTTTTAATTTTTTTTTAAATTAAATGAAATGAATAAGGGCCACAATTTGAAAATGCGTAAATCTTACGTCTATTTTTAACCCCTTTACGTAAGTACCATTCATAGGAAAGAAATAAGAACTATTCCACTCCTGCAGAGGCCACATTTTACCTCTAAAATAGGTTTATAAGTACTATATAGAAAATGTAAATAGGCTGTTTTTCACTTACTCACTATATCCGACCACATGCGGTTAGGCACTTCAAAAATTCATATTTGGTTCTAGAATTCTGTGTTTCAATTAAAACTAGGTCTCATTGCGTTTTGTTGTAAATAAAAAAAATAGTGTTAAATCATTTAAACATTATGAAATAAGTTATAAAGAAATTTTAACGGAATGTCTGTAGATTCTGACAGAAAGTGAAAGAATCTCGTGTACTATGCAGAAGAAGAGGCTAACTTTCCTCCGGTATCTATACAAAATGAACAAGGATAGATTTACAAAGAAAATATTTAACTATTTCTGAAAGATACCCTCACCACAATAATTAATCAATGTGGACTAAAAGAAGTAAGGAAAGATTTAGAAAACTTGAGCATCACAGAGACTCAAATGCAAGAAGAAAGTGAATTTGGGAGCAGAGTGAAAAATCTGGATGGGTTTCAGGATGAAGGAAGACAAAGTTGGACAAATGATCAAAAGGAATGTGTTAATGGACGCGAGAAGGAATATAGGAGACAGAGTAAACTCCAGCCGAAGAAAGGAAGTAAATAAAAACTGTATTGTTGCGTTGTTGTGTGATATAAGTGGTCAATACGATTTTTTTAAATATAAATAAAATAAAAACTGTCTTTTCAGTTGATTTTCCTTCACTCCCTAACGGAAAATGTTCGGAAGCGTGCCTTGCCTTGGAGGGTAGCATGGCTTGACAGAAATGACGGCACAGGAGTGCCCGTATGGTAGTTTTAAACTGGCGCTCGTCGCTTGTTCGTTTCTGCAGAGGAAATCTTTTGTAAAAATAATTGTAACTTAATGGTATAACTAATCCAACAGAGCAGTTTATAATTGGCCATTGTATCTCTCTTGAATACTAATTAACAGGATTTTCTAAAACTTATCTGTAATTTTATTTTTCTGTTTTTGAGTTCAAAATAATGCTGCACTTCATCCTCATCAATATTTTACCTATATAAAAGAAAAACACCTTGCCTAAGTTCACAGATTTCAAGAAAATTAACTTTACAACTTTTTTAAAGGCGTTCCCATTAATTATAACGATTCCTCTAACAAGTCTCTTCAGTGAAAGCTCAGACTGATAACGTGAAATGCATTGCAGACATTTCATAGATCATTTTTCGGAATAGCACTAGAATTAGGATCCTTGATATTGAACGGTACACAGCCCAAATAAATAAATCAACTTGGATTGGAATTATGACCTACATCCGTTTGAGATATTAGCGTATTGATTGTGCCAGGGGACGGCAGCGGCGAGTCCTACATGCAACTTGTTTTCATAGCCGCCGATATATGGCCCCTCGTTGAATATTTGAATATTAATAGGAATAACTATTCGAAACCTATTCCTATTGGAATCACAATTGGAATTCGAGTAAAATTCGTGTTCAAAAGATATTTTAGTTATAATATAAGAATACTTTCCGACGCTAGCGCCTCTGTTAAGAAGATTTGATGTAACAAAGTGTCACCAACGTGTAACATTTATATTTTGAAATAATAATTCAATTTAAATAATAATACCATTTTATTAATAATAATAACACGCCAATATCGCTTATATTATATCTACATGCCACATTATCGCAATAATATTTGATATTTCCTTAAATAAGTACTTCTCTTTCTACCTTTCTCGGAACATGAGTTCAATTAGATAGGATTCTAAATAGCCTCTCCTGCTTCCTCTTTCTTCCTTATTTCGACACTTGGCACATCCCCACATTCTTTCAATAGTCTGAGCGTGCACACTGTTTTCTGGCTTAAAACCTTATTAACTTGTGTTAATTAATGTGGAAAATGTTTAATAAATGAAAACGTATAATAAAAGGCGGTAAACACACTACATAGGCAAACAAATAACAGAGGCCGATATATTACAACATTGCTATATCCTCTATTGTTATCAGTAGTAGCGGCGCTCTAGTAGAGAAATGCCGAAAATGATTATACTGTTGTTTAACCTGTACCACTACAACCCGTGAAAGGGTCCTGGGGTTCAGAACATAGTAGAGACTGTACTGTTTCATGGACAACTGTTCTACAATGAGGTGATTTGTCCTAGATCACGCTCAACCGCATGTTTCCCCCGCCCTTATTTTGGGTATCCTATTATTATAACATTTTATAGAGTCTGGGTGAGCTCCAGGAGGGTCCTAGATCCAATATGATTCATCTCCGGCTGCAAACAGACTAAATAAAAGTCTTGCCTGCAACGGGACTTTAACCAGGATTTCCGGCATGGCAACTCAGTGCTCTACCACTGAGCCACTCCGCTCCTATTACTGTTTTATAAAAATTTATAATTTAAATTACAAACTAAACGATCTGTAGTTGTAATTTTTTTTAAGTTTATTAAAAAAAAAATCATTGAAAATATAGAAGACTCAGCTTAACCTATTTGTCCAATTATCTTACTAGAAATCCTCCGTGAAACAAGAAAGAGGTTTTTAACGATTGTTAAGAAGTAGCATAATGAATTATTAATGCGGAATCATTAACCAGTATACGAAAGAAGGGCCAGTATTTATTCTGTTTATCGACCTCTTTGTCAGATACGAATTTTGTAAGACTTTATATTTTATATTTTTTTAATAAGAACAGATATTTCTTATTTGTACAATATTTCAAATAACATTTGTTATTTTTTAAATCTTGAAGAATTTTATTTAAATTTAAAGAATAACCTTTAAGGGATGCACTGTCATGTTAATGCAATCACGTTTCCCTCAGTCGAATTGTATTTTAACATCACTGCGCATCTTAATGCTTAGTGCTGCTTATACATGAATAAGGTATACATTATGTTATGGAGTTTCCTGGCAAATATAATCAATTTATTTTATCATATGGATGTCTGTAGCAGGGCGTGTTTTTTATGTTGAAGTAACAAAATAGCACAAGTCGAAGTAAGCAGAAGTAAAGCTGAAGATAGAAATAAATACAGGGTTTTAAATAAGATCGTAAAGAAAAACGTATTGGAAGCAAAGAATGACCATTGGCAAAGAACTTGGCTGCAAAAATCTTCTTTTTTTAAATTTATTAATTGAAATTTACAAGGGTATTATCACACAACAAATAAATAGAATGAATGTTACATCATGACATGAGATAAAGGCAAGTAGAGAAGCTACCCACTGGTAGTAATCAAATAGCACATTACACTTTAGACGCCTAGAAGGTTTATCAGGAATTGAAGAGGAAGCTATGTTCGAAACTAATCGGTTTGATAGGAAAGAAAGATTGTCATGAAAGGACTTGTATCGGGTTCGGGCCAAATCAGCAACAAATGGGACATTGAAGTCATTAAAGATGACTTTATGCTTAACAAAGTAAAGAGGATTGGTGATTTTACAAAGGACTGGATACGAAAGGAATTCGATGGCTTAGTGGAGGCGCAATACTCTACTCCGTGGGTCCAAATAGGTCTAATAATAGTTGTGTATATGAGACTTTTGTAATTAATTGGGAGCTTAGAGCGTTTGTATATAAGTTTAGCGGTAATCACCGACTACCATCTTTTTCCCACCGAAATACTTTCATTTCTAAACGCAGGCACCTAGAAGCTTAAAGTCCAATTTAATGTTGTATATTATTTTCTGTATTTCTGAGATAAACTAATGAATATCAACGATTTTTTAAATGTGGTAATAGTGATAAGTATACTTGTATGCTACTATAAGTATGCTTATATAATAAGGTGAAAAGCTACTATTAGTGGGGGCGGGAACATGCATTACTAATGAGCCATATTCGGGAGGGAAAACGCTAATGAGAGGGTTTGCAAGTCAACTGTGGCTAATTAGGGTCATTACTGTCCTGTCCCGCTGGTCCCGGAGGTCCAGTGTCCGTCTCTATTCTCCATGTGGTGGTCGTAGGCATTGGATAGGGGACTTCCGAATCGGCCTCTTAAGTAATAGTGGTTATAAATATGTATGTTTTTCTCCATTCTTAGGTTCATGGCCCAACTATTCTATCCATTTTACTTTGATGAACTGGACCATGTTGCAGGAGAGCGCTGTGTTGCAGTGCCGAAGGGCCAGGGTACAAATCCGGGTGTAGTAATATATATTAGTCTGAAAAAAGTCGGCAAAGTGGGATTTGGAGACCCTCCTGGGGCTCATATTAATTGGTGGGGTAACTGGCGATTGGTACAATCTTTACCGTGCGTTGAACTCTTCTTAAAAAAAAAGACCTAAGGTTTTTCTTCTAATTATCTAAATGTAAACTGGACTATGTCGCAGGATCCGGAGGAGAGGCAGTAGACGGAGTTGCTCAGTTTTAGAGCGCTGTGTTTCCGTTTCAAAGGTCCAAGGTGCAAATCCGGCTGTGGCAGATCATTTATTTAGTCTTTATTTTATTTTTATTTTTTATTATTTAGTCTGGTCATTGATCTGGAGGCCTTTGGGGGCTCAGATAAATTAGGGGAAAATCCTGGCGATTATTGTGATGTAGGACAAACATAATCGTTGTCCTTGAAACAGAACATTTACCGGATATTGAACCCAATACCCTTCCAAAAGACCTAAGGTTTTTTTTCTAATTATCTAAATGTTAAAGATCTTAAACCGTCATAGCAACCTACAAACTGGTCATCTTATTCCATAGATCCTCATAATTATTCATCTAGGAATAAATAAATCTAGAAAATCTTTCCTCTATCAGTTGAAAACGACTAAAGAGACACAAGATTGGAAGAAAGTGGACCATTAGAGAGAAGAAGAGGTGAAGGGAGGGGTGGAATTAGAGCCCCGGGAGGCCATTAATTTGAATTTAGCATGATAACTTCACAAACGACGCTCAACTTTTCCTCCTGAAAGGACCTTGTGAAATATGCCGCCTTGGAAATTCCAACACCGCTGAGGAAGCACAAACTTATAATTTCTAGCCCCCCCCCGTCGCAATCCTTTTGTCCCTCACACTAAATAATTGTCGACATTATTAAATAACTCTCGAACAGAAGATTCTCCCGGCCATGATGGATTAGTCTTTATTAGAACTCAGCTACCTATTTGATGTAATTATGAAACTCCCCAATCATCTCAGAGGATAAAATTTACTATCTTGGAAGACTATTAGTAAAATGGCACAGAAATAGTAAATAAAGTCATATTTTTATGTTTGGTTAACTCTGACCAAAGACTCAAGAACTAAAGTTGTTAAACACGGTTTTGGTAGATGCCTAATCTAAAACCTAAACCTTAACCACTACAGCTCGCGAATACCTTGTTGTTGTTTGTTCATTTAACGTCAGTTTATGTTGCTATGGCTAATCGGACGATGCTACATTGGGTGCTCTAAATTTTGCCTATCCAGGTTCAATTAGGATAGGGATTTTTAACGAGTACCTGACATCGCACAGGCTCGGGACCCCCGTTGAACGTCCCTTCCGAAAGACGGCGTAACTAAGGATTTTTTACTCCCTTTAAAAAACCCTAGGGCCACCTCCGGGCTACGAACCCGCGATCTTGGGTTTAGTAGTTTGTTACGCTAACCACTAGACCACAGGTCGCCCCTTGCGAATACCTTGGTAGAGCCTTTCAGTACCTATATATGTATATATATCATGTCATTGCATTTGTTTGTGTATAGATATTGTTTGTGTATTCTAAAGAAACGAAAAATGAATTCAGATATTTATCATTATATAGTCATGATAAACCAGTGGTAATTTTAATAAATAAAAATATATCTATTACCTCATGCTTTAAAATAAAAATTAAAAAAATCTATCTGACCGCAATATCTGTAATGAAATTCGCAATCAAAAATTGTTTGGTTGAAAATAATTACTCTTTTAGGTTTCTACGGACACTATTTATACAAAATACTTCAGTGGTATCTTCTGGTTTAGATCGTGTCACTAACTTTTTCGCCAACGTTTCACCAGACATGCTGCTGACTTCTTCAGGAGAGATTTCTCTTTTCTGTCCTGAAGAAGGCAGCAGCATGTCTGGCGAAAAAGTTAGCGACACGGTCTAAACCAGAAGATACCACTGAAGTATTTTGTAAAAATAATTAATAATAATAATAGTAAATAATAATCTGAATAAAAACTGAATTACGATTCATTATTAGTTCAAACTTTTGACATCTTAAGAGCTACAAATTCCCCATGAAGAATTTTTTTTTCAATTTCTTTATTTAACATGAAAATTTTTTAGTTTTCAATCATTTATTGACCATAAATCTATATCGAACAGGGAAATTAAAAAAAAATCATAGAAAAATCGATTTATTTTACAATTTAAGTTTATTTTAGTCTAGACCAGGGAGCGAGGTAGCTAATTGGTTGAGCAGTGAGTTTCTGTGCTGATAATTTATCTGCTACAGCTGGGTTCAAATACAGCTGTAGCAGATAAATTATTTAATCTTTTAATATCTACGAATGGACCCTGTTGGACCTGTAAACCATTATAGGGCTCACCCAGCCTCTTTACAGTGGGAAAACCTGGCGGTTGAGCGTCGAGAAAATCACCTTCCTGCAAAACCATCATCCTAGAATTAGTACAGACACCACCACGTACCAAACGACTCTAATAACATCCTCTAACAAAACAAGGACAGGTTTTTTTTTCTCGAATAATTTCGAGACCCCCTCATGGACGTAGCAAGAAAGAGGGCTAGTCCAAGACATCACTTTCGGAGGATGCCACACTGAAGAGATATTCCTAGATAGACCTGATGAAGGTCTATCTAAATCATTAATCATATTTCTCAACATAAGTCTTACTATTCTCCAAAATAATATCTGTAAATTATATTTGTTTAATGTTTGAACTGTGTATATAATTCCTTATTCACCATGCATTCATTATTACATTATTAATATTATTATTAAGCTATTAAGTTAGGTGGTTAGTAAATTGGTAAACACACAACCAACCTCTTGAAATTTATAATAAAGGACATTAAAATGAATAATAAGTTGAGTAATTATAATAAATGATTAATCTGGAATCCCAAAATCAATAGATTATACGAAATATATTCAATACCTCTAAGACAAAGTAAACTTAATTTATTTATTTTTATTTCTAATTATTTAACTATGTGTATGTGTGCATTTTATTTGTAGTTTTTTAAATACAAAAATTTGTATTTATCACACTGCCATAATATAGTTTTTTTTTCTTTTCTTATCAACGTTTTAGAACAAACAGTTTACCCAAAGGAGCTTAATTTTAAATAAACATAAATACAGTCTATTTTTTATTAATCCCATCTATTCGGCTAAACTGGACGGGAGGTAAGAGAAGGAAAGAAACCCTCCCGTTCTTTACAGTGACAGGGAAAAAAGCCATTGTCTTTCCTAATCGCTGGGGGTGGTTCCTTCGGGGCAGCCGGGGGGTGACTGGGGGCGGCAACCAGATTTATTAAACTGGGACAACTTTCTTATCTCCACCTTTTAGTTCAACACTAACTTTTGCATGTTTCAGATAGAGCAATTTTTTTTCTGTTTTTTTTTGTTCGTTTTTTTTCTTTGGAGGTAAAAATATTAAAAGCTTGCTGTTTCAGATCAGATTAAGCGAATTCTGTTAGGGAAGTAATCAACAGAGATATGATTAAATGTATTACTTCATTAGTATGCTACAGTACTTGAAGTATATTTGACTTATACCGTTTGATATCTTCATAGAATTATTTTAACTTTAGATTAGTTTTGATCGTTAACTACATACACCTCATACCATAATAAAAATTATAATTTTAATGACTTTTAATAATTAAAATTGCAGCAATACAAGCTAGTAATATTTTTTTATGAAATACAAATAAATTATGAGCATCATCATCTCGGTAGATATTTATCATTTATCAATTAACCATTTTTAAATAAAATAGTTTAACTCATTAACTTCAAACATACTCCAAACATACATAAATACATAAATTCAGTTACTCTATGCAACGTAATTTTCAAATTTAAATTTATAAATAATTATAATTATAATGAATGATTAATTATTAAAATTATGATCTGTATTTTAAAATAAAATTTAAAAACTTACACGACCTTTTGAAACGCTAATGAAATAAAAGAATGTAAAAGTTACAATCGTTATTGTTTTAAGATATGTTAATTAGTTAAATAATTGAATAGCTTTGATCCGATGTTTCCACACACTAACTAACCATTAAAATGTCAGTAGGCCTTTATTGCAAGGAATTATAAATTTAACAACTTTTCGCAATTAAACAACTTTTTATGAAACATTTATTTTTGCAATTTATTAAGCACATTGTGTATAATGAATGATTAGAAATGCTATTATGAAGGTACGTGGATAAATCCGGCTGAGGGAAATAAATTATTTAATCTTTTCACGGCCACAGATCAACAGTAAGGGATTTGCAGACCCTTCTGGGGGTCACTCAACCTCTATAAAGGTGGATAATCTTAATTGAGAGAAAAACCTTGCGGTTTAGCGTGGTCTCGGACAAATCAACTCCTTGCAAACCTGTCTTTTAAGTACAGTCTCAACAAGTTACTGAACCCAAGACCCTTATGGCTTGTAGTGGTATATGTTTAATCGGCGACAAGCTGATTTTGTCACGTCTCTCCCTTTTGACGTTTTGTTATTTTAAAAAACTATTGTACTTCTAATTTTAATAATCGAATATACTAATCCACTGACTTGATTCCAAGCGGATCCAATAGTTATACAAGGTAGGTTCCTGTCTATGTGGGTTAAATAATATTTCAGAGGGTCTCAATTAATAAATCTTACAGTATTCAGTAGGATAATACAACATGTTATACATGGTACAAATATAATTGTTTTATGAAATACATTACATATTAATACATTATTGTGTATTTACGTTGACTATTCGCCCTCCGCCTCTCCTAGCTAATACATATCTAATACATGAGACGACCCTTAAAGTTGGTATAAACTTCACACCTACATGTTCCTTCAGCTATTCCGAGAGCTCTCAACACACTGTCACCGAAACGTCAAGAGCAACTTCGGGTTTCCATGAATACCAAGTGGATAAGGCGTGTGTGTGGGAGGATCAAAAATACTTTATTTAATATATTAATGAAAATATGTTTATTCTTCGCTCTAATGTTATTCTTAGAAACTTTTATAAATATCCATCATAAATGGAAGAATTATTTATTTATTTGTTGAATAATAGTAGTTCACCTAATATAGATGAGGAAGAAAATGGTCCTGGTGGAGCCCTGAAAAATTCTCTTTAATAAGAAGAAAAGTTTATTTTTAAAGCTGACGCTTTGAGTCGAAGACAGCAGGTCTTCTTCAGGGCTAAATATATAAGATACATAAATTAAAATCCTATATGGTAATGAATAACAGGGTTATGTTGAAAAGAATAATAATATATGTAGTAAAGAATAATCAAATATATAGTCATTTAAGATTAAGAGTGATAGAACATATGTGACAAAAAAGGGGAATCCTCTAGTTAGATCCAACAGAAAACAGAGGGAATAGTTACAGAAAAGTATCCAATGATAGATAAGGAAGAAACTAAGTAATAGGTGTCCGATCTGCCACGGGTCTTATTTTGTGCCGTAACGGCAAAACTTATCAGATTTTACCTTTGTTCAAACTTTAATATTTTAGGTCAATTAACAAATTATGTTTTGGAAAATTATTAATTTATTATATTTCTTTGTAATTTATTAGTTACTTGTTTTAATTTTAAATATTTTGATTTTGAAGAGAAAAGATATGCCCCCACCTGGGATTCGAACCCAGGTCCTCTGTCTTACCGTGACAGGACTCAACCAACTAAGCTACCGGAGTTGATACCAGCCGGGGACAAATCCTTTCTCTTGTCTGATCCCATGTCCCCGTGTTCCCGCAAGTTTTGCGATGTATACACGAGAACGAACGTTGTTTGAACATTACTTTAATTTTAGGAACTTGTTGATTACGTCATATTAATATTTATAATTTTTTATAATTTATTAGTGAGTTGTTTTAATTTTAAATATTTTTATTTTGAAGACAAAATATATGCCCCGGCCGGGATTCGAAACCGGGTCCTCTGTCTTACCGTGACAGGGCTCTACCAACCAATCTACCGGAGTTGATACCAGAGTTCGAATCCCGGCCGGAGGCATATCTTTTCTCTTCATAATAAAAATATTTATTAATTTACTACTTCATGTTATTCCTTATCTCTCATTCAATCCTTCTCTATAACTATTCCCTCTCTTTTCTGTTAGATCTACCTAAAGGGTTCCCCATTTCCGTTTGATTGATTACATAATGTGTTCAGACAAGGTTTATCAGATAAAAAAGTCCTGTACGATAAATCGCATAGTTCGTAATTTCCTTACACTTAATATCATTTTGAGAGTTATGTTTCAATTGACATTTAAATACTAATATCAAGGAGAATGTTCAAACTTTTATATGCTACCTTATACTAAAAAAGTGCATTGCCTCTCAAATAACAAACTTAATCATTATTGTGAAGAATTTATACTAGTGCTCTTTAATCTTGAATATTTGTTAATATTGAACGTTGTTGAATGACTGGACAAGGCATAAAATAAAAATATCTGATTTATTTATGTTGGTCACTTGTGGTCTAGTTGTTTAACAATCTACTATGCCCTAAATCCTGAGTTCGTAGCCCAGCAGGTAGTCGTCCTTCGAAAGTCACGTAAAATGTGGATTCCAAGCATGTAGGGTGTAAATTACTCTTTGAAGATCCCTATCCAAATTAAACCTTGATGGACAAAATTTAAGAATCCTACTATAGCATCGAATCATCCATAGAAAGTGACGTTAAATAAACAAACAAATGAGCATCTTTACTAAACTTAGGCCTCTATCTACATTATTGTATTAACACATATCTACATGTTACTGTTCAGAGGGATTCACACTTGAGGAGGTATATCGGCTCAGAAATAAAGTAAATTGTTTTGTGACAAGTAAGTTTCATCAATACTTTCGTTTTGTCAAGAATGTAAACTTCCTAGCCATCAAGAAAGGGGAGAGTAGAGAGTAGAGATGAGATCTAGTAGTTAGTTGATAGAGTAGTCTCTAAGTTAGATGCATCCCATTTTCAATAAATTACCTAATTAGTTCACATAAGAATGTCTCTCGTATATCCATAATATATCTGTTCAATATCTCAATAAACCGATATCTTTCGTACAAGTTGTCCAACGTTTGTTAACTGGTGGATAAAGTGACATCAAATGAATAAACTAGAATATTAGGCTAATTTTATAATATATTTAAATGTTAAAGTGGCCATTGTGGATGCTGAATGAAGACACAACAATGAGGGCTAAGGGA
This sequence comes from Troilus luridus, assembly GCA_964056705.1. Lineage (NCBI taxonomy): Eukaryota > Metazoa > Arthropoda > Insecta > Hemiptera > Pentatomidae > Troilus > Troilus luridus. Next base: position 26,763,823 of record OZ057414.1, read on the forward strand.
AGATAGGATATTGTCCTGGGCAATCCATCACGCGGCGCTAATGGATCGCGCACGTTGAATGCGACTTAACGTTTCGTCCGAACCCCAGCATTTATTCCCACCTCTTTTGTTGCCGTATCGATCCGCTTTTTTTCTCCCTATCTTATTCCTCCCACGGACTCCCTAATCTGCAGTACGAGGAGCCTCCCAAGGAAAAAGATGAATTCAACTTTTCATAACTCCCGTTCTCGAGAGCTGTGTACTTGCCCTCCCTTAAATCTTTGAATAGCCCCCGCTTGGCTAACTGGGCCTTTTGTCGGTTTTGTATAAAACTCTCTCAAGGTTTCTATATATAGCAAGTTAATGAGTCAGATTTCAGAAAAATATAATGAACATTTCATGAATATTATAGTAAAATATATCTTCTAAAGCGCATTGTAGCATTAATGAGTTGTAAAAATACTCATGTGCACCTAGCATGGGCTTTCATTTCGTGTTTTGTCAAAGAAAAAATATCCATTTTATCACTCCAAGCAGAACAATTGATTATTTTAAAAATTATTTGCCATTCTAACAGATCATTATCGTAAAATGACTCATTCGACTCTACGATATAATGTTCCTGATGTTATGAATAAAAGACTACTTGAATCTTTTCGAGAAATCTTTTTAATGTTGTTCTCAAGAGAACATATCAAATATAGTTAAACTCCATTCATTAAGAACATAACGAATGTTCTTCCCAAACTTAGCCCTTTAATGTGGCTAAAACCGAGTACCTAGAATTTTATTTATTTTAACTTATTTTTATAAACAAATTTGAGATGTCCTGACTTCGCAAATGTGAGTTTCAATGTAAAAAAGAAAGAGACCGAAGAAAAAATATTTTTTTCTCGTCTTGATCACTAATAATCTCTCTAACTTTCTTTTATTGTTATGGGAGCGGAGTGGCTCAGCAGTAGCGCGCTGAATTGTCGTGCCGAAGGTCAAATCTCATTCACTGACTGATTATTATTTAATCTGTTAGCGACCCGAGACGGATCCTACGGGATCTAGGACCCTCCTTGGGCCTCCATTAACTCAGCTTCAATAAAGTGGGTAGCCAAAAAAGGGAGCGGTTGACCGTGATCTAGGAAAAATGGGACAATGGATACATTTCAAATGTTTTAAAAAGACAATGTAGCTCAATATTCAAAAGATGAGATTATAATAAACCTTAGCAGAAGTATTATACAAACTTATAAGTTCTAGGTTTGCAAAATACTTTAGCAATTTTTTTTTTATGAAGCTGTCACTTGCACCCTTTGGCTTCTTTTTCCTTCATGTTATAGCAACAATATGATAAAAATAATATTGTTATACGATATAATAGTTTTATGGTTTGGGTTTACCTATTACAGATTATTATGATATTTTTTTATTTAGGAGAAAAACTAGCGATGCTATTTGATACTCTAAATTTATCATTTTCTTTTAGAGTATCTCTAAAGTAAATACTATTTACTTTACTAAATGAAGTAGAAGCAAGAACCCCGAATGTCTATTAATAAGAAAGACAGAGGAGAATATGAACTAATATTCAAATATAAAGTTAATAATGACACGTGATACCATAGCGGTGATAAGGACTACATCATAGCGAAACCGCAATTGAATACAGAGCTTGGTTCCCCGTAACGAAGAGGTCTGTATCAGCTCCGTATCCTTTGAGATGGCGCTGGTTTTGGTCTAGAGCCACGAGCAGCCTCGGGGAACACTAATGACTATATTGTACCACAAACAACTCTCGCACCTCCCACATCGTCTCAAACCTATATACTCCATTACACTGGCTTTCCTAAGGCAGCAGGAGTATACCAGATAGCCCTTTGTGTTAGCAAGGCGCCAATGGTATACCGTACATCATAACAATTATCAAATATCTAGGCTAGTGTGATGTCGGTAAAAAACAATAAATGCATAAAACATATTACGTAAGAACATTTCAGTAGACACAAGCAATCAATAGTCCATTGTTATTATAATAATCAACTTATTCACATCGTCAACAGAATTTTAAAAAGATTATCGAGTTTATCCATATCAATAAGGTAACGGGTCTGGTGCTTAACATAAAAAACTACTGCTATGTACCGTACGGGGCCTTATTCTTAAAAAATATATATATTTGCATAAAGAGCAAATGACTGTTTGTAAGAATTAGGTCATTCAGGTAGAATGGTTAGGTCAAGAGATTTCATAGAGGGGGGGTCCAAGACTCCACCTTGTAAAGACTCTCTGAACAGATCCCGAAGAGGGAGGAGAGAGGATACGGAAGAAGGCCGAATACGGAAGAACGATGCTTGCGCAGGAGTATCCGAAGGCCTACCTATAGACGTAATCTACCCCTGTTTCACAAGATAAGTTGTAACTTAAGTTCTGTATGTATTTTATGGCAATCCTCTGTATATATCTGAATCATTAATAGTACTTCTCTATATATATATTAGACCATTGATCTTATTTCAAATGGCATTAATAAAGTATATTCATTATAATTCTTTGGTGCTTACTTAACCCAGAAGCACTGTATACTTATGAATAATATATTGATGGTTTCGTTAATTAGTAAATTAGTAATCACACAACCACCCTGTGGAAAAGCATTCAATTCAGAATAATGTTAGGACGTTTGAGTAAAACATAATTTGAGTAATCATCTTAAATGATTAATCTGGCATCCCAAAATCGATTAGAATATTTAAAAAATATTTAAGAATATAAACATAGCACTACAAAGTCCAATATCGTGGGTTCGTAGACCGACAGGTGCCCTTAGGAATTTTTAAATCATTAAAAAATCCTTGGTAATGCCGTATTTCGAAAGGGGCGTAAAATGGAGATCCCGACGGTGTCAGGTACTCGTTAAAAATCCCTATCCTAATTAAACCTGGATATGCAAAATTTAGAGCTCCCAATGTACCATCGACCGATTATCCATATCATCATTAAGGGACGTTAAATGAACAAAAAATAATGAGGAAACGGGTAGCTGAGAGAATAGAATGGCAAGTTGGTGAAGTGACATGACGTTGGGAAGCAATAGTCTAAAACTGTTACCATTAGCGACAGTTATTTTCCGAGTACTACAAATTATTATTCCGATACTCATTTATGAATTCATTAGGGCTTCCCATCAAGTACAACCATAAGTAAATTACTCGATGTCAAATGTAAATTACTCGGCTGATGACCCGGGGAGAGCCTTAGGAAGCAATTATTGTCACAGCTCCTAAAAGCAACATTAATTTAATTTTCTGCCAACGGATCAAGTTCCCGTACAGCTTTACTCCCAATCTATAGGCCTCTATAATTGCTAATTATGAAACAATTTATTTTAGTTATAAATAACCCGCTTCTGATAGAATACAACAGATGTATTATAGATTAATCTAGGGTTTGTCAAATATCCGGCTCGTTCAAAAACTAATTAATTTTTTTTGTTATTCATCTAACGCCACTTTATGCTGCTAGTCGAATGATCGAATGATGCTATAATTGAAAGTTAATGATAAATTTATTAATAAATTTCGCCTATCCTGGTATATTAGTCTAGATATCTGTAATGATTTTCTGAAACCACACAGGGGTCCCCATTCTACGTCCCTACCGATGGACAAAATAAACAAAGATTTCATAATTTCTATAAGCAATCGTGGGCCAACTGTAGAGATGCGAAATAATAACATTGGGCATGGAGGTTGCTGTGCTAACATCTACACCGTAACTGAATGCTAGATATTATAGGTCTCCTAAATTTTATTTTTTTATTTGTAATAATGTTTTTCTGCAACATGGTTTGGGTTTTCGAATACACCTAAACGATTATTTGCGTCAGTGCAAACGATTATTTGCATATAACATTTTTCGTGTAACATAGTATAATGTAAACAGAGTGTTCGTCATTGGTATATTTTTTATCATAAATGCCGACAAAATTTTCATATTATAATTTGAAGCATTTCCTAACATAATTAGAAGTTATTATTTTCTAATTTTTAGAAATCATTACACCATCTTATCAAGCTGCGTCATTTAATCAATTAAATAATTGAATTGCAACTGTTAAGTAACTGGTAACTTGAATAACACTTAATTATGTTTTTATACCTTTCCAATTTCATAACTATATTAAATAATTTAGTTTAATAATCACAAAGATTATTACTTTAATTTTCTAAAAATACTTCAATGAAATAGTAAAACCAATTTTCGTTCAATCTATAAATCATTTTAAATTGAAATAGTAATTACTAATGGGCACTAGACTGTTGGTTAATTGATATTTTGTAATAGAAAATCGTAATTAAAATTCCATATTTGAGCAATTAAAGGTACTTCAATTTCGGTAAATTATATACTATTATTTCAAACAGTTCAATATTTGAATAATAGTTAATCAGAACTTAATAACTTTAATCGAATAGTTAATAATTGATATTTGGTTTATTTCATTTACTACTAATTGAGAAAATATATGAATTAAATCATAATTGAGTTATGAGATATTTGCAATTCCCAACTCTGCTCCGTTAAGATGGTATTGTTAGTTTTAATTTAACATTATACATGAAATTTTTCACGGAATAACTTTTATTTGAACCTTTAAAAATATAACGTATCTTTTCTATAAAAAACCTATATACCTCAGAATTTTTTTTTTAAATGAAAATAAATAAAGTGCTTTGATGATATGTAGGGCTGTGTTTACGAGTTTTAACTCAAAAATATGAACTCTTTTTTTAGTCTTAAGCTAAAAAGCTTCCATTTGATTTTTTGTATAAAAGTTATGTGGCCTAATAAAAAAATTATCATATCTTTTTCAACTTTCAGTAGAAAAGGTCGGAAAACGATGATGAAATCTAATGTGAATTATTTTGAAAATAAGAATGTTTTATTTGATTACTCCTCAATTAAAAACCAAAACTACACAACTACGACCCACGAAATGTCATGGGTTCCGTACACGGTAGAGACTAGACTGTTTCCAGGAAAAGGGTTGTGCAAGGAGGTAATTTGCCCTGACTATCACGCTCAACCGCCAGGTTTTCCCCTGGGATACTGGGGAATCTCACTTTATTCAGGATGGGTGAGCCCTAGCAGGGTATGTTGATCCCACAGGGTCCGTATATGGATATTGACAGGTTAAATAATTTATTTGCCACAGACGGATTCGAAGATCCTGAGCTTTACCACTGCAACTCATCCTTCTATACACTAAGTTACCCGGATCGCTCCTCCAATATATTAATAATAATAAATACTTATTTAAGAAATTATACAAATGACATTTAACAAGTATCTGCGATCTTCTTTTAAAAACCTACCATAAGGGGTTCCCGTGGAAGCGTGGATGAAAAAACCTCCCATTGAAGGCACTCCTAGAGCTTTGTCTGTCTTTAGTAGATCCCTTGCTACAGAGAAGTTTCAGCCTCCTTGTCGATTTATGTGGTAATTTTCTGCAAGCAATGTTTGTACGACTAAGGCTATACCTACATTGGATCCGGTGGGATACGATGATACGTCGCTAGCAAACCAAATGTCTGAAATATATCGAGAGTTATAACATTTGGTTCTTTAAATTTATAAAATTAAGATTATTTATTAATTATTTTTAATACATTTATATTTTACTATAATGTATAGTAAAATATGTATAATGTATACACCCCAGCATCGTATGTGATAGAATCACGTCGCACCGAATCGGATCCAATGTAGGTGTAGCCTAAGGTTGGTTGTCCAACAAGTGAATCATGAAATTGTTTGTAATTTTTCTTGATTGTGTCAGTCACGAGTGGTATGTTGAGACCTCTGTGTAATGATTTATTAGTTATGTAAAAAGGGCAATTTCGTAATATAACGAAGGCCCAATATATTAGATTTGAAAAATAGTGACCAACATTACATTACATAGGCTTATTTAATTAAGAGGGGCTTCGGAATATTCCCTAGATACATAAATAAAAACTCCTAGGCCTCGAGCCGAATTCCAGGTTTTATTTTGAGGCAAATATCCTTTAATAAAAGCTGGGACATGAGGCGGATTCCCACTGGAGTATCGTGCGACTCCGAGAACAGAGTAAGAATACTGTGCACTGCCGTGGAGAGTCCATGCTCCGAGGCAGTTTGTTAGAGGCGATGACTAGATAACCTGAGGCAACCCAAACCAAACAATGGCACGCCATCTTATTCTAATTATCTACACCGCTAACACTATCTCTTTTATTTACATTGCCATTTATAGACCTCATCTTGTCCGTCAGTGGCCTGTAAAAAAAAACTATTAACTAATCGACTATGATAGTGAATACCTATAATAACTAATTAAATACATATGTATGTATAGTAGACAAGTAAGTAGAGATTGGTAGGGTATGCATTTAATGATATTATATCGACAAATAAATATAAATTATTATAATTTATTTGTATCAATCGTTATTTTGATTATTTTTAAATATGTTTGTTTTGAAGAGAAAAGATTTGCCCTGGCCGGGATTCGAACCCGGGTCGTCTGCATCTCCGTTGCAGTGCTCTAAACCACTGAGCTACCAGGGGTCGTATCCAAGTCAGACAATTAGAATCCCGGCCAAAGCAAATATTTTCTCTTCAAAACAAAAATATTTAAAAATAAATTATTATAATTGTGTTTTGTCTCACATCATAGGTGGTCGTAAAAGTAAAAAATTAACATCAACAGTGCAGTATAAGAGCAGAAATAAAATAGTTAATGAAACAGATTGGCTTAACTATAAAAGAAGTATCTTGATATTAGTTGAGCATATATCTACGGCCCCTGTGAAAAGTGGTTAAGTCAGATTTTGTCTAGAGAGAGTTAATTGCTTTCAGATAACCGGAATCGTATCATTATTTAGCGTATTAGTTTTTGGCTAGAAATGGAGTTGTAATATAAAAAATAACTCCTTTCCAAGCCAATTCCTTACTTAGTCGCCTATTCACTACGAAAATAACTCGATCCCACTTACTTAAATACAAGAAACTCATTTTGGAGAAAATTAGGCTTAACTACTTATTCACCGGGATTGTAGATATATAGATAAGAAAATGGACCGGGTGGAGTTCGAAGAATTAATTCCTTAATTAGTGATAAATACTAGAAACAGACTAAGATATCGCATATCATCAATGATGAATATTAAAGATATAAAAATATTTTAAAATGAAATAATCGACATTCTCAGCTTTGATTTTACAAAATGTGATCAAAATTTGGCAAATATTAGTCATAAGCTACTCATGTTTAATTTATTGGCCACTATACCCCCCTGAAAAAATTGAGTAAATTATCTAAACTATTCACTTATGCACCCTGTTATCTCACAGCTATAAAGCTAAAATTACCATAAACTATTTCTTGAAATGTTCGGTACATGGTTAGATAATGATTAGAAGATCCATTATGATTTTGGTCTACAAAATTATTTAATTTACATTGGAGTTCCTTTAATTTGTCAGGCTAACTATTCAAATTGTTAAATAAGTTCAGTTGAACTATATTGGAAAAAGCTGTATTTTAGGTATTACTGATTTAAGTAATATTATATATATATTAAGATCGTGGAAAGTCTCCAAAAACTAAAAACAGAAATTGAAACCATCTGTCCAATATTTCGCCTATTCAGGCATCCTCAGGGTAGAAAGAGAATAACAGCAAACATCCCACCACCTTCAAAGACTCAAATGGAACTACTGAAACATAACGAAGGTTACTAGACCCCAGCTGGATTAGGTCAGATAAAAAACAGCTGATCAATACTTCAGAAATTGAAAATTCAATAAACACTCACCAAACTTCAAAAAGCACAACAGGAAAATAAAATAAAATATATAATAATAATAAAAACACAAGAAAACATGAGACCAAAGCCCATATGAAAAAATGACAGTAAAAGTGCAAGAAAACCAAAAAAGAACATTATCACGAAATCAGTGGACTTATGGCTATTGCAAACTTTCCTTTCTGTTTTTGGTTTTATGAGACTTAGGGGCTTTTTGTTGGAATTTTTCCACGGTCTTAACATTTAGGTCTCTTTTTATCTTTCCCTTTTCAATATTAATATATATATATATATATATATATATATATATATATATATATATATATATATTAGTATATATTTAGTAGTTAATAGATATTTAAACATAACATTTAGTTATATCCAATAGTTTTAATAATATATCAGTCAACTGACTCAATTTTTTATGAACGAAAATGTTTTGGAAAAAAGTAATAACATTGAAAAAGAAAGAGAATATATTATATAAATATATAATCATTTTATATATTTATAAAGCTTTAAGTTTAAAAAAAAAGTGTTACTAAACCCATGAAGTTGTTTTGGTTCCAACTCGGTAGAGACTGCACTTTTACTAAATATAGGTGGAAGGAGGTAATTTTCCGACATCACACTCAACCGCCCGGCTTTTCCTCCATTTAAGGTAACCCAATATATAGAAGCTGGTTGAGCCTAACGAGGGTCTGCAGATTATTAAGAGTCCATCCATTGTTGTTACGAATTAAATAATTTATCTGCAATTATTCAACATTCCAGTGGAGACTAGTTACTTACTCATTTCAGAATAACCCATATCTACTTATCCAGTCTCAAATTATAATTTAGCACATCACTCAAATATAATTAAGTATACACTCTAATAAATAAATATTATTAATAAGACATTAAACTTGATCCAATCGGTATTCATCATGGTAACTTCGCTACAAAGGCATAACTCGCTAAAGTTGCTGCTCTGCCGCCAGTTAGCAAGTACAGTTCACTTCTCATCAATTATGATCATCTCCGGATCCTTCCCTTAGTTCCGGGCTGGATGGCAACTCGACAGATCCTAGCCAGGGCCTAATTCTACCCGGTGGAGGTTTAATGCTGTTAAGATTGCTGTCCGGTATTCCTCATCATCTCAACCATGACCAATCCAATTCGTCAAGCCTCAGTATCCCTATCAAATTTTAATGTTTATGATCCTGAACCTGAAACTGGACTAATATACCATTCATGATGACTTTACTCAGGTCAAATCAGGATTATCGATATGGATGTATTGCCTATGAATTAGCCAAGATGAATAACAATTACATTCCTTATTATTGTCTTATTTCAAAACATTATTCATTACTTTGATTTTAATTAATATAAAATAAATAAATAAAGTAAATTAAATAATTCAACAATATAAATTCCAATTTATATATTTAAAAATATCTATAAATAGATATTGTTACAAATAATCAATCATCTTAAACTATTAAAAAATCGAGGTAGTTAATTCTAATTTACAAATGTATATAATAAGAAGGCGATTTGGCTAAAAACTCGCTCAACCGCCAGGCTTTCGCCCAATTAACCAAAAAAGAGCACCCACTTTGAATAATGAGCTTCGGAAAGAGTTTGCATATCTCACTATTATCCAGGCTCGATTCCCATATATATATATATATATATATATATATATATATTAGGTGAATTCCAAGTATTTTTTATTTTAGAAATGTTATCGCTTGCGGTCCTCACTTTTAGCTTTTCTTGAAATCCTTGTGTTTTATCAAGTTTGAGCTACTTAGATTTAATCGGTTATCCATCTCTTGCTTTGTTAAATCACATTCTTCTACGTCTTTTTATGTATTTTTTTTTATAACGGCGCTAAACCTGGCAACAGGTCTTAGCCTCCTCCAACAGCTTCTTGAAGCCATCCAGTTCGTCACTCTGAGGATGTTTCGAGCATCACCTGCCAATCTGACAACCTCAGGTTAGTCTCGCTCTTCTTCTTTTCCCATGAATCGGAATAGTCAGGAGTAAATATGGCGTTTCTCCATATTCCATCTAAGCAATATGCCCTGCAAATCTTAAGCGCCTAAACTTTAATATTCTTAAGTCGTCAGGATCTTTAAAACTACTGTACATAGCGTCGCTTCCACTCATCACCAACCTTAGCACCTCCAAAAAATACGACGGAAAACCTTTCTTTCAAAAATTAGTAATTACTTTTCAGCACCTCTTGAAGCTGTTCAGCACTAAGAACCATATTGAAGTATGGGTCGTTGCAGTTTTGTATAAAGATGGAGCTTGGTCTGTCTGGAAAGTATCCCCCTGCTTAGTGGTTACCTCAATCCAGAATAGAATCTGTTGGCGGCTATGATTAAGTAGTTGGTAAAAAGAAAAAAAAAATACTACGTTCTAGAGTTAATTAAAATTGGATTTGAGTACGCTTCGTAGTTGATGAAAAAAAGCGGAGCTTACAGATCAGAAGTACCTATTTGGATTTGAACCCAGAATGAGTAATAGGCTCACATCCAGCTATTGTGATCAACATTCGAATCGAGATTTAAACTCGATACGTTGTCTCTACCGGTTTTATCCGTATTGACTATCGATTATTTAATTGTTTTCTGCCTGCTGGAAGAGAAGCGCCAGCCTGTTCAGCCGACAGTGACGCTCGGGCGGCTTCTGTGTGCAATTAGTGAAGTCCTGGGACCGGAATGGATTATGCTGGCTGCATTGAGGGTGGAAAAACCTGTGCGTAATGAAGGCAAAAAGTATCTTTCTGAATAATAAAAGAGATAATTGGTTTTTAATTAAAAATATTTATTCAAACTGAATTTTATTCCAAACTTCTTTTCTTATAAAATAAAATAGAATAGTAATTTTATTCTGGGACTAAGTAGTTCTAGAATAACAAACGAACAGAGGAAGAAACATAATATATGTCTGGCCAGAATGCTACATAATACAAATTATAAAGCATTTAAGTGCCAAAAAAAATAAAAATATAATAAATAAATAAAAAATACGAATCATGTCTAGATATTAAGCAATTAAAGGGAATCTATAAATTAATAACAACAGTTAAAAGCATGAGCTCGGATCTAATAATTTCTTTATATAATGTATACCTTCTTTACAAGAAAAAATAAATATTACTCATATTATATCATATGATGATATATTACTCGTTATACAAACATACAACATAAGTTACCTTAAATGCGCAATTTAATTTTCTTTTCTGTAGTATCGTAAAACGTCATTTTAAACATGTGTTTTGTTATATTACCTTATCTCGTAAAAAGCTTCCATTTTAATACACATTATTTATAACAACATAAGAATACAATGACTAATCAACGATAGTTTGTGTTTCAATTGATTCTCAAAATAACTCTTGATTTAAGTATACTATATTTTGGCGACGAGGATAAAAACTAATTATGCCTAAATTACGTCGAAAGTCATTAAAACAACAAAGAGAGCCAGCTAGTAATGAAGATGGACCGATTGAACAATCCGATGAAGACAGAAAACAGCCTTCAGAGAACAGCAGGTTTCGGCAGCACCGAGGAGCGACCTTTAGGGACTAACATCACCGAGTTCTCTCCTGATGAAGACGAGTGGGAGTATTGTTTACAGAGGTTTTCACTGGCTGCTAGCTCGGATCCTCACATCGATGATGACATACGAAAGAGATATCTACTAGCCAAGGTAGGAAATTAACCATTCAAATTTTTATGCGATTACTTTAAACCTGTCGACATAGCTTCAATAGAATATAAGCAATTAATTGAAGCTTTACAAACACAGTTTGGGAAACCTGATAGCTCGCTATCTCAACTTTTAAAGTTTAATCAACTGATACGGCAAGATCATGAAACAATTAATGATTTTATCGCTAGATTACGTTCTCAAGCAAACCATTGTGATTTCGGAAATTCCTTTAAGGAAAGATTGCGAGATCAACTCTTATTTGGCATAAATTACACAAGTTGGCAGCTGGAAATCATCAAAAAATGTCCATAAGTTAAGAGCAGTTTCGATGAAATTGAAACATTATTACATACACTGGAGAATGCCAAATATGAACAGTCACACATGCCATATTTACTAACCACTCACAACGCTGAGCCTAAAATTAATAAAATGAGTCCGACTCATAAATGTTTACCAGAAAAAAATAAAATTTATCTAGATAAGCAAATTCATTGGTTACGATGCGGTAAATTTAAACATAGACAACCGGAAGACTGCCCGGCGATAGGAAAATTATGTTATTTATGCCGGGGTAAAAATCATTTGTCTGAAGTATGTTTAAAGCGTGGGAAAGCTATTATTAAAGGTACTCGAAGGACTAATAGAGTTAAAGGTACTTCTTGTAGAAGCAGTGACTCGGTTTAAAGCTCGTCTTCAAACAGGAGCAGTCAACAGCCGGTCCGGATCGTTCGACCCGGCTCTGAAGCAATCGTAAAAATTACTATTAACAGTCAAAGTTAGATATGTTGTATGACTCAGGAGCTGCGAAAACAGTCATCAATAAATACCAATGGGGAATGATTGGACCGCCCTCTCTTAAACCAACAGCCTCCTAGGTAGCTCATTCAGGATTTAAAATAGTAACACTCGGGTCATGCAAAGTTACTGTCAGTGATTTCGATAAACTGGACTCTTGCATTTTAATTACCTCTTCCACCGGGGGCTAAAATTAGTAAAGTGAACTAACGCCAGCAGCAACAACTGCAGCAGTAACTGCAACATCAACAACAGCAACTTCACCATCAGCAGCATATTCAAGAACTTCAAGAACTTCAGCAAAGTACGTGCTAAACAACAGCAACAGGATCAGGAACAAATGAAGCATTAGCAGCAGGTAAAACAGCAACAAGTTTTACCACATTACAACCAGTATCACAATTTAGACCAGATCAAATTTCACATAGTCAGCCGAACAACATCCAGCCTAAACAGATGCAATAGATGTACAGACCGAACAACGCCCAGCAAGCGGCAACGTTTACTCGGGCTAAACCAAGCATTCCGAGCCAGCCGTCTAAACATTCCCCACCAATAAGACTATTTCTCATACTGTGTCTGTGCATCGAACGGGATCTACTGTTAGAGCAGCGGGTCCAGATCGACATTGTATGAGCCAACCTGATCGTGTGCCTTCTCTTCAAGAAAGCGTGTGCCGCGTTTAACCAGGAAAGACTTCAGCTTCATAATGGACGATTTCCTCAAGGAACGCGGACAATTCGTGGGGAAATTACCCATCACACCTAATCATCAAATGAATGAACAACAAAACAGGCCACCTCCTCATCCATATTCTTTCCAGCTTTAGCATATCCCGGAGACCTCTGACTTCGTAACGGGAGAAAAAGTCTGGGTAATTCTCATGGAAGGAAATGAAGGAAAGGAGACAGGGAAATGGCAGATCATGGAACAGACTGGATTAATCTCATACATTGTCCAAGTGGAAGGTGGTCGGAAGAGAATGCACGCCGATCTGCTCCGACCAAGACATCTTTAAGGGGGCAGAAGATGAAGTATCGTTAAACGTCATTTTAAACACGTGTTTTGTTATATTATCTCATCTCGTAAAAACTTTCCTTTTTAATACACATTATTTATAACAACATATGAATACAATGACTTATCAAAGATAGTCTGTGTTTCAATTGTGTGTGAACACACACACACACTCACACTCTTTTCGAAGACTTTGTTATTTGGACCCAGATAATCTCAAAATATGTATCCGTTGTCTCAGACCCTTCATTGACACATCAACACTCCCCGCTTACTGTGTACGCCATACATTGGTAGGGTAGAAAATATTAAACAAGTATTTTAAGATGTCTCTTTCGTATATATTTATCTTGAATAATATTAGTTGACCTTATATATATGAGGAAGAAAACGGTCCGGGCGGAGGTCAGAAAAATTCCTCTTAATATCGGAAGAACTTACTGCTCTGAGACTTGGGTCTTGGTTTTTTTCTGTACTCTACCCAGACCATTTTCTTCCTCATATACGTTGTATGAAGGCAAAAAGTATTTGGTTTGTCGCAGCCTAAACTTTATTATAATAAAGTAAGAAGAAAACCATCATCTAGTCAGCACTTCATTAATTTATTAACTTTAAACTTAATTTAGCCCAGTGAAATCTAAACTTTATTTTAAAAACCGAATCACTAATTACTTAGTAATGCTGTTAAGCTTTCTACTTCTATTTAAGGTAGTATAATTATTCCGTTACACACGATACCTATTAAAAAAAAAGTCCTAAGGGATAATAATATAATAACATATAACTCAATTTTATTATTGTATGGTCAACATGGAACAAACTTTTGTTGTATCATCATTTTGTTGTATTGTAATATCATCTGTCCAATTTGCAAAATCGAAAAGATGATATTAATAGATGACAGGAAAAAAATCCTTATCAAACAATATTTCCTTTCTGAAATGGTGGAAAAATACCACGCAGAAAATAATTTTTCTTGTTCTTAGTCATTTAAATAGTAGATATTTGGGTAAGTTGTCACCCCAATTCGGACGTCATGCCTTCTTGTCTAATAATTTTCTGCATTTATACACGAACTGTATTTCTTTTGTTTCGCCATTTTGTCGACCAATGTTCTTAGCTGCATGCAACGCATTAAGAATACCTAGTTGTTTAAATCTAGAACTCATTCAAGATTTTTAATTTAATATCAGTTATGATAATATGATAGCCACAATATGAGAGCTATTATATAATGACGATTTGGAGTTCGTTAACTATTGCTTCTATTCTGTGATTAAAGTATTGGAAGGGAATATTAATTTTACACTGTAACTGAGTTCTGATAAATGAGTTATTAATAAAAAGGGATTCTATTTAATATTAGAAAAGTAATGTTGTTGTATATTAGTTGAGTGTTTATTACTTTAGTGAAATATGGTATAAACGTTGCGTATAAACATTGCAAAAAAGTTTAAGTAAGTTATATAAGTTCTTTCTTAAATATTCTTGAACTTTTAATATTAATAAATAAATTAATAAAATTAAACTAATCCCTAATATGTTATCTTCCTTCAATAATTAAAACCTCAATGAATCCCAAACATTTTAAACTATTTTTGCACATTTTATTCAGGAGTACTAATCGGATTGAGCCCACCTCATTAATAACATCACAAGCCGAAGTATGAATAATATCAAACAGTTGGCAGTTTCCAGGCTTCCATTTATTTCTCAAAAAAAAAAAAAAATGATTTTAATTATAATATTTTAAGAGGTTAGTACGTTGGAACAACCTATTAGTCATCGACGCGTAGGTATTAATTAGGTATAAATATGTATGTATTAATTATCTGTAACAATTTTTTTGTAATATTTTAAATAAAAGCGGGTAAAAACAGAGATAAATAAAAAAAAATTAAGATATCGTATTTAACAAAACATAAATAAGAAATCAGTACATAAAAATAGAATAAAAAATAAAACATTAATAAAACAAATTAAACAAAATACTTTCAAAATTATTAAACTAAATAAAGAAGAAAAAAAGAAAATAAGAGGGAGTAAATAACGATATCAGATATTTTTAGTAAAGCTCTCCTACATATTTTAGGAGGGATTCTATTGCGTTAGTTGACTTGACATGTTATGAGTCTTGAAAAATAAATTAAATCAGAATACCACCAACATACTATTTCGACGTATCATAAAACGCTTTCATAGTCAGTTAAAGCATATAATATAATTATCTAGTTTATTATTTCACACGGATTTACAAGATGTCATGAATTACAAAACAAAAGGACAGTTGATACATCCTAGCCTAGTTATAAATGTATACAATGTAGCTTTTGTGGAGAACAATAGGCTAGAAGTTAACAATAGGTCGATCCGCGGTGGTAATGGCGACCTGAGGCCAGCAGCCCGGCTTGTTACAGCGGCAATGATAGCGAGCTACCTGCCCTTGCTCAATCCCGATCTTACAGAAGCAGATCTTATCTCTTCTCTGTGGAGCCGTATTAGGGGATAGGGCTACATGAGAGCTCTGCGGAGAGCGAATCACAAAATTTTAAGAACTGCAGTAACTGGTTCAAGGAAAATTCATCCATCATGTATCCATTAAACAATTATGGGGACGAAAATTTAATAGTAATTATGGTAAAAACTGTGTGATTTTTTCACCCAATCAACATAAATATCGTCATAAAATAATAAACAAAAACTATTATTTATTTATTTATTCTTTAATATTCATTTCCACCTCCGCAATTGCGCATCCAGTGAAGATCAACCGCCAGGCTTTCGCCCAATTAACCAAAAAAGAGCACCCACTTTGAATAATGAGCCTCGGAAAGAGTTTGTATATCTCACTATTATCCAGGCTCGATTCCCACATATATATTAGGTGAATTTCAAGTATTTTTTATTTTAGAAATGTTATCGCTTGCGGTCCTCATTTTTAGCTTTTCTTGAAATCCTTGTGTTTTAGCAAGTTTGCTACTTAGATTTAATCGGTTATCCATATCTTACTTTGTTAAATCACATTCTTCTACGTCTTTTTATGCATTTTTTTTATACGGCGCTAAATTCGTCCATCCAGTTCGTCACTCTGAGGATGTTTCGAGCATCACCTGCCGCACTATCTAACAACCTCAGGTTTGGTCTCGTTCTTCTTCTTTTCCCATGAATCGGGAGAGTCAGGAGTAAATTTGGCGTTTCTCCATACTACATCTAGGCAATATGCCCTGCATAAGATTTTGATCCAAGTGTTCTTCTCTTTGCTTTTCTACAGGAACGTCAATTTTTGAAAATGGAAACATCAATGGATGAGCAGGTCTCATGGCCCTTGTCTTTTTAATCTTTTCCTATCAAGCCCGGGTAACAGGGAGTAGGAAAGCGGAAGACCGAGTGGGATGTTTTGTATTTGTTATGAATGTATGATTTTAGAATATTCATGTCGTTATGTATGGAGGGATTCGAAATATGCCGAGTATTTTGTACTGTGTTGTTTGTATCTTGTATATATAAACCAAAAATAAATCATGATTTATTGTAAATGACATAAATAATTGAAATTTGAATTTTTAAATGAATTTTTTGATCGTTCGCATACTCAGAACGTATTTGATAAATGTAATACTATGTGGTCAACGATGTGCTCCTACCACTTGTTTGTCCATTTTCATAATTAGACAGTACCTGACTAAAACGATTCCCACACTCAAAAAAGTATACATACTTACTACAGAAAACTTAAGATTAGAACAGGGCTCGTTGAGAACAAGAAGACATCATTATGAAAAACATGGATTGTTATGAGATCCTGCTTCGCTAAGAACCAACACGAATGTCCCACTGACAGTTACTGACTTCTTAAATTTGACTTCAACTAAATTTATTTCAGGCCCCCACCAGTAAGGTGGTACAAAATAGTATCACAAGGATAACCCCAAAATGTTCATATGTGTGTGCGTTTGTTAAGTAATATATAGATAAAACTAAAAAAAAAAAGGTGTGAACCGACGCTATCATAAACGCAAATAAAAAAAAAAAAAAACTGTACCACTACAACCCATGAACAGGTTTAGGGTTCAGTACATGGAAGAGACTAAACTGTTTCATGGACAACGCTTGTGCAGGGAGGTGATTGTCCAAGATCGCGCTCAACCACCAGACTTTCCCCCTTATTTACTTTCCCCCACATTATAAAGGCTGGGTGAACCCCAAGAGGGTCGCATATTCCATATGATCTATCTCCGGCTACTAACAGTTTAAATACCGACGCTATCATAGTTATTGTTAATTAACAGCAGTTGAGACATAGCTCACGGAATGTCTTAAATTGCAAAAACTTGCAGAATAGGGCAAAACAACAAGAAAATAAGAATCACTTCAGAACTATCTATTTATGGAGGTTTTAAATAATAAGGGGGCGGAGTGCCTTAGTGGTAGAGTACTGAGTTGCAATGGCGGAAATCCTGGTTCAAATCCCGCTGCAGGCAGTACTTTTATTTAGTCTGTTTGCAGTGGGAGATGGATCACATAGAATCTAGGACCCTTCTGGGGCTCACTCAGCCTCTATAAAATATTATAAAAATAGGGAACCCAAAATATGGGGGGGGGATCTGGTGGT
Source organism: Troilus luridus (assembly GCA_964056705.1). Taxonomy (NCBI): domain Eukaryota; kingdom Metazoa; phylum Arthropoda; class Insecta; order Hemiptera; family Pentatomidae; genus Troilus; species Troilus luridus. The sequence goes on from OZ057414.1 coordinate 26,781,790, forward strand.
TGAGCGTGACGCAGGACAAGTCACCGCCTTGCAGAACAGTTTTCCATGAAACAGTAGAGTCTCTACCATGTACTGAACCCCAGATCCGTTCACGGGCTGTAGTGGTACAGATTTGTTTTTTAAATGAAATAAAATAGTTTCTTAATCTCTATACTAATATGTGTCTAATTGTGTTGTGTCGTATTGTTATATATTGCATCGTATAGTATGGTATCTTATCTTAACATTCCCATACTAATGTTATCATCTTACAATGTTCTAACCATTAAAATTGGATCCGCTTTCGTTGAGAATAAGAATATATCGTTATGACAAACAGGCTCAGTTTTGAGGTGGTAGTATCGTGCCATACCATACATCCTAAATTACATCATATAATACCCTGTATCATATTATATAAAATCATATATTATTTCATATCATAATATACTCGTACTACACAATTCATAATACGTGATTTATGATAACCTGTTTCGATGTTTCAGACAAGGCTCCTTCGGAGGCGACGTTCCGGGGAGTGGAGTACCTGTACTACGACCTGAGCAGGACCGGCGGCGAGCCGATCGTGAGCAACCAGGACTCCATATCTCTCTACTTCAAGACCAGGCACCCCTCCGGCCTCCTCTTCCACACTGGTCAGTCATAAAATATCTCTTTCATATCTTTTATTCTTTTGGTATTGTAGTATAAGAATTTGGCTCAGTTTATGAGCGAAATTGAAATGAAGATGTTATACTGGAATATCACACTTAAAATTACATAATACCGTCATCCATAACGACCTTAATGTCCCATTTATTGCTGATTTGGCCCGAACCCGGTATCTTTCCTTTCATAACAAACTTCATTCCCACTCAAACCCTCTAGTTTCAAACCTAGCTTCCTCTTCGATTCCCGATAATCCTCCGAGGCGTCTGAAAAGAAGATGGCCACGTGACCTTAGTTGAACTAGTGATTTGAGTAGTTTCTCAACTTGCCATTACTCATGTCATTTTGTATCACATAGCCTATTTACTGGATGTATTTTTTTTTTTTTTTATACAGTTGTAAATATCAATAAATAAATTAAAAAAAAAAAATTACATAACGTTAATCCGCCGACGCTCGAAATAATTAAGTTAGTCTAATTAGATTCAGAGTGAGCAAAATGTCTAATTGGATCTTATATAAATTTGAATAAATAAATCTATAAATGTAAATATTACCCGTTTAAAGTATTGTCATTAATAATATTAAAATATACGGATTAATTGATTTGCTGGTTAAAAGGGAATAGACAGATGAATATTCATAGATGAATAAAAATCAATAGAATGCCCCCGAAAGCAATAAAACACTTTAAAAATACCATAGCGCACGGGAAGAAATAATCAGGGTTTTTAGCTACATGATGATAAAGAAGATATTTTGAGTAATAAATTATAAATAATCCTAAAGGTTTCCATGTAAATTGAAAATTGAAATTAAAACTTTCATTTATATAACAACTGTTTAAAGGTTTCAGAGGTTCTGAACCCATTTTTTAAAACATCGTATTAAAACAATTGAACTATCAAAAAGCTAATAAGCGGTTTATATGTAAAATAAACCTATAAATTTATATATAGACAAAAATGTTTACATGTATATATATTTTTTATATATATAGTCGAAATTAACAAAACTTTCACCCTAATATGTAAAAAATCCCGTCCTCTTTGAAACATATTTAATCATCCATCATTTGCTTTGATTTGCAAGAAGATGAACTTTCTTTATTTGGGGATGAAATTTCTTTGTTTTCTCTTGGAGTTTATTTTGACTTTGACTTGGCTTCCTCGTAACCCTTGCTCTTATTCCTATTCCGAGTGTCGAAGAGCGATAACATGAACTTCGTAATAGTCAAATCTTACAATTACAACACGTTTCATTCTTCACCACAGTTCAATAACCATTCCCTATGTCTTGCATCTTAGACTTACTACCAAAGGTCCACCTGAATAGAAGTTACAAAGATGGAATAGAAATCTTGAATAATCCAAAAGACACATTATTAGTAAGACGGAGAAGCAGAAAATAACGTTGAACTTGCCTTTAGACTTGAAATTGTTCGTTACCGAAAACTCGTTCACTTCTCTTTAGCTTATCGGCCAGTTATCCCTTTAATAATATTATTGTTTAACTAAACTTTGGTTAGTTAAGCGTCCCGCTTATTTATTCCAGACTCGTGAATCTAAATTTCTGAAATAGCAGAGGTTGAGGAGCAAAGGAAGAGACACACCTAAGAAGGGGTAAGAATGTGGAACCTTCCGGTCGAGGACACAAACTGCTTTCTTTGTTCCTTTGTGCGCCACGTTCCACTCTTTGTGTCATTGTTGTTTTCTTCTTGTTTTCCGGCCCCTCTTTCCCATTTTCCTTCGCATTAGAGCTAAGAGCCAACTTTGCTCAGTTAATTCCTTACGGTTAGGAACATCCTTTATCTTCCTGTTTTCCCACTTGGTTTTGAACATTTGAAGGAATAAGTGTGGGTCCTTATAAATGTGGTTATTTCCTTTTTCAAGTTTCACAAATCTATGATGAAACATACGCTGTTTTTTTCCAGTGACGGTAAAAAAATAGAAAACAATTTAATTTAATATTTCATAAAAATTAGGCTATACAACCCAAGGATAGATCCCAACAAAACTAAAATTTGATACCTTGACACATATCTACATTCCTCTTAAAAAATCTACAATGGAAGGCCTGACCTACTCTTTTCGCGTAAGTAGAAGTGCTATTATTAATAATCGCACTGGTAGCGTAACTATTTCTATTAATAACATATAATATATATATATATATATATATATAAAGAAAGTCACTCTTTACAGTTAACAGCAAATGTGTGTCCACCATATTAGGTTTAATTACAGACGACGGAAGGTTTTTTAAAAAAAATAATACGATCACTAATTTAATTATTATTCCGGAGTATTACGCTAGTAATATAATACGATTGTAATGTGAAACGTTCATTTACTTGAGTGTAGTATATGGTTTTTATCTCATCCTCCAAAATTTTACTTATCAACAATTACATCATATCAACATCAACATAACATTTTTAACATATCATTGTGTTATCCTGGGGCATTTTAAGGTCTTATTACAAAACATATTATGTAGTAAATGCATAGCTACATTAAAACGCAACTTTTTGGACTATAACTAGCCAAAAGTGTTATTTTAAATGAGGAAAATCCATATTAACTAACATACGAAAGAGTATATTTTAATTAAAACTGGAACCAAAAGGCATTTATAAACTTAATTTAAGTATTTCTAAAATAAAGATTATTTTTTATCTCTGATAAGAAAATTTTGTATAATGATCTCACATGCATTTTTTACCTTATATATATTTTTAATCCTTTTCATTAAGGATTCCTTATAATGCTTGTATTATAAATAATTCAATAAAAATTCAGGAGTATTGGATTTAATATAAAGTAATCAATTAATTGATTGTGACTAATCAATGGTGGGATGTTTCCTCTGGTTGGTTTCTCCCTGCATTTTGATCTTAGGATATGTTTTATTCGTTTTTTCTGTCGATATTCTCTTTCTATCCTGAAAAAATCTAAATGGGCCAAATATAGACATCTTTAGAGACTTAAGGCTGCTTGGTTGGAATTGTTTCCAATAACGTCATAATGAGTATTTTATTTCTCATTTGAGCTTATGCACATCCATATTAATTTATTTAAGTAACTTTTAAGCACTAGTTTTTAGTTTGAGAATGGAACCTGAATATAATCATTCAACGTTATTAATAATGGAAATTGAAAACAAGCTGCAGTATTTTATAGATTTATTTAAAGAACTGTGTAAAATTGGATTATGAAATGCCGTGGAAGAGCTTAGGTAAACGGGTCGACTCTTTTCATTAGGATTGAAACATCTCAAGACGTGCCTCTATTGAAACGTTAACCACATTCACGAGCTACCTAACAGAGTTCGCTAAAGTATTTGAGCCATTATAAGGGCCGAGAAAATAAATTCACAAGCTATTCATCCACTATCTCCGAGGGAGTGAGCTCCAAAGACCTTTTTGTCAGTATAAAGATGGGAATAGCGGGCGGAGGCGAGTCTTATCCATCACACCCTATCAACCTAAAAGCCTAAAAAGAAAAAAAAAAATTGCTTCCGCAATCAGGGTTATTTTTCAATACAACCTGAAAGGTCGGAAGCGCGGTAATAAGAATGCCCGGGGACTTTTGCGTTATTACAACCAAAGTTTTATACCCGTGGAATATTTTAACATGTCGCGCACAATGGGAGAACGAAATACAGAATCCTATATGTGATAGGCGACTCCTTCCCTTCTATCCTGAGAAATTAAAGAATTCCCCCCCCCCCCCCCCGTGGAGGGAAAGTTATTTTTGACGGTTTTGATTCACTACCAAATAAAAAATTTAACTTACCTAAAAGGAAATTTCTCCTAACGAACAAAGTGAGTAAATATTTTATCTACATGGTGTATAATAATAAACATGAGTTTAATCCAATCGTACTTAGCCAGTTTACATCAAAAATACAATATTGTATTTTAAATTTATCTCTATTAAGCTCACTCTTAGAATTTCAAAAGAAAACAATTTTTTATACGGCGAAATATTTATTAGCTTTTTAGGGAGGACGTAATACTTTTCCTATTACCTCAAGGTAACAAACACAAGATGATGCAATTCATATAAAGTGACCAAATTTGAGATTTTAGGTCCAAGGACCAAATAAAGAAATAAAAAAAGAAAATTGTATAGAAGCTACGTTGTATTACTTCATTAATGCAACATAACTTAACCTACCATAACACCATAACACCAACGCCGAGCCGCAAAGAGAAAAATGTTAATAATAATGTTAATGGTAAGTTTTTCACTAATTCTTGGCCAAATATAAAATTCACTCAGGAAAGGTCACCATCCTCCATTTTATACACATAACGATAGTTCACCAGAAAATGAATTAAAGATATGGTTGGCTTCAAATCCCTTAGGTCTATCCCGATAGGTAGCAGCACCGTGCGGCCGAGATAAGCGATAAAACAAAGAAAGTCGTAACAATAAAGTTTATAATGATTCATTATTGTAATCATTAATAAATAAAATCTTGAATGATGAGAGAAACAAGTTGATAAAACACATTTTAGTTGGTCCATAGCCACTGTAAAGGATCTGAATTTTTTTGTCACAAAACTAATTGTTGTTCCATTTTAATACTTAATTAGCTATTCTTTAAAAAAAAATAACTAAATATGCCATGCATGTTGTACGCTATTAAGTGCGGTCCAAGAAGAGACAAATTTATTAAACACTTTGATTTGTCTGCAAAAAAAAAATATTGAACAGTTTCAAGAGTTTGAAAAGAAAGACTGAAAATTTTTTTAAAAAAACCTCATGAAATTATGCAAAGCCAATTGAAGAGTAAAAGGAAAAATAAAATTAAGAAGGTGGAAGATAAATCTATGTTAAAGAAATCTATGAGTCGAAGTTAGGCTATGATAATGAATCTCATAAGAATATTAATTTGATTCTCAAAGACACTGAAATGTTTATTTTTAAGGAAATGTTTTAAGATCTTCTCAGCTGGATATTATAGATGCCACTATTAAAAAAAAAAATTTCTTGTGAAATGCACTAAAATGCTTTTTTTTAGTAATCAGGGACAGTGAACATCTTTAACCATTCACTAGGTTTATTAACAATTAAATAAATTTGAGGAGAGATCTAATTATCTTCTATTTTTTCCATGGTCTGAATTAACTAGAAAATACCGACAGCTAGCAACTTCACTGGGGAAAAAATTAGTTTCATAAATTCATAAGAATATCAAGCGCAGTAAGTTCAGACTAACTCGTAGGATTTTTTTTAATAAAGAAAAATTTAAAGCTACTGTACAATGTTGTATATTTTGTGTTGGTATTGACCCCGGGCAACGCTACAATGTGACCTGCAATTTCTGCGAAGAGTCAATTAAATTTGAATTGACCTCTGAATAGAAAATAACCTTTAAAATAATTAACAGCTGCTGTTCTTCATTTGTTTTCTGTTGCCCTTTCCAATTTTATCAAATATTTTCGAGGAAAAGGGTCAAAAATATTAATTTTTAATTTAATATTTTAATAATAAATTTTACAATAATAAAATTTCACTTCAAAAAAATGTTAACTTTCCAAGTTTTTCTTTTATTTTATTCCATTCATTTACAAGGTAACTTACATCCATCCTCACCTCTTTATTTACATAACGATAATAAATTATAATAATCCATTCATAAAAAAAAACTTATATCTTGCTCAGTAAAATTGAAATTTGAATATTGAAAATAATGACAAAATTGTAGAAATAGAAAAATTGAGAAAATTCGTGGAATTTCGTTAGCTCTAGCGAAAATACGAAAAATTACAAAAAGGGAAAATTTTAAAATTATTATAGAAAATTGCAAAAACTGGACTGAAAAACGCTAAAAATAAATAAAAAATTATAAAAAAAAAAAAATTGAACCAAGTTTCATTAGATTTTATGTAAGCAGTTGACATTAGGAAGAGTTACAATTTTATTGTCAATATAAATGTCAGCACATTACCACGATGAGTTGAAAGCTGAACAATCCGAATTGAATAAAACTAATATGTTTAAATAGTTCAAAGTTGAATAATAATTGAAATAACTAGGATTAATAAATATTTTATATGACAAAATGAAAAATATAACTAAATTATTATAAATAAACCTTCAATAACTAATTTAATCAGAAGAGAAAGCGCGACGTGTAATCTGAAAAGTTGAAATAATCGTGTTCCCTGAAACTCTAAATCGCCCCTTATTTTTCCCGAGGAGATTTATTACACGACTCGACGCGTGTCACGTGTGGCGTCGTTAAAACTTCCCGGCTGATTTTTCTTCAGTAATGTCCCCCTAGCAACAAAAGCTGAACATCCCTTATTTACAGCGAGATAAATTTCAGATAGAACAAAACTGGATTATTGAAAATATAGAAATGAGAAAGTCGTCAATGTTCACTCTATCAACATTGAACTCCGAATTTTAAAAACTATCAAATTAAATAAATAAGTATAATTTACTCAGTGGATAGCATTGGTCCAAAAGCTGGCACCATCAGGAAAAAATAGTTATAGTCCATCTTCAAACAAAGAAATTAAAATAATACCTGTAAAATAAAAGCAATCGATATTACTCAATAACTTATTAAAGGAATCAACGGTGGCTAACTTTTTTACTAACCAATTATTTCAGTAGAGAAATTAAAATCAGACTAAATCCATAATTGAAATGATGATTTTGTTCATAATTATAAGCATCTGCATAAAACATTGTAACCGATCCCCAATGTAACCGATCTTACGTCGTTGGGAAATTACCTTCGAGTATCAGAATTCAACAATATTTGAAATTTTAAACTGTGAGATTTTAATATAAATTATAAATATGTGGGGGCTGACATCTAATTTTCTTTCTTTCATAGTAGAAATTGTGAACGTAGGAAAAAGTACGAATATGTACAATTTCAATGAAAGATACAATCGTGAAAATCATTGGAAAATAAAGTTCGTTAATTGTGGAAACTGGGAAAATAGGAACATTTGCAACATAGGAATATTTGTAAAAAATAGTGATAAAGGGGAAAATTGCAATTTAAGGGGAAAGAATGCTGAAGTAGGGAGAATTGGCGAAAATAGGAAAATAAAAAAAAAATACGAAAATAGTAAATTTCGAAAATTAGAAAAATGTAGGAAGTGCGAAAATGGAAAAATTTTGATCTATGAAAAATTGCGAAAATAAGGAAAAAGCAAAAACTGAATAAAATTGCGAAACTGGAGAATAATTGCAAAAATGGAAAAGAACGAAAATGGAAAAAGCAAAAATGGAAAATCTCGAAAATGAGAGATATGAGAATATTAGGGAAAATACGGAAATTTCGAAATTGAGAAACTTGGGTAATTTCGAAAATGCGAAAAAAAAAAATGAAAATTGTATAAATGCGAAAACAGTGAAAATTGGGAAACCGGGGAAATTAGCGAAACTGGTAAAATTTCGAAAATGAGGTAAATTACGAAAATTGCCCAATTGGGATAAATTGTGAAAAATGTCAAACTTTCAAAACTGGGAAATTATAATTAACAAAAAAGTAGAAATGGCGAAGAATAAAATTATAGAAAATGATAAAAATTTATAGAAAATTTATAAAACTGGAGAATTAAGAAACCGAGGTAATATTGAGAACATGACAAAACTGGATTAAATTAAAAACGTGAAAAATGGCGAAAATAGTAAAATGGCGAAAATGAGCAAATGGCTCAAACAGGAAAAATGCGGAAATTGCAATGATTGTGAGATAGTGGAGGGGGCATCTTTATACAGAAAACTTCAATTAGCCGTAGCTAATTGATTATATAAATTTCTTATAATGCTTGTAATTGCCTCATCTAAATTTTTTATTCCCTCCTCCTGTTGCAAGACTTGTACCCACACTCTAAATCTGCCAATGTACTTAGTTAAAAAAATGGTGGAGTGTATGTTTGTTTGAATGATACTATTTTAAGAACTAACATTCCAAAGTTACCTTCGTTCCATTGTAACATCTTAATAAAAATGGACCAAGTGAACATTTTAATGCATAAAGGATTGATAAAGTGTGAAATTATTATATTGTAAATAAAATAGAATAAAAGAGATATGGAAATATAAAACAATGTTGTGGATATTTATTTATTCACGTTCTTGAAAATTTGTTGTTCTTATAACACTGGGTTTTAAAGAAGTCTGTTGCAAATGAGACTCGACAATTTTGTACCGGAGGATATGAAGAAATGAAAACATTAAAAACTGAACTAAAGTTTCTATGATTGTTCACTAGATTTGAAAACTTACTATTGCTCTAACTTTTTACCCAATCCAAACAGCGCAATGCATTCACAATCCTACTGATGTAAGAATAAAATTGGGTAGTTTATTTTATATTTTGTGAAATAAAAACTGACTTTTATTAATTGATATTTTAGATATAAAAATCTTAAATTACCTGTTTATCGCCTACAGACGAAATTGCCTATTTGGAACTATGAGACACTTAAACTGTGTTCGTCCTTTTCTTTTTTTTTTTATTCGTCCTGATTGCCTTATCAGGAACAAGAATGAACGTCAAATACCAAGAAAAAAATAATCAAATATTGTTTTTCGTAACACATTACCTTCTAACTGGTGGTGAATGGTATAAAGAAAATAAATTAAAAGATGATAGAATTGAATTTACATATTTTATGTCAAATTATGATTGACGAGTTTGCTGTTTTTAATTTTAATGTAAAAGGTTGTTTCCTCTTTCAAAACAATAACCTGAAATATCTTGTCATGTAGAAAAATTACTAGAAAAGAAAACCTTTACTACTAAAATCCATGAAGGGTGTTGAGTGGTGGGAATGTACTGATTCTAGGAAAACGGTTGTGCAGGGAGGTGATTTGTCCGACAGGGTACCTACTTTAGTGATGCTGGGTGATAGGCCCTGCCCCTCTCAGACCTTTAGATTTGATTAAAAGCATAATAGCCTGGTATTTATAGAGATGCATGAGCTTAGCGATTAATGAGATTCTCTAAAGGTAATTTTTTTTTTGTTATATAATTTATTTATTGATATTTACAACTATATTACAGTAATATAAGAAGTAAATTGGCTGAGTGATACATAATGACATGATATAATGACAAGTAGAGAAACTACCCACTGGTAGTACTCAAATCGGATGTTCAACTAAGAAGGTCACGGGGCCATCTTCTTCTCAGACACCTCGGAGGATTATCGGGAATTGAAGAGGAAGCTAGGTTTGAAACTAGAGGGTTTGAGTGGAAATGAAGTTTTTTATGAAAGGATAGATACCGGGTTCGGGCCAAATCAGCAACAAAGGGGACATTAAGGTCGTTATGGATGATTTTATTTTTAACAAAATAAGGAGCGTTGAGGATTTTACGAAGGATTTTGGATTGGAGGGATTGGATACGAGAAGAATTCGATGGCTTAGTGGAGCCCCAAAGCTCTACTCCGTAAGTCCAAATAGGTCGTATGATGGTCATGTAGATGAGTCTTTTGTAGTTAATTGGGAGCTTAGAGCGTTTGTCTAGTAAGTGTTGAAGTAGCCTGAAACGTCGAGCGGTTTCTTGTCTTTTCAGTCTCGTATGAGGATTCCAGGTTAATCATTTGTCGAGATGCAACCCTAAGTATCGGATCTGTTCTACAGGCACAAGTGGGATATTATTATAGGATACTGAAGGGCAGGAAGTCATTGGTTTACGACGTAAGGTAAAAGTGATTTGATGGGAATTTTGAGAATTTATTTTAATTCTCCAGTTCTGACACCATTCTTCAAGATCAGTGATATGGGATTGGAGGCTTTGGGATACAATAACTGGATTGGTATTGACTGATAATACACATGTATCATCAGCATACGTGGTAAGGATAGTATTAGGATGAGTTGGGATTGGCCAAGGATACTACCTTGAGGATAAAGGTAGTTAAGTTTATTTAAAGTATTATACTTTATTTCATAAAGCTCAGGCATTATTGTTTAAATGACCAGAGGCAGAGATACTTACGAAGTCTGCCTAAAAAGGGAAGACATAAGATTCGGACGAGAGACAAGAAGAGGAGAAGAGGATGGAGGTACATTAACCTGAGGACGCATAACTCAGCCTCGCTTCGGACAAAGGACGCTTCTCATTTGTCAAAGCCCACAATGGCTACTCTACTTGATACCTTTCATTCTCCCTGTCTTCGCTCGTATACAATCTTATAAAAAGATATGGCCCGTTTTAAATCTTGTGTCAGCTTGAATGCCTGCATTATTTGTCATAGAAAGATTAATTTTTCTCTTGAGACTTATATTAATATTTTCCCTTTATGAAAGAATAAACATTTAATAAGTTTCATATTTGAAAATTGTCATTCACACCAAGCCACATTCGCTATTCATATCATACAGAGTAGGTTGCTAACTTCTATATTACTAACTAACTAACTTTTAACTTCTATATTACTACTTTCTTTAAAACATACGGGAGGCATAGATTCTTCACGAGTTGTAGTTCCATCAGAGATGGTAAGTGGAAATACCTTGCAAGTTCCTCCCGGCTTGTTCCGATTGCTGTCGAACAATCGCAGCCCCTCCCCCTACTATAGATTTGCTAGAAAGTATGAAGTAGGTTTGAACGCTATTGTAATACATTTTTATAGCTAGTAAAATACCAAAAGCTAACTTCTTTTTTGTATTCTATCGTTAGTGTCTTAAATAGTCGTGGTTTCAAAATTGAAATTATTTCAAGCAATATAATACGAACATTAATGATTTTTTATATTATGAATAAAACACTAAAACGTATCATTAAGAACGTGATCAGTGGTCGTATTGCATTATCGTAGAAGAAACCCGACTTGAGAATTCGATAAGATTGCAAATTGTAAAACGTAGACTTACAATGTTGAAGTTTAAAAATAAAACCTATCACTACTATGTTTATTAATTAATTGAATTAAAGCCTGTTGTAGAGTAAACTTCCTTATTACCTTAAATATATATATATATATATATATATACATAATAAACAATAAATAAATCAAGTGTTAAGAAAGAAAATATTAGTAACAATTTCCGAAATACGATTTCATGAGCTTGTTATGTTTTATCGAATTTAAAAAAGAGTTATATCCAGAGGCAGAAACACACTTTGAATATACACGTATAATTATTTTTCTGTAATATGGCAATAAAGCAACCTTTTCAAAAACGTCAAATAAAAATATCCCTGGCTTTAGAAATAACACATAGGGAAAGAGAAAATACCGTGCGACAAACTCGAATGAAAAGTATGGTAAAACGATATGATATATTGCAGTGTTGTTAATGGACTGCAAATAAAAAAATATGTAACTAATCAAAGCATTCACTTAGCTTGTAACTTTCCCTGTACGACATGAGCATGGATTAAAAATTTTAATTAACAAACTGATAAAAACATTTCCACTGTAGTAGGGAAAATATTGTTCAATTAATAAATATTTTTTTTAAACATCTAGGAATAAAATCCTACAATGTTGAAGTTTATAATTTAGATATATCACTCTTATGATTATTAATTATTTAAAGCCAGATGTGGAGTAAACTCCTTCGCCATCTGATAAAATTAAGAAGAGATTAGGGAAAAAATTAAATCTCGTTCCGTTAAAATTGTTAATATAAAAATTATTTATAACTCTTTACTAAATTAGTACAGACACAAATTCAAAATACAGAATATTTTTTCTAAAGGGTCAAGTAATGCTTTTTCAAAATAAAAACAACTCGAGGATCCGGAAAAAAGTACCTCTAGCAAAGGGGTTTTGTTATTTTTTTCAATGTATATCCAAAGCCTGAGACGTACTTCAATGCGAATAAAAGAAAGAACAAAAATAAGATAAAAAAATCAGGTAAAAAAGAGTAACAGTGGGATTAAAGGGGATGCTGGTTAGGCGGGCGTACTCTACAGATCCTTCCGGCTTTAGGATTAGCTTTTATATCGTCGCATTTATTTATAATATATAAATTTATGAATTTAAAAGTGATACAACAGATGCCAAGAAGAGTTCTTCATCTCAAGAGGCATTCGACTTAAAAAGTTATTTCAAACACATCAGAGAAAAAAGCTTTAAAAACCGTATTCTTATTATAAATCAATAAAAAGTATTATGAGGTTATTGAACATAACCTTTTTTTTAGCCTGTACCACCACAACCCGTGAAGGGTCTAAGGTTCAGTACGTGGTAGAGACTGTACTGTTTCTTGGACAACGGAAGTGCAGTGAAGTGATTTGTCCAACATCACGCTTAACCGCCAGATTTTACCTATTATTTTGGGTAACCACGTTATAGATAGAATATGCATAGCCACTTATAGGGCTGAGTGAGCCCCAGGAGGGTTCTAGATGCTAATGAAACTATATCCGGCTAAAGGATTAAATAAAAGTCCGCCAGTGAGCGGGATTATAACCCAGGGCCTTCGGCATAGCAATTCAGCGCTCTACCACTTACCCACTCCGCTCACTTAATGAATATAACATATTGTTATTCAATATTTTGTAAATTCTATATAAATAAGGTTTAGACTTATCATGATGAGATGGATTGTGCTAGTTCACAGGTTTTACAATCAACTTAAATTTATTATCAATCTACTGCTGAACATATTACCTTCCTTTTTCTTATCCCAATCTGCTATGACCTCTACTTTCCTATCTCCTTGAACAAACTTGGTTATATTTCTTTTCTTTTCTGGTGCCTTATCCGTTACGGACGTTGTCTATTGACATGGCGATCTTAATCTTGATTCCGGAAACTAGACCTAAATATTGCCTAATTATGTAGCTTCCGCTCCACCTTCTTGGATCGCTCAAAAATCTCATTTGCACTTAGCGATATTTTTCATTTCCCATAATGTGGCCCAGGTTATCTAATTTCCGTTTTTGATAGTATATTTGGATAGATTCTGTGCCACGCCCGCATCCCAAATGCTTCTGCTACCTATTCATTGATCTTTCCACTAGTGTACAAAAATCCGCTATACAACAGTATAGGAAATACATAGCATTTCAGGAATAAGCAATTCATAACAAGTGAGATGTTTCTTCAATTAATTAAGTGATGCATTTACACTGTAAATTCTTGATCTTATTTCGACATTATGATCCCATTTTGAATAGATCAGCATTCCCAGGGATATTTAGTTTTGTATGTTCCAAGATTTCTCAAATCATCTGCCAACCCAAGCACAGGGTATTATCACGCTCATTTTTGGTTTTTGATACTTATACGTTCAACAACGTCAAGCTATGGCAAATTAAATAAAACTTACTTTTATTGGAACTCAAATTTTTCCGAAAAAAATTAGTTTAATACTTCTAAACGTACCGAGTATGTTGATAAACTAAAACATTACGTTATAAATTTGTTAAATAACACCTTGAAATCAAAATGGTATCAGTAAGATCTGTATAGTAACCCTGTTACTGTCATAAACTTTATTGAGATATCCGGTCTGCCATTGTCGGATTTGGATACGACAGAACATTCTATTGCTAATCAAGTTTGGCAAGTATTAAGTGGCAAAGCCGGTAAAGGTCAAAGCCCTTGGCCGTTTGAATTTTGATAGGACATTTAGTTAAGTTTAATAGAGAGATTTTCCGCCATCTCGACGTCCCATCATTATCCGAGTTTGTAGCTAGTCCCGGGAGTTGTACCTCATCAGCTAATGGTTATATAAAAGATTATTTTCATCATGCTTTGAGGAATGCTACCTACATAAGGTTGTTACCGTCAATTAACATTTGCACTCAAAACTTTTAATTTCGAGTCAACCACGTGCCTGCAGAAAATACATGAGAAAGCTCTGCACAAGATTTCCATGCAAAGGAGACTTACATCCCCGACGGTCAAGGAAAGTGGAATTGAGAAGAAAAGGAATAAAATAGGGTGTGTTAGGACAGAGAGGGAGCTAGTATCATAGCTTAATGACTGAAAATCGTCGATTGTTGAAGACCTGGACTCACACTGGAGGATGAAGAGCTCCAGGAGATGTCCTTCCATAATCCTACCTGAAGTAGCATTCTATATTCAGGCATCGATTTCGACTAATTAGAAAATTTCTAAACATACAACTTGAATTTTAAATGGAATCAAATTTAAAACTTTTGACTGCATAGATATAAATTTAATTAAGTAATATAATTGATTTTTACGTAGTTGCCTTCAATAATTAGTCAGAGAGATACTAGCATGAATAAGATAATACAATCCCTTAAAGCTAATAAGACACAGCAATATTGTAACTGAAACTGGATCAATGTCACTAACAGACTTTGTTCCAGGTGTTCAACTAAGACTGAAGATATTATGTAAGTGATTGTAAGGCTAACATAATTGGTTGGGATACTTGATATCATAATTTCATCAACTATAATAATGAGCATATCTTTTCTATTATTTCAAAACTAACCAATTTAATATAAATACTCTCATAAATTGCTACTACTAATATTTTTAATCCATTCACCACGTATTTTTTCTGGTTTCGACCGCGTCGTCAAATTCTTTGACGACGATTCGCTGGCCATGCTGCAAGCTTCCTCAGGGCTTAAACTGAGGATGAAAAAGTTTTTTCGATGCTTCGGTATTTATAGCTTTCCAGATCCGAGGGCGGAGCCTATTCTTCCAGTGATCTGATAGGTTGTTTTCTGGTTACACAAGGTGCTTTCTGATTGGATTTGTCCCGACTAGCTGATTGTTTTTGCTTTCAAGATTTTTGGGTTCTTTTGGCCATTGGTACAAAGATATAATGCATATAATTGGAAGAAATGCGTGAAGAATGGATTACAAATTTAATATAATTTCAATTCAGGTGTTTGGGTTCTATAATTCATCTACTTTATTTATTCACTGTGATTCAGGAGTCACTGTCTATCTCCTGATTTTTTTACTAAAATTATAATTATCATTTAAACTTAATCAATACTTGAGGGACAATTAAGAAAAACTCAACATCAATTATAAAATACATAGTCGACAAGTTGTTAGTAAATAAATTATAACAAATATTAAATTCTGAGGAATTATTTAATCAATTATAATAAATTAAAATTTAAAATGTTGATCTGTTCAATACAAACATAATTGCGATAGTCGATTAGAAACTTTCCAATATTTCTAGTTTGAGTTTTAAAATTGATCATTTTTTACTCGGTTTAACATCGAAGTTAATATATTTTTGCACAGTATTGAAGGCCTACCGAGTGAATCTTCATTTTTAAGTAATTGTACATTTTACAATTGAAATGTCAAGGGTGTGCTGAGGATATGACGCAAAATTTCTGTTTTTTTCTTAAGTCAAATATAAACTTATTCATCCTTTTTTTTCTCAAATCAATTATAATTAAAAGGATTATTTTCATCTTATTTTCAAGAAGCAATAAATTATAGTTCGTATAATGTATGAAATTTCATTAATATCTAAATGCAGGTTTTTAGCTAATAATATTTTATAACAAACTTTCCGAGGACAAAGCCCTTTTTTGTTCTCATTAGATTAATCCATATGTACATTGTTTCGCTCTCTCTCACTCTCTCTTTCTCTCTCACTCTCTCTCTCTTTCTCTCTCTCTCTCTCTCTTCTCTCTCTCTCTCTCTCTCTCTCTCTCTCTCTCTCTCTCTCTCTCTCTCTCTCTCTCCCTCACTCTCTCTCTCTCTCTCTCTATCTTGCTCTCTCTCTCTCTCCCTCTCTGTCTTTCTCTCTCTCTTCTCTCTCACTCCCACCTATCTCTCTTTCCTTTGTTCATCATCGCTAATTAAAACTCTTTTAACCTTTTAATATCATTACTCTTTTAAATTTTAATTTTATTATATACTTATATCTAGTGTCTCATATAACATATATGAAATAACCGATTAATTCTATTTCGCACAAAAATCATATACTTTTTATAAATTTGTGGACCTAAAAAATTGTTTGTAATATTTTAACGATTTCTTCATTATTTTTTTTAAATGAAAATATATGTAAACAATTTTTTTTATTATTACTTGTATGTCATTGTATTTTAGTATGATACAATATATCGATGGCTCATATCATATAGCCATTATATTCGTATAATAATTTATCATCACTGCTTCTGAGTGTATTTTTTGTCTCCATACCTAAATATTTTGTAATATAATTACATCAATATATTGGAGTTTCTAATGTTAATGTCATTTATATGTTTTAATTAGCTTAATAATTCTTAGAATTTAATTAATTAGCAATGTCTTTTACTCGTTAATTTAATATTTCGTCTGTATATTTCGCAATAAATGTTGACGCTTTTATATTTGTTAATGCGCTTTATATTAATATATCAAGGAAATTAAATTATTTTATATAATCAAGTATCTTAACCATGCATCGTATTTTAGTGGTTAATATTTTTTTGTCAGTCCTGTTAATTCACATAATTCCCATTCCTGTTTCATTTGGCATTGATTGCGTCAATCTTGTAGAGTTTAACTTTTAAGCAAGATTTGTAAATAACATCAATTTTATTGAACAAAAACGACACATTTTTTCCATTTCATGCCAAGAATAAATCGGAAAAATTAATTAAAGTTAACATTGTAGCAACACGTGATCTAGACGTAATCAGAAAATGTTATGGAAGTTGATTTATTATCGCTGGCAATCATAGGTTGAGTTAATTAAACTAGTTGATAGGGCTAGTGCACATTTCGCAAGTGCAAGATCTAGTGATAAGATATCCTGCACCAGGGACTGCCAGCAGTTGTTCCAGGATAACAAATTGCACTTTCGTGTCTGCTCTTTTTATCTTTCCTGGTTATCATAATTCACTCGTTTTTCATCACACCATTTGACATTTAGGCCTTCCAGAAAGTTCGTGGTATTCTAATACAAATATCTTAATTTAAATTTTACATGGAATAGTCTATAGCGGGTCAAGTTAAAAATTCAAATCTTTATGCCCCAGATATTCAAAATTCTTTAATTTTTCTTCATAAATGAAAGAAGTAACTAAGAGAGTCTTGGAAAATTAATGGGAGTGACCTTGAGAAGAAGATCCCATCGCTATCTCTCATTTATCCCCACGAATATGAGATTCGTAAATGGGATAGTTTTATGATTATCTTTAAATATTTTATTTTGAAGAGAAAAGATATGCCCAGGAGCGGGATTCGAACCCGGGTCTCCCACGTTTCCGTCGTGATACTCTGCCACTTGAGCTCGCATCTCGGTCAGATAAATCCATTCTCTTCACTGATCCCATATCCCCGTGTTCTAGCAATTTGCGATGTATACAAGGGGAAGAATGTTTATTGAACACTACTTTAATTGGAATCTTGTTGACTCACGTCATTATATCATTTATAATTTTTTTTTTTTTTTTTTATAATTGTTATAATTTTTATATATTTTATTTTTAATAGAAAACATATGCCCAGGACCGGAGATACCTTTAATTTATAAAGTATTATAAACCCGATGAATAAGTGATCAAGTCTAATTTTGTCCAGAGAGAGAGATAAATGTACTGAGGGAAACGTAATTGTGTCATTCTCCCAATTTTGAGTATGAAATGATGTTTTAATATCTATAGAAATAAACTCCATTTCAAGCCAATGCCTAGTACGCCTCATTCACTACGGAAATAAAACAATACCGCTTCCCTAAATTCGACTTAACCACTAATTCACCTTGCTTAAAGAATGATTGAGTAATTATCAATTATGCTTGAGTAATGATCAAGTATGCACCAATACAATTTATTAAAAACTATGTTTAAAATTCCAAAATAATATTGACATTTCATATATGAGTCGGTGTGTACTGGGCCAAAAAAAAAACCTTAAAAATTTATTTTAATACAAGAATATTATATAGTGCAAGTATATAACAACTTATAATGCATTTGTCCTTGGTCGCTCTCCCCCGACAGGTTTCCCCCCTATTAATGGTCCGACTTTAAAGAGGCTAGGGGCCCCTATAGGTAGCCTCTGGTCAATGATCTTTCTGTTCTATTCTAGTCTGGATATTGGCTTTTACATTATTTCATCAGAAAACTATCAAGTAATTGGTTCAGTACTGTGTAGGATGGTGACCTGCAGGGGAAACCCCAATACCCCGAACTAGTTGGGTTAATTTTAGAGAAAGTTTTAATTAAGATACTTAATTTATCCTCTTGTACTATTAATGAATTTTTTATTAGCGAGTTCTAAATTACTTTGTTTTACGGGAATCAACTTCCAAACGGCAACCCTAGTTAGAAGAGAATGGTAGAATCAACTTTTTCTATTGGCTATGTATTCTCTCTTCTCATTCTCCATCCTCTCTTGTAGCTCTTCCAGGTCTTCCTTTATTCACTTATATTCACTTTTATTTAGTTCGTTTTTAGTCGTTCCTCCTATATTCTATAGGCGTCGCCAAAACACCAAAGGAGATCTTCTTCAGTAATTTTTCAGTTGATTTGACATTCTGGTCGGTCTTATCATGGTATTATACTATTATAGTATTATAATAGGGTTTAAAAATCCCATTGTAGATATATATATATTAGTCACCATCTAAAGGCACAGAAATAATAATCTTAATGATCTTCCAAAACAGTCAATTTTTTTATATAATTACTCATAGGAAAAAATTGAATGGAGTAAAGATTATTATTAAAATTTAAGATAACGAGTGATTATTCAACGAATATAACAAATTGAATAGGTAAATAGGCAGAGGATGAGGACTTGTATACAACAGATACTCGTGCCCGGTACATTTCGACCGTATGATACTTGTATCAACTACTGTTATATCAGCTACAAATTATCCGAGAGATACAACCTTACCCATCCCTAGGGACTACTACAGCGAGATAAAATACGTTAGGAGTGCCTTCAATGGGAAGTTTCTGCATGTACATTATGCTTCGACGTGAATCCCTTAAGGGAGGTTTTGAAAGATCACAAATACAATGTGTAGCATATGGCATTTGTATAATTTCTCTCAATAAATTTGTATTGTTATTATGAAAATTGGCAGTTAGAACATTAGTACATAGGTTCTCCTTCACTTATTTAACTTAATATTATTTAAACTAAAGCACTTGACCATTAAATATCTGAACTTGGTCCTACCACTTATAGGGCTCTAAGCTATCCAGGTGAATGGCTGGCCCGGCGGGAGTTGTGGTGCAAACGTTTCCTTTGACTGCTTTGAATGCCGTAATCCGGGATGGAGGAGGATCTCCTTTGAACCTTAAGCCAAACATGAACTAGCTTCATTCACTCAATGCTACCTAATCCCGGGGAGATGGTTTGCTCGAATGAAAAGCCATATAACCAGAGATGCATCGACAATAGAAATATTTCGAGTGAATAAAAAGCAATGAAAAATCCTAGAGTACTAAGGAGAAAAACATAAACCTTTTTACTAAAGCGATATATTTTTACTGTTAAAAAACGTATACAGCTTTCAATAAATAAATTTTAACTGGATACCTTTCTTGTATTGAAATATTTTTTAAAGGATATTTATTGATTCGCAGAAACTAGACACACCGATTTATTAATGAAAATCAATTCCTTCTTAGTAAATATGTCATGATTATAATATTATAATTATAATATATAAGACTTGTATGTTTGTTGGTTTATTAATTTAACGTCACTTTATGCTGCTATAGCTAATCGGACGATGCTACAGTGGGAGTCTTAAATCTTGACAGTCCGGGTTTAATTAGGATCGGTGTTTTAAACTAGTTCCTGAAAACGCACTGGCTCGGGACCCCAATTATATGTCCCTTCCGAAGGACGGGATAACCAAGGATTTTTACTCCCTTTAAAAAATCTTAAGGTCACCTGCCGAGCTGCGAACGCGCTATTTGAATTTTTAACTTGGCCCGCTGTACAAGCAATTCCATATTCAATTTAAATTTAAGTATCAAAAGAAAACTTCCTTGATTCTTTTAGGTATTTAAACACGTGTAGGCCTAATATATATATATATATATATATATATATATATATATATATATATATATATATATATATATATATATATATATATATATATATATATATATACATTAATACTAAATATCTCAATGATTTTCATTTTCACCATAGAACTGCATCATTAAACTGCTTAACAAAGGTTCCCGTTACGTATCACAAAATCCGATATGCTTCTTTCTTACCAATGTTTAAAACCTAAATATTTGAACTTTAAGTCCAGGAAGACACCTTGAATCCAGTATCGTTACGTACGTTTGGTTTGGTAACGAGTATCTATATGATTTCACTTTTTTTTCATTTAGAAATTTACATCCTTGAATTAAGGATTTCAAATCACATTCCTAATTCTCACAAATTCTTTTATGGTTCTTATAATGCTTAGACATTTTTATTATGTATTATATGTAAATTTATTGCATTTGTGTGCTTATGTTATTATTGCAATACTTATTTTTCGTTAAATCAGTAAATTATTATTTTTTTAGTTATTTCAATGGTAGTAATTTGTATTGTTTTATATTAATCAGTTTTAATTTTATATCATAACAATAAGGATAGTTCATAAATTTCATTATAAATGAATAGCCTTAGAGCATCTGGATTTTTAAGTATAAGTAAATATTGTTATATTTGTAATATAGTTTTGTTTAGTTCCTGATTATTTATCTCATAGAGACCATAGCCCTCTGAAGACAGGTCAACCACCTGTAACAAAGTTACCTTCTAGGCATATTATGGATCGGGTGCCAATGACCTAAATGATGTGCGGCTAAAATATGATAACAAATGACATACCCTCTAGTTAATAGTTAACAAAATAGGTTATTTCCTTTTTGTTCGGAGCTTTGAATAAAAGATTTAAAAATAAACAGTTATTATAATGGAAAACCGACTAAGTATTTAACAATTATTAAATTGTATAATAATAAAAGTATAACTATAATTAACAAGCAATGTTGAAAATTTCGGGGAGGTTCTATCAATGAAGTGTATAATAAATATATGCTACTTTTTTTATTGTTTGCCAACGTTTCGGCCCAATTTTTGCGCCATGGCAGAAGGATGTAGAGTCGAAGTGCAACCATTTTCAATACTGCTCAAGATGCATAAGGTTAACCATTTCCTCATCCACAAACAATTATTAACGCTATGACAGCAATTAAAACATGTGGCGTATTCTTACAAACATAAAGCTTCAAAACATTACTAGTACAATGGTTTCTTAGGTATTTTGATATGCAGATTTAGTAGATTGGTTGCAGCAGTTTTAATAAACGGATATAAACTGATAGATTCGTTCTCGGATTCCGAACATTTTCAAGGATCAGGGAAAAACTGAATAATACTATGTAAAGTTGGTAGCGACTTCATAAAAAAATCAAAAACTACTTTTGCTCAAATTATATGCAAACCTAAAGAAATTAAAACAATTTTATAATAACCACTTAACAAGTAATAAATATAAGGTTACTGAAAAATAAATAAATTGATAAAACTTCAACCTCATTATTCCTGAACATCAAGCTGGGACGGTTATTTCTACCTGAGGATTTTGTTACTTGAAATATAAAACACGTAATGCTATCATATTTTTATTTAGAAATTTAAAAAAATATTTATTTAATAATAATTAGATACACCTGTTTACTTCAATACAGTAAAATGTATTTGATTACATAATTTTGATATTCTAGTAATAAACATTGAACGCGCATTGAGCCATTTTCCACTCCATACAGATCAGTCCCTTGCTGAATCAGGGTTACATCACAGTTACATAAGGGGGATATTTCAAACCCAGTGAATCGGCGTTGAATAATGCAACTAGAATTTTTTCAGAATCTCTCTTTCAATTTATCTATCTACCGATCTATCTATTTATTTATCTCAATATAACTGCCTACCTAGCTAACTCTCTTAAAAATAATATAAGGAAATATAGAAATAACGATTAAAACAGAGCTAGTTACTGCTCTCGGCGACCCGGCGACCTTCTAAGAGAAATGTTAAAGACTGGCCTCGTAAATTAATTAAACTCATAACTAAATGAGCACTCTCCCACACTACTAGAGACTCAGCCGGACAAGTGGATTGTAAATATTACCCCATCCTGTGTACTGTGTACTCCCGCAGTGAATACTCAGCTGCGGAACAATTTCCCCTCAATTCGATTCCCCCCTTCGCTGATCGAGAAGCGAATTTTGGAAACTTTTTACGGAAATTGAAGTTCACTTGGTCCGTGGGGGGAAGCGTTCTAATCTTGTTTCGCAGAACCGAGTTGAAACTTTTCAAACTCCAAACGTACGTGCTCTTCCTTCGGGTAGTAGGGAATATTTCCCACAGGGGAATAAGTTCGATAGATTCGTATTAAGTAATTATAACCTAAATGAATATATTTTTCTCAAATATATCCGGTTCCTCACCTATAATATATTTTATACAACAAACAAACTAATTTTTTCGTATTATTAAATTAGTAATGTTTAATTAATCTCTTCAGAATTATTAATCTCTTCGTTCATATAGTTTATATGAAATTCTTCAGCACACTCAAAATTATATCGTTAATTTTATAAAACATCTGTTTAGATTAATTAATTATCTCTCTCTAAATATTATTGTAGTTTAATAATATCTCCAAATATTATTATTATTCATAATTAATTACATCTAAATATCTCAAATTACATAATTATTTACATTTCTCTCAAAACAATTGATTGATCAAGCGGTGCAAAAATAGTTTTTAGAGCACAGTTAGCTATGATTCTCCAAAGGGTACAGTATTTCACGACAAAAGTAGTTTTATCGGAAATATATTTTGTGATATCTAATTACTAAAATTATTAAAAATACTATAACTTGAGAAATCCTAAGAGAGGGATTCGAACTCACAACCTTGTCACGAAAAATCTAAGCAACAATAACTATTTGATTAAATATTTAAATCTTATTCCTAATTCTTCCTCACTAGACTCAGTATTTCATTTTATTCCTTCTGATTTCAATCATGCATCCAATCCTGTTTAATTTTATTTTCTTGTCAGAATAAATATAAAAACTGTTTCAACATCAAAGACTACGATGATTTCTTCAAATTCCTTACTCCGGAATCTTCCTAATAAGATGGCATGGAAGCAATTCCAATATAGTCGGTCCCTAGCTTTCTGCACTGGCTCTGATGCTCTTGATCTTCTCCATGTCAGATCGTCTTTGGAATGCAAACAACCCTACCTTTGTCGAAACGAAGGAATTCTCCAGTTCTTTGTTGAGTTCTTCAAAGAAATATACAAAATATATGGACCTGAAATGAGAACAGCTATACCCAAAATCAATTTCATAAATATAGAATGAGACATCGTTTCTCAAGAATATATTATCAGCGTAATGTATAAAGATCAATTTATAACTGTCGAGACTCAAAAAGTAATTAAATAAGAATAATTTTTTGTTCAATGTATGAGTAAATAACAAAATCAATCTTCAACGATCTAACACTTGTAGAAGTTCCAACCAAATAGTAAAATGTAATTTAAATAAGAAAATATGCTGTTAAGAAGATTTTTTTATTGTTAAACACAAAAAAAGTTGTTGTATCCACCCAAGGATTTATCATATTTATAATCAAGCTAGTACTGATCAATATTATCTTTCTTAAAATATAAGGCTGTAAAAAAATATAATAATCACAAGCTAAAAATTTCTAAAGAAAAAGGTTATTAATATTTGTTTTTTAAATCGATCAGCTATCATTTACTTTGCCTTATTATTTTTTATACTTCATTTTAAAGATGGTAAAAATTAAGAAGAACCATACAAAACAATGAAGATACAGAATACATGTGCAAAATACTCCTGGAAGAATAAGATAAGTGGGGAACGAAGATCAACTTCGGAAAAACCAAATATATGGATGCTGAGAAAGACAAATCATAACAAGTGAAATCTTTAAAATTAAAAAATTGAACTATTTCAAGTACTTTAGTTCCGTCCCAAAGGATTGATCATCCAAAGACGTTGTAGAAGGGAAAACCACAGAAGAAAGAAAAGCTATCGGTATGTTGAATCCAATACTTTGGCGTAATAAATAACATCCTAATAACCACAAAAATATAATTTTCCATGTTGCAGTAATAACTTAATTGGAAATTGGGAACAGGGAGTAAAGAAAAACTACGGAATGTAAAGGTGTGATTATATAACTAATAAAATTGTTCAAGAAGAAACAGATGCTCAAAATAGTATCCTCAAGAAAATATTATCCTAAATACTATCCTCAAGAAAGGACTAATGTGGTTTGGACACTGAAAGAGAATGGAAGATAAAATAATACCAAAAATAATCCCATACTGGTGCCCTGAAGAAGAATTCTAAAATGGATTAACCAATTTCAGAGAGACACGGGAGGATGGGGTCTGAATGAAGAAGTTGCGACAGAAAGGAAGGCGTGTAGAGAAGTGCATGCCATAAAATTTATTTGGAGAAAACCTTAATTTATATATACATATATCCAGTATTTCGTTTTTCCATGAGGTGGAGTGGCTGAGTGGTAAAGCACAGAGTTGCAATGCCGAAGGTCCTGGATTCCAATCCCGCAGCAATCAAGACTTTTCTTTAATCTGTTAGCAGCCGGAGATGGATCCTACGGGACCTAGAGCTCTCCTGGGGCTCACCCAGCCTCTATAAAGAGGGTACCCAAAATAAGGGGGAAAATCTGGAGGTTGAGAGTGATTTAGGATAAATCACCATCCTGCACAACCATTGTTCAAGAAAGACTACAGTCTCTACCATGTACTGAACCCTAGACCCTTTCCAGTTTTTAGTGGTGCAGTTTTTTTTAATTGATTTTTTTACAAGTTTAGCTCACTGCAATAAAGTTAAAAGTTATAACTAGGTTATATTAATAATATATAAAATTAATATTGACATTTTTTCTGGTAAACCTCAATAAATCTTCCAACAATAATCAGTGCCTCCTTCAAATTAATATTTGTTATAAGCTGCTTTTAGAAGAAGCTACTTTGATTAATCTCTAAGCCATTGACTTTTATTGGATAATTGCTTGCTCCTAGAGGATTAAAAAGTTTTACAACGCATTTTTATCAATTAACCTTGATATTCACGTCGGTTAACTCGGTTTCTTGACTTTTTTTTCGGGATTTACTGGAACAATCTAAACTTTTATCACATTTCGGATTAATTGCTTAAAAACTCATTAAATTTTAATAATCTTTCAGAGCAATACATTTCTTAAGTAATTTCTACCTTGAATACTCGAAAGTAGAGTTCAAATAATAAAATTAATATAGAAAACTAGAGTAATTATTACTGCTTATTACATAATAAATAATATTTGTTGATAAATAATTTCACCTCTTTTGATATCAATGTTTATCAACCAACCGCGCTCTTATATTGTATATTAACATAAATTTATTATGTATTTTTAAATAAAAATAATAAGTCGAAGAAATGGATGAATAGAATAATTATTTGTCCTACTTTGTAAACCAATTGTATTTTTACATTTGAAACGTAGATCATAGGTGCCTTTGAAGAACTTCACTTGAAAATGTGTTAGCAACGTCTATTGGATTTAACAGTTTTTTAATAGAATAATTACTATTCAGTTAATTATTATCATCGGAAATACTCCGAATGTATAGTTCAAAAGAAATTTCGGTAGTTAGGAAAACCTGGAATAATATATACCAATACTAAACTCAAAGATAAATCGAACTGTTTGAAAATTATTAAATTACCTCAGTCAGAAACTCTGGTAAATTAAGGAAATAACGTTTCTAAGTTTTAACTGAACCTATGATTCTTTTTTAATTCATCAATGTGTATTGGATTTAATAATTCATAAACGAATCCCAGATCACTTCTTAGATAATTATTATCATCCGAAATACTCGGAATGTAGAGTAAATAAATATGTTATAATTTACGAAAATTAATTAATTAATTAATTAAAGATAATTCGAATAAGCTAAAACTATTTTGCGTTATAAACATAAATATTTCAGGTGAAAACATAAAATTATCCGAAATTCAAGTAAAATAAGCAATAATTATTTTATATTTTTAGCCGAGGAATGAAACTTATAAATTGTTCTAACTTTGTTTCACCACTTAATCACCACGTATTTTAATTATTTTTGAGAAATGGCTTGAGTATTTAATGGATATTTAAAGACTTAACAGACCTCTTATTACAACAGCCACTATCATGTTAGAAATAATTAATTAGCAACAACATTAACAAAACACAGTTCAATAAAATTGGCAATAATTTAAAGTGCAATGGGAGACACAAGGTAATATTCCAGATGCTTGTAGTGTTTTTTTCAACATGTACTAATTAGTAATGAATGTTTAGATCCTACGTCCATTTTTAAGAATTCATTTTAAAATTAATTTATAGCACAATAAAAAATCGATGATGTTTATGTCCGTCTAGGAAAAATGATTATTAAGGAAAACATACTGAGCGTTAGGAAAAGCTGCTGAATTGTGCGTGACTGAAGAGCAATCCGAAAGTTTCGCCTAAATAATTAAGGTCGTTTCTAACGATTATGAAAGCACAGATCGTTTCAATTTTAAAGTTATGAAGAAATCCATTCAGTTGTGCGTGTTTCGGGGGAGGAAAACATGGTAATAGTTCTCCCAAATTTCTTCCCTACGTCAAGTCTAGAGAAAAAAATGTGGGATCAGTTGGAAAATGCTAGGTAAACGGCTGATGTATGATGTATTATCATACTGTATTTCATGTATTATATTACTGTTACCCTGTATAATAATTTAATATTATTATATAGATGCGTGTTTTTAAAATATCTGTCTATAAGAAGGTTAGATATGAGAAAATATAATTATTATTGTCATTATATTGGTACTAAAAGAAAAATCCGAACTCCAATGCTTTCCCTTCATCTTGGTCTTGGCCTACCGACCGCTCGGCCTTCCCATAACTGTCGTCATCACCATCCTTGAAGTGGCATTTATTAGCAAATTTACGATGTGAGCTACTCACCGAAGAAGATCTAATTTTATCACTGTAGTGATATCTATATCGTTGAATAGGTGATAAATTTCTTCGTTGTCATTCTCCTCTAATGTTAACGGGACCGATGGTTCCTTGGAATTTTCTTTCAGAAATTTTATTCTATAAATTTAAGATTCTTCTTTACAATATAATAATAATAAAAATATTTATTTCAAAAATTATACAAATGCGATTTGGCACATATTGTTCTTTACAATAAAACACGCAATATTAATTATGTAACAATTATAAGGATAAACAATAAATATCTATACAAAAAACTTTCGTTGTTTCTTCTGGTTCAGACCGTGTCGGTGAATTTTCTGCCAACGTTTCGTCAGACATCCTACTTAATTTCTCAAGGCTTAATCGAGACCCCTACAGTAAATAAATATCTGTTAAACGTTTTCCTACTTAAGCTGGAGTTCTAGGTTATATTATCATCTCTCATGGTTCCTATATACAGTATCTTATGTATATACGTATATGTAAAAGACGTGTACCAATCGCCTCACAAAGGGGTATTTGATAATAAAATCGATCAAAATTATTTTGATGTAAGTTTTGATGCTATTTCATCACTTATGTGTAATAGAGCTTAGAACTATAAAAAAAGGAATCAAAGAAACTAAGAAAAACATTAACCACAACCTTTTTATATTACTTTTAAAAACATTTTTAAAATAGGCAAATAATAATGAGATGACAATTCTCAATACGAGAATCTTAATAAATAATATCAATCTGAGGAATCATCCGATCCTTCATCAGAAGTTATTTCATCTTTTGTGTTGTTCTCAAAATCGTTATATGGGCCCCATGGGAGCAACATTTCAATGGTTTCTCGCTTGAAAGACTTTGACCTTTTTGGGGCCTTATGCAGCTCAAATATGGATCACATGTCAATAAAAGCCTATTCACAACATCCGTATTGCATTGAATGCGATAAAATGTTCGGGAGTATCTTTCCCGGTATTGCAGGAAATTTGTGTTCCTTGCTTCTGCTGCCTCATCTGACAAATTACCTTCTGGTAGAAGACCGTGGTCAATAATAATTGGACGGTGTATTAATATTTTATGAAGTGTAGACGGCATTGGATACCATGAGTACAATTCAATGTACCTCTTAGCCGTTTCATGACAGTAGGCAGCGAATTTTTTTGTATCCATTTTGTGGCCACTAGATATCACTTCTAAAATAGTCGCAAATCTGTCGATAAGGTTTCTGTGAATACCTGTTATATTTGCTTATACCTCCGTGTTAGCAAAGAACATCCTGCTAGAGTTCCCATCATTACTGTTGGCAAAACTAGCTTTAGGCACATCCAAGGCCCGAGTTCCTCTCTGAAACGTTGCTATATGTGTTTCTTTCTCCCAGTCCTGGCATTTCTTCAAAAATACACTTTCTATTCTCTTAGCAGCCTGTCATTTTGGTTTCATATCTGAAATTTAGTCTTGAAGACTTTTGCTGAAACTGTTGCGTTTGTGTCCCTGAGAATGTAAGTTCTATTATAATATTTTCCTTAATTAATTCCAATTTTTGTGCAAAATCCTTTCCTATACAGTCTTTAGCCATTAATAAACAGCTTGTCGGGTCATTATATTTAATCCAGAGGAGCCTATAACCAGTGAAAAGAGTGAAAATAATAAATAACCTCGTTTTGTTCTACAGTAATTGACAATTTATTCATTTAATGAAAGTTTTGGCACTTTTTGGCACCTAGTTTTTGATCAAACTGTGAAACAACACTCCAACTTTAAAGAAAATTCAAAAATCAAACCCGGGAAAAGTCCGGAAGTATATCAAAATTACTAATATACATATCTCTTTTGAAAAAATCTGTACAAAAATCAATCAATCTACAAAAAAATTATAGAAATAACATTGAAAGGTATTACTAGATTTACGTTGTTATATTCTGATTCTACATACCTGGCTGTATAATATACATTATAAAAATCACTACTATTCACTTGATAACTCACATAAAACTAATATGTAAGCACAGATATTTCTTCCGTTCACTCAGTAACAGCACGTGTGACTTTCAACACCTTCATTACACGACTATTAACACGACATGTACAGGCGTTTACTAAGAAAACGTTAAGACCTATTGTTCTATACACAATTGGCTCAACATAGGTTCCCGGAATCGTCACAGAGTCAAATACTTTAAGACGAATAATTTTATAAATAGTGTATGAAATATTCACTTTGATGTCGTTTCTTTTTTTACAGTATAATATGAGCTATTAAAACAAGTTAAATATGTTGTTATATTAAAAATATATATATTTTTTTTTACACAGCAACTCAATTGAGTTTTTATTTCAACACACCAAATTTAATATTTGAATATACCAACTTTATATATACTCGTATATAATATTTTTCATTAACTGACGACCCTACATTTGAATCACGAGACCATTTTATCTCATAATAAATCAATAAAAACAAGTAGACAACAAAGCTATACTTCAGGCCAGCGCTTAAATGGTTAATATACCCCTTAGGATACCCGGAATTGAACTAAATGCTCCGACCTAATGGCAGATGGAATTGTATAATCCATTTGGTATTAGCTAACGATCGAAAGAAGCCTTTGACATTAGGGTTCCTAGAAGGGAGAGGAATACCTTGGAAAGATCTATTTATGTTCGCGACCGGGCGGCGCCGAATGTATTCAGTCCTTCTTAATAAATAATAACTTCAGCCTTGACTGGCTCCGGTGCTTGCGGTCCCCTGCTCGCTCTACCGGCCCTCTAAGCATCCATCTCTATCTTAAATATAAATATATTCTGTTTGGAGGTTTCTTTGAAATAAAAAATAGTCTAGGTAATGCATTCTCTTTCGTCTAAACAAAATATTTAATATGGAAAGAGGTAAACAAAGTACTTGGAGCCCTGTTGCTACTAAACATTTCTCTTCTCCGCACCATCTTTTCTATTTTGATGGTATTAATGTTTAAGGAGTTCACTATGAGGGCTGAATTTTTTTTCAACATTTTTACATTTTTTTCAAATATAAGTGACCTTGACTAGTCTTGATTCTGATTGCCGATTAATAGGCAAAGATAATAATAATATGTGTAATTAATATATTATTTTAATATCAATAGAAAATTGGTAGTAACTGTCTATAATCTCCAAATAATTATTTCATGCAAACAACATTTTTATTCAAATTTTAGATTCTTCGTTCCTTGGGATAAAAAATTTAAAATTTTATGTTTACATTTAATCAATGCGAATTGTTAATGATCCACTCAGGTATTATAGTATAGAACATAAATATATATTTCTCTCCCTTTTTAAAAATCATAATGGCACCTGCCGGGCTACGAATCCGCAATTTTCGCTATAGTGGGTTGTTACGCCTTTACAACAGATCTGAACTAATATTGTTATTTTTAACTAGCATAGTCCATGTATAAAGTATTTTATATTCTATTCTTCATATATGTATATATAAATCATAATGATTAGAATATGGAATATAATAGACGTTTCTCTCTTGGCTGATATTATTGAGAATCAAATGACATAAAACTGCTTATGATGTAGTTTTTTTATTGAAAGCATGTAATACTTGAAAAATAAACTAGTCTATAAATTTGTGTATATATTTAGTTAATTTAGTATTTTTTCTAACTGGCGGAAAGGTATTTTATAAATTATTTTCTCATTAGTACTTAGAAATAGAAATGAACATGAACTGTAAAATCGGAGTATAATATTTTGTTCACTTTTTGTTTATATATATATATATATATATATATATATATATATATATATATATATATATATATATATATATATATATATATACACCCAGTATCCCGGTATAAGCTGACCCTCTTGAATTGGAATCCAATGCTGTTGAGGACAAACGACAAGCTAGGGCCTAAAGCCAGGGCAAAAACACCTCCTTTAGGGAGCTCCTTAAGAAGCACGGCTTAGGGCGCCCTTTCTTCAGGCAATAGGGAAATATTGAGCAGGATCTTCCCTTTTCCAGAAGGTTCCTAGGGCTCGTATTCTACCTTAGGTAGGAGAGAATTTTCGCTTTCGTTCCACGCTAAGGGCAAGTTTCCTCAAAGTTGTGCAATATTTGACGATTAGGGGAAATTTATAAAATTCCACTAATATATCGAGGTTTAAAAATATTAGATCTAAGGTTGCTTGGGTGAAACATATTTCTGTAGGGTTACAAGTGAAATGCAGTAGGTAGAAAACGTGATTATGAGAAAACGCTGGTGAAAAGGCTAGAGTACTGAGTTAGAGGTGTTTCTACTGATGAAACTCACTAAGTCGTATCTTTCTTCTTTTTTTCAATATTTCGTAATCACACTAATTACTCTTTCCTTTTCAATAGTGTTTTCTCAAAATCATGTTTTTGACTTAGCCATTTCACTTGTAGCCCCATGTTTTATTACCATATGTTTGTTTTTTTTTTTTGGTTACACCAAAACAATGCGGATATCTTACCAAATATCCGACGTTACAAATACAGCGTTGCATATAGTTGTGGCATACGATTTAAAATTACATTATCTTTAAAAAAAATAATCATTAAATGTTAAAACGTCTGGCGAGGAAGATAAAAAAAATTCAACCGAAAGGTTTTATTTAAAGTTTGTTTTAATTCCCTTAAAATGTGACAAAGTGAGCCAAAGATTTTTCGCTCTCAAATATTCTCACCTATCACAATAATTAACCAAAGACTAAATACTTTATTGTATAACAATTAATTTAGTGTAGTTTTATAGATCGATCGTTTGCCTTTCCTCAAAAGAAGTGATAACGAAAGCAATGCTGTTTGTTTTTTTTAAAGATTTTCTACTAAAAAAAAAAAAAAAATTAAGTATTAATTTATTTATTAACAGTGTAAATTGTTTAAAATCCGACATAATTCAGTGAAATTATTCCTATAAGTAGATCAAAGAATTCTGTTCTCAGAAATATTCCCATTTCTCACAGCCTATAATCAACTGATTATTCCTCCTAGCCCACGCAACAACCTACTTTCGCGACCTCATCTACTTTTTTTCTGCCTTGGTCAAATAATTTTCTATTCTCAACTTGAATAAGAGTGAAGGGATCATAGAAACTAGAGATACAGTTTAACTTAATTACTTGATTAAAAGTTACTGAAATACAACGAAAATAATTAATGGCGAAGTTATAGGATTATATTGACAATAAAATTATCAAGTAATAAAGAAATCTATTAATTCAATCCCGACTTTTCGATCCAGGTATTTATTATTATTATTATTAGCGTATTCTCCCAATAGCCGAAGACGTTAAGGAAACAACTCAATCAAGCTTTCTTTGGGTTCTTCTTGTTCTTCCATTAGGCTTTCATTCTCTCTGAGAAGGCTTGTTTACGTTCTTACGACCACTTCTGTCTGCACTGCTTTTGCTTTGGTTGCTCTGATGTAACTTCCCACTTGTTGACTTTGTGTCTGAAGGTGATGTTTTCCAGGTATAGATATTATTATAAGTTTTTTTTTCCCTTTATTTATAAGAGTTGAATATTTAAATTGAACACTTTGTAACCCTCATTATGATTTAGTAGTTTCTCTTGGGCCTTGGTGATGGCGGTTTTCTTCAAATGCTTGGAATCTTGCTACATTTTGAGGGAGGAATATGATTTATTTATTTTATTCCTTCGGTATTTATCTCTTATTGTCCTGAAGATGCCCAAACAGGAAAAATGTCGACAGGCATTTTTGTATCCTGCCTATAGATACTTAAGGATTTTTTAGACATTTTTTCCACTAATGTATTAAGGAATATTTTTAACTCTTTTGAGTTTTTGCTCTTCTGTGAATATAGTTATTTTTTGTCTAACCTTTTATCCTTCCGCCAGGCGCTAAGACTTTTGTGTACAAGGCCAGGCGCCAGCCGTATTTTGGACGGCGCACAAATTTTGTTTTCTTTCACTTTTCAACGGGGAAGTTTTTGCAATTGATTAATTAATTTTGCATATTTAAATGGTTTATGGGTAATAGTATTCCAACGAAGTATTCCGTGAACACATTCGTCACAATAAATTAAACATAAAAATTTATTTTAAATTAAAAAAAACCTTTTTAAATTTAAAAATGAAAACATTATTGGTTGCTTTTTAAAAAATATTTTTATAAAAGGAAAAACTTTATTGAGTTATAAATAAGTAATAGTTTAGCCGGATTAAATGTTTTATAAAACATATTCTGTCCGAAATTGACGAAGGAAAGATTTTTCCAGGTAACCGACAATTATAAATACTTATAAACATTTATATGATATCAACAGCTCATATAATAAACAAAAACTTGAGGGAAATAACTCAATTCCTACTTAGATTTTGTTGACAATTCTTTTCCAACCAGAAACTAGCCGTACTGCGGACGGTAGGTCTTTTTCAATGAACTTTTTTTCACTTCATTGCTTTCTCTTCACTGTACTATTGAAATCTGAGGTTTAAATTTACTCTCATGTTGTATAGGATTAATAGTATACAGAATAATTATATCCAAATTTGTCATTGGAAATTTCCAAGAAAAGCACCTGACTGCCATTCGTTAATAGCGCTTGGTGGAGGATAAAATAGTCGAATGGATTTACGACATTTTAATCCGTAGTGAGCCACAAGTGCTAAGGCGGTACATGAAGTAGTAAAAGAGAAGAAAAGAAACAGGGGGAAGCGAATTAGGCGATCTTATCTTGTTTGTACTCGACTGGGTTGCGTGTGGACGGCTAGTTACCGAATCAGTTTTTCGATCACTTGTCGGCTATCGACTTTCCCCTTTATACACATCATCGATTATTTCTACTAGTCCACGCAACAACCTACTTCCTCGGCCTATTCTACTTTTTCAAGCCGTTAATAAATAATGTACCCTACTCACCTTGAAACTGAATGAGGAGGCCTATTTTTTAAGTGCTAGCTTGTGCCATATGATTGATTGTCATTTGTTTGTTTCTTTAACGTCACGTTTATGCTACTATTGCTAATCGGACGATCCTACAGTGGGAGCTATAAATTTTTTCCTGTCCAAATTTAATTAGGCAAGGGATTTTTAACGAGTACCTGACATCGTATAGGCCCAGGAACTCCCGCTAACACCCCTTCCGAAGGACGGCATGAGAAAGATTGTCATTTTTTATTCATTATAATGCCAAATATCCCAGTGTACTAAAGGTTTTTTAAAAAAGTTAAAATATTTTCATTAATAATTAGGGTTAATAAATTGCTAAAATCACACTTTTACAGATATTAAATTAATTAATTAAAATGAAGAGGTTATTTATTGATAAGATAGATATTAAATAATGGAGAAAAACTATTCATTTAAATCCAAGGTTTTGATCCAAGTATTACGCCTTCATTAGGACGTTATACTTCAAAGTTTAGAGAATTTTTAATTGGGGGAAAACCTGGAGGTTAAATCACATTATGGAACTTAACTTAAAAACAGTACAGGTCCTATTCCAACTGAGCCTATACATTTCTTGGGTTATAGTGGAACACGTCTTTGTTTCTTAAGAAAGTTATTTTTTGAATAAGGCGAATAAGCCAAATATTCGTAGCATCTCATAACTTTGTTTAATCATCAACACCAACTTGGTTTCTTATTAAAGCCTGCTCTCTTAAGCAGCGTTTACACTTGAGCATTCGCCCCGCTTGAGCATGCGGTCCTCCGGGAGGGGGAAGCATTCCCTGCTTGTCCACGCTCCACATGAACACTGAGCCGGGAAGGCAGAGGCCCGAACCACGAACACGGATTCCAGTCTTCGCTGAGCCCCTGTCAACGATGGTGAACAGAAAACTTCTACTTGCCAGTTTCTCCTATATTTACATACAGGAAACCATAAAAAAAAACAGAAAAAGCGATTTCCATTTTTTTTTAATGTTTTAAAAACGTTGCGCAATATCTATGTCGCGTGCACGTTCCATTGCACTACTCAATTTTGTAAATATATATATTTTGTTTGTTTTATACTTATTTCTAATATAATTTGCTACAATTGACAAAAGTAATATGCTCTACCAAACAGACCAGCGTTAAACTTTAAAATCTTGGAAAAATTTAAATTTATCTATACAGAACCACATATGCAATGAAGGAAAAAAAATACAAAAAACTTTCAACAGAACTCAATTGTATATAGACGGCTTAAAAAAAGGGGCGTTCAGAGTAGAGAGGGGATGTTTGTTCGGCAATTCGGGGAACTGAGTTTTTCCCCGTACTCACTGAGCACGAAAGGAATGAATGCTCACTTTTGAAGTACCGACAACTCTCGGCTCGGGCTGAGCAGAGCGGATCCGTTCGGCTCACCTTGTACTCATCTGAGCAAATCAGGCCGAACGAATGCTCATTCGGGGCGAATGCTCAAGTGTATACGCGGCTTTATGCGTCTCCAATGTCCGCCTGACAATACACTGGTCCCCTAAACCAGCACGACCGTTAAGTATTGCGGGTACTGTATAGGCTACAACTGAGCGCCTATGTTCCATATTCTATGTTCCATAATAAAAATACCGACCTATACTGTATCAATTTTTTATTAAAAATGACTATGTAGTTGATTTATTTAAGCTAATTTAATAAACTTGTCATTACAAAAATATGTGCATATATTCTAAAGTTTAAAGTATTAAGAACGTATAATAACGTTACCAATTTATAATAAGTATCGGTTATGAGATCAGTATGTAGAGAAATATATTATAATTATTAGTAAATTAAATACTATAATAATGGATTAATATATGATTTTTAAATATATTGATTTTCACTTCTGAATTATGATATTTGACCGAATTATTTCACTCATACCTCGTTTTATATTATGTTTTAGTTTTATAATTTATCTGATTATATCATTTGAATTAAATGTCCCCGATCGGGCCATTTTCAATGCCATTGATTAACAATTGTTAAATTGCAATTTAACATAACATATTATTATATTTTCTTTTCAATTATTCAAATACATATCTCAATATAATAATTTGTGAAACAAATGCTCTTAAAACAATACTCTTGAAAACGTTGCTCTTCTCAATTCATCTAAGAATATATAGAAATATAAATTAATTGCCTGATTTAGTAAATAAAATATATGCACAGTTCATTTTTTAATAATTGATATTGAAAATTTATAATAAGTTTACTTATCATGAAGTATATTTGCTTTTATACTGAGGCGAAAAAATATTTCTAATGTCATGCAAAATTGGGTATGGATATTAGAAAACATTCAAACTTATATGACATATTGCAAAATAAATCTAGCTTTTTGGTTTCCAGAAGTACTATCTCTATAGTGACATAACTGAATTATATTAGTCACTACATTTACAAGTCATTAACTATATTGTTATGTTATGACTTATCAAATTGATATCAAAAGTATTTGTTGTGTGTGCAAGTTGTTTATGGAAAATTTTCAACCCGCAAGTTTACATTTAAACATTTCTTTTCTTTTCTTTTACATAAAGATATACAGACAAAAGTACATTGTTAAAAATTACATTAAATTAACTACCTGTGAACTCCAAAGTGAAAAGGGAAGTAAAATCCAAGATCTTTTCCCAACTATTCGACATTGCTTCAATCCAATATTGATATTTCCATTTCAATAACCACCTCGAATGAGATTTTTATTAGAAGACTTTAATAATTTATCGATATTCAATAATTTTATTATCCTGACAATCATATAATTTTTAGTCGGTAAAAGTTTTTTGTTTCGTTATATATGATCGAAATGAAATAGGAGATGAGGTTGCTTGGTGGTAAAAATACTAATAGTGCTTACTAATATATGTCCTCAACATCTGCCAGCTCATAATTGTCTTTATGCAATTATTATTATAACGGAATATACTAAATCAAACAATTGTATAGCGAAGACACAATAGAACAGAGAATACAATAAGATAATGCAGATAAGGCTTGATGCTATTAGAGCCTGGCTAAGAGACTGTTGACGAGACGACCTCGTTATCAGGGAGGGGGTGAGAGAGAGGGAGAGAGAGAGAGAGATAGATAGAGAGAGAGAGATAGAGAGAGAGGGAGGGAGAGTGAGAGAGAGAGGGAGAGAGAGAGAGAGAGAGAGAGAGAGAGAGAGAGAGCGAGTGAGTGAGAGAGAGAGAGAGAGAGAGAGCGAGTGAGTGAGAGAGAGAGAGAGAGAGAGAGAGAGAGAGAGAGAGAGAGAGAGAGAGAGAGAGAGAGAGTGAGAGAGTGGGTGGAGGGGTAATGCCATGTCAATAAGCATTCAGGCCTCTCTGTTTGCTCTTGGTTGATTGCCCTATCTCGAGAGATAGCATCTTATGCTCACCATATCTCTGAGCACACCTTCTACCTATCTTTGGATTTAGTCACTAATTACTTCTTGTTAATTTTCTAGACATCTCCCACCTGTTATTTTATGGCTCAAACGGATCAGTGCACAAAGCTCTTCCTAGATTAACGATACCATAGAAGAAAAACAATCTTAGTAAACAATTAGATGGAAAAAAGATAACAGATTTTTGATAAAGAAAAAATTAATAACCCACGGTACATCGATTTACTCAATCAAAACTATAGTATTTGAGGAACTTAGATTTTTGTAATATATAATGTTATATGGACCTTCACTGATTATTCATCCACCACATTTACAAATTAAAGGTAAAATGACAACCTGGCATCTATTTGTGGACTTCAACAATTCCTAAGACAGTATACTGATTTCCCTAAAATATAGAAAGCACTAGAGGAGTTTAGTATGCTTGAGCAGCTCAACCTTGTTAAGATGATTATGCATGATTTAAAGAAGGCAATCATAATACAAGCAGAATGCTCAAGCTGGCTCAAGACAATTACGGATTGCAAAATGAGAGGTGGTGAGCTATTTATTTTGGTTCTTGAAATGCAGTAAAAGATTCAGAGATACAAGCCACAGCAGATATTGCAAATCGAAGATTTTGCTGACGATATTCACAAATTTGCTAGATTTGAGCTGGGAATCCAATAAATCCAACAAAAAGCTATTCTTATGTTCGGAAAATATTTGGTTTGAAAATCAGGTACATCCATTTTTTTCCAATTTTAACTTTTATAAGTTATATTTTTATAAGTAATGCAGAAATGATGTATTAGATGTGTTTGTTTCAAAACTTGTCTAGATCCTTCAAAAACCAATACCGAAAGATTCCATTTCCTATCAAATGTGGTTACCTCCATCACATCAAATGAAAATTTTGGATATATGAAAAATCAAAACTATTTATATAAATATTGTTTAATTATATTGATTAAAGTGTATGTTTTTATAAAATGACTATTTTATCAACCATAAACTAACTATATAACGATATTTTCTGATTAAATCCACCTCATGAGATTTAAAAAAAGATAAGATCAGAAAAAATTGTCAGTAATTATTGTTTGAAGCAAATTGTTAGAAAAATGACGGAAAAGACTGCAAAAAAGTTTTTAAATTGGTTATTTTTTAAAATTTAATCTTTTTTGATCAATCCTGAAAATGGATGTAACCGTTTTTGAAACCAAAAGTCTAATATTATATCCTTTTTTTAATCTTCTTTTTTTATTGATATATACCTTGCTAATTATATAAAGATTAATAAAAATAATTTGGATTACCTTTAACTTGGAGTTAATGTAGATTAACTTTACTATGATTATATTAATTTCGAGAGTAATGACAGCAGTTTTTCACAGAACCGAGTAATGCGATTTTAATTAACAGCTGGCTTACAAGAGTACTAACAGGTTTGAACTGCATCCAAATCGCTATCACTTTTTTGTTATATATTGCAATTTATTTAATTTTATTACTTGCATCTCTCATACATATAATTCCTAGTAGTCCTGAAGAAGGGTCAAAACGTCGGTGTTAAAAGAATTTATTTTTAATCTCGACCACTAACTTATCAATCTATTTTTTGATCCCCAGTTTATGATATTAAAGACCGACTGTTGGATATATGGTTTTAAAAAGTTATCAAATATTTGTATATATATCCCTACATACATACAAATTGGAAGTATCGCCGGATGGCCGAGGAAGTTGCCCCACTAAGGGAGCGAGCGGTGGCAGATGTCGTGAGTTGAGAACACAGATGATGCGAGGCCTCGTTGAATAAAGATGAGATTGTAGGATGGAGTACTTGCCCTTCCCCGCAGGTGATCAACTACAGCGCCCTACTCCAGGAGCTATAAATATCGGATATGCATTACGGAGGGGGTGTCTCTGTTATATTATATTAAAAATATATATATATTGGATGAGTAGTTGAACTTTAGAGCAGCTGGGGATAGTATGGAGATCCCCATTGCAAAAGATTATAGAATATATTAGATAGTTATAACGTTTTTAAGGTATAGTGGTGACCCTCATAACAACTTGCTATGCCCATGATTGGCTGTTTCCAGCCCGGCAGGTTAGAGAGAGTAAAAAAATCTTAATTTATGCCGTACTCAAGAAGGGACGTAATATAGGGTCTAGAGCATGTGCGCTGTGAGGTGCTCGTTAAAGATCCCTATCCTGATCACACCTGGACAGGAAAAATTTAGGACTCTAACTATAGTATCGTACGATTACCCATAGCAGCATAAAGTGGCGGTAAGCGAAACAATTAAGAAAGCTGATTTATTATTATAAAATACAATTTATGCAGCAGGTTATTTAACAAGTAAATATGATTAATTGTTGTGTAATGACAGCTATATTTATTTAAATATTAATCTTTTTGATCGATCCTGCTACGATTTGAAAAAAAACTTATAAATATTTTTATTTTTAATTTTGTAAGGAGACTTACCAAAATACTCAGGAACAGGAAGAGGATTCATTAATGATTTATGCTTTAGAATCTTATTTTTTTTTTCAAGTTCTGGAGTATTTAAAGTGAGAACTCACTTTTACTGGGCTGACAAATGGAATAAAACTTGACTTTAGATTGCTTAGATAGTTTAAGTAATAGATTAGATTGCTATTCTAGACCGTGAAATCAACAATTAAGCATTTTTCTATTTTACATTTTATTTTCTACTTCTCCCAAGCAAGTTATTTAACTAGTAAATACCATTAAAAATAGTATATACAATTGTTAAGTAATGAGGATTACGTCCATTTAAATATGAACTTTTATGATTGATTTCAAAATAACTTATAAATATTTGTATAGGTATATATTCTATTTTATTTCCTAAGATTGCCGTTTGAGGAGTTAAAAAGGAATATCTCTCTTATATTATATATTATATTCTAAAATTATAAAACCTCTCTCTCTCTCTCTCTCTATATATATATATATATATATATATATATATATATATAAATTAGATAAATTAGATATAAATATAAGTGTGATAGATAAAACCGCATCATTCACATATTCCCTTTTATATGCATTCTATGCTCACATTCAAATGTAGACATATTGAGTGCATGGGAAATCGGAGTTAAGCACCACTTCTGTATTATCTACTCTAACTACGTTGCCTCAACTCATTCTATTAATATGGAAAATGATTTGTAGCTCCACTGAAATTTACCAGCCACAATTCAAATCTCTTTGCCATAATTATCTTCACTGTTATTACGATAAACTTAATAAAATAATGAAATTCCAATTGCACTTTATACACTCATTTATCATAAGATTTATTCAACCCTGATCCGTAAAGTTAATCATGAAGATTACATCCTTTACATAGGACGGAAGATTGAAAACTTTTTATTCGCGTAGCTCCCATTTAGATGCTAAGTTTGTTGGGTTGGAAGTTGGAACGAAGTGAACTTCCTACTGTCAAATCTTAACGACATAGCTCTATTCTGTGATAATAAAGTTTATAACACATAAAACCAAATTTCCAAACAAAGTTTGCATATTTCTTACGTTACGCAAGGTCGGTACTTACAACCATACTAGAATAATCACAATAGCACTATTTAACGGGTTATAATTCACTCTGGACTATAATGGGTTATAGAGAAGAAAGAATGAGCAGCTGATGGAGAGCCTGGCATGGTGGCATTATTAAAGAATTAGAGAGATGGGGCATGTAGAAAGTATGCCACACCACAGAATACCAAAGAGAATGTTACATGAGGAATCAGATGCCAAACGAAGTAGAGGACGTACTCGGATCAGATGGCTGGACGATGTGGAGGAAGACTTAAAGCTGCTGGGTGTTCAAGAATGGAAGAGAATAGTCTGGGATCCAGGAGATTGATTGGCTGTGGTGGAGGAGGCCCGGGTCCTTGTAATACTGAAGAACCTTAATAATAATAATTGGAAGATATAATGTTTTGTATACATTGTTGGCTATCCTGTATTTCAATTTCGATTTGTAAGCATTTAATCATAAGGCATATAAAGCAGTATATATAATGTATATAAGGCAGTATAAAATGGTTTGGAATGTTCCTATAAATAAACGGTCAAATGGTTATTTAACACTTCACCATCTTGTATTTATTTACATTTAGAAATATATTTAAATTCATTTAAATACCTAGCAAAAGATAAATTCGGAGAATACATGTGTTGTACACCAACATCTCAAATGCTCCCAATTTCCTCATCAGTGTTTCTGTAATTGTTCACACTTTCGCGCTATATAGCAGAAAACGGAATACATAACATTTAACGAGAGTTACTTTCAGAGGAATGGGTAAGTAAATACAAGTAAGAAGTTTCTTCATGCTATAAAATAATGAAAATGTTTATTTAAGAAATCATACAAATGCCATTTTGGACATATTGCCATGATAATAAATGAATGAATAATAGTCCGGTGTCCTGATCGCTCTAACCGAGAATACGAGATCTAACATCAGAATACGGAGTTTACAATTTAATCCTTCGTATCGTGCTCAATTCTCCTTTTTTTTTTGCGAACAAACTCATCCAAACAGCGCAAAAATGAATAGGGATACCACTAATTTTGTTGTATTTAATTTGCCTAGCATTTTAGTTAGTAAATATATAATAATATAAATGCCGGGTAAAGTATATACTCCAAAAATTAGGAATATACCTTTCATTTTATAACCTTAATGTCCCATTTGTTACTGATTTGGCCCGAACCCAATATCAATCCTCTCATGACCAACTTTATTCTCACCCAAACCCACGAGTTACAAACCTAGCAACCTCTTAAATTCCTGATAAGCCTCCGAGATGTTTGAAAAGAAGATGACCTTGTAACCATCTACGTTGAATTTGTTATTTGACTATTGCAAGTGGGTAGTTTCGCAACATGGGCTTATCTCATGCCATTATATATATTTTATTCTAATTAATTGATATATTATCACCATATAGTTGTAAATTTCAATTATTAAATTTTTTAAAAATGTTCGAAATGCTAACTCCACAAACTAGTCAAAAAATCAGATCTCCATCCACCTCCACCATTCCATTTGCAAATGGCATCTTATAGAAGATAACAGTTATTTTATGATAGATAGGACTTTATATTAAGTTAGGCTGAACGCCTCCATAAACCCCCCTCCGGAACACCTTTACCGGACCTTACTGCGCAAGGTCTCCATCATCAAGGAGGATATAAGGGAAGTGTAAGGGATTGGGGAGGTGACTTATAGGGGAAGGATATTGACTAAGGTCTAAGGGAGGACGCAGGACAGCTCCTCCATCTCTGCGGGGGCTAATAGTCGCCACCGAGCCGGGAAATCGCTCTCGATTCGCTCACAAATCACAAGTCCGTCTCTAGCTAACTGCTGGCGGTTCTATAATGAGTAATGTTACACCTCTCCAAGTATCTCAATTTAGGGAACGTCGGTCGTTCATCAAGGATTTCACCAGGATGGGTTCAATTAATCACAGGATAAATAATTGTATATTCGTGTGAATATATCTTCAAATTCCTATGATACCCAATGACTGGAAGGTTAAGTACCCCTAGGCTTAACGTGAACTAATACACAAACAGAAACTTTGACATAACCGAGAGTGAGATATTATCATCACACCCGACATCAATACAAAAACTCAAAAACTTGAGAAATGTAAAATTTTAAAACCTACTTGAAATAGCTAAACTTTTAATGAAACATTTCACATAAAGAGGTGCTAAAATTTAAATACAATTAAATTAAAATTACAATAGCCAAAACCCTGAAAAGGCAACTATACCTAACTCTATATATTTCAGTCATTGACGTCAATACAACTAAAGTTGAAATTGGAATTTAAAACTATTTTTATTTTTGAACCAAATATCGTGATTATCAATTTTTGATCGCATCACTGAATGCGTGACATCAGTAATTAAGATCTCAACCGCCATCACTGTTATTAAGAAATTTGCTACCTCTATTCATCAATCATGACCAAATAACCACATAATATGTTTAAAAATTTTTCAAAAAAACTATCTAGGATTTGGAACAATTGAGTAGCCCCTCTCCAAAAAATCACAAACAAAATTTTTTTTTACGATTATTACCAAGCTTATAATATTATAATTTTAGTTAAATTTTTCACAAAACAGCAAGAATTTTGAGTTACTGAAGTCAATTCCATAACTTAATGATGACATTTTACGTATTCATCGTCCCTGATAGATGTTTCGTTA
Source organism: Troilus luridus (assembly GCA_964056705.1). NCBI lineage: Eukaryota > Metazoa > Arthropoda > Insecta > Hemiptera > Pentatomidae > Troilus > Troilus luridus. Next base: position 26,826,071 of record OZ057414.1, read on the forward strand.
CCGATTCGCTAACTAAAAAAACTTGTTTTTTAACACCTTATTTTGGAGCTCATATAATTTATTATCTTGGTATTATATAAGGTGATGATATACATACACACACCCATAAATGTTCGTTAGCTCATCAAGCAAGCAAAAGAGATGTATTACAAAGTGATACATGTGTAAGAGTATACATATGCGTCTCTTAATGACTTTTTAATTACCATTTCCAATCACATCTTCCTTTGAACAATCAAAATCAATTAAAATTATGGACTGGTTGACAAAAGTGTTGTACTTGTTTAATAAAGCTGGCGTAATATTCTTTTTCACATTAAATACTGAAATATTTCCCATTAGCTATACTCAAGTATTTTATACAACAGCCATTCTTCTTTCAATATCTTTAAATTCGCTTATTATTTTTTCTAAAATAATAATTTTAGATAGTTAAAAAATGTACTAGTATCTAATCTTTACAGGCTGAATTATAATATTATGTATTTAATCTTTCAAATTAACTTAAAAAAAATAAACTGTAACATTACAATCGATGAGGTGTCTTTGGATCAGCACACAACTGAGGATGTTCGGTTTCTATCAAAACGGTTGTGCAGGGAGGTGATCATGCTCATCCTCTTTGTTTTTCCTCAATTAAGAGTGCGGTTGAGTGAGCCCCAGGTGTGTCTTTAAATCCCTTAGGGCCCAACAGATGAAAGTATTTATCTCCCTCGGCCGGACCTTCAGCACAGTAACTCAGCACCTTAAATACTAATATATTATATATATTATGTTTTAGATTCTTGAGTTTCAGTCGGTTTATTTCAACTTTAACATTCTATGATATATTGCGAAAGAACTGATTGATGATAAACTGATCAATTCTTTGGAACTTCTAAGTACACCCTATCCATTACAACTTACACGTGTCATCTATATTTATTTTAGTCTGCTATTTAATGTTTTTACTAAAAGCTCATTTTCTCACAGTCAGGGCATGAATATGAGACTAACCTAGTCTCAAAACGTCGCCTTAAGGAGTTGAAATAAACTGACTGAAACTCAAGAATCTTATAACATAATATTTCCATAACAGTCAAGATAAGTAGAAACCAATATATATATATATATATATATATATATATATATATAAAATGCAATTCATATGTATTTTTATAATAGAAACAAACTATTTAATGTTTGAATTAAGATGTTAGACTAACATTCTGAAGTGTGGGGCAACAGTAAATATAGAATTTGCTAATATCGGTCTTGCTTTAACACATATTTAAAATACTACGACTTGCAAAAGTGTCTAGAATGAGAAGCCGCTACAAAAATTAGTACTCCACTAAAAACACGTTACCAGAAAATACCGGAAAATGATAGGAGTTACGCCACTCACCCTGTATACATAATATTTCGCACCACCACGTAACCCTATCGTTTTGATATTCCAAGCCGGTACTGAAAGAATGGTGTCAAAGAAGGTGAGGGTGTACAGGGAATCGGGGATGAGACACTTCTATCCCATTCTTTTTGACATTCCCCCGGGAATGAATCAAAGTACTATACATGACAGATCCAACGATATCAAATCGCAGAGGAGATAAGTAATAGAAGAGCGAATGATAGCAGCAATGATGCTTTCAGGAATTCTACTAAAGGTGGGACTCCAGACGGAATGGGATAGCAACCGGTCACTGGAAGTCGAGGGCCAGGGGAACCCTATTTAATTAAACCCTCGAGAATCCAGATCGCTAAAGCAATAGACAAAATTAGAAGCTGGGGCTTTGTTAAATTAACCAGGAATGGCATTTGATGACAATACGATAAACAACAAGATAATGAAGATGCTACGAATTCCCTTAATCTCACTAGTTGAATTAATTCTTTGCATTTCTAGTTCTGTAGTTGATATTTAATTAAAATACAAATTAAATGAAGGAAAATATCAAGATGCTAATTAAGTATAATTGGAAAGAGTTCAGGTCAATAGTGGTAGTAATGGAGTGGCAATAGCACAGCAACAACCAATCTACTTATTCCATTTAAAAATACAATGCTAGGTGAAATATTAACACCGAAAACATGTCTTCATAATTTAAAAAAAAATGAATTGATCATTTTAAAATAAATAACAGTTTATATAGAAACAGAGAAACACTCTTAAGATAAGGGAGGCTATCGTTATAAAATGTATTTAGCCTGCTAGGAAAGATAAATTGTAAGGGCTCAATTGACATGCATTTCGTATGATTATCGATTGAGCTTTTTGAGTAGAATTAGGAGATGAGGGAGGAACTGTTGTCGAAAATAAACCGAGAATTTAAGAGAATTATTCTTTTACTGGGAGCGGAGTGGCTCAGTGGTAGAGCAATGAGTAGCCATGCCGGAAATCCTTGTTCAAATCCCGCTGCGGGCAAGACTTTTATTTATTCCGTTCTCAGCGGGAGATGGATCATATGGAATCAAGTACCCTCCTGGGACTTACCCAGCCACTATAAAATATTATAAAAATAGGGTACCCAAAATAAGGGGGAAAAACCTGGCGGTTGAGCGTGTCCTAGGACTTGTCACCCTCCTTGCAAAACCGTTGTCCATGTACTGAACCCCAGACACGTTCACGGGTCGTAGTGGTTACAGGTTTTTTATCTTTTAGTGCAAAGCAATATTCCAACAACTAATTGGGTGCAAACACAACAACGAGATCGTGTGTGTGCATGTGCCAAATTTTATCTATATTTTCGTCCTGTTCGAATATGTATATTGTGTGTATGTTTTTGAATATACCAAAATTTTATATGTGGGCGTAAACGTTGATGACTTAAGCGTTTAACGCCTTTTTTTTTTTCTTTTTTTTTTAAATTTATTTATTGATATTTACAACTGTATACAAAAAAATACAACAAGTAAATGGGCTATGCGATATATAATGACTTGTGAAAATGACAAGTAGAGAAACTTCCCACTGGTAGTACTCAAATCACAAGTTGAACTAAGAAGTCACGGGGCCATCTTCTTTTCAGACGCCTCGGAGGATTATCGGGAATTGAAGAGGAAGCTAGGTTTGAAACTAGAGGGTTTGAGTGGAAATGAAGTTTGTTATGAAAGGATAGATAGCGGGTTCGAGCCAAATCAGCAACAAATTGGACATTAAGGTCGTTATGGATGATTTTATTCTTAACAAAATAAGGAGCATTAAGGATTTTACGAAGGATTTTGGATTGTAGGGATTGGATACGAGAGGAATTCGATGGCTAAGTGGAGCCCCAAAGCTCTACTCCGTAAGTCCAAATAGGTCGTATGATGGTCATGTAGATGAGTCTTTTGTAATTAATTGGGAGCTTAGAGCGTTTGTCTAGTAAGTGTTGAAGTAGCCTGAAACGTCGAGCGGTTTCTTGTCTTTTCAGTCTCGTATGAGGATTCCAAGTTAATCGTTTGTCAAGATGCAACCCTAAGTATCCGATCTGTTCTTCAGGCACCAGTGGGGTATTATTAAAGGATACTGAAGGGCAGGAAGTCATTGGTTTACGACGTAAGGTAAAAGTGATTTGATGCAATTTTTGAGAGTTTATTTTAATTCTCCAGTTTAGACACCATTCTTCAAGATCAGTGATATGGGATTGGAGGCTTTGGGATGCAATAATTAGATTGGTGTTGACTGATAATACACATGTATTATCAGGATACGTGGTAAGGATAGTATTAGGATGAGTTGGGATGTCAGCTGTGTAAACTGTATAAAGGATTGGCCCAAGGATACTACCTTGAGGAGTTTAACGCCTTTAAACACCAGAAAACAAACATATATGAGATCAAAATCAATAAAACCAAGACAAAAAATACATAAACTTCATTGAACTATCGAAACTAAAATATAAACTAATTTAATAAAATTTAAATCTAATTAAATATAACCTTGACCATAGCCAGGAAAGGCAGCAACGATATCGGTACATAAATCTGTATTCATAATATACCTACAAAAAAAAAACCAATCTGGTGCAGACTCTAGGATAACCCACATCACACTACTTCTACTTACCTTGCTGTTTGAATCAAATTTTAATACTTTGTATAAGTTTCCTCGGAAATTCCATTAAATTTGCATGGAAATTCCATTTAGCTTCCATCTAAACATTTATTTTCCATTAAGACTTTATATGTTAGATAATACTTTTCCTCAATCTAAAGATTCTGGTTAGAGCATCTCAATAGAATATTAATTTATTGCACTTACGTTATGCCTGGAAATTTTCATCAGAAAGAAAAACATTATTCCTTTCCTTCCCTTAAGCTTAAACATAAAACTAGCTTATGGTTAATATTTATCTATTTTTTTATAACCACTAACAATGAAAGATGGTTAATTGTTTTTAATTTACGAAATTGAATATTTTAAATTAATGTGTAAACGGCATTTAGTTGATTTTTCATATCGTTTATTTTACATAGATTTTTTTTTATATCCTTTATTTCCAGATCGTCTATTCCTAGCCTTACATGGTTTTTTTAATAATGAATTTTAAATTTTAACATGAGGTAAAAATGTTGGTTTCGTTTTATGCAAGAGACACTCCTAACTGTACATTATCAGCTTATTTACAAGAGAAGATATAAAAATATAATAGTTTTTTCATATAAAAGAATGGCAGGATTATATTACAAAGTGTTAAATCGATTGGTGGGAAAGGTAATAGGGTTCACATCACAATATCTTTCAAGAGTCTCGGTTTTATTCTTTGGGATCAAATAGGTTCTCCTATGTTGAATGCTACAGCATCTGCTGGTAATCTGGTCTTAAATCTGGTGTAACGACATCGACTAAACGAGCTGGATCAAATGGGTTAAATGATAATTGTCAAGAAAATTTAATAATCATACATAATGAGGTTTATACAACTATATCTCATGCGATTTAAAATATTATTACTTCATACTCAAATTGGGTTAAGAACTAGTTTTGATTAAAGATAATTATCGAAACAATATTGATTGTAGTTAATTAAATATTTACTTTTTACATCTATAAATGTTATAAATTAGGTTCATTTCCGTTGACAGTTTTATTTTTACCAACACACTAATTAGTAAAATTCAAAACCAGACTTTAATTATTGCAATTGTAATTAAACATACATTCGTATGTCGATGATATGAGGCATTCAGGATCAAAAGCGGATACAGTAGACAATATTCCCGCGGTGCATTCTAATAACAATCCATTAACTCTCACCACCCATATTTGGAGTCTCCTTCAGTTCAAATCCTTAGTTCAGTACCGGGAAACATGGCCTAGCTTTTCCGATATCTCGACTTGCTCCAAGAGAAAATGAACTTTCGAGCATTCCTTTCTCACGCGTTCTTCCAATACCTGGAACTCAATCCCTCCTATCATCCTTCATGCTTCTTCCCTGTCTTCATTTAAGGCGTTGCTTTTCCAACTTCTCTTCAGTTTCCAAACAGATTCTCTCAAAGCAGGTTAGTCATTTCCTTCAGTGAATCATTACTAAATATTGTTGTTATTTATTTTTGTTAAGAAGATATACAATGCATAAGAAATTGCTACATCATAGCTCATGTATTTATTTGTTGATCGTCATTTGTGTTCAATAATGGCTGATTTTTTTTTTTTTTTTTACTTTTACAAATAGTTATAGTTTGTATTATGTACACTTCGGGCCAAATATATATTATATTTATTTTTCTGTTCATGTTTATTATTCTGAAGGGACTTAGTCCCAGAATAAAGTTGTGGATGCGAAATTTTACTTGAAGCAAATTTGTTCCTTGATGACCTTACTAAATAATTATTACGCTTTCTGTGACATTGTTAATGGGCTAGCTCAGCGTATAGACAAGGTCTCGTCAAATCGAAATGTAGCGGATAAATTATTTAGTCTGTTAACATTTACTGATCCATCCGTATGTGTGGGATCTGTAGACCCTCCTGTATAAAGTGGATATTCATAATTTGGGGAAAGACTTATTGGTTGAGCGTGACATCGGGCAAATCACCTCCCTGGACAATCGTCTTTTCTACTCTGTACTATTCCATAAGGTATATAGCCTTGGACAAATATCCTAAATTTTCTTAAATTCTCCTATTTTATAAATAGAGCGGTCAAACAATTAAGAAACAAGAGGAATTAAGACGGGGAGGATTGGCAGGAGCTGGTAGACTGGCTCAATAATGAATACAGGTGGAACGGTGGAGCGGGCGCGCCAGTTGGATCGCTTCAATATTTTATCGCTCCGCATTGCCCCACTCCCTCCTTCCTAAGTCCCTAAGTTTAAAGTAAACTGGTTCGTGCTTATCGCCTCAAGGCCTCCTCCAGATGGTCCCTTCCAGGCGCTAGTTTATAATTTAAAGCTCTATTTAGCATACACTCTTTTCATATTCTTGGAATAAAATTGAATTATATCATAGAACGTTTACTTGATTTCTTTTAATAAAATAGAAATTATGGCTTCTCAGCATGTGCTTATGTGCCGGTGGATTAGTATAGATAATCTTTTATTCGAAAGTTTTACAAAAAAAATTTTAAGCTAGTATAGTTTCAAATATTCCGGCTTAGAAAGAAACGATTATCGTAAAAGGAGTAAAACATACTTTTTTAAATGCATCACTACAAACCATGAAGCTTCTTGGGATTAGAAAATTGTAGAGACATTATCTCTTAGACAACAGACGTGGGGAGAGGTGATTTTTCCAATACTAAGCTCAACCGTCAGGTTTCAGAACGCCATAAAAAAATTCCAATCACATTAATTGAAGAGGTACTAAATGTATGTACATGAACATGTATTTATAAGCAGAAATTAGACCAACATTACAGTTACTTTTTCGAACCACCATGATGAAATAGTGGATTTGAACTTGATGTGGGCATTTGGAGCCAAAGAAAAATAAACCCAACAACTTACTAAGTTGTGTGTATACATTACTGGTTTGGACCTGCATGTGCACTTGATGTTACCTAACATGAAATAATGAATGTAATTTAGAATAGAAAAAAATATTTGCACCACTTTTATAGTAGTAACCCCATAAAGGGGTTGGGGTCTTTGGTTTAGTAAATGGTAGGGACTGAACTATTCCTGATACGATTGTGTAGGGAGGTTATTTGTCCGATATCACGCTTACCCGCAAGGTTTTTCTCAAAATTAAGAGTACCCATTTTATTGAGACTGTGTGGGCCCTAGGAGGATCTAAATATCCCACAAGGTACATTCGTAGATTTTAACAAAACCAATACCAAAGAAAAAAAAACATGTAATTATTAATTTGCTAGAAACAATGCAACGCAAGTCCACTGATGATAAAAAAGAATAATTAATAAGTAATTACTAAGCATTATAATTGCAGTGACCAATTACTTTTGTATTCAATATTTCATGGCATTTTCTATCCAATCATTAACAACATATACATTTTTTAAAACTCTTATGTCTCTTTTTTGTACTTATTTCAAAATATATTTAGTTTTTATTCTATAGTGACCGTTTTACATAGTTAAACATTTTAGGTTCGTAAGCATCAGTACAGTTGCAGTTTTTATAAGGTAATTACTAATCACCTGATGAAGGGATTTATTATCTATTGTAATACATCTCAATAATTAAAGGTAATAAATAAATAATTCTATTGGAATTTGTGATTTTCCCATCGCTAGGGTACGGAGTTGGTTAATACCCGTTTTTCTATAAATGAACAAAGAAAAAATTTGCAACAAATGTTTGAGTAATTTTGTTAATTTATTATATGTTCAATATTTGTATGGCGAAATAGAATCAGTTTTATTTCGCTTATAATTATGATAGTGTATCATAGAGCTATGCCGGCCTAAGTATAGATGATTCATATGTCGTTAATTTCAGCCAAAGAGAAATGAACATGCGCACTACCGTCCAATCAGCTAACTTTGAAAACTTGAAAACTATTTGAAAAATCCATAATAAATTACATGAACGATTTCATGCAAGGTTATATCACAAAAACATGCAGGTCTTTAAATGCACTAATCTTTACTTGGAATGTTAGGAACGTAGTAAGTTATTGAGTTTTTTGTTGTGTTTTTTGGGGGGCTGAATCTGCTTTCATCAAGTACAAACCAGCATTTCATCAAGTTGATTCGAAAAAATAATAGTAATTTTCGTTTATCATAGGCCAATAAATACTAGATGTTTTGAGTACCTCTTCTGCTAAAATTTGATTGGAAAATTATTTCTGTCTTTCAGGAAGACAACTTTAGGTCTGCCCGATTTGACCTCAATGTTTAAAGTAATTGCCACGTCTGTATTATGCCTTTGACGTCAGTATTTTATTGAAAGTAGCCCAACTGTCTAACATGATACTTCACAAATACAAATATGTTTGTGAGAATACTTCTTTAATATCAATAATCTCTAGAAAAATTAGTAATATTCGGAAACTCATTTTTATTGAACGTTAGCCTAACTCGAGTCATTTTCTATTCGCGCCCTTAACCTTTTAGGTGCTATGGATATGGATATTTGTTTCCAGTGGAAGCAGTCGGAAGGGGCTTTTACATGAAATACAAGAACTATGGGCGAATAGATGCGTTTTTCATTTTGTTTTCGGTTTTTCTTATATAATTACATAAAACTATGATATAAATATTAAGTATTGCTTTATGTGAGGCAGATATCCTCGTATAGGCATATCTTAAGCTGCGGCATTAAAGATAGATTATAGGGGTTTTAGAGAAAAAAAAACTATAATAAAAAAAGTAAGTCTAAATATTAAATAGTTCAAATTAGCTAAAATATCCTGATGTTTAAAAAAAATTGTATCGTAGGTATTATTGATATATAAATAGCTGTGAAGGTACTCCTGATTTTTTATTTTATTTGATGTTGCAACAATATAAATCATTTTAATCGATAATTGATTTTTAAAAACAACGTTTTGTGATTATATAATCTAGTGCGAAAGAAATACTATAATAATTTATAAGTAGCACCTAGAACTTTTAATCGCGCGCGCAGTCCCTCAGCACCGCAGCGCCTGAGAGTCACTTGTACTTTAAAGGGTTAAGCAGTTAAGATTCATTTTTCTCGACCTAAGTCAGTATTGTAAATAATATCGATTATGGTTTATTTAACAAGCTTCAAAAGTTGCTCGCTCTTTAGCTGACTATAGAGGTCGGTAAGCGAAGGGACGTGCTAGCCATTGGTTGTTTACCCTATTGTAGGGAACGGGGTTTAGAGCAGAATGCAGAGCAGGTAGGTTGGATTTCAGGTCTGTGCAGGAGTCGGGTCCTTGCGCGGTCGGGATTCGAATCACGTCCCGGCTCCTCACAATACAAGGTTTGCTACTGCCTTCTTCCAATATCCAAGCCGGCGTCTATACACTGAAATGTACCTCTGTGCTTATTATTGCTTAACTACATTCCGAAGGCTTTCTCGGTGTTTATATCAGTGATACTATTTTAAAATATATTTTGTAGAAATACTATTGTTTATAGTATCCGCGTCTAGCAACTTTTATTTGCTACCCCAAGGTATGGGGTAAACTTGTGCTTTGCGTCGGCAACGAGCTCGAAACTGGCGACACCTAGCGGCCTGTGCATGAGTGATACATTTACTTTTAATCAACTTCAGTTTAAAGGTTTATGTTTAACTAAAAAGTCGTTTAACAGTGATTGAATTGATACAAATAATAACTTGAAACATCAATAACTGGTTGAAATTTGGGTTTCTCCTAAAATATTTTAATTTTCATTGTTAAATTTCTAGTTTTATGAAATGGCTGAAAGTATAAATGAAATAAACTATAATAATGCTAAAATTGAAATAAATAAAATTCATTTAAATATAAATGCAAAGCATAATTAATATAAAAAGTATATTTATTATTATTTCAATTAAATTATTGATAATTTGTATCGAGTGTTTTTTTCCTTTCATAGTAACTCTTTGAAAGAAACATTTATTTCTGGAATATGCTATTGGCACATTCCATGGAACAGCATATTATGGGCTTTTAATTATATTTTTACAATATGAATAAACAACATATGTGATAATTAATAGAGATTCAAAATCATTATTACTTATATCCTGTTACAATTAACATAAATTAAAAATACCGAAGCTATAAAATGATTATCTTTGTTTTACAACATATGTACATTCTTAAATTGATGTCAACTTTTTGAAATCAATACTGTTAATGAATTTACAGAATTCGGGCCGAAATATATAATAGATTGTGTTAACACTGGACAATCTCATTCCTAATATTTTAGAAATAATTAGTTTTGACCTATGTCTTTCATACATTTGACAGCCATAAATTATACTTGTGCAGCTCATAAGCAAAAAAGAGACTGATGTTAGAAATTTAAATTCAGAAATTTTAAATTTAAATAATTCAGACTATAATTGATTTAGATATTGAAAAAATAATTCAGTCCTTCCAAAGTCTTCAATTTTCACTTCTATCGCCTTTTTTTATTTTAATAAACAATATACAATATAATAAGTGTATCAAGTAGCACTATTGTAATACTGAAGTCAGCTTCAGAGAATCGGATAGCCTTTTCGAATGTTGAGCGGACAAATAGTCCAACTTACAACAAACGATCCTTTGAAAAACGAGAGCTCAACTATATACCTACACTCACTCTTCCTTCGCATATTAATACCAAACTGTATCTGCCCTATTCGAGTTAACTGATTCCAAAGGTTGATGTTAGGGGTAGTTAGAGTCCAGTAAAGTGACGTCACATCACACTTCTTTTGATGAACATCACAACGTAAGGCTCATTATTCAATCGCCTCAACTCAGGAGTGGTTCATTAGTTGCAATTAGGGACCATGCACTTCAACTATATAAGACTTCAGACATATTAGTTACATATACCGTTAATGGAGCTTTCAACACTCACCGATATTTTAACAAAATAAAAAAAAAATGAATTATACTGTTGTTATTATGTAATGTCCTTTATAACTTGTCAAGTTTTCTTTAATTCACTCACAGATTCGAGCTATACAAGATAAACGACCCATGTTCATATTATACATGATGTTAATTAAAAATTTTTGCTTATTAACTTATTTAAGAATAAAATAATACTTGCAGGGCATCAGAATATATCCTTTACTTCATATTTTTCAGGTGATGGAGACGATTACTTGAACCTTGGTATTCGGGAAGGCGGGGTCTTCCTCTGCATGAGCCTCGGGAGTGGCAAGCTGGAACTTCAGATCAAGCCGAAGAGAGTCCGCTTCGATGACAACCAGTGGCACAAGCTCACCGTGCACAGGAGGGTACAAGAGGTAATTTTGTTATTTTATTAGAATTTTTTTAAATTTCTTATGCCATATAATTAGTTACAACAACAAACAAAATTATTATATTGGAAAAAGTACTTAAAACAGTTTTTCTGTCTTAAAAAAATCCGTTAGTTTTTTGGTATAAATGTAATCATATTAATTTATTATCGTGTGACAATCTTTTTGGTCTAAATGAGTAAAAGATGAAATCCTTAAATAACAACATTAAAGACTAATCTACATCGAACTCTATTTACAAACTGAATCATCTCGGATTGTAAGAAGTAGGTTTTGGATGGACTTTTCAAAGTTTCTGCTTTTTTTTCTTATCCTTAATCCGCGAGCAAAGTTATTATTTAAAAAAATAACGTACCACAATAACCCATGGAGGGTCTTGGGTTCGATACAGAGTAGAGACTGTTTCATGAACAATTGTTGAGCATGGAGATGATTTGTCCTAGATCACGCTCAAGTACCAGGTTTTTTCCTTTTATTTGGGGTACCCACTTTATAGAGGCTGGGTGAGCCCTAGGAGGGTACCAGATTCCAAAGGATTTGACCCCATGTCCTTCGGCACGACAACTCATCGCTCTGGCTCAGACCCACTCCACCATCACCCAAACCACCCAATCAAAGGTTTAAAAAAACTTATGATACATTTTTTTGATCGATGCTTTAAAATCTCGGGGATCATATCGATAAAAGTAAAGCTTTGCGAAACAATGGGTTGAAAACAATAAATACGAAATTCAAAAATATGAGGTTTTAGAAAGACATTACAGCCAGAGGTGTGGGTTTATGATTGCCAAAAGTAGCTCAGTGGAAGAACACCGAGCTGGCGTTCCGTAGGTTCCTGGTTTGAATCTGGCTGTGGCAAATAATTTATTTAATCTATTAACATCTGGGGATGGACTCTGTAGTATTCTGGAGCCTTTTTGGAGCTCACCCAGTTTTAATAAAGTGTGTACCCTTAATAGGGGGGGGACCTGGAGGTTAAGCGTGTTCTCGGACAAATCACCTCACTACATAACCGTTTTCAAAGAAGCGGTACAGTCTCTACCACCTACTGAATTCCTATCCTTCATGGGTTATATTGGTACAGTTTTTTTTGTGTTTATTGCCAAACATTTTATTTCTCATCAGCATTTTTCGTATATTGAAACACGATAGGAATGAAGCTTGTAAATACTAAAAAGGTAAATGGAAGAACTTTGAATGTTCATAGCATGGTCGGAGCAAATAGCCTATTGATCCCAGGCTCACAGCCTCATATCAAGAGAATGCTACAAATCGAATTTCTAAATTCTATTCCCAAAAATAAAATATTTTTCTATTTATGAATAATGTGAGGTATCCGACAACTATAGAGATATCAAAGAGTTTCAGCTTCAACAAATGTTAGATATTATACGAAACATTCCGACTTCAGTTGAAATAAAAGACCGTACATGCTACTCTTAAACATATACAACATACACAAACAAAAAACAACATACGACATATACAAAAAGTAATATTGACTACCGGGGAATAGCATTTTAGGAAACTAGTTCTATATATTTTTTATTTCACTTAAACGTGAACTATTTAGTGAGAAAAAAGTATTGGGGCCGAGAAAAATGTGTAATCCGAGTTTTCTAATTAAAAACAAGAAATTAGTTCAACTAACCAAGACTTAAAGTTGATTCATGCATGTCAGTCTGTCTTTGAGTATGTATTGTGCTAGTATAGTGAAAAATCGAAAATATGTGCAAAACTGAAATTACTTATCCCAAAAATTCATTTCGATTCCCAGGTTTAAATAATCTGACAGTTAAATAAATAACCATCTTTGAAAAAAATTGTTTCTCCAATATTCTTTTGAAAAAATTTGGGAAAAAAAAAATTAAAACTATTGCAGAATTGCCAATCTAACTAAAGAAGAATTATTTCATTTTAAAAAAGAATGGGGAAATGATTAGAAGTACCTAATTTACAATAATAGAATTTTAGTAAACTATTTATAATTTTATGCGTTCCAACATGGGGTGCCTCAACCTGTCAGCAGAGCTCCTCCCTCTCGATAAATCCAATTCTCTTCCTGGTGACCCCTACCGGCCATCTCTTCCTGGACTCTCTCCATCCACCTGCTTCTGGACCGTCCGCGTCCTCTCCTCCCCGGTGGAACCCAACCCAGCACTCGGTTCGGCCAACATTCAAACGCCATTCTCTTCACATGTACCTTCTTAGGCACTGTGACCCGATCCTCTCATTTGTTAACATAGTCGCATCCATCCTCTCTCGAATTTCTTCGTTTCTTAGTCTATCCAGAATGGTGACACGGAGACACCTCCGCCAGAAATCCATTTCAACCGCTTGCACCTTCGAGTACAAACGGGAGCTCGTAGTCTAGGTTTCCGAAGAATAAGTCGGGATAGGTTCGACAATGGTTGTGAAAATATGGCGTTAATTTTCTGTAGATATATCTGTATTCCATAGGACCGGATGTAACATTCAAGTAGCTTTTCAGGCTTGCTCCACCTTTTTTCTGACGTCATACTCAGACGACCCGGTAGTATCCAAATAAGATCCCAGGTACATTAATATATTAATACTTTCTTACATGCCTCCCTGTCCAGCAGAATCGCATTTGTATCAGGATCTCCAATTGCCATATACGAAGTTTATTTTTAATCCCACTGTTTCGTTGCACATATTTAGGGCATACACCATCATTTCAAGGTAGACCTTTCACCTCACAAACACGACTTGCTCGTCAGCGAAGAATGAGGATAATAGCTGTTCGCCATTAATAAACGCCCCAACATCTTTCCATTGCTTGTGCCAAGGTTTCACTGCTACGTGAAGGTATATCTTGAAGAGATTGGGTGACATACTACACCCTTGCTTCAATCCCTTAGTACCATGAAAAGGGTCCGAAAGGTGTTTACCACATTTAATCTGATACATCTCGTTGCTGAATAGGTGTCTCACCGGCTTTATCAGAGCCCCACTAATGCCTCATTCTTCAAGTGCTATCCATAACCTCTCTCTAAGCACATTGTCATAAGCTTGCTCCAGGCCTATAAAGGCCATGTGGAGTTCCTGCTTCGTTTCCTGGGACTTCTCAATGAGTTGACAAACAATTAAAATATTGTCCATGCACGACCGTCCAGCCGTGAATCCCACTTGTTCCTGAGGGGTAGATTACGCTTGTTCTAACTTGTCCCGGAGCAGCCTACCAATAATCCTGGCAATCGAACTTTTTACACTGATCCCGCGATAATTCCGGCAAACTTTTTTGTCACCCTTCTTATATATTGATGATATGTAGCCAGCCATCAGGTCATCCCCCGTAGGACAAGGTTGATCACCTCCGTCAAAAGGGTTACCAGTTTCGCGCTACCAGCTCTCAGGAGCTCTATAGCAATTCCGCCCGGTCCCGGAGAAGTTTCTGACTTCGCCTGAGGGCCCGCTGAACATCACTCTCCTCCAATTCTACCGGTTCTTCGGCTTCTATATACTCAGTGTCATTTTTCTGGGCCGCAAACTGAGGTCTATTTTCGCTTAGGAGGTTTCTGTAATGATTCTCCCACTCCTTTTTCTTAATGGAAGATAATGAATTTTCCTTTCCTGCTGTCCTCAAATTTCGCAGCACTTCCCAAGACTCCCGGATTCGATTGAACCCTAAGGTACAATTGATTCGCTGGCAGCATCTCTCCCATGAGTCTTTTTCGCTTTGGTCACCTGTTCTTTAATCTTCCGGCTCAGGGTTCTAAATGCGACCCAGTCATCCTTCCTGGTGGAGAAGAGATCCTTTGCATCGGCCAGCATCGTTTCCTTTACTATTTGGGGTATATTCTGTGTACACCAATTTGGCAGACGCCTCTCCTCCTCTACACCAAGAACCTCCCTAGCTGCCAATTGGACACATTCCTTAAGATGCCCATACTTTTCTTTCGCCGTTTGCCCATATGAAAGGTCAATCTTCTCCTCCAACCTCCATTAGAGAGTCCTTACACTCACATCAACCAGAATCCGCTTGTATTTCTGCGTTTCCGAAATACGTGTGTTCCGTTTCTCCGGGCTATTTCTAGACATCCTCCAGGGGAGGAGATCTTGGCTCTCAGCATGTTGTGGTAAACTAAACATATTATTATAATACCGATCGATAGTATGTATAATATCGACAAAAAAAGAAAAAAAAAAAGGTCAAAGCTGATATACTGTTGTTTATGATAGCTAAGAATGTTTTATGTTTTAATAAAGATCTAAATGTCACTATAAAATATTAACTTTTAAAATTTATTTCAAGTAAAGAAGGCAAACGAAAATCAATAACAAAAACAGGAAAAATAACAGGATAGCTAAAATTAAGTTTAAGATATTACGTTATAGATTTCAAATCTGTTTAATATTATTAAATAGATAATTGCTTATATAATACAGTGTAAATAATAAGGATAATTAGCACGCTTAATGATTTAGTTGCTTGATTTCAATCAATTATAAATTACGTACATAATGCAAAATTACCATTGAGTCCAATTAGCCCTCCAAGCTTATAATTAATTTAAATTAATCAAGCTAATTAATATTTATCATTTTATGGAATGTGGATTAATAATGTGAATCATCAAAAGGCAATAAATAATTATATCAATTCTATGTTACATCAAATTAGCGTAAGTTATATGACATAGAAAAGGATAAAAGAAGACGTAGTGAGGATATTACAGAAAATCTCCTACTAGGAAAATCCTTTTAGAATGTCTCTATAAAGAGACAGTAATTTTCGATTAGTTTTGTTTGTCCTATATAATACTCATATTCCATTCTAAGCTTGTCCATTGCAGACATAAAACCCAACAAGTATACTTTGACTATAAAAGGGTATTCAAACATAACTACCATTCTCGTACAACAAAAATATAGGCAGTATTTAGGAA
The DNA here is from genome assembly GCA_964056705.1 of Troilus luridus. NCBI lineage: Eukaryota > Metazoa > Arthropoda > Insecta > Hemiptera > Pentatomidae > Troilus > Troilus luridus. The sequence continues at coordinate 26,842,291 of OZ057414.1, forward strand.
TTTGATGAAACGTATACAAAAAAATAAAATAAAGATGAATATTTAAAAAACAAAACAATTTTAATAAAGTTTATAGACAACGATAAAATATAAGAGAACGATTATAATCACAGTTTTGAAAGTAATTTTTAGAGCTTTTAGAGAGAGTAATAAAAAATGAAAATAAATCCATTCTAGTAACAAACTGTGTTGAGACATCTGAGTCAAACACCATCTTTTAGTACGTAATGTCGGTTCCACACAACTTCAAAGACAAGCAGATAGGCCAGTTCTATGAAAGGTTTAAAACCTCAAATCATTCAAAAACGCGAAATCAACTTCTCTTGCTTATCTTTTTTAATATACAGCAACAACTTTTTTAATCGTTTGATAACACTTTTTGCCACAAACGAAAGATATTATGGCATTTAATCGTAACAAATTCGAAAATAAATTACAGAAAACAATAGTATAAAAAATTAAAAACGGTATACTACATTATGTAACTACGTTTTTGTCGTACCCCAGGATTTACATTGGAAAGAATCCTAAAACTCTTTATACTGACTAAATATTGTTATAAACAATATATATTGCAAATAATGCTATATAGATTTATGAATTAAAAAAAATTAATAATATTAATCGAAATTATAGTACATATATTCAGGATAAGTTATAAGGTTACCTTAGAACAGAGAAATATATTTCTGTACAAAGGAATACTAGCTCAAAATTTACTTAAAAAATTAAACCATTAAGAAGATGCTCAGGTAATAAACTTATTATCGTTTTAGTTATTTTTTATGATCTATACAATTAATAATAAAATTGAGGATTGCCGGAAATTAATGAAAGCCGGGAGTTGCCAAGGTGATGAAGGTGAAGATAAAGTTTATTAACCGAGTGAGAAGCTAGGAGAGGCTACTCTTGTACATTAACTCTATAAAGACATTTCTCTTAGCTCTTGCAGAATATTAAATTAAATTTAAATTCAGTGGCATCAAAAACTTAGTACATTTCATCTATATAATAGTTATAGATCATACATACCCTAATGGAATTATATAAGATTGAAAAAAAATTACTGGCTCTTGGGTACAGTAAATGTTAGAGAATGTACTTTATCTAGGACAACGGTTTTGCAGAGAGATGATTTGTCCAAGATAACGCTCAACCACCAAGTTTTTACCTCTATAAAGGTATCCACTTTATAGAGGCTGAAGGGACAGGAGGGTCTATTACTACCCATAGGGTAATCCGTAGCTGCTGAGATTTTAACTAATTCGCCTGTCTCACCCGGATTCGAAAATGTAACCTACATCATAGCAACTTAGCGCTCGACGCACTGAGCTAAGCCTCTACCAAAATTTTAAATATTTTTTTGACATTTTATAAATATTTATTGCTATCTCTTTTGGATCAATCGGAAGACATATTACACATCTTTACCCGTATACAGCCAAAATCGAGTATTGAAGATTTTTAGATAAAAACTAAAACAGAAGGGATTTTCATAGGGAACTAATTTTAAACCAAAAGAAGAAAGGTTAAACGAAAGGTAATTCATGCTCTTAACTAAACTAATTATAAAGTATAAAGAAAGTGCCAACAAAGTAAATTAAAAAATAAATAAAAGTAGGAATTATGACACAATACTAAGCAATCAAAGAGAATAAATAAATTAATAACAACAAATAAAAACATGAGCTTGGATGCAATTTTTTATTTACATAATGTGCATCTTCTTTAAGAAAACTATAATTCCATACAGACTCATTTAAGCAAATGATTTAACAACATCTCCTATGTTGGAAAAACAAGGATTTAAATGAGGATAGGGAAGAAGCATGGCGGATGATAGGAGGTATTTAGTTCTACACTGTGGTGGAGCGGGCGAGAAAGGAACGCTCGAATGCTTTGGTTCTGTAGAGTATATAGATCGGAAAGGCGAGATCTTGTTTTGTGGTGCTGGGCTGAGGATTCCAATTGGGGAGAGTCTAGATATATGATGGGTGTTGATGTTTGACGAATTGGAGGGAAGAGCCACTTAAACTCATCCTAAAGGTGGGAAACTCAAAACCGCCTTTATTATGTAAATATTAACTTAAAAATTAAAAAGAAGGCCTCTTGAGGAGATATTATTGAATTAACGAGTATGGGCCCAACTGAAATTGAAAAATCATTATTTCAATTGTTTACCTGCATTTTTAGACCCTTGAACTCTGATATAAAAATAAATAATAATAGAAATCTATAAGCATTTTACTAATAGTGCTTCTACTGCATAAACATTTTTTAAGCTAAAAAATTTTGTTTAAAGACATTCACTTATTTCGAGACAGCCTTCAAGTGTCTAGAGAAAGAAATCTGTGACTATTCCGAGTTCATTGGCTTGTTTGTCGAGTCAAAGGAAGGAAGGGTCGTAGAACTTGTTTCCTCCGTAGCCATTGATTCTTTATCTCCCTACATCTCTTCTTCACTGTCAGGGCTATCTAGGGCGGCTAGGGCTGCTAGGGCAGCCAACATCTGATCCCTCAATACAAGTCGATTATCTTTAAATTGAATTCTCTCCCTTAGTTTGTATAGAATACCTACAACATATTCCATTTGAGAGGGTTTTAGCAATCTGTTTCAAATTACGAAAATTCTTTAATCAACTGAATACAATATACTGATGATGGATTGAATTGGTCAGGGGGTGCAGTCAAAGATAACACGAAAACACAGTAGTTTGTTTGACTTTTCACAGCAGTCCACGCACCCAAAGATCAGGCATATTCGCCCTGAAGATGGACAACATCGTAGGCCGAAACATTGGCACAATTAAAAAAAAGTTTCAGTTATTTTGTGTTATCTCTGACTGCCCCCCTGACCAATTCATTCCATCGTTAGAAATATCCTGTTAACTATTTTCCACTCGAATACTGTATACATATGTTATTATTCATGAAAACTTCGATAATACCAATCTATACTAATAATAATTTTAAAAAAATACATTTTAACATTATGTCCCGCTGCTAATTGTCATATTTTTGCATAACAGTTTTTGTTGCAAATATAAGTAGAAAACAAATATTATGTGATAAATATTCGATACTAATACAAATTTTTAAAATCATTAAATATACAATAACAGATATTTTAGGGCGTGAAAAATTTGATATTATGATTTAAAAAGTAAATGCGAAAGTAAAAATTAATATATCAATCAAATTCAAATAATTTTTTTTTTTAAATTATTTTATTGAATTGTACAACTGTAATATATACATATAGTACAAGGGCTGTATGAATAAATAAATGCATGAAAGGACGTGTAGAGGCACTACCCATTGGCAGCACTCTAAAAATTCAAATAAAAAATTAATAAACAAAATTATAAAATAAGATAATTTAATTCAATCATTATTTAATATAGAGAGTTAATAGGCATCGTTAATATGAACTAAATCAGGAATGCTAATATAAAAAAGTAAGGAAAACCATTTTAAAAGTAGTATATATTTTTCATATCCTTCGCAGGAGTCAGACAGTTTATGAAAAATAAACTAAAATTGTGCCTTGGGTTGTACAGAATACATATTCGTTAATAAATTAAATTTTCAATTATTATAGAGACTTTTAGTAATCTGATTCAAATATTAAATACATCGAAATTTGATCAAGTGGATAATTTACATAAATGTTGTTAGTGAAGCATTCGATGGCATTCGTGTATATTAATAAATATATTGAGCTTATTGGCATAGATGTTATGAACTAAAACCGAACATTACTAAAAAAACAATAAATAAATCAGATTCAATGAAGTAAAATTAATCAAATTTAATTGAAATTAAGTCGTTTCAGGCTACTTCAACGTTTACTAGACAAACGCTCTAGACTCACAATTAAATAGATTATTATTATAAGACCCATTTAGCCTTAAACGTAGAGCTTTGGGTCTCCTCTAAGCTATCGAATTTCTCTCTTATCCAATCCTTAAAATTCAAAATCCTTCGTAAAATCCTTAATGCTCCTTACTTTGTTACGAATAAAGTCATCCATAATGACCTCAATGTTTCAAAGTCCTTTCATACAAACTTTATTCTCAGTCAAACCTAGCTACTTCTTCAATTCCTGGTAAATCTTCCAGGCGTCTGAAAAGAAGATGACTTAGTGACCTGAGCACTTCCGCTGCTTATTTTCTCTACTTGTCTTTATCCGTGATATTATCTATCATTCATAATATTTACTTGTTTTATCAGAATACATTTGTAAAATTTAATAAATAAATTTATAAAAAAATTAATTTAAATTTAAAAAAATACTCAAATTCAACAACTATATAATAAACAGAGCTTATAGCACTATTAGCAGGAACCTAAAAGAAGTATGGAGAACCATTTAAATTTATTATATATTTTCTATATCCTTCGCAGGAGTTTATGAAAAAAATAAATTTATCTTCCCTCTTGTTCATTCACTTAGACAAATTGATCCTGATAAACAATATTAGATTGAGGGATGCCTGCAGTACCAATAATTCAAGAGTTTATAATATTTTCCTTAAACCTACAATCGCCTATTTGATTCTGAGAAATTAAATTTCAACACTTCTAAAAATATAATATTTATTTGTTTTTAACTTACATTGCTACAATCCATTTTAATTATATAAAACATTAGTAAAATAAAATTGTTGTTAATAGTGAGAATATTTAATTTATTTGAAATAGTTACTATTTCAAAGATTCTATTTCATATACGCATCATTTATTTCTTCGATGTTGGCCTTCTTTGGACCACAGGAAACGACTTGTTGGTTAGTTCTTTTCTCATTCTTCCACAACTTCTACATGCTTTAGCTCTGGATCCTCTTCCTCTCTTCTGACCTGATGTTCTTAGTTTTTTTACTTTCCTTTACCTGGAACCCTTCGAATTTATCCATCCCATTCGAACCCCCCCCCCCGTTCTTTGGACTGATCCTAACTTCTTCCATTTTCTTTATTATTTCATCCACCCTTGTTCATTTATATATTAATCTGCCTTCACTATACACAAGCTTTCACGTGACGACCTAAGGGGAGGTTTTCAGAAGCAGAGCACAGATACAATATGTGCCAAATGGCGTTTTTATAATATTCTCAAATAATTATTAATTGTTACTATAGTTAATATTTAAGTTATTGTAGATCGATTCAAGTGGTCCAATGTGTCCGATAAAGTTTTAAAAAATTAATAATTCAATTTTTAAACAAATGAATTTTCATAGTTAGAGCATTGGTTTATAGCACTGAAAAGAGAATTACTTAGTTATTAATGTTGGTTTGAAATTTAATTATTGACATTTTTAGTTTAATCTGTAAATTTAAGTACTTCATGGTCTAAAAATGTTTACCACTTACATAGTTTTATTAATATTAAATATATACAGTTTTATTGATATTGATATTTACTGTTTATATTGAAATTTACTCATTTCAAAGTGATTAAATATTTCTGGTTTTTTTTTACAGATCTCGGCGGTGACAAGTTTCTGCAGGGTGAGTCAACTCATTTTTATAACCCTAAATTTAGTTTTTAAGGGGAGAAATCGCATTAGGCCTTAGGACTGTTGCTCACAAAAACACCCTCCCATCAGAACTGCCCTAAGCGAATCAACTCTCCCTAACTCGGTTGATATAACTCAATTCCGGATCAATTATAGTCGTTAAGGGCTTGCATTTATTCCACCTTTATCATTTCTTCTTTTTTTTTCGCTTTGGTTGGCTCCCGTTACTAGAATATTCCCGCCCTGAGGAAAAGAGAATCTGAATGAGTTTTCTTCCAAACAATTAATTTATTAAAGATATTTAAATTGAAGACGGAATGTGTAGACCGTTGAATCAGGTGGTAATACAATGTGTTAGATTAAAAAGCATCCTTGTCAAATTATAATAAATCTATACCACCTAAGCCGGATCTTAAGTGCACACCACGCAATATGGGAATAATGAATCTTGACTACACTAATAGATAGATACTGACTACAAGTGTTTTGATCCTCGCTCTTATAGAGAACTTATTGCTCCAAGAATTAGTGTAGAGTTTATTTAACACGACCAAAAACTATTCTGGCACGTCATTGAGTTAGGTTTACAATACTTAAGTATGTAATTAAAACTGAAAATAGAGTGATTCAGGATTCAGGGATGGTCATATTGGATATTTCCGTTAAAACCCGGAATATCTTATTGGAATAGATATGCAACCTTTACTAAGTACAAAGAAAAATACATTAAACATCAGGTTTCAGTTTTATTTAAAGAAACTTAAGAATCTCTATTATTCCACTATAATTTGAGATGTTGTTGAGTATGATGAAATGTGACTAGTTGTTGTTGATTATTCACATAACCTCACTTTATTTAGCACTTTACGCTGCTATAAAGTAATGTAGACGATGATGCAGTAGCAGTCCTAAATTTTGCCTACCTACGAATAATTAGAATATCGATCTTTAATGAGTACCTGAAGCCCTACATACTCGGGGTCATCATTTTACGTCCCTTCCGAAGGGCTGCCTGAATAAGGATTTTTTTCAAAAACTCTTAAGGCTATCTGCCGGGCTTTTATAACTAGTTGCAGCACACCAAGACTTTATTTAAGCTCAATTCGCAACATTATTATGTCAGGTTATCTAAACATTATTATGCCTACTTTCCACCAATCGAAGATTTCTGCTAATGAATATTATTTTAATTATCTAAATAACATTAATTAAATTAACAATCGTTTGGTGATTACTCTTACCTTTACTAAGATTTTGACGAAACCTGCCGAAAGTAGGTTCCTTAATAAGCTATAACATGTTTATATCCTAGATAACAAGATATATATATATATATATATATATATATATATATATATATATATAATATATATATATGTATGTTTGTATGGATATATTCTTTTCCCTAAAGAGAAATTTCGCGAAATATTAGACAGAGAAGAGAGGCCTCTGGTTTATTTTGCAGAACTAAACCGCTTCTAAACAAAGAGCCTTTTAGATGAGATGAAGATTAATATAATAGTCCATTCAATGAATGGCTAAAACCATGGTTTAGGAAGCATGGAAATGTGGGGAAAACTTTATCAATTAGGTCATGGGTTATTTTTATATAAGCATACTAAATAACCCCAACCCCAAGAACTTCCGGTTTCCATTTACTTCTGGAAAAGACCTTGTTCCATACGGTATTAAATAACCTGTACCACTACAACCCGCGAACGGGTCTGGGGTTTAGTACATGGTAGAGACTGGACTGTTTCATGGACAGCATTTGTGTAGGGAGGTGATTTCTCCTAGATCACGCTCAACCGCCAGATTTCCTCCTTCTTTTGGGTACCCACTTTATAAGAGGCTGGGTGAGCCCCAAGAGAGTTCTAGATCCCATATGATCCATCTCCGACTGCTAACAGATTAAATAAAAGTTTTGCCAGCTTCGAACTAGGATTTTCGGCATAGAACTCAGTGCTCTACCACTGAGCCACTCTACTCCCCATTAAATATAATAAAAATAATAATAAAACATTTTTAAAAGAAACTCTGCATTATCTTTCTCTTAAATTTATATTCAAATGTTGAATATTTCCATAAAATTGGGTTTTAATATCATATTCTTTGCCAAGTAATTATTTCATATTTTAAAGAAAATCTTTGAAAAGTTCTTTTCCTTTCTAGGCATAAGAACGTTGTTGATAACAAATTTGTCTTCAATATATCAAACGTTAAGGAAATTTGAAGCTCTCTGTTTATATTGATAATTTTCTGTATAGTACTTTTTTTTAAGTTTAACGAACACAGAAAAATCTCATTTAAAGTCTGAATTATAATTAAATGAAACTAGAGATGTGAAATTTTCAAAAAGATGATATCAGATTTCAAGTGCATAAAAAAAAGTTTACAATTGTCAATAGTCCGTTTCCACTTATAATAGCAGGGAATTTAAACTTAGTCCGTTCTTTTTTGTTGAAATAATTTATAATATAAAGTTAAGATACTGTTCATATAGTAAAGGGGACAAGTGGGGAAAACGCCCCAACTTGTTTTCCTAATGAAACTCGTTTAGTCATAAATATTATTACGTTTATACAGCAATGTATACTGGCCCCGAAGAAACGTTATTGCCCTATTTGATAACCATTTAGATAGGTGTCAACTTTTAGACTAATTCGTTCAGGACGTTGGATTTCTGAATCTATGCCAGTAAATATAATACAGTCTGTGAGTCAGCTTTCGATGTCATAAGATAGTAAGAATTTTCAAGTCTAGAAAGCCATTAAAAAAAAAATAGAAATCATTAAACTAGAATCAGAGTAATATTTTATCATCTTTTTTAGTAGAGGATTGTGTTAACCTTAACATTTTATTGATTTTTTTTACTGTGACGTGTGGTGATTGATTAAAAAAAGTGGAAAAAAATTGGTTTAGGGACTTTTAATAGGTTAACACCCTGAGTGCTTCTAACAAATCCCTAAGCCTCCGAGTAAGTACGACATTTGTACGTACATATGAAATTTGCAGAGCTCCATATTTTTACTATTTTGGTGTATATATAGAAATTATATATCTCCTTCCATTTTTATTTTTTTAGTAATAATTTTCTAGAATATGTGTACGAGGACTGGGATAAAGAGTTAAGCCCGGCACGTGAATACATTCCCCTCCATACGATCCACCTTGATAAGGACGATACAGTATGGCCTTCATACCCAGTAGATAAGAGAAAATTTACAACAGTTCTTTAAGTGCGGGGTTTATTATACATGGGAAATTTATACATTTTTTACTTACTGGTCGGGAAAATCTAGATATGGGATTTTTTATGGCTTGTCACAAAGCCACTGAACCATTAACTGCTACCGATAAAACTGCAGTCTTAAGCGCTTTAGATTTATACCATATACTTCTTTTCCAAGTGTAAACATTTTTAATGACAGCTAAAGGAGTTCTGTTATGTTTTTTTATTAAAAAAAAAAATTACCACTCACCTTTCTTGAGATTGCTTTTCTTTAATATTTATGATCTCATTACAATTGTTATTACCCCAACTATATGTTCTAGAATAATGTAACGTACTCTGTAATTGTAAATCAAAGCAACATGCCTTATCGGCTAAATTATTAAATGTCTAAATTATATAAAAGCATCTATTCAAAGTTATATACATTTTTTATATTAACAGTAAATTGTTAGAGTGTATTATCTGTTATTGTGTAATACTAATAATATTCTGAAATTGTAACAAAATACTAATAAATTAATTAATTAAGTTACTTAATTAAAGAAAATATAGCACATAGTATTACATAACATAAGTTGACCATTGTAATTTTATTTAGTTTTGCATTTACTAAGCGTTTAGAAAGATATATAAAACTCATACAGCAATTAAAAAACTGTAAAACGATTTAAAATTATATTTAACTAGTTTGAGAGATATATTTGAGTTTTTAATTTATCCGAATTAATTAAATATATTGTTATAAAAACTACTGAACGGTTATATTGATAAAAAAAGAGGAAACCCGTTATAAAATATTTTGATTCTAACCTTCATAATCTAATACAGAAATATTAATAGAAAAAAACATAAGCAGATTTAAATTTGCTTAAATATTTTCTACTTTCATTTTTATCATCATTAAAACAGTTTCATGGAACACTTTAAGAAATGTAGAGAGGATGAATATATTAATAGCATACAGTTAATATAGTGTTACGGGCTACTGGGTGTAAAATGGACTAAACTATTACTTAATTCAAGAATCTAATATTTATTAACAAATTAGAAAGAATACAATGAGATTATTTAAAACAGTTAAATTATTAAACTAATATCAATTTACAATAATGATATTCTACTAAATGTTATCTAATTTCTAAGATAATATACAAATAATATAAGATATTGCTAATACTAAGTAACTAAACTATTTATATAAATTTGTACAAATACAATAATATTACACTATAGTTTACAATTACAAATTAACACTTACAGTTCGCTAACTAAAGTCCACCGACCGTAAGACTCTCCAAATATGGCAAACTGACCCACAGTTTATTACACTTATTACACGGCCACTAATTATCACTGTTGCTCACTAAGCACTTATTACAGACTGATACTAACTCACTGTAACTCACGCACTATCACTAGTTAACAACTGCTTATTACTCACTGACTTATTACTCACTCGTCTTATTACTACTTCGTCTTATTACTACTGACTGCCGCGGCCGAAAACGCTGTCCTTTTTATATAGGCAAGGTAGGTCGTGGTGGGGCATTACTCGGAACACGGACGAGGACCACCTAGACCGATCTAGAAGGTTCTACGCCATTCTATAATCCCTTCCGCTTAATCCCATTGTTTGCCTAATCCGCTCTAGGCAGATCAGAAGCCGGTCCTGCTTTCCGCTCTGACCGTAACAATAGAATAGGTTGGGGCAAGAGCACGCACTGGTACGCAGGGCGGGAATTATTATTTTGCACTCGGGCTAGTTCTTACCGCTGAATGTCAGCCGATCGAAGGAACTGTCTGATTTCATTGTAATTACTAAGCTAACAGTGACGTAATAACTTATTACAGCTCATTTGAATATTAAATAACCGTTTCAATCCTATATTGTTTCAAAGGCCATTCAATGATCTACTTAAAAATGAAATCGTTCTGTTTTATTCATCCACGCAAAGAGCAACAGCTCCTAATTAGTAAAAATACTGCCTGTGGGGCAAGTGTACGCATAAGAATTCGTGCCCCGAACATTTTGATTTAATTTTCTACTCTTATTTAAGATTTATTATTCACACCGCGGGTCATATTCAGAAAAAAGGTGTATAATTTATAGTCCTAACGCCTGGATAAGTGTACATTTGACGATTTCTGCCATAAATATTAACATGGTATTCGTATTCGTACTCACGGTACATTATTTTTAAGAAATTATAAAAGGAAGTCTGATATAAAGATATGTAGAGCGGAGATGCTCAAGACCGCTCAACAATTACTGGACGCTGGCATGTCGAAGAGTAAGCAGTTGGGAATCTGTGAAGCTACTCTTAGGAAACAGCTAAAGATAATTAACCTTGCTTGGGGTATTTTTTTTCTAACATACATATTGTGTAATGAGAACATCAAAGAACTGTCGAAAGAGGACTGGGTTCAAAACAGTAAATCCCCGACCTACTACATATGTTTTGGTTTAATATTATACACGTATTGATAATAACGTCAGTTATCTTTAATGGTTTTAAAATTGGAAAAAGTCTGGAAAATAGGCATTATTCTGAAATAGAGGCCGATTCAGCCGGATTAGCATAGATATACAAATTTCACTGTAAAAATAAATGATTAATTTCCATATTCTCGCTTAGAACGAACTTTGGACTGAAACCGAATGTGTATTCGGTTAGATAAATATTTCATCATGAGATCGATGCTTGGCCTAAGATTCACACCCAGAGAATAAAGTATGTATACATGTATCAATATAACTCACGTGGGAAACACGTGAGGATGAATTAAAAATGTGTTCTATTATCTTGTGCTAGAAACCTCAAATTAGCTCACTGATGATTGGTGAGACTTAGCTTGCAAAAAAACTATAATTTTATTCATTTTTATGATTAATATAATTATTAAACACTATATTTTAAATATTATATGATTGTCTATGATTCGCAGTTGTCACTTGTTGTGGACGGAGTGTACGCTGAACACTCCAACACGGCCGGCACATTTACAATGCTGTCATCCTCAAGAGCTTATGTCGGCGGAGCTGAAAATGTACTTAAGCTCTCCGGGTCAAAAGTGCACAACAACTTCGTGGGCTGCCTAAGGAAGGTAAGTTGTGGCAGACATTTATAAACATTATAGTTTTAATGTCCTACATTTATCATATGTTTTTGGTAGAATTCTTTAAGCTTTGTGATCTGAGTGCTCCATGTTTGAAGTAATATGCAAAAAATATGGCATTTAAGTTATGGAAAGTTAGTGGTTATATATGACTAAAATCACTCACAGATTAATTTCAGTATGATACCTATATGACTTATAACAAAGTGCAATCAATCTTGAATGTGAGAGAGTTTCGGAATTCGCACAAACATCGGGATCAAGTTGAGAAAAGACAATTTAAAACAGAGATGAGCTGATTGATGTTTCTCAGACAAGATTTACCAAGTTATCACCAGAACATACTGAATAGTTACAATATTATATACGACCATCAAACTATCCCCAAGTCAATATGAAGTGTATTAGTACAAGTTGCCACGTACATAGCTCATTTATCTCATATATATTAGCTTGAACAATAGCCGGACAGTCAAAATGTTATATAAAACGTATCCTTTAATCTTTTTAGTCTGATAAAAAAACATATTTTAAAAAGAAATTCGTCACATAAAGAAAAAATAAAATAACGAACAAGTTTAAACGACTTAATTTTTAAAAATGGTCAATATTTTGGTATGTTAATTATCAGAACAGCCGGACTCAAAATGCTGTACAAACAGAAATTATGCACTTTTCTTTAAAGTAGTTACATTTTCGCATAATGGAATTTATAGTGAATATCCACTTCACACATCTATACTCCATGCAAAGTAAACATGACATTAAAAAAAATGAATGGAGTGGATGAAATTTTGTCTTGAAGCATTATGATGCCGTAAATTGCGACAAATATGTAAGGCACCAAAGATACTGAAACGTTTGTTTGGGTAGATCTTAATTAATGTGCGGGGTAGCCGAGTGAGCGGTCCTGAGTCGCTGTGGCGAAGGCCCTGGTTTAAATCCAGCTGTGGCAGATGAATTATATAATCTGTCAACAACCATGAATGAACCCTGTGTGCCTTTCACTATGGCTCGAAAGAACGAACGTGAAAAATAAACTACACTGCGCACCGTGTTTATTCAAGAGCTTTCACATATTTTATTTTACACCCGCATGAAATTCTCATTATAATATTCATAAAACTTTGCATGGAATATTTAAACCCAAGGTTGGTTTCCTGTGAACGCTACTTACGCCTGTTCTTCAGCCTAAAAGGGAAACCTAATTTCCTCTGTAGGACGTCTCTAACAATGTTAATCCCTTCGCAGTTACGGCTTAATTCCTACGTGCTTCGTCCTTTTCTCAGGACTCCCTTCATCTTGTCTGAGATTTGCGAGAGGACCGAGCTATGTGTGGAATATTCTTAAGTGGTTATTACGTTGTAATCTGCATAGCTTCATGCCCTAATTAAACATTTTAATTAATTTCCTCCAGACTGGCGTTGATAAAAGGATAGTCATTTCTGAACTGGTTTTAATTAAACGAAAAGATCATTCCTAGTATATTTTATATACTATATATAAAGTACTGCTGACTCACGGAGGGTCTTGTGCTCAGTACATGGATGCTAAAGATTTGGCCGAAATCATACTTGAACGCCAAGTTTTAATCCGATTAAGGGTTCTAACTTCATAGAGGCTGGGTGAGCCCCAGTTCCGTCCATGGCTATAAGATGATATAGTATATTTGTCTAATGTAGCATATTAATAGCGGTCCAATCAAATTGTGATTAGTGTTCACACTGAACTCTTTTCCAATTATTCTGACATTCTGTAAAATGTAAAACGATTATGAAAATAGCCTTTAGTTATGCGTAAATTATACAATTACTATAAAACATAAATTTACAAACAACATAAAAAAGCAATTATTTACATCATGTATAAATATTTGTACACACATTTTTTTGTTTTCCTTACATAGTTCTTTCTTCAAGAGTAGTAGTGTTTAACACTTCCCTGGGTGACTAGGCCTACTGGGATGCGGGATTTATAACCATTTTTTCTTCCACACATCTCTATCCTTAGCAGCTCTCCACCCAAAGCCTAAATGGATCTCTCCATCTCTTCAATTGTCTTCCTCATCCTTTTTCGGTCATATGGTGTCCATTCCGTGGCTATTTTTGACCATCTGTTGTCATTGCAAAGCAGGAGGTGTCCAGCCCATTTCCATTTCCTTTTTATTATCTGCAAGAGGGTGTCTTTGAGACCTTTTTTTTTTTGTTAACTTTTAGCATCTGATTTTGTCCCTTATCTTCACTTTCAATGTACTTCTTTCGATACTATTCTGCCACACCCTGATCTACTTCTCTTGGGTATATAAAACGATTGTATTGAAAAATACAAGCGAATATCTATTCAAATGATAAGCTAGAATCTAAATTATATAACCTCTCCTTCAAACTATTAACGTGTTTTTTAACTGTATTGGTTCAGTTATGATTACAGTTGGCATTATAAATACTATTGGTACAGATGTTAAAGAAGCTCAATGGTAAAGCGCTCAGTTGCTGTGCTGAAGGTCCCTGGTTCAAATCCGGCTGTTAATTTATTTAATTGTTCATGAAAGCACTGGAGTGTGTTTCGAGTCTCAAAGGACTCCGTCGGTCCAAATAGGTCTTACAATAGTCATGTGTATAAGCCTATTGTAATTAACTGGGAGCTTAGAGCGTGTGTCGAGTAAATGTTGAAGCAGCCTGAAACGGCCCGCAGTTTCTAGTTTCAGTCTAGTAAATCATCATTAATGAAAAAAAAATTGAAAGCTCTAATACTTAGTACTAATAAAAGGGAAAACTATTCTTGATATTAAATAAATGTGTAATAGGCTATATCATTGGGAAATAATATTTCTGGAAATAATATAGCTGATTCTTTTATTTTAGCACATAAGCACTCTAAGCACGCTCTTAAATTAACTGATCTTGGATACTTAGCATCGAGATTAAACTGTTAGGATTCATTTGAGTATCATATCATATGTGACAGATACTGCCAGGGTGTAACTGGCAGTGATGAGAAGGCCATGATAGAACCGAGCCATGCACATGTCGTTGTCATGTACGTCATTTAGCCGAGGCCTAATGGCCAACATCGCAACGCTATATGGGTTTTATCCTCTTGTTTCTGATAATGGACTGCTCTAATGTTTATTGGACATTGAGCAGCACCTGTCTTCTCTTCCTCCGGCCTATTTATTGTAGATATTATCACTAATGCGTGCGAACAGGGAGCTTATTCCTTCTTAAATTCACTAGTTTCAAACCTAACCACATTTGCTAGTCTCGATAATCCTCCGATGTGTCTAAAAGATAGCTACATGACCTTCTACGTTGGATTGGTTGTTGTAGTACTCATATTGGGTAATTTCTAAACTTTCCTTTATCTCATGGCATTATAATTATTCAGTCTACTGACTTATTAGTAACGTATTAGAAATCTAGTCTACTTCCGTATTATTATATTACATTTGTAAATTATAAAAGAGGAAAAGGAATTTATTCATGTCAATTCTATGTCCTAAGCAATCCTCGTGGTTTAGGGTAGACATTTTAAAACATATTTTATGTTCACGGCATAGATCCAAGTTACTTATTATACTTTGGATATTAAAATATTCCTGTATTTTAAAGAGAAAAGATATGATCCCTGCCGGATTCGAAAATTTAAAAAATATATATATTTTGAAGAGAAAAGATATGCCAATGAGAAAGAGAAAGATGTAAGAAGATGCTATGAGATATGAAAAAATATCAACTCTGGTAGCTTAGTTGGTCCTGTCACGGTAAGACAGAGGACCCGGGTTCGAATCCCGGCCGGGGGCATATCTTTTCTCTTCAAAATAAAAATACTTAAAATTAAAACAACTAATTAAAAAATTATAAATAGTAATATGACGTATGTCAACAAGTCCTTAAAATTAAAGTAATGTTCAAAGAACATTCGTTCTCGTGTATACATCCCAAAACTTGCGTGAACACGGGGACATGGGATCAGATAAGAGAAAAGATTTGTCCCCGGCTGGTATCAATTCTGGTAGCTTAGTTGGAAGACTCCTGTCACAGTAAGACAGAGGACCCGGGTTCGAATCCCGGCCTTAGACATATCTTTTCTCTTCAAAATAAAAATATTTAAAATTAAAACAACTAACTAATAAATTATAAAATATTCCTGGTTGACTTAGAACTGCAACATATTTATTTACTAATGCTATTTCGAAAAGATGGATTCAAAGTGATATCTTTGCCATGACGAATTTTCGCAGCAGTGCGGATATTACGTGACTTTACGCTAAGAAGAATATTAATGAGGTACCTCTGAAGTCCCCATGGAAATAATAAAGATGAAATTCACCGCACCCACGTTTCTCGAATGCTGTTTATAATTGAAGGCTTGGTATTTTTAATACTAATCTGTTTAGGAAATTTAATATGTAATAATAATACAAGCTAAGGATAGCCTACTTAACTAACTAACTCTGTCAGCGATTGGTTCCCTCAAAAATTCAGCACGATCCTCTGCTGCGCTTCTCCATGTAACAATTCGCATGAGCCGAAGGTCTCTACATTCTTCAGCCATCGTAGTCTTGGTCTGCCTCTTCTCATACTATCCGGGTGTCCTTCCATTAATTGACTGTTGGTTCTTTCTTGATCCATCCGTTGCAAGTACCACAGTCATCTTACTCTTACTTTTTTGATTCAGGAAACAGCAGGTTAAGTATTGATCCTGAAGTTCCACTTTTATTCAGAATCTTCTGTGATGGTGATATGTATGTTTCTTTGTATCCTTCCAAGTGAACTTGGACTGTATTAATTATTATTTTCTGTCGATTTCTCTAATATACTATTCTAACAGTTATCGGAACTAAAATGATTAAGTAATGTAGTAAGAGCTCTAACAAAATGCATATATTAATAAGATATATTAGTTCTATTAGCCAAGAGATTAAACATTCGATTATAGACAACCTCGTGGTTTCGATACGAACTCTATATGACTAAACCGGAACTAGCTAGAAACAAACAAGGCTCCTGACCCAAAAAGTTGCGAGGATTAAACCTGCAAATCGCCATTAAAGTTATTCTTAAAGAATGCACGAGATCGACTGGGCCGTGGCCTAAAGCCCATCTAGAAAGTTAGATGGAATTTTGCTAGGGCTGGCTCTCTACAAAACAGCTCCTACCTATTTTCAACTTAGCTCCGGAATTGAGATAAAGCCGTCTCCACCCTCTGATAAATTACTCAATTTACTTGATTCAACTTCTTTATGACTTACTTCATAACCTTCTATTGAATTTGTTGGGGGTAGTGAACTGTCGGCATGGGAATTTCCCGCTGGATAATCTCACTGTATTTAAGCACGAAATATATTTAAAAATAATAATAATAATGAGGCGCTTATATTTTATTTTAATTACATTATCTATATATATTTGTCTTCTTCTTTTTTCCAAGCATACCTAACGCAGGCGTTGTTCATTCATAATTTATTTTTATTTTCCTTCATTCTTCCCATAGATGGCTAGGTTAGGAGTTAAAACGAGGACATTAATGATCCTCCCTAGCTCCTCCAGGCTTCCATATCGGTTTTTCCGCACTTCAGTCAGAGAGGGTCTAAAAATGTATTTTATTCTCATTTCGAAACGTTGGCAAAAATAGATTAAGTTAAACTTATTTAATGTAAAATGTATTGAATGTACTCTCGACTATTTCACACTCTTCATAATTTATATACTGCTTGATGTGTTAATGATAATTCGTTGCATTTATTTTAAAATTGAAATGATTCCCTCAAGACGAAACAAGAGATCGCTGCGAGCGGACATTACGATGGCCTTGGCTACAATGAGCTAATGGATGAGAAGAGAAAGCAGTCTTGTATAGCCATCGGACACGCCAAGACATCAAATTTCCTCCTGTCGCGCAAGTCCCTTCCTCCTAGCAATGTTCTCGACCGCTAATTCACTTCCACCAATTTTTATTCCCTCCCTGTTCCTGCTGATTTCCTGGATGTGTTCCGTTCGAATCGCTTTGTGGGCCTCATGATTCCAAACAAATAGGGTATTCCAGCATCTACAAGAAAAACTAATGACGGCAGAAAATAGGAGATAGGGGCGGCAGAAATAATAATAAAACGTATTTCAATAATACATGTTTAAATCACATTTTATTTTTCTGTTTCTTTTTAGATTTTCGCACTATTTAAAATTCAAGAAATCGACGAAAAGATATCTACTTAAAGGTTTTATAAACTTATAAAAATATAAGAGAAAATCCCGAATGTTTTTAAAAATTTTACATTTTCTTTTCGATTTTATAATTAAGTCAAAAATCTTCATTGCTGGTAAATTCGACTTTCAAATTTAATATTACCAACAGTTTTGGGAAAAATAAAATAAACAATTTATATTTAGTAAAGTCAACTTACGCCTGTAACACAGTGAGCACTGGCAGTAAAAACTGTAGAAAAATCAAATCCAAAAATTTGACTCACGTGAACATTTTTATTCAGCAGTTTTTAATGGTGTAATGAACTAATCTTAATCTGATATTCTTGTTGTGTGATTGTTTTCAACATTTAATACAGGTATAAAATTTTGCATTTTTTTCATAATAAATAAAATAAGATGAAAATGTAAAAACAAAATAAAAATTGAACTTACGTTGATATTTTATATTTATATTAGTTTGTTTAATATAGCTTTGCCTATTTTACAGAATATAAATATATTCTGGCTCCGGTTTCCATAATTTTTAAATTCTGTGAACATCTTGAAAAAATATAAATCATAAAACTTAATTTAGACATAGATTATAGATACATTCTTTTTTTCTGGACACTATGAAGTTTTCTAGGGAGCATTTAGCAACGTAAGAAGAGATAGAGATGTTGATGAGGCTATGAGATTTTTAAAAAATCATAGTAACACCTAATTGCAAATTATAGAATATTAATTATGTACAGAAATACAATTAACCCTCCTAATATATAATTTCTCAGGTGGAGATGAACGCAGATACCCTGAGGCTGAACCTGATCGAGCTGGCGAGGACCGGAAGCAGGCTGGTGGGGGTGGCCGGCCACGTGGACTTCATGTGCCAGGAAGTGGAAGCCGCAGACCCCATCACCTTCACCACCCCGGCCTCTCATCTGGTCAGTAGTAGTAGTAAAATATTTTATAGCAAAATAATATATTTCTATGTAGAGTAAGATGTAGTCAAAACAAAAATAATAATATACATAAAAGTCAGATATTACTTCAGTCCGAAAAAGGCTGATAGCACTGGAGACTTTAGAAGATTACACAACGCGGCATTACAGAGCATGTACCCTGTTAATATAATGATTGAATAATAGCGCTGTGAAGGTTGAGATGGACTGGTAAAGTTGCTGTGCTTAATATTAGTGAAGTTACTGGGTTCAACAGTTATTTCACTATATCTGTATGTTCATACATCTAACAAAAAATTAACTAATTTCGATATTTTTCAAAGTTTAGAATCTCTTTAAAATGGGGAATCTTTGGGTAGGAAGCTCTTGGAATTATTTTTTTATTTATTTTGGAAACATTCCGTAATACAATACGAGAATTGTTATATACCAGGTGTTAGTGAAGGGAATTCATAATAAATTTTGTGATAATATTGTAAATAAAAATACATTTTATTTATTCGTAACAAATTTTTTCGAATGTTTAATAATATTGTATATATCATTTGGTAATGGAAAAATTATAAAAAATGTAATAGGAATAATTTTTTTTTTTATGTGATCTAATTTCATTAAATTGTTTGAGCTCAAATATAAGGCTTCTCTAATTGGGCTTGACGAAAGTGGTTACTTAGTTGGAAATATAAATATTACCTATAAATCATTAGAACCTGTAAAATTAACTCAATGGTAAAAATACATTTTTTAAATTTATATTTGTTTCACTTATCACTGAATAATCTTCTAGTTTTAACAAATATAATCATCACTAAACATCATTGGGAAGTGAAAGAGAACAAAACTAGTTCGCCGAGTAGTGTTACAGAAGCCTTAGCCCCTGCCCGCAGGTAGAGTACACAGGCAGCCGACCCGCCACACACTAAGGTCATGCGAAACTGTATCTAGCGCCGAGGCTAGAGATATTTTTACAGATACATATTATACAGATATTATTTTAACATATGTTTTTATTTCTGAAATGCAAGTGAAAAAAGTTTTGTTAATGCTAATATTTCATTATTGAACCATGAAGATATAAAGTTTAGCCACCGTTTATGTATTTCGAGAAAAAAAAATTTTTAACTTTGATCTAGTCATCCTTTAAACGAATCTAACAAACCGAACACTCATATTTCCGAATGCAGAAACAGGTGTAAGTGAGAGGATTGCATTGAGAGTGGCCCAACGAAGTAGTAGTATTGGAATCGAGACTTTGGGTTAAACAAAATAATGCGTACCTTATTGTTACAAATATACACGTATTAAGAAAGATTCAATAGTTCTAGGAAAAGAAATTGTGTTAAAAGATGAAATACGCTCGAAGTTAAAAGTAAAGAACTGAAAAGGTGTAATTCTTGAAATGGATATTAAATATGCAACTAAAAAAAAGCTGTGTGTCAGCTCCGACGCACGACTGGAGTTTACTCCTTAAGAACTGATTGTGTAGATTATGTAAAAAGAGGGTAAAGGAAAGCATCTTAAAAAATAGTCAAAGAATATATAAATATTGTTTACATCATTCCAATGAAATATATAACATCAGATATTTCACATAATAGTAATTTTTAATATTTTTATATAAATCATTCTTGAGCAGATTCGTTTGTTCTACCATGAACATTTGACATTTACCATGATTTTGAACGGTATTTAGTCCGTGAATAGTATTGTCATCATTATTAAATACTGTGAAAATAGGTTTGTGGTAACTAAAATACGATACGTGTACGTCAGAAGTTACATGGGTTATGAATCGTGAAAACATTGCATCAATAGTTGTACCATATCTAGTCGCACCGAGTAATCTGCCAGAAATGAAGTCTAAATTAAGTTCATTTTTCAAGAATTGTACTAAGTGTAAACTTTCATCTTTACTTAGTGAGAATTAAATTTATTTTTCACTATTAAAATTTAACTTAGTGACGTAAAAGTGAATAGAAAAATATCCACTGTGTCTTCATCTTTGAAAGAATCAACGATAAATGATTTTATTCTAAAACTGGTTTCGCTGTAAGTATTTTTCAATTTTAAGGCAATCTTATTGAAGCTTAGAAAAATGTACAATCAGGGATAAAGTTATTAGAATTTTTAGGAAAAATTTCAATCTGATGATTTTGAAGCTATAATATAAATATATCGGGTGTTGCAGTCAATATATTTATATTTTACTGTAAAGTTTATTGACTAGACCTCCTCCCTGACCATTTAAAACATTTGTAAATCTATTTTCATAATAAAGAAACATAAAAAACCATCTAAGCTCAATGGTAACATTGAGGTTATATAGTTATTTTTTAATTTCTATATATTATGTAAAACAAATAATACAATATTATCGAGAAAGAAACGTAACGCTCCACTTTTAGCTAAATTCGATTTTAGTCATAAAAGTTTCAGACCGCGGTCTAAATATGAAATTCGTTTCTTAAGGAGTCCAAAAATAACCGACATTGTTAAAAAAATAATAATTAGAAGTGTCGATGAGTAAAGGATTTAAATCCCTGATTTTGAAACCTGAATCCGTTAGGATAATTTAACTAAGGACGCCTAATTTACAGATATAAAGGGCACACGTCTTTACTAATACTTTATAAAACTTTACTATCTATACTACACTTTACAGAACAAAATCATTATTACATTCTCCAGACATTCGAAATTGCTAATTTATTTGTAATTGTCTCTTAGGCTTTTAGCTTTATATTTAGCAATTAAAGTCAAGCCTACACTTCAAGCACGCCTTTTTTGATGAGATTAGTAATCTTAGTAAGAAATAATTAGTACGTCCTTGCCCCTGCCTGAAGGGTTAAGTGCTTACAAGTTATCTGGATCATCCATAATTCAAGTAGTAGCTTATCTAAAGCAAGAACAAAACGATTTTTTCCCGAATATTTATAAAACTAATATTGAAAAAAGTTTAAGCTTCTCGTATATTCACATTTTAAAACTTTAAAGGTGTGTGTCTTTAAATGGGTTCTATTGTGGTACTAAATAATACCTGTGCTTTATCACCCAATCTGTCTCACGTTATCGACTTGGAAAGGGATGATTAATAAAAAAATTAAAATAAAAATAAATTTTATTTTAAGTCAGCCTGATAAGCTGGATTGCGCCGGAGTGCGATGGTTGACAATCTTAGGTAATACATTGCACGCTTATTGAACTAAATACATAATTAAAAATGTACAATTGTATTTAAAATACTTTTATATTGTTTTTGTTATATTGTTGAATTTCAGTGGAATAAATAAACACTTCATAAATGAAAGAAAGAAATTTTTATCCTAAAGAAAAATTAAAACTATAAACATTTGATTTTATCTAAAAAAAAGTAGAACAATAATTGCAAGTTTAAGCTAATACATTATATGGTTGTTTTAATAATCAATTAAGAATTTACAATCATATGTAAATATTTTTAGACTGATTTAATTTTATGCGCATAAAATGACAAAATTTGTACGAACCCATGGGTAGATGTAGTTTCCGTAGGAAATCATTGTAGTGTGATCTGTCACATATTACAATGTATTTGACCGGCCGGCTCGGTACTTAGTAATATTTGAATTGTAAAATTCATTAGTGCTCGTCTGAACGATAAAAAAGGTACCGAGCCGGCCGGCTGTTAGAACAGAACTCCACAGTAGTGAACTCAACAGTGTCCGAGATGTAACAGGACGGTTCACATCCAAGTTGTTGAAAGTAGACATGGACTCCAATCCTCGGAACGTAAACAGAACACGTCGATAATCCTTCATTCTTCCTTCTCTATTACTGTTGTTATTAGTTATTATGTATTATGTTGTTAGTTGTTATTACCTTATTAATTAAAATTAAAAAACCTTTCACAAAATAAACATAAATGTAACCTTACATAAAACAAACATAAATGTAACCTTACATAAAACAAATGTAAACATTAAAAAAAATCTCAATGTGACCCAATTAAAATAATGCAATTCGGTCCCGAACAACCTGATATAATATGAAACGGAATTATAAGCATTAAAGGGATTTGCAAATCCGAAATAAAATCAAAAAATAATTTAATGAAGGAAACCAGAGTTGCTTTTAAACTCAAAATAATTCATAAGTAAAAAAAACACATAAATGTTGAAGAACCCATAAGATTTTACTTTGATTAAATTGGCAGGAATAAATCTTTACTTTTGAAACTAGGGTTTTAACACTTCTATTTTAAAGCCTACGCTTTAGTCACGTATTTTGGGTTAAGTAATGATAAAGTGGATAAGAGGGTAAGTTAAACACTTAGGTATGTGGAAAATCCAATCTGTGTGTCAAGTCCGAAATCAGGAAACACTAGATATAACGACCGGAATACAATTCCTATTTCCTGATATCTTGATCTTCCCACTAGTATACTCCTTTAGCGGTGGTTTATGAGCCTAAAATCTCTACAGGCTAAGATCAGGATTTAGATTTGAAGGAACGATTACGCACTTATCCAAAAACCTAACATTACTCAAGTATTTTAAGATATTCAATTTACTTGAAATTGTCCGAACCATTAATAATACTTCTAAATTATTTATATCCACCTATAGAAAAGCCATTTCTTCGAAGTTTAGAACTAGTTATAATTAATGTTATTATTTTAAAGTATTAATCATTAAAAAGTTATAAATTATTTATAATTTTAAAGCGGTAACCGAATTATTGTTAATATTTAATTTTTATCAAAGCACTGAGGTCAAGATTTAAAACCATTTGGTGAAATAAAACACATAATTGTTTTCTCTAACGAATTTTTCGTTTACGAATTTTAATAACACAGAAAGATTTGTCTTTTCTTTCCCCTCTGATTTTATTAAATTAATTTTTAATTTTCATACTATATGTAGAAGGTATGGAAAATGTATAAACATCTTACTCCATTCGGGAAAGGTTTTTAGGATAATTAGTGTATATGTAGGTTAAACTATTTTTAAGAAAACATTTATTTTAATGTAATGATCAAATAAAATACAATAAATGTTTAATTTTCAATATAAATTGTTATTGTTCAATATAAGTTAACCGACTGGTTAAGCAGCCCTGAAAGTTTGATTCCCAACGTTGGCAGCAATTCAGTTCTCAAATGAAGCATGAACAGTTCCACCAAGTTTAGATAATGGCTCGATCTTCTAAAATGGAATTCCAAACTATTATTAGATGTTACAGTATATATGTATATACAATAGCACACTGCTCCCGGTCTATAATCTATAAATGTCCGTATGTATAAAATATGCAATTCGCATGAATATAAATATAAAATTCCAATAAAACAGACTAAATACCAATTCATCACTAAGCTGTAATGTATTTTTTAAGAACAATTTCCGAGTAATAACTGTAAACATTATAAATCTTAAATTGTATATAATTTATGACACTAAGAAAATGAGGAGTTATTGCACTAGACTATATATATATATATAAGTTACTTTAAACCTTCTCCTCCCTAAAGTTAAGTCGTAACTTTACTTACAACTTAACTCTGATCTGAAATGTAATATCATGGGACAGGAATTCATATACAAAATTTTAAATTTGTCTCTAATCTTATCCATTATTGATTGAATACATTTGAATTGATCTATTAAATGTAATAAAGCTCATGGTGCTTATCAACAATTCTGTGAACAGTTCTAATATCTTATTCAATTTTTTTTTTATTAAATATTGTTTTTCATTGTCTATTTTATTCTCTTTATATTCTCATCTACACCTCTCGAATAAAAATACAGTGACAATCAGCAGATTGTTTGACACTAAAAACATGATACGACTTGAAAGGCATGAAGAAGTAGCCAGCGATACCTCTCTCTTGGCTTGATTCAATTTCCTATGATAACAAATCCCTCATCCACGTACTTTTTAATCTCCTCCTAGAGTTCTCTGGCATGAGAGTAGTGGCCATTTTTTTTATTAATGGGTTTGGATGTCCGTGTAGTTCTTCTTGAAAGCGTTTGTAGTATGTTCGTATGTGTTCGTCAACCATTGGTATCTTTAAGTCAATATGCAGAGTTTTGTTATTGACGTACCATGGTGCTTTGGAGATAAGTTTAAGTACTTTTGATTGAAAAGTCTTCAGTCATTTTCAGTGATTCTGTTTAGCGATGCCGTAAATGTTTATTTCATATGTCCTAACTCGTTTTAGTAAGTGTACGTGTTTAATTTTTGTCTTAAATCTGATTTGGAGTTTTTCCTGAATAGCGAATAAATTAATCTGAGTTTGTGGTTTAGTGATTGGCGTTTCATCTTAACGTGAGGACCCCATATCATTCTCCTATCAAATGTTAGTCCAAGGTATTGTACTTTGTCTCTCTGTGTGGGATGGGTGAGTTATTAAGGTAAATGGGAGGGCATGTTTCACGTCTAAGAGTAAAAGTGATGTGTTGGGACTTTTCATGGCTCAGTATAATTTTCCATAGTTGGCACCATTCATTCACTTTTTGTGGGTTGTGTTGTAAGTTTTGTGAGGCCTGTGGATTGCCTATTTAGTATTAGTAATAACAATATTCTGAAACACTGTAACCTGATTTATGCTAAGGTTTGAAAATTTAAGACATACACTCAATGAAAAATATTTTTGTCGTTTTTCAACATGAAAACGGTAGTTTTAAAGTTTTTATCTTTCATTAAAAATATGAAAATAAATGCATTAATTACATAACGCTTATTCCATTGTGATTTCTTTGGTTTAGCTAAAACGAGAAAGTTATAAATATCTGAAAACGGTCAACTGCTAATATATACAGTTACGTATTAATGCTTATAATTAGTTTTAAACATGCTTGTACATATATGTAACTAAACAACACATAATTAAATATTCGAATGTATTATAAACGAATATTTTATTTTAAAATTATCTCATTCAATTTAAATCATGCCATCCCCACTCATGAATTATTTATTGCTCAAAAAAAGCGAATGCTCAGAGATACGAGGACGACAGAAAAAAAAAACATTTCGGTGTAACTAAAAACCAAACCTGAATTTCCTTTCCCTCATAAAATATAAATTGCATTTTATTTTGACTGATTATTTAGTATGCAAAGGTTTATAAAAAAATCATATTTGGGTTGATTTAATAAAAAAATATTTTTTTATATATAAAATATAAAATTATTTTATGCCATTTTCATAATTTAAATTCCTTTATCTATGGATCCAATTTTAGAATAGCATTTTATATAGTATCAAATTAGGATAGAATATATAAAGCGCGTAATATACAAGCTTTATATAACAATGTCAAAGGTGTTAGAGCTATTATTATACTATGGTATATTATATTTATATGTATGTATTGTATAGTATACGTATGTATATTAAGTCGGATTTTGTCCAGAGAGAGTTAACTGCTTTCAGATAACCGGAATCGTATCATTCTGGTAGTTTTGGCTTGAAATGGAGTTTTAATACTAACAATAACTCCTTTTCAAGCAAATGCTTTACTTAACGCTTTATTCACAACGAAAATAACTCGACTCCACATACTTTAATACAAGAAACTCATTTTGGAGAAAATTAGACTTAAACACTTATTCGCCAGGGCTGCAGATATATTACGTTTCTGCTTCTGTTCATGATTATTATTCTAAAGGGACTTTGGTCCCAAAATAAAGTTAATTTTCTATTCTATTCTATTTTGTACAGAGGAAAATATTCGAAAAGTTTGAAAGTTATTAACTGAGCAAAAAATAAAATATTATTGCACTCAAAGACTGTTTAGTAATAATAGTAATATATTAATTAATTGGCATTAATTAAATTAATGGTAGGGACCTTCGCACTGAAACAGATTTAATCAATCAAACAATCCATTATAATCAGTAATAAACTACCCCTTCCTTTAATTTAATTAATATATTTGTATTACTTAGTAATTGACTTATAAAATCAATGTTAGTCGATTTCGGACCAAATCTGCAGTTGATCATCGGAACATGCATGAGTGTGGAAGTATATATCATATGAAAAATCGAGTATTGATCTTGGTAGCAAGTGCAAGATACAAACAAATTGATTTTGACTAAAACAAATATATTATACATTAAACTCAACAAAACTAGTAGTTGGCTATCATTATATTACCTTGAATCACTCACTGATTAATTCCACCCTGAACTGAATATAAAATTAAATAAAAAAGATATTCACATAAAAAAAAATCATATTTAGGTTTTTATCAGAATGGAATTAAATTGTGTGTGTATGTCGAAAGTATATATCAGTGTTTTTCGAGATATTTAGTCTTAAAAATTTAAATGTATATTTTTATTTATTAATTTTTTATTCACGTCCCTATTAAAATATAATATCCCTGTATGTTTACAATATCTTCTTTTCTAAATTTAGATTTTAAAAATCCAAATCATAAGAAAGCCATTTTCAGATTTTTTTAAAACTGTCCTATAACTCGCATATTTACAAAGTTGGAGCATTGTTTGGTATAGAAAAATTCCAAACAATGATCCTTAAGTCTCTAAAATAAAAAAAATCACCTCAGTACAATTTTTTTGTTTCGAGTTTTTCCATTCATCTACCCATTGGATATAATCCTAGCATGTTATATCCAATTAGAGAATTAGCTCTTTAATAATAATAAATATTTATAATTTTTTTTGGGAAATAAAAATAGTGAACCCGCCCAATTCAATACACACTATCTACCATGAAGAAGTAGGCTTGAGATATTTTACACTACATACACCCTTTAACTAATAGAGATGTATTTACTACATTTAAATGGAATGATGTCTTGATTCATGTTACATACATTATTCTATTAGGAAGGAGCTTTTTTGTTGCCTTAATAGACTTATTATTAGCTTAACGAAGAATCTAGAGAGTTGAAAAGTCGAAAAACAGGTCGATACAGTTGCTAGACTTCAAAGTGTTCTCATACAGGAGTTTTGTCTTTGATATTAGTGGCGTTTGTTTGAGATATAAATAAAGTAGATCAGCTTCTATGAAAATACCTAGCAAAACGGTTAAACTGATAAGAGTAATTTAAAATAGTCTACAATAAATTTGTTTATTTGGAACGTTGCGAAAATAATTAAAAGATGACTGTGCAGAAGAAATCAAGGAATATATGAGAAACCTCTGATAAAATAATCTGATATTACTATAGCAAATATAAACCAGCTAGCAACTTATTAACTAAAAAACAGTGATGAATACTACCAGAGAGTTCAATATTACTTTCAACAGTAAAAAAAAAAAAATCAATGCTTTTTAAAAATAATTTAAGATACATATAAGTAGCCAAAATATAAATACACAAAAATATATGTTTGAATAGATAATAAATTAAAATGAAAAACACGTTTAATAATCGAGGACATAGATGGTATTATATACCATAATAATCCTGTGGATAAATTGTTCCAAATAAACATTGATAATATAAATCTCCTATTGAGAATCCTAACATTGACCAGAATTCTTACCGAAGTAGACACGCGGGAATCGAAACCACAAGAAGCATCCTTATCTGCTTCGAAATAAACGGTAATGCCATCTGGGAAGGAATTAGCTGTCAATGAATACTTCAGGAAGAGATTTAGTAATTTCAGTAAATTCCACTAAAGAGACAGAAGATGCTCAGGAGAATATAAATTCAGTCGACTGTACAAGTTGGTTGTCCCAACAGTACAGTTAACTAATGGGTCAATGGCCTAAGGAATTATGTTTATAATTTGGGTTTATTTGTTATAGCCTTGGGAGCTATGACATTGTAAACTTCCTCAACATTCTCTCCTTGTTATACCATATACTTTATAAGCTGTCTCTGAATTATTACAAGATAGACAGGAGGAAATGGACAAGCATAGGAAAAAAGTTACCGAGTCCGTTGTATAATAGAAATTATAATAGTTTATAACCCATAAGGTAAGTCTACAGCCGATAGGCAATGCAGATAGGTGGAGATCATTGTAGAAGTCATCCAAGATTTCATTCCAATCAAGTTAATCAATACATTTTTCATATTGAACTTCTAGTTTCTGTTAACTTTACAATACACAACCAGCATCGGTATGACCAGTACTTACTTTCTGCTGTTATCTTAAAATTAAAATCATATGAATAATAAAGAAAGAAATATATCTTTATTACATGAAATGAACTTGTATGTTGGAACGGATATTGGAGCAAAAGAGGCAACACAATAAATAACAATCGATTTGCCATCTTATCATAACAATTTACGGTTAACATGAAAACATGGGGGTTATATTAGATAATAATTTTTTTTTTTATATGTATATAATGTTTTTAATTTCCGTTCTTGAGAGAATCAGTCTATTGAGGTGACGTTTCGATATTATATTGTTCTCATTAGCATGCGCTAACAGTGAAAAAATAGGGTTTAAGTGAATAATATTAAATAACACCCTAGTCTTAATATAAAATTGAAACATGTTCGATGTTAATAAATGTATTGTTGGATTGTTCTATTTAAGATGGTGTGAATTCGGATCAGTAGTTATGTCTATTATGTCATACTTCCTGTCCTTCTGTTAGTTTAATAATATCCCACTGATTCCTGTGTAACAAGTCCGGTACTTAGGACTACACCTTGACAAAATATTAACTTGGAATCCTCATACTAGACTGAAACGACAAGAAACAGCACACCGTTTGAGGCACAATCTTCAAAGCTCCTTACTTTGTTACGAACAAAGTAATCCATAATGACCTCAATGTCCCATTTGTAGCTGATTTGGCCCGAATCCTGTATCAATTTTTTCACGACCAACTACATTTCCACTCAAACCTCTTCAATTCCTGATAATCCTCCGAGCCGTCTGAAATGATCTTCTAAGTTGAACTTGCTATTTGAGTACTACTCCTGGGTATTTTTTCTACTTGTCATTTCATGTCAATGTGTACATTCATTCTATTTACTTGTTTATTAGTATAATACAGTTGTAAATTTCATTGAATTAATCATTAAAAAAATATATATTATGTCATTAAATTTTAATAACACAATTGAGACCATGTACATCTGACTTTTGTTTACTGTGCGATTTCTATATCTTTATATAGTAATCATTCATTTTATAAGTAACTAACTATTCCCAAATATGTCGATGCGAATTTCCGTTTCCCTAAAAATAACAAAAATACTTGCCTCCCGTCCAATGGGCCCCTGAGGAAGGTTAGCATTCCAAATTAATTTGCTTTGAACTGAAATATATTTTGTTTGAATTATTTTTACTTTGTGATGTATTATTTTAGTTGTATCAAAAATAAATTTATGTTTTTTTGAAAGTGTGAAGTGAGATCTGTTTGTTGAGATACTAACAGTAGAGTTTACCAACCTAAAAAAAATCGATATAATAAAGTATTTTTCTTTTATGTTTTTAGTTTAGAGTTTTATGACTCCTTGTTTGGATTTTTCCATTAACCTCTTATTTAATATTTTTAAGGCTTATATTATAAACGTAATAGAAACTAGATAAAATGTGATTAAATCTCAGTTATGTGCAGCAGAAGTCACGTAATTTTTTTTTTTTTTAAATTTATTTATTGATATTTACAACTGTATAATAAAAAAAATACATCCAGTAAATAGGCTATGTGATACAAAATGACATGAGTAATGGCAAGTTGAGAAACTACCCACTGGTAGTACTCAAATCACTAGTTCAACTAAGAAGGTCACGTGGCCATCTTCTTTTCAGACGCCTCGGGGGATTATCGGGAATCGAAGAGGAAGCTAGGTTTGAAACTAGAGGGTTTGAGTGGGAATGAAGTTTGTTATGAAAGGAAAGATACCGGGTTCGGGCCAAATCAGCAACAAATGGGACATTAAGGCCGTTATGGATGACGGTATTTTTAACAAAATAAGGAGCGTTGAGGATTTTACGAAGGATTTTGGACTGTAGAGATTGGATACGACAGGAATTCGATGGCTTAGTGGAGCCCCAAAGCTCTACTCCGTAAGTCCAAATAGGTCTTATGATGGTCATGTAGATGAGTCTTTTGTAGTTAATCGGGAGGTTAGAGCGTTTGTCTAGTAAGTGTTGAAGTAGCCTGAAACGTCGAGCAGTTTCTTGTCTTTTCAGTCTAGTATGAGGATTCCAGGTTAATCGTTTGTCGAGGTGCAACCCTAAGTATCGGATCTGTTCTACCTGCACCAGTGGGGTATTATTAAAGGATACTGAAGGGCAGGAAGTCATTGGTTTACGACGTAAGGTAAAAGTGATTTGATGGGATTTTTGAGAATTTATTTTAATTCTCCAGTTTTGACACCATTCTTCAAGATCAGTGATATGGGATTGGAGCCTTTGGGATGCAATAACTGGATTGGTGTTGACTGATAATACACATGTATCATCAGCATACGTGGTAAGGATAGTATTAGGATGAGTTGGGATGTCAGCTGTATAAACTGTATAAAGGATTGGGCCAAGGATACTACCTTGAGGAATCACGTAATTTTAAAATACGGTTTATCGTCCTAGTATACTCGTAACTTAATATAAAATTGTAGATTACTCCAACCCATTTCGAGTCTGAAATAAAAATTGTAACTAGTCAATACTGTGTCAGTGATATGGGATTGGAGCCTTTGGGATGCAATAACTGGATTGGTGTTGACTGATAATACACATGTATCATCAGCATACGTGGTAAGGATAGTATTAGGATGAGTTGGGATGTCAGCTGTATAAACTGTATAAAGGATAAAGGTCCTACAAGATAGGACTCACTTAGATATAGACAGTTACCATAAAGTACATAAAGCCATATTACACCGCCTGCCTCGCCGAAGATATTTCATTTGAGATAGAAGAAATTGAAAAGGCCTAAAGTTGATAAATCATCCGGTTGCGAGGCCATTAGGCTACAACAAAATTTTATCGACGGGCCATCTTTCTCCCCCCCCCCACCACTCGCCCCTTCGGGATCTAATAAAAGTTATCAGGGATCGGTTGGCTCTGAGCCAGCTCGGGGTCATTTGTCCATTGTTCTCTTCGGCTTTCGCTGCTCCTCGTTCTGGCCATCTTAGGTTTACGGCTGTATTAGACCATAAACAATGGAGTTACAGTAGCTGAAGTTTTTGTTTTAATAAGGATAATATATTTAATGAGAGAGAGAGAGAGAGAGATGTAATCAACCAGTACTCTGGTATTTACAGCGACATGAGAGAGCATAGCAAGATTTTGTTGGCACATCAAAAAGATGAATTTAAGCAGACTTATAAAACAAATAGTCGAATTTTATGAAAAAAGGAGTCAATCAAAAACAGACACTATGAAATGGGTCGGCTAAATAAAAAAAGAACTGGAAACTGGCCCGACTTTCACCAGAGAGTAGCCAAAAACGGGTAATCTGAAGATCAAAAGTGGCAAGTTAACAAAGAGGAGAAATCCAAGAAGACGAGAAAAACACGGACTCAAGAGAGAAAGAAAGCCCACAGTAAAAGAATGAAAGAAGTATAGTAAGAAATTATAGTAGTAATAAGTAAGAGGTTTTTGTAATTTTATTACAATCTATGTGAATTTGGTTAAATGCATTTCATACAGTTAAATATCTGAATATTATTTCATGCCTTCCTATTTAAAATAGATCTAATATATTTTGTTAGTACTTCCATCATCATAATCCATCCTCTCTACCGTGTGAGCTTTCCTTCTGTACACCCTAGACTACACTGTACGATCCTCTACCATTTCTTTCCTTCTGTTCCACTGCAGGGTTTTGTTAGCGAAGCTTTCCTTAACACCATCTTCCGATGTATGTCGGGGTCTTCCTCTGGACCTTCTTCTTTCAACCTTAGCCTCGTATGTCATCTTGGCCAGTCTGCTGTTTTCCATTCTTAAAACAAGTCCAAACCATCTTAGACTGTTTTCTTCAATTTCTTTTTCTGCAGGCTCCACCCCGAGGCATGATCTAATGAACGAGTTGCGAATTCGGTCTCGTATTGTTTTCCCCTCTATCTTCCTGAGGAATCTCATTTCTGAAGCCTAGATCCTAATTTTATGTTTGGTGGTTAGTGCGCAAAATTCTGAAGATTATGTTAATATGGGGTGAAAAGTCGATTTGTATACTCTCAACTTTGTGCCCTTGGATACTTCTCTTTTATTCAGGAACCTTTAATTTAGTGGATGGAACAATTTACCAGCTGAGTTAACCTGAAGGAGTAGGTAACTTTTTTCAAGTATCTATATCTCAAATGAAAACTTCTCATCCGGGCTTTGGCTTGAGATATAGCAGAATCAAGGACCAGAATAATGTGAAGAGGGCTCAACCTGCATCCCTGCCTTATATTAAGTTTGGTTATGAACTCTTTGGAGTAACAATTGGATGTCCTCAATACGTTTCGGGTCTTCCTATAGAGGCTCATTATTGACAGCATTAGTCGTTTGTTAATGCCTCTCTCTGTTAAAGCCTTACGAATGTCCTCTTGCTATATTTTGTCAAATGCTTTTTTGAGGCCTACGAAGCCTACGGTTAACTCCTTGCATTTTTCTATTACTTTTTAAGTGATCTTTCTCATGATGAAGATCAGATCTTGTATACTCCTGTTTTATCTAAAGCCATGTTGTTCCTCCTGGAGTTGTGGATCCACTTTTTGCCTTAGCCTTCCCTCCAAGATCATGGAGTGGTTAGAACTTCCACCAAAGCATATTCCGATAAGCCATAAAGTAATATAACTCATAAACTAATAAAGAATGAAAGTATAGATATAATAGTACTGTAAAACTGTATGTTTTTATGTTATAAATTTTATGCAAAATAATTGATGAATAATAATATGAATATTTATAAGAAATTGTAGAGAAAATTTGAAAAATATACTACAGATTAATTACACAAGCCAAGAAAAAGTATTTTTACTTCTAAACAGAAAAAGAAAACTGACTTCGATTGTTTTTTAGCTAGCTGCTGTTTTATATTTTTATTGATATACGATTTTAGTAAACAGAAAATTTAAATATCATCTTAAGCTATTCATTATTTTTGAAAACAATACAATCAATCACATTTAAGTGCCATAAGCATTAGTTTATTTATTTAACTTCACTTATGGCTAATCGGAAGATGATTTAGTGGAACTTCAAACAACATTTTTTTTAAATAACCAGGACAAGAAATAATATTCAGAGATTAAACTCTATGAAACACATTTAACCAAATTCATATCCGAAACGGTTATAAAAGTACTATCACCGTTAGTTATTACTGATTTCTAACTATTATTACAATTTTTACTAATAGTTTCTGATTCATCAAGGTTCATTTATGTTTTGAAAATAATATCAGTTAATTTTCTTAATTGCCCTTTAAAACTGTTTAAATGTTTTCACAAGCTTCTTTCACGTTGATATTACACGTAGATTCCATTCCTTATCTGCTTTAAAGTATATGGACGACCAAAATATTCTCTTTGTCCAAGGCAGCACTTAATTAAGGTAACATACCTAAATACCTCGCCATTACCTTGTGACCAGGTTTGAGTGTTTGGTCCAAGGTTCAAAATGAAGAAATAGAAAACAAAAGTCGAAAGAAACTACGTTGTATTTTCACAAAGAAACATAACATCATAACATAAAACCGTAACATCAAATAACAATAATGAATAAATAATTAACTTGAAGAAAAAACAAAAAATGTATACAATTCTATTTAAGAATTACCGTAGCATGCTTATCGCTGAGCCGCCATGAAAAGTTAAGCTGAAGGAAAATTTTGTCTATTTCATGGCTAAATAAAAAAACATGTAACGATAGCTCACCGCAAAATGAGCTCACAGATGGTAGAAACACCTTGACGGGCGGAATTAGCGAAAAAGAAAAAAAAAGAGAGAGACTGCTTACAACCTTAACAAAATTCTTCAACAATAGCTAGTTTATATGAAAAAGTTCATTGCATGCAGCATTCTTTTCACCTGTGCAGAGGCTTCTATCTGGCCTTGCTTTTATTTGTAGAAGGATTTCCTACATCGACTGTCCCATTCACATAAAATGCAGTACTGCTTTGTGCACTCTGCATTTGTATACCCTACTTGGTAGCAATATTCTGAGATGTGAAGCTGCTTCATTCAAATCCCCATAGATTTTCCATTTATGCTCAAGATACTTGATAGCGTTCAAAAGAAATTTCATATATTCATACGCTTCCATTATATACTCAGCATATCCAAAAAGAATATAGGACGTTTTAACATTATGAACTAAAGCAGTTTTAAGCTCATAATCATGATCATTATGATAATCTCATAAACATTATGAATTAAAGCAGTTTTAAGCTCATTTTAGATGGGTCTATGAATAGATTCTAATCTTCAGTTTTACTCTGTATTTAAAGGTTTTATCACACTATTACCATTGCGTGAAAAATATTTTTTCAGTCTAAAAATATGGCACGTTATTGTCAATCTCTTAAAAAAATTACTTTAGCATCAAGTGACAAAAGATCCCATTGAAATAGTTTAAATCCTAGGTGTTGTAAAGTTATTGTAAAAACGTTTCCATCAAAGCTTCTTTTGGTTGTTTTTTCGGCTGTGTTCTTGTAAATTTTCCTTTTTTAACGTCCAATAGTAGTCTGACATTCCATCGACCTTGGTATCTGCGCTCCGTTTCTTTAATATCTTGATGGAAACGTTCTCATTGTTCCTCACTAACAACCCCATGATTTTCTGGGTAGTCCAGATGTGACACTCATGTTGCAGCCCAACATTTTGTAGTTTTGTTACAATTCACCAACCAAAGTTTTGTATTTTGGGTCTTTTATGTTTCCAAGAAAGCCTGTTACAATTTTAAATGAATTCTAGGCATTTGTTTCTTCCATTTCCATTTTAGTGACAAAGCTTTCATCTTTTAAAAGTTTTCTGATGTCAGGCCCAACGAAGACTCCCTCTTTCAGCTTAGCATCGGATATACTAGGAAACTGTTCACAAAGATGCTTGAAGCACTTTCCTTCTTTGGGTAATGTTTTCACAAACTGTTTCATTAGCCCCAATTTGATATGATGTGGTGGAAGTAAGATCTTTTCAGGATCCACTAAACTTTTTCTTTCAACATTTTTAAAGAGCCTTTCTGATTGGCCACGTCTGCTTGACATAGTGTTGTTTCCTGTCACGGCTATCCCATTCACAGAGGATACATGGAAACTTTGTGTAACCACTTTGTTGACCTAGTAACATAGAAATAACTTTAAAATCCCTACAAATGGTCTATTTATGGTCAGAGTATCGAGCTTATTAAGAACAAGCTCAAGATTTTCGTACCATTCTTTCAAATGTACTGAGTGTCCAACAGGCACAGAAGCATATCGGTTGCCATTGTGAAGAAGTACAGCTTTCAAACTCCTTTTTGATGAATCGATGAATAGTATCCACTCCTCTGTTTCATGGGTGGTTTTTAACATTTCCATGATTCCAGGCACATTGTTGCAGAAAACTAGGTCACCCTCTTGTGTGAAAAAGGGACAAACTCCGTTTCTCTAAATCGGTACCATGAAAATGAAACACCGGAGGCTAACATATGTCTAAGTCTAGACCCTCAAACTTCCGCTGAATCCTTTGGGATGCCCAGATCTCGTACTAAATCGTTTAAGTCTGATTGAGAGAAAAGTTTAGGGTCATTGGTACCTGGATCGTGGCTGTCTTCACTATCGCTGCTATAGTGTATACTATGTGACATTTAGTCTAAATCGTCTAAAATTTTGTCCAGGGTATCCGGAGGTGAAGGAATAGGCA
This sequence comes from Troilus luridus, assembly GCA_964056705.1. Classification (NCBI taxonomy): domain Eukaryota; kingdom Metazoa; phylum Arthropoda; class Insecta; order Hemiptera; family Pentatomidae; genus Troilus; species Troilus luridus. Next base: position 26,879,084 of record OZ057414.1, read on the forward strand.
AGTCAGGTCCATGAGGAACAGCGCGAATACCCGAACGTATGTTGGTTGAGTATGAAATATCCTTCCTGTTTTTAAATCGAAACCTTGCACTGAACAAGAACAAAAATAACATTCATCACTGTGATTGTTAGACTCTCTCCAAATCATAGGAACTCCAAAACGAAATGATTTCTTCTTACCTTGAAACCATTGTCACAGTTCTTCAACACACACAGAACACACTATATAAAGATAAATCTTGGTCCCCTAATTTAACACCAAAGTATACAAAGTACACCTTATGAACAAAATTAGAAATGTTTCTTTGTTGGTTTTGGATGGTATAACACCCAAGAATATAACAAAAACAGTTAGGAGAGTTGACACATCATCTAGTAGCCATTTTTTCTAAATAGCACAAAACTGTTTGATGTGTACACCACAGTGGCTAGCTCCACACTGAGTCACTGACTGCAATCAAGGTCACGGCTCAGTACATTCCTCACGATGGGAGGGAGCAGACCCCTGGAAATAAGAAATTTTCAGGTGAAATTTGTGACTTATCTAGGGGTGATAAAATTTTTTCACTATTTTTTATTAGTTAAATATTTTTTTTATTTTGTTTAGTTTAAAAGTTTTAAAAAAATATTAATTAAGAAAAATAAAGTATTGGTTTATTTACATATACTTTATATGTGTATACAGTGTATTTATATTCTAACTTACTAAAGGTAATGAGAGTATTCGAAGTTTATTTATTTTTATAATTTATTTTTCATTATCATATATTTCTTTACATTACTATTCTCTTGTATAATATATATACTTTATTATTAAATCTTGGTTATGAATTATTGTTTTATTTTATTACTATTTACGATTTTATTAATATTATTAATTCAAAGAAACCAATACTAGCAATGACCATTCATTGAACTAGGCTCCTTTGGATATGTTTTCATATCCGATGGATTAAACTTAGCAGAAACTGCTCTACTCATTAAATAATCAAGAATAATAAAAACTGTGGGTAAATGATTTTTCTTAATATTTTATTCCAAATACAATAAAAATAGTATAAATTAACAATTGTATGCCCTGTATAGAAAAAAACAAAACAAAATATAGTAATCAACTAAATCATATTTCATGAACAGATGATAATTAATGCATAGGGTAATCTGTAAGGATTGATTGAAGGCTTGTAATTTAATCTCATATCTGTCTCCATTGCATAATAGATATTACAACGCTGAATACCTTCATCTCTTCTTGTTCATTAGATTTTACACACATATCTGCTTCGAATAGGACAGGGAATGTAAGAAGGAGAGGTATCTGATTCTAACGCTACATGGAAACACGTTTATATTCTTAAAGAATAAACTGAGGTAGTGAAAACATAATAAATTATTTAAATCTGATAAATTTATGCTTAAAACATTTTAGACAATTACCTAATGTTGAGTGTAAACGCTTTCAAAATTTCAGTTGTTTTTTTCAGTTTTCTATGAACTGAAAGAATTATAGCAAGGATGGTATTCGCCCTAAAATATAATAATTAAGCCTAATTTCGTATTATATCAGTTGATTTTGTTTATTTATTTAATAGATATGGATAAATAAATATAATAAAAAAATATTAATATTTTTAATATTACCTACGGCATTATTATTATACTTGATAAGATGGATTTGGTCGGTAATGGCTTCATCAATTGAAAATTCTGTACACGTTATTCAATTGAATATAAGGAAATGTATGAAAAAGGATGGAGCTACATATTCAGGATGATTTTACCTTTACCACCTATAATTCGCAGAAGAACAAGACATCATAGCACAGGATAAAGAGGACAAGAACTATTTGTGTAAAAAACTCCTGGAAGAATATAATAGATCCCCTCCTATTGAAGATGAAATTTAAACAAAAACAAATAATATTAGAGTACTGAAAATGATGGACTATTGGAAGTGAAGGAGTCATAATTTAAAAATGTTACACTTCAAATATCTAGGATCTGTCCCGAGAAGGAAGAAAAGCTATTGGTATGCTCAAGGGAGTGGTCGAGCAAGAATCTCATGGATAAATCTCAACTTTGGGGAATCTCTCTCTCTCTCTCTCTCTCTCTCTCTCTCTCTCTCTCTCTCTCTCTCTATCCTTGTATATATATATATATATATATATGTATATATTAGGACACATGGTGGTATTTATGAAAAACGCTGCCCCGATGGTTAGCAAGGAAGAGATTCCCGAAAGAGGATACTCCGGGAGATAAATGGTCCTAACCCATTTCTGTCAGCCTCCCCTCCTCGGCCCCTCTCTTAGCCTTATCTAAATTTACAAGGGGGCGTTCTCAGGCTTACATTTTAGTAAACAGAGGTTTGCGGACCAGATAAATTGAATTTGACAAGGAACTCGTTTTTTTTTATCCCAATATGTATTTAAACGATAAAATTCGTTAAAGGAATGACATATAATTTGGTGGATAAACAAGTTTAAATTAATTTTTTTAAGAGTAACAATATTAGCTGATTACCCTAGACACTAACTTATATCAGGGTTGATATCCGTTTTCCCCAGCATTCACGTCTAGCCCGAGAGATTCATCATACTTTTACGAATTATTGTATTTATAATATCCAAAGTAATAAAAACCAATGCATAAAAAAATCCCTATTTCTGCATACATGTATTAAAAAATTGACGGTTAAAATTTTATATGTGAACCCCGGAGATAACATATTTCCAAAGTGACCCGCAAATTCATTTAGGTTGGCCGCCTCTTGTGTTAAGGCAAATTTTTTTTCAATTACTCTACTTTTAGTACAAACTGTAATAGTTAATGAGACGCATATTCGTTTAATTGAAGTGATACCATGCGAATAGATCGGTATAGTTTTGATTTTATGTAATGAACGAATATTTAAACTGTTAAGACGCGCTGAGCCAACTTGTTAAAGATCGAGGAGTAAAACGAAGCGTAAGTGGGAGGATTGCGTTTAGGGTGATCTTACAGATACGGATATGCTGATACATTCAAGTTCGAAAACTTAGATAGTCGAATCGGTATCGAATCCTCGGATTCGCTAAGTCTTTTATTATAATCATATTTATGTGTATGGGAGAAATTGAAAGTGATACAGCAAATTTATTCCTCTTCCTATCGTCAATTAACGAGTGACGAAGAAGATAAGATAAAGACTTTTAAAAAATTCAGTTAGCATTATAATATGGATATATTTATAATGTAGAATCCACGGACATAAATCCATGTCCCAGGAGCACACAGATACAAAGGCTTCGGATTCGCAGAAACTCTCGGTTTCCTCTTGTTAAACATTTGGCTCGTGTTAAACCAACATGTGAATGATAGGACTTAAAAGATAAAAGATAAATAATTAAGTTATTAAAGATGCCACGATTTTATGATTTTTGAATATTAGAAACTACGTGAATAATTATTGGACTGATATAATCATAAGTAAGGAAGAAAATAGTTGGGGGTGCAGTCAAATAAAAACACTAAATAAGTGGGTACTTATTTGACTGCACCCCCAACTATTTTCTTCCTTACTCTATCTTCCAGTCAACCATCCCCTCGCTTCTCATGATATAATAATATTATAGTAGCAAACCTAGTCTAATAATCAATACCAATATAAAATAAAATACGTATATGTGGTTTGTCACTAACGTTATCTATTGTTTACAGGATAAATATACTTTAGTAATGGCAGAAAGGTTTGTCAAATGGTAATCATTTTCATATAATATACGGAAGCTTGGTGGGCTTAAGCAAGAAATTGAGATCTAAATTACAGATAAAACAACTAATAATTTTATAGCAGGTGAAAAAATTGGTAACAGATATTTTACACTGAGGGTAAACATTAAATAAAAATTAATGAAGAATATAAATAAGATAAGAGAATTAAACCTAAATCTGCAAGACTTTTTTTAGTTTGAACTCACAACAACTTAGTTAATCTATGAAATTCGAGAACCTTCATAAAATTTATTTTGAACAATTATAAGTTGATCGTATAAATATGGGGAAGAAAATGGTCCGGGTGGAGGACAAAAAAAAAAGGGTCTTCTGCCCGGAAGAAGACCTGCAATTTCTTAAAAAACAGTTATCACCATGAAATTCTTTAGTTACTTCATGTGGTTTGAAATAACATTGTTCATAGCAAATACTATTCTGGAATCTTACTGTAAAGTAATACCCTCCATGCCCTAAAAAGGCAGGAAGCTTGTGGACATAGCTCCTAGCTTCCTGTAAGCTTGTAAGCCCTGAGCAGAAAGCTGTGCGGACACAATCTCTTGCCTCTCGCTCCAGTGCATTCTTGGCCTCTTGAAAGCTTCTATCTTCCAAAGTGGCCTAAGTCCACTTCATACTCTTTTTCCAGCCTTTCCCTTCCTTAGTTGTTCAGAAAAAGAAGATTTAGTGTTATCCCGAGGCAGTGACCGAATCAAAGGTGCTTGTTCTTTTTTTTAACGTCCTGGATAACACGTTTTTTTCTTTCATTACTAACTACATAAGGAGATATTAAGATCAGTTCGACAAATTCTAGTGCTACCTATTCCATATAAATTACAGGCCCTATCTTATTCTTCATTCGCAACACCTTTTTGTTCCTCTCAGAGAAGAGACATGACTCCCAATCATCCCAGGTTCTAGACATGTTTCGAAATTCCCTGCTTTGCCTTCTTTTCTGCATAGACGTTTAACATAGTAACCTGCTTCCTCCCCAAGTACATGAAAACGCACAGTCATTAGTCTGTATTCCTAAACAATAGGAGATTTTTTTTTCCACTTTGATTTGAAATGCTTTATAGCGAATTCTCACGACGATGTGTATAGATCGTAAAACAACAAAGAAATTCTATGCTAAAATCATTCATCTTCTATGGGGCGGAAAAGGCTAATCTGATGAACTTGGAAACGCTCCTGAAGATTGGAAGAATAACAAAGATTTATAGCCCTAGGGTTATAACTCTAGAGTGGTGCAGAGAATTTACAGACTAAGATCAAGCAAAGGGTTACAAGAAAGGGTGGAAGACCTGGAAACAACAATAAGGAAAAGACAGCTAGGATTCTATGGGCGAAGATAATAAACAATTTTTTGATAAAATAAACAATCTGATGAGCCAAGTGAGCTATACCAAGAAGGTGAAGGAAGATCTCGGGAGGATAGGAATCGCAGATGAAGACCGACTAAACAGAATCCAATTTATGGAAAAAACTTGCTGTCATAAAGGTTCCTGTGGAACAAGAGAGAGAGCGTAGGATAGTAGAATGGGGGGTGGATAAAAAGACTCAACACTGAAAGAATGGAGGAAATATGAAGAAAGAGGAACAAATAAATAACGACCAGGAGGAAATTAATTGATACTTGTGTGAGCATTCGTTTTAGCCGGTTCGTTCGTTTGATAAATAATTACATTTTTTACCAACCAATTAAATATCATCCACATCACATCAGTATAATTAATGATGACTAATTCGATGAAAAACTCAAAAACTGTTTTCACGTTTACTCTCGTTGGATAATTAAATGGTCTACCAAGCTTACAGATTGAAAAAAAAATAATCAGACCGATATCATCGGAATTATAGCGAAAAATGTTTATTAAATTTTGTACATCAAGCGATGAAAACCTTTCATGTGATTGGAACACTAGATTTGAATAATATGATACATTCAATTATATTACAACAAAGTGTTTAATTGAATATTTTGGATTGATGAATTCTTTCTAAAATCGAGCTGTAGTGTATTTCCTTTGAAGACATTTAAAGCCGAAACAATAGGTTTATGCAATTTACAATTCTCATAAATTATATAGACATTAATTTTTAGCCTTCAAATGGTAAATTAATCTTATTAAAAATTATATAAGACAGTAATAAGATGTACTACAGTTTTCCAAAAATGCCTTTAGCCTCTAATTAGATATCATCATTGTATGAACGGTGGATTATCCGTTGATTAAATTAATAACATTAGATATATCTTATGAATCTCGTTTGAATACCTCTCCATAAAACAAATTAAATCATTTCTTTCAATATCAATATTATTAAATTTGTATGTATTTGCCAGATATAAAAATAATGAGTATTTTACAAACAGCAAAAGATCTTGTAACTAAATATTATTTAATGCAACAAGAAACTGTTAATATTTTAAACTCTTAAGTACTAACTAGATGGGATGAGCCAGGAATATTTATCTACAGCCAGTAATTCTAGAAACGTGACGTGCTTGATAAATTCCTAGTTCTCCAATAGTTTGACCCGGCAATTCAGAATATAATAGTCATTCGGAATGATAATGTCTGGAATTCAGTTTTACATTGCTCACTGTATTGTGTTTAATTGTTTCGTATATTGTATAATCACCTGGTTTTGTTTGTTTTTTAGTATACTCACTGATATGTTGCATAATACCTATTCAATAGTTAAAACATATTTCTATTACCTCTAAATATTTTTTCTTTAAATAAGAAATCTAAAAACTCTTGGTCCATGGTTCTTTGAAGAAATCCGGCTGCGGGCAGACTGTTATTTAATTTTTTAGAGGCCGGAGATGGATCCCCAAGTGGCTATCCCTAATAGACTGGAAAATCTATCGGTTAAGCAAGATCTTAGGACAAATCTCCTCGCTGTGCAACCGTTGTCCAAGAAACAGTACAGTCTCTACCGCGTACTGAGCCCTAGGCCCTTCATAGGTTGTAGTGGTGCAGGTTTTTTTTTAATCCAACAAAACTATGCTTCAACAAAAAACAAAAAGAGGCCATAACTCGCAGATCCTTTAAGAAACAGAGTATCTAAATAGATTAAACAAAAGTAAATAGGAATAAAAACAAAGTCGTTTTCTTTCAAGAACCGAAACAGATGTAACATCTTTTCTTTTTTTTAATTTTTTTTTGTTAGTTAGGAAGTAAGTAAATTGAGAAGGCTATCCCTAAATTAACTGCTAAACTTTTTATCTTGCCCACTTTTTCCCTACTCCCTTTCCTCCACCTTAACTTTATTTATTTGCTACTGAAAAAAACTTTACCCTTTCATTTGACCTTGGCTGTATTGAGTTCTTTAGAAGCTTTCAGAAACCCTAATAAACCATAACTGAAAAAATCCATTAACGATAATTTAATATTCAAACTCGTGAAAAGTAAAATTATTTTTTTATTTTGAAGAGAAAAGATTTGCCCCGGCCCGGATTCGAACCCTGGTTGTCCGCCCTCTGTGGCAGCGCTCTTCCCATTTGAGCTACCAGGGGCCGCCTCTCAGTCAGGACAAATCATTTCTCTTCACCGATCTCATATCCCCGTGTTCTCGTAATTTTGCGATGTATACATGAGGAATAATGTTCATTGAACATAGAACATAATTGAACACAGGGATTGTATTGCACCAGAACATATAAAATTTGGAGGCCTACAATTACATAAAGCTTTGCAAGACCTGTTTCAGGATATCTTCTCTTCCAAAATCTATGCCTGAGGAGTGGGGAAGTAACATCATACCGATCCACAAGAAGGTTAGTTCGAGTGAATGCCAAAACTATGGGCCTATATGTCTCTCCCCTGTACTCTATAAGCTGTACTCCTGTATACAGGAAAGAAAACTCAGATCAATCGTGGAAGACGAATTGGAAGAGGAACAAGCAGCTTTTAGACCACACTGACAAACACAGGACCACAACATCTCGCTGAAGGCGATTATTGAGAAGACATGGGATAGAGGAAAGAGCTTGTACCTAGCGTTCCCGGACATAAAGGCAGCATTTGACTCAGTCCCTAGAGAAGAAATCTGGAAAGCTCTATCCATTAAAAATGTGCCCACAGCGTTAATAAATGCCATAACATGCACGAATCATGACTGCAAAGCTGTAGTCAGTATTAATGGAGGAATGTCCGAGACTTTCGCCGTGAGAAGGGGTGTTAGACAGGGGGATAGACAGCTTTGGTCCTCTTCTTCCATCACTTTTATGGACGAGATATTGAAAATCCGCAAGCGGAGGACAGCACACACAATCCTAGGCGGTTACTGAATGGGAGGCAGAGCTGGGAAAGAAGGGCATGATATTAAATGTTGGTAAAAAAAAGGTGATGCACATTGGTCGTCAAGAAGAGGTCTTGATTCACTGCAGAGGAGAAAACTTGGAGTATTGCTCAACCAAATTAAGAAAGCTAATACCATATCCTACCAGCTATCCAATTCACTGGTGGGGAAAAGGGAATTGGAAAATAGTGTAAAATTGCACATATGTAAGTCCATATACCTACCTGCCCTTATTTATAGAAGCGAGAGCTGGGTCCCAATGTACAAGCACTGGAGTAGGGTTACCGCTGCTGAAATGAAATACCTCCGGAGAATGGCAGGCAAAACAAGTAGGGACAGAGTTAGGAATGAGAGGATAAGGGGAGACCTGGGAATACCTGCACTGAGGGAAACACTGGAGAGAAGGCAGTTGGGATGGTTTGGTCATCTGTGCAGAACGAATGAGGACCGGGACCCAAAGAAGTTTTTTGAAGCCAGGACTACCGGACATCGTCCTCGAGGAAAAACAAGACTGCAATGGATGGACCACATCTCAAGAATTGGCGAAAGGAAGGGAAGGAATATGAATGATATGAAAGTTCTGGCTGGAGATCGAGGGGCTTGGCTGTCCTGGATTGGGGCACCTCCACGCTGAGAGGCACTAAGGAGGAAGATAAAGAGAAGAAGAACAAGCGGGTATGGGATCAGTGAAGAGAACGGATTTACCCTGACTGAGAGGCGACTCCTGGTAGCTCAAATGGTAAGAGCACTCCCATGGAAATGCGGACGACCCGGGTTCATCTTCAAAATAAAAATATTTAAAAATTAAAACAAATATTAAAAAATTAAAATTATTTTTCTTTAAAAGATGTAAATAGCTTTTGATTAATCGTGTACTTGATGTCAGAAGTGCCAATTAAAGATAATCATTTATTGCTATTCGAATATTTTCTGCAGCGACAATGCCGTCTTATTGTTATATAAATCTTATTCGAATTGGAAGTCTACTTGTACATCTCACACAGATAACATAATCAGTTCATTCGGAAATTAATCAATTGTTGTAAGTAATAAATCTTATAATTTATAATTTTCGAAGCATCGGTAGCTTATTATTCAAGCATGTATGCTTATATACATAAAATACATATATGTATTTTCAGTATTAACCTCTTATTACTCTATACTACATTTATACATATTAACAAATACAATAATTTCGTTTATACTTGGCCAGTGAAACTCAATATTATGTCAGTACAGTTCTTTGAACCTTAAAACTCACAAGGAAGTTTACTATCTGCTGTTTATTTTTAATATGAGTGAAAAATAATCAATGAAGCATTTGGTTAGAAATTTTAAATTATATAATAATTTGTTTACATTCAAATATCAATATATAAGCTCGGTTATTTAATAATTCATGATTCTAATATCGTGCGGAAAAAGAATATTTGGCGCCAGTTTATTACAGTAAGCGGAAATTAAAGATTACAAAAAAGATTAAAAAGTCATATTTGTATTACCTCTAATATTTGTAAACCTCTTCCGAAATTTAAATTAGAGTTATTAAAGGAAAATTTACAGAGTGCTCAGGTTTTATGTGGCAATTCGTCAATTCGTTGACGCATTTTCTCCAAAAAATAATACTTTCTTTTTTAATTGTAAATAGTCGGAGTGCATGTTTATTTACGTGATCCCATTGTGTGAATAGTGAAAGTTCATTTTATTTTTTTCATCACATGAAAAATTCTTATTCTGTACACATCTATTAAATTTAAATAATAATTTTCGATTTAATTTTAATAAAATATAATATTGTTATGCCATTAGTGGAAAAATTCCAACCAAACAGCCAATAATTAACAATAAAATTTCTTTTCAAATTGTATATTTTTTTATATAGAAGAATGACAGCTCGAAGCAGACAGAAAAATAAACTTTATGCTAAAACATTCCAACCAAAATGACTTAAGTCTGTAAACTAAATACAGAAAACGAAAACACCAGTCAATATTTCGCTAAATGAAAAGAAAGAAAAAGAATATGGCACATCTTCACTTCAAGTGAAGTGGCAGGTATTTTTGCTTTCTGTTTTAAGATTAGGCGCTGAAGGCTTGTTTGGTCTCTTTTGTACTTTTCCTCTTCTACATTAAAAAAAATATACAACATAAGAGCAAATATTTTGGTTGTTCACCAATTGATATTTCTGAATTACACGTACAATGCAGACAGAAAAATATTATCGATTTTAGGTTCCCATATATATGAAGAAATAAGCCTATAGAATATAGCATGAGATATGAGGCCGATAGAACTTAAAGAGAAGCCAGCCAGGACAGGAAGGTCCGAGCGAGGAGATTCAACTTGCTCTATAAACAAAATGGATGACTCGGGATGTCGGCTCCTCATCCAGGTTAATCCCGCGCTAATTGGCACTTCACCGGGCACACTCAGTAATCGAACCCTTTAGCTTATCCCTTATCCTCCTTATATCTACCAAATCCGTCCTGATTTCCTAATAACTCTTAACCTAAACCCTCCTCGGTTCCTTTCCAGTGCAGATCGCTTTATTCAAAACTCTACAACTTCTTTGACAGGATGAATATAATACTTTTAATTAATCTAATTAAAGAGTTATAGTGCAAGTTCGAAAGTAAGAATGAAGAGAGTATGGGCTGATAGGATAGCTAATAAATGAACATTCGAAAAATTTTGTGAAATTGGTATTGTTTGAATCTCGCAATTATCAACATCTCGTACATTGAATGGTGTCAACTTATTATATTAATATTTAATAATACTGATTTCATCAATTTTAAAATGTTTTTATCAATTTTTATAACATCAATTACTTTTACTAATTAATCAATAATCAATTACTAATTACTTTTAATTTTTCTTCCATCTCTAACTGGAATTTTTGCATCTTATTATATCAATATTTTATATTACTGATGTCATCAATATTATGTGTATGATGTATGATGTATGATGTGAAAATTTTTTATTACAACCACATTTATAAACTCCAAATTTTCGCTTTGATTAATTTATTTTACTTTTATTTAAAGTCTACTGAAAATTTAGTTTGTATGTGCTAAACCGTAAATAAAACATGTATTCTGTGTAACAATGTTTAGAAAATTTACTGTATGCACTCATCTATGAAATTCATTGTAATACTATCTATGGAATTGAGTTTTCAAAAAGTCCATTCAACAGGTTTTCGTGGGACTTCCCATTCTGAATCACTTTTTACTGCATGTTTTGGAAACATTGAAACTCATTGCTTATTGTTCTTATTCCTCAATATTGAATTTTCTGTGCGTGTTTTAGTTGAGATTTTCTGACGAATGAATACATTAACATTTATGTAAAAGCTAGAACAACAGAGCATGTATACAATAACGATGCTATTGTTAACATAATTTAGCATATCGACTGTATGCCAAGTCCACAAAAGGGTAGAATATTGGATTCTGTTTAAATCATAATTTCACTTCAGAGGGAAAAAATCATATTTACCATAACTAACGTTGTAAACAAGTAATTAACTAGTTATTGAAAGAAAATAAGATTTTTAAATAAATACATATACATATTTAAGAATAATCGTTGGTCCCGAGTTCGAGAGAGACTAGGATAGATAAATTATTTATTCAGTTATCAGCCGTGGACCAAGACATTGGAATCTAAAGTTTTTTAAAGTGCTCACTTAGCCTCTTAAAAATGGTTACCGTCAAAGGAGGAAATCATAGAGTGTAGGGTGATATCGGGCTAATCACAATTGAGATCTACAATTGAATTGTGCAGTACGTGACACCTGTCAAATAATCATTTGAATATCAACCCTTTTAATTCGATTATGTTTTCTTTGAAATTTCGAAATAATCATGTTGACGTATTCATCCATTAAGCTTACATTAAGATAACAAACATAGAATTAATTTTCATATATATCGACCCTTCTGGTTTTCCTGATAAATTTTGTTCAATTTTTCACTCCCTCATCAGTTCGAAGGAACCTTTGATCATACTAGGTACAAGTAGTCGTTGAGTATTGAGTGGTTGAGCGAAGTCAAACATGCTCTAAAAATTTTAAAGTTTTTTCTATGACGAATGTTTCAGATTTTTTTACACAAAACTAAAACCCAGGAAGATATTTGTTTTTAAGCCAAAATTTATCGAAAACGAATGTTAGGTCACTATTTAATTTTAATTGTTGAACTACGACATTTGAGGAACGAAAATGAAAAATATTTTTGTTCGAATCATTTGGTTCAACAACATACAGGAGGTATATTTGCAAAATAAATTCTAATGAATACAAATCTAGGACGCCAACTAAAAAAATTAATTTTTGACAGGTGAGAAGTTAAGAAAATAAAGAGCATTATTTTTTTACACTCATATCGCCGCTGTCAAACCAATACCGCCTATGTACAACTTTTTATGAAAATGAGTTAGTTATGGTAACGCATTCTACAGTTTGAATTACACACAAAGCAAGGCAGATATTAAGGTCAGCAACATGGCAGAGTATAATCATTTGATACTTCTCTTCAATAGTTCTGAAAAAATTGCCAAGTCTACAGTCGGCGTGTTTTTTTTTTATCTTTTGTAAAATCGCCCAAAGTGTACATAGACGGTATTGTTTTGACAGCGACGATATAATATTCACATTGGTGCCAAGTGCTGACGAAGTTTCAAAAATAGCAAAGATTGTTTAATTTTTTTACAATTTTATTAATGTTTGAAAATGTTATAAATCCGTTTTGATAAAATAGTATCGTTTATTATGGAAAGAGTCTGTAGTGTTTCTTGGACAAAGGTTGTGCAGGGAGGCGATTTGTCTTAGATCACGCTCAACCATCAGATTTCCCCCCTTATTTTGGGTACCCACTTTTAGAGCGTGGTGGAGGATCCTAGATCCTAATTGAGCCATCTTCGGCCGTTAACAGATTAAATAAAAGTCTGTTAGCAAGCGGGATTTGAACCCAGGATCGTCGGCATTTCAACTCAGTGCTCTACCATTGGGTCACTCCGCTCCCTAAAATGATTTTAATTATTTCATAATAAAATTTAAAAGTTTCAGAGGGTTTAACACATCACTCTTTGCTAAATGCTAAGCGATCACGACATTTGTCCTTTTTTTTTTAAGTAATTCAAATGGAAACCTATAAATGTCGCAATTATGGAAAAATAGACTTATCCCACCTTAATAAATAACAGCTCAATTAAAGAAATATAAAGTTAAACAAAAGCCAGGTTTTTTCGTGTTTTTTTTAATTTTTTGAACGCGGCCACAGTTTCAATCTCAATCAGATCGTGGACATAGAGAGGAAGGATCACTCGAAGCGGAAGGAGGGACAAAACAAACCGATTTGGACAGTGGTTCAGGAAATGGAGCTCCGGGTTCCTATTTAACTCTTCTTTCATTGCTCGCTCCACTAATCCAATCCGTCTCTTTTGTTTGACCTCTTCTATGTCATTTCGTCCGCCCCCCCCCCCTCGTTGTTGTCGCCAATATTAATTTCCTCTCGAAACAATCTCCATAAATTGTAAACTTGCAGACCAAAATATTTTTCGAAGCCCAAGTGTTTATTACTTCGCTTCCTCCGTCAGGTGGCCTCAGTATTTTTAAATACAGAAAAAAAAACATGATTATGACGTTCTTCAGAAATGGGGGATCTGAAGCGTATTCAGTATCAAGTACTCATCAATGGTCACTGTCCTAAGAACACATAGATAGATCAAATTTTGGACTCCAACTTTAGAATCGTACTATCAGCCACAGTAGTATTAAGTGAGGTTTAATAAATTAACAAAAGGTAAATCCATATATTGTAGAACATAATATAATGTAAAAGTAACATTGTTCTGGGACTAAGTCAGGAAAAGAAAACATGAACAGGAAAAGAAAAATAGTACATATCTGGCCAAAAGGCCAAAAGGCTACATAACATATCACAAATCATAAAGTATTTATAAAAAGCAAAAAAAGTTAATAAAAAATAATAATAAGTAAATAATAATAATGAGTTATAATAAAAAGTAAGAACCCAGACAAGATATTAAACAATTAGAGATAATAGATAAATCAATAACTAACAAATGACAAGATGCTACGCAATTAAAGAGATTTTTTTAATTCGTTAATTGAAATTTACAACTGTGTAATGGAATACATCAAGTATATATAATGAAAGATATATAATGACAGGAGATAAAGGCAAGTAGAGAAACTACCCTATGGTAGTAATCAAATAACAATTTCAACTTAGAAAGTCCCGAAGCCATCTTCTTTTCAGCAGGCTCGAAGGATTATCAGGAATTGAAGTACTAGCTAGGTTTGAAACTACAATAGTCGGTTTGAATGGGAATGAAATTGTCATGAAAAGCTTGATATCGGATATTATAACAAATGGGATATTTAGGTCATTATGGGTTGCTTTGTTCATAACAAAGTAAGGAGCAAACGAGAATAAATAAATTTGTAACAACAATTAAATTGTGTTTGTAGGAAGCGGAGTGACTCAGAGATGAAACGCGTTGCATTGCCGAAGGCCCAATCCCATTGGGTTGCATTGGGTTCAAATCCCAATCACTGTCCAGACTTTTATTTAATTTTATAGCGACCGGGAATGGATCCTATTGGACCTAGGACCCTCCTGGAGCTCACCCAGCCTCTATAAAGTGGGTACCACAGGAGGAAAATCTTGGCGTTGAGCATGATCTAGGGCCTTCATGGGTTGTAGTAGAGGTTTAGAAAATATTTATTTATTTATGACTATTAAAAGTATTTATTAATTTATTTTATTTTTGTGAATATATGAATTTAATATTCGGTCGGTAGTCGGCACCGGAAAGTGAAAATTGGTTTTCATTAGTAAAACGACTTAAGAATTTATGATCAAAGGTACAAATGTATAAATTGTAAAACATATCAATATTTATCGCTTGGGGAATAAGTAAATATATAACTGATGAAAACCGACTCTGAAAACTCTGGAATTTGTTTGTATTTTAGAAGCTCCGAGCCTTGGCGATAAACAAAGAGCCCCTTTGGAATTTAAATGAGGGGCGAGTCGTAATAGAATTTTGAAGTCGGAGAAATTCCCGGGAAGGAATATTACCTAGTTCCCTCGCCCTCGCTATTTATTGTTGCAATGTCCATATTTAGAAGACTCGGAGGAGTTCCCCGCAGTCAATAAAACTGAAATATAAAACCGGGCGGAGCACTCTCACACCAAGAACTGCCGAAGGTCAGGGGAAGTGGTGCTCGTAAAGTTGGCTCTGTATCGCGAGGGGAGTTCATATCGTTACGCATCCAGTATATGGGCATGCTTCAATATTGGTCTCATAAATAGAAGAAATAAAATAAATGCTACAAATCCTTTATTAGGGAAATGTAATACTGAATACACAATAAGCGCTATATATGTGTTGGAAAAAATAATCTTGTATTAACCCTTAAAGAGCTATTGCCGCATTTTATGTGCCCGGCAGAAATAAGCGGTGAGCTATAAGCGTACATAAGTGTTTTTAAATTTTTATGTTTTTTCATATTATAATTATATGAAATTGTTATTAAAATATTAGTATAGTTTTATCTGAGAAAGATATACGATTAGGGTGTCCCAGAACCCTAAGGATTCCCCGGCTGTTAACAGATTAAATAAAATCTGTCACAGCTGGATTTGAACCTGGAACCTCCGGCATGGCAACTCAGCGCTCAACCACCGAGCCACTCCGATCCTCTTCTTATAAATTATAATATTACAAAATTAGAGTACATACTTCTAACAGTACAGGGAAATGTCCATATGCAAGGAATATACAAGATTCAACGTTTTCTATAAATTACTATACTACTCTGATTTTTATATTACCTTTTGTATTGCATGGGCAA
This sequence comes from Troilus luridus, assembly GCA_964056705.1. NCBI lineage: Eukaryota > Metazoa > Arthropoda > Insecta > Hemiptera > Pentatomidae > Troilus > Troilus luridus. The sequence continues at coordinate 26,895,035 of OZ057414.1, forward strand.
TTATATATAAAATGATATTTAAATATGGTATCCATATATCTTGAAATGAGACGCTTCAATATACACCCATGGTGTACATCCTAAAACATGGTGTACGCCGGGACGGATGTTAAGCCCCCATCTAAGTTTAATTAACCCTTGTTGGAGCCCCTCCAGCTTAGGTTGGCTCCACTGATTACTTCCGGCCATTTTTTCAAGGGACCTATAAAGTTGCCCCATTTTGCCATTTTGCCGACATCACGTAGGCCTCCTCTCCTCCCCGGCAACACGTAGCTAGAATTAATTTCAGGCCGGTTGGCTAAAACAATTAATGTCACATAGTTGGCTGTAGATATTTTACCCTTAATATATTTTTCAGGAACAATCATTAGACCCGTATATTTAAAAAAAAAATACGTATCCTTTTAATATTTTAAAGATCTAATGATAATTTAAAAATAAACTACGTAATGAATCTAACTAAAAATACCGCCTTTACAAACATTCAAATATTTCACATTCTACTATTTTCGATGTTATAACAGAGATTTTAGCTAACGGGAGAACAATCTCAAACCCAAATAAGAATTTTTGTATTTCTTAAAACTTCTAACCTCCTGTAAAGTTTTGTTATTTCAATCGATTTCATTTTTAAATATTTATTACTTTTAAATTTTCCTAAATGTAATCTAAGGGTTCCCGACCACCAAAAGCGGAATTGAGCTAAGTTTAGCCAGCTTCCAAAACAGTATCAGAGGTTCTTTAATTTTCATTTCTAAGAGTTTATGATATAATTCATTTACCTTATCCCCCCCCCCTAGTTATTTTGAGCTCAGTTGGCTGGATATTGAGATTTCTTTTCACTATAACTTTTGACTCGGAGAAGCTACAACGTTGAAACTTCGTTTAAGTTTCAATTGTCAGCAGTTATACAAAAATATATAATGTCGGCCTATACGCGTCGAAAAGCCAAATACAAACCCAGAAATCGTATATCGGAAAGGGTTTCTCAATAGCTATCGAATGATAACAATAAAACACCACATTGACCGAGACAAGCATGCCGAGAACGTAAAAGAATGATTGCGACCCCGAGGGGATCAATGACTGTGCCAGTATATCTGCTGCCGGGGCGGTTGAAATTATCCAAATGACGAAATCGCTTCTATACCGACAACGGTCTGTGTAGGCGTCGATTGTGTATGATCGTCGATAATGAAGACACATTGGACAGCAGCTAGTGCACGCTTCACAACGACGTTTGTCAACGATTCATTCAGACGTAAGTGTGATGTATGTGGTCATCTGTGGTTTCTGCGCTCAATGAAGCCAACGAAAGAAAATACCGCTGCTTAGTAACACTTATAATATTACTATGTATCTGAGCGGCGTGGTCAAAATATCAGTGGTTAAAGCTTCATTACAGTACACTGGGATTCATTTCATGCTAACACAATAACCAGTTGTGTGTCAACCAACGCCACCGAAGATGATCCGATTCGGAGTCGGAGGTTCTGCTTACAAGGCGCACTATGCTTTGGAATGAAGAACATTGCCTCGACATTGCTCCGGGCCAGCATTCAACACCGCTAAACATTATTTACGACGTGTATGCCAAAGAACTATCGTAAATAAATAATAAAATTTTATATAAAAATTAATATCCGTTACGTAAAAGTATTCACGTAAATTTTTTTCTGGTTTATTATTTTTTAAGATTATCAATATTTGTCTGTTATTTTTTCTTATTCAAATTTGTATGTATATGAATGTTTGCTATTTTTTCACTCTGAATAATTATTTTTAAATTTCGAACTTTGATTTTGATTTTTCCTTTACAGTTGTTTTTAGGAGTCAGGTCATGATTTATTTTTATTTAATTATTTCATCATTGAAATATATTATTTTCTGTATTCCAGAGGAACTTTATTATTATTATTATTGAAAATTTGATTTTGTTATTAATATTACATAAATTATTATATAAAATAATATATCAAAGATATAGTAGGTATGTACACCTTCGAATGATATTACACTTGGACGATTCCGATCCCGGGCAAGTTAGAGATATTTTACAGTTATCTTTGAAGAGATTTTCATGTCAGCCAGAGTGGAATGATTCCCTCGGAATTTCTTTTGCCCCGATTCTTCCACCCCCACCCCCATCCCTCTCCCCTCCGCCTCGTTATTAGATATTGTGAAATGGTTCAGGTTCCCTTTAGAGCCGCCATTGTTAGCAAGATGGCGAATTGATGATGCGAATCTGATTCCTCCTCAGGTAATGGTAGCTCCGGGGAGGGCCAAATGAACTGTTACGATAAGGTTGTTAGTGTAACGAGAGTTGCATAATAGGCAAGACTGAGGACCTTCCAATCAACACTTGTATAACAATCCAACAAATATTTGTTATAGAAATTGCCAATTAGATTCCATTATTTCTTTAAAAACTCTACTTAAATAAGAAAAGTTCGTAATAATGAAGTCCTAGTTATGAGATCATAAAAAAAAACCCAGATAACATATTTTAACAATAGCATAATATAATGGTACGGAAGGTTCGGTTGATTTCTAGGCCTTTACCAGACCTTGCTACTTTAAATTAAGAGTACCTAACTAAATAAGGTAAGGGGCATCCCCCAGGTAGCTTAAATGCCCCTTAGGGCCTTACCTTAGGGCCTTACCTTTACTCTTAAGATACAGAACAGACTGTGGGTAGCAAGAAGCGGGCACACGTAGGCTGTCACATCTAGCGAAAGGGCTCCCCTTTTCTTTCCTTTAAGTAGATTTATGTTTTATCTTGTAACTATAGTCAGTACACAATGAATATATTGTTATTTAATTAAATAAAAAAGGATCATTATTTAATAACCAATTCCAGGTCAGTCAACCACGTCAACCTTTAGAGAAGAGAGGGATATTTCTCTTGTTCATTATTGATGTAGGATTACTATATATTAAGTACAACGATCTCAGGGCGGCACCCCATTTTAGTATTTAAATATTATTCAGATCAAGGGATCTGACTTTTCCTTGAGATCATTGCTTAGGCAGTGAAGCCAATATAGCAACCTAATCAAAGATACTCGTATCATATTATGTAACAGATATATTTATGTTTCTTTTGCTGTTGGTGTTTGTTATTCTTAATTGACTTAGTTCCGGAATAAAGTTGCTTTTCTATTCTATTCTATTATTTAAGGACAATTGTAGCAGATGATATGGAAATATATATCACTATAAAAATAGTATTAATAAAAATAAATTTCATCTAAATTGAAATTAAAAATATATATATGGATTAATTTAATATATAAAGAATTGAGTGTAAAAATCAAAATTTATTTAGCCAAAACGAATAGTGAAATAGTAAATAATTTAATTGATATCAAAAATGTAAGTCGTAAGCAAATATACATGAATGATACCAAAATTTAAATAAAAGGGGGAGAATGATATGATAGATGATAAAAGCAGAAAAAGCAGACCAAGACAACACAATTCGAACTTAAATATACTTATCGGTGCGATATAGTAACCGCTTCATAACTTGTTTTGGTGTGCACAAGAAAAACGAATAAAAATACTGAATTGCTTGAGAAGAACAGTAGTAAATACTATAGGATCGAAAGCGGATATATCCAAAATTTCAAAATTTGACTCAGATTTTCGGTTGAGAAATTGCAGTTATCCCTTTTTTATTTTGAACCCCTCATATATCTAGTAACCGAAAGCGATTTTAAAAACAGAAATTGTGGGACTGAATAAAACGCGACCGGCTACCAACAATCATATGGACGGTGTTAACGTTCTGAAATACGAACGATGTAGCACTTACTAATAACAAGTAATTTAAAGTAAAATGGAAACAAACGATGATATGAGCGGTTTCCTCTATGCAGTAAATTCATTACTAAGCCCCGCTTCAAAAGTCATAGGTAAGTTCTACAGCCCCGGTGTATAAGTTGTAAAGTATAATTTTCTCAATAATGAGTTTCTTATATTTAAGTAAGCGAAATCGAGTTATTTTCGTAGTGAATAAGGGGCTAAGTAAGCCAATGCCGGCTTGAAAAGGAGATATTGTTTATATTACAACTCCATTTAAAGCCAAGAACTAAGAAAATGATACTTTAAGATTAGCGATGTTTTCTTCATCAGCAGTAGTGTACCCTTTATTTTAGTTTCATTCCTTAATTTCATTTTGTAAAAGTAATTTCTAAAACAGGCTGTTTGATCAATCTTCTGACAGTCTTCATTGAGTATAAATATTTGGAAATCAGGATATTGATGAATTTCTAATAATTTATTATAAGTCAAGTATTATTAGAACTGAACAGGACATTTAAGTTCAATAGAGAAAGTATTAATGGCTGCATAAAAAAACAAACACAGATCGTGTCCTCATTCCTCAACGACTTTGAAACCTTTCATTTGCTCCGCCACTTTGGCATAAGGTTGGGTTTTTAAAAACAGTGTACAATTTTTAATTTTTAAAATGCATTGACAGTTTTCTATCAGATTTGGTTCTGTTAATGGAAGTCTTAAAAACTCCATCACCCCACTTTCATACTAAGGATAAAATACGTTAACTTCTTAACCTCATCATGATTTAGAAGGATTTGCTTCCTTTATCAATTACAAACCGTTTAATCATTCAATTAATTACATCTTCCTAATTGGATACATGATCCTATGATGTCGGTCGAATAGCTCCCATCTATCAGTGACAAGGCCCAGAAGGAAGGACTCAAGCTATTGGCTAATTCAATCTGCCCGGAGCTGAGGAACCCTCCTGATTGGTTCGCCATGAAGGAAATACTGCCTTGGATACAATTAATGTGGTAATTTATTTAATTAATTTATCTATCGTAGCATTCCCTGCTGCATATCTGCATTTCCTTTTCTAATAATAAAATGGATAAATAATCGGAAATACTGTAATACAGCTCATATAAATTCTCAATCGCCTCGAGTCCGCAATAAACGCAAAACACATACCAATGTGTCTACTCGCGTGTTTTTGTTTCTTTTTAATTTTATTTAGATGTTGCTCTATCTGAACATCGGTTTTCTTTCCTCCGCCGTTCTGCCAATTTAAACTTCTTCTGCTCACTGGAAGCAATTAAAAAGTTCGTCAGAAGTCTACTTTAAAGTTCACAACTCTCGGATGGCGACTTCTGTACAGATAATAAATGTAATTCTCGGGTTATTTTCCGGGACTGTACTTACTTACTGCTGAAAAGGAAAAACTTTTAAAAAACTCTTAAATTTTCGCTCGAATTGAGTCGGCTATTTCATTGAATTCACCTTTTTAGTGGTAGCCAATGGCTGTTTCAAAACAAAACGAACATGCTTTATTTCAAAGAAAGAAAAATGGTAAAAAGTAATGAAAAACGACAAACCGACATTAAAACTCTAATAAATTATTTCATTGAAGTAAAACCGGATCCTTTAATTTTCAACAGTAATGAATAACCACTTAATTGGTTATATGCGATTATATTATATTAATTACGATATATGCGATGTGATTTTTATTCGAAAATTATGAACTGAGGATTAAATATTACTTCTTTCCTTAGGTAGATTTAGCAAAGAAAGGGATAATCATAGTAAAACGTGATATAGATACACATGGATATAGAGAAGGGTCTTGGGGCAGTGCTGTACTCGTATGTAAGAGATCACGCTCAACTACCAGGTTTTTTCTCGCCATCAGGAAATAACGCTGGCTAAATATTGAGCTGTCTTGCTGCCTATTAAAGAAAGAACGTTTTTATATGTTTTTATTTTATATATTTCATTTTGTGAACATTTGTTCACCGATCCACCTAATGCTATCTTTTTTTTTTAAACTAACAAATAACTTCGTGCCTGAGGAGAGATAGAAAGAGACGAAGGGAGTATGAGAGAGGAAGAGAGAGAGATTTCAAATATTTACTTAGGACTTAAGACCATAATCACTTGAACATATACGAAACGCAAATAAAATAGCTCTTTATCATTTTTCCCTTGATATGATAAAATGTATAGGGCAGAAAACATTTTGAAAGGAGCTTTGAAGTAATCTGCGAGGCATCTATGCAAACGCGTTAGATAAAAACGAAGCTTGTTATCGAGAGCAAGATAAGAGATGATACAATCCTCTTAGGGCCGCTCCAGATAATCTTTCCTTCGAGATTGATGATCCTGCCCTCCGAAGAAATCGAGTTCTGAGGCAGCCGATCGTCCAGAACATCCTAGAGGGGTACCTGATCAAAAGTGCATTAAGGGTAGTTCGGCAGCCTAAAGCGAAATAAGTAAATCTAAACGGAAATTGTAATCGTTATATATTTCTATTGAAATTAATATCATATTTGAGGCAGTTAATTTTTTTAATTTATGGTATATACACTCAACAGCAAAAAAAAACCGGACACTTCATATTTTTCGTATTAAAAGCTAATTTTCAGCAATGTGTTTGTTTTTGAGGGTATTCTAGTTATTACAGAGAATGTAGGGTCTAAGTCCATTGAACTAATCACTTCAGGATTAGTAAACAATTAGATAAAACTCAGATTTGATTTATTTGACTTGAAGTTGATTTACCTGTCGGACCTATTCTAAACTGTAAGTAGTTTTTCGCACATTTAAACATTTATTAACCAAACCTTTACTGTGATCAATAGACATGTTTTTTTTTTTTTAATTTTGGTCCAGAATAATGGTTATTTTAAATGTTGACATAGCCCGAGCTGATGCCTTGGCCAGAGAAGGCTGGAGCTCGGGGTATCGAAGTCTAGCATTCACGATGCACTCCGGTGTTTCCGGGAGACTGATAACTACGATAGGAGGGCCGGCAGTGGGCGAGCAAGGGCAACAATCGAGGAAGTCCTCCTGGAGGCTGTGAACCCATTTGCTCCATTTATTGGTGAGCAATGCAGTATAATGCTCGTCCACATACCGCCAGAATTGTTACCGAATATTTTCAGCAAGTGGGAATCACAGTTCTGGACTGGCCTGCACGATCTCCCGATATGAATCCCATAGAGCATTTCTGGGATAATTTAGGGAGGCGTGTTAGACGCCGTCATCCTCCTCCTAGTGACTTAAATCAGCTCCAAATTGCTCTTCGAATTTAATTTCTTCGATGCCTGACAGGGTTAGAGCCCTTCGCCGTACCAGAGGGAGTAATACCCGCTATTAGAATTACATAAATTGTTAGAAAACCTAATAAAAATGAAGAATAACGTTTTCCAAAAATTGTGTTCATTTATTATTTTTTCTTTATTTTGTACATAATCAATAAAAATTATTCACTTTTGGCAGATTTTGTTTAAATAACCTATAAATTAACAAATTCTTACCATAAATTAAAAAGATTAATACATACAAATATATATTTAACAAAATTATAAGACCAAATCTAAGTGTCCGGTTTTTTTTTGCTGTTGAGTGTATATAAGTGATATATATTTCGAAATATTGGCCATTATAAAAACAATATATTAAGTAAAAGTGTGATAAACTGATGAAATGATGGCCAACAATACGAGATGGCCACTCCAGCATTGTAGGGATCACTAGGCAGTGAGTCTAGAAACATATTTCTTATGATTTGTTGAAATAGTATTATATTTTATTTATTATTTTATCCTATTTATATGTTTTATGTAAAACAAAGGGTAGTATCCTTATTTTTTCTAAATACAGTTTTGTAATGTACCCAAACTGTGTGGCCGTACGTTCTCTACTAACTATTGAACACGCTTCTTTTTACATTTAAAGCTATTTTAATGTATTATTGACAATATAACGAGTGTTACAGATAGATGTATATCGTAAATCACTTTGAAAATTACATAACTTTTACAATATTTTCTCAAATTAATCATTATTATATTTTGTTATAAATATAATGAAAATGATTTTACTTTATAAATCATTTATTTACTTTTTAAATCTAGAGTAAAGCGTAAATGAGTACTGAGTAAAAAGTTTAATGAAATTTAAACCTACTTATTTATTACGGTTACATATTCAAAAGTTTAAATCAAACTTTGAAATTATCGAGTAATATCCTTTTTATTAACTATATCTAATAACTGTTGATAATATATACAGAAGATCTATGATCCATACAGAAGAATGTGTCTAAATTACTTTGTTTTGTTTATAATAATGGACCAAATTAGTGTGTTTTTATACTTTTTTTTAGGGATTCAAAGCGCTAAAAAAAATTTTTTTTATTACACTTTATTAAAACATTGCAATCTGCCATAGTAATAGTGCTAAGTAGCTATACAATCATTCCATAAAAACAAAACAAAAAATAAAATAAATAAATGTAATAAAAATATATACATTGGGAAAAATATATAATAAAAACAAAATAAATGCGAAAGTGACAATAAAAATAAAGTCTAACCTAAAAAAATTGGTCACAAATAAAATAATTTCTCACATAAAATAATTGCTCACAGCTAAAAAATTATTAGGTCTCGAAAGTAGAACGGACGTATGTATACTAGGTGTCATATAATTTATCATACTGTTAATAATTTATACATAAGGTTGGTAAAACTGGAACAAAGTATAAGCGGATCACATTAGAAGAACAATTGTTTCATAAAACCAAAAAAAAAAGAAAGGACAATAAAGATTCCTGACGGCGAAGTTCTCCTAAAAAACGTCGAGTAAAAAATTAAAAACAGAGGGAAACTTTGAAAGAAATAAAAGAGCTTAGTGAGATGGATGGAACTGCTCCCATTCCAGTTCAAGCTACAGTGGCTTGGATAAAGTCAAGATAAGGCTAACATTGAACCACAAAAATATTGTCCAATATATTATCAATGAATATTGTGTCATATAGATAAAAATAACACAATAAGCATAAAGTTTAAAGGACAAACAGAAAATCTGATTTAGTTGAATAAACCAAGCTATTTCCAATTCTGCTTCGTATTTCTTGACATGACTCAAAATACTAATGTTATATCTGAGAGCTCTAGATAAATATTGAAATGTCCCTGAGAAGGGTATTAAGTTAGGGAAGTTACGTTGCTGACAAAGTCCAATGACATAACTTCTATGGTTGAAAATCCATACTATAAAGGAATTATTTTAGGTCATCAAACCGTTTGATAACTATGGCCGTCAAGGCAATGTGTTGGTTAGTGGTTATCATAACAACCTACTATTCCCAAGATCGGGGGTTCATAGCTCGGCAGGTGGCCCAAGGATTTGTTAAAAGAGAGTAAAAAAACCTTGCTTATGCCGTCCTTCGGAAGGGATGTAAAACGGAGGCCCCGAGCTTATGCGACCCCTACACTAATTAAACGTGGATAGACAAAATTTAGGGCTCCCACTGCAGCATCGTCTTATCAGCCATGGCAGCAGTACGTCACAGCAGAAAGTGAAGTTAAATGAAGAAACAAGCAACTACGGCCAATAATATACACGACAGGTTTTTTTACATATGACTGAGTCAAAATGGAAGTAACACACTTTTTTGTGTTTATGGAGAAAGAGAAATGAACCAAAAATTTCCATTCTGTGATAAACATCCTTTATAAAATACCCGTTTATAATCTAAAAAAAAGAGAATGGAACTTGACAGAGGATCGTGGTCCTGGCCTCTTCATCCATCATCTGTCTTAACTCTCAGTCAAGAAAAAGTATTATTCATATCAAGACTGAACCCGAGGCATTTTATGGTTTGCGGTACAGTGTTGTTTTGTTCTTTGCTCGCTGTTCCTCGAGCATTTTAAGTCGTAAAATGTCCGTTCGTTATGCCCTACTTATTTTTCCTTCTCGAGTCATTCCAAGAACATAAGTAGAGTAGAAATAAAGCGCTGAAAGGCCTATTTTATTATTGCTCTTTATTGCCAACCGTTAAATCCCAGGTAGCTCTTTTATTTTCTTTCTTTCTTTTATTACAGTTAAGTTGTATATCTGTATCGAGCATTACCTCGTCCTGGTGACACAGTTTCCCCAGCGCCGCTGTAAGTTATTGTTTACAGAAGCAGTCGATCCTTGACGTGCAGAGAATGCAGGATACCCCGGATTCCATATTTCTTCCGAATTCCCCCCGCAGTACCGCCCTGGTTGTGAGAGGATAGACGGGGATGGGGGGGGGGCCTCCCTGGGGCTCACCTTAGAATTTTTTTATGACCACTTTACATAATTCAGGACCCGCCTGGTTCCTCCACTAGCTATTCCCTTCTTTTCTTTGGCTACACTACATTTTCTTTTTTTTTTCTTTGTGTTTTATGTATTATTCTTAAAAAAGTAATACCTCTTTTATAAATAAAACATTGTATAATTAGTGTATAATAATGATAAGATAAAGACATAAAAAGGTTAAGTTTATGAAACTATTTTTATAATAAAATCAATCAATCGCAATAATATTATTTTTTATGTACAATATTTTAATTAATTTCATTAATTATGTTTTAATAGCTGTATTGATTTATTTTGATTAATCTGAAAGCTTATCCTTTTCAACAAATTCAATAATCTGGGAAGAAAATGGCCTGGATGAGGTTCGAATAAATTGTTCCTTAAATAGAGAAAAACTATTTATTAGAAACCGACGTTTCGACCCACATATTCAAATGAAATAATTGGAATAGAAAAAAAACAACATAAAGAATAAACTAATTTATAAAAATGAAACTATTGGAGTAAATCAGATACAAAAGTAGGAATAATTTAACTTATAAAACAAAAGTAGTATTTAAGATATTTAAGCTAAATACGAATTAATGAGAATAAAGTTGAGAAGCCATGTAAGTAAATATTAAACAATAGGGATAACAAATAAGTAAATGAGTGAGAATAATGTAATAAGTAATATTTGAAATATTCTCAACTAATATTATTCAAGATTACTACTCTATAATCACTAACTGAATCTAATCGGAGCTTTGAAAATTAATACGTTACATTATGTTGTAATAAAATACTAAATTTATTTATAATGAGATTATTAATATTTGTAAAATGATATAATGAATATCTGGTATGTCCTCTTTTATTGCTAAATCCCACCAATTCTATACCGCTTAGGGTTAGTGCCCAAAATAAAATTTTCTGCAAAACCTGTTTGTTCATTTAATATATCTGCCTCGGGGATTCATCTTATTATAATTTATGCATGGATATTTACTCGTAGACAGCTTTTACCTTTTTACTTTAAATTTTAACTTTAGGCGAGCTTCATCACATTAATTATTTACCACGTGGCGTTCAAGTAAAAAGTATAAATTATTTTTAACTGTATAATTGATTTATTTTATAAATTTAAAAAATAATTCTAATGAACTAACTCAATAATCATCAATAGAATCTAACCGGAGTTTTAAAAATAAATATTTTGTACTGTAATATAAAAATAAATAATTATTATAATTAAATGCCAAATACTTAAAATTTATTTAAATTGTATATATTATTTAATTTTATTTTATTAATTCTTTAATTTTCATTTACACCTTCGCAATTGCGCATCCAGCAAATTCGATCTAAGTATTTCTTCTTCTCTTTGCTTTGCTATTGAATCATAAAATTTCGGAAATAGAAACATCGATAGTTGAGAAGATCTCTTGGCCATTGTTTTTTCCTATCAAGCTCGGGTAGCAGGGAGCAGGAAAGAGGAAGAACAAGTGGAACAAGTTTGTGATTTTGTGTTGATGAGTTGAATGTTGTGTATTTGTTCTGATTATATTATTTCATAATGTGAATGTGAAATTGTATATATTCAATTTTAAATACTGTTTAGGGTCAGTAGCCAAAATATTGTTTTCTGAACATGTTAGTTCAATTAATATAGTTACTGCGGGGATTATACATGTATAATCAGATATATTCTAATTTTTTACATACAATTTTAAATTTGGGTGAGCTTAATTCAATTTATTAATTTAATTTTTTGCCATGTAATATTAATGTATAATTTATACATAACTTTTTTTCTGAATTTACACTCTAGGTATCATATTACGTTTTTTAAACCTTCAACCATCATGACTTTACTGTCCTCTTCTTCGACACCAGAACCTCCTAACGCCCGGAAGCCGTCAAAGCAAGTACTCCCGACAGGATCCCCCAGTTATCCGCAAAGGCAGTGGAGTGGGCTAAACATCTTCTTATAATGAATATGCATCTCCCCCGGTTCGTGGATTCTCGCTGTTTTTACCGAACCATCTCTCGCGGGAAAATTGTTTCAATTATGTAAATTCGCGTTTATACTGCATTCAATTTCGAAATTGTTTCCCAAACTGTTCCGTCTCCACGGTTCCCTTTTCACTGGCTGTAATTACACTTCATGGGGAATCGCGAAAGTTCACAGTGAAGATGATGAAAGAGGAAGAAGGAAATGGACTATTATATTTGTAACGGAAAGTAAGTTTTCTTCCGTTTAAAGCCATTAAGTTGTCATTACTATTGTTCGTTTCTCTGTCTTTAGCGAGAACAATCATAACACTTTCGAAGTTTTCAAAAGCATCATTTTTACAGGTTTAAGCTGATCCACTAAAGAATACCAAAGGCCTATATTTTCTTCATTTCTAGGTAATAAATTAATTAATAAAATTAGTAAGTAACGACAAAGTTAAATGCCTCGCATATGCGGACGACCTTGCCCTTTTAGCAGTGACAGAAGAAGGGGCAATTGATCAAATAAACACCCTCTCGGAAATAGCGAGGAAAGCAGGCTTACAAATATCTTTTGAGAAAACGGAACTGATGACCACAGACTCGGGTTTTAAGAAGAAAAAGGTTGAAACTAAATACGGAAAAATTAAAGTGACGCAGAGATTTAAATACCTTGGAGAAATCATATGCAGCAATGGGTCGGATGGAGAGGGTTTTAAGGAGAAAGTCACCAAATTGGAGAAATTAAGCTTCGCCAGCATTAAATTTTACAACAAGAAGAACTTATCTATTAAAGCTATGATACGACATTATAATACAGTCATCAAGCCGGTGATACTTTATGGAACAGAAACCTTTTGATTGCCTTTCAGGTTTAATTGCTTACCGAATATTTTAAATAATTAGTTCTTACTATATATAAAGTCAAAGAAACGGTAAAGCATGTTTTATTGCCCTAGAACAATAGACGTTAAGAAAAATCAATAAAATAAAAAAGACGTGTTTAAAAAATATTCGAATTTTAATTTTTACTTTATATAGTACCTATTATATAAATCAGGTTTTCCTTATGTTTAGTTACCGTTACGTCAATTCCTTCCAAAGTTCTCCATGTTTCCAGTATTCAATTCGGAGACACCCCGCTGACATTCCTTCCTTTAATTCTTTATTTCATGTCCTAGCTGGGCGGCTCTTCTGATTCTCATGTCCGTTCCATCTCAATTTCTTTCCCTTCATTCTTTCGGTGATATTGGCATCCAGGCCCTTGTATTTTTCAAACAGCTCCAATAATCCATTCCTACACCATTCATTATGGAAAAAATAAATTTTAATTTCTAATGATTAAAATGATAAACGTATAGAGTACGTAATATGTAAAGGAAGATAACTTCAAACTTTCCAATCAGACAAAATAAACGAAGTAAAGAAAAAATAATAACGGAGAATAAATTCAAGCTTATATTAATGACTTATAGATAATAAATATTGATAAGAATTTACGAATTATTTAATTTACTATACTAAACTACAAACTATTATAGTTAGAGTTTTTTTTTTAAACTACTAAAATACTAAAAGGCCACATACGATCCAACACATTAGATATTAATATATCCACCACGACCATCTATCTAATCTATCCAAACATATCGTATTATGTTTGGAGAGGGAAATACATAACATCAAGACCATCGGAGGAGACTACAAACATCCAACATTGTGTACCCCCGGACAACAATAGTCCGATATCTCGTGTAGTATATAGAACTTAGTATGTACGCCTGTTAATGGATTCAGTAACACAGCAGTCAAGTTTGAAAGCTACAAGCTTGCAAGTGTTGTAGGGAGCGAGAGCACATGTGGGATTCGGGTGATGACATCTCAAACTTCTATAGTCAACAGGCATGCTAGTAGATTGGAATAGCTTTAAAAATATATCTTATATTTCCTCCTGTATAGGAATATACAGCTCTTGTTTATTAGCCGGTACCGAAGGACTCTATTCCGCCACTCTTTACAGCCTAAACACTGATAATTCTTTTAGTGCCTATCTTATTATTATAATGCCTACATTCTTATCCGAATTAATAGAGATTGCAATACAAAATGTAATTATCCAATGATAATTCTTATATAAATGTTTCCCAAACACTTTCGATGAAAACCTCCGTTTTATCCTTGTCAAAATCCATGGGATGACCTTTTCTCATAATTTCGTACTTCGAGTTATTCCAAACTTCTGAAAATTTCGCTGTTTCTTCTTTCAAAGACGGCTGTTCCAAGAGTGTTATTCTGTCCATTTTAAATAAGAAATATCAAAAATAATAAGACAAAACCTAAAAATTCAAGTTAATAATTAATACAGAAATTTCAATAGGAGCAAGACAAAAACACTAACAAACAATACCTGTGCTATTCTCCTCAAATTCAGGTCCTCTTCGACATCATCCAGCCATCTGATCCGAGCGCGCCCTCTGCTTCGTTTACCGTCCGGTTTCTCATTGAGGATTCTCCTTACTATCCTGTGGTCCGGCATTCTTTCCACATGTGCCATCCATCTCAGTCAGGCTTTCTTTATCAACGCCGCCATGTCCGGCTACCCATATAGCTCCATCAGCTCCTCATTCTTTCTTCTTCTCCATACACCATTTCCGGCACTCCGCCCAAGATTCTTCTTAATATGTTCCTTCCCCGTATGTTGACCATAAGTTCTGATTTTTTGGTCAGGGGCCATGTCACGCACCCATACATGACTACCGGTCTTACTATGGTTTTGTATAGTTGGATTTGCATTCTTTTAGAGACTGAATGTAACTGAAACACTCTTTGTAGTGAGGAGAATACCTATTTCCTGCTGCTATTCTGGCTTTCAGTCTCTATTTTGTTATCAACTGTGACCACACTTCTCAGGAAATTGAATTGGGTTAGAGCTCTAAAACTTAAACTCTCTTAAACTCACTTTTCCATCTATTATACATTAGTAAACATAATACGACGGACACTAAACAAAAAGGTTCATGTTCCAAAATATGGAGACACGAAGACCATATTTCAGAGCTGAGGATGGGACGAGTCAGTTTGTGAGGTGCTTCTTTATTGGCCAAATTAAGTCAAGAATAATTAACACTGCCTCATCCAATCAAGAGCGAATCGATGCAACGGAATTTTTGAAACAGAGACCAATTCACCTCCTTCCGGTGGTGAATATATGTATGTACGTATTCATTCTTTGAAATGGTTGTTTGAGAAGATAGTTTGAAAGGTTGAAAAGCGTTTCATAAGTAGTAGGATACAAGGCTCAGTATTTATCATTTTTCAAATTCGTTACAACCAGAAGACTTGGAAACCTAATTGTAATTGAACCAGGGATATATTATGATATTAATGGCACTGGCCGAGGAGACGAGACTGAAGAGATCTGAAGGGTACCTCGAGTGGTACTTAGCTTGCGTTCAACTTCAGTACACTAGTGAGAGCATGGCTAGGCTACATGTTCATTATTCCCATTCTAATATATTAACTAGAATTAAAAAAACAAAACAGTTTCTTAACGCTAAAAAATATATTATAATTCCTAATCAGGAATATATAACATAAAACGAGTAAAGAAGGGGTCGTGCGTGGTATAGATACTAGTATAACAACCTTCTATCTCCAAGATAGTGGGTTCGCAGCCGGTGGCCTTAGGGTTTTTTTAATGGAGTGAAAAATTATTACTTGTGCTCTGCTTCGGGGAAGACGTAAAATGACTGTCTTTCAGCAATTGTGTTGTACTGGTTATATATTCCTGTCATTATTCACAGATTAGCCAGATCAGCCATAGAGCACAAAGTAGCGTTAAATCAACAAACAATTGAAAATAATATTGATTAATATTTGTAGGGTTTAAGACATTATTTGTTTATACATACAATTGTATACTGATCCAACAAACCTTACTCTTCACCACAATCCGTCATTATCACAATTCTTATCAAGCCGCTAACCATACTTGGAAGTTGAAACTTCAGTGGCCTCGAGAACTTTGGTCAATAAGCTAACTTAGTTCTAGCCTTTGCACACTAACGTCAACAGCGTCTGTGGCTCTAGTCCTCTCACTCAGTTTTCACTGGTTTTTATTACTAGTTAGTTGGCTGAGTGAGAATAACTGGGATCTTGTGGAGTACGCCTTAATCATCTGTATGAGGCCTTAATTATGTATATTAAATAAATTAATACATAATATAAAACCAACGAGGTAACGGACGCATTTAAGGCGGCAGAAATTTTATAATAAAAATATAAGTTAATTTAAAATTCTCCTGTTAGGAGAGTAATCTTGTAAAATGGAACTCATGGAAAAGAAATGCCTTCCCCCTTGCAACCGTGAAGGTCGCCAATCAGTTGCAGGTAGTTAACTCAACGACAAGACCATCGTGCTGGCGAGGACATTACCAACGCCATCTTCGGCGATAACTGGAAGCAGCCGATGGTACTGCTCGTGGCCGCGGCGGGTTCGTATCCATCCCACGTACGATCGCTATTTACAAGACCCACAATATTACTCTATTACTTTAGAGAATGGCTCTTCTATCTCTCCTTCCTGCTCTTTAGCGTGGCCCTTATCTTTATCTGGCAATGATGACGCCATATAAAGACCACTGTGCCTTTTGCACGATGTGAGTCGCGTCATGCCTGGAATCAGAACTTTCCTGCCCTAGTAACGATCAAGCGTGTGCGCGTACATATAATTATTGTTAATTCCGACAAGAAAAGAAAAAAATATAATAGTCTACCACCCCTGAGCCCCCCCCCAAAAAAGATAACACTTGCTTATCCAAATATAAGGTACATACAATACCAGGCAGCAATTCAAGCATCACATCTATTCAACATTTGAAATAAATAACGGACTTAAACATCAACAGTTCAGTTTAACAAATCGTTTAATTGATCGAATTCGTTTCCTTCTAATAATAAAAATTTAAGTGTGTTGAGGTGATATTATATATTTTTTTATATATAAAAAATATATAAACTGACGTGGTTAAGAACAAGGGTAGGCTGTCAACACATCTCCATGCCTTCTATATAATGTGACCGAAAAGATGCCCCCCAATGAATGTAGTGTGCCAGGAAGCAGTTCAATCATTGAAACTAATAAACGTTATTCGCCATATTGTTAATAGAAGCTTAATAAAATATATCAACAATGTTATAATAATAATTTTTTATATTACTTTACATTTTCTTCATTGAATGCTAAACTAGTTTGCCAACTATATACACTGTTATATATGTAATTGTACTAACCAAAAAAATTGGAAATCAGTATAATTTTTTATTATTAATAGTATTCTGAAGATAATGCTGAAAAAATTATACTAATAAATATCCATGTGGTCTTTATTTTGAAATAGTAAGGCATAAATCGGGCCCTTACAGGAGTTTGAGACAGGACTGTCCCACTAGAATAACAGAAGTGTCCCCAGGCACTAAGTACGAATGCTCCTGGTGCACTAGCACTGTTTAGAGATCAGTATTTATGTGCTCGCGATGTAAGTTTGTTGGTTTAGCGCTCAAGAGTATTAGTCATCTCGGACATATTATTCATTTATTTTTTTTAATATTTAGTTATTGAGAATTAAACTGTGATTAAGACGATATAATATTGATTTTCCAAGAAGGATTCATCAATATCACTGTAATTATAGTTGCATGTTTGAATCTTGATTTACCATCGTATCGGTTTATTCATATGGAATCCATATCGAAGCAAGAACCTAATGGATTTGAAGAAGTATGGAGTTCGTAATGGAAGGATGAGTACCTTTTTGGATCACGTTTCTTGTAGGGATAATATGACACGGGGAGCAGTTATGTCGCATTTGTCTTATCAAGAAAGTCTGGCTTAATATACCCCCGCAAAGAAAGGATTGATAGAGAAAAATAAGTATTTTAATAATTTTTTGGGTAATTGGAAAAATTCATTATTGACTTGAAATATCGACGAAAACACTTTTTTATTTTAAACTTTTGACTTCTTTGACTTTAGTTTCTAAGAATCCTCAAGGTAGTAATCCTTGGCCCAATCCTTTATACAGTTTATACAGCTGACATCCCAACTCATCCTAATACTATCCTTACCATGTATGCTGATGATACATGTGTATTATCAGTCAACACCAATCCAATTATTGCATCCCAAAGCCTCCAATCCCATATCACTGATCTTGAAGATCGTCGTAAACCAATGAATTCCTGCCCTTCAGTATCCTTTAATAATATCCCACTTATGCCTGTAGAACAGATCCGATACTTAGGGTTGCATCTTGACAAACGATTAACCTGGAATCCTCATACGAGACTGAAAAGACAAGAAACCGCTCGACTTTTCAGTCTACTTCAACACTTACTAGACAAACGCTCTAAGCTCCCAATTAATTACAAAAGACTCATCTACATGACTGTCATACGACCTATTTGGACCTACGGAGTAGTCTTTGGGGCTCCACTAAGCCATCGAATTCCTCTCGTATCCAATCCCTACAGTCCAAAATCCTTCGTAAAATCGTCAATGCTCCTTATTTTGTTAAGAATAAAGTCATCCATAATGACCTTAATGTCCCATTTGTTGCTGATTTGGCCCGAACCCGCTAAATATCCTTTCATAATAAACTTCTTTTCCACTCAAACCCTCTAGTTTCAAACCTAGCTTCCTCTCCAATTCCCGATAATCCTCCGAGGCGTCTGAAAAGAATATGGCCCCGTGACTTCTTAGTTGAACTTGTGATTTGAGTACTACCAGTGGGTAGTTTCTCTACTTGTCATTTTCACATGTCATTATGTATCGCTTAGCCAATTTACTTGATGTATTATTGTAATGCAGTTGTAAATATCAATAAATAAAAAAAGTTTCTTAGAAATTAATGGAAACCCGCCTACAGGGCAGATAAGCCCGAAGTGACCCGAGAATCCTTTAGGAACTTTATAGTCTGAGATAGGAACAATAAGAGGAAAATACCGGGCTCAAGTGTTGGGACCAGGAAAAATGGCTTCGTTTGATTGAAGCTCCTCTACGCTAAATGACCTGGAACCGAAATAAAAAAAAAATTGATCTATCAAAAATGATGTCAATTTGTTTTTGTACATTATGTTAATTATGTCTTTTAAAGGATGAAGCCAATTTAAGGACGGATATAAACCTTAGAAAAACAAGCATGGAAAATGTTCCATGATAGGAACCAATTCCGCAGATAGGAACTATTGATCTTGGCTGACATTTGACATAAAAATGAAAGGGGCTCACTGATCCAGAATGAACCAAAACCCTAATCCAATAGATAGATATAAAATGCTCTTTATTATAATCCAATTACTGGCTTCTTACCTTAAGTTTAAAATTGAATTTTTTTAATATGGGTTTAAAGAGAACTTATCAGTGAGGCACTATACTGCTCACTAGGCCACGGCTATGCAAATACCATTCACCTGATGTAGAATTCAATGAAATTTAGCTGAATGGCATTAGTGGTATGTACAGTATGTTGTGTTCCCTTTAATATGTAAAACGACGGCCCAGTGAACCGAACGAGGATTATTGATTGTAAATTCTATTGTCAGAATACTTCCAGTGTAGCTTCAGCCTCTTCTTCCCAGAATTTCGACTCCACCAGATGCGTTGGTTACATTTGGTATTTAAATCAACACAATACTGTATAGTACGATGGCAATTGTTATTAAAGTGCAAATTCATAAACTAAATTATTAGGATAATCCCTACTGTTTATGTCCTTGAAATAAAACATTGTTAATATTAATGTCGTTTATCGCCCGTTATAACTAAAGCACCTAAACTCTCACTGAGAACTTTTCTTGTTGAACTTCAGAAGCATTTAAAGTTATTATTGATTAGTTATTTAAAATTAAACATTTTAAAATTAAAAATAAAAGTTAGATGGCGTACAAGGCTCACTACCCTTGAGATGGAAATATATATACAGTTTAAGTGACTGTATGGTAGAATGTATTTTTTTTTCTCTTCTTTTAATGTAACATTCACGTCAGAGTTGGTTTGTAACTTTAAAATGAACCTTTGAGAAAATTCTTTTCATTCCTGAATAAATTCCTCTCTGATTTTTTTTTACTATACCGATAAATTAAGTACAGAAGCACTGGTTTAAAAAAATCCTTGTATCCTTTTTTTTCTTTGAAATCAATTTGCTAGTATTTTTTTTTATTTTTGTCAGTTAAAAATATGCAAATAAAAAATTGTAACTATGCTCATTTCATGATATCTAAAGTTACCACTCAGTACTTTAATTATTTAATTAAAAAAATATATAGGTACCGAATTACTTCAAAAGTCATTCAGATTATAATTAAATTAACTACAGAATAAAAAAAAAGATGAATAATTGGGTTATAGTTATTAATAAATTCAAGTATGGAGGGGGTTACAAGAGAAACAAAAAAAGTTACATCTGAGATGAAAAAGGTTAAATAAGCTGCCATTCGAACGAAAAGAGATAAATTTGATTCAGAAACACTTCAGTTGACTTTGAAATGTAGTAGCTATTACAAAGATCTACTTTGCTCAAGATTTGCAGTTCCCAGCCCGGATAGTCGCCTAAGGATTATTTAAGGGGAGTAATGAAATACTTTAATATACCGTCCTTCAGATCGGGATAAAACGGAGATCCCGAGCCATAGGTAGTAGGTTTTCAGGTAAAGATCTACTTATACCTGTGGCATTCCCACTGTAGCATCATCCAGTTATATATATATATATATATGACATCGAACAATATAAAATAGATATGTAAAGTGACATTCTGAAGTGAACTGAATAGATAGATTGTTAACTATGGACAGTCATTATAACTTAGTCACTACTCTAAAACTAACTTAATGACTACTCTCTTAATTATATTCTAAATATACTGTACTTTAGTCATACCATCTCCTCTACCTCCAATCTCTCTATTTATATATTTAAATAGAGAGATTAAATATATATATATATATATAAAAGAAGAGGGGGAGGTTTAGGAAGTTTGCATTGCTGACAACAATACGGAAGCAATGCAATCCTAGGTTACAAACCCACTTTATAAACAATTTACTTCAGGTCATTGACCGATTGGAAACTGTCCCATTAGCCATTGTAGCTTAAAGTGACTTAGAACGAAACAGGGAATGCTATACTTACAATTTGAAGTATCGCTCACTCTTATTTAGCGTTGCACGTCTTTTTTAATTAATCCTTTATGCTAGATATTTTGAAAGTTTATTCAAAATTTTTCATTGTTTATTTATTTTTAATTATATTACTTATTTTATTTTTATTTATTTAAGATCTAACTACTTCTTCAATTCCTTATAATCGTCCGAGACGTCTGAAAAAAATATGGCCTCGCAACCTTCTGAGTTAAATTTGTTATTTGAGCACTACCACTGGGTAGCACCTGCCATTTACTTGTTCTATTGTTATAATACAGTTGTAAATATCGATGAATAAATTAATAAAAAACAATTTAAACAAATATTACACCACATCTTGCTTTTAGTAACATAATTGAACGGCGATGAACTTCCTCACCCCAGGCCAAGTCAACAAGCTCAGAGGAAAGTTTCCCTACACGAGTAAGAAGATTTCCATTTACTTTTCTACTCGAGTTTCCCAGCTGGCACCTCCGCCCCATTAGACCCCCCCCCTCCGATGTAACGCTAAATCATTATAAATTCCAATAAAGAAAGTTTGAAGCTGAAGTACATTTCAGGAGGGAAAGCAGGTAAATATGGCTACGAGCTAGCACTTCCAAAGACACGGTGTTTTTATAAAGAAGCCAACTTTGCCATGATCCTACCTTCCAACTTGCATTTTACGAAATTACACTTGTGAATAAATTAACATTATTCAGCAACACTCAGCCCATTTACTTATGAATATAAGAGAATATTAAACACTTTTCAGGATAAACTTTGGAAATTTTAATGAGAGAAACGGAATGTACAAGTTCAGTTATGAGATGTGAAATACAAGTTTTAAAAGGAATCAGAAATTCACCGGGAAAAGTTACCATTCTCGTTTTAATTCTTCACTCAAACATTTTTAACAATCTTTATAAAATTAATAACCTAATAGTACCTACTATTACATTAAAACATTTTTATAACTTGATGTAATTACCTTTGCAGATATTGCCTAGCTGGGACGCCCCTAGGTCGGGGTCAGTTTCAGTTAAGCTGAGGACGACTGAAGCTAATGGCCTTCTGATGTTCAGCCAAGGAAGCAACACACCACATGTAAGAAAATTAATTAATTATATTTGAACTCTTTTATAAAATTTAATTTTCCACTTAACGGCGGACCAACCCCGAATTTACAAATCAAATGCGTTCTTTAAAAGTTAACTCAAATTTTAAGGATCTATTTTTATTGTTCCACCTTATATATAAAATAAAATATTTACACTTTATATTAAAACTTATTTACATTACAGACAGAAATTTTTAATTTGGAACTACCATTATTTATAGTCATGTATGATAAATATATTTTTTATTGAAGAAATAGCAGTGACTGACGCCCCGTAGTGAGCACTGCACTATCTGTTTTGGCCCTTAGATAGTTCGCCGTATTCATTCATTAGTTGCCCCCGGCTGAGGGCAAATCTTTTCTCTTCAAAATAAATATATTTATAAATCATTTAGTTATTTCTATATTTAACTTCTTTCAATCAAAATTTTCAAGGCAAATTTCGGAATAGTTTTTGCCCCGAACGTCATTTAATAATTAATGAAAATCTTCATCTACATCTTCATGCATATATTGCATTAAAAAAAAGAAGAAGATTTTATGTTAACAATCCTTAAAAAAAAACTGTGTTTATTTTTTCTGATGTACAAACGTAATTTGTATTAAATAAAATTATATTTAATGAAAATTAATTATATTAATATAATTGATACAAATTTTATTTAATCAATTCATAAAATTTAATCAATTATAAAATATTCATTCAAAGATGTTATTTTTTTTTATGGCACCGCTAAAAATACATCATTTATGAGATGAAAATAGTTTAATTTTTAGATTCTCAATGTAATATTTAAGTTGTTGTTTTTATGTTTAAACAACATTAAATAGATCAAAATTGTTTAGGTAGATTATATTATTATATTTATAAGTAATTATAAATAATTACTAATAATTTATAATAATAATTATATTATTATATTTTTTTATCGATAAAATTCAGGTGATAAAAAATAAAAATAATCTAAAATTGGTAACACCCCTGTTAACGATTACATCCTGGCTTGGCTGTTGCATCCAGCCAAACATTGACCCACACTTCGACCAAACATCGTTAGGGAAATGAGAATAGGATAAAATTCGCGAGTGCTCTAGTGGGACATTCTGTTTGTTCTCTACGTTCACTTTTAATTAAAAATTCATCAAAGATAATTTCATCTGCTTTTATTTTCATTATCGATATCCACGCCATCACATTTGTTTATCTTTCTCTTATCAGACTGATGACTGATGGGTCCTGTACAAACGTACTAGGGCTAAAAATATTTATTGAAACAATTTTTTTTTTTTGTGGTGACTGTTTGCTATGTAGAATTAATATTGATTAAGAATTTTCATATGGCATAGTTTGACGCAATATTTTTCCCATAAGCAAACCAATAAAATAATATTTGAGAGAAATTTTTTTTTTTTTAATTATTTAATAACAACTTTGTTATGACAATTATGGCAATGATAATTAATCAGTAGTATACGCAATTTATGACACATCTCACTATAATTTTCTCCTATTCGGATATTGGTGTTCCACACTTAACTGGCACTGGGAGGGAATCTAGAAAATATCTTCTTCATCTTCATAATAATGATTTTTTTTAAAATATCTCAGCCTTTATCACATTAATTATTATTAATTTTAGCCATAATCCTTATTTCAGAATACAAAAAATATATATAAAAATAAAATGTACGATTACTAAAAAAAAATCTCGATAATGTTCCGCACGATTCTTGTAACAAGGAAGGAGTTACAAAGCAATTTGTAAAATTATTCACAAATAAATTATTTTAAAAATTTGTCACACATTAATATATCATTTCATTGGTAGAAAAGTCGTCCTAGAAATAGTACATTCTCTATCATGTATTGAACCTTCATAGGATGTTATGGTACATTCCTTTTTCCTTTTTTTTATAGTATCGCACATGTTTTTATATTTAATTGGCAAAATATTCTAATAATTCAATGTATATGATAAAATAAGTAATAGAGCAGAGAGATGTATTAACTAAACTCGGTGCAAATCACTAATGACGTAGCAAACGCTTTGACTACTTTAAAACATGGTCAACGAACTACAGGAGCCCACCACCCAACACTCAGTAAGCACATTGTTGACTATGGTATCAAACAAAATCATGAGTTTATATTTTTTTATTTACTTCATCACTTGTGAGGGAAGAGCTCACTATTAAAGGTTTTAAGATAAAAATGTTGAACGGTTTTCTAATGTTTACTCGATACTCTGGTTATATTAATTATTCATCATAATGATTTTAATGACACTGATGCTAATTTCGAAAGAAATCTAAAATGAAGAAATTATTGATTTTCTTTGCAGGATATGGGAAGATATTTAAAAATGGAGAAAACACTTATTGAGTTCAGAACTCTAAGACGATTTAAGAATTCTATAGAATAGAGTTTGTATGAAATATGTTACACAAGGTTTAACAATAATTTTTAATGATTGCCTATGAAAAAATACTTCTAAAGATTCATCAAAAAAAAAAAATTAGTATGAAGAATATTTTGTTAAATATCACACTCACATAAAAAGCCAAGCATGTAGTGTATTAATTAATTTAGAAAATAACATTAATTGGTTTGTTTTTTAATATTTTAACAAATGTTACTAAAAATTCAGCAAGGTTTACATATATTATTAAATGTTTTCTGTTAATAAAAAAAAAACTTGTACCACTACAACCCTTGAACAAGTCTGGGGTTCAGTACATGGTAGCGACTGATGACTGTATCATGAAAAAAGGTTCTGCAGGGAGGTAACTAGTCCTAGATCACGCTCAACCGCCAGATTTTTCCCCCTTATTTTGGGTACCCATTTTTTATAACATTTTTATAGGGGCTGGGTGAGCCCTAGGAGGGTCCTGATCCATCTCCGGCTGCAAACAGACTAAATAAAAGTCTTACCTGCAGCGGGATTTGAACCAGGATCTCCGGCATGACAACTCAGTGCTCTACCACTTAGCCACTCCGCTCCCTAATTTCTATTAATACGAATACATATTATATAAATTCCAAAAATGTATCTACTTTTATGGTTAATTTTTTTTTTTTACCTATACCAACTTTACACCATTGGGAAGCGGGGTAACTTAGTGTGTATACTCCGAATAGTGCTAAAGGTCCATGGTTTGAACCCGGCTGTGGCTGATGAATTATTTGATCTTTTAGCAACCACGGATGGGGACTTTATGGGAGCTCACCCAACCTCTATAAAGAGAGTACCCTTAATTGTGAGAAAAACATGGAGGTTGAAATTGATATCGGGCTTATCGCCTTCCTGCACATCAGTTGTTTTAGAGAGTACATAGACATCCGAAGATCCTCTATGGGGTGTAGTGGTGGACTTAATTTTTGTTTTTTTACTTTCACGAGCTCATTTTTATAAAACTATAAAGCACTCTTTATGTTGTTATTTCCCCAAATACTTTATTTTACTAAAACTACATTTTGTTTCGATTTTATGACTATTAGTATTAAAAAAAGTTTATATATTAAATTTAATATTAATTGTTTGGATTTAAATGTGTTTTTTATTTTTTATCGTTATGTCATTTTCAGTTAAGAAGAATATTTTTCCTACATTATTCATTTTGTTTTTATACATATTTTAGAAATTATGCGTATGTTTGGCGTTTTGTATTTTCTATTTAATTATTTTGTCCAACTGTATAATTAAAAGTATCAAAAAATAAATAATTATAATATATTATAAGGATCAAAAAATCAATAATTAAAATGTAACTTTTATTTTCATTTTTTACCTTTTTGGAAGTAATTTCTTTTTACATTTGTCTTTCTTGCTATCATTTTTAGTTAGGAGAATATTTTTCCGCCATTACACATTTTGTTGTTGTTCATATTTTAATAAGTAATTAATTAGCTTTGGCGTTTTTTATTTGCTATTTAATAGATCTTTTTATTTACAAGTTATTTTAAACGTAGTTACACGTAATTAAACGGAGTTATCCTGGAGTTTTTTTTTCATTGTGATATCTATGGTCAAATAAATAAATGACACACAGAGACCAATATTTTTTATGACGTATGTGACGGTAGTATATGACCGCAATAGTAAAGACATAAAAATGAAAACAAGGATTTATTAAATGTTGTGGTGAATGTGCAAGCCCTCGAATCGCTAACACTGCCACGGCGACGGGTCAAGTTTGAACAGAAGCAGGCTCTGTTTTTGAAGCCGCCCTAACAAAGAACACTCCCCAGTCCTCGATAAAGGCAGCGTAAACACTTTTTCGTTGGTTTTTTCTATTTTCCGTGGTCCTGTTTTTTTCCCTTCCTTCCTCTCCACTACACTACATCCTGTCCCATACTGTCCCGTGGGCCAATCGAGCCCGCTGTTAACAGGCTTTCTCATAACCCGGTCCCTGTCGAACCCCAGTTGCCGTGTTCCTCGCTAATAGCCCGGCTAGGGCACTCCAAATTGCTAGGGATCATGGCATGTTAGTACCCCTCAACTCCGGTAACCCCTCTCATAATAAAACTTTACAAATTGAGTTTGCTCAACTCGTTCCTCCCGCGATATTTTATCAACTTAGTGTATCTTTAGCGAACGATATTGCCATTCGGAAATGGTACCTGCAATAGGGCGGAAGGACAGTTATGTACAATTCGTACTCACGATACCTAGGTTGTAATATTCTATTTATGAGCTATTTCTGAAAAAAAATGTCAAATCCGGAGTTTCAAAATTATTTCCTTGTATATTTTAATTATGAAAAAAAAATCAGTTGCTAGATATAACTTTTTTCATCTCTTTCTATTTAGTTTCGAAGTTTTTTATAAATCAATTCTTAGGAAAAATGCCTGAAGCCCTTTAAATGAAATTCCCTAACGTTTAAAAAATTCAATAGTTCGTTCCTTAAGGATTTTTAATTGGAAGGGTTCTTTCTTACTCAATTATGGAGGTCACCTTATTATTACCTATATATATATATATATATATATATAGAGGCAGCCAGCTTTCGGATTTTTTAAACGGGAAAAAAAATCTTTGGTTATGCTTCTCTTTGGAAAAGATTTAAAATGGGTGTCTGGTACTCGTTGAAGGTCCTTGTTCTAATTATACCTGGATAGGAAAATTTAGGGCATCCGCTGTTGCATCGAACGATTAGCCTTAACAGCATAAAGTGACAATCAACCTATTTATATAGGGTGTTTTTTTAAGCTAGATAGAACTTTAAATTGTAAAAAGTAACACAAAAAATTAAATTGTAATCAAAATTTTTTTTTTATTCGAAAGATCAATACGTGACATTAACATTTGAAAATGATTTCGGGCATATGGGCACCGCGGCTGTTCTTGACGAAGCGCATTCTGGACGTCCAATTTTGGGCCACTTTTTCGAGCACTGCTGGCCGTATGTCACGAATAACACGAACAATGCTGGCTTCCAAGGCGTCAATTGTTGCTGGTTTATCAGCATAAACCAGTGACTTCACGTAGCCCCACAGCACGACCTTGGAGGCCAATTGACAGGTCCATTTCTCGAAATCAACCAAAAATGCGCCTCATCGCTGAACACAATTTTGCGATAAAACAACGGGTCAGTTGTCAACTGCTCTAGAGCCCAATCGGCGATAGAAGTATACGAAATGTCAGAGTATACTGAAACAAATAAAAAAAAATTTTTGATTACAATTTAATTTTTTGTGTTACTTTTTACAATTTAAAGTTCTATCTAGCTTAAAAAAACACCCTATATTATACTATATAATATATGATATAGATTTTTTATACCATTATAGCTGTATACTGAAGCATAATAGGTCATTTTCTCTTGAATAATTAAAGTTCTATGTTGTATAACCAGAGGTGTTTGAATTAAAAAGGAGTAATCAAAGTTTTCATGTTTTGTTCATAATAGAGTTGACATAGAAAAAAATAACTAAATAAAAACGGCCATCTCTTCCCCTCTTTTGAACATTGGTAACATGCTTTTGTTCCAAAAATTCAATTGCCACAGAGCTCTATCATTGTGTAAATAATTGACTTATCCTAGGCTCGTATTTGTATTCCATATAGCTCCTTCATTTTCTTTCTTAGCTATATTTTTGCATATGTTTTCAATTATAAAACTTATACTCATGTAGTAATGGGTGGCTGGATCTATCTTAGAAGAGTCTAACTTATTTTTTGTAGTTTATCGATTGCACTTCCTGACCAATTAACACACTTCTATAATACTTATAAGTACTCTATTGATTCTGTAAACCTATTTTCGATAACTACTAACCCAAGCGTATCTTATTCTTTGTCACAATCAAGAAATACTACAAAAAATGCCATTACTTACTTGCTGGGCACCCTAACTTACTAGTACAGTCATTACTTACAGACATATTACGACAGAATCCGACAAAGGAGATCTCTGGAGAGGGGATCCACTGGAGTAAGATGAAACACACTAGGAGTGCCTTCAGTGGGAAGATCCACACATCCACAATATTTGCCCAATGAAATTTGAATAATTTCTTTAATACGTATTTATTATTAAACAAAAAAAATTTTGTTATGGCCATATGACCATTCTACTTGGAAAAATGTTCAAATAAACAGACATTTTTATATTCTTATCTAAATTCGAATAACTTCTGTTATAGTGCGCGAATACAGAGGGTATTAAAGAATTCCATCTCACTTAATTGGGAACCATAGCTTATAGATAAGTTAGGTCGATTCGAACTTAATTTGATTTCTTTTTTATCTATATTCTTAAGCTTATATAATGCTTTACTACACATATAACTCTAGAAAATATATATAGATTAGTTTTTTTCTTTGACGTCTACCGCCAGCTGTGAAACTGTAATATCAAGAGGAAGAAATTCACCTCCGTCTCAAAGGATTGGGCAGATGAAATAAGAATAAAGGAAGGGATAGGGTCGTTTGTATTTCTTCCCTTCATAAAAATATATAAAAGAAATGCTTATTCCATTTCATGGTTTCCATATCAAATGAAAATACACAAGAAAAGGCTATTTCCGCGAATATCCGCGAAGGATATTTCTAGGTGTGCTTCTTTGCCGCGAGAGTGCAGCACGTGTTGTATATAAATTCTTTATATATGCCCTCCTATTCTCTACAGTTTGAAAATACTCGTTTCATTCCATTTAAAAGATAACTTACTTTATATTATATGAAAAATATTTCCTAGAAAACATTTTATAAAATTAAATATTTCATCTGTTTTTTATTTTATATATTATTAATAAGTTTCAATACATATTTATAATTAATACTTTCAAATTTCTAATAGAAAACGTGAAAATGAAAATCTTCAAGAATATCCGACCATAATTATTGAGTATAAATAACTAATATTAATGAACGGAACTACAGTTATCATTGATGAAATATTAAATATTAATTATTAAAATTATATCTGATATTTACATGTTTTTATAACGGCTTTCTGAAAGTTTCATGCTACTCCAACACATACTAGACAAACGCTCTAAACTTCCAATTTTTTACATACGTGGCTATTATAAGATCTATCTGGACTTAAGGAGTAGAACTTTGGGGCTCGGCTAAGCCATCGAATTCCAATTGTACCCAATCCTTAAAATCCAAAATCCTTCGTAAAATCCTCCTTAGTTCTTTATGATTTAAATCATCCATTATGATCACAATGTCTCATTTGTTGCTGATTTGGTCCCAGTCGATATCAGTTCTTTCATGACAAACTTCATATTTCCACTCAAACCCACTAGTTTCAAACCTAGCTACTTCTTCAATTCCCGATAATCCACCAAGGCGTCTAAAAAGGTCTTCGTGACCTTCCATGTTGAATTTGTTATTTGAGTACTACCACCGGGTAGATTCACTACTTGCCTTTAGCCATGCCATTATGTTTACTTGCATTTTTATTTATACTTATATGTTTAAAAAACCGGCTTTCTAATGGTTCAAAACTCATAATTTTGACTGATTAAAGATGATTCCTTAAGTTGAAGAACACGCGTTATTCCGTTGTTACCAAGGTAATATAAAGTTATGTAAATATATAAATAAATTTTATCTAGGCCTGTACATAAGCAAGGTTTATCTTGCAACCACGAAACTGCTACGGCAGGCGTCTGGACGAAGTAAAATTTATTTCGTGTCTAGTACATGTAGTTTTTACAACTTAGTAGCCTGTTCTCTTCGGCTTAATAAAAATAGGAAAGGACATTAACTATAATTAGTACTAAAATAATATAATAAACTTATAATAAGGACGTTGTTAATACAAAATTTAGATAATATATTAATTTAGAAATAAATCATATTTCTTTAATGGTTTTAACCCTAATCAACATTTAAATATATTTCAAAAACGTGAGATAGAAGAAAGGACTAAACACATCCGTTGCCTTGTATTCAATAGTTTAAAAGAAATGAACAAAAATATTTTAAAAAAATGTATTTATTTAAAATATACCAATAGTAATTTTATAAATTAACCATTTTGTATGGCATTAATTGTGTAATAATATATTGACAATTAATATATTAATTTGTAATACAATTAATATATTAATTGTATGGCATTTTTAGTTTTATTTATTTCTCTTTCTACGTTTGCGAATTTTTAGTTTTATTTATTTCTCTTTCTACGTTTGCGAATTTTTAATATCAAATATCACATATGAAAATATAATTTAAATTGATTAAACGCAAAACGCGTTTCTAGCCAAAGTAACACTATTCATTTTCGAAAATTATTAAAACAAAGTAATCAAGGAGGGATGTGTTGGTGATTATGCAATATTACGATGATGTTTATCTCTCCGACTTGGGGAAATTTTGGGATTTCTAATAAATTAATAAACTTTTAGATGAATAGTTTAAACTTTTGATTGTTGAACATTAACATAATACACCGCTACAGATAGGAAATATCTAAATACTCACCAAACATAATGAATCTTAACAGTTCCGACGAACTGGTCGAAGTATTTACTCAATATTTTAATTGCTAAGAGCTAACTAATGGTAATGGTAACACTACTTGATATCGTTTCAAGTCAGAACAGCCCCGATGTATAATTTATGGAAGGAATAATTAATTTACCAAAGAGGAAAAACTATTGTTTGTTCTGCATGTTTGCATTTCCATTGTACGATTTAAGGCAAACAATCCGAATAAACCAGTTGCCGGTTCCATTATCATCAATGTCTAACGTCAATCGTGAGAATATGAACAGTTCAAAATTAATGAGTATTTTCTGAATAACAAGAATCTTATTCGATATCGAGGCCTACAGAAATATTTTACGTCATCAATTCTCTAATGAAATATGATAAATATAGTACTAAGACTCAATAAATATAACATTTTGTAAAAAGGTTCTGCTATGTCGGAAGAATTACGTACAGGTGGGCGAAGATAAATTAAAAGAAAACTACTAAAATTATTTAACCTTTTTTGATTTTTAATTATATTACAAAATTAAAGTTTAACTTTAATTTGAAATTTGAAATCTAACATGTTTTTAGTGCAATAATAATCAATTGCCTAGCTCGGCTAAGTTAGTAACGCAAGAAAGCTAACGAAGGTTGCTTAAAAAAATCAAATTGTCAATAATTTTTTTCTTCTTATACTCCAAAGAACATCCTTGAGCATTACCAAATATTGAAGTTGCGGTTTGGGCAACTGAGTTTTTACAGTTGTAACTCAATAACTGATACTGAAATCAACAATAAAATAATTTAATGTGTATTTACTGTTCGATGAATGATTCCATAATAATTAAATTATTTTTATTTTTCGTGAACGACAAATTTTTTTATTCGTAAACATTTCCCATTGCCAATCGAAAACCGATCAGTTTCAATACCACTTCTAAAAATAACATTTCAAGTTTATGTAAAAAATACAACGTTAAAAATTTAGAAATTACGGTAGCATAAAATGTCTGGCTTTAGATTTTCTGATAAAAAATAATACATTAGAATGTTGACTATTGGCATTCGCAAAGTTTCCTTAAGCAAATATGTGCAAAACACACACGTTCTTTTTGATCTTTGTCAACTTTATGCCTTTAAATGACGTTCAATAAAAGCTAATAAATAATAAAAATAAAAATCCTCAGTTGATTTTATAGTACCTTTGAGCAGCAGATGCTAGCTATAATTTTAAAAATAATATCCTTGAATTTTTTTTTATATCTCCAAAAAACATTTTCATTTTAAAACATTGTGTAAATATTAGATATCTATAACTTATCTAAAAAGTTAAGTAAAATTTTCTCAATATTTTTTAATGACGGCACATTAAAAAATTTTAAAATATGTATTTTTATTTTATTATATTCGTCCAATACACATATACAAATTAGTTCCCATGATAATTTTTCAAAGCAAAAAACCAAGGCTTTGAGGATGGACAGTTGGAAAAAATTGGTTTTAGAATTTATAAGCATTAAAATTATGCAGTGGTTATAAGTTTTTCTTATCAACTATCCTGATAAAAGTGTAGAATATTTATTAGGAATTATAAATTACGAAATCGGGGATGGAGCACCGGCGGGGTTTTATATATAAATAGTGGCGGCAATTAACAGATAGGGAAAGCCATTAGGAGATAAGGAAGGTATCACAGTTCCCGCGCAAACCTTTCTCCCTGCCCCCCCCCCCCCCGTGGAACCGGGAGGCATTATTTATTTATCGGGATTAACAGCAATTAAGGAGGATATAAATAATTTATAAACTATTAGAATTCTCACCAGATTGCACAGTTCGGAATTATTACTAATAGAATAATAATATAATGGCGAGGAAGACCACGAATAAGATGAACAGAAGGAATTGAGAAAAATATGCACGGTCATGATCTGATAAAGAAAGATGTACAAGTGCTCCTCAACTTAAGCCATACATAATATAAGGAAAAATTCTTTTACATAAGGAGAACTATTTATTAGAAAGCCGACGTTTCGACCCACATTGCAGGTCTTCTTCAGGACTAGTAGGATCACACTTGACACTAGATTGACTTCAGTCTAGTAAACAATTTCTCTATGTAAGAGAATTGTTTTTACCTCCACCCGAACCATTTTCTTCCTTTGAAATATATAAGGTCATACATACGTATACTATAAGTCATATTTAATAATAGTAAAAATACAAAACTAAAATATAAAAAGTGCCTTTTGAGAAAAATGTTGAAAAATCCGAAAAGCAATTACCTAAAGCTCCCTCAACTCATATACAAAATTTCAACCCTCCAAACCAATTTTGTGAGGGAGTGTAGAGAAGTGAAATTCTTAAAGTTCTTAGGAATGAAAGAAAAACTGGAGACTCTTTTTACATACATAGTTATAGTTTCATATTGTGATAATGCATTATTTTCGGGATAAATACAGTTTAAAAAAAAAATGAATTACCAACATTAATGTAAATAAAACTATCAAAGTAAGTTTAAAGTTTGAGTAATTCCCCCAACATATAAATTTATTTTTCGAAAATATACAATCTTATTGACATAGTAAATAAACATTACAAAAAATTTCATTAACCACTAGATTGGACACCCAAACTGGTAAAAACATTACTGACAGCCACATTACCACAGAATCTGACAAGGAAACTGAAACACCTCTGGAGCAGTAACCTAATACAGTGTGATGAAACACGCGAGTAGTGTCTACAATGAGAGGTTTCTCCATCCATATTTCCACCTGAACACCTTAGGAAAAGTTTAAAAAAAAAAATTCAAAACTTTCATATTAACAATCCAAATTAAATTAGATACAACCATAAATAAAATTATCATTATTAAAATGTTGTGTAGAAACGAATTCAATTTTATTACTAACAATAACCATTGTATAATATCTCAATTTAAAAACCTGGAATAAAAAAAAAAAAGTTGTTCATAAGGCGAGAAATACAATTATTACTATTAAACTATAACGATTACTAATAAAAAAATTATTTGTTTAATTTCCATTAGAAGCGTTTTCTGATCTGTATATTTTTATTTTACTAAAAATCACAAAACAATTAAGATTATCTTGTACAGTTTTTAAAAAAAATAAGTTTAAACTACTCGTAATAGATAAATTATTAGGTATTCAAAATATAATCAATGCTTGAAAATAATAATGTACTTTTATATAAATGTATCAATAAAAATATAATTTTAACTAAAAACACAATCAATAGAAGAAAGCTGAATTTAATGGTTTTCTTGAACAAATTATATGTAAAGGCAGATCCATTGTATTGGGTCTGTTAAGCTCGAACCACAGCTTAGGTTTCTCATTAGTGAAGCCTATTAAAACCATGGTATCCATTTCCCGTGTGCTACTTTACTTACATCATTATTTCACAGGGGAGCTGATGAATCTGGGATAGACTTTTCAAGAATAATTACTCACAATTAATATTTTGTCTTTTGTAAATTATCGCATCAGATTGCAGTTATTTTTTTTAAATTATTATCGTTAAATTAATACCAAGTTAAATAAGAGCAATGTAAATTGTAAATATAAACATTTTTTTTTTTTATTAGACCTCATATATGCTTCCTTAAGATAGGATTGATGTTTATAGCTTCATTATTAGAATGCGATTGGAAAAATCATTTTAAAAATCGTTGTGTCTAAAATAACGGAAAAATAGCCAAGCAGCCAACGTTTTGCCAATTCAGGCATGCTCAGGGCATTCATAATAAAAAAATCACATCAATGAAGATCAAATTCAGAATATCTAAAATCAACCGCCAAAAGTGACACATCAATCAGAAATAGCAACTTCAATACAAGGGATTCAAAAAACATTTCTAATACTTATTACGTTAATTTTTGAGTCTTTGCTGATCTTGATTAATAACTTTATACGATTTAATTATTATTGAGTATTATCTATAATATGTACTAAATAAAAAGATACAATATTCCAAGAAGATACACCGTATACTGAGGTTGTTATAATACTACTTTTTTTATTTTTATTTTTTAATTGTTTAAAACGAATACACCGAATACACTGATCGACAAGGACGACTGTTGCCAGCGTGAAAAAAAATTTAAAGAACAGTGCTCCTCAACTTAAGCCATACATACTATGGCTGTAATGACCAGATTCGGGATTTAAACCTGTCTAAACAGCAAGCTGGAGTTTTAACTTCCAGACTCAATGGGTGGAATCTACTCGAAATAGAAGTAAGAATATTTTTATCGTGGCCGCCATAGTGATTTCAAGGATTGCTTCTCTGAAGAAAATGGTATTTTGTTTTGTAGTGACATTTGTTCAGTTGTTGTTAATAATTATTATAGTTATTCCATTTAATATCGATGTGTACTTATTACATTAAAAAAATATTAAATATCACGAACATCCTTCCAAACGCCAAGCATGCAAGATTTAGTTTAATATTTTATAAGTTAATAGCTTAATAAAACAACAAGTTTCATCACTTAGCTCCAAGAAAAACAAGTCATAAAAATATGATAAAACACCTAAGTTATTTAGTTGAGCAACTGCTCCAAATAGATCCCCTCAATAATACAACCGAGGAAAATCAATGTTTCCGAGAAAGCAACTCTGTTCTAAAGCAAATTGTTCTCTCGACCTACAGCTACTAATTAATTTATCTTCTGACAGAGTAGAAATTAAATTTAAATTACTCAATCTATTAAGAAATTCTGGAAAACTAAACAACCAACCTTTCAATAAAAATTTATTGAATAATTTTATTTATTAGTTTTACCTGATTTTTGAGACCTTTTCTCTGGATATATGGGCTAACCTATGAAGTTAAAAGTTATAAGCAGTAACCATTGATGATGGTGAGGTGATTCAGCGAATATATATGTATATGTGTGATCTAATTTCAGTGACTTTCATAGATTTTAATCACTTTATCGACTATGAAACTATTAATTAAAAGACTCAGAGCCCCTTGAATTAAAACTGTTAAAGGTATAAGCCTGTATCGCCTTAACGTCATGCGTTACTCTATCTAGCGCCGTGGCTCCAGTACTGATTCATCTATTTCTGATATCGTTCGTAGAAACCAAACCACTCCCACTTTTTACTTAATCCTCTTTCTATCCTATCGGCTTGAATTATTGAACGGAAAAAAAATTGTTATCCTTTAACTCTTTTCCATGCCAATGCTTTAATTAAAGAGTTGGTTGATATAAAGAGTAAAGTATAAAGTAAAAAAAAATCCTTTCAAAAACTACTAGATTTGAAGTTAGAATATTCAGTATATTGTTATAATTTAATCGATTCAAACAAACCGAACACTCATATTTTCGGCGCATACCAAGGCGCAGGTGGGAGGATTTTGTTGGGCAGTAATCCTTCTGTTTCATTCCATGTCTGATTTTCATTTCTGATTCTATCAGTTCAAATTTATACTACTTTCATAAGGATATAATTTTGGAAAATAATCAACAGTTAGTTTGATCAATTTCAACAGTTAGGTAAAAAATGTACCATCGAGAGCCATGTACGAATTAATGGTAAAGTTTTTCAGTTTAGTAAAACATGGGATATTTACATGGTCTTGGATAGTTTCATATGAAATGTCCCTTTTTAATTACTTCTACCACTATGCTTATTATGTTTACGGATTGTAATGATCGTTTATTGATCTTCTTTTTGATAATATTTACTTTCATAAAATGAAAAAACAAAGTTTAATATGTCATCTAATGTATCACGAAAGATAGTGAAAAAACTAAACGAGTCTTCTGACTTGTAGAATTTTTCACTATACTTATCAACTTATAAGGGTAAAACATTTTAAACTGATTCTCAAGTCCTAAACGCATTTTTAGCGTTTATTTTATATCGAAACACTGAATTTTTCAGTCCTGGGATTACAAATTTGATAACCAATTCAGGAAAATTTATATAAAATGAGGATAAAGATTTTCAATAAAAAAATCTTTATTTCATAAAAAATTAACCTTCCCTTTGAAAACGGAAATTTAACTTGAAACGACCCAACAAAACGCTTCTAATGTAGAAACATATGACGTAGCTAAATGATATTGCTTTTGAATAAAATAAGGATACTACCAATATTTTAAAAAAATGGGTTACGGACTTCCGACTGGTCCTTCTTAAATTGAACTTCCTTCTTCCCTGGGAGCAGACTTTTTCTCTTAGCGCAGCAAGGAAGGGGAAGAACAGAGCCCAATCCTCATGGGCTGAAGATTAGGCTAAGAGTAAGATGTAGGATAATGGAGCGGAGTGCCCCTAACCACTCCTGCGAAAGAATGGGGGGGGGGCACGGTGCCCCAAATCCCCCCACATAACTCCGAGCTGGGGCTTAGGGCGCGGTCACTCTAATTTAGTTGGGTCCAAAGGGCGATCGCTCTTGCTAAGCCCGGGCTTACACCTGTCTTAGCCTGTCCCTTCAACTTTATTTACTAATCTCTTCCAGATCAAGTTTTAACGGTTCCCCCTCGCAGTTCTTTCTTGCTACTTTAAGCTAGGCCGATTTGTTCCTCAACAAGCAAGATGGCTTACACCATATTTACTACTCAATACCATACCTTCACATTTTTATTTTTTTTTATCTGAAAACTTCTTTACACGCGTTGAACGATTTTTGTTAGGAAAAAATTATGGCGTCACCGGCATGCTCCTGAAGTATTGCGTGAGAATGGCGACGCCTAGCGGTCTGTGTATGAGTTATAAGATTGATTTTAATCAATTTTAGTTTGAAGGTAAGAAATAGATTAGTATATGGATAATAATATTTAATAACTAAAAGATCGTTTATTGGCTGTGCAATGCATAATTATAATAACTTAAAACATCAATAACTAGTTAAACTTTTCGTTTCCAGGAAAAGAATTTATTTGTCATTGTGAAATGGCTTGTATGTAAATAATTAAGTTGCTAATGTATGCAAATACACGGATTTGGAAGATTTAAATAATATTATTGTATTATTATTTCAATTAAATTTTATTGATATTTTGATATGATAAAGCCCGTCATTTGTTTTGATTTACAAATAAACTACTAGAAAATGTAGATAATTATTGTTCGGAGTGTCAATATATGTGAAAACCAGACTAATGTTAATAATTTAAATTTACAAATTTCAAATTTTAATAATTCAGATTATAATGATTTGAAAATTCAAAAAAGAACACAGATTTTACGGAATTTTGAACTTTAAATTCAGTCGGCAGTCCTCATAACTGCGTTTTTTTTTTGTACTTATTCCGCAGGTTTTCAAGTTTTTCTTTGGAGTAGTTAAAGTCCAGACAAGTGACGTCACGTTACAGCACTCCTACGCCTCATCTTATCTGTGTCGGGCGTGTCCCCCACCATTTCTTTCCAATAAATTAGTAAAAAATCAATAACCCACGCATTTTATTGGTTCACCAACTCACCTAGAGCATTTAAAAGTAAAGGTCAATATCAATGCCTATATGCTGTGGAATGCCTTACTATGAATAAGAAAGCCCAGGCAGAAAAATTGGAGATCAAAGAAGGAAAGATCTTAAGAAAAATTCTTGGCCCAATTTAAGAATGCAAACGATGGCATAACAGTGAGTTGTACAGTTATGTTCAAAACCATGGGGTGTTATGAGCAAATGGAGAATTGCAATTGATGGCCTTTTGTTAAGAATGAAACCCCTACGATTGACGAACCGTATGTTTACCTATTTTTAAGAAAAGAAGACCAAACCTGCCTGGTTCGGAGAGGTTGAAAGATTAAAAAGAAATGGAGATTTCTTGCGAGGATGTTCTAGAATGGATCCGTTCTACATCGGTTGTTATATAGACACACTACCCATAACACACTATACATTCAGTTTATTTATAGAAGTACAATCATCAAAATTAAAAACCGAAATTTCTTTTATACCTAACCTAACAGGCAAACAGTTACACGCTGCTCGTGCTCATGGTTCAAGAAATATATAAATTTTAACCCGTATAAGCCCTTGTTGACCCGCAATCATAAACAAGCCGTTGTGTTGGAAGGTACAAAGACACCTGGATTCGGTTCCAATCCTTGTAGTTATTATTTATACAAGAGCAACTACAACGAGCCGCCCAGCAGCGCCATGTTAATTGGCAACTCCCACTATAAATCCCTAGTAATATTTCCCTTTGAATCCCCGGCCCAAGCAGTAATCCCCATACAGCGCTACCTGCGGTGTATAATTCCATTTATTACCCAATGCATTCCCATAACATCCAACCAATACAATTCTGCTGAATACTATATGTATGGTATAATAAATTCATCAGGTTCATACGAAATATAAATATTAATATAAAAATTCATAGCACTCCAATTCACGAGTTCGCAACCCCCCCCCCACAGATTTTTCAAAGGGAGTAAAAAATCCTGGTATGTGCCATCCTCCGGAGGAACGGAAAATGGTGTCCACAGACCGTTCGTTGTCAGATAAAGCAGTCACTCTAAAGCAGTGGTCACTCTAAACCATTTCTGATCTGCGCCCTCTGTTCAAACGAAAGACTTCCACGCCCCTCGCTTGCACAAAATTTGTATGGGCATATGAAGAAAATCTACAACTATTTTATTAAAAACAAAATAGTTAGTTTTACTACCACAGGATACAACATTATAACTTTCAATTTAAGATAAAGAAGTACTAGAAAGAGAAAATGACCAAAACTTGCTCCCATTAAGATCATTGTACCATGTCCCCTACCTGGCTGCAAACCAACAACCTTAGGCATAGAAAGTTGTTAAGCTAACCATCACACCATCGGTTACCCCGAAAACTTTAGTTTGACTATTAATTACAATAATGATAATTATAATCAATCACCCCTGTTAATATATACCTTTCAAGCTTCTATGTAGTAGTGAGCTCTTAATTTCTTAGTGATTCATTGAGAAATTTGATAAGACGAGTAAATTAACTGATCTGAACCTCATATAATCTTAAACTATGAAAATTTACTTAAGCTTTTCCCCCATTAAAAATCTGAAGGTGCTCCTATTTTTCGCAAATATTTTCCCCCAGCATACCTGCACCTTCAACAGACACTTCTCCATTACAGAGATCTGATGCAAATAACACTTCCTATGCTAAACCCTTGTCACCCGCTTACAACTGCAATCTGTATCTGACGTATCCGTAATATCATGTCACCCTTATTCGTAAAAATATCCATACGGCTTGTACGTCTGTCGCGAACATCTTGCCTAGATTCGATAATATTGTATTGCCAATTTTGTAAACTATAAAGCAATAAACGTAAACTAATTTTAATGAAATACAACTAAGGACACTGAAATTGGTCATTTCATTAGTTTTTTACTACCAAATTGTAGATATAACTAATTAAACAGGCTGGAAATTAAATATATACTAAATTAAGATAATAAATAGATATTAAAATTGTCAGTCACCTTTTTTCAAAAATTACTTTAGGATATCGCTAAGAACTTACAAAAAATTAACGATGTTAATATTTAATTATTTATTTTATTCTATTTTTACGTGGAGAAGCTGTTTACTTCAGACTAGTCTGACGTTCCTGGTTTTACATCCGGTAGTGAGAGAAAAATAATTGTATCTGCTGTTAGCCATTGTAGGATCCCGTGAGATCTGCAGACCTTCCTGTGGCTCATCTAACCTCTGTAATTTTGTTACCCATAATTGGAGGAAACACCTCCAATGTGATTTTGACATACACAACCGTTCACAGTACAGTCTCCACTACATGCTTAGCCTAAGAACCTTCATAGATTGATCGTCATAGTTTTTTATTAATTGATAGCGATTTCCGAATATGTTCCATCTGGCATATAGAAATTTTAAAAATGGTTAATCGTAATCATAATCAGCGCTATTCCACCCTGAGGAATATTAAACAAATATAACCAATGGTTCTTCGAAATTATAATTCCTTCCAATATTCATAGCAAATTGTACGAATTTATTGATGAAAACTGTTTTGTTTCTTCCAAATTTTTTATTATTCCTTTATTTTAGTCAATCCCATTTTCAAAATAATTTTATCAAATTAACCTAATCTCATCATCACACGACTATTCCTGAATCGAATTGATCAACGACTCAATTTCCAAATTAATTTCATTAGCAATACCAAACCCGCAGGTAAACTTAATCGCATTACCTTCCCACGCCAGTATTTTATAAGGTCAATTTAATTCCCCTCTATAACACCTTGAATTGAGTTTACCTGTTAATTTTTTTTTATAAGGTTTAAGTTGGTACTAGATTAGTAACTTTTTTCTCTACCACTGTAAATCTCAATTTTCGTATTATAGTTTTAAGTGGTCGTTTAATTATAGATATATTACACTAATTTTATTTATTTATGTAATTATTAAGATTGAACATGAATCAACTGAGCGATCTGAAAGTTTTTAAGAATTCAAATAAAATCCAACATTTGAATCACTGAGCGGTACTAACGTTCTAGTCTGTTTTGGTGAAAATTTTGATTTCATTAAAAGAATATCGAAACCGTAGGATTATTACATATAAGCACAATTATATTATTACTTTGCATTACCATACAAATAAATTTATAATCCCCCGGTATTGCCAAAAATTTAAACAAGAGGTGTACAAGATTAGTAAGATAAATTGAC
Source organism: Troilus luridus (assembly GCA_964056705.1). NCBI lineage: Eukaryota > Metazoa > Arthropoda > Insecta > Hemiptera > Pentatomidae > Troilus > Troilus luridus. Next base: position 26,937,066 of record OZ057414.1, read on the forward strand.
TTACTTGTATTTCCAAAATCGTTACAAATCGTTACAAATACCTGCGGTGTATAAAATTTAATATTTGGAAATAAAGGATTAAAGGTATACTTATTAAATTTTTACAGTACATTATTTTTTGTATTATTTTAGTACTTTAAATTATATAAATATCTATTCATTATATCTTATAACTTCCAAATGTCATGCATTTCTATTTTTTTTCAATTTCAATTCATTTTTTATTACACAAGATAGAACGAAAACTGTTATACTGTACATAAATAGAACATAAACTAATATATATAAACCTACCCTACTACAATCTACAAATGGTCTTGGACCATTCATTCAGTATCAGTAAATCGGTAGTTTTTTCTCCCAATTACCTGCGTAACAGAGGCTATATGAGCACCGGGAGGGTCCCATTTATAGTTGATAACAAATTAAATAATTGATCTGCCTTTGTCGGATTTGAACCTCGAACCTTCATCAGGACATCAACTTTCTCAAACTATTATATATATATATATATATATATATATATATATATATATATATATATATATATATATATATATATATGTGTAAATAATTTAAAAGTAAAAACTTGAATGGAAAAGAAACCAGGCACAACCATTAATTTTCTGACTATATTAGGCCTGGATAAAATACTCCAGGCTCTGATGGCCTGTAACGAATAGGATTTAGGGATCCGACTCCAGAGTTTAATTAAAAACCTATCTTTTTTCTTGTTTTCTTTTTTGTTTCTGTGATACAATTGTATTCCTGCCACTACACTAAATGATCTCTTCGGATGAAAAAGCTCCATCCGCCCTCATGAACAACTGCCATTATTACTGAACAAAAGATCGGGTGATTGGTCACATTCCCGCGAGCCAGCGAGCTCGGATAAAAGTGGGTTAGGTTTGATTGCTGCTGTCATGGCCACAGGCGAACGCAGGCAGATCTGCCCGAGCACAATGCGTCCTTGTCCATCCTATTACTCTTCCAAATTGGGTGCCCGCTCTTTCCTACTGTTGACGATTCGTATCATTCATTATTAATGATTTCATTAGTATGATAATTCGGAAGAAAATATCACTCAGAATGGAAATGGAAAAAAGAAAATGTTTAAACTTTATTTATCCTTATCAATTGACATAGAGAAAATGTGTCACTCTTTTATTTACTCGTATGCTAGACCATAATCTTTATAATGAGAAATATAAAAAACAAAAATATTCTAAAATGCAAATTATGAAAAATTCATCGAATATCATAAAAATTCATCGAAGGTGTAAATTTAAATTATTAGCAAACAAATTATTAAAAAATACTTTTATTAATGGAATTAGGATCTTTCACTTTCAATACACTTCTCCCAACTTGAAACGAGCATTTCTATCCCCGCTCTGTAGAAATTAGGTGTCAAAGAAGAAGCTAAGTCTTGGAAGGCCGATTTCTGGGCATTTTCGTTCTCAAATTTTTTTTTCTTAAAAAATTATCCAAACAATGGAAAACGTAAAAATCAATAGGAGCACGTTCCCAATCGGGTGAGCTGCTGGGCCTCGGTCAATTCATGCGGTACCCATATTTCCAGCTTTTTTGTCTTACCAAGCTCCTTAAGGTGCCTGGAAACAGTCATGTGACTTGCTCCAAGTTGTGAACCTGATTCACGACTGGTTTGGGAAGGGGCCGCTTTGACCAGCTCTTTCAACTTTTCGTTGTCCAACTTAGTCTTCGGCCTACCACATTCTTTGTTGGTTAGGTCATAATCCCCAGACAAAAATTTTTCTTTCGCTCACTGTATCTTCACCGTAAACAATATTAATGTTTCGGAACGCCTTCGTGACGCTATGGCCAAGTTTAAATTCGTAGAAAAAAATTATACGAATTTCCGCCGAAGACATAATTTTATTCATATTTATTTTTAAAATGTTGCTTCACTTTCAAAAGAAAAAGTAAGACTGATTATGAAAAAGGATTTAATGATCTTTCAAACGGTTTACATAACATAATTGTTTGTGTACAAATAATCTAACCCTTAATGAAAATATAACTGTAAATAAACGACATTGACATTTTATCCGTTACGACCCACTAATATATTTTTTTTTAGTAGGTAGGATGAAAGTAACGATAATATGATCTTATATGTATTCGAGATACATTTAAATGAGAAATATGACAAACAAATTATAATAAGAAACAGGACAACGAAACTAAAATAAAAAACGAATAACGTTATATCGTATATATATTTTTTAAATATAATCTTTATTTCTAATATGTTACTTCTTTATAATAAATTTTCTTTAGTAGGTGGGAATAGGCAACAATAATATGGCCTTACATATATTCGAGATAGATTACTGTCGTTACAATAAAAAATATAACAACAAAAATAAACGAAAAAACAAATTATGAATAGTATCTTTTCACAGTCTGGTAATTATTATATATAGCTTTGTATTCAGCTAACAGTTTTATTTCTTCTTTATATCTTTCTTATTGAATTATAAAATAATAAACAGAAACATTTAAACTGTTTATTCCAAAAAAAATATATATACTAATCTATTAATTCTTTATATTTTTATTAATAAGGTGGAAATAAGTAACAATATTATGTCCTTATACATATTCGAGCTATATTATAATTATAATAGTAAGTAAAAGAGCAACAGAACTAGTTGATATAACAAATTACGAAAAAACCTCAAATGTCATTGTAGTTTTAATATTTATTTCTAATCCGTCAGTATAAAAAATATGTTATTCTATATATTCTTTAGTAGAGGGGAAATAAGTAACAATAATATGACCTAACCACCTATTTTTCGAAATCATGAACGGAAACCGGGGTTTTGGTAATAAAATAAATCTAATGAATCTATTGATCAATTAATACTCGCTTAAGGCTATGATTATTCAATAAATTGGATGAGTTTTTTTCTTTAATTTGTGTCCGTATAATTTTAATTTCGACAAAAATGACCTTTTTAAAATAACAATTGAAACAGAAAACGCAGAGTGCTTGTTTTTTTTGTGGAAAAGGAAAATTGTAGTGCGTAGAAAAGTTGGTAGATCGTTTTGGCTTGATTGTAAATAGCACAATAAAAGTCAGATAGTGTACTTCATGGAGTCCCTAGCAAATAAAGTTCTGAACTTTTATTATTGTTGAGGGTTTTTTTCCTTAAGGCTCCTTGAAAGGAAGAAAAAAGGACACTATCTAGACTCTAACTTTCTGTACCTTAGCATAAGTCAAGTAAATATACTGTTTGTAAATTACTTTTTTACAAAATTTCCACTATTTTTTATTTTGGCCGTAAATGATGTTCTTCAAATAGCGATTATTAATTTGAACAAATACTATAATTATACTTAAAATACTCTACATATTCCCCACTAATTGTTTTTTCAAATATAGATTTTACAGACTATGACTATTATTTCAATTATTGGAGTGATTTTTTAATTCCATATAGATATTTCTAAACTAATCGGAGCACTAGTAAGCCATCATTTTCATGTAAAAACCACCAGAACCCATGAATGGTATTGGGTTCAGTAAGTGTTAGAAACTGTACTGTTTCTAGGACAACAATTGTACTGAAAGGAAATTAATTATTATATAAACTCTCATATAATCCTAAATACAATAAAGGTTTTAGGGTTGGTACATTTTTGCATAAGGACGTCCGTAAAAATGTAATTTTCAGCTTCTAAGACACGTAAGTTATCTCATAGTTATCATTGACTTATGTTTTTGTTTTTTTACATTATCCCAACTAATATATTTATATTAACATTAATATATAAGATATTAATGTAATTGCCTATCGAAGTAAAAAAATATAAACTAGATAAGAGGTGTAATAGATTAGTGATAGTATTCAACTACTTTGTACTTCGAAAGACATTAAACAGAATTAGATTTATCAAAACGAACGAGGAATTATCCATTTTTTTTTTTGTTTTAATTAAAAAGATAAAGTGTTCCTTGGTTTTAAAAACAGAAATTGTCTGAAGTAAGTTATTTTAATTAGTATGCAAAGATTAAGTAAAACTGTTTTCTTTTTAACCTTATGTGAAATTTTAATTTAATTTAATTTAATATATTTATTAATGTGCCTTATTTCCAATCTAAAGAATTTCTACTTCAATTTAATTCGAAAAAAACATTTTTTTCTCTTCTTTAATGTAAATATCAAAGCCAGTGAATGTGATTTAAGATCAAAGACTCCATTTCACTTAGTAGGATCGAAGGCCCAGGAAGGAGAGAAGTTGGCTGTTTGATAGCGCCGCCGGAATCGCTAAGTTCTCAAGTTGGAAGTTTACTTAAAATGTCTGCTGCTTTTTTATAGACTATGAAGGGAGGGCCTAAACTTAGAAGTCAGTGGACACTCGGCTAAGTTAGAACTTTTCTTTCGTCGATATTTTCTTAAGTAAATTTATAATAGAGATTTTACAAAAAATGCAACAGATGTTATAAAAAAGTTAATTTTCGTGATCCAAAAAAGTTATATTTAGTGATCCAGGAACTGTATTTTGTTTCATAATAATTTGGTGCCTTAATGCATGTTCGGATACAGCTAAAAATATTAGATAACATAAAGAAAACAAAACTATACGTTAACTACTTGGTTTCTCAAGTATTTTAGATACTAAATATTTCGATGTAGGGATTTTCCATCCTTTATTTCCCTTTGAGTTTTTTCTCAGTTTTATAATTTTGAATTATTAATAATAATTGATATTTATTAATTTATAATAAGTAAAGATATGAAATAAATCAAGTAAGTTAGATACAATATCTAAATTGTATTAATTATAATAAGTTACATCAGATTTCAATACTTTAGACTAGAGGCGATGTCCTAAATAAATTGCACATTTTATTAAAAATTATTATTACTTTTAAATATTTAATTTGAGTATAATATTTAATTACTAATTATGTTATTAAAGTTGCTAAGTATTGTAGTTATTTTTATATTTAACTCCATATTTATTTTGGATTTTTTGTTGGGTTTTTACTCATTTTTATAAATAAACATTAATATACAAAAATATTATAATCTGCTGATTGTGAATAATTTTTTTAGACCATTAGAATTTCGACAGTGCCTGGAAAAAAAAGGTCATAAAAATCCTGATACATATTTTTGAGAAGGTAATAGGCCTGACTTCCTCGTTCGTGACTGAATAATAAGGATAGCAATAATAATAATAATCACGAAGGCTGTTAGCAAGTTAGGGCCATTGGAGGGGGGGTTCGTGTGCCCTGGAAAAGTGGCCCATAAGTTCGTGAACGTAAGGCCCTATCACCTGATCAAGGGTTTCATCGCTCACTTAATGAGTCGTAATAGTCATGTAGGTCAAATTTGATAATGAGAGATTGAGGGTTTCGTATTGAAATTAACAGTATCATTATTGTAGGCCTTGACAGCTTGCATTTTGATGAAACTGATTTAAAAATACTGGAGAGAACGGAAATAGGGTGAACGAGAATAGAGAGCAAAAAATAGAAGAATTAAGTTGCGTGCAAGCCTCACTAGAGTAAAATAATATGAACGATTATTACACGTTTCTTTTCCTTTTCTACGACGTGCGTGAAGTTGTAACCTATGATCAAAAACATGATTTTTATTTCCTCTGGACTAAATATTTCAGCCCTTAATTTTATATAATTACTCTCCTGTTCATTAAATAAAAAGAAAGGTTCATATGAAATTATGCAACAAAGTATAAGTATCTCTGGGTATAAAAAATGTTTTAGAAAAATAATTAATGTTTATCCACTTTAGTAGAATATTATTTTCAAATAAAGAGTTTCCCATTGTACAAAGTCAAAATAACAAAAGTCTGAGCACATAAAACAGTGTCTGTATAGGCAATGTTAAAATTGTTCTTAAAAAAATAAATAAGTAGTTTTGCATTCCTATTGTGCCTTAGTGACAAGGTTACGATAAAGAAATAAATGTTTTGGTATCTGTTCCGCAGATTGTCGCTTCGAGTTGAGTTACAAGTTTTAACTGTTTTTTGTTTTTCCTTCTAATATTTTCCAATAACAGAAGTTATCAAGAGCTTCAATTGTGAAATAGAGAATGTAATTATGGGGTATGTTGTATACTTCAGTAATCACTTGATCTAGAAATGAACGTTTCAACAAACATATATCATCTTATATACTTCGACATATCGGTTGAAACTTTTGTTTTTTGGTGGAATGATTAACCAAAATCTACTCATCCATAATTAAATTCTCTTTTGCATACGAAAGCTCAGGACAGATTATATTTTTGGAAAATATTAAAAATAAAACGAACAAACAGTTAAAACTTGTTGTTACTCATCTACAAGAGACAACCTTCGGCGGAATGTTTTCTTAAATTAATTTTATGCAATTGATAGCTTTCAGATTTTTAGAACAAGGATGGATCCTGTATCGGAATACTACAATAACAGATAATCTGGAAATGCCCGAACAAAAGACCTCTATTGAAATAAGACAATTGAAGTAGTTCGGACATGTCTTGAACGAGGATGGTAACGGGTGACGTTCCCGAGGTCACCCGAGAATCTTTTACAAAGAATATATTCAGAGAATGTGAACAAGAGAAGCAAAAGCCATGATTCAATTGAAGGATGTGTCGGGACCGGGAAGAATTGGACTGAAGCTCCTCCACAATAAATGGCACAAAGAAGAACAGAAAGAAACAGATTTTTTACTGGTTTTTGTTATTTTATTTTATTGTTGTTTTTCTTATTTTGGAAAAACTGGATCACCTTGATGGTAAATGGGGAGCAGCATAGGCTTTCTAGTACCTATATATAAATATAAATGCGGCAATATCCATATGTGCTATTTTTTTATTTTCTACCTCGATACCCAACATCATTTATTTTTATTGCTGGATAATGAGTCTTTTATCATTGCTTCTGCGATACTTATCGAGTCTGATGGAACAGCTAATTTTTGAACGAGAGATGTGGTCAATTGAGCTCCTTTAATATTTCCTGTGTATATAAATATGTTTATAAACATAAATTAAGAATTAAATTTCCTTGTCTATTTCTATATAATTTGCGATTTCGGGATATGAAATTGAATATATTTACAAAAAATTCAATTTTTGATAATTTTAAATTATATCAAGGGAAGTAGGTTTGTTTGTTGTTGCTTAGAGGCGTAAAACCCTAGGGTCATCAACGCCAGTAGATTTTTGATTTTTATAATTATTTATCTTTAAAAAATAAAAATAAAAATAAATAAAACATTCATATACACACACATACTAATAAAAAATACATCTATAATAAGGAAATAAAACTATCGGGAAAAACATCAAATGCATCTATAGCAAGGACAATGGAGGATCAAATATTGGTTATTAATTTACAGTTTGTAATGAATTTCACCACTTTGTCGATTTCAGATTTGCTGTCTCTAAGTGCTTTTCTAACATCGGGTGGTATTTTGAGCTGATTTAGTGCTTTTTTATAGGAGTAGCATTCCTCAAACATATGTCTGATGCAAAGATTTTTATTACACCTAAGGCATATCGGTGGTGCAGCCTTTGTAATGAGATGTGCGTGGGTAAGCCGTGTGTGTCCTATTCTACGGCGAGCAATAGCCACCTCTTCATGGCGTTTACTACGATTAGATGTAGCCCAAGGCTTTACTTCCCTTTTTATATATTTCAATTTACTGGCTGGACTTTCATCCCACATTGCTTGCCATCTTTTGTCTATACATTCTTTAAGTCTCATAAGGGAAGTAGGTATTTTATCACGGATTAAGACTTATTGTTAATAACATTAAAGTGTATACCAGGCAAAAAGCATGAACATGAAAAAAAAATTAATTTAAAATTTTTAACTTATGGGATTAAATATATTTACAAATTATACACCGTTTATACAATTTTATAATATATCAAGGAAAATATTTTATCATGTACACAGGCCTGCAGTCAATAATATTAAAATGGGAACTTGCAAAACAACATAAAAAAAGTTAATTCAAAATTGTTAAATTTTATAAAAGTATTTCATTTGTAAATATTTTATATTTCTATCTGATTTAATAAATGATAAGACCGTTAATATCCTGATTAATTAGAAAATTCAATGATCAATATTGAAATAATTGTTTGCAATAAAAATATTTTTGTTTCATAGTATACTGCTGCCTATCAAAAAAATAAAAATGACGTAAAAAAAAATGTATTAAAACAAAGATAACAATACCTACTTATTAGTTTTGACATTTCGGATGATAGATAACACCATGAAAATTAAAATATTTTAATCTAACATCAATGTCTTCAAGAGGGTATCGTGGTCAGGCATATGAAAATAGTAACAATTGTACGTGACAAAAATCAATAATATTTGGCTGATCCCACAAAAAAAATCGAGATATAGGTTTCAACATTTTTGAGTGGTTTTGTGAAGAAATCACAAAACAAGTAACTAAAATAAAATCAAGAAGAAATACATGAAAAATTAGGAAGGTTTTAATATTTGATCGGCCTCAAATTCCAGAGATTTTGGTCAAAAATTGTTAAAAGCGTTAGTTTTAGGAATAAACAAGTGTATTTATTTTGGGATAAGAAGAAAAGTAAACTGAGAGTAAAAGAAGGCCGAAAAAGACAAAAGAAATAAATCTAGAAGAAAGCGGAGGGACAGTGAGTGGGAACTAAGCCCCAGTGGCAACCCTAATCTACTTAGCTCAGTATTCATAGTCCGCTCTTCCCTGCTTTATTCATAGTCTCTTCTCTCTCCTGGTCTTCGTGTCCCACAAAAAGACAGCCTCAGTTTTATCGTCCCACTAATTCGGGAATGCCATGCACCTGAATTCGACAGTGATCAATGTAGGCCAAACAATTCTGCATGCGTTATGATCATGCACTCATAATAAGTGAATATTACATTTTTAAAGATATAATTTGTAAACCATATTAATGTAGTTGGGAATTAGGTAGGTATTTCAACTTTTTTTTCTCGTTATAACGCGGAATTGCGAAACTTAAATGCGGTTAATATTATTCAAGTTACAGCGTCACGAAGATTAAAATGGGATTGTAAAGATGCTGGGCTTAATAAGGAAGGAATTCCAAAGACCTTAATAGGTGGTGCACCGACTGGGAAGCGTCTGAGGGGTTGACCGTGACATAGGTGGGAGGATTGCGTTAAAGGTCATCTGGCGTATCAAGCAAAGATTGGTGGGATCGGCGTCAAGCCTTCCGGTTCGCTAAACCTTATTATTATTATTATTTTCATCGTTTTATCCGACAATTCATACCTCTGATACACAGGGTTCTAGAGAGGTCGGTTATTAAAATATTTAGAGAAAAAAATAAATTAGAATTAAATCTTGGGGTGCTGGGCACCTCAGTGTGTAGGGTGCTGAGTATAGTTACAGGTTCAAATCCGGCTTTGGCAGATAAATTATTTAATCTGCTAACAACCACGGATGGACTGTGGGATCTACAGACCCTCCTGAGGCTACCCAGCCTCTATAAAACTGGTAACCTAACTTGGACGAAGAAACACTAAATAATGATGCTACATTCTTATATTCTGCATTGTAAACATCGAAACCTTTGCTCCACTCTTATATGTATACATGCATACACACATGCATTTTTTATCGAGGAACGGAATCACCCTTTTATGATATTTTAATAACGGAGGTGTTACGTATGCACCGATGTGTCTATAATACATACATTAATTACTATTTAAATAGTTGTGAACAAACGGAAAGGTACTTTTTTATTAACGAATTTCGGATTATTTAGCAAAACAAGCACCTAGGAATTTAGAGCAATAGAGATAGTCCTTGGAGGATACTGCCACTGTCCGTTGTGTGGAGACACCGCAGTACGTGTCATTGTGGTAGAAGACAAAGCCACTAATACCGCTCGATATCACCTCGATCGCTGTTACGGAAGGCCGGTCGAAGATAAATAAAATTCTCGGTAGAGGGCGACGATAAGAGTTTATATTGGCGAGAGAAGATGGGAGTGTTATAGCCACCGGGATTACCTAATCTTGAGGTTTAGTGCCAATTTTCCTCCAGTCATTAGCTTCGCCGATGGACCACCTCTTTCAATGTCAGCTCGTCGATTCCTAACGTTATCCTGCTCTTAAGTATCCATCATCCTTGTATTTTATACGACTAAATATATAGTTTTATATTTAGGAAAACATAAGCATTACAAATTTACGGCATCGCTGAACAGAATCACGGAAAACGACTAACATACATTTGAATAAATAATACTTAGACCTGTCACAAAAAAAGCACCATGGTATGTCAATAACACAACTCTGCATACTAACTTAAAAATACCAACGGTTGATGTACACACACGAACATACTACAAACGCTTTCAAGAAAAACTATGTGGACACCCAAACCCATTGACAAAACAAATGACCACTACTCGCATGCCTGATGATACTAGGAGGAGACTAAAAAAGACGTGGATGAGGTATCTGCTATCATAAGAATATCAAATCAAGCCACAGGAGTGGTGCCGCTGGGTACTGTTATTCTTCATCCCTTTCATTTCATTTTGTTCCATTCCTCTGACAGCCAATCTGCTGATTGTCATCTTTTTTTTTTTACAGTTGTAGATGCAAACATAAACAAGAAAACAAATTTCCGGAGATTTAAAAAAAATTTTCATGAAAACAAAATTATAAAGTAGTAACTTAATCTTTAATGTAAAACAACCATTTAAATTACCCCTGGCTTGCTCTATCTCTTTGCTATACAGGTGGAACCATCTATAATCTTCCTAGGGCTACTATGAGGACAAAATGGCGGACTAATAAAGAACAGGAAGTGAGTACATGTGGTATACACATACCCAGATTCTAGATCACAAATAGAAACAGATTGCTAAAGATTAGAACCCTTAGCAGGGTAAGGAAGAAGCCAGCAACCACAAAGAAGAATGAAGTTACCAGCATGCCATTTACAGATGTCTCAAGTCAGAATCATTAACATCATTATATTTCTGTTGTCGTTAGAAGGAATGATTTATATTGCCTTTTATTTATTATCAGTATACCACCTTATATACAGTCCTCAATACAAGAGGGGGATTGTACCAAAGCTCATAAAAAGAGATGGTATATTTCCACTTAGAACAGGTACAATGAGTTTACTTAAGGCTTACTCTTGGAGACCATGCCGAAAGACAGATGCAGCCCCAAATTTTCTCTCTAATACTCTATAACTGAAAAAGGATATAGAAAGGATATATATACCTTGGGGATGAGAAAACCACTAAGGGAACATGCCTAGTTGTACTGAGGCAGCTACTCCACGCTCAGCGGCACAGGAGTGAAACCAAGAGGAAGAAATAACCTAATAATACTGAACTAAAGATTTTAAAGTATATCAACAGAAGTCTTAAAATACTGGTGACCAACTGAACAGCTAACGCTTCTTCATTTCAGGAGTTATTAGGAACGAAATACTAATATCTCATCGCGGGTTCGCAGTCCATCAGACGGCCTTTGGATTTTTCAAATGTAGTTTAAAATGGACTAAGATTAATGGAAAATGGACTACTGTAGCATCATTTGATTAACCGTAGTAGCATAAATCGGTGTTAAATAAATGAACTGATATCACAGAAGTGCAGAACTAACGTAGCACATTGAATGTGAAATTCTTAAATGAAGCAACCACTAAAAGCACCTTCCGTAAATTATGTTTTTGTTGTCCGAACATCTTTGTTGGTATGATGCATAAGAAACGATGTATTTATTTTAAGCAAACAAAAATTTAAAAACCTAAAGATAATTCCAAAAAAACAAGCCATAGATAAAGGGGAGGCAAAATGACATGGCAATTTTCTATCTTCCTATATTTTTACAATATAATAAACTTAAATTGATTGTTTCTTCTGATTGTAACTACTTTTAACTGGAAGCCTATTTTTTACAATCACACAATTGTAATTAATATTTAAATTGTATGTCTTTTTGATCAATTTTCTATAAGTTGAGATGAATTTTCCATTTTTATTTATATCAATTTTTTTTCTTAAGTTCTGAGTAAATCCATTCTTTTTAATTTATAGTAAATATTTTCTTTTCATCTAAGTGAGTAATTTGTTTTATTTATATTAAATATTTTCTTTTCATCTAAGTGAGTCATTTGTTTTTTTATATTGAATATTTTCTTTTTTTTTCTGACCCTTTTGTTTTGTTTATACTGAGGATATTATTTTCTTTGTGATTCTTTTTCTGCGAAATTAATCTTTTAAATTCTAACTGAACTTTATCCATAATCCAATTATTAATCCATTTCAGTTTAAGCTCTCTTCTGTTATTCCTTTCCCCTTCTCTAAATATTATTTCTACAGCATTTCTGCTATTTTTCTAGGCAGTAAAAAAATTGTATTATTTATATAATACATTGCATTCTAACACCCCTAATATATATTGATATAAATATATAATATATTGATATTAATATATAAGTACCGAAATAATAACTTTTAGATTTATAACAATATATTAAGTAACGTCCGAAATGGCTAACAATGAACCGAAAAAAAATTGGGATATTAGTGTTGGTGTTACTAAGTATAGTTGCTGCGTTTAAATCAGAAATGTGCTTAGCGGTTTTTTATTAGTGGTTCAATATATGAATGAAAAAAATTTAAATGAAAAAAGCAAAGAGATTTTATATTAAATTGAAGGACAGAATAAAATAAAATAAAAAATCTTAGAATTAAAAAAGCATCATCCCAATAATTCCATTATAATAAGAATTAATTATTGAGTATTAAAAAACTGGTGAATATTTAACGAATATTCAAGATTCATGGAAAAATGCCATTTACTATTACAGAAACAAAGAACTATATGAAAATGATTTAAGTTTCTCACTGAATGAAATTTCAATAATTTATTATAAAAGAGATCAATATATGTTATACAACGCAATGACCAGGAACTCTACACACAATTGAAAAAATTATAAACACAATATGAAAACGAAGAATTCATTTTCATGGACACCTACGGAGGAAGAACCGTAGCAGAATGACCAAAATAGTATTCAATTGTCTTATAAAACTGAAAATCATCGATACGAAAAATTAACATAAAATAAAAAATATGTTAAAGGACGTTGTTTAGTTAGGAAATAACTTCAGAAAGTTCAAGGCTTAAAAGAAACACAAAGAACGAAAGAACGGGATGAAAAGGAGCGAAGAACAGTGGAAAAAAAAATAGTCCATAGTGGCTCAGTCGTTAAAAAAAAGCATAATGACTATACAACATGTATTCATTATAGTTACTACTTTTGTTGTTTATCGAATTAATAAATCTAGCTATTTCTTTTAAAATATCTGTATATTTCCAGATCCAATAACCCCCTGTTTCAGGCAATATTACCAGTGCCCCCACCAGTAAGGTGGCAGAAAATAATGTCACAAGAATAATACAGAAACTGTTGATATGTGTGCGTGTTAAGTTGTATTTAGAAGAAATTCAAAAAATTGGTGTGCACAACGCCATCGTAGTTATTGTCAAAAAAATCATGCAACATACCTCATGGAATGCAAAATATTGCAGAACAAGGCCACAAAATAAGAAGTAGAACAAGTATCACTTCAAAAATATTATTGGGGTTTTGAGCAAGAAAAAAACACATCCATCTCTTAAAATGTACAAAGTACATTGAAAGAGGTCCCTTCAGAACTCCGTCCTAGTTCAACAATATAGCAACCCTCAAAACCAGGAGGCTAATAAAAAAATAAAATACAATAAAAAGGGCAAACAATTTTTTAATATCGATATTCGAAGTACTCAAACATAAATAATTTTTAAGCTATTTCCATCTCTGCGATAACGTTCCTGTAGCAACTACACTTTTCATGATTTCCATAACTTTAAAATTATCTACTTGAATCGACTAATATAAACAGATTGTTATCTTAATTTATTCAATGATAAAAAAAAAAAAAGGAGAAAAGAAATAGAGTTTCGAGATATTAAAAAGGTAAAGAAAGATCTCTTATCTGGAGAAGGGAGTAAAATCGTTCTAAGGCCAGCTAAAAGAAAATAGAGGCTTATCGCTAATATCTTGGCTAGGTTGGCGCTATTGGATTTGTAATTAACGGTAAGCTTCTGCTGACTAGCCTCCCCCCTCCTTCCCCCCGGTCATGGAATAAATTCTATTCCGGCCTGGAACAAGAACTAATGGTCCTGGAAGCTGGGATTTATTCCGCGACCCTCTGGAGTGGACCAGCCCTTCCAGGCTAGTCAGAGGCCTTGTAGTTAGCCTCGCGTTTTTATAGTCCTTCAATATTAATATGATCTTACATTACTGATATTAATATTAATTACAAACTTCAATATTAATATGATCATGACTCAAATATGAGGATTAAAATTTTCTTAAAAAGAATTATTAATTTTAATAATTTCTCATTATTCCCCCATCTTATTGTAACAGTCATTCAAAGTAAACCACAATCATGTATTTTCATCGCTCTTTTCTTAATCAGCTGGTGTTCCTCAAGGCAATATCCTCAGCCAAATCCTCTACACAGTTAATACAGCTGACATCCTAACCCATCCTAATACTATTTTTACCACGTATCGCTCAACACCAATCCAGTTATTGCATCCCATACTATTCAATCCCATATCACTGACCTTAAGGAATGGTGTTAAAACTGGAGAATAAAAACAAATTTCCACAAATCCCATCAAATAATCTTTACCCTTCGTCGGAAACCAATGACTTTCTGTCCTCCAGTAGCCTTTAATAATACCCTACTTATTCCTGTAGAACCAATTCGATACTTAGGATTAGATCTTGAAAAACGTATAACTTGGAATAATCATAATAGAATGAAAAGACAAGAAAGTGCTCGCCGTTTCAGGCTACTGCAACACTCACTAGACAAACCTATTTAGGCTTACGTGGTAGAGCTTTGGGGCTCCCCTAAGCCATCCAATTCCTCTCGTATTCAATCCTTACAATCCAAAGTGCTTCGTAAAACTTACTTTGTTGCGTGCATTTAAGTGTCATTCATTGTATTTACTAGATAAATTATTGTTATACAGTCGTCAATTTCAATAAAAAAATTTTGAAACATATATATGTAATTTGATACAAACAACACAATCCGAAATTCTAAGAAAATTGTGACCGCTTCTCTGTTAAATTCGAATCACATTAATCAAAGACAAAAAAAATCATATATACAACATTATCACTCATAAACCCATAACCAAAATCCTATAGTTCTTTTTTCTCTTTTCTACTCTTGGTTATCTGGACTAAAAATAATTATTTTATGTTGCGTGTACTCTAAATTAGTTCTAGTCCATGAAATGTTTTGTGACATCATTACGGTTAAAATCGAAGATTCTAACTCTTTCACCTAACGTCTCGATAACATACCCCTCTTCTACCAAGCAACTCTAAGATAAAATTAAATCAAAGCATCCAGGTCATTTTTAATGTTTTATTCATTAATTATCAATTTCTATTGTTTTAAATATTTTTTCATCATTCACTAAAACTTTATTTATAAATAATTAAAAACAAAAACTATACTACTACAACCAGTGAATAGGCATGGGCTCTATTCTGGTAGAGACTGAACTGTTCCATGGACAACGGTTCTACAAGGAGATGACGTCCTAGGTCACGCTCAACCGCAAGATTTCCCCCCCCCCCTTATTTTGGGTACCGTATTTTTATAATATTTTATACAGACTGGGTGAGCCCCAGGAGGGTCCTAGATCCTAAATTATCCATCTCCGGCTGCATACAGACTAAATAAAAGTCTTGCCCGCAGCGGAATTTGAACCAGTATTTCCGGCATGGCAACTCAGCCCTCTACCACCGAGCCACTCCGCTTCCATTTATAAATAATTACAACTCTTAACACATCACGAACTGTATAAACAATTTTTACATCTCCGAATTCAACCTTGCGTGCTTTTTACAATGTTGGCTTAGCGCGGTTCGGGGTGTCTAGGTCTCAGACACTCCGCCATTTTTTCGGCCAATATTTTATATTTTAATATTATTACCATTTTTTAAAGTAAGGATTTTAAACAAATGGGAGGAAAAGTTATTAAAATTATACTTAATTAGAATATCTATCTTTTAAATTATTTCTGCAAAACTATGAAAGGTTGTATGGACAAGTGTATACTAACAAGTGCTGGAAATATAGAAATGAGCATAAAGGATTTATTCAACGACGCGGCAAGACAAAGCATAGAATGCATCATTATATTCAACAAGGTATAAATAAAACCGCAGTATAGTTTGCGAGCTCCCTACGTTTTTTTATGAACCCTTTTTAATTAAGGGCATGTTTTACATCGCATGCCGTTTTTACAATTGAAGACACGATTTGGAAGAAGGATTTCTTAGCATTTCTCGGATGTTAAAATTACCGATTAAAAAAAAATTATTAATTAGTAATTAAAACTTTTTAAAGTGTTTGAAACAAAGCATAAAAGCTATATTTTAGGGAAAAGTAGTTCGTAGACATAATTATTTCACTTCGTTTCGAGTAGGTCTTTTCGTATTATTTTATTCATATAAGGATTGAAGGGACATATTTGTTTAGGGTATGTATACTAATGGACATATTATATAATACACATGTTATAAATATCAATAGAATATTAAAAATATATAAAAATAGAACATCCATTTCTTCATTTGAAATTCGTAAATTTCATTTATAGAACCTAGTTAACTACTAAAAATTAATAATTGAGTTTCTTTCATGTACATACTTGTTATTTGTGTATAGGATTAGTGCATCTTACTAAGATCTCATCCCTGTAGTACACATGCTATTCCTATATGTAAAAATCTGTATAAAGATGTTTTATTCTTTAATAATTGAAAAAAATCTTGAACACTTAAACTTCAGCATGAAAAATAAATATTTCCTTTTCCTAATGTGTCTTGGATATATATATATTTATATTATATATATTTATATTTAAATTTATATATTATGCCGTACTCCGCACCACATATTTTCCTGATTCCTGGAAATTATCCATAATTAAGATGATTCCAAAACCTAAAAAACCACCAGAACTCCCATCCTCTTATCGTCCTATATCTCTCTTGCCCATAATGGGGAAAATACTTGAAAAACTCATTCTGAAACGTCTTCATCCTATCATAGAATCCAATCAAATAATCCCAGATCACCAATTTGGTTTCCGAACATCACACTCCACCATCCAGCAATGCCATCGTGTGGTGGACGTTGTCTCATCTGCATTAGAGCGCGGAATGTACTGCACGGGAGCTTTTCTCGATGTAGAGCAGGCTTTTGATCGAGTCTGGCATCCAGGACTGCTGTACAAACTCCGTAAATTCTTACCTTCAACTTACTTCCTTATTATCAGTTCCTACCTCAGTAATAGAACCTTTAAAGTAAACCATAATTGTTCCTACTCTTCCCTCTTCACCCAGTCTGCCGGTGTTCCTCAAGGTAGTATCCTGGGGCCCATCCTATACACGATATATACAGCTGACATCCCAACCCATCCAAGCACTGTCCTCACTACTTACGCTGATGACACATGTGTGTTATCAGTTAATAAGGATCCATTTGTTGCATCCCAATCTCTTCAATCCCATATCTCACACCTACAAGAATGGTGTCAAAATTGGAGGATTAAAATAAATCCTAACAAATCCCATCAAATTACCTTCACCCTTCGTCGTAAACCTACGAATTCCTGTCCTACTGTATCGTTTAATAATACACCACTGAACCCTGTAGAACAGATACGTTACCTAGGACTCCATCTGGATAAACGTCTCACTTGGAATCCTCATACAAGACTGAAAAGACAAGAAACTGCTCGACGTTTTCGCCTACTTCAACACTTACTGGACAAACGCTCTAAGCTACCAATTAATTACAAAAGACTTATTTACATGACAGTCATCAGACCTATTTGGGCATACGGAGTTGAGCTTTGGGGCTCTACTAAACCATCCAATTCATCTCGTATCCAATCCTTGCAATCCAAAATCCTTCGTAAAATCCTCAATGCTCCTTATTATGTCACAAACAAACTCATCCATCATGATCTTAATATCCCATATGTTACTGATTTGGCCCAAACTAGATACCTATCCTTCCATAACAAGCTCCATACGCACTTGAATCCGCTAGTCTCTCAGCTTGCTTCCCATACTATTCCTGATAACCCTCCGAGGCGTCTGAAAAGAAGATGGCCTCGAGATCATCTACTATAGAACTTTATTGGAGTGCTATCGAAGGGTAGTTTCTCCACAAGTGTTTTCATGTCATATACTACATTTTTGCACATTTACTTGATATAATACCATTATAGTTGTAAATATCATTGAATTAAATAAAAAAAAAAAAATAAAAAAAATTTATATATTATATATAAATAAATAAATATAAATATATATATATATATATATATATATATATATATATATATATATATATATACATATAAGAACAATTGTACTAAAACTCTAAATTAATAATTTTACTAATGCACCACTAGACTTATGTTTAAGACACAATGTGATTAATTCATGAATAAAAATAAAGGTAAATAAAAATAACAAAATAAACAGAAAATGGCCACCATGTGATATTTTCTTTGAAATATAACTTGAAATAATTAAAATGAGTTGTAAAAAATTGACTTTAGCTGATGAAGAACGCATGTAATTTGTAACATGGAGGTTGGACCATATTTGTATGGATTGAAAACCATTTCTCTATCAATACATCGGCAGTTTCTCTATAAAAAATAAATTGTAGCTTCCTTGCAATGGACATAAATATATTGATCAGTGGAGAATATATTTAAATCCTCGACAGTGGAACGAATGATCATTTTCAATTATAGTTTATCAATTGTCAAAATAATTCAATGCGTAATGCTTATATGGAATAAATAAACATCTAACTTTCTAATATTTGGTACTTGCATAACTTTTATCTTTCATAAACATATTTTTCCTTAACGGGGATATTTCATCCATTCCTACCAATATCACGAAAATCTCTCACATGACAGGTATTAGACAGAATTCAATATGTCGGGGCCAACTGCCAAGCGTAATACAACAGGGAGGAAAGAATGGACGGAATACTAAAAAATAAATACGTGAAATGAAAAAGGGTGTCATGAAAAAACCAGGAATGGAAATATGACATTGGGGCCAGTGCGAGGCTAAGCAAAGAAAGATTATATTTGACAACAATAATTGGAGGGTGCCCCTTCCTTTTTCGGGAGGGTGTCATGACTCCCGTTCTGATATAGTTTTAATTAAAAATACGAACCGTCTCCTGCTTGGAATGAATGTTTAATATCTCATATTTTGTTTTTGTTTTTTCTTTTTAAATGTTCGTTTTTAATTAAATAATCTACAAAAATGAATTAATTTTGGCAATAGAAAACTCGAATAAATCAGAAAAAACCTCCACGTTCCTCCACCTCTCACATGTTCCTCATTGGAAAAAAATTGAAAGATTTAAAAAAATGTCTGCTTATAATCAAACGTTCAATCATTTTATATCAAGACCTGTTATTGTTTTTAGAAGCAAAGATTGAGCGAATTTTTCAAATTTTAATTACCATCGATATTTTTAAATACTTGAAATGGGCTTCGAAAATTGTTCCTTTTTTTTTTTATAGTAAAGATTTCACGTCTTATTTTATATTCTTCAAAATTTTATTTAAAAATAATTACAATGTGCAATGCATTATGTATTATTGTTTTGCATACTGTACAAACAATTTTAACATGTAGTCATCCAATTCTATTTTAAGGTTTTATACATATGATAAGTCTGCTGAGTTCGGTATTTGCAATTTAGGCTTTTGTCATCAATAAAATCTTTTAACACGAATTGGTAGCATTCATGTATTATATGAAAATCAAGAATGCTAAAAATCACGAAAGAAAAAAAATTGTTTATTTTGAAAAATCGCCTGCCATTAACGTAATGTTTCTTTTTTCAGAATTTTATATCTTTGAGAAATTCCATTTCTATATTAAGAAAAATAAGACTCGGCCATAATGAACCCAACCTCCGAATTCAAAAACATAACTCAATACAGAAGTAATTATATTTTTAATATAAAAGTGTTCAAAATTAATATTTTATCTAGTTTTAATATTTTATAATTTTAGATGCAAAAGTTATTTAATAATTGGGGATTTCTTAAATCAATCTCAAATAATCTATAGATGAAGCATAGATCATTCGTAGTAATAAATATATATATATGTATATATATATATATATATATATATATATATATATATATGATACATATTTAGCGTATATTATTTAAGTAGACGGTTAAAAGGAAAAAAAAGTACATAATAAAGTTTAAAAGCTGCCCTTATACATTTGTATTTTTTTTAAAATAAATCTTAGATTAAATATTGATATGCAAATTAGTAGGAGTTAAGCTTAATCCAAAATAGTTAGTTTTATTAAAAACTAATTGTAACTTAAGATGAAAGACCTCGTAAAACAACCGTTAAAAAATAACATTTGTACCATTTAAAAAAAATCGAAGTTCAAGAGACACTTCGTAAGTTAGAGAGAACATGAACTGAAATAATAATTATAACCTGTATTATTAATGAGTATATCGCAGGAATTCCAGGACCAGTATACAGATTTAATAATGATACCATTTCTGTTCCATATTGTTGATATGATTACACTAACGTCCGAAATTAAAGCACTTAGTTTCGGAGGAACAACTCACGCGATGGTGTAAAACGTTAGTAAACTTTAATGGACTTTGAAACCAAAATTACAACGGCACAAAGTGCTAGATTAGACCTTTATAATTAGGTTAGTTCGGCGGCCACATGACAATACTCGCTAGCAATAGCGTGAATCGTTAGCTTAATATATACAAAAAGCTAAATGAAATAAGTGATTCTAAACACAAAATAATCTTTAGGGGTTTCTACATTCAATTATTCTACTTTGGTTATAGATTTACATTCTTATTGAATTTAGAAGAATTGAATTAGTTTTTAATCAAGTTTAAATATGCATTAATAATTCGCGGAACTAAAATAAATAAAGATTCAATGCTAATAAAAAAAAAAATTATATCAGAAAGCCTGTATTCTATACCACGACAAACAACCATAAACCAAAACACTTCTTAGCTTCCACTGTGAGGCCTCTGATTAAATATAAAGGAATATATTTTTATGAAAGATTTAATTGTAATAAAAAGAACATGTAACACTACAACCCATGAAGGATCTTGATTCAGTAGAGGGTAGATATTGTACTGTTCCTAGTAGTGGTGGTAGTACAAAGAGGTGATCTTTCTGATATCACGTTTAACAGCCATTTTTTTTTATCCCCCAGTTAAGGGTACTCACTTTATAGAGGCTGGTTCCAAAGAATTCATACGTGGCTGGATTTGTTTACTACAGCCGCATTAAATAAGAGACAACGCATTTATCATGACAACCCAGCGCTCTACACACTACGCTCCCCCGCTCCACAACATTAGTTATAACATTTAAGATTCATGTAAGGTGATGCATAAAAATGAAAAAAATCGTAGAAGTGAATAACCTTGAACAGGATTGAAGGCTATAGGAAGCTAGCTAATGACGACACCCACAGACCGAGCCTCCACGGGACAAAAGGGGCCCAATTTGTGGACCCTCGGGTCGGGATGTTGGTCGCGTAAATATTGGACTATAAAAGGAAAGGCAGTTTGTGGCTCCGTCTCCCCAGTAGTCCTGTCTTCATCAGTGCTTCTGGTAGGTAGTAATCCTATCTTCGTAGGAAGAATAAAATAGGTACCTAACGTTGAAATACAGCTATAAAATTTGGAGATATCTAGATCGTTTAAAATGAAAATAAATTGGACTATCTGATTAGAACAGCACATGACTATAAATTGGGAAATCATGAAAGGCATCCGAAACAAAATAAAATATGTGAATACGCTATCAAGTATTTTAAAATTATGTTAACTGTCACCTAATACAAGCTACAAAATAATAGTTATTATTATAAATATAAACGAAACCAAACGTTTTGTAGAATGTCCAGAAGAGAAATATACGTTGGTAACTGAAAATAAAATATTTTTGGGAATAAGATAATTGTTTTAGGGCACAATAAAAGAAAATTAACGCTAATTTGTCGGATTAAACCCCTTTGTATCATTAATCCTTGAAGTTTGACGATATGTATGTATGTATTTATGTATTTATATATATATATATATATATATATATATATATATATATATATATATATATATATATATATATATATAAACCTGTACCACTACCGTGAACGGGTCTGGGGTTCAGTTCATGGTAGAGACTGTACGGTTTCATGGACAAGGGTTCTGTAAGGAGGTGACTTGTCCTAGGTCACGCTCAACCGCCAGATTTTTCCCCCTTATTTTGGGTACCCTATTTTTATAATATTTTATAGAGGCTGGGTTTTATCTCCCGCTGCAAACCGACAAAATAAAAGTCATGGCCTGCAGCGGCATTTGAACCAGGATTTCCGGCATGGCAACTCAGTGCTATATATATATTCATATATCATTAATTGAATCAATAAATATTTTCTTATGAGGAAAAACAATCATTACTAATTAAAAATATTTGAAATTTAAAAATATGGTTAGTTAAATTTTCAAGTGTTAATTGTCAAAAATAAACTAGAGTATTGTTTTCATATGCCAATTTCTCATCAGTTGATCATCAGGTATTAAGGTTTATGTTCTCAAATACTATATTATAGTACTATAAATTTCCTTCAAAGGATCTTAATCAAGATAAGCACTGATACTTAAAGAGTTATTGGAAGAATACTTGGTAAGATATTCTTGAATGAACCTGCAATCCATGGCAGCTTCTCACATAGATAAGATAAGAACAAAATTTTAGAGAGAGAGGAATGAAGAGAAAAGATGTCCTAAACCGTTATCAGAAAGTTTGTCGATAAAAGGGAAACCCTAAAAGACACAAACTATAAATCTACTTATCCATTTTCCTCCCAATATTGATCTACTCGTCCGGACCCTCAGCGCGGTAATAACATAAAGATAAAATTCAATCTTCAAAAGCTGAATTTCTCTAAAAAAACAGAAGAGAGAACTATATGAGAATCTATCCAATAACAATAGAAGATAATGCATATATATGCACACAAATGTATATGTATACAAAAGCCGTTGTGGATGTCCATAACCCTTAATTCTATATCTCATAATTAATTCTAAAAGATTTTTTTTTGTTCTTACTACTTATTTCAATGTTTACTATGAATAATCCATTAATTTCTTTTGAGTTGAATTTATTGAGCTAATTTAATTTTTAAAACGCAGGTACAATCCCAAAATAAAAAAAATCGTTAATCGCAGTCCTTTGAGACATTACTGAAAAAAAGCCGACGAAGAAATTGGTGGATTAGAAGGATAGTCTGATTAGAATATAGAATATAGAATTAGTCTGAAGGATATATCTGTCAGAATACTGCCCTACTTTGGATAAGGCCATTCAACAATGGAAACATTAGCCTTGCAGATAAACCCAGAGCAGGTCATAGTCTGCCCCAGATATTAAGACAGTGGACTTAAACCTTTACTGTGGATAGCTAGATGGAGTTTATGCAGTTTTAAGTTCGAAGTAATTCGGTTTGGTCGACACAAACGAAGCCATTTTGAAACTCGGTAATGCGCCTGCATTTCGTTCTCGTGGGACCAAGCAAAATTAACGGAACTGAGAGGAGTAAAAGTTCGGCCTCATCCATCTTATAGCTCAGACATTATACCATTAGAATATGGTTTGTTTTTATCAATGGGCTCGTTTAAAAAAATGTCAGATGTTCTCTTTCATTATCAAAATATGATCAAGGTCACATGTGGTCTACCTAAACCAACTCTACCCAAGATTGCTCGTTCGCAGCCTGGCAGGTGGCTGTAGGGTTTTTAATGTGGGAAATAATCAATGGTTAAGCAGTCCTTCAGAAGGGTCAGAAATGGGAGTCCCGAGCCAGTACGGGGTAAGGTACTCGTTGAAGATTCCTGTCCCAAAGATACCTGGAAAGGCAAAATTCAGGATTCCCACTGCGTCTGGTTAACGGAATATAAAAAATAAAAAGATAACGGAATAAAAAAAGTATTACTTCGTCAACGAAACAACAAAAATTAGCATAACATAACACCAACGCTGAACCAAA
The DNA here is from genome assembly GCA_964056705.1 of Troilus luridus. Lineage (NCBI taxonomy): Eukaryota > Metazoa > Arthropoda > Insecta > Hemiptera > Pentatomidae > Troilus > Troilus luridus. Next base: position 26,961,341 of record OZ057414.1, read on the forward strand.
GATCAGAAATGTTAATAGCAGGAACATTTTAGCTACTTCTTGGCCAAATAAATAAAACTAAATTAAAGTAAGGTATACATCCACACATGATGAAAGATCGCCTCATATAGAATTACAGATGATGGGCTTCAAAATCCCATCGGTCTACACCGAAAGGTAGCAGCAACAGGCGGACTAGATAAGTGATAAAAAAAGAAAGTCGTTTTACTATAAATGTAATGAGAGAAATAAATCATACAAATAACCTCAACCTACACCGGGTTTCTATGCAAGAAAAAAATACATACATACAAGTACAAGTTCTCTATGTAATTAAACATATCATAAAATGTAGGGAAGAAATGAGTTAGTTTAATTTACAGACTAAGAATATTAGAGAAACCTCGGTCAACGTAAGTAACAAAAACAAATCGCTGTAAGTACCAACGACATTTTTAACGACCCGCAGATTAAATCCGACCGGCCTTTGCGATAATAAAAGTAGTTAATGCCGATATTATTTTTAAGAGAGCGACCGAGGCACAGATGCCCTACATCCCTACCCCCCCCCCCCCCCCCCCGAGGTGAGGACCTGATATTGAAGTGGCCGCCTTTTACAACGCCACTGTATAAAGTTTAATAAGGGCTCGAGACCGTAAGCTATAACCTCAAGTGTCCGCTTTATGGATCCCTCGTCGTCCCTAACACTGACGAAGGGAGGGTGGCTAAGCGCTGCCCTGGGTCGAGCCTTACCGGCGCGGTATAAAACGCCCTATCATCATATACAATGGGATATCCCGGAACTGGGTCGCAGGTACCCTGCCATTAAATGGTGGCCCAATTATAGGCCGCGGCCGAGGACGCACAAGTTGGGCAATAATCCCTATCGCGATAGCTAGTATAGCGGCATTATGGAGATTCACGTCTTCATGAATAAACAGATTTATCTATCTTACATGCTCGGAGAATATTTCGCAAAGTACATGGAAATTTTCTTCCGGAACAAATCCACTAATACGAGTTAGCAAAGGGGATTTCCGACAAACAAGATGCTTACTGTATGAATTCATTAGTCCTTTTACATTTTTTTTTTAATTATTTATTTATTGATATTTACAACTATATTACAGTAATATAACAAGTAAATTGGCTGAGTGATACATAATGGCATGATATAATGACAAGTAGAGAAACTACCCACTGGTAGTACTCAAATCGTATGTTCAACTAAGAAGGTCACGTGGCCATCTTCTTCTCAGACGCCTCGGAGGATTATCGGGAATTGAAGAGGAAGCTAGGTTTGAAACTAGAGGGTTTGAATGGAAATGAAGTTTGTTATGAAAGGATAGATAGCGAGTTCGGGCCAAATCAGCAACAAATGGGACATTAAGGTCGTTATGGATGACTTTATTCTTAACAAAATAAGGAGCGTTGAGGATTTTACGAAGGATTTTGGATTGTAAGGATTGGATACGAGAAGAATTCGATGGCTTAGTGGAGCCCCAAAGCTCTACTCCGTAGGTCCAAATAGGTCGTATGATGGTCATGTAGATGAGTCTTTTGTAATTAATTGGGAGCTTAGAGCGTTTCTAGTAAGTGTTGAAGTACCCTAAAACGTCGAGCGGTTTCTTGCCTTTTCAGTCTTGTATGAGGATTCCAGGTTAATCGTTTGTCAAGATGCAACCCTAAGTATCGGATCTGTTCTACAGGCACAAGTGGGATATTATTATAGGATACTGAAGGGCAGGAAGTCATTGGTTTATGAGGTAAGGTAAAAGTGATTTGATGGGATTTTTGAGAATTTATTTTAATTCTCCAGTTCTGACACCATTCTTCAAGATCAGTGATATGGGATTGGATGCTTTGGGATACAATAACTGGATTGGTGTTGACTGATAATACACATGTATCATCAGCATACGTGGTAAGGATAGTATTAGGATGAGTTGGGATGTCATCTGTATAAACTGTATAAAGGATTGGGCCAAGGATACTACCTTGAGTCTTTTACATTAAAAAGGAAAACACATTTTTTTTCTCTCTTTATATATTTATCCTAACCTGTCGATACTAAAAAAAAATTGACAACCAAAAGATTTTCTGTCAGTAAAATTACAATTAAATGTTATGAGACGCATGAAAAAGAACAGTTTGTTTATGTAACTTGCATTATGCTGCTATTGTTAATCGGACAATGCTACAGTGGGAGCTGTAAATTTTGCCTATCAAGGATTAATAAGAATAGATATTTTTAACGAGTGCTTGACATCGTATAGGCTCAAGACCTTCGTTTAACGCCCTTAAGGACAGCATAACCATGCATTTCTTCCCCCTTTAAAAATCCTATAGCCACCTGGATAAGAACACGGGATCTTGGGCTTAGTAGGTTGCTATGCTAACCACCAGGCCACAGGTCGCGCTAGAAGAACAGTACCCAGCGGTAGCTCTCCCTGGCTTAATTTAATGTTTATATGATAGTAGATCCCTCGCACACTTTCTTTTTAGTCTCTTGGCCATGAGATTCCTATTCATTTTTCTATCAGCGGGTTTGGGTGTACCTGTAATTTATCTTGGAAACGTTTGTAGTATGTTCGTATGTGTTATTTAACAATTGGTATTTTTAAGTAAGTATGCATATTAATGTTATAAACATATGAAGGTGCTTTTGCGATATGTATAAGTATTTTTATTGAAAAGTTTATATATGTAAACACATTTTATTGAATAAAAAATATTTTGTATTCCACCTGGGATTGAATTTTAATAATTATATGCCTTCTCAAGCCTAAATAAATGTCGACAAACCCTTACGAAATTAACAATAACATAAGAACATTCCTAAATTGTTACAGTATTACAATTGTATAGATTGTTAAATTATACAAATTACAATATATTTATTTATATGGATCGGGTATTTTAATAAGCTATTATAACAGGTTTTAATAAGAACCTTCTGAGAACACTTTACACAAGTTGTTCCCTTTAATTAATTAATTTCCCTGGGAAGATATTGACAATAATTCTCAGAACAGGACTGGCGGGGGAAATATGAAGCAATGATTTAGCATTGTTATATCAAATATTACCTCCTAATTAATTTTTATTTTAATGAGAGCTTATGAAAATCTTCATTACAAAACTCGAAAGAAAATAACGTCATGATGAACGTACAGAAATTTGAAAGTACCCAGATAACCTAATTCATTCAGGAAATAAGGGTGGATCAATAAAGAATTTATTAATAGAATTTTAGTTACTTTTTTTAATCATAGAATCTGTAATTGTTGTATGTATTTGCGTTATTTTTATCATCCTTGGAGAAGAGTGAAATAATCATATAAATATTCCTTAACCCGGCATAGAGCGTGAACAGATTGATTGTTAACCCCATAAATTTTATTATACTTTAATCTTAAGTTTAAGAGCTAATAGTTTTATTTTTTTCTCAAAAACGGGTTTGCCTATTTCAACGAATCCAATTAATGATATGTCAACAATTGTGTGTGATAATTTGGGTTTGTGAATTCTTACACCATTCGAGCATTTTTTGAATAATTCATTTGATTAAACAGAAATAATTAGTTATAAGAATATTTTTATTATTTTTTAGGTTTCGAAAATCGTATCTCACGATATATGGTAAGATAGAGATCGTTGTAAAATATATAAAAATATAACTTATAAGAACCTATTTTAGAAAAATAAATTTGAATATGCGTAAATTTCTTATATTATATTGATTGATGATTGAACGGGTTTATTAGGAAAAATACAAAGAAATATATATACAGTAAAAAATCATTAAAACTTAACTAGAACACTAGACAATGGGTGGTCCGTCTGTCGAGGTCTGTGTTAACAATCTCATTTCTTTTTCTTATCTCTAAGGTATAAATTAATAAATAAATATAAATATATATACACGGTCACCTGTGGTCTAGTGGTTAGCGTAACAAACTACTAAGCCCAAGATTGCGGGTTCGTAGCCCGGCAGGTGGCCCTAGGATTTTTTTAAGGGAGTAAAAAATCCTTAGTTACGCCGTCCTTCGGAAGTGACGTTAAACAGGGGTCCCGAACCTGTACGATATCAGGTACTCGTTAAAAATCCCTATCCTGATTAAACCTGGGTAGGCAAAATTTAGAGCTCCCTTTGTAGCATCGTCCGATTAGCCATATCAGCATAAAATAACTACTACTAAATATATATACATAGGATATATAAATAAGAACAATTAAACAAATAATATATGGATTCTATTAAAGCATCCAATAATAATAATATCTCAATTCAATTAAAGCCTTTAAATAGTTCATATACCAATGTAAGTACATTTCATATTTAAATTATTATAATTCAGTTGTGTTTTTTTATTACCTATGCTTCCCTATTTTTGTATTTTAGTAATTCATCCCTGCAGCGGAAAATTGAACGTATCGACCTAAGATCAAGAATATCATTAAGATAAGTTGTAGTGGGGCTACCCACCGTACATAGCCCTGCATACATGTTAAATCTAGATTGCAGACACTTATCGAAATTCTTTTGCTTCTCCGATTCTTCCATATATAAACTTGTCTTTTGTGGTTCTTCACTGGAAGAAATATATAGATATATATCTTTCAAACAGACTGTGTAAGAACAATGATTTTATTCGTGTCTATCATCATATAAATATTTATTTTTCTTTTCATCCTAAACTTAATTATTATGAAGTGTAGATATGAAGTATAAAATAATATTATACACTTTTACAGTAAATTGCTGCTAGTTCACTAGGAACCGGTAAGAATACAGAGGACTAGCACACGCAAACGCCCCTTCTCCACTCGGGTTTTTCCATTGTTCGCTAGCGAGAAGTACCCGTTCAATTATGCAGGAAGGTTAGACCTCATGAGGGTTTCAACCGCTCGTTTTCTTAAGAGCAGTTAAACATTCATAGCTGCACAGCTCAACTGCTTCTTAATGTTTTTGTTTTTAATAACTCAGTACGCTACAACCTTACAATTAGGGAGTTCTGGAACGGATTTCGCTAACTTGTAAACAAGTTATATCTATCCTAATCGTTCAAATATGTAATTTTTATGTGAAGTACTGAGGTATTAAAGCCCTCGTAAATAATTATAAATCAGAAGTATGTAATGTCAAAGTTTAAAAAGCCTAGTAATTAAACGGATATTTTAAATTATATGTTCCTATATTGCTTCTTCAAAGGATCAACGACAATACTCAAAATTTGGCATTTTTGAGTTAAGCCTTCAGTAGTGATTGTATTGGTTAAAGGTTTTTAGTTCAGGAATGGCATAACTGATAGCCATTTCCAACCCTTTTTTTGGAGAAAGTTATATTTTGAGTTGTGCCATGGATGGACTTGTTGAAGTTTTATGGGAATAATGACATAAATTAAAATTTTAAAATTTTCAAGCTTTTAAAAATTTTCCAATGTTTAATAATAGAAATTCAACACCACCTTTAAAAAAGGAATGGTTTGCTTTACCAATAACCAAATTTTTATTTATGTAACTCACATGGAACTTTCAAATACCTGCATTGAAAAATTAAATTTTTTTGTTATGACGTTGTTATTTTGAAGGACTGATATGTTAAATGAATTTAGGACAAAAAAGAAACCCTATCGATCACATCTTTATTTTTTTTTAGAATGAATCGCTTACTAAAAAAAATACGTCCAACATTGTAAATATAACATGTTAGGCGAAAAATGGGATCTTATTCTGTTCCCTATCTGCAGTAAAAAAATATTGAAGCCGTTGGCAAGACTGTGCTACCTTATGAAGTGTTTATTCTATAGTAAACGATGCATTTTTCTCTACCAAAAAGATTCAAAACAAAAATCTCAAAAGTAGGACTTGTTACCTCTTTGCAGTTAGCAATTTATATACAACCCTAAAAAAGTCATTCGTTTAAATAAATTATAACGAATCTTAATTAGGGAAATTCTTCTTTAGATTTTTCATTATCGATTAAGCAGTTGATCAACAACTGATAAGCAATGAAATCTCGTCAGGTTCTAGTAATTTTAGTAATGCAATATTTTAATGTGGTGATAGATGACAGCTAGAATCTAAAATGGAAATGGTAAGCAGTAGTTGTACTGCTATATAATGTTATTATTGTACATATGAAATATTCCAATGCCAAGAAAAAAAGCCTTTTTCAACACTTTTTGAAAATTGAGTTCTCATTCTTTGGAAAAATGAAGAATTTAAGAGATAGAGTGCTAAACCCTGCTACAAATGATGTCAATAATAGCTGGCACAAAGCAAGTGAAAACCAATTTCGTTTAAAATCCCTTATCAGTGTGAAAATCATGAAACAATTCACCAAACATCAAATGTTCCATTTGTCAAGTTGCTATTGTTATCATTCGATGCCGGATGGAATCCTCGTTATTTTAGATCCGTTTTATTATGAAGTTGTTTTATCATTAATAAACCAAGTTTTTTCATGTTAATGACTTAAAAGCCAGCAGAAATCATTATCGAACTAGTGATTTCTGCTGGCTCACAGGAACTTTTTTGTTAAGCGTTAGACTTTCTATTAAATCCTCAAGGAATATGTTTTCATGGAAGAGACCGCATTCCTAAAGTAACGATCAAACCTCTGAGTGGAAGTAGCGGAAAAAGTTATTGTGAAGAAACGTTTAAGATTAGTTAGGATATGTCTTAAGAATATAAATAGAAGAATAGTTAGAAATAGACCAACATATGTGAGCATCTAGTTCTAGTTCAGGCTTATTAACTATTGACTGCCATTAACTATTGAACTTATAACTCTCGCAACTATTGACTAACATTATAACTTATTAACTACACTGGATCTAACTTAGTCACTACTATCTCACACACTAGTAACTAACTACACCATCTCCTCACTCCTATCCTACCTTCTCTAATCTTAGAGCTAGTATATATACGAGTAGAAGAAGAGGGGAGGCCAAGGAAGTTACATTGCTGACAACATGGAAGATATTTCACAACTTAGGCGTATGAGCCCACAAGTATACACAGTAACCTCAGGTCAATTCAGCATAACGATCCATTGACTGTACGGAGTCGTCCAGGCAGTTCTGAGGAAGCCTCACACTGTCGTAGTATAAGGGAATGATTATGATGATGATGGTGGTGGGGATAAGACGACGTATGTGAAAGTGTTTTATGCAAAAATCGGTAAATTTCTAACATCTAAGAAGATAAAAATAAAATTAATCTTATGTCTTTGGCCTCAACAAACTAATTAAGCGCATAGGAGGCTTGAGAGTAATTCAATTCGAAACGTTTTACAACTCCAATTTAGTAAGAAGGCATAACTAATTTCGAATTGCATTAAAACATGTAATCACCCTGTACTTTAATTGCCCTCCTCTCCTCTTACCTTTCCACCTCCCTGAAATAAAACCATAAGGCCGTGCTAAATGGAAATGAGGGGCGTAAATATAAGAGAGGGGTTTTGGGAGGTCGCTAGGCTGTGGAAATTGCGGCCTCTAGGAGCTCCGCCATTTGCATTTACAGAATGGAATAAAACCCTTTCAGGTGCTCACTTTCCTCCCAACCCGCTCCGAATTTCTTTCCCTCACTTTCCCGGCAACATCAAAGACACATTGTCTGTATCATTATGAGCTCGAATGTATTCATACCGCATTCTAGAAGCCTCCCGGGGCTAAAGGGTGCTCCAACTATCCTCTTTAAAATTAACAGATGTGAAGGGGTAACCTCTCCGTAACAATGTGATCATTTGAATTTTAGTACAGTCTTGCAAAGGCAGTAATACTCCTTATTTTGCTACGAGTTTTAATAAATACCGAGTTTATAAGTCTTGCCATTTTATTATAAAACAGATATCACTAAGACAGACAAAAGGAAAGGAGATGTTACACATTATAAACTGAATTAATAGTTTAGCTAGAATCGTTGAGAAATAAACTGTCAAATGACCATAAAAAAACATATTTTATTCATTCATAATACATTAATTCGTTGAATGCTTAACTCTTAAAGTGCTATGGACGCACCACTGGGTACTATGAGCGAGTATTTGCGTCTGTTGAAAACCAACAGTGACTATAGACGTCATAAAAACAAGACCCATCTGGACTTACGGAGGACAGGGGGTTCCACTAAGCCGTCGAATCCCTCTCGTGTTCAATCCAAAATCCTTTCTTTGTAAAATCCGCAATGCTCCTTTGTTACCAACAAAGTCCATAATGACCTTAATGTTCTATTTGTTACTGATTTGGCCCGAATCCGATACCAGTCTTTCCATGACAAACATTATTCACTCAAAGTCACTAGTTTCAAACCTAGCAACCTCTTCAATTCCTGCTAATCCTCCGAGGCGTCTGAAAAGTCACCTAATGAGTTGAATTTTATAATCGAATACTACGAGTGGGAAGTTTTTCTACGTGCCTTTATCTGATGTCATTCTACATGTTTCATTCTACTTACTTGATGTATTATTATTTTACAGTTGTAAACTTCAATAAATATTATTTTTATAAATGCCATATGATTAGTTTCTCAACACTGGTTCTGTTTCAGGCGGACCTGTTCACCCTGGAGCTGATCGAGGGCCACCTGTGGTTGCACCTGGACCTGGGCTCCGGAGAGGCCAAGGTGAAGGGGACCACGCGGAGGGTAGACGACGGATCCTGGCACGAGATATCTCTCAAGAGGACCGGGAGGCAGGGGCGGCTCACCGTAGATGGGAACGCCGCCGACTTCACCACGCCTGGTATGTAAAGTGTTCAAAGCAAACTTCCAACTTCAAATAGACCAGCATAACTTTAAGCTTTGAATGAGACCTTGAATTATAGTCCAGTATATAGGAAATGAGGCGGATATAGGATATAGGAGGAGGCCAAGGTCCTCCATGGACCATAGCACCGTGTGAAGAAGATGAACAACGGGGTTAACTTGCAAAATGATATTGGTCGCAACCGTTCAAATTATAATTTGTATGCGAAGTATTGTAAAATTAAAGCTCCTTTAAACGATAATAGATCGGGAAGACTAGAGAGATCGATCAAATCATATATTTCAACATGTTTAATCTATTTAGCACAAAAAGAAAAACCATTTTGATTGTATCTGTTTTCTTTTGTTTATTTTTTTTCTCGTACATAATACCCTTTCGAAGAAATAATTTGTTTGAGATTTGCTTTAATCTCTTATTTCGTGGTCACTGTATATTTTTGAGAACAAATCGATGAGTAAATTGTGTGGAGGATAAAATTTTCTGGAGTTTTAATATTTAAATTTTTTTTCTGTTACCTCAGACTGTGTCACGATAGTCCGTCAAACTGAAAAAAAAATGTCAAGATTCTTGAGTTTATCAATATATCCTGTAGGTTTCAAGATGAAAAAGAACAACACCTGAGAATCTTGGTGATTAATGCTGTCATCAAGAAAAAAGATGTGCAGTTGCAGGTTAACGAAATTTGTACATTTACTTAGAATCCTAATTATAATGGATTTATTTCAATTATTTTGTTTTACCAAGTTAAATGATTGATGAAAATAATATACATTTAATACTCCCCATAAAATAATAATATTTCACGAATGACCTTTACAAGGAGGAAGTTAAAAATAAAAATGTTTAGGCCCGATCTATCAAACTACTTTTTCGTTTTAGTGGAAAGGTGTTATATATGGCTCTCAATATGTTATGTAAACTGTCGAAGAAAAATCCCTTCCGAGGTTAACTCGATGCTTTTATTCAAATAGATCCTTTAAATAAAAGTACGATAAAGAAGAGGACCAATGAAAATAAGTTTAAAAGCAATAATACATTTTATAGGCTACAGCTTTATATAACACGTATTTCTCAAAACTCTACGTACTTTTATGTACGATTAACAAGATATTAAGGAAATTAAAAACAGAGAATTTTATTTTATTACAATCTAGTACACTTATATAAAATATCAATATGACTAAATTTCATGACCTTTCACAAAGAAAGACGTCTCTATAGCCTACATTATTAAGCTTTATAAAGTCTCGGATTTACCAGCGAACAACATTAGATATTATCATATTCCTAGATCATATTCTGATATAGAGCTATCATGAAAAAGCTCCTGCGGTTCAGTGATTCCTTACATTTGTACATCTATAAGCTCGTTATCTCTCCATTTATTTCCCTTCGAGTTCCTTCTGGTTGCCTCATTATAGAGGAATTTCCGAATCCATATTAGGTTCAGCGAACCAACGTGTTTCTTCCTTGTATCAGTATTGATTATGACTTTATTCTATTTCTACCTAGGAATAATTGTATGTTGTCTTCCATCTTCTATCGCAGTGAATCAAATCAGTATTCTTCATTTTTTTCAGGTGAACTTTTTAATTATTAAAATTCTAAATGACCAACTTGATGCATTAAAAAAAGGAGAAGTTGCCGTTTATAACATGTTACAAATGAAAATGTACTTATCATCCGATTTATCCGAAGAAAAAACACTACTTTCTGAATATATATACTATATTTATACACTTAGTACATATAATCAAAATCCAGTTTGTTATTTATTTCTAAGTGTAAGTATTATAAGTCAAGTTCAGAACAGGTATAAACATTTGAAATTTATTGCATAAGGCTTACAAATTATAAACTAGATTTTTTTTTTAATATAAAATTGAGACTTTAACCGGAAAGTTATTTTTTGTGTGAATCATTAATATTTTTTGAACCTTCGAATTCACTTTAAAAGTACCTATACGTCAGATTTTTTTTTTTCATTTTAAGTTTTGTTTTAAATTGAATAGAAATCATTAGGCTAAATTGTCCACTTCAATAATTGTTGATATTTTGATCAATGGAATTTATACTATTGTTTTTTATGACCTTATAAGAACTATTTTAGTACATGGTGAAGTTTCTTTTATGAAGAAAATATATAGTTTATCCATTTCCTAGTGGTTGGAATAATATAATATGTGTTTAAAATTTACATGGCAATATAGAGATCATGAAATATGTTAGAAAGTGATGCATATGAACCAATTGTAGAAAAATCTAATTTGAATACATCGAAATTTCAAATATCTAAATAAGCATATAATTTTATAAAATTATACATAATATAATAAATATTAGACTAACCAAGCGCATTTTCAACCTTCTGAATATAACAAATCTAAACCCCCATGGTTCATTGAAATTGAGAAAGTTTTGGAATGTTGGAATTAAAACTGTTGGAATTAAAACAGATACAATAAAAAACAGAACACCTTTTAGAGGAGCAGTTCAAAGAGCACGGTTTCGACAGAGGAAGAAACCAACAGCTAGAAGAAAGTGGACTCCAGAAGAGACAGAACAACATTCTCGAAGGATGAAGGAAATTTGGAAGCAAAGGAAATCGAACACAATGAAAAGTAACCAAATTTGATTGATCTTACCCTCCCAAATGTGTTATTAAAAAAAAAAAAAATATATTAATATTATTGTTTTAAATACTATGATACGAGTATCTGATATCCATGATTAAGTAAGAAGAGGGATTCTATTCTCATATAAATATATATTTTTCTTATTTTCATTTTCTTATTTATATTCTCACTAACCGACTTGGCTCATTAAGAAACGGAGAATTTCCTGTTTCTAACATGTTTCCGAATGAAAATTAATGTATCATCCGATTTTATGATGGCGATTTGATTTTTTTTTTCTTATCGGCTTATTTGAAGCTAATGGCTACCAGTGATTTATGAACTTTGCGGAGGCGCTAAGAGACTTTAGCCTTATCAAGATCGTCATAAAAGTAAGCCAGTTAAGATGGCACTGCGGAATATTCTTCAATTTATGAGCTAAGTTATAACGAAGTTTCCTCGAAGAATAGTCTTCATTTAATGATTTTAATTACCAGCTCTACTTGTCATATCTTTAAGCATCAAGTAGTTCCAAAGTAGAGGGGACATCGCAAACGAACTTAGTAGATATCAAGTCACTCAATTTCGCATTATTTTTTGTGTTCACTAAGTTTCATTATAATCTATTTTTAATGTGTTTTCATACAAAATTAAATATTTTAATTAACTAAACATAATAAAAAAAACAAAAAATAGTCAACCTCTTTCGATACATTCAGAACTGCTTAACTCTGATGCTTAAGAATTTAAAAGCTCGTCGTTGGTTATTGTCGTTAGATTCGAAAACTACAAAATTTTAATTTAATACATTTTTTAAATATATTTTTCTTTTTAAAAACTTTATATTAGATAGGTCAGAGCGCGTCCCCATACACTTCCTATTACGGCAGCAGAAATACCCTATCTAGGGCAGTCATTATAAATTCACAACAGTGCAGCACTTTGCAATTAAAGAAGAAATTCTCATTGTGTGATTTACATTGAATTTTTTTTTATTCAACTATGCTCGAGCACACTAATGAACTCTGTACTTATTCTGAATGTAGTAACAAATTAAAAAAATATATCTGCATGACACTGTGATATTTATTTTAAGAAACTTTTATGAGTTATAATCTTGGAAATTACTGCAAAATAATATTAATTTGGCTTTTATTGCCTTTCCTCGTTGGTTATAAATTTTAAAGATGTTTAATATAAAACATTAAAAAAACTGAAACTCTAAATTGTACATAATTTCATGTAAAATATAAATTTATTTCCCTAAAATAGAAGATTTAATCTGAGTTGATTTTTTTCTTATTCAACTATGCCGTGTACAATAATTAACGCGGAACCTTTTCTCAATTTAGCAACAAATTAAAAAATTCATATTAACCTGGTATTGTTCTTCATCAACGTTTTCCATTTTTAGAAATATTTATTTGTCATAATCTTGGAAATTGTTGTCAAATAAACCTATTCTGGCTCTATTCCCTTGTCGGTTATAAATGTCAAACCTGGTACATCCCTAAAATAAAAGTGGTATCCTGAATTGTTTAGACAATCATATAAACATTAATTTATTATAACAAAGATTAAATCTTACCTATGAAATGAGTGATTACGTATGGAAAAAAAATAAAAAACAATTAAAATTATCTATTTGTTTAAGTTAAAAAGTTCAGGTATCTATGAAGAACAAATGGAATATAAAATTTGTCTTAAGGCATTAAAATTAAATAAATAATAAACAATTAATTAATTGATAAATAAATAACAAATTCATCTGGGAGATAAAGTATCTATTAAATAAGGCTTCCCGAAATGGAATGAATTCTGTCACGTGAATGACAAACAGCATATGATATTGATCTTATCAGAGTTCAATTTAGCTCCCGTCCGGTTATGAACTTTCGCATCTACAGTCTATAATTTTCAACGATTCAATAATAGGCCCTATCGCAAAATAAAACGAATTAATTAATAAGTAATTTTTCATTAATAATTAAATAAATACAGAAGAGCGTCGAACATCAATTATCTGAACGTTCAAATTGGCTGGTCGGAAGAGGTACAAAGATGAGTCTACATTATTATTCCTAGAAAATAAATTTGAGCATTATTCTCTTTAAAATTAATTTTTTTGATCTTTTTTAATAAAGCTTTTTTTTTGTTGTTGTTGTTTCTCCATAAATTTTTAGCCTGTTCGAAATTGGTATGTTAGTATTTCCACTAAAACAGTATGATAGGACTAACAGTCAACAATCCTAGAAACTGATAAGAGACTGATTACGTATGCCACATGTGTGCTACACAATAACAATTATATATATATATAAATGCATAATTGTTGTTTGGTATTTCTTTTTTTATCAATGAATTACGATTATCCGAACTTGCGCTTATATGAACCACGTTAGTTCGAATACTCGACACTGTTTTTAAACTTTCAGGCATTAATGATATTATTTCATTAAAAATAAAAGATTTGTACAACATTAATTTGTTACGGTACTTATTTTTTTTGTCGCATTCGACAAAATGTAAAAAAACTAATGGCAATATTAAAATATATAAAATGGAGGAAATTACAATATTGGAAAATAAAATTAGCACACTAAAGAACGAGACGTGTGTTTGAACAATAAAAGGGTTGCCTTCAACAGTTACTAATTAGCAGGTGGGCGGCTAATTGAGAGCATATATTTGATAATTAATTAGTTAAATTAATTATGATAAAAAGTAATGTGGAGGGACGCGGCCCATTTTGAAATTACATCCTTTATATCGGTCAACTACTGCCCCACGGCATTATAGAAGAAATAAATTATCAAATCAATATGGGAATTAATAAAATTCTTCATACTCGAAATATTTTAAATAAAGGTTCTTTTTATTTTATTTAATTCTTTTTAACAAATTAAAAAAAAAAAGTATGTCCTTTCGATCTAGGACTGTTATTTTTTCAGGTGTTTCTCTTAGACACCAGTAGTTAGAATTGTCAGGAAATAGTCTGAATGCATGTCAGTATGGATCCCCTCATCATTTCTAATTTATGGAGAAGAAGAGAGAAAGACTTAGGGAGATTTTTTATGCACGTTTTAAAATATAGAACATTTCATTCAATTCTTGGGAGGGTGTTGCTCTCATGTAGTTGATTTTATAAGCTCTCAACATCGAGTTCCTAAGCTTTCGGCTCCGGATTAAAACCCGGTAGTGGTATTACAATAGGTTAGGGGAAAAAAATGCATTATTTTTGCGTGAAAGTCAAATCTTTATTTAAGATGTATCGGATTGTCCGTTTTCTTGAATAATTTGTCTCCATTTTTAAGGTAGCTTCATTAAGTCTTGGTACTTATTGGCGAAAAACTCTAGTAATTGATTTTCACAATCTTTTCTTGATCCCAATTTCTTATCACTCTAGACGTTTTGCAATGCTAAAAAAAGGTGGTAATCGCTTAGTGCCATGTCCGGACTATATGGTGGATGCAATAAAACTCCCCGACCTAGCTCCCGGAGTTTCTGGCGAGTCACTACACACGTGTGTGAACTTGCTTTGGCATGATGGAACACAACACCTGTTTTGCTGGCCAATTCTGGCCGTTTCTGGTCAATCGCTAACTTCAAGCGGTCTAGTTGTTGGCAGTAGAGACTTGAATTTAGTTTTTGGCCATACGGAAGCAACTCATAATAAATGATTGCTTTCAAGTCCCACCAAATACACAGTAGAACCTTCCTGTCCACTAGTCCTGGAGTTTAGTTTGAGCTGCTTCACCACGCTCTGACCACGATCGTTTTGATTAATAATATGTGGAATCCCCGCCTATCAGCGGACCAGCCTTGATTGTTTGAATTGTTCAATATAATTGTTCATATCATTCGAATTCCTATTGGTGCATTGTATCCATTTTTTTTTTCCTTCTCAAAACAAGTTTTTCCGTTCTTGTTCAGTCAAATTAGATTTTAAAATTTGTTTTACACAATTTTGAACTTGTTTTAGCACAGTATTAAAATGAATATATATTTTTTAAATAAATTTTAATTTATACTCTTTAATTTTTATACTGCATATTTTCGCTTTATTAAGGCATTTTAATTGATAAGAGATAATGCATTTTTTTCATGAACCGATCCCTAGATAATAGTAGTAGACCCAATCAGTTAGACGTCTGATATTTTATTATTTAATCGAGAAATATTTTTATGAAACACTAGTTTTTTCTACATTATTTTTTATTGTTATTGTCGTCTTCAGACAAATTCAAGAATACACTTTTTACTACACTGTGTATTCTAGCCAGACTGAATTAAAAAAAAATAATATAATGGTATAATAAAAATGAAAGTATTTATTTAAGAAATTGCACAAATGCCATTTGGCCCATATTGTGTATACGACCTTTCTCTTGAAAACCTCCAGTATGGCATTCACGTGGAAGCGTGTATGGAGAAATGAAGGCACTATTAGCGTGGTTCACCTCTCTGTATAGATCCTTGCACCAGAGACGTTTCAGTCTCCTTGTCTGTTTCTGTGGTAATAATTGTATCAAGAATTTTTGTAACAGTACGTTTGGGTGTCCAGCAAGTGAGTATTTTTTTAAATAAATTTTAATTTCTACCCTTCACTTCTTTGTTTCATTGATGAACATTTTTATTTGCCTCAATCAACAGTATTCCTTTTCTAAATCGGGGCTTTGTAATACACTACCATCAAAACATTGAAGTCATTTCAAATCAACCTTTAAAATCCGAAACTTTTAAAGAGATGTACAATAGCCTATTTGAATAAAGAACAACAATAGGTGGAGAAGATAAGACAATTAAAGCACTCGTACGAAAACGGGACTTAACTCTATGAGAGATGATCAGTGGGAAGCAGCCAGACCCCAAGTAGCAGACCCTCTCCCACAACCCGAGGACAATAAAAAGCGAAGTTGCCGGGTTCACCGCACTCTTTATCTCCCAGGGTAATTTATCAGGACCCCATCTGATATGTATTCCATTTGTACACCAGTGCTGCCAAACGTCCCCCCGGGCAGGCCTGCCAACCAGGGCCCTATTGTTGGACAAGTCCATTTATTCCCCTACTCAACTAACTCTCTGTACGAGGATATAATTTCATCAGGGCGCTTCTAGTGCTACCGACAATTCATTACTTTTCTTGTTCTTTTTTTATGAATGTAGGTGTCATAGTAAACATTTAAAAATAATTTACCAAAATCAATGTTTTATATATATGTAGAGATAGATAGATAGATAGATAGAGCGAGAGAGTGTGTGTGTGTGAGAGAGAGAGAGAGAGAGAGAGAGAGAGATAATAAATGAATAATGCAGTGGGTACATGTGATAAATCAGGTCGCCATGAAAACTAATTAAATTGGTTTTTAGTGTTTTTGACTTTTTATTTTTTTGATTGCCTATTTGTACTTCTGTATTGTCTATTAGATTTAATTTTTGTTATTAACTTTGTTATTTTCTATTTAACATAAACAGAATAACACTTTGGGAATTGCCGCCTTCGGAAAAATAGCCGTGTAATATTTCCGGAAGTTCAGAATAATATTAGATCAAAATATGTAACCGTGGCAAAAGGAGTCTAGAATTATCATTTTACTATTTCAATTTCCATTAATATAAATAATTAGGTAAAAACAGGTATTAACAGTATCATAATTATCAGTGTTCAGTTTCTAAACAATAGTGGATGTCTACAACAATCTGCTAAATCACAATTACCATGCAGTGTAATTCGAGTAGTTTAAATACAAAGCCCCAATCTAGAAATGGTATATAGTACTCAGATTAACCTTATCAGTTAACAAGTATAGACCCAATTATTAGGCTGAAGATAACTAATAAGCCTACCATAAAAAACAAAAAAGTGTCTTAAAAAGCAAAAGTGCGCATAATAAAAATTACTCCAAAATAAAAAATATATTCAGTTCAAAATTCAATAGTAAAAATTTTAAATTAGAATTTCGCTGAAAAAGAAAGCCGAGAAAATTTTTAATGAGATAATGAAAAATATACAAAAAAACAATGAGGTTTCCAGTAATTTCAACCATTATACAATCATAACAATGCGTGGCGGATAGAAAATACCCTCTAGATGAAATAAAAGTAATACTTCAATACTATAAAATACAAAAAATGCCATAAAAAACTTATAGCTACTAGTCAAGATATATAGTGAATTCTAAAATGTGAGATTTCATTATTAATTAAATATTTCAATAAATATATAAGAGGGAATGCGGTATTTATGGTGTAATTCTAATGCAAATGCTAATTTTTGAGCACTAAATAGAATTCCCGAGTTAACCTGCCGACCCTTTAAATTCTTGGGATTTTTAGAATATCATTAAAGAGAAATATAGAGGATCCCGATTGAAGAATTTCAGCTGTATATCCGATTTTGTAGCTCACTGGAATATTTCTCCTGTAGCTATCTCTTCATCTGTATATTTATTTTAATAAGAAATTGTATTGTATTTAGGATGTTGAAAATCATGTAACGCAATTTTGTGTTGCGAAGTTGCCTGAGGAAGATAAATACATAAACGCAATAACACGGTTTTTATAACAAAGCTCAAAAATTTCTTTGAAAAAGCTATTTTTCTTAGAAAACTAATGAAGTTAACTAGTACTGAGCATAACACATTTTAATATGTATAATTTATGAAACACGCGTAATTTCATTCCAATTATTACGCATGCACCTAATATGCGTTATTTCAAACATCTTATGCACAAGATCACGAGTTCACAGCCCGGCAGATGGCCTTAGAATTTTTTTAATTGAATAATAATCTTTGGATACGCCATCCTTCGAATGAGACGTAAAACGGAGATCCCGGGAGCTTATTAATGATCCTTATCCTAATTACATCTGCATACGTAAAATTTAGGACTATCACTGTCCTCCAGTCAGCCATACCAGCTTATAGTGATGTAAATAAACAATAGGGACATTGACTAATGTTTGGAATTGCTTTTATTTTATAGATAGACCCTGTGTAAACACGAAAATAATAATTTTATTAAAAAATATGTCAAATTTCAATTTAAAAAATAGTTAAATGTAAATCGTTTTCAAAATTCCCCCTAAAACGCTCCAAACTGTCAAGTGGCAATGATACATCACAGTCCAGTCCATCAACCAATCTCACGGCCGGTCAAACTGATCTTGACTGAGTTTTTACGAATACATTTAATAAAAGCCATAAAAATGAATATGTCGTATTGCAAATGCTGTTCAGTGCTGATGTACAAAAGTACGTCAGTCAGTACGCAAACACTTTTCATAAACGTTCCAAAAAGTGCAAAAATAAGGAGAAAGAGATATACACTTGTTAGAAGACATCCAGAATCATTGGCAACAACAAGTACCTGCTATTTTTGTCAAGATCGCTTTGATCTAAGTTCTGATTAAATACAAATACCATTATAAAAAAGTTGTTATTTGACAAAAATAAAGCATCAAATATTAATTAGTGTTGTTTGTTTGTTTTTGTTCTTCTTATAAGTAACTCATTGCTTAATATAAATCAAAGTTCGGCTTCAAAATGACAAGGAAAATTATGTAGGATATACTACAATGGGTGAAGTATCTCAAATAAGGATGAGACCTGGTTGTTTGCTTACAAAGTTTGCTTTTCAACCTATGACAGCCAATACTTCTGCTAATGTCTGTAGACCAGCTGCTGCA
The DNA here is from genome assembly GCA_964056705.1 of Troilus luridus. Lineage (NCBI taxonomy): Eukaryota > Metazoa > Arthropoda > Insecta > Hemiptera > Pentatomidae > Troilus > Troilus luridus. The sequence continues at coordinate 26,980,401 of OZ057414.1, forward strand.
AAAAGGCAAAGATTCGCATTGATAAATGACTGTGAAAAAGACATAAGAACAGCTGCATTTCAACTATTCCCGTGGTACAATTAGAACAACGTTTCGAAATATTTTTTTTATTTTTTTTTTTAACTGTTTGAATTCCCTACAACGTTTAATTCAAGAATTTCCTAACAAAAAAAAGTTAAATATATTTTTAAAAAATGAGAATTTCTCAAAACGCACCGAATAAAAAAAAATTAATGAATTTTTATTAGTATCAATAAATTACAATTTCCATCAGGACTAGTAAATCATTTTTTAAAAATGTCCTTTTTCAATTCTTCAATGGTTTTATCTAAGCATTCTAGCGAAAGGGGGGAGGGTTATCTGGGGCATATTTATAAAGAAACTTTTACGAATCTTTATCTTAAAAAATTCAAATAAGAAAAAAAAATTATATTATTTTAATGAGATTCTTAAACTTTGTTCCGACCGATTACCATATCTTAAAGAGCCGAGGCAGTTGTATTGTATTTTAACTGTAAAAAATACTTAATATTTAATTTTATAGTTAAAATACTTCCTTTTTTTTCTACGAAATACGTTACTATCGAAGTTAATGTTTTTCTTTTTACTACTTTCTTTAGTATAATAGATATTCGAAAATGAAAACTAGAAAGATATTATGATAAATGAGATATAAAGTAGTATTGATAGAAATTACGATGGGGGGGGAGGGAGGCATCTGGATGAGTTCCAAACTGGGAATCGATAAATATCCAATACAGGGAACCCATCTTATTATGCTCAATACAGAAAATTATTATCGTTTATCTGAATTACTGTTCTACTTTCCGAGCATTATATTACCCAGAAATATTTCAACGGTGCAATCAAAATTCCTTTTTCTTTCTACCTTCCCGACAATGTTTATGAATGATGATTACATGTGCAAACACTTTCGATAATACGTAGCATGACGTGAAAAAATTAAGGACAATTTAAAAATGTCAATCAAATATAAATGCTAGAACACATATAAGAATAAAACTATGAAAAAGTAGGATAGAAATAAAAAACAAGGCTTAAGGTTTGGATCATAAAATGCAATGCTTGTTATCAACAAAAAAAAAAAGTTTTATTTATTTTTTTAAACAGCGTGTTTTAATGATTTAGTTCAATTTAGTAATCCACTTATAATACTGTTTAATTATTTGTATTTAGTTTAGTTTTTTAATTACCTATATAATTTTCCCAGAATAGTAAATGAATAGCGGTTTATGAATGGAAAATTTAACGGTTTTATTTATAAACAATATAATCCATGGTCCATTTTTGTACTTAATTAGTATCAAGCTGAAGCTTCGCGAAAATTCTCGATTGTGGTAGCTAACAGAGGTAGCAAGGATAAAATATGACGATTTGATGATTCTCAAATATCTATTACTAACTGGGTTTTTTTTTGTTAAATCTCAAGATAATTATCTAAATTATTTGAAAAAATATTTGTCCTACAAAATGTATGGTTTGATCAAAGAATCCCCTCCTTCCAACGTGTATCGATAACGAGGTCATCAAAAATGATTACTAACCAGCTGGTTTTTTTTTTTACTTCTTCTTTTTTGACTTCGTTATCGATACATATTGGCAGAAGGGGACTCTTTGATCAAACCATACATTTTGTAGGACAAATATTTTTTCAAATAATTTAGATATTTTTCTTGAGATTTAACAAAAAAACCCATTTAGTAATAAATTTTTGAGAATCAGCAAATCAACATATTCTATCCTTGCTACCTCTTTAACTACCACAATCGAGAATTTTCGCACAGGAAACTGTTGGACGTCTCATCGAAACGAAGCTATTCACGAAGATTCAGCTTTATGCTAATCAAGTGAAAAATGGACCATGGATCCTGGACTAATACATAAAAAAAGACAATAAGTGTCCTCTAAGTGTCGTTTAAAGTTTTCTTCCTAAAATGTTGGATCGGAACTATCTGGAAATAAATCCCATCATTCGTTATGCTTCTTCTTTATCCTCATTTAAACCCTTGCTTTTCCAACATTTCTTGGCTTCCCAAACAGATGGTCTCTCAGCAGGCTAGTCATTTGTTAAATGAATCAGTATTAAATAATTGATTTTGATGTTTAGTCTTTTTTTTCTTTGTTGATATACATTATGTAAATAAATTATTAGGGACCGGAGTAGCTCAGCGGTAGAGCGCTGAGTTGCCATGCCGAATGTCCTGGGTTAAAATCTTTCTCGCTAGCAGAGTTTAATCTGTTAGCACCCAGAGATGGGTCATATAGGATCTTGGAACCTCCTGGGGCTTACCCAGCCTCTATAAAGTGGGTACCCAAAATAAGGGAGGAAAATCTGGCGGTAGAACTTGATCTAGGACAAATCACCTCCCTGCACAGCCATTGTTCCAGAAACAGTAGTCTTTCTACTGCGTACTGAACCCAAGACCCTTCAAGGGTTGTAGTGGTACAGGTTAAACAATTATCACATCATAGTTCAAGTATTTATTTGTTGTTATTAATTTATTTATTCCCTTTAGTTTCTTAAGGGACTTATAATTAATGAATATTTTATTATGTAGACTTCTGGCCAGATATATGCTATGTTTGTTCTTCTGTTAATGGTTGTCATACTAAAGGGACTTAGCCCCTAGAATTAAGATACTTTTCTGTTTTATTTTTTTCTATTCTAAGTATGGATAATAATCTAACACAAACTATTTATTAACTTAACAGTTAACTAATTAATAACCATTTCCCTTTGCAGGGGATTCGATCCAACTGGACCTGGAAGGAGGCCTGTTCCTTGGGGGAATTCCCCCAGGACTGTCGCCGCCTCCAACTGTGTGGTCTGCATTGCTCTCCAAAGGGTTCGTGGGCTGTGTGAGGGATCTCGTCCTGAACGGGAAGGCCATCGACATAGCCCAGTACGCCAGGGCTCAAGATTCAAGTAAGTAAATAAGTTATTAACAATTATAATGTTTTGTAGTTGCATACTATGTATATAATGATTCAACGTTTAATCTGAACCGTAATTGTAACTGCTAGGGGTACATCTACACCTCTGGTGAATAAGTGGTTAAGTCGAATTTTCTTATATGAGTTTATTTTACTTAGGAAAGCAGATTAGTGTTATTTTCATAGTACATAAGTGCCTAACTCAAACTTCGACTTAAAAAGAAGTTATTAAGCATATCATTTCACTATTTCAAGCCAAAAACTAGAAAAATTATATACATATATACATCCCACTTCCCTCAATACAGTTAACTATCTCAGAACAAAATCTGACTTAACCACTTATTCACAGGGGCTGTAGATATCGTTTTAATTATTTATTTTTTAGTGTCGCATATTAACTAAACAACGAAAAGACCAAACAAATAAAATTAATTATTTTTTCAAATTCTATTTAAATTTTCAGGCCATAGTATTTTAAGGTTTATGTAAACTTTAATAACTAAACGCTGAGTGAAAAAATGTTTTTTTTTAAATACAGCATATAGTATAGTATAATATCAAATCAAGGAATTACTATGAAATAATATAATATGCGAAGGAGTTATAAGAAAGCTAGTAATAATAAAATATTAAGAATAAGAATATAACTTTTCATTGTTTGAATTGTTCAGATATTCATTTTTTATATTATTTTTAAAACACTTAACGTTTAACAGTGACATAAATTATATTCTTTCCCTGGTAAGATATGATATTTCAATTCAGTTCAATTTTAATTTATTCTCCAATTTTTTATTTACTCTTTCCTCAGATCGGAGTGCATCAAATTTCTCTTTTTTATTTGCTCATTGTAGTCATTCTAAGAACAATATCCTCATAGCAATTTTTTTTATTTATTGAAATCATAAATTATATATTTGTCACTATTAAAATCAAAAACAAACGTTAACACTTTATTTTAACTGCTTAGCTTAACATTAATAATTGAATCCCTAATAATACCCATATCTATATGACTTTCAACATCAGTATTGTAATTAAAAATAATTTGCGATAAAAAACTTCTTTCTCAGAAACAAAACCATTAGGCAATTGACTATTCAGAGAAAAGGAACTCTTTAATAAATTTATAGATACTCCTTTGACAATATTTATTAAAAATAATCAAGGAAAATTTAATAAGGAAAAGAATTCCTTCTTAAAGTTCTTTAATCATTTCCCCTCGTTCCCATACTAGCGATCACTAAACCCAGAAGAAGAGCACCAGCTTCGGTTCATGTCTCGGTTTCTATTAAATAGTTTCACTATATAAGAAATATTTTTTGACTTCCACTCGGCCCGTTTTCTTCCCCATTGTCAGTAATTATTATATTTTATGTAATATATTATATAATGAAAAGTTAATGGATAGATACTGATATAATTATAGATTGAAGGGGTAAAAAAAATAGGAAGATATACGTAAAAAATAAAATTATATTAATTAATATTGTAACATGAAGACGCTGATGACCAAGGATGTTGTGCGTCTATAAACAATAAAACCTTGTAACATGAAATATGCTTGTATTAATTTATGAATTTTAATAGAATTTAACTAGTACATTTTTATTTATTCATATAGATGTATAATTATTTATTTATACTTTAGGGATAAGAAAAATAAATAGATGGATTACCCATTGTCTAGTGTTTTTATTAAATTTTATTTATTTTTATTCTATTTTTTTAATAAACATGGTCATTCATGAATGTTATGTTATGTAATATATCAACTTTTAAAGTTATTAAATCAATTTTTTGGTTAAAATATCTTTGAGATTTTTTCGTAAGATAATTCCAACTCCAAGGGGTGTAAAATTAACCGTAGTCTCCTAAGTTTTTGTAACTAATTTATCCAGCTATTATCAAGAAGAAAGTTTTCTTCTTCGAGTTTGCTTTTTAGGAATCCACTTAAATCCTTAGATTAGTTTCAATAAAAGCCAACTCTTTCGATACTGTGGTCCCATTAATAATTAAATGAAGTTTTGAGTTTTATCAGTTAATTTGATTTAGTACACTTGTTTGAATTATGAGCGTAAAACCACTTAAATTTAATAAAATTCATACACTAAAATTTATCAAACCCAAAATATAAAATCGCCCATTTTTAATGACAATTAGAATTTTTTATCGAGACAACATTGTGTTCTCATACTATTTTAGGTAAATTACATTTTTTTTTAATTGCAATGAAAAAAATCACTAACTACGTTTAACTGAGCTTCAAAGGCTAAATTAATTTTATTCTCACGTTCCCTGGAAATTTCATTACACCCTTCGATATCCAATTCGTAAAAGCGCAGAACACTGAGCGATACGAAAGCTGTGAAAAATTAAAGGTTTTTAATTGATTCTGTCGAGAGGGTTTTTGACGTGCGCCAGGTTTAAATATTCATTTCACGCTATGCAATATGTATAAGTCTGTAAATGAAATGGAGAATTGACAGAATAGATGAATTAAAGCGAATAACTTAACTAAGACAAATTAAAATATACATAATTTATGTGTTTGTCTAGCCTAATGTTTAAAATAACAGTGAACTTATTAAAGACCTATCAGTAATATTTAAATAAAACTTGTTATTACGAACGAGTATATGAAACGAATTCAATATATCAATGAAAAAAATAGATACATGTATGTATGTGTCTAATATTTTCATTATATATAAGGGTTGATTGGTAGTTAAATCCAATAGATAACTTTATTAGATTTCACAATACATACAATAATATGATAAATTCAAAGTAAACCATACCTAAAAACAAAGCAATTGATTAACACTATCATCTACTGTCACATACAATGAATAACAAAAGGCAAACTGTCATATGGTAATGAACTCATGTTCGCATATGTAAAAAATAAAAACAAAACAAATCAAAATGTTTTTATTATAATGAATTAATAATTAAATTTAATAAGTAGTAGAGAAAACGCGGCTGGAACCATCTCAATCACAAAATAGTTATACATTACTTTACGTCAGTGTTACAAACTGTGATATATAGAAATGATCATATGAAAATATAAAAACAAATTATACGTTATAGTTGAACACTTTAAAAATGTAGCATTTTAAAAAACATTTAGCTTGAGACCGACGTATATGAAGTCTACTCGATAAAATAATTCTTCATTTTGCAAAAAGATCCAAAATGCACTATATTACTAAAATAAGATAGTTAAAGCAATTTAAGACTACGAATATTTAAGTCATTGCCTGTATCTATTTTTTATCACTTTCATTTCATTTATTTTTCACCGGCCGAGCCTTCTTCGTGTTTTTAGTTAATCCTATATAATTATTTAAATTAATACTATTATATCCTTAAATATTTTTCCGGTTTCGACCGTGTAGTCAAATTCTTAGCAGACGTTCGCTAGACCTGCTGCTAGCTTCCTCAGGGCTTAATCTGAAATTGATAATGTCCTTCTGTTTTACATATACATTTTCAGTCTTCGATAAAGCCATGAGGAAGCTAGCAGTTTGTCTAGCAAAACGTCGGCTAATAATTTGACATGTTCGAAACCAGAAGAAACATTAGATGAATGGATTCAAAATATTGGCCATGGCAATTAAAGAGAGTATTTAATATATATTTAGTATAAATTAATTTCTGCTGATTCGTGGGACCTAACATTCTTAATATTTTATGAGCCCCCGATTGACGCAAGTCCATGATTCCAGGAAAACCTAGACTAGCGTCCTTCGGTTACTTTAGTTATATTAATTACGTATGAAGGCTTAAGTGTTCGTGAAGAGCTGCTCTATTTTTGGGACAGTTTACTAGAAATGATTAGAGCAGAAATAAGCGCCCCTGAACGGTAAAACTATGGGTCAAGAAATGTTTTAAAACTACTATTTTAAAATTTCATTTATTTTTTTCATTTCTAACTATATGAGAAATAACTAAGCAACTAAATTCTCAATTCCTCGTAAAATATATATAAATCGGGAGCTGTTTCGTTAGATGAAATTCGCGATGTCGTGATCCATAGTTTGTTTTTATGAAGGAATTCATTTGATAGCTATCAAATGAATTCCTTGTGTGTGTGTTGTTCAACATTACTTATCTACTATAGTAGATAATGCAACTATTAACATCTACATATCAGCAGATTTACTTGTTAAAATAATATTATAGTTGTAAATGTCAATAAATCAAATTAAAAAAAAAAACTATTAACAACTGCGGAAGTCCTGAATTTTGCCTATTCGTGTATAATTTGATTTTACGTCCTTCCGAATAATGCCATAAACAATGAATGTTTTACTCTATTTAGGAAAATCCTAAGGCCACCAGCCGGGCTGATCGGGTTAACACATTTCGTGGCGAAACAACGGAAGTTGGAAAGGTTGGTTACCTGTTGTAATAACCTGTCCTATTTATCTTTAAAAAAAAAAGTACCTACTACTACAGCCTATGAAGGGTTATAGGTCAGCACATGATAGGGACTGCATTATTACCAGGACAAAGATTGTGCAGGGACATGATTTGTTAGCTAGCACACTTAACCGCCAAGTTTTCCCGTAATCATGGGCACATCCTTGGCTGTTAATTTATATTAATATTAAATAATTTATAGGGCACAGCTGAATTTGATCCCAGGACCCAAAACACTGAGCTACCCAGGTTACTAACAGGAGTCGAATAGCACATAAAATCCCAATAAAAAATAAATGAAATATAGAGAAAAGTAAATACAGTGTAAATATATAAATAGTATTATAATATGTAATGAATTTTATGAACCATCAGTAACAAATATGAAATATAACGGTGCTATCAATTTCGCAGGTGTTCGTAAAAAAGAAATCCATAAAACCTATTAGCGCTCTGGGTGATACGTGTTTAGACAAGGATTGATTACGACGGACTCAATTATTACCAATCAATCATTAATGAATAGAGTGACTTGATTGGGTTCCACCTGTCACTGCTTTCATCACACCTACTGCTTCTCCTAATGGAATGCCTTGGTCGTAGCTCTTCACTCACTCTCCCATAATTATAATATATTGTCAACCGAAATAGTTATAAAGTTGATAGGTAGTGAATTCGATGAATTATATCATCAATCTTTGGACTAAAAGCATCACAGCATTGATAATTACTGACACTTCTCATTATTCGGCTTCGACGCTTCCTCTTCATATATTCGATAATTAAACCGAAATATTTGAAAATGGCGACACTCTAGAATGTAAAATTTCTCTCTACATATTGGTTTTATAGGCGTGTAGGTAGTTTTTTTCCATGTATACATTTATGTATTTCATTTATTTACGGAAAGTCCCATTCTTTCCACTTCTCTCACCAACATTCAGCTTTGGGAACGGTTGTGATATTCAAACACTAGGTAATGTAGACAAGTTTGATAAATGTAAAATTTAAAAAAAATGGGTATCTGTTCCACAAGTTGTCGCTTCGAGTTGAGCAATAAGTTCTGTTTATTCATTTCATTTTTAATATTTTCCAAAAAATACAAGTTATTCAGTGCTTTAGCATGGAAAATAGAATCTAATTATGGGTAATGAATAGATTTCGGTAATCATTTCAACAAGAAAAGATAGGTTCAACAAACATATATTATCTATATATATTTTTTTTTTAAATAAAAAATATGTCCAGGACCGTGACTCGAACCCGGGTCACCCAGATCGCTAGTCTGGAACTCTACCAATTCAGCGCTATGCTGGGCTCAATCAAGCTCGCTCCCCGGTCATGGCCATATCCTTTCTTATCACTGATCCCATGTCCCCGCGTTCTCGCAATTTGCGGTGTATACGAGGGGAAGAATGTTCTTTGAACATTTATTTAATTTGGACCTTGTTGACTTACGTCATTATATATTATTATAATTTATTTTATTTTATTAGTTATTGATTTTAATAATTTTTAAATATTTTTATTTGAAAAGAAAAAATATGGCCAGGACCGGGACTCGAATATCAAATAAAAATATTTAAAAATTAATAAAATCAATAACTAATAAAATAAAATACATTATCTATGCCTTGAAATGTTAGCTGAAACTTTTATTTCTTGATGCAATGATCTATTCATGAACGATAATTATCAAAACCGATAATTTGTATTTTTGGAAAATATTAAAAAGGAAAGGAATTAAAAGTTAAAACTTGTGATTCAACTGGAAGCGACAATCTGCAGAAAAACTACCGAAAATAGAATTGATTTTTAAAATTAGACATTTAGCAACAAATCTAACCGCCAAATTTTATTTACAGAAAAAAGAGACTTTGGTCCAATCGCAAAAATTGGTTTCATAGTCCACAATATTTTATAAATACATTTTGGTTCCATTTCCATTAATATATTTTGAAATGTTTAATGTGGTTGCTAGTATGTTTTATTTCGTAGAAAGAGTATCATAGAAAAGTAATGTTGACCGATTGTTCAGTCTAAAAGTATGAAGAGACAACTAGAAAATTTAGGAGATTAACCTAAGCGGAATTAGAGAGAATCCACTCGGTTGATAAAATTGAATTAATAGCGTCGTGATGATTGAGATCGGCTTGTAAATTTGTTGAGCAAAATCATTAACAATTTTTAAAAAGTTAATAAGCATTTAAGCGATATGTAAACCCCCGAGGAGTAGAGCAAGGCGTATGTGGGAAGATTGCGTTGAGAGTGATCTAACGGATTTGGGTTATGGTCGGAGGACGCAGGTTTAATGATATGTTGGATTGTTTCCAGTGTGCTATTATTATAAACTTTGACGAAATGTTACTATTCAGGGAGAGTTAGCATATTTAAATATTTATTGGGATCACCTGTGGTCTAGTGGTTAGGATAACAACCTACTATGCCCACGGTCGCGAGTTCGCAATCCGGTAGGTGGCCCTAGGATTTTTTAAAGGGAATAACAAACCCTTAGCTATGTGGTCCTTCGTAAGGGACGTGAAATGGGGGTCTCGAGCCTCGTTAAAAATGCCTATCTTAATTAAAATTGGATATGAAAAATTTAGAGCTGTCATAGCAGTATCATTTGACGTTAAAAGAAACAAGCAAATATTTATTATTAACAACATGAAATTTATTTTTATATCGTTTATGGTTCTTCATTTATTTTTATTTTTATAAAGGACAAGCACACTATTAATATAAAGGAATTAGAGAAAGGATTTCCGAAAAAGATGAGATGGGACAGAGGATAGAGGAAGATGGATGATGAAGAATTGGACTCGGAGGCTGCCCCAGAGCAAACAGGACTGCGCCGCAAGGATAAAAAAGACCTTACTGTTTTATCACAACAGGAGTTATTTGTCCAAAAAGATTAGTTTGAGCGATTGCCCTTACAGCGAAGTAGTTCAACAAACCTACAACATCCTATTTATTCAGGGAAATAGTTTTTTCCTCTCTTACCATTTATTGCAAAAGCAGTCAAAAGATATAAGGGTACTTCTGTACTATTAGTTACTTTTAATATTTATGAAAATTAAATTCTCTAATATAACTTTATTTTTACCAGTTGATACTCCAGTGTAGAGTTGACAATTGATAGTCTGAGCACCCGCCCTGAACATGGCCTACAACTTAGGCCAAACTTTCACTACAATAAAATAAGTTATTCTTAATTTGTGCAATCAATGACTGCCCCCCCTGACCATTAATATAATTTTAGATGAATAATTTCTATTTATCGCTACGATTTGAGACCCGGTCGATTTGATGAATATATTATTAATTTAAATAATCATATTAAGGAGGGTTAATCGGTGAAAATTAAATAAGCTTAGGCGACAAAAATAGATGCAGACAAGTACTTAAAAATTTGTTGTCTTGAATTGCTTTAACTAAGTAATTATCGTAATATAGAGTTTTCAGAATCGACAAGAGGACGTCCAGCTGATCTGTAACAGGGAGTACTTAAAATTGTAGAAGAGTACACCTACTTGGGGACAATCATCAGCAGCAGGGGAAGAATTGGCCCAGAAGTAGCTAACAGGACATCCAAAGCCAACCAGGTTTACTACCCTATTTGCAACAGTATAGTTGGGAAAGGAGACCGAAATGCACATTTACAACTCAGGTTACCCCCTGGTTATGGAAGTGAAAGCTGGGTTATGCTGGGCAAACAAGCTAGCCGAGCGGCAGAGATGAAATTCCTGCGGAGAGTCGTTGGAAAGACGAGGAGGGACCGCGTCAGGAATGAAAGAATCCGACAGGAGCTAAAAGTGATCGAGCTATAAGATTCCATAAAAAAATCGACAGCTAAAGTGGTTTGGCCACGTCTGTCGGATGGACGAAGAGAGAGAGCCAAGGAAGGCCATGGAAGCTAGACCCACTGTGAAGAGACCGAGAGGCCGTCCCAGAGTTTCCTATCAGGAATTGGATGGGAGAGAGGCAAGACTCTCCAGGAAATGAGGCGGCTGATTAAGGACCGCGAGGCATGGCTGCATTGGGTGGAGGCTCCTCGGACACCAGCAACAGCATAAGAGGAAGTCAAAGAAGAACAAAAAGAAGAGAATCGACCTGCTAGGTTTGGTGATTTTGTTTCTAAATGAAAATTATATTATCAAGTAGACTTCACCTACGCCCATTCTCGAGCTAAACTATTTGTATCCATTCTAAAGTTTAAAGTTCTAGTTTAAATTCATATAATGTAAGTATACATACGTTTTTTATTTTTGTACTTTAATATGATAATTTCAATATATTCCGTTAAATTGTGACGACACAGACGAAAATAATGTATAATTTATTTTGTAGTAATGTTGGTTCTTGCCGTATTTACATAAATACATGTAATTATTCAGACATTATAATATAAACATTTTGATAAATATTGTTTTCTCTTTATACATATATGGGTAATAGTGTTCTGTAACTTTTTTAATTAATTCATCAAGAATCTATAATTGAACATTTTTAGTTTTTAATGCACAAAATTTCTCTATTTTATTGAAAAAAGTCCGTGAGTACTTCACTACAAATTCAAAGTATCGAGAAGGGTAATCAAATTTGAAATGTTCCTTCCTATGATAGAAATTCCGTCCACCAGTAGCAAAATATAAAATATGACATAACGATGCTATCAATTTCGGAGGTGTTCATAAAAAAAAAAACCAAAAAAACCATTAAACCTATCCTTCTTCAGAAAAATAATTACATTTATATATGAATTGAATCATAACTTTATGGATTAAATATTTTGGGTTATTTATTGCGAAAAAAAGAAATGAATTCATAGGTAAAATATAGAAATAGGCATAACATGGTACTGACATTTAAATGACACACTATAAGTTTTCTCTGGACTGCAAGTTATAGTATACGAAAGAAGTGATGAAATATGGTCATGAGGATCATATTGATACGAAAACATTACAAGTAGATTCTTAATGGATGACCAGTTAGAGTAAACAGTGCAGAACATTAATAAACAATCTCAGAAAGGAGTCACCTATAAATCAAGCTAATGCTTCTTCATCAGACACGAGTATTACATAATTCGTTGGCCCCGAATAGTTCCATACATTGACGTCATATAATTATAAATATATAAGCTAAAAATAGATATATAAGGTAAAAATATATTTTGTTTATTTTAAAGGACTTTTTTTTTACGAAGCTGGGAAATAGTTTTTTGTATCCTAATAATAAAACCTTAATAATTATAATAATATTCCTTTTATCTTTCCCTGAAACCCGAAAGGCCTAATTTTTTTTCATAGCCATAAAATTACAACCGCGCTTCACAAAATTGAATTTTTTTTTTACTTCTCTCTTTTATTATTCTGTGGTTTGAATTTCGTCACGAATATTCTAGCAGCCTAACATAGATCTGGTTTTTCTGGAGTCCGTGATCAAGGGGCTTCTCCTTCTTTGGTTACCTGAATAATATTTAAGTCAATAACTCCAGGAAACGATTTCTCTTGTATATGATTATTCGAATAGCTGTTCAAATATATATATAGGACTTTTAACAAAACTTCAAATCTCAAATAATATTGCTTCTAAAAGGCTAAAAAATAATATTGCTTTGGCTTGGTTCTAAAACGGCCCATGTTAATTTTTTCAAATTTGGTTTTATTTATACCAAACTTTTCCAATTTAGTAAATCTTTAATTCTAAAAAGGCCAATGTCTAACTAAAATAGGTTGTATTTCCATTATAATGTGAGCCAATGTCATTGCTTGTGTTTTCTGATTCATTTCTATAAAGGCCTATGTTGACATTGGCTCTTTTGGCATTTTTGACTTAGGCCCTTTTAGAACCAAGCCACAGATATACTTATTGATATATCTCCAAGAAAGCCAAGAAAAGTTCAATGAGAAAAACAAAACTAAACAATTCATATATCAGATTTTATGAAGAAGAAAAGAAAGTGAGGTTTAAATGAAGGAAACAATACTTGGTTAAAAAAAGGCTAAAAATTAATTTATTTAACTTACTCCTTATGGGGCGGGGTGGCTCTGAATTGCAGCGCTGGTGACAGTAGTACAGCTCTGAGTTGCCACACAGACTTTGGCAGATAGTTTATTTAATATGTTAGCAGCCAGAAGGATCCTTTGGTGTTTGCAGATTTTCCTGGGACTCAGCCAACCTCAATAAAGTGGGTAATCAAAATAAAGAAAACCTGGCGATTGAGCGTGATCTCGGACAAACCACCTCTCTGCACAACTGTTATCCTAGAAACATTATATTCCCTACCACCTACTAGACCCTCGATTCTTCATGCGGCATAGTAGTATAGTTCTGTTATTTTATTCAATAGTCGAGTAAAAGGAGAAAAAGTGAATTTGTAGTATTGGGTAGGTTTATTTTGTTTATTGGTAGTACAGAGGAACTCTGGATCAATAGACCATGAATTTTTGGAAGTCTTTTTGGACCGGAAAACATGATCAGGCACCTGGGAGGAGCTGCCGTAGGGAAACTAGATAAAGCCACACCAACCCTGCATACCAACTGGAGGGAGTCTGGAGCGCCTGGGGACTCGACTCAAGCGTCTAATGAAGATATTCATTAGCATCTTCTTGTCTCGTCTCTCCCCTGTCGGCTCTTTCACAATTCACGAAGCCAATATCCAATTAGCCAAGTAGTAAAATTATATGACTGGAGGGAGAATTTGGGAGTTCTCAGAGCCTCAGATTCATAAAATCAAAAGAAACGTAAAAGAATAATAACCGATTATCGAGTAATTCGGGAAAAAGTAGTTATTCAATGGCAGTTTTTGACCGAAAATTACACTGAGATTCCTAACGGTCGTAAGGGAGTGAATTGGTACATTGGTACATAACTTTAATCTCGAATCTTTTAACATCTATAACGACGAGTAAACAACTATAGCCCACGAGGACTACACCACCTGTGGTGTGGTAGTTAGAATAACATTCTATGCCCAAGTTCGCGGGTTCGCAGCCCAACAGTTGGTCCTTGGATTTTTTAAATGGAGTAAAATAAAATAAAGTCAAATTCTTGCTTATGCCGTCCTTCAGAACGGACTGAAAAAGGGGGTCCCGAGTCCCGAGTGGGGCCAGGTCCTCATTATAGATCCCTAAACAGACAAAATTGAGGACTCCTCCTTTAGCCGTAGCAGCATAAAGTATAGTTAAACGAATAAACAAAAAATGATGTTGTGTTCAAATCATGGCAGAGACGCAATTGTTTCTAAGCGACTGCAGGCGCAAGGAGTCTACCTTAATTACGAGTGTCAACATTACAGAGGCTGGGTGAGCCCCAAGAGGGTTTTCAGATCCAGAAGAATGGCCGCAAACAGATTAAATAAATTATTCTCCACAGTCGGATCCGAAACGAGGACCTATAGCATAGCTACTCAACTCTCTGCAGAAAGAAATACTCTTCTGTTATAATATAAAAACATTAAAATTAAAATAAATACAGAAGTCCGATAGGATATACTTATTTATCTGATATAAGAACTTTCGAAGCTGAGAGAAACTTTTCATCTTCCCATATTTCCCACTTAACACCCCCCCCCACACACACACAAAATTAGCTCATCCCGAATGAAGTTTAAAGTTTGGAGTGCTTTTTGTTTGTCATCTCCAACATCAACTTCATTGCTACAAATACGACATCATTACATATTTAAATTATTAAAAAGTCCCTTGTTTTTAATTTTTAATGGGATGCTCTCTGGAATATGCTTCCTTAATATTTAGGGATTAAAAAAAGCATAATATTTCGTTTCTTATTGTGAGACTTCTCCCTCACTTCAATTAGATAAACACCCAACCCCTGTTTGGCAATATTTTATAACCCTCACTTCCAAGTTCTCTCCACTCCCTTTCTCCTTAATGTAAAGAGAGAGAGAAAAGTTATATTAAAATATTTCAAACGAATCTCCCTGTCACAACTTTCATAATTTTGTAATTATGTTCATTAGTCGAGTTTTTTTCGGTACAAGTTACCATAAATACAGAGCGTCTTATTTTTCTTTCAGATAGATTTTATCTTTTTCTCATTTTTTTTTTCATTTACATTTCTTTGAAAATATTATTCTTTAGAAATCATTTGAACATTAAACGCACTTGATATTAAATATAGTTTTAACCATTAAAAATGATAATACAAAAAATTAGAACAAAGCATTTCAAAATTACAAAGTTTGGATCGAATTGATTATCTTTATTCACTGGAAGGTTTAGACAAAGAACGCGTTACCGACTTTTGCATACTGGCCAAGAAGATAAAAGTCTTTCTTATTCTTGGAATTATTTTATTATTTAAATTTTATTTTTTTATTTTAATGAGTACATTTGCCGTTTGAATTAGCAGTAAATATTTGATTTAATTATTTGAGGTGTTTATCAAAGATTTCCTTACCTATCAAGTTTCTCACAACCCAATTCTTTCTTGAGTCCTTCTCTCCAAATATTTCCGTCTACAGTATCCATTTCCTTCAATCTACTTCCGACCATCCTAACTTCTATTTTATTTTCCGACTCTCTTACACTTACTTTCTTCCTCCCATTTCATTATCAATTCCGGTATTCGACTTAAGCCCGTCCGTTCTAAGCTCCCATTCTTTAATCTTCTTTCTTCGTTCATCCCAAAGATGTTTCTCTTTACTTCTATTGTTTCTCTGGTTTCGCTCTTGCTGAAATGCACAATCGTAAAAACGCTGACAGAAATATCGTAATATCATAAATACGTCCTCTAGAAAAATGTGTACTGTCTTTTTACTGTACTCTTGTACAAGTCTCAGAATCCTGCAACTTTATACTTTCAACAACTCCATCCAATACTCTGTTTTCCATCCAGGCTACTCTGTTTATGTATATAAAATTTCATGCCCCATTATTAATTATCCAAGATGATATTCGACAATCAAATACATTAAGTCTTCACGTTTACTTTAAAATTTATGGTTTCATCGTACTGTGGCTCACTGTAGTCCCTCCGAATACAATTAGAGGGTATTTGTCGAAATGAAATACTTTAAACTGTTTTCTCACATTTTAGCCATTGTATTTTATTGCAAATGCAATTTTAGTGACTGAGCTATTCTGCGAGCTATTTTTTAAAGAATGAATTTTACATTAATTTTTGAAAAAAACATATATTTCATCAAGCACTTTTTTTAAAGAATGAATTTTACATTAACTTTTGAAAAAAACATATATTTCATCAAGCACTTTTTTTTTCTTGAATTTTACTCTAATTTATTTTCTTGAAATATTGAAAGTTTTTTATTTAGAGAAAACTGGATCTCAACAATAAAGAAACTATTATATTTCGCTTATTAGATTAATTGTTCTGCTTAGCGAGGCATAACAGAAAATAATTATAAACAAATATATAATTATAAAAACAAAAAATAATTATTAGCAAATATATAATACGTTTATAATAAAATATTAAACTTAATACAGAGCTAATAGAAACGCCATTAGTGAATTCCACTGTTGCATCTTATCTTACTAGTATATCACGATACTTCCGAATTATTTAAATGTTGGTATATTTAATTTAAAAAGTCATTGGAAACATTTATTTGTAATATTTCTGGGTGGGTTTTACTTAATTAATAACAATCAATTAATTATACATGATCTAATATACATGTATATACTCAAAATCAAAATCTTATAATATATAAACCTTGTTATTTATATAATTATATACATACATATTCATTCTATCTATGTAAGAGTCTACATAAATCAAAATAACTACTCGTACCGAGGGAACACTGCAACAAAGCTGCAATGCGGTACCAACTCAGCAAGAGCCCCAAGTGGACAGGATGGAGCAAGAAGGCTCACAACTAACAATAGAATTGTTAACCAAACTCCCTTTAGTGACACTTGTTGAGTATTATATCAGGATATGCCCGGCAGATATTGATCGATTTCGAGTGGTCCTAAGAGGAAACCGCTTTTATGTTTAAAGTTATAAATAAAAAATAGCCATTTCACGCGAAAGTTTCATGACGATTTTTGTGCTAATGAAATGTATAGCATGTTTCAAATTCCAGTGATTAACCCGGTTATTTGTGAAATAGCTTAGTTATTCGTCGGAATCTGAGGCGGATATCGCAATGGGAGAGGTAGGGGATCCCCCACTGTTCAATAATTTGAAAACCAGAGGTCTTTTAAATAGAAGAATTTCTTGTTAAATATTTAACACAAAGAGTGCCTACAATTCAAAAACAATACCAATGCTTCTTTAGATAAGAAACTGGGATATCCATCAGTTTTTTGTTTTTTTTAAATAAAAGATAATTGTTACAGATTCTTGTTTAAACCTTCCTTTATTAGGAGAAACTTAGTTTCGTACAAACCTTCAAACGTACAAGCTGATGTATATCACAAAAATTGAATATAATTACAATTTTCCAGGGCAGTAGAGAATATATCCGGATTGCAGGGGAATGTGGAAGAGTACTACGATTTTTGTAAACTATGGATTCTAAAGGATGCTGAGTGCACACCTATAATTGGATTTCAAGATATTTTGAAAGATAAAAACTAATTTATATCACGAAAAAATGTACTTCTATAATTTCTCTAACAATGGGTTGGGGTAGCGCTAAGGTAGGTCCTAGGTTCGAAAGAGGCTATGGCAGATTAATTGTTTATTCTTACTTCAAATTATTTTAAAAATTGAAAAATTCAACCCCTGCCTCTATAAAATGGGTGTCCTAGATTGAGGGGAGGGACCCAGCCTTTTTAAAACGACATTGAAATCGTAGGCTATCTTTCTCTATTAAGGATCTTATCTTTTTCCGACTTTGAGGAAGTCGTAAAAATCACTACGCGGTCCAGCCACATTGCTCACAACAGCCGCCATAACTACTACAGAAGAGCCACCCTAAGAAGTCTCCTTTGAGGGCCTAAGGGCAGCGGACGAAGTTAGCACCGACTGGATAATTAGTTGGGGTGAGGTAGCGACAAAGAGCTCTGCTATTGACAGCATGTCCCTGTTGAAGGGACACCCTTTGTAGTGGACAGCTTCGTCCGTCTTTCTTTTCTCGCTCACTTCGGATTTCTTTTTTTTACACGAAAATCTCGCTTACCTAAGCTTAAAAGGAGATAATGAGGAGGGAAAAATAATTAAAGGTCAGTTTTACGATCCGAAAGTAATGAAGCTAATCGATTTTTTTTTATCTTTCTTCAACCCCTTTATTATTTTCAACTAGAAGTGTGTAATTTAAATGCTTCACAATACACAGTATATGTTCTTCTATAACTTTTTCTTTAAATAAAAATGTTTATTTAAGAAATCATTCAAATTCCATTTGGCACGATTTTCGATCTTCTTATTCTGTAACTACCTAAATTATTTTAAGGATAGATAAAGGTTGGAGTAATAGTGTACATTATTATTGCTTAATTGTGCAAAATATATCGCTCCTTCAAAAGAACAATGCCATAACTCAAAAAAACTAATTTTCCAATAGAGATATTTGAAAGTTCCGTGTCTTGTCAAAATTAAAACAGAGTTAAAAAAATAAAAAATGTAGGTGTTGGTATTGTAATTATGGAATTGAAATTCTTTTATTAATCATCAAAAAATTTTTAAAAGCTTGAAACTTTATTTATTTTAAGATGTCATCATTCCCATAAAACTTCAAATTCAAACATGATACAACACAAAATGTGACTTATTACAAAAAAACATTATATAATATCATGGAAATGAAATATCAGAAATGTCATTCCTGAATTGAAAAGCTTCAACCAATACAATTGCTACCATTGGCTTAGCACAAATATGCCAATTTTTCAGTTATGTAGTTCTTTTGAAGGAGCATAGTGTATATTATGAGAGTGAGAAGTGTATATTCTTAAACTACCTTAACCATAGAAATTATTGATATAAATAAAAATACAATTGTAAATACTTCACAGTACTTTGTTCATGTTGTTTAGGCTAAATTTTGGTAAGTTTAGACAAAAATAAAAATAACAAAGCAAATGCTTTGCAATACATAGTGCATATTCATCTTTAACTAACCCAAACTGTAGATAGAGGTATACAAGTATTTTAAGTAATATACTCTTTATACAGTACAAAGTATGCATGTATCTTAAAATACCTAACCTATAGAAAGTACATTTATTAGAAAAAATAACTATATCAATACTACATCACTGTCAAATCTGTACCAGGAATAATCTTTTCTCTTCAAAATAAAAATATTTAAATAATCACAATAAAATAACAATAAAAAAATATACATTACACTACAAAACATGAATGGTTTTGGGTTTAGTACATGATGGAGACTGTTTGTAAGCCAACAAATGCGCTGGGAGATGATTTGTCCGTCATCATACCCAACAGAAATATATATATAAATGCCTCTCCAAAAAGGACCAAATCAGGCAGTACAGTGCAGTGGTAAAACCAGTAATATTATACGGGACCGAGATTATGTGCTTTCCCAGTTTAGAAAAACTTCATAACGTAAAGAGAACGATTCTAAGGAGAATCGATGGGCCCAAACTAACACTAGAAGGATGCCGGCTTAAATCTAACAAAGAAATTTTCTGTTAAATACGTGACTCGGAAACAGAAATGAGGGTAAGAAGATTCAGATTTTATGGTCAATAATATATTTATTGATGTAGTAAGTTTTTCTATGGCAGTATCGATGTCATGTTTTGTCTTAAGTGAAATTGTAAAGTCTAATTTGTCCTCCAGATCATAAAAATTTATACCTCCTGTAATCAATGAAGGGGGGGAAGGCTTGTGAGCGAAACTTGAGTGTAAGAAAAGGAGAAGTGGGCAATGATCTGATGAAAGATCGTCTAAGGATTTGATATTGGTTTGGGTTGTAGAAATCTGGGAGGTGACAAATATGTCCAGGATGTCAGGACATTTTTCGATGGATGTAGTCCAGTAGGTGGGCTTATTTGGGGTAAGGATGGAGTAATTCTTAGTGGATGTGACAGAAGAAAGGATGTTTCCACAGGAGTTGGATGATCAACAATCGACCATTGGGGGTAAATCGTTAAATGAATCATACTAAATAGATTATAAATATTTTTATTTTGAAGAGAAAAGACATGTCCAGGGCCGGGATTCGAACCCAGGTCTCCCACGTTTCCGTCGTGGTGCTCTACCACCTGAGCTATCCTGGTTCGTACCTCGGTCAGACAAATCCATCCATGATCCCATATCCCCGTGTTCTCGCAGTTTGCGATGTATATATAATATATATAAATTATAATAATAAATAGATTATAGTTCTCACAAGACACTAACATTGCGGTCCTATTAGAAACCACAGAGTGGGCAATCATCATGTATTCAACACAACTACAGGCCAACACCTTTAAAGGAGATCCCCCCCCCCCTGTCTCTGATAACCAAGTCATTAATATTAACCAGAGTCTGCCAATTATCATAGGCATCAGAAATTCAATGGCGACATTATATCCAGCCCTTCAGGAGTCCAATCTGAGGCCATTGCACCTGCAGGATTTATTGTATCTCCTTCAGAAATTGTAAGTTAATTTGAATCTGACATCACAGGTACTGCTATAAATCGACTGTATTACTTCACTGATAAACATCTAGGACTTAGCTTAGCTTGGATTTGAAAAGAACTGTAAGAAACAGTCCAGTTTTTAAATTATAGTTTGCTGTGCAGCAAATGCTCTAAATTATTTTTGAAGGCAGAGATAGGAATGTGAAAGAAATCTTTCTTAGTTAAAATAATTTTATTGTTTCAACTAATAAAGATTACAAGATTTTAACTAAGAAAGAAGCCTGTTTAACTGTTCTAGTCTTAATAATAATGTATTCTACTTTTAAAAAACTTTCAGCTTCCATAATATCATCAGGTACATTTATAAAAAGACTTAAATTTACATAATTATTTATATCCATCCATGATGAAAATTGGTTAATAAAACGTATTACCTTTTTATTCTTTTAAAAAATTTTTGATATCATCATTTATCAAATACATTCCACCAATCCTAGTTTTATTTAACACATTTATAATGCTTTTTTAAAAAAATATGTCAAAACTTTCATAAAATGAGGTTTGGAATTTGATTTGTTTTTGAAGTTTTTATCTGAACAGTATTATTTTCAACTATTTATAAATTTCCTCAAACAATCAGCTCTATAATAATTAACAATCTGTACTCACAACTACATATACAGTCACCAGCTATATGTACATATTTAGCACCTAACAAATAAGTAATATTTTACTAAGAAAATAATTACAAAAGAAGTTGAATAGACATTATTAAGGAATGTCCTCTTTGATGTTTTATAATTTATCTTTATATATTATACTTTATCAAAGCATATCTCATAGGTATTTCTTATGTCTTATAGGGCACATAAAAATAAAAAATAAATGAAATATTCTACATCCCCGAGTAGGACTTTGTTCCTTACCTCAGACTTTCCAGGATAATGCCTTCTTTTTTTGTGTTAACTATCCTTCTGGGGTCTTTAAACCCGGAAGATTTCACAAAAGTAAGAAACCAGATTGTTCCCTGCAGAAACTATATATTAAAGGCACTTTTTTTTTAAAACTAAAAATAAGCAATTTTAAAATAAAAATAAACAATTTTAAAATAAAAATAAACCGACACAGACCCGAACCACACTCGACATTCTGAGCCATATCTGTAAAATATAAAATTCAAATTAAAATATTGTAAATAAAATAATAAAATCATTTCTTTTTAGATATATTGTTTAAAAATTAAATAATATTAGATGTTAATGGTATTTGTGTGAGGCAGATTTTTTTTTTAATCAATGCACTTTAAGCTTAATTTTGAACTTTCACCGGAAATAGATTTGCTATGCATATACCATTTAAGCCAATATGCTTAGCCAGTTTGCAATGTAAAACATTTTACATACATCTTCTAATTGAGGTATAATAATTTTGGTATGATGCCCAAAAACTATAAATGGCTTACCTCTACCTGCATTTATTCTCATGAATATAAAAAAATATTCTACATTCTATCATAAGATTTTATTTTTTATAGTTTACCTGTGAATTTCTAGTGACCGTTCTTTCTTGACGTATAGTATTTAAAAAGAAACTAATTGCACTATTCACTTTTTCACTGCATATTGCCTAGGCCCTAGACCAGGTTATCCAGTTGGTCCTGTAAAACATATTAAAATTAAAATTATATCTTACTAAAACAAAACATACATAAGAGTATAAATAAAAAAATATATATTATTTTGAGCAGAAATAATATTGAATAAATAAGGCATTTCTAATTGCTTTATTATTATTCAATAATAAGTTTCTTTCTCGAAATTGACTTCTTCAAGGAGAAAATTCTGACGGTAATAAACAACAAGAAGACCCAGTTTCAAGGAGGGTTAAATATTCCCTCCAGCTGAATTAATTATAGCTTCTATCTCACTTTAATTTATGTAATTCAACAAGGAAATATTTGTTCAAGAGCGCAAGTGGGACTTTTCTTAAGTCTAGGCCTAGCCATACTTCGGCTGGAAGTTTGCTTTCCTTTGATGTATTCCTACAAGTTTAAGTTGGCAGATTTAATTATCTTCAATAAATGATTTAATAACGCAAGCTAAAAGCACATATTAATTTAAAAGAATAAATTTAAACTCTCCTTAGTTATTCAGGCATAAATCATGAAAAGAATATTAATTAATTAGTCAAAAGTTAAGAGCCACTATAAGCAGCGAATGAACACCATAGTTTATACAATTTTTGATTGCATTAATTCATTGATTAGCATCCTTTGCCCATCTTAAAGGATACGGTTAAACTATAAAGTTTGAAATTATCCAAAAACTAAAAAAAAAGAGTCATGTTCTTATTTATAATATAATTGAATAAACTTTGTGTTATTATTTTATAGATAACCTCATTTTGGGGATTATACATGTCTTGTGTTAGTCTATGAATGATCATTTACAATATTTATTTTAATAACCCATTTTCTTTTTTAAATGAACTACCTAATAAAAGTGAAAAAATAAGTTAAGTATACCCTGTTTTGTGAAAAAAAGAATTGTTTATACAATGAAATAAATTTATGTTTATAGACAGTGCAAATCAATTCAAAATAATTTCAAATTAGATAAAAATATTGAAAGCACTTAAACTAAAACAAAGTATATTTAAACAACATCTATTAAGAAAACAGTGGTGGCTAGCGGTAAAGAGAAAAAAATCAAAAATTTAAAAAAGCAGCATAACTACTTTGTATTATTAAAAAGTGCCTTTTGTATATAGAGTTAAAAAAATTCAAACCCTTCATTAAATAGTATCGACAATTTTAAATTCATCTTCTTGTACATTAACTTATAACTTTAATATAACTATATTCATAAGCATACCATTAAACCGACAAATATCTTAAAAAGAGAAAAAGTGCATTATAAAAATTTCACTACAAAAATAACATAATTTGACATAATTACACATAATTACATAATTTGACAAAAAGTAAAGAATTTAAAACATAACAATCGTACCATATTGGGTGCTTAGGTGATTTAAATAATTATTCAATTGGAATAATGGGGACTGGTCTGGAGCATAACAATTATAAAATAATGGGAATTTAAGTGGTTTAAATAACTGTTTAATTGGGACAATGAGATTGCTCTCCCACTAGCCAGCCAGGAGCTGCCCCCATAGTTATAATTGTTACTTTAATAGACCAAACAATTTTTAATAGGGGTGACTTAATATTGCTTATCAAGGAGTGGATGTTTTAAGGACCCTAAATGTTTACATATATATATATATACATGGATATTTTAAATTTTTAAACCAAGAGTACTTCAAGCTCAATTCAGAGGACAAAGGTGGGAATTTTAGGCTGAGATTTATAAGTCAGACAAATGCTAAATATTCTTCTATTTCACGAAACACTGTAACTTTTGAAGCTAATTTTAAGACTTATAGGAATAAATACAACTGAAAAATATAAAACTTCTATGCTTTATTTGTATAATAAATTATGCACTTTTATTTGTTTCACCATATATTAATTGATATTTTATAAAAATAGGTTCAACTGTAATATGGTTTAAAAATCTATCAAATATTTCTTATTCACATAAATAAATTATTTAAGATTCAAAATATATTAATGTTTCAAAAATATATTAATCACAGTAGCTATTCAGATAATTTTTAAAAATGGCGATAATTAAATAATTACATTGATCTGCAAGGATGAGAATGGTTGTCTTTGTTCTGTTATAGGTTTAAATTGAAATAAAATGGTACTGATGACTTTTTTTTAAGGCTTAAAATACAAGGTAAATTTACTTTTTACCCATCTTAAAGTATATGTAAATTCGGTGATGAGAAACTTATTCAGTTATTTCACCCAATTCTAAAATGAATATGTTATCAGCTGTGATTTCTATGCAAATTGCCTTTTCATCAAGTTCAGCGAAAACAAAGTTATAGTCAGTTTTCAAGCTCAGGTCCTATAAAATCTTTGTCTAATCCTGGAAGATTAGCGTAGACCAACTACGCAACAGGTTCCTGACAACTACTGTAAAATTTTAATAAAATAATGCATTTGACTATTTATTAAGTGTTTTACTTTTAAAGCACAATACTATACATTTTCTCTATTAGAAAACTTTATTTATAGTAAGTTTTAAAAGTAATTGGAAGATATTTATCCATAGCAAGATGAAAAGGAAAAAAAGAGCATTGATCTATTGAAATGCATTTTTAACCTATCTAGGTTTCAAAGTTATATTTTTAAAGCTCACTTTACAGTACACATAGTATTGAGTCCCCATTATTGACTATTTGAGAGATATTTTATAATATTGACATTTGTGATATTTATAGCACGTCAATGATATTTTATTATGTTACTCCTCCCTCCGAGTTACTGCTATATTAGTATTTCCCAATACTCAGATGGGACTAAAACAGGAACACCTTGAATAGTAGTATATGCTTCGAAAACTCAAGTGATCGCCATTGCCTCCAATTTTCTCCAATATCTTTATATATATTACTTCCAATAATTTAACTCTATATGATCATCTCATTTATCAGCTATGCTGTAAAAAAACAATAGGCATACCCTATGGGTTATTCAAACAATAGCCAAAGGTATAGTTCTCAATAAAGATAAAGAAATGCTAAATTTCATTATTTCAATTATTAAGCATTGTTATTATGAAAAGCTTTGAAAACATACTTCATGAATTTATTTTTTTTAAATGCCAATGTAAAATGTATAAGACTTGTTTAAGGAAAAATGAGGATAAATCTTCAATTCTTATTCAAATTTATATTTTAAAAAATGAAAAGTTTTGTACTGGATTTTTAAATTAAGTTCATAACTTTATTATATAGACTATATGTTTATTTTCAAGGAATTCCGAGGTATTAATTACTTGCCTAATATAAACCGGAAAGTAATAAAAGGAGGCCACTTTTTATTGCTATTATTTAATGTAACTTTTTATTTTTTTGTGTACATTTAAAACACGCCTTGCTTATTTTAGAGTCGAACACACGAATTTCCTAATTATGACTAATTCTCATGTATACAGTGTAGAAATGATTTAGAGGTTACATTTTTTTGCTATTAATAATACTCCATTTCTATAAACAAAATGTTAATAAACAAAGTATGTAAGACTACATATTTTTAAATGATAAAACATTATGTAAACTTATGATTTTACAGAACATGGTATTAACTAATCATATTATTTTTCATATCAATTGTAAACCAACGGTATTTTATAAATAAAGATTGTTACTGTATCTAAATTGTTCCAATCACAAAAACCAAATCCATATTAATTGAATATTAAACTAAAAAAGATAAAAAATAAACAACACAACTAAAACAAGTTGTTGATTTTCATAAAAACTGTTACCCATTATTAATACATAAAATGATTAACATAAATAGATATTTTTTCTTATAGGTTCAATACAGCCAGCTTGCCATAGACAGGCGCCACAATGCGACTCACAACCGTGTATAGGCTCAGGTGTGTGTACAGAAGGCTGGAACAGGTTCGTCTGTGATTGTACTGCAACTACTTTTACAGGCCCAACATGTGGCAAAGGTAAAATTTTTGATAACTATTTTAGTTACTTTAGAGATCAACAAATATATATTAATATTACAATGAAGTTTATTGTTACTAATAACATTTATTTTAATTAATACAAATTAAAAATGTATAATCATTACAGAAAAAACAAGCCCAAAATGACCAAATATACAATACAATTTGTAAATTCATGAAACCTTGGTCTTAACTTCATCTTTATGGTAGAAACAGAGATCTGTTGATTTCTCCAATATTTTGGAAAGACAATCCTCCCTATAGTATTCATTCATATAAAATGGCAGAATATTGCAAAATGATGTGCACTAAGTCAAGTAAAGTACCGTTTCTTATAGATTTTTGGCTCTGAACAGAATGAGGCAATGTAGTCAATATTTAGGAAATAATTACTGAATTTAATTTAGAAAACTTTTTCAGCAGAACTGTATATAAATGAGTTGTCCCAAAAAGTACATGAGGTAACAGCTGCTCCAATTTAATTTTTGGGTGAAAGTAAACCAAATTTTTGTTAAATAGGAACTTATCCACCAACAATGATTCAAGATATTTTTGGTACATTCAAAGGGGGTATTCAGGTGAACCAGTAATAGATTTTTTTTAACATAAGTGTTTTTTTAGCCTCTGTTGGGCTATAGATACCTCACTTAATTTAGCATTTTTATGAATGAAAAAATGTTGGTGGAGCGGTCAGAAACTAACCAAAGAAAGATATGAACTAACTTATCGAATGCCCACATTTTTTTATTGTATTAATTGTACAAGAGATTCAAATATATATATATATATATATGTATTTTTTTTTTAAATTCTCTTGCAGAAGCAACTACTTTAAGCTTCAATGGATCCCAGGCAATGACTGTCCGATTCAGCAAAGAGCAGAGATCTCAGGCAGAAGAAGTACGGCTAAGATTCAGAACGACTCGCCCACTTGGTTTGTTGCTTACCAGCAGTACGGAACAATCAGGAGATCGACTGCAACTTGCATTAACCCAAGGGAGGCTTCGCCTTAATATAAGGATAGGAGATAAGGAGAAGGTATAATAGGACTTGTGGTTTCAATTAATCATAATTTATTTATGTTATCAATATATGTAACTATTTTTGTATCCAAAATCTTTTCTTACAGACATTACTATCAGGCCAAGGACTCAATGATAATCAGTGGCACACTATTGCCTATTCAAGAAGGGCAGATCATCTTCACCTTAAAGTTGATGCTGAGACACCAGTTACAAGTAGGGTCAAATTCTAATCATAAAACATTTTTTTTTCACAAGTACAAAAAATTATTCAGTTATATCAAAAGAGCATAAATAAGACAAGTCAAACTTAGACAGCTGACTTTAATTTGTCTACTTTAAAAGTACCTAAGTTACAAGTTAATTAAAATACTATTAAGCCAATATACAGATTTTGAAATGCCATATTTATTTTAATAATTTTTTGACAATCATGATTAACCAGACAAGTAAATTTTAATAAAATTATTTACATAATTTATATATTCTGTGTTTAAAAACAGTTAATTATCATTTAATGTTAAAATTATATATATATATTTAAACAAAAGCATAAATTCAAATTAACATTTAAAAAATAAAATCATTGCCTGATTCCATTCCGACAGTCATTAATAATGTCCTGTAATGTTTGCTCTCATTGTTCATCCATTAACGATATATTTATAAAAATTTTGTATCAATATGATCCTCATGATATATATATATATATATAATAATATATTTAATTACTTCATTGTATAATATATATACAGTTCAAAGAAAACTTACAGTTTACCACTTAAATGTCAGTACTGTGCCATATCCATTTCTATAAATTCGCAATTTTTTTCAGCAATAAATGACCCAAAAATAATAAACAATAAGTCTTAATGTTCAATTCATAAAAAAAAATTAATTTTTCTGAAGAATGTCTACCAAATTTATTTTATGTCAGTACTGTGGATAAATAAGTACAGTAGAGACTTGATCATCATTCTCGATATTTTGAAGTTGTAGCAAAATCCTCTGGGGCAATCATTTTTACAATAAAAGAGAGTAATAATATGCATTAAAAAAGTGTAATCATAGAAATAAAAAATGTTTAAGAAAGTAACAGTTAGAACAGAATCACCCAATTACGTATTGTTGGGAATGATAAAAGCTTTAAATTCTTGTTTAAAAAATCAAAATTGTTACAAATCTGATTTCTCAGGGCTTCTTCCCTATCAGATCAAACTTGATCAAATCTTTTTTCACCAATCCTCCACAGACCATTTAAGTTGTCTTTCCTGCATTCAGCACTTTGGCCTTTCTCATAGTAAATTCATACATCATTTGTGAATAAATCACATAAATTCTTTATACTATCCACAATATCCACGATACTTCCTGACCAATACATGATATGGTCATTGTCTTCGCTAATAGGTAGCTTGACAATCAGCCTCTACTGTATAACTTTTCATTTAATGCTTCACTACAAAGTTAAATTTAAATTATGTTAAAACCCAATCAGTTCAGATTTTAACCAGTGCTGGTGTAAGACTCACGACCCCTAAAGTGAACCTTAACACTCTTGCCCATCGCAGACTAAGGGAACAGTCTGGCATTTGCCAAAAAAAAATACTTAAAAAGCTAAAAATTGTGAATTTATAGCCTCTGAATCTAAGAGGTATTCTTAAGAGATCGCATATTGAAAAAAAAAACTGTGACATATTACAGCTTAATGACATTTTTTTTAACATATTGAAAGGGTTGATAGTTTCTAAAATATTTAATGATTCAAAAATATTTTATTTACTAATAACCATGCTCTTGTATTTTATATTTATAGTAGTCGAAGCAGTCCTAGGAAAACAAGGTATTTTAGAATTGAGGAGCCTGCATGTGGGAGGCCTATTCCATGATGAAGAAGAAATCCAAATGACAAACTCAGTTCCTAATTTTGTCGGTTCAATGCAACAATTTACATACAACAACGTACATTATTTTGAACTGGCTAGATCAATGCATGGGACTTCAGAACTTCCAGGTAATTATGAATTTGATTTTCATAAAAAAAAAAAAAAAAATCTTTTATAGTTTATATCAATTAAACCACTGCAAAACAATCATATTATAATTTATTTTTATCATGAACCAAAACTACAAAATCATTTTTAAAGATAAGAGTACTGTACTGTTATGCAATATTGTAACTAAACTAAATTAGTAACATAATTTCAAAAAATAGGGTAATGCTGAAGTATTACCAACGCTATCACTGAAGTTTTAAGTTATGTATGTTATGCATTATCCATACGTAAAATCACCATAATATTTTTCATTATTTTATTTATTGTATTTTAATCATTTTTTCTAATAATTGATATATAAACAAATTTACAGTGGGAGGACATTTGCTAAGGATCGAGGTAACTGCCAATTTCAGTAAACGAGATCATCAGTTGGTTCATCACCCAGTCACGTTTAAATCAAAGCATACGTTTGTTGGCCTTCCAGTCTTAAAAGCTTATTCTGGAACTAATATTTATTTTCAATTTAAGACAAGGGAATCCACTGGACTTATATTATACAATGCTGGCAGAGAGCAAGACTTCATAGGTATTTATCTTTTTTTGAACATATATTTTTTCTCATAAGTAAATTATTATAAATATATTTCAAGATTTACCTGTCAGATGATGTTTTACAAATATCAATACTCAAGCAAAACAGGCATGATTCCACTTTACTCTATCTGCCATTATTATAACACCCATTATTGTTACAGCTGTTGAATTATTAAATGGCCATATTCAGTACATCTTTGATCTTGGAGACGGCCCAGTGAAGGTGCGAGACAATGTTAGAGGGATCCTAAACGATAATAAGTGGCACTCTGTAACTATTGGTAGACCATCACCGAGACAGCACACATTAATGGTGGATGAAACATATGCTACAATAACCAGTAGAGGAAATAATGACAATCTAGATCTAGGTGGAATTCTCTATCTAGGTAAGTCCTTAATAGTTGCTACAGTTAAATATATTGTGCCAAGTTCACTGGTTTTAACATTATATGATGATGAATAAAATAAAACTTTATATCATTCACAGGTGGTTTACCAAAGGACAGTTTTTCGAGACTGCCAAAGTTAGTGCAGGCCCGCCATGGTTTTGAAGGATGTCTTGCTTCTCTTGATTTGAATGGCGAGTCTCCAAATATACTGGAAGATGCTGTGGTGCCAAGTTCACTCGTTTCAACAGGATGTGATGGTAAATAAAATTATTTTGTAAATTAATCAATTATGGCATTGTAAAAATGAGAGGATAATGTATTTATATTTCAGGGCCAAGTACAAAATGCAGCCATAATATTTGTGCCAATAGAGGTATTTGTGTTCAACAGTGGAATTCTTATACTTGCGATTGTGATATGACTTCATATACTGGTCCAAAATGTACTGAAGGTAAAATTAAAAAAAGCATATTTAGATAAACCAATAATGCCCTTGTAAAACTCTTTGTTTTTAAAACATTTCAATTTATTACCATTAGGTTGATTTCTCAATCAAAAATTTTTACTTTATATTTTTTACAAATCAGATATAAAAAAACTACAAATTTTCTAATGATATTTTTTATTACAGAATCAATAGCATACGAATTTGGGCCTAATCGAGGCCTAGTTACATATGTATTTCCTGAAGAAAGACGTCCAGAAATGAAGAGTGATGTTCTTGCTTTAGGATTTATTACAGATCAAGATGATGCTGTTCTACTAAGAGTTGATTCTGGGACATCAAATGATTATATGGAGCTTGAAATCGTAAGAAAATGTTAACTATTTAAAATAATAATTCCATAATAACTTATATGAAAATACTTAAAAGGCTGAAATTTCTTCTTTGTCTTGATATCCATTGCTTTTTAGTCTAGAACTCTCCACTTTTCCGTCTTATCTTGACTCTTGGCTTTTTTTTTTTCTATGCTTTACTTCTCGCTTTTCCAATTCATAAGATACAGACTTTCCTCTTTTCCACTGTGGTCTTGCCACCATGTACTGTAACTATTTAATTTTAACAACAATCAGTATCTGGGTATATTTATAAGTTTCAACTCCTTTGTCCTGACTTTTATACTTAGTTTACAGCTCTGTATTCTCCCAATTCCATCATTCCTAACGCTGTATCTGCTAGCTTTTCCTACTATTGCTAGTAGTTGTGAGCTTTTAACAGAGAATCATAATGTTTTGAATAATACAATTGTTGTCTTTAGGTCTATTATCTTCTTACCAAACAAACCCTTTATTTGTAAAAAATCTCACCTTATTTATTATTATTATTTTTTTTATATACATAAATATGAGATTTCCACTTTGTATTACATTATAGAATAGAATAGAATAGAATAGAAAAGTAACTTTATTCTGGGACAAAGTCCCTTTAGAATAACAGATATGAACAGGAATAAAAAACATAATATTTATCTGGCCAGAAGGCTAAATGTTACAAATCATAAAGCGTGAAAACATGACAGAAAACAATTTAAAAAGAAATATATAAACAAAAATAATCGTAAGTAAATAAATAGTACAGATCTTAGCAGGATATTAAGCAATTACAGAGAATAGATAAATCCATAGCTTTTGAAATTGAATGCATGAGCTAGCATTCAATAATTTGTTTACATGATGTACAGCTTTTCAAAGAGCAGAATTAAAAGAACTAGATAACATAACGAGTTATTATATACATTTTATTCTAAGCAAATGACTAACCTGCCTAGAGGCTATCCTTTTGGGAAGCTAATAGATGTTGATACAGCAAGGATTTGAATAATGATAGAGAGGGAGTAAGACGGATATTAGGAGGGATTGAGTTTCACATTGTGGTGGAGCGGGCGAGAAAGGAACGTTCGAATGCTTTAGTTCTGTGTGAACGTATATAGAGATCAGAAAGGCGGGATCTTGTTTTATGGTGTTGAACTGATGATTTGAATTGGAGGAGACTGTAGATATATGAAGGGTGTTGAGAGTGAATGGATTGGTATAAGAATGAACAGAGGAAATATTGTCTTCGGAAGGGAGGGAAGAGCCACTTTAATCCATCATAGAGGTGGGAGACGCGCGATCGCTTCGGAGTACCAAGCACAAATCTTAGAGAGCAGTTCATTATTCTCTTTAATCTGTCTTCAAGCATTTTAGAGAGGCCTCCATATACCATGCTACAATAGTCAAAGTGGGGGAAGATGAGAGAAGATACGAGAAGCTTACGGGAAGATTGTGTAAGGAGATGACGAGAACGATGGAACAACTTCAGGGAACTAATTGTCCGTCGGGATATTTGGGCGATGTGGGATTTCCAGGAAAGGTTTTGGTCGATGGTGATGCCTAGGTTTTTCACCGAGGAGGTAAT
The DNA here is from genome assembly GCA_964056705.1 of Troilus luridus. NCBI lineage: Eukaryota > Metazoa > Arthropoda > Insecta > Hemiptera > Pentatomidae > Troilus > Troilus luridus. Next base: position 27,013,345 of record OZ057414.1, read on the forward strand.
CGTGATAGGATTATCGTTTAGGAGTAATGTTGGGAGGGCGTGGATGGTTGTAAGGAGGGAATTGGAACCTAAAACAATGGCCTGAGTTTTCAATGCGTTCAATTCCAGTTTGTTCAGCTTTGCCCCGGCACAGATCCTATCTAGGTCTTCCTGAATACTAGCGAACGCAAAAAATAGCTCGGAAGGGGGAAAGGACAGATATATTTGGAAATCGTCAGCATATAGATGATGGGAACAATGGTGAACAGATTTAGGGAGATCATTGATATAGCAGTTGAAAAGAAGAGGAGAGATACTTGAGCCCTGTGCCACGCCTGAGGAAAGAGTGAGGAAAGAGGAAAGGGGATGATTAGGTATAGAAACTGCTTGAGATCTATCAGAGAGGAAGGATTGGAACCATCGGATAGAACTGTTAGAAAAGGACATTGATTTGAGTTTGCTAAGAATGATAGAATGGTCCAAGGAATCAAAAGCTTTAGTAAAATCAAGAAGGATAAGCACAGTTAGTTTTTTGTCATCCATAGCGGTATGTATGTCATTGGTGATTTTGGTAAGTGCCGATTGTGTGGAGAAACCGGGACGGAAACCAGATTGAAGTGGGTCAAGGAGGTTGGACTGTTCGAGGAAATTTGACATTTGGGACTGGACTATTCTTTCTAGAGGCTTGGAAAGGTTGGAGAGGATTGAGATTGGGCGGTAGTCTTTGAGTGAGACAGGGTTAGAGGATTTATTAATAGCATGGACTATGGCTTTTTTCCAGGAGGCTGGGAATACTCCGTTTTGCAGTGAAAAATTGTATATAAAGAGTAGGACAGGTATAATATCGATAAGGCAGGATTTTAGCAGTTTGACAGGAATCCCATCGAAGCCTGTGGAGTTGGAGTGGGATTTCAGAACAGAGGAAATAATGTCGTTGGGTGAAATGTCAGCGAAGTAAAAGTTGTCCGGGTTGAAAGATGGTGGTAGGGAAAATACGGGAGAGGATGATTTAGAAGTATTAACTGAGGTGGACAAAAAATATGAGTTTATTTCATTGGGGGAGGCTGGAAAGGGCCTAGAACAAGATGAATTAAGAAGAGAAGGCTTTCGAAGGAGATGCCATTAGGATTTAGAATCGGGAGCAGATGAAAGGGCTTCGTGGAAATATTTGGTTTTTGCCTGCCTGATTGTCGACTGTGTCAGATTGCGGAGAGCCCTAAACGTTTGATAGTCGTCAGTTAACCTTGTCCGTCTAAAGCGTCTTCGGGCCGCATCACGCTTCCTTTGAAGATCTTTAATTTTTTGACACAACCAGGGAGCAGGCTGGTGACGGAAGGTTGAGGTTTTCAGTCGGGCATGGGTGTCAAGGATATATTTGAGATTGTAAGTAAGTATGTCAACCATCGAATCAATAGAGGCACAAGAATAAATCTCTCTCCAAACCAAGGCTTCAAGAGAGGGTGAGATGTTCTCTGGGGTGAGAGCATCTAAGTTGCGAAAGGTTACGGTTTTAGGTAATATAACAGGAGTTTGGATATTGTATGAAATATGGATGAGATCATGAGAGGACAGAAATGGAACGGGTAATTGAGAGGAAGAGAGGAGGTTCTGCCGTGAATCAATGACAAACAGGTCTAACCAGGTGTCGGATTGAAAGGTGTGATGGGTGGGAGAAAATGGGACAATGGAAAGGTGTAGAGAGTAAAAGAGATTTTCCAGGTATAGTTGATCGTAGGATTGGACAAGGAGATTGGTATTAAAATCACCGGAGATAATGATATTGTTATAGAGAGGAATGTAGTCGTAAAGGGTAGATTCAAAAATTGTATCAAGAGGGGCCAAAGGCCATTATACCATCCCTCTTGATCACTGTTGCTCTGTATTAATTATGGCTGATCTAATTCATTTCATTTTACATAATATGGATATCTACTGAAAATTGTTCAATTAACATTGAAATGAGCATTTTAATGTGCAATAATTGACATATTGAAGAAATTATAACAATACTATTTTAAATAATCATCCCACAGTTATATATTAAGCTGTATGAACTAGTAAAAGTTAAAAATTATTTTTAAAAAAGTTGTTCCAGTGGTCATGAAAACATGGTGATACTAGTATTATAGAATTTAGGTGGTTGAATAATAGACTTATAGGAAAATGGAGATAGTAAGCCAAGGTTTAGTATTATTATCTTTTAATAATGATAGTAATTAATAAATAAATCATTTTAATCATATGATATAATTCAAGATTGATGTAAATTAAATGAAAAGCAGAATAACTTGTATGTCTTTTTTTTTTATTAACTAGAAGTGGTTGGCCACTCCTAAAAGGAGAGGTGGCGTCAAGACTATTTCTCATGGCTACTACAAAATCATTGTATTGATGAGGAACAGGTAGCTTAGTAGAGGGATGATCATTTTAGTGATATTTTTAATGTTGGAGTACAAACCTGGTAAAAACGCTAAACAAGTCAGCAGCTATAGACCCATAAGCTTATTACCAATTATTGGAATCAATTATAAAAAGGCATCTTTCTTATTTTTTTTAACAATAATGACATTATCCCTTGTTCTTGGACTTCCAACAAGCGTTTGATAAGGTTTGGCACCGAGGTCTACTGTACAAACTAAAGAAAGTAGATACCCCGAAATACTTATATGTTATTCTGAGCTCATTCCTGAACCGACGAACATTCTCTGTTAGAATAAATAACACATATTCAACTGTGAGGTTCAGTCCTTTCTCCCATTCTATTCAACTTTTATCTTCACGATACAGCCGTTTTCTCCCAACACAATGACATAATAATAGCCAGAAATACTTTGCAGAGCCACCTGGATGATCTTGACCAATACTTTACTAAATGGAGGATTAATCTTAACATCGAAAAATGCACCTCAAAAGTTTTTACGCTTAGACGCCCACCAGACCCAACCCACCTGAGCTAATCCTCCTAGGTAAAAACGTGAAATGGAACACTGCCAGCGAAGCTATACGATACCTTGGAGTTCACCTGGACCGCCGCCTAACCTGGAATACCCATATCAATATTAAATTAACCCAAACCTACGCAAGGATATCAATGATCTATCCTATCTTAAATAGAAAATCCAAATTAAAACCAGAGATAACAATTCTCATTTACAAAACAGTACTAAGGCCATTACTGATGTACGGATGTGAAGTCTGGGGAGCAGCATCCTTTTACGAAAAGAAAAAGATTGCAAACTTTTCAAAACAAGGTCCTAAGAATCGCAGTGGATGCCCCCTGGTTCATCAGAAATAGTCAACTGCACCGAAAACTACAAAGAGAAACAATAGACGACCACATAAAAAAAAAGATTCAGAAAATTTCACACCCAACTACCAGCAGTTAAAGGAGCAATAAATTACAATGTAGGAAAGCAGTCATCATCTCGAAGACTAAAGCCCAGGTTACTGCAGGATATCTTATTATAAGTTGTATAAGTATATATAGAAAGTGATATTACTACCTCAAATTTATTTTACAGTTATTTTATATTTGTATATTTTTAGACATTTAACCAATAGTTATAACGATGTATTTAGTTAGGGGTGTCTATTGTACGAGACTATACCCCCCATAATCAATTGCTATCAAAAATAAAAAAATCAATATTATAACAACCATGTAAAGGCCCACCTGGTAGGCCGGTCTGGTAAAAAATAAAAAAATAAAAAAATGTTGGAGTAGTTGAATCTGATGAACATAAATCAATCCTTTCGCTATTAGGGCTCTTATAAAGTCACTTCTAAATTTGCAAGCTAATACAACACATGTTACCTTTAACAAGATTAAAGGATACCTAGTGAGGATGTATTGCTAATATTTCAACTTAAGTTTAATTAATAAAAACTACTAAAGCTGTCAATTAGAACTATCAATATATAATTTAACTTTTAACTACATAATGGTTGACAAAATGGTTGATATTTCATAGTTATATTTATTTGGATTGAATGAGAATATTAAAAAATATGTGTGTAATAACTAAGTATTATTTAACTAATATGATTAATAACGTTGTACTTTTTACATAAAAAAATTTAATAAAGTTGTATGGTTAGAAATAATTCTAATTTCATAATTTAGCAACAATAATAAATATTGTATTGTTAATTTTACAGTCCATAAATTAATAATCACATATACTTTAGGTCGAGGGAAATATTTTTATGGTCTATAACATGGGAACCAATGACCACCCAATTGGAGAAATAAATGTTAAAGTCAACGATAATCAATACCATGTAGTGAGATTTACTCGATCAGGAGCAAATTCGACAATCCAAATAGACGATTACAATGTTCAGACTAATCATCCAGCCGGTATTTTTTATTTTAATATAATCAATCAGAAAAATTGTACATATGTTTCTTGATATATGATAATATAATATAAATATTTTTGAAACTTTAGGTCATCAGTTGTCTGTGTTCAACTCGCAAGCTCAAATACAAGTTGGAGGAAAATGGAACCGAGCAAAGCAGAAAGTTGAAAGAGCCTTCATTGGAGTACTCTCAGGCCTAGTATTTAATGGGCTCAGGCTTCTCGATTTGGCTGCGGAGCAGGACCCTAGGACGGAAGTCAGGGGAGACGTCACACTCTTAACTGGCATTCGAGACAGGCTACATGAATCATACCAACGCATGCAACAGGTATTTTTTGAATAAATACTTAAATCTAGATAGAGGAAATAAAACAAAAGTAATTTTGATTTATGCAAAAGTAATTTTTTGAGGGCTGCAAATTTTTTAAATAAAAATAGACAGAAAAATAAGATATGATTACATCATTAATTAAACTTTTATTATTGTTTTTGTAGACTCCTGCCTCTGAATATCCAGGAGTTATGGACGACTTGGTGTTTTCTGGAGCAGGTTCAGGGTGCAATGCTGATGATGAAGATCAATGTACACCTCACTTTGAAACAGGCTCAGGTATTTTTTTTTTATATGCTATAAATCCAAAGATATCTATAAACTTTTACATTATACAGATATATTTGAAGTTAAATCTTAGGTATATATTTTTTTCTGTCATTACATAAGCAATTTATAAGTAATTATTATAATAATAACATGATTTTACGACATAATTGTAAATAAATTGTAAAAAATCTAGTAGATACTACGATAAATATAAACGAAAAAGACTCCTTAAATACAATTTCCATTTCAGAAATAATATGTTAGCTGTCTATTTTTTAATATGTTAAAAGGGCAGAGAAAGGTTTTATAGTTTTGTCAGTGTTTATTGGGAATCATATGAAAGTGCAAACCATAATGGATTAATATATTAATGAATGCAAAAAATCATAGAAGAAAATAATAATATAAGAAGTACAAATAATAATAAGAACCATTTTTGTTACCATTATCAATCTATTTATAAGACTAATGCTCAAAATAGATTGACGATTGTATAAGTGAATAATTTGTATCATATTTGTTTTATTTTAACTTTGATCTATTCATCAACGGATTGATAATTAAAATAAATTTTGTTTAGAAATGAGATCAAAAACAATAATTCTTTTCTAGGTGATGATCTGATCACTCCAGTCTATGTTCCACCAACTCGTCCACCCATGACTGAAAAAAATCATACTAAACAACCAGACTGTGATGATGAAGAATGTTCACCAGAGGGTTCTGGCTCAGGCGAAGTCACAGATGAACCATCTTCAACAAAAGGATCTAGTGGTCAGTACTTTTCTATTATATCAAGTATAAATATTCGCAATATACCAAATGATTAAAACTGCAAAAATTACTAAAAAAATATAAGTCAGAACATTTACTTCATATTAGGATCAGAAATGTTTTTATAACATCATAAAAGCTTTATATAATGTCAAGAAAATTTCAAGACATTATGTAAAAGATAAACTTAAAATATAATGAATTTCATAGTTTTAATTTCTATTGATTCTGAAATATTTAGTCAATCTACCATAGTTCAATGTGAAAGAAAATATACATCCACATCATATGCGGTATAAGTAATGCATGAAGTAAAAATTTTTAATGCCTAATCTTTTTTAATAGATTACATCACAAAGCCAGTTCCAACTCCTGACATGAACACAACTGAATCAGAAGGTTCAAGTCCATCAACAACTGACGATATTGGATCTTCATCACCTGATGGTACGAGCCCAGGAATATCGCCTAAATTTGGAACCTCTGGAACACCAGAGGGTACTAGCCCAGGGAAGCCAACAACCCAAACTTCCCCAACAACTTCGACGACAACGACAACTGAGTACGTCCCACCAGCTCCTCCACCTCCACCTTACAATCCTTATCCTAACAATAATGACAAGAGGAACCCGATACACTCAGATTCTGCCACAAATACAGCATTGGTCATAGGAATTATAGCTGGAACAATGATAGCTATCATTCTCATAATACTTATAGTATTAAAACTGAAAAATAGATCTGGAGTTGTTTATAAGGTAGACGAAAGGAAAGTCTATGGAGTATCTAGTTGTCAAGGACAGAATGCTGCCCTGCTAAATCAGAGCCCGCCGACACCTCAAGCAATCAATGGCCAAGTAAAGAATGGTAATGGGAAAACCAAAAAAAGAGAAACAAAAGACATAAAGGAATGGTACGTGTAATTTAAAGAAGCTAACGCTGCCGTTGACATATCTATACTGACTGAATTTAGTGAAACTCACTGAGTGACCACTCACTGTAGAGATTTATTTACTCTTTCATTGCTTCATCAATGATGTAAATAAATTTGACTACACTGAATTTATAAGGTTCTGATAGATTTTATATCAACTAGGTATTTTTTTGAAAATCTAATGTGCGCGTTCCTAATCAAATGGTGAAATCATAGAGTGCGTTTAATCGTGCTTCTGGACAATATTTCGATTGAAACTGAATAAAAAAATATTTTAAAAAATACATAACAATTAAAAGCCATTAGTATTAACATTTAAGTTATGGATGAAATTACATTGTGGCAAGTTATTATTTATTTTTTTATTTTTTAGTATTCTCATTATTATTAACATATTATGCCATAAATGAAGATGGTTTCCAACCACAGTATATTCAAGACTGATGATTTCTAATTAAAAAGAAAAAGAAAGTAAGTTACATAGAGCTTAAAATTTAAGAAGGAAATCTTTAACCGATAGAATTTTAATTTAATTGAGTTTAAGTTGGTTAAGAATTACAATTAAACTTTTGTAAATATAGTTCAATAAATCTCTCTCATTTAAAAATCTATAGTTTTTGAAAAATTCAATAAAAAATAAAAAATATATATGATTTATTCTTATTTGTTGACAGAAAATAACCTTGCTGTTTTTCATCTTTATATATAGTGTAAAATACACTATCATGTTAATATTATTTAGAGTTTATCAAGTAGATTACAATAAATGAAAAGGAAAAATGGTTCAAATTTGAGCAGTGCAGGATGAAAATGCTGGCAATAATGTGTTAATATATAGTGAATAAAATTATATAGTTAAGTAATGTGTAAATATTCCTATGAGTGTACGGGTGGTTAAAGTAACTTATTATAAATTAAATGGCAACGATCCAAAAATCCCTCCTTGTTTTCTGTATTTTTACATTGTATGTACAGTTTAAATATTTAATATGATTGTAAACAGGTTAAAAATTTCTTTCTGTATTTATAGTAGCTTAATGACTTTAATTTAAAAATTTGGGTTATCAGAGTTATGCAGTTTACCTTTCCAAATGCACCTAAAATTCTTATTTCTATATTAAACCGTAAGGTTATAAAAAGTTACTAAAATTATATAATTACCATTTAATAAGCATCATCACTCAATAAATAGGGCACATAAAAAACAATTTTAATAATGAAATGATATAGTTTTTGTTGTGTACCAATTAAACACTAAAAATATAATGAAATCATCTAATTTTTTAAATGTGAATATCTAATAAATAATAAAATTTAATAAAAGTAAAATTACATTTTCACCTAATTCGAAATTCAGTTATTTTAACAATATATGACATAATTACTGTGATAGGTTATTTAAATGAAAATCATATTACTTCAATAGATACCAATCTAAATTCAACAAAATATTTAAGTGTAAAACAAATGAGGGCTTTTTGTGACCATTACCACTTAGAGTTATAAAGTATATATACCTATATACCAATTTATCTTCTGTTTTTTTAAAACTATAATTTAGGTGTTAAAGCTTTGGAAGATCTGCATGACTTTGACAATAACCAAGAGAATTCTGAAACTCAAATTATAAATAAATAAATTATTTTCGATTTGACTAGATAAAAAAAAATCACCAGATAGAAAACATTAGTCATGAAACAATTTTAACAACATTAGGATGGTAGCTATGCTAATTTGTTAAACGCACATAAAAATGGTCTCAAAATGCTTTGATTGAAACTTTTAACCTCTAAACATGCCCCTGTACTAAAAAAAAAATGCTTGTACAAACATTCTTTTAAAAAAATAATAAAAAACTTACAAAAACATAGGAAGTGTAAATTAAAATAAGTTAAAAAAAAGCTTATGAATAATGAATGAATGTGTAATATTTTTTTTCTATTCATTATGTGTATAGGAAGAATTGTATATATGTAAAAATTAGCTCATGTTCTTCCTGTCTGTTGATTAAATTTTGAACTTAAAATTGTGTATTTTCATTTCATATACTCCTACCTCCCAATAAATTATTCATCAATGATTGTTGCATGACAGAATTATTTTAATACATACCTATATAAAAATTTAACACATATAAATATAATTATATAATACTGTTACTGTATATTAATACCTAACAACTACATAAGTACATAAATTCATATAAGAAAAAACATAGGAATTAATTAATACAATTTTAAAATATATTTATATGAAACATGAAACTAACTGACCAGTACGCTGGAGTAAATGGTAAGTTAAAAAAAAAATTTAATTTAATTATTGTTGGTGTAATAAAATATATAAATAAATATATATCTATTATCAATGATCAATATATGGGCATAAAAAGTAATTCTTACTAGGGTTGTGAATGAGTCACAGAAATTCTAAGATCTGGCAGAAGGCTTTAACTTGATCAGAACAGAAAGGATTAAAAAGATGGCTACCAGAATCTAATAAACTTTCGCGGCAAAATACGTAAAATAGCGTCCTACATGAAAACATTCTCGAATCGATCAGAACACCCAAAAGCAAAGAATATATATATTAAAAAATAAAGATTGTTTTAGAAAATAGCGTTTATTATCTTCATACGAAATTGAGATTGTTTCAATCTCGTTATGGTTTTTTTTTTGTTAGTTACATTAAGAAAATTATTTTAACATTAAAAAAAAAAGTTTGATCTTGTTTTAAAATTAAATAATTAAATCAGTGTTTTTAAAAAAATATCTTAACACGCGAAGACATATAAAAAAAAAAATTGTGCGTGTTTGTATAATCTCAAAAAGAAAAACTACGATAAAAATCCTATTGGGTTTCTCGCGATTTTGGCGCAAAACACAGATGTAATTAGCGCCTAGTGCCAGTAACAGGCCTTTTCAATTCATTTTGTTTTGTAACTTTAATTTCTTTTCAATAAAATAGAGCCAAAACTAAAAACAAAATATTAACATTTATTAGAATGCAAATGGAAAAAACCACAAGCAAAGCCTTATGTTTCAAATTCGGAGTAAAAACAAACATACAGCTTTGCTTGTGGTTTTTTCCATTTGCATTTTAACTTCTTTTCATCATGGCTGTATTTTTTTTCACTGATCAATGAATTCTGCTCGAAGTCATAAAAGGTAAGTACCATAATATTAAATATTTCTAATTTCAATTTTAATTTTTTTTTTAAACTTAGAATTCCCAGTCAAAGGTGCTAAAAATTATAAATTTAATAGTAAAAAACAGAAAAAATAATCTGCCCAACTCAACTCGTGAAGAGTCTTGGGTTCAGTACTGTAAATGGATAATGATAGTGCAGAGAGGTGGTTTGTCCTAGATCAGGCTCAACTGTCAGGTTTTTCGCTTATTTTGGTACCCACTTCACATTTTGTGCAATGTTTAATTTTGTCAACATTTTAGTTTATTTTTATACTAAAAAAACTTACCTATACAACCCATGAATCGTTGGGTTCAGTATGTGATAGACACTGTTTCTAGGAAACGGTTATACAGTGAGGTTTATTGTCCGAGATCACGCTCACACAAGTTTTTCACTATATAGGGATACCCACTTTATAGAGACTTGATGAGCCCCAAAGGATCCATCTCCAACTGAGAGAATATATAAAATCTGCCACAGCCAGATTTGAACCCGGGACCCTCAGCACGGCAATAAGTGCTCTACCAGAGAGCCATTCGGCTCCGAATAACTCAAGGAGTAGCATATTTGAAACTAGGAGTATCATTTATAATATTCAACTGACATTTTTCTATTATTATTTTACTCATATAAATTGTGTCATTAGCAATTTACATCTGTATAATATCTGTCTAATTTTCTTGAATTAAGCAGGGACTGAAATAGATTTCAAGTTCTGGCACTATACTAAATGTGATCCCTGGAGAAACAAAGGGTTTATATCTAAAAATTATTAACAGATTACCTCTTCATCATTTAAGTCTAAAATTGAAAATTTAGTTATTCGGGGGTTAATTTACATTTTTATTTGTAGCTTTCTGTTCCCTTAGCCTAATACCCAAAATACCTAACCAAATTCCTGATGTGAGGTACCTTACTTCAAAAATCAATAATAATTGTAACTATATTTAAAAGGTCTCCGTTTCACAAATGTACAGAAATGCCACATTAGCTTTGTTGATTCTACTTTTTATCATTGAAAGAAATTATTGTACAGATTATCAAAATATTAATTTTTTTAAATAATGATGAAGCCTGATAGATAAAATTAGTTTCATCAGTAAAAATAACTATCCCAAAATTTTTATCAACATTCATACAAATTTGGTACTTTGGTAAAATAAAAACTTTTTTACTTGCTGTTCTCTTGAAAATTAATTTTTATTATATTTACAAATAAATTGTATTACTGTATAAAAGACTAATTCCGTTATACATAAAAATGAGTTTTCATTTTACAGAATATAAATTTTCCAAAATAAATTAACAATGATCATACATTGTTTACTTTGGACTATTCATGGAAGCTGTTTTGTTAACCAACTAGCCTAACGGCAGTCCGGTGAAGGGTGAGAAACAGGTGTAGGGAGGTTGGTTTTAGTGGGTAAAAATCCCACACAAGGATAGGTATGGGCCTATTCCCGTCTTTTGAAGATATCCACCTACCCTCATAAAAAAAAAAAAAAAAAAAAAAAAAAAAAAGAAAATATATTAAACATTTACATTCTAAGGCTAAAAGAAAACAAAAGATAAAAAACAGAAGGTAACCATTTTTTATTAATGTTATTCAAAAATGTTTCATTTTACAAATTAATTCACACGCTCTCCTTTTTTAATGACAATGGTGCAATGGAATTGTAAAATAAAAATATTCTTATATATGGTATAAACTATACTAAATGGCGACACAATTAAGGAAGAAGATAAATAAATATTTTCCAATAAAAACTATCACACGTATTAAATATATTTTCAAGAAATGCAAATACACTTACAAAATAAGTAACTAAAATTCATTAGCAAAAAAAAACAATTAATACTTTAAACAGTCATGAATTTAGAAGCTCTAATTTTTTCTTTTGTTCATCCGTCAGTTTTTCTTCCAATTCAACACAAGCTTGTTCAATTTCATAGTTCTTTTTCACAAGTTCATCCCACATCACTTCCAGTTTTCTCAGCTTTTCGCCTGCTTTCATTTGAGCATCCTTTCTTTCCCAATTTATTTCCTGGATTTCTTTTCTAAAAACAAAATATTTTTAATTCAGTTATAAAAACTAGAGTGAATTGAGTAACAAAAAATTAAACATAGTATAATAAGAGATCTTTGTAATTAGTTTTGGACAGATCCCAGGCACAATAAACTATTATCTGAAAATTTATTTTTTTACTGACACCAATTTAATAATGAAAACTCTTTAATAGTTTTGAGATAACTAGGTCCTTTAAAATAGCATAAAAACTCATTAAATTGGTTTCCATTTAGTGAAATTGTGGAGTCCCTTGTGTTATATCATCATCTATACGAAATATTTGTTGAAATATTCATTTCGTGATGAAATGATTATCAAAATGTACATATTTCCCATAATGACATTATCTTTCTAATACTAAAACTAACAATTATTTTTATTTTGAGAATATTAACTCTTAGAGCTCTATGGACGCGAAAGTCATCTGTGAGGCCTACGGCCGCATTTATGTGTTTTCTCTAAGTCATCGGCCTGGACTAAGGGCGCATATATGCGTTTGCCGGTTTTTTCAATCAACGTGCAGTAATTTTCGTGTAAAATTAATCCAGGAGCATTCGTTAGTAAATTTGCCTTCCTCAGGTAGCGGTCGGTCAGGTCTAGGGTCATAAAAAACTCTGGGAATTACCGAAATGGAAATCCCATTTTACGTCCCACTCTTTACCAATTAGATTTTACTGTGTTTTCCCGACTCAAAGCACTCGAAATGACTCAGTCGGCAGTATCGTCTTGCCAGCGTAACAACCTCACGGTCTCGCTCGCGTCAACAACGATAGTGCCGTATATAACTTGTTTGATTATTTTGTATTCGTGACACCCTACAAAATGTAAAATCTTGAAGAATATTTCACAAGGTACGATAGTGAAATAGAATGTAGTGAATCACTATCATCAGACATTGAATCAGAAGAATCAATTTGTGAAAGAACAAATAGAAAACGGCCCAGGAAGTTAATCACATCATCGGAAGAGGAAAATTCAGAAGGGGCGAAAATATCGAGACTTCAATGAACCAAGATGGAATATTATTCTGGTCAAAAAGGAACTTAACTCCTGTAATACATATCTTTGACGACCAAAATTCCGGAATAAAGGGAAATTTAAATCCAAGATCGACACCCTTAGACGCCTTTAAGATGATGTTCCCGGAAGAATTAGCGTGTGAAATCACCGAACAAACAAATAATTATTTCAAATGCGTACAACAGTGCACGGTCTATAACAAGAGTTCCCGTTTGAAGAATTGGAAAGGTACTTCATTCTCCGAAATGTACGTATTTTTATGCATTTCGGTGCTAATGCCGCGTTCGAAGAAACTTTCATATTTAAAAAAAATATCGAATTATGTTTTTTAGTTGATTGTAGAATTTAATGTTTTAAAATTTTAATACTAAAAAATAACAGTCTTTAATTATTTAACCTTCTGCAATAGAATTACTATAGTTTATTACTATTTGCGCCTTGAATAGTCACTTCAGTATGGCAGCCCCAGCGGTGGGGTCTACTGAGTAGCCTTTAAACATGACAGTGGAAGTGGCCAAAGAAAGATTGGCCATACAAGATGGATTTTACTATCCCTAATTTAATGGAGAGCATGGAAATATAGTTAAAATTTTGCAAAGATACGTTCAGTATTTTTTTTTGTTACTGGTAAAAAAAATTTAAAAATAGACTGTTCTTTTATACAATAGTAGAATCAACTATTATAAAAGTAATTTTAAAGAACTAACCGTAAGCCTTGAAGTGCTTTCTGAGAGTGTACGACACATTTCATAAGTAATTCAATGTATGCTCTCCAAGCTTCACAACCATATTCCAACATCAATTCTAAATTACATATCCTGAAATAAAATATTTGATCATGATAGCAAAGTTTAAAAGTACAATTTAAATATATACATATATATTTATTTATATATTCACCTAGTATGAATACGACTAATCAGTCAGGCGATTTTATTTCTAAATCCCAAGCATCACAAATGCCTAGTATTCAGATATTATTAAGGAACTACATATATTTTAAAATTACAATAAACTATTATAGGTCCAATAAAATTTGCATATTTTGGTCAAGAATGTTGAAATTTGTAAAACAAAATATGAAAGTATAAGGATTTTTAATACTGGAAACATATTTTTATTTATCGTAAATGAGAAAAAAAACCCAGCTAAATGCTTAATGCATTATAGAAAAAAATACACAATGAAATTAATAAACACAGTATTTTAATTTTTTTGATAATTTTAATATTAACCTCTAATTCTTATAAAAGATAGAGTAATTGCTTAATTTGGTACAAATTCAAAGTACTATCAATTTATCAATTCAGGGCGCCGTGAATTGAGGTTGTACCAGTAAAATACAAATAACGAAATAAAAAAAATTTCCTCTGTGTTTTGACCATCTATATTGCTCACCTACGTATAAAAAGACTAAATTTAAATGGGTAAATAAAAAAGAAATAATATTTTGTTTATAATAACACCAATAATAATAATAAAAGGCCAGGATATATCAAAGACAAATAAATTTAAAAAATAATTAATTGAAATTGTTCATTACTGGTTAAGAGTTGAACATTATCGTAAGGTTATATTTTCAAGAATTAATTTATTATAGTCAATTACAGCACAGTTAAATTATTATACAACAGCTAGAATATTGAACTAACAAAGATCCCGAGTTATCGTTATAGTTAATAATCAAAATATATAAATGGGAAAGGAGAAGAAAGTGATATTGGTACCGGTCTTGTGAAAGGAAAGAATGTACCGGTAAAAACCTAAAAAAGTTAAGGATTGAGAGAGTTAATAATAAAATAACTAAGCCTAATTTAATATAAAAATACATTATTTAAGTCTATCATTATCAATTAATTTATTAAATGAATATAAATAAAAATATAGTTTAAATGATTTATAAAACAATAAAGTGATTGGCAACATTGATAAGAAGGTTCTGTATCGGAAGGTTATTGTTCCCAATCGCTTATTCAGTAAATAAAAATGACCTGATACGTGATATCGACGTTTCAGAGAATGGGAAATCAAGATACGAATGTTCTTCAATGGGGATTGTTATATGTAGTCTTTGAAGTGGTGATAAATTGCTAAATTTCATTAAACTATTTACATATGTGTAAAAAATGGATTGGCCATGGCAATATGATTTTCCTCCTTTCTTTACAATTCAGCCTAATGAAACAACAAGGAAGACTCAGCTAGCTGCATGGTGTAAATTAGTGTTGAAATACCAGAAAATGTCCAACAAGTATATACTTGATATTAATGAAGTAATGGAAACACCCCTGTTTTCTAACAAGAAGATAAACAGGTCCTTATCAACTGAAGGTATACTAATGGTACTAGAGGCTTTGATGACAACTGGTAATGCAGAACCATCCGATAAAGCACGCAGTAGATGGTATGTTTATTGGCACACAATTGATGAATGGGGAGATATAATCTATTCTTGGGCTCAAGATAATGGACAAGTGGATAACGTATGTACTCTATATGAACTTCAAACCTCTACAAATACTGAATTTAATGGAATGCAACATGAAGTTATGATTAAAGTTCTCAAAAATTTGGAAAAACGTGGTTGTGCAGAACTTGTAACCGGAGATGAATTTATCGGTGTTAAATTTCTTGATAGAGTTGATGTATGATTAAAAAATGTATAATATATTTTCCAAAAATTAATAAGTGGAAAATTAATGGACATTGCTTATGTTGTATAAAGATAATTATATAATGTTATTATTTTTAAAATAAGCATAGTATTGCTTAAAGGTAATATCTATTCTAAATAAATAAAGATGCTTAAAGCTTTAACTTATTTGTTCTTAACCTTAGATATAACATTTTCAAAATAATAAAATTTTAATCCTAACATCTATAAAAATAAATGCTATACTATTTTTAGAAAACTCATAATACTGATGGCAGTATTATTATTATTATTTCTCATAAGGAAAAGGTTGACTTGATATATCTTAGAAGAGTGTAAAATGGTCAGGGATTGCTTCAATAAATTACACAAAATAAGTTGACTTATTTTTGTTTAATTTAATGACTGCACCCCCTGACCATTTTACACTCTTCTATTAATATTTGTATAAAATAATACAAAAGAGAAATTATTTGATTCCACAACATGTGTCTGGTTATTTTAATTAAAATGACACCATTGCAAAGAATGAGATGGGTTGTAAAGTAGGTGGTCTCATTAACGAAATAACTCCTAGAAAATACACAACCATTAAGACAAATGATAAACCTCTGAGGGGTGGACTGTGGTATTGTTGGTAGGACTGCCTAAATGGTGGTCTTACAGGTTTGGGTTTGCGTGGTAATCTGTAGATGGAGATTTAAAAACAGCAATTAGTGATATAGCCATCACCTTTTACTATTACTAAACTATACTACTATTTTTAAAAAAACTGTACCACTACAACCCATGAAGGGTCTTGGGTTCAGTACCTGGTAAAGACTATACTGTTTCTTGGACAATGGTTGCACAGGGAGGCTGTTCTTGGGTACTCACTTTATAGAGGCTGAATGAACCTCAGGAGAGTACCAGGTCCCACAGTATTCATCCCCAGCTGTTAGCAAATTTCATAAAATCTACCACAGCCAGATTTGAACTGGGACTTTCGACACGGCAACTCAGTACTTTACCACAGCCACTCCACTCCTACTATTATTAAAATGATGTTAAATGGCTTATGAAGGGTAAGATACAATATTGAAAAATCTATTTAAGGACTGAATAACCTTCATTGAAGATTGTGTTATATGGTACGCTCACTAGCTCATTGGTCCTAATAAATTTTTAAAGAATAATATGTTATACCAATATCTCCACCCAAACAAAACTCATAATTTTTTTTTAACGAAAGAGATCTTAAAAACAACAGCAAAATGCATATTAAATATATGTTTAAAATAAAAACAGAGTTTTATATACCTAGTGGCCTGGTGATCTAATTGAGCCATTGAGTTATCTACACATTCATTCCATGCTGATAAATCTGAAATTTTTGCTGCGGGAGGAGGCGGAAGTTCATATCGCTTCATACTTAAAGTATCCATAGGCAATCTTTGTTGCAATCTTTCAAATTCATTTTTCATTAATTCAGTCTAAAAACGGTTAAATAAAGTTTCCATTAAAAAGTACATTAGATAAATTGCTTAATAAAACTGTCAAACATGGGAAACTGATCAAGGTATTCTTTAAACAATAAATCTTTAAAATATATACTGAAACTACTAACCTCAAAGGCATTAATATTTATGGGAGGTAATTGTTCTAAGTAATTTTTAGTAGGCCGGTATCTCCTTGTTTCCTCTTCAACAAGACTTAGAGCCTGAAGAGAAAAATAAAATAATGAAATCAAAAGCAATATAACATATTTAATTTAGTTGACAATATAGTCACTTACACTTTCCCTAATACCAGGGTCATCATAACCTTGGTCAATATACGGAAGAGCATCAACAAAAACTTCACCAGCCATTGTTATTCATCAATTTACTACACAGAAATCAAATAACACTAAAATGTATTCGAACACTGTTGTCTGAAAACAACCTATTACCTTCTGAGGAAGGTTATAAACATCAGGTTACTTGTATTCAGTACACTAGGTGGACATTGAGGACTTTACTGTTTGACAGATGCCTCCTCCCGTAGTGACAGGTATATCCCCTAAAGAGGGACCTCCTGGGACCAGAGTGACCATCAGAGGGGAATTTTTAGGAAACAAGCAATCTGATATTATAGGTTGGTTAACAATTATATTACTGTTTTGAATTTTTTTTTCCTGGCTTTTAATGTACCAAAAAATACAATCCACATTACATTAATTCTTACATGATATATATTTAATCATGAATCATCTAAACACTGCCTTTAGGAGTATCAATTTGTGGGTGTGATTGTCTCTTATCTGCTGAGTGGAAATCATCCAACAAAATAATCGCTAGATCAGGCCCTGGTAAGGGAAGAGGAGATATTATTATAACAACATTGACTGGTGGCACTGGTACATCAACAGTACAGTTCCGAGGCTACCATGAAGCAGTTGGCCCTTTGAAGGAAAGTGCTGTATGGGTTGAAGAAGTTCAATCAATCGGATGGGGATCAACCAAATCTATTCAGTTAGATGATCCTTTGGGACTTTCTTTAGAAGAAAAAGAGTATGTAAATAGCCCGTTGAGAAATTCAGATTATTGTTACATCCATCTGTGATCTTTTTTTTTTCCTAGAAATAAATTTCCGGAAGATGATTTACAAGAAATGTTTCCTGGATGCAATGGTGATCTGTCTTCTCAAAATTTTTCTCCTTGTTGGTTTTTACTTCAAAACCATTCAAATTCTTCTTTTGACGATCTACGTGCAGGCCTTGCATTCCTTAGGAGAAAAGTCGATTCCCACCAAGAAGGCCAACTTTCATTTTTAAAGGTATTGTTCAGTACATTCTATTTATTTGCTCTATCCATTGAATTATTTATTCTGTATTTATGAATGATATAAATATAATTAAAATAAAAATAATTTTTTAAAAAATTAAAATTAAAATTGTATTTAATAATTGATTTTTTGTTAATCAGGGAAATGTAAGTGCTGTTATGGAACAATTAGAAGTCCTGGAGGCTCTGCAAGTTGCTTTCCAAAAAGACGTCGAGTCATATGGACTAGATAGAACTGAGAAAATTGTAGAAGCAATCAAGGGTATTGTTTAAAAGAAAATTGTAATTCTCAATTATTTGTTTTTCTACTTATTTCAGATCTTGAATTAATGGTTACATTTTTTTGTTTAGAATGTAAAAATGAAGGCAAAATGTTATTTGATGGTGTTTTAAAAGGGAGAGAAAAAGCTGACAGAACGAGGAATGCACTTGGAGTGCTCCATAGATTTAAGTTCTTATTCACATTACCTACTGCAATCCAGAGAAAATCCGATTATGATGCAATCATAAGTGATTATTCTAGGGCTCAAAACCTTTTTGGTAAAACTGAAGTGAAGGTACATTCACAATCTCTGTACACTATGTCTATCTTGTATGAGAGTATTAAGTTATAAATAAAAATGTTATAAAATTAAGTATAGTATAAATAAATTTCTATTTTTATCTTCTTCTGAATTATATTTATATGTTTAAATGTTATTTATTTAAATAAATAACATTTAATAATATAAATTATTAATAACATATAATCATATAAAAAATATATGATTAAATGTTAATATTTTAAAAATTAAAATTGTCAACTGAAATTTGTTCAGTGATGACTTTGGTTGCTATCAAACTTTGCCTTTACCAAATTTATCCTGCAGTATGAAGCATGATTCATAAGTCAATATATTGATAAACAACCTCCTTCCTTACCAAATTTTTAACCTACAACCATATTATAATTAAGTATGGTTATTTATTGATATGTAGGCTTACATTGGAGTACTGCTACTGGGATTGTGAAATTATCAAAATTAAAGGGTTTAGCTGAATAATGGGTTATATAGCATATTAGAAAAATTAAGTTACTAACTTAATAGTTATTATTACATACACAAATACCTTAATAGCTTAATACATAATGTGTCCAGGAATTTGCAAAAAAAAATACATATATATAAATAAATATTATTATACAAAATATATTTTGTTTTTTGCCAATTTTTGGTACTAGTTCCGTAGGTTGTCGCTTTAAGTTATTCACTACAAGTTTTAACTTTTCAATCTTTTCCTTATTTATATTGTCGAAAATTAAAATAATTGTGTGGTATGAAAAAAAAAGTGTAATTATGGGAAATGTGTATTGAATGTCTCAACGAACATTTGGAAGTACTGATGATGATATGACCTAAACAGTATGTGCAATTCGATTCTGTAATCTTTATACAGACAAAAAATAAAAACATTACTTTTATCTGAGAGAATATTAAAAAGGTAACAAATGAAAGCTAAAGCTTGTTGTGACTTCACTCAAAATGATGACCTGCGGAACTGATACCCTATTTTTTTTAACAATGTAATTTTATTAGTTTACTTACTTACTTATTTTGTAATCTTCTACGTTAAGGTTTAGAGATATTTGATTCTGTAATATAATATTATAGAGAGAATACTACAATATTCTACACAATCCTGATGTTTCTTAGTTTACTTAACTCCGTTTTCATGATATCTTAGAATGTTCATTGGATTGACAAGTTTTATTAATCTCTTGTAATTTGACAATTATAGGTTTAGACTATTATTCTGCTAAACCTTTCAATTAACGAATAATTTTACTATTGTACCGAAACATAATTTTGGTTCAGGCACTGGTAGTTAGTGATAAATCTCATCTTTATGAAAAATTGCTATTCATCACTTTAATCTCCAATCCAGCGATACATATTTTATTCTTACTTTTTTTTTCTGTAGATTTGATATAAGAATTGTGTTAATTTACTCTTGGTTGATTATTGTCATTATTACCACTACCTTCTTTATGTGAATCTTAAACCTCATGAATAGTTTATGAACCATCTGGAGTTTTTTTAAATACTAATATTTATGATTTTTAAAGTAAACTCCCTATCAATAAAAAAACTATTGCTTGTAAGTCTTGCTTCGTTATTTTCAATGTAATAGTAATTTATATGGTTGAATTTTTATTTTCAGCTATTCAAGGATGTATTGACTGAAGTGAGGTTAAAAGTGGCTGAAATCAAAGAGGAGCTTAAAAAAAAGTTAAACACCATGCCGAGTAGTCTTGATAACCAAAAGAAAATTATAAGGTAACGGTTAATGTTGAATGTTTGTTCATTTAACGCCTCTTTATGCTGCTGTGGCTAATCGTACAATGCTACAGTGGGAACTCTAAATTTTGCCTATCCAGGTTTAATTAGGATAGGGATTTTTAACGAGTACCTGACATCTTACCGTTTTACGTCCCTTCCGAAGGACGGCATAACCAAGGATTTTTTAATTAAGGTTAATGTTGTATACATACGTATATTTTATTAAAGGTTAATGTTGTATACAATCTAATTTATAGATTTAAATTCTATTTAATCATTTCATATGACACAAAAACAATTTTATATTTTAATAATTGCATTAAGTAGGTTTTTGTATGTCATGTGAATTCTATGTTAAATTTGTAGTTCTTTGCTTACTTCCGTTTAGATGGTATAATATAATTTTAAACATTTTCCTAATTTTTTTTCTGATGTTACAGAAATAAAATCAGTTCTTGATTCTATGCCATTGATGTGGTTTTTATTCACTTTACAGAGATGTTAGGTTTATTATCTATAATATCCTCATCATTCTTTATAATGTATGCAGAGAAGGAAACAAGATTTATTTTGATTTGTACATTCAAAAATCACCTTTAAAACATTAGGAATTAAACAAATAGAGGTTACAAAAAAAAATTGATGGATGAATTAATTAATATAGAAAAACAATTTTTTGGTGAATATTTTTTTACAAAAGAATTGTTTCAGTAGGCTTTTTATGTTTATTTACAGGAACTTGGTGCAGTTGGAATATGAAGGTGATCCTGGTTGGGAAGGCATTACTGTAAGAATGAACTTCGTCATGGAGCAGTTAAATGCCTGTCATTCTTATTATTCAGAACAAATAGCCAGTATACAAAAAACTTGTTACTATTACATTATAAATTTGTAGTAATTATGTATCAATTTTAATGCTTAATTAATAATTTTAGGTGTGAAACCAAAAAGTGGAAAAAGAGATAAAAGTTCTCAAGATAAAGTGGTGAGAATTTAAGTCTAGCAATTTTTAAATACTGCATATTTATATATCTCCAGCCACGATAAATAAGCTATTAAGTGGAATTTTGTTCAAAAAGAGTTAACTGTATTGAGAGGAGTAGAATTGTACTATTCTAGTAGTTTTTGGCTTTAAAGTAGAGTTTTAATATAAGCAATAACTCTATTTCAAGCCAATGTCTGACTTAGTCTCTCATTCACTACAAAAATATCATGATTCCACTTCCCTATGTACAAAAAGCTCATTTGGGAAAAATTTGACTTAACCACTTATTCACTGTGGCTGTAAATATATATAACTACCTATATTTTGTTTACACTATTTTATTTTTTTTAAATGTTACAAATGAAATAATTGGGATTCTAATGCACTATATATTTTTTGTATTATAGATTGTTTTATTGGATACAAAAATAAAGTCTTTAATGTCTTTAGGTTGCGATAAATTGTAGAGTGGAATGTATTGAGGACCTCTGTGATATTATTTCTATACTTATCCCAGATCTTTGGTCACTGGGACAGTCATATTTCAGTGGCGAACTTAGTACAAAATTCGACCAGAATAAACTTGATGAGTTCAAGGTTAGCTTTAAAGACTTGACATTATATTTATAATTAATTTCTATACAAATTGATAATGTTATATTGTGTCCTTTAAAGGCGGGAGTCGAAAACTGCTTAAAGGAAATGTGTCGCTTAGTAAGAGAGGTAGCTGCTCGAGGTTTGACAGGAAGTTGGCCACACTGCTTGCAGGTCGTCAGAGCTGTTCTCGTTGCTCTGAAACATATTCCACATGATACTATCCTGGCTCTTGTCCAATTCTTTAGGTGATTAAATTAATTTTTATTTTACTTCATTTTTTAAATTTACTATTACTAATACTGTTATTTCTGTTTACTTTAGGATTGAATGTGTTAAAAATATTCTTTTGACGACTGCAGAACAAACTAAAAAATTGGTTGACAAAGAGGATTGG
This sequence comes from Troilus luridus, assembly GCA_964056705.1. NCBI lineage: Eukaryota > Metazoa > Arthropoda > Insecta > Hemiptera > Pentatomidae > Troilus > Troilus luridus. The sequence goes on from OZ057414.1 coordinate 27,036,028, forward strand.
GTTCTTATACATGATTCAACTCATGGCACTATCACACATCTAGTAAATTAAATATTTTTTCATATATTTCTTAAGTTAAAATTAAATTAAAAAGAAATAGACCAGTCTCTTTTTAACCATCTATTTCTTTGTTTTATCTGAAAGTATAAACAAATTACTCTAGATAGACTAGGTTGAAATTTAACATTTTTTCTTGTCTAAGTTATTGTCTTACCATACTCAAATAGAAATGCTAGTTTATTCAACTGTTTACAAGCTCTGGAATACAAGATTTATTAAAAAAAAAATTAAGATTTAAGTTAAAACCAAAAGTATATCTAAAAAGTAAGTTACTACGGTATCAATTTAAAAATTCTGAAGTGGATACTACGTGACTACCTTGTACAGCTTTTAAAATATACTGCATATAATAATACCAATTTTAGTCATTGATTATTAATTCTAATGATATAAAATTCTTAAAGACTAAATTTTAAAAGAATCCAGCTAAATTCATACACATTGTTTCCCATAATTCTATTTGGTGCAAAAAGTAAAGTATTATTTCCAATAGTCCGGTAAATTTAGGTTTGTATGTAGATAGCCTATTGTTACAGATAGATTTCAATTAAAATATTCTGCTTTTCTTTTTTAAATGTTTTTATTGGGTTCTTTAATTTTTTAATGTTCATTCATGCCCCTATGTACTAAAAAAAAAAAAAAAACCTGTACCACTACAACCCATGAAGGGTCTGGGGTTCAGTACATGGTAGACTGTACTGTTTCATGGACAACGGTTCTGCAAGGAGGTGACTTGTCCTAGGTCACGCTCGACCGCCAGATTTTTCCCCCTTATTTTGGGTACCCTGTTTTTATAATATTTTATAGAGGCTGGGTGGGCCCCAGGAGGGTCCTAGATCCTATATGATCCATCTCCCGCTGCAAACAGACTAAATAAAAATCATGTCATGGCCTGCAGTGGGAATTGAACCAGGATTTCCGGCATGGCAGCTCAGTACTCTACCACTGAGCCACTCCTCTCTCTCCTATGCACTATATTTAATACAAAATGTGATACTTTATTTGCAATGGTAAAAAAGTTTCTTATAAGTAAATTTCATCTATTTTTACTTCTTATTATCTGTGGAGGGCTACAAATAAAATGCCACATTTGGTTGGATAATCGTTAACAAAGTCTAATCTTCTCTATTCATTAAGGAAAGAAATTTAAATACAAAATTTATCACCATTCGATAAATTGGTATTGAACAAGATTCTATGCATCAAAAACATACACTGACAAAAATGTTAGAAATGATCAGTCAATGATGATCAAATTTCGAGTTGTAATATTTACCACAAATTTTATTCCTTCCTACCTTCAACTTCAAACCAGGAAGTAAAAATAAATAAAAACATTTGCTGGTAAAATGCCATTTTCAGCTGTACAGTTTTAATTACAATCTTGTGAGTTAGCATAACATTATTAACTATTCTTTTTTTGGCCATATTTAAAGCAATGATTATGGTATTTTTTTTAAATGTATTTTTATTTTCATATTATTGTATAGCAACAATTAAAAGTTGTTATTTAAAGAATTGAAAATTGGGTATTGCATCTTGGCTACTGTAATATTCATCAATAGAAATCAAGATTTATTATGTCAATAACCTACAATTCATTGATTATTATAGGAGATGAATTAATTTTTTTCTTACATGGACTCTTCTTTTTTCCTTACAACTTCATTGATTTTTATTTGTAATTATTTTCAGCCCAACCTTTTTGAGAAGTTATTTAATGATTCTTTGAGTATTTTGAAGGAATCAGCTCTTAAATTAGGCCCAAAGGAAACGGAACTGTTTATTAATCCATCTACGAGGTCAGAAGTTAATGAACTTGCTCATGCAATTTTCAACAATTATATTCAGGTAAAGTCAGCATTTATTAACTGTATTTATATTTATAACCCGAAGTCATACTACCTCGGCCTATACATTGTGTCTCATACATATATACACTGTTTTTATAGTCTCTATTTATCATATGTCATATATATATATATATTCTGCAATTGTTGTAAAAAATTCTTTTACTTCCTTATCAACCGAACTTCTCAATATATGTACATTTGTTTATATCCAGATTATCAATGATCTTTTTATTTATTTTGTATTAATCCTTATCTGCGCTTACAGGTCACAAGTGCCGTCTTTAGTATTTATTTTAAATCAACCTGGATTAATGTCTATACAGTTATAAATTACAATAAAACATTTAGTTTTTATTTCATTTCAATTACTCTAAATTTGTAATATCTATTTGAAATTTTGATTTTATTATTCTTTTGTTTGAGATAATACAATCATTTTTTTCAGTGCTTAGATACATTGTCAGACATTAATGATGATGAACAATCCATGTCTGTCTCTCAGCTAGCTTTTCCTACTTTCAGGACATCGCTATCACATACTTTGGTTTGTAAACCATATTATTATTATTTTTTGTGCTTATTGATAATTTAAAAAACTTAAAATTAACAATTGATTACTTTATTTTTTTTTCAATTTTATTAAGTCTGTTCACTTACCATGATGTTAGATAAATAAATTTAAAAAATGTCTATTGAGTTTTCATGGAAAGATTTATTTTCTATTAATAAATTTACAATATAAATTATTACCTATAACAACCTTTTAAAGTTTTGGAATTAAAAGTTTTTACTATTAAATAAAGAGGGTTTTTCATTAGTTCTCTTTTTTTTTTATACCTGCTTTTAATGCAAAAATTATGTATTTATATTTACAGAATTGGGAAGATCGTGTTTTAGCATGCATTTCGAACTGCAGGTACTCTTGTGAAGTAACAGCACCTAGGATGGAAAAGACCTGGAATGAAGCCGAACTTCCCTCTCTTGAGCTTTCGAAACCTATTTCAGACCTGAGGTCTTTGAAGTCACGACTGACTGCATGTTACATAGAGAATCGAACGGACCCTCTCGTTGGTACGGTGGAACCGTCAATGTATATAGGACAATTTGAATGGGAAGCTGACTTTACCCCTGTTGGGGTTCGGCCCTATGCAAATGAAATAATAGCTAACGTGCTGGTTGTTCATGCTCAGGTACTTTATTTTTCTCATTGTTTATATTTTGTTTGTTATTTAATTTCTTTTTATTAATTTTAGTTCTATCATGATAGTAAATGCCTGCACTTATGCCTGGCAAGTATTGGGTTATATTCTGTCATTTTTTAATATGACTACTGACAGTAGAACTTAGCCCTTCTTGTTTTAATGCTCCTACTGGAGTTGAGGTGCAATTTTTCAAATACAAGAAGTTTTCTAACTGTTGATTGATGAAAACCAATGTAATATTACTTAAATTTAAAGAATTTTTATTCACTATCAAGGTTGAAAGACGCTGTGCTTGGCTAAAAGAGGAAGTTCTGACTGAAGTTGTTGAAACTGTGGCAGAAGAACTGTCGAGACTTATGCTGTGTGTTTCTCAAATGAGCCGAGCTGGTGCTATTCAGGCAACAATTGACATTACAGCTGTGGAGCATGCGCTTGCTAAATATACCACTGCCCAGGCCAGGTGATCAGTTAATTATTATTATATCAAACCACTAATACAATTTCAATTAGCAAACTGACAGTCATTTTTCATTTCCTTTTTTATCCTTGTTTCTTCAGTTCTAAAAGAACATGAATCTTATCTGAAAATTTTACTAAGTTTGAATTGGCTACAGTGTCTAATATTATTATTTTTTTTAAATTAAGTGTTTACGATTAAGAAGGCTTTAGTTACATTTCATTTGGGTTCATTTGAAAACCTATTTTTTTGGAATATATATTGGAGTACTACTCTATAAGTACTTAAAAAAAAAAATCCAGATAATTGTAGGCCTCTTTACAGTTACCATTACCTTGTTAGGTTTTTCACATATTGTGGTGATTGTCATTCCTGTCCTTAAGTTTGCATTAACATTTTTTAGACATTATTTACAAAATTAAAATTTATAATTTGTGTCCTTTAGTGCTTTTTTAGCCATGTTGTTTAGTGATTTGCTGATATAAAATGTTAATAATACATCATTATTCATTTTATATAAGTTACATAATAAATAATAATCATAGCAATGATTAAATATTAGTCAAATTATATTGGATTGGCATCTTCTTCTTTTTTTTTTTTCTTTTTTTTCCTACTAGAAAACCTACTTTTGTTTATTATTATTATCATTAATAATTTCATTTTAAAAAAAGAAGACATTTTTAGTATCGATTGGGGTTTTGAGACAGGCATTGAAAATACACAATTCTGATTTGTTGCTGTTGTCAGGTTTTAAAAGTAAGAACCTATTCATTTAGTATTGGAACTATAGTAAAGACAAATGAAAAATTAAACTTCTCTAAATGTGCCATCCAAATGAAAGAAATGAAAATATTTTATTTCAATAATTGGTGCATGATTAACTTATTATTCTTTCTTACTTAGAATATCAACTTTTTTGCAATTAAAAACATTGTAGGTATTAATTAATTATTTTTTTTAGAAATTTCTTCAGTGAAGCTCTGGATGCAATTCCAGCATTAGATGAAGAAAGTAAAAAGTAAGTGGAATTTAAATTCATTTTTAAAGTTTTGTAAAACATCTCCTAACGAGCATTATAGAAATTTTTGATTGCGGCGGCCTGGAAGGGTATATAGGATTATAGACCTCTTTGCATCAGACATCCGTTTGACTGACATGGGTTATCAAATTATTGTCAAGAGATAAATTTATCCTCCTGACTAAAGGTTTAACTATATGTTGATAATCAAGAAAAATATATTTAATAGTTTTATATTTTGTTAAGAAAAAGTACACAAGTACATTTAAATTTGTATATATTATGAATTTATTTATTAAAACTTAAGGGACCAGAGTGGCTCAGTGGTAGAGCACTGAGTTGCCTTGCCAAAGATCCGGGGTTTGAAACCCGCTCACTGGCAAACTTTTATTTAATCTGTTAGTGGGCAGAGATGGATCCTATGGGGTCTAGGACCCTCCTGGGGCTCACCCAGCCTCTACAAAGTGGGTACCCAAAACAAAGGGAAAAATCTGGTGGTTGAGCATGATCTAAAACAAATCATCTCCCTTTAGTAGAGTACAGTCTCTACCATTTACCGAGTCCCAGACTCTTCATGGGATGTAGTGGTAGAGGTGTCAAAACCTATAGCTATTTTTGGTTACATAGTATTTATTTTATGTATAACTATTATTCTTAATTGAGAAACTTGCTTGTTTTATTATTATTATTTATTGCAAGTGATTTAGAAATGTTGAAAACAATATTTTCATTTATTGGTTTATGAATCTGAGCGTTACTTAGCTTTTTATTTTTTATTGTGAAATTTTTAGGTATTTCTCATAAATGTATGCATGCACTTTATATTTTCCATGGAATAGTTATTAGTTTGGGAGATCATTCACTATAACATATTCCTTTTTGAGTTCATATTTGTGAAGTTCTTCTTCTTAATCCTGAAACCGGAAATGACAATTTTAGGAATTTCTGTCAAAGTTTCCTTAATTATAGAATTTTTAATGCCTTTTCTTGTTACATACAACACTGTAAAAAATACTTGTGGGTTGTGCCAGTTTGCAAAGATCTTATGGAAACCAAAAGGAAAAGAGAATGGGGAATTTTAGAGTATATTGCCTGATTTCAAGAAAATAATTATTGATTAATAATAGTAATTTATTGATTAATTTGTTTGCATTTATTGACACCTAAACTAATATATTATTATATATCAATAACTTCATCTATTCATTACTTATAATTTACCCATGTTTTTAGGACTGTCGATAGATTGTTGGCCGAATACAAAAAGAAGATGTACATGCAGCTTCTTCCTTTTGAAGTAAAATCTAATTCATAGTTTTATCTGAAATATTTATTATATTTTAAAGTATTATTTGTTATGTATCATAAAACTTTTGGCATTAACTTGGAGAATATCATTATGTATATAATAGCACTGTTACATTTGTATTGGAAAAATTCATATTTTATTTATGATACTATTGTTATAGTATTTTTTATTAATTAAAGAATTCTTTTATTCTTTGTTTAACTACAAAAAAAAAAGGTTTAAATCTGTCTTTTCCCTAAAATCTTTATTTCCTTTCTATATTTAGCATCCATTAAGTGTTAAAATCATTAAAACTATGCAAGCAAATTTATTAAATCAATACGAAATTAATTTCAATGTTTATTTCTGTGTAAGAATGATTAAAATTTAATAAAATGGTGGGACATAGCAGACCATAGATGCAATTCATGAAATGCATTGGGTTGGTAGTGAAGTTGCAGCCCAAGAAGAATAGATATATTCTTATACATTTATTGATCAATATAATAATTTAATTACTTAATTATGAATCAAATTAATTTTGAAATGAAATATCTTGTGTATGCATAACTCTGTTACCTCCATATTTAAGATAAATTCTGAAAAAATAAGCGAAGCTTGAATTTGGATTTGGTGACCTCAAAATGTGTATTTTAGACAAAAAAATGTATTTTACATATACATTTCTTCGGAGATAATATTATTATATTTATATAATAATATTATATTTATATAATTATATTATTATATTAATAATGTTATGATATTATAACACATATAATAATATTATATGTGATATAATATTATTATATCACAAATACTCCATTTCCTCCCATAACCTTACCGCGTCAAAACTCTCCGAACATGCCTTATCCTTTAACCACAATTTTGACTTCAAAAATACGTCTACCCTAGCTTCTGTTCCCAACCATGACAAACCTTACATCATCCAGTCAACGATCCCTTGCTTCTCATGTATTATATTTATAGTTAAGTTGAAAGTAAAAAAGGTTCAAAATCTCAGGTAAGTTGTCTAAAGGAAAGGTTCTTTATAAAGAATTTTATTTTATTTTGCAGAGTAACAACAATAGTTATTTTTATATTGAACATTTCTTAACATACATATGCATATGATTATAACAGTAAATATATATATATTTATATTTATATATTCACGATAAACAAATGAAAATATTTAACAGTTTCTAAAATCAATAAGTTTGCAATGTATAAGCTGATATTCGTATTTTTCTTTTTATAAAATATACAATATCTATCAATAATTACACAACTATACACCATATATATAATAATTTGTGACAAATATTCTTTTATTATAAAGTAGGAATTTCACCTTTATATTTTTACAATGCTATACAACAATCTAAACATAGATTCACATTAACACAGATTTTACTCAGTTTGGACACATACAACTATAGTAATTTAAATAGAAATTTTTATAACGTACGTTCTGAGTTGTCACCATGCTGATACTATTTGAAATCAATCTGTTGTATTTCATTTCTATTATTTTCTTCCACATTTAACCTGGGAGAACTCGCTTTGAGAGATTTTGTTTATGTCAAAAGAATTTTTGTATGCTACATCAAAACATTTTTTATTAACTTTTGTGATATGAGAATTTTTTAGGTACCATAAATGAGTCCTAAGACAAGCAACTTCCTTAAATTTTTTTTTTAACCCAAAATTTACTGTATAAAAAATGAACTATATATGTTTAGCAATTATGTAAATTAAAAAATAATAAATAAGACAAGCTATTTTTAGAATAATTTTAGTGAAATTTTAATTTTTGAAAATGCTGCAATAATCTGCAATCCATACAACGAAGAAAGCACTGAAAGCCTCAGCAAAGCTTTGTATGACATTCAGGGAAATGAAACATAAAATGAACACGCTCCTGTATCATGCAATATGATCTCAGTGGTAAAAATTGTAATAGGATATTAACCACATAATTCAATAAACTTGATAAAAGTATTAGTACATTAAAATCTGACTTTAAATAAAGAAATGTTTCAAACCAAAGATATGAAAGAAACAAATCATGATTTATTACATGAGTTATGTGAGGATAAATTAAAGCTTTTAACAAGTATATAAGTAATGTTGTTAAAAGATTACTTGACATTTATAAAAAAAAATTACAATTTTTCTATGAATTTGTGATTTTCAAGCAAGAATACTCCATTTGTAAATTCTTCAACGAGTTCTCTTGGGTCAAATCTTAACAGACCACTCCTGTAAATAACTAGTATAAAGAGTTTATTATTGAGAAAATACAATAGTTTTATTTTGTGATATATGAACGTTTTAGATATGATTATGTCTTGTAAAATGGTTCGGTTATTCGTCAAAACTAAAAGGTCCTGAATTTTACGGCAGATAAGCTCTCAATTCTGTGGGGAAATGACTAATTGGACCCAATATATATTCCAACATATTTTTAGTCATTTTTTTTTCATAATTTTTCTTTTACCTCTATTTTTGGCACAAATATATACACAAAATATATAAATTTTCTTTTTTATTAATTTTCATCATGTCTTACCTTTATCTCATTGTAAACTTACACTTAAAAAAAAAGAAAAAATATTTAAAAGTGTTTTACATTTGATTTAGACAGTTTATAAAATATAAAAACAACTATATGTAACATCACATAATTTTATATTTATAAAATGTATAATTAAATAGCTAGTTAGCCTACTTGTTTATGTCTTATCTGAGCGATTAAAGTTTGTCTTTGTGCATTATTTATTTTTTACAATTAGCATTGTTAATGATGGTCATACAAGAAATAAAGTATGATTCTTGATAGTCGAGACATTTTGTCAATTAATGATTGACAAAATTAATACTAACACCAAACAATCGTTTAAAAAAAAGTACTTTGCTATTGACTTTTTAGATTTAATGGTCATAAAACAGTTATAAATTAAAAAATGACAGGGATATTGTAAATTTGATAACTTTTGGAAAGATCTTGTATATATTAGTTTTTACATTTTTCAATACATAAGTTTTAAATTTTAATCTAGCATAAAATCTAGCAAACTTTTAATCCTTGCATTTGTTAGACAACTAAAAAATAACAGAAGTTACTTTAGTTAGGTAATTCAGTTTTTTGATTTAACAGAAAGAAAAAATAGAGTTAGAATATATTAGAAACAAAAAGAGAGGGGAAAAAGAATGGGGAGACTAAATAGCAGAAAGCAGTACATATTACATATTGTAGTATTAGTTAAGTTTTAATATTGGTGAAATGGCATTAACATTTATATATGTACCATGAAAATACAAATTATTTACAATAAATTAAAAACTTCAGATCTTATTAAAGAATTGGGAATTTTTATTGATTAAAAACAGGTAATCATTGATGCACCAGAAAGATTATCAGGAGCCTAGTAGGAGAGTCAACCCTTGCAAAAATTAAATAAACGGATGAGTTTCAAATCTTATATAAATTAAAAATTTACACTGAGAAAAAGTTAAGTCACATATTTAATTATCTAATCTATTGACATTTCTAAATATAACTAACTCCTGTATTGTTCACATGTCTCATGTGTTTTTGTTTCTATAATTCATTTTTTTAATTTTTAAAGGATATACACGATCTATTTAACACTTATAATACATTTCACCTAGACACCTAACAAAGTATTCTATGAATACCTCAGTTTACATTCAATATTGAGAGCTTATAACATTTTCAACTTTAAAACCTGATTTACAAAATAAAAAATACAGGATAAATTATATAAAATGCATACATATAATATAGGCCTAAATTATTTTTCATTTCTTTACCGTAACTTCAAAAATAACCCAAAAAGATACTAGTTAATTTTAATTGGACAAGAAAGAAATCCCAGATTTTGTATTGGCCGGAAGTTGATTCACAGCCCTACAAGTCTGACTTGACCAATTATAAAAAGACTATTATTCCCCATAAACCCTTAAATTCATTTTGATATCCTAAATGAACTACTTCTCTTATTAAATGATTGTTCTTAATACCTCCAATTCTATGGACGGCTGTCATAATGAAAATGTTGGGCTCATTGTTAATGTATATTGTATGGCCGATAGATATAAAATAAAAAGCTTAAAATATTAACTCAAACAATTATTTTTTTAGACAATCCATGAATTGAAAATAAACAAACATGTATTGATTGTTTGTTTTCAAACAAACACAAAAATAAAGAAACATGTATGTTATAAAAAAATGAGCATGTGAGCAATCCAATCATAGTTTACTGATGGCATTCAATAACCAATCACATACATCTCTTCATGGTAAACCTAAATTCCTTCGAAATAGAGCAAACATTTGACAAATACAACAAAAATGTATGTCAAAATACAATAATTTTCGTATGACAAGGAAAGAAGTCTTTATTTCAACTTCTTGGTGGATGGCAATCATCCTTAATTTTTGAGACGATTATATAAAAATGTTCTTAAGATGCACAGCGTCTTCTGTTTCACATCTAGCTTCAAATAATTGAGTCAAATGCTGCTAAAGAGTTTGTTATCGAAGCATCTTCCAAACATGATTCTAGGAACTCATCCAATGTAACAACTCCATCCTTGTTGCGATCCATTTTCTAAACATATTGTAAGAAAAAAATGTTAATAAAGAATAATATTTTTATATGATTAAAGTTATATTAATCAAAAGGGCTGGAAAGTGAGTAGTTAGAACCCAATGTTGGTGAGAAAGAAGCCTTTTATTTAGACTTGAATAAAATGGAAATGACGTTCCAACTCACCAAGAATATTTACAACAAAAGGTAAATGTCCTTGATTGCAAAACTCAGGCATTATATGACCAGAGATGTGTTTGTTCAAACGTTCATTTCTAGATAAAATTATTACTGAAGTATACACATTTCCCATAATTACATTCTTTTTTCCATATTAAAACTCGTGATAATTTATATTTTTGGATAATATTAAAAGGGAAACGAATGAAAAGTTAAAATGCTGTAATTCAACTCGAAGGGACTACCTGTGGAATGATTACCAAAAAATGTATATATATATATATATATATATATATATATATATCTCAGGCTCTCCCCCTCTCCCTATTTTTATGTTCCACCAGTCAGATACCTTTATACTAATGTATTTTATTTTAATATTTACCAATTGTAATTCTAATTTCTATCATTATTACCTTATGTTTTAATTTTTAACAATTTTCAACTGTCTGTATTTTGCATATTTACCCCTGAAGAAGACCTGCAATTAAGGTCGAAACATTTGTTATTAAATAAAAGAATTTTCCATATCTAAGAGAAATTTATTGACTTCCACCCGGACCATTTTCTTCTCACGTACCCCTAAATATATTGATATCTACATTTTAGTAAGGTATTTGTGAAAAAAAAAAAAAATGAAACAAGTATAAAAATATAAAGATATTTTTAAACAAGAAATAAACAAGTCTACTACAACATTATAACCTATACTTATCACACTAAAAAAAAAAAGTTGAAAAATAATTTACTGGTGTTTAATCTTGAATCCTGTGATATGACTAGGAATAATTGATGCTAATTAATAAGAATGGAAAATAAATATTGATAACGAAGCTTTTAAAATATTAAATATATTTAAAATATAAACGATTTAACCTGGAAAATGATATCTAGCCTGGCATTGAGATATTGGTGAGGAGGATGAGGTCCATGTCCCAAAAGACCATACACAGCAGAAACTACTTCTGCCATTTCTTCCCTGCTGACTCGACCATCTCCGTTGAGGTCATACAGCTTGAATACCCACCTGAGCCTCTCTTCCGCTGATCCTCTACAAAGGATCGAGAGTCCACAAGCCATATCCTGTCAACAGAGCAACAGTATTAAATGTCTATTGCATTATTTCAATGGAATATCACATATTTGTAAGTTTATAGTTCTGTTTCACATAATTATTGGTAATTATTCCGCAGGCTTCGAGTTGAGTCACAACATGTTTTAACTTTTCATTCGTTTCCCTTTTATTATTTTTCAAAAATACAAGCTATCATGAGCTTTGGTATAAAAAATATAATGAGATTATAAGAAATCTGTATCCTTCAGTAATCATTCCATCCAGAATTGAACAAACATATATCATCTATACTTCGAAATGTTAATTCAAACTTTTATTTCTTGATGAAATGATTACCAAAATCTACTCATTACCCATAATTACATTCTCTTTTCCAAACTAAAGCTCGGGATAAATTGTATTTTTGGATAATATTAAAAATGAAACTAATAAACAGTTAAACCTTGTTGTAATTCAACTTGACAACCTGCGGAACAGATACCTTATTATTTAATGCCAATTGTAATTTCAATAATTGTAATGATTAATAAAAATCTTAGGACCAAACATACACTATAGAAAATAACTTGAAAAACTAAACTATAAGTATCAATAAACAGGTAATTTAAGGTCTCAACCCTTATGCTTTTAAAAAAGCTATGAAGATCTTAGAAGAAATAAACAATATAATACAAAAACTGTATGTTTTGTCAACTAGGAGGAGGTTTCTTTTTAGCTTGTATGTTATTTTTAAAGTAAATCTACTCCAGTTCTTTAAAAAATTAACAATTTGTTACACCATTTAAAACCCATGGAGGGAGGAATCCATGTCATTATTTTTAATTAAATCAGAAGCTCCTTATACATAATTATTTATATTAATACGTTTTTAAAATACAACTGACCATTTTTTTACTCTTCGCCTTTACTATTCTGATTTTAAATTAAGAAAAAATTACTACGTCATTTTATAAATGTTGAAACAATAACGAAAAAATCCTTTTTTACCATTAAACTTGTTAATCGATTGGACTCAAATTTTAACAAAATAATAAACTATAGAAAACATCGTTAATGTTTCGTCTTACTATCTTATCTTTTTTTCTGTTTTAACCGCCACTACTACTACTCTTTTTAAAAACATAGTTAATCCCATATAATTTATTTTTCCTTCAATTATCGACTGAACAGCTATATTACTTCTTATATACCATTTTTTCAATAATCAAGCATACCGGATATGAACCATTTATTTGTAATTGCATTAACTGTTTACCTTTCAAGTGTTATATGGTTTTCTAAATTCACACGTAATTTCCGAAATACATTGTGATAAATATATTTTGAAAAAATAACAAAGTAATTTTAAATGAAATTAATGATTCAATCAAACGATAAACGATAAAGTAACGATATTGAAAAAAAAATTGTTGTGGTATAGTTGGTAGTGATTTCACTTCTCCAGTTCTTGTTCGGGATCGGGTGTTAAAACAGTGGTTTTATTCTAGTGCTATAAAATTTGTTTGCTTAGATTAGTTATAAATCATTCCTATTTCCATTTTATTTTTAATAATTAATATACTTTGTGATATTTTATGAAAGATTTGTATTGTTGAAGTTTTTGAAGTGCTTAGTTTAGTTCAATTAAATTGTTTAAAGTGACTTCCGTTCAACACTTTCACTTAGGTAATGGCCACCTTCCAATACCATATTTTTTTTAATTTGACTATATTACTGTTTCTATTGATATTTTATTTTATTTTCTAGTTCCAGTCTACTGGCATCAACCTCTCCACCCATGGTAAAAGACTCTAATTTAATTTTATCTTTTTAATTATCTATTTTTTTCATGATGAAAGCCCATTAAAGCAGAATCACTGCCAAATCTATCTATGAAAAATTTGGACATAAAAAATAAATGTTTCTAATAATCAAGGCCTTGATGAGAGGGCTATGAACTGATAGTCTAATTCTTAGTTCATAAGATCCTCCATTAAATTGAAATTAAAGATGGCTACCACAGGACTTCCTGCAGACCTTAGGAAAATTATCTCAGCCAATTATGAAGAGGTAAGTTATTTTAGAATGTAAGTATTTTTTTTCAGCCTGTGTATGGTAGATTTTGTGGGTAATGCGAAAAACATTAACAAGGAAATGTTTTATCATCTGTTGTATAAACTTGGTAGTTTTTAAGTAATGATGTATATATGTGTATATTTTTACAATAAATTATCGATGCATTTATTAACAATTTAAAAATTAAAAAAAATATTGTTCTCTTGTATGTATCACCAGAATTTGGTTTGATAAATAAAATTTTATTTTCTGTGATGTTTTAATTAGTTATCTTATTTTAATAATCATTGAAATATTAAAATTTGTGAATTTCTTCGAGGCAAGACAATTGTGACTTTGAAAAAGGCTTGGTATGGTTGATTATCGATGAAATTTTATGAAGCGGTTTGTCAGAGATGCTTTCAATGAAGAATTAACACAAAAATAAATACAACTTATTGAATCCTTCCACCTACAATCATAAAACTATCTGTAAAATTTGAAATTAAATCCTGAAATATACTCCATTAATAATAGAAATTTTATTCCATGTTTAAGTATAAGGTTTATTGGATATCTCTTCCGCAGGTTTTCGCTTCAAGTCGAGTTACAAGTTTTAAGTAATTTTTAATAATTTCCAAAAAGACAAGTTATTGAGAGCCTTAGTATGGAAAAGAGGATGTAATTATAGGTAATAAGTAGATTTCAAGAATAATATCATCAACAAATAAAAGATTCAACTCTAATTTCAAAGTATAGATGATACATGTTTGTTGAAACGTTCATTCTGGATGAAATGATTACCGAAGTATACACATTTCCCACAATTACATTCCTTTTTCCATACTAATGCTCACCATATCTTGTATTTTTGAAAAATACTTAAAGGGAAATAAATGGAAAGTTAAAACTTATTGTGACTCAACTCAAAGCGTCATCCTGCGGAATAATTACCCTCTATTGTATTTATGTTCAGAAGAACATAATACATTTGATTATATTATGAGTAATTTAATTTGAAAAAGATTCAAGTATAATTTTTAAAAAATTTATGGTAATTTTTTTTCTTTTATATTTGAATTAACTATAATTACGGAATTTCAAAAATTGGCTTCTTCACATTGGTCGCTTCTTAGTCAAGAAATTCATTATTTGCCCAAAACTTCAGACTCACAAGCTGACTAAAACCATGAGAAGAACAAGGCTGCTTTAAGTGTTGTGTTAGACAAAATTGCTTTCCTAAACTAGCGAAAAATGTGAAAAAGTCAATTTTTGAAATTTTAGAGTTAACCGCTTTTGATCCTGAACGTCTCAATTATATGTTTTCCTCAGCCTGTGTCAATAATTAAGCAGATTTAATATTATTTGATAGAATGTTATTGAAAATACAGTTTTAATTGTACAAATACAAATACAGTTTACTCTTTTCCATTCCTTCATTAACAAATACTTTCATACAGATACATAATGAATGCAACACTGAACTATTTGTTATTCTGAATCACAGTTATTATAAGTTAAGCAATTAAAATTAATTAACTGTGTTTATTAAGTAACTTTCTTAATTGACAATATAAAAACCTTTAATGCAAGTTAACTGAAACTTTAGCAACAGGTGGGGACATAATCAGAAAAGTTTGCCACAATTACAACTTTACCCATTCTAAGAAATGAATTTAAATTAAGGCAAATTAGCTGTTCTTCTAAAGACAAATATGGGCTGAGGTTGAGGACTCGGCACTTGATTATATCTTCTTGTAAAGATTAAAATACATTTTAAGATTCAAAATACAATGATAAATAAGTTTCAAATTAAAATGGTTCATGAAAAAAGTTATTTTTATTTTTATTTCAGATAATAAAGGCCTGTAATTTAGTCTTATAGTTACACTAAACTGCTTTCAAATGTGTTGCTTTGTTATCAAATATAAGCGGAATTTATCATACAAAAATTTTGTGCTGTTCTACTAATTCCTTTTTCTACTTTCATCTTTATAAAAATGACTGTATCTGTTCCGAAGGTTATAGCTTCGAGTTCAGTTACAACAAGTTTTATCTGTTTATTCGTTTCATTTTTAATAATTTCCAAAAATACAATTTATCCTGAGGTTTAAATAGGAAAACAGAATGTCATTAGTAGATTTGGGTAATCATTTAATCAAGAAATAAAAGATTCAGTTAATCTTTTGAAGTTTAGATGATATATGTTTGTTGAAACGTTCATTTCTAGATGAAATGATTACCCAAGTATACATATTTTCTTTATTTACATTCTCTTTTCCTTACTAAAGGTCATGATAACTTATATTTTGGAAAATAATAAAAGGGAAACAAATGAAAAGTTAAACTCAAAGTGACAACCATTAAATTGTGACTTTGTTTTAACTCTTCAGAATTGAGAGAACCAAAAAAGCAAATGATGATCGAAATATATGAAAAAACATGTCTATCTAATGTACATTTTTTCTACTAAGTTAGGTTTTGAAGCTGATTTTGTTAATATAGGAAACCAGCTACCTGTATTTAACTATCATGCTCCCGTTTTATTTATTGATTTAAAAACAATAAATTAAGTAACAATATCTCTTTTAACGCCATTCTCTTTCAGTTTAAATTTTCAATTGTCTTTATATCTGAACATCTTATAATTCTATATCCCCATTGTTTAAACATAATGTATTTTTTTCATGTTTTCTGTTTGGTTTATTAGCTATAAAGCTATGTAGATTTTCTTTTAGGAAAGCAGTGCACTATATGATCCTCTTCCTATAGTAATTAATATTTAACATAAATAACATTATAAATATTATCTACTTCAAAAGTAAAGAAAAAAAATAATAAAAAAGTACTTATAGGTATATTTTAATGGTGAAGGACAATTCCTTGCTAGCCATGTCAAGTTCAGTTGATTTGAGCTTTTCCTAGTCTTCTTTCTGTATTCTTATCTATTTTATTGGGTAATTTCATATGAAATGTCCGTTTTTATTATTTCTAAAATTCAAAGTGGAATTAGTGGGCTTCTTTTGTTTACTATGTTTATGTTCAGATTGTAATAAGCTGTTATGAATCCTCTATTTTTTGATAATATTTAATTTCACTACAATTGAACGAACATTGTTTACTATGCCATCGAATATTACCATGGAAACGTGAGTTTTTCATGTAATTTTGTCTTATGACCTTAAGCTTGGATACTCGGGAATCCAAGTAGCAATAAACATTACCCGGACCATTCACCATTGGTTTCAGATATTTTCAGCTGGTGACAGATTAATTAAATTAATAATTGATTAAGTAAATAAATCTTTGATTTCTAAATATTCATTTCTTCTTTCTATCCAAAGGTGAAACCATTACATCCACATTGTACTGCTGAGATATTGACATGATGCACCAAAAATTTATCAAAAAACAACCTGCATTGGACCTATAACTCTTACATCCCAGACCCCATCTATTATGACAGACTGTGAAGAAACTAAACAAGCTAGGTCCTCCCCCACTCACCTTATTTGCCAGACTAACCTCCGACAAATTTTCATCTGTTCAGAAATTTGAACGACTTCCTTGAGGATAAATTTTTCAAAAATGATTCTCAGGTCAAAAATGCATTTTTACACTTTATTTCATCACAAAACTCTGAATTTTTCATTCCTTGGATTGAAAATTTTATAACTAATTGGAAATATTTTGAATACAAATGTTTTGATCTCATAAATTTGTTTTACTGTATAACCTTTCCTTTGAAAACGGGCATTTGAAATTAAACGACCCAATACATATATCTTTTCAGTCCAATTCTGAAAAATTTCTGAATTAGCATGGCTAAAACTTTATTGTTGTGCACTGCTCTAAATGCATACATCAAATTTATATATTTTGTATCATCTAAGTGAATAGTTATTGCAATTATTTAAATCATGGTTTAATATGCCTTTCTTCCACTGTAAATTAGTATATTATCGCCTTTTAATCTAGGAGAAAGTATCAACTCGGTGCATTTAGTTTAACCGACAATAGACACTCCCTGAACTATTTTCTATTTCAATTGAACCCCGACACTATTTTCAATAGCTTTGACATTGCTGCTACTATTCACCCTTTGTGAAAAGACCTCTTTCAACCAAAGGAAATAGTTCATCCAAAATTAAAACCAACAGAGATTACTAAATGTGTAGTTATTGTTGTTAGCATTTTTCTAATTATAAACCATTGTTTTAACCACATTCATCCATTAAAAAAAATTAATAAAATTCCAATTTTTGAACAAACAATAAAAACCATTGGAAACAAATAGTTATTGCTTGAGATTCTGTAGAGTATTTTTAAATTGTATTTGTTTTTACGTTTCCTCTTTCCATTGATTGCCATGATTGCCTAATGAAGCAATATTATTCCCCAAATTGGTTGTTATCTTAGATTCAGTTAGAGTGGTTATTTAATAAATATAAAAATATCACGGACATTGTCAGTGTCCTTGAACATAGTTTTTGGTAGATAATAACTCCCTTGCTTGGTATTTCCTCCTGGAACCCCTTTTAATTTAATTTATTTTAGAACTATTTTATTTTTTATCTATGATTTTTTTGTAGCTGTTCTTAGTTATACAAGAAAAACATATTTCTATGTGCATGTATTGTATTGAAATTGTTTTTCTCATTTTAACTATAAACATTTATGTTTACTTGATATTACTGAAATGATCACATCCATTTCTAATATACAGTATAGAAAAAAAAACAATGAAATGCTGATGGCCAAAATAGATTTTACATAATTTAACTAAACAAATAATTGAATTGAAATGATCAATAATACTTGAATTACTGATATTAATACTTATTTTTAACAATTTCAAAGATAAAGGTTTTGCCTAAAAGGACTATCATAATGGGATGATTTTCATTAATCTTTGCTATCCAAAGTTCTCCAAACTTTATTCATTAATCTAAGGGAGATGGCACAATACACAATCATTATAGGGTATAATTAATGGAGTTTGTGAAATAATAGATCAAAATACAATAACAATTTTAAAATTAGTCTGCACTCAGATGGAGGAAATAACCATAAATAAATTTATAAAAGAAACAGTTCCCAACTTTTGTCTGTGTTTTTGGCATGATACCTTCACATCTCTCTAAATTAATGATCTGTAATTTTAAAAGTGTGGCATTATTGTTTATGAATATAACATAACTGGTAGTTAACAAAAAAGCAAACAAAATTACAACTAAAAATGGAAAACTTTATTTATTTGTTTACTTAAATTTATTGATATTTGAAACATTCTGTAATTAGTGAAACTAGATAAAATATTGTAGATTATTTTTTATTCTAAAAGTTAGTCCTTGTTTGCTTAATTAGAGCACAGCTAATTATTTATTATCTCAACTATTTAATTTTTTTTTGTCAAGTGTATCCACCTAAATGATTAAATAAATCAGCAATAATTCATCACTGAGCTTTAGTTGCGATAGGTGCAATTAAAATAAATATTTTCATTGGTGCTATCCTGTACTACTTAACCACTTCTAGTGCCAATGAAGTTATGTCTATCTCCAAACAACTGGTACAAAGTTTGGTGATATTCTAAATGTTATATATTTAAGAGTTCTTGCTTCCTTAATAATTATTGGCATAATCAATAGTATTATAAACATCTTCAGGCTCATAAGACATTTATTATTATAATCCAGTGGTGTATATAGGGGAGCATCAGGGGGTGTATGTCCCTCCCTCTGTGATTTTAGAAAAAATTAGATTTTTTTACTTACAATACATAAAACGCCTTTTTTAGGATATTTATACTTTCGAAATAAAAAAAAGCAAAAACGGATGAATAAATTGAGAAATAGAAACAAGAAAGCATAATTGGTGATTAATGATGATAACTTGCATTCTTATCAGATCTATCCCCTGAAGAAGAAAATTGTCAAATATTTCTGGTTCATTACTAAACAAGTTGAAAATTGTTGAGTTTTATAGATAGATAGACTTTATTTACATCATCCCTTTCATCATTTACTACAAATATATTATGAATTAAATGTTTTATATTGGTTAAATAAGTACAAATACTTATTATCTTAATAGCTGCTTGTTATGCATTAAATAATATTAATAATTGAGCCGTTGACATTGAAAAGGAGGTAAGTGCCAAAATTGCTGAAATTTTTTTTTCCCATTGAAACGATTCTATGTTCCAAAACCAATAGCGTTGAAACGGAGGTAAGTTCCTATCATGCCTCGTTTAGGTTTGAGCAATGTCACAAGATGCCGCTGGTGGCAACAGAATAGTTGAACAAACTGTGAAAATCGTTTCAGAGAAAAAAAAACATTCTTCGACAATTTTAGCACTTACCTCCTTTTCAATGTCAACGCCTCGATTGACTAATACCTTTTTATATTGTCTGTTGAGTTGATTGTGATTGTACAGTGTGTGAATTAGCTTATTAAAAGATTGCTTTTAAAAATGACAGAATGGCGGGATTATCATGAGTAATTAGAAATGGAAGGTATAATATGGCATTAGAAGATCATTAGCTCTACTAAACTTGTGCTTTCCGAGCCTGTCCCATTAATACTAAAGCAATCATAATAATAATAAGATTTTACAAACAAAGTGGTTATAATATAAACAAAGCAATTACAATTAATGTACTATTTAATTAATAGGAATTAAGAGACCTGAAAATAAATATTTATATGCTGTCTTTTATTTGTTACAGGCGCTGTTGGATTAAGTGGCTTTTTGCAAGACCCGCTAGCAATAAAGCAATCTTTTACCTAATTCTAGTCGCGACACATTGGGAGGATTTTAATGCTCTACTATTTTTATATTTGTTTATTACTACTTAAAAATACTGAAAGAATCTTCCTTGAGAATGACATTGTTGCTCTCATTCATAACAGTCAGAAATAAGTGACTCCTTTTGAAGTGTCGTAAAAATAAAGCATTGTCTATAAAAAAAAAAAGCTTATTTTCAAAAAGTTTATTGAAAATAGTTTTATTTCAATGGGTTTTAAAAAGTACATCTTACAAATGCTGGCTGATAGCAACCATGCATTGCCGAAGATTTTTCCTAGAATTTTTCTTTCACTTTTAAGTGATTTATGATGGAATTTTTAGGAGTGTGCCTATTGGTAACTTCGCTGTTTTGGGGCTGGGGGGAGTCGCAGCGACTGATAGAAACTAATAGTTGCGTGCATATCCCGGAGACTATTCCACGTCCTAGATATCCTAAGCCTTGGCAACTATCCAAAGTTGGAAGAAAGCAACACATATGATGTGTGGTTCCATGTCTCACACATCTTGACTTTTGCTTGGAGTTTTGAGGGAAATCAATTTTTTTTTTTGGTGCAGCTTAGGTGAGAATTACAATTGCCAGATCAACACCATTCTCATGGGATATCTAAAGGACAAGTTTTTTAAACACCGATCACGGTCTCTGGGGGAATTAAAGGAGTATATAGGGCAAGGGACATATCCCAATCCACCAGAAATTACAAGAAGGGTAATGGATAATTTTGGGGAAAAGGGGACGCCATTTGGCTTATGTAATTTTCAAAACTCACTGAAATGAAACTATATTCAATTTATTTTCTTAAATTAAACCACTTTTCATTAAATAGCTCTCCTTAATGTATCAGTTACTTATGTGTATATAAAGATACACATATATATTATTGGACACAAACTAATTTCTCACTTTTTTTTTGGCTTATTTGTTAACTGTGAAATGTTGAAGAATGATATTAAAACATGCTTGTGAAAGATGAAATTCATATTATGTGGATAGGCTAATGAAATTTTTTTTATTGAGTATTCATCTTCATTCTAAATAATTCAAAATCTTACACCATACATATTAAACATGATGTGGTTTAAACTGGAGTTTATGTTAGTTATTTTCAAATAATAAATTTATGCAATATTACTTAAATTTAGATGACCAAACCTTTATTAATAATTTAAAGCGAATGGAAAGCACTAGTGGATATGTAGACTTTGAAAGTCGTAATTAAGTTTTTATATTTCAACTTTGATATTTATATTAATTTAAAAACATACTAAATAATAAACATTGTGTGATATATTTATTTTGCCACACACTTTTCAAATTGAAATTTTCTAAATTTCATTCTCTAACACTATATAAACAATTATGCATGATTGAATTATATCAGTTGTTAGTTTGATTTTTCACCACAGACCAGGCATATTCGCCCTGAAGATGGCCTACATCGTAGGCTGAAATGTTGCCACAATTAAAAAATATGTTTCACTTATTTTGTGTTATCTCTGACTGCATCCCCTGACCAATTCAATCCATCATAAATAATTATGAATTGTTAGCTAATTTTTTTTTTTAGAATTATGACTCCCATTGTGTGCTAGAATTTTTAAAGTCAGTTCAGTGCGGTACGGGTCAGTTTTGTTGAGTTTCCTGATGTGTTAAATATTTAAAAAGTGGTGTTAAAGTTTCTCTCAAAAAGTGGTGTTAAATTTTCTGTCAAAATGTGAGTGTTAATTTTCTGTGCGCTTTCGAAATCTGCCAGGTTTTAAGACCTTGGCAGATATTGTGAGTGTGTGAACTTGAAGAAAGAAGAAAAAGCTATCTCTGAACTTCATTGGTATGTTTCAAAATTGTATGAGTGTATTAGTTTGGAAGTGGTATAAGCCCATTTTTTCATGTACTGAGATATTTAAAGGTTTGTGTTTTAATTAATTTTAAAATATGGGAAAAAGTTATGTTTTTACACTTAGCACTGAACAAAGAGTGATGTTTTTAACATTATAAACCTTTTAAATTTTATGAAATAATAATCATTAAAATTATTTAAAAGAATTAAGCAATCAATAAAATAGAGCCAAAACTCAAAACGAAATATTAAAATTTATTAAAATGCAATTGGAAAAAACCACAAGCAAAGCCTTATGTTTCAAATCTGGTGTAATAACAAACAATTACCAGTTGACGTTTCGCCTATTCAGGCATTATCAAGACACAAAAAAGAGTAAGATCAATCACATCTCAAAGAAGAAGTGCAATACACCCCAACGAATAATCCCTCAAATAGCCTCATAACCTGAGACACCACCTCCCCCCAAGACGTTCAACCCAAAACTCTATATATGCCTGAATAGGCGAAACGTCGACTGGTAATTGTTTTTACGCCAGATTTGAAACATAAGGCTTTGCTTGTGGTTTTTTCCATTTGCATTTTAAAGAATTAAACAATCTTTTTTATATCCAATTGGACTTGTGCTATTTTCAAAAATAAGAGCGTATATAATTATGATCAAATAAATATTTCTTTTTTTTCATTAAAATCAATTAATTTAAATTGAAAATTAGTAATTATAATTTGTCTGCCTATGGTTTTTTATTTTAATGTTTAAGACTTTTTTTTTTTAAAGTCAGACCTAAGAAACTGTCAAAAATTGCTAGATATTAATATTAAAGTTAAAGTTAAAAAAAAAGAAAGAAAGTATATTGTGATCAGAATTATTATTGAGGTCATTGATTCGAAAAATAAACAAATATTTTTCTTAATAGTTGTAAACAGAAATGATTTAATTGATCTAATTACATCATTTTTCCATCATGATTACTTTATTTATTGATATGATTATTTACCATATGATAAATTTTATGAAGGTTGACGAACGACTTTTGGGGCATATGCTCTTTAATTTGTTGTTATATGTATAACATTTCTTTGTGCGATTAACACATCCAACAACTTTCAAGATTTTCAATAGTTAGGAGCTGTTGATGGATTCATTCAACTAAAGAACTCACTGCTAGATATCATTTTAAATTCCAGATAATCCTTTCATGAAAAGATATCTCCCATTCAAAAGACAGAAAAAACTCACAAAAGCGTTTTTTGTGACGACGTTAGCAAATATATTTGATAATAATAGTAGTTACTAAACCTAGAAAAAAACGTACGAAAACAGATTTACGTTAAGTTTTAACTCGGGGTAACTAGGTTTACTGGCTTTAATTTTCGATAAGAGAATAGTTATGAATAAAAAAAATAAATACCGTTTTTTGTTATTTTTTTAGATATAAACTTTTTA
This sequence comes from Troilus luridus, assembly GCA_964056705.1. Classification (NCBI taxonomy): domain Eukaryota; kingdom Metazoa; phylum Arthropoda; class Insecta; order Hemiptera; family Pentatomidae; genus Troilus; species Troilus luridus. Next base: position 27,059,913 of record OZ057414.1, read on the forward strand.
AATGATAAAATGGCCTTATTATTTTTTTCAATTTGTATATATGTAAAATTAATCGTTTTCTTGTTTCTAATTGTTGGATTCTTTATATATTTTTTTAGTTCTTATAGTTTGTTATTGGGAGCTAACTCATATTTTATTTATCATTAATTGTAATCGTATTTTACTTCAAGACGTTATAGTTCATTGTTTATTTTTTGTATTATTATTCTAAAGGGACTTGTTATAGAATGAATAAAGACTTTATTATTATGAAATATATATCGTACTCTGAATACTGCTAAAACCCAAGAGCTGATTATATCATGTGGAAGGAAATTCAATTTAACACACTAATCTCATTACTGGCAAATGTTTTTTTTCTAGTTACCCCAGAGAATTACTAATCCAAGATTTTAACTAGTATATGCTAGTGCTTATCTAATAATGCTTTCATATATTTGTCCACCTATTTAATGACTATTTACTGTCATATTATATCTTAAATAAAATATTTTATACTAAAAAAAAAAATAAAAGATAAAATTGTTTTCATATATATATAAAACTGTCAAGTAGTCAACTTTTTAGTGTTGTGACAAGTCACCGCACCCACTATTTGCCCTGAAGAAGGCTTACAACGTAGGCCGAAACGTTGGGGCGATCAATAAAAAATAAGTTTTCCTTATTTTTTGTATTATTATTGACTGCACCCTCTGACCAATTCAATCCATCATTTGAATTATCCAGTCAACTATTTTCCACTCAAACGTAAAAAACAAACGTGTGGTTTTAAGAAATTTTCATTGTAACAATACCTTTACCAATATCAGGCTATAAAATATTTACAACAATTAACATCAAGCACCCCAAGCTATTTTACGATAAAATGAATTTTATTCTTATTAAAAATTATTTTCTAGTTTTTAGTTTTCCAATATCCTGACCGTAAAATTATCATTTTATTTTTACATACCTCAGCAGGTATTTTCATCGCAAAATCCAATTTCCTTCCAAGAATCTTATTTCATTTTTTTTTTTTTTACAGATTACACCCTTCCATAATTTACTTCCAGGATTCCGTAATGTCGGAATTTTTTTATAACACCCTATTACAAGTACATTTTTATTTATATAATATTTTTGTCTGCCTCCCAGTGTTTATGTTCATGTTACAAGAACCGTCCACACTAGCCTGAACCCGACTGCTGGTAGAGCGCGGATTAACGCCTACGATCTGCTACACGCTCCGCATTCGGTGGGGATTAACGCAGACCACCGTTGATTCGCGAACATAGCGGATTCGCGGCCTTAGGACCTCCATTCGAACCTTTTACTCTTCAAATACTTTATACGGCCAACCAATAATTATCCAAAATAAAATTATAATATTTTATTCAATTGATAATATAGTCGGGTTTGAAGCAGTTACAGGAAAGTAATAAGTCACAAATCCTTCAAAATCTAAGAAAGCTGGAAGTAGCGATGGCGAATAAATAAAAAGAAATAGGAAAGACAAACAATTCCCTTTTACCCTTGCCCACAGCTAATGGTTAATTCACTTACTAGACAAACAACTTTGTGTACTTTCATGGAATTTATTGGAGCAAAAACCGACATCGGCAACCCACACGTTAAGTAATAATTAAAGTTACAGAATAGACGATCGTAACTAACATTTAACTGTAATTCTTTAACGATCTAGATTAGGTTCCAAAACCCGAGTAACGCGTACCACTGACAATACATTACTACAAAATGCTTATAGGTGATAACTAAAAGGTAAGTTATTTTGGGCACAGCCTTATCGAAGATAGCCTTTTTGTTTTTTTAATTCCTAACGGCGGACTAATCCCATTTTACAAATTTCATAATTGCTCATTTAATTATACACGAGGAGGTATAATTGTACATATCTCCGGGTTTTCGAGAAAGACCAATAAGAAAAACAGGCAGAACTTTGACGCAGGAATGAAAGCAGAAACACGGGGGAAGAATGAAAGAGATGTGGAACAAAATAAAATAACAGTTGATACAGATGTAGTCTCATATTGACTATATCGTTGAAAAAAAAGCTTAGGAAAGCAATAATTTAAAAGCATAATTAAAGTTGTTGCGTTTATTTAATAGACAGAGAGAAAGAGAGCCGAAGACCGTAAATGATTCGTTACGTTTGTTAAATTAGCAGTAATTTTATTTATGATAGATTGAATACTATTCGACGGTGTTCCAAGAGCGCAAATGCTTAAAATAACACTGCAAATGCAAATTCTTGAAATGCATATATTGGTGGGAAACATTTAACTCGATGCCATAAATGTGAGATATAATGTAGTAACTTACTGAAGATCGGGAAATCGTGTCCATTAAATTGATTGATATCTTCTGTTAGCTTGTAAGTTATATTTAGGGGCAAATTAAATGTATTCAAACATCTGAATGTATAAATAAATAAATAATTTCAAGCATCATAAGTCATCATTAAATATAATTTTTATTGCTTAAATTAATACCAAGTTATGTGTCGGAAAAATGAAATGACGATCTGTTGTGATTATCCATTAAATATAACTGCGCTTTTTACTAATTGGACGAGTGTATTTCAGTAATTTATTTCAGTAATAAATAGTATTAGCCTAAAGTCCAAGCTGATGATATATAAAACCGTGATTAGGCCAGTAGTGACATACGCTGGCGAAACCCTCACACTGAATAAATCCAGCGTGGAAAAGCTGAATAGATTCGAAAGAAGAGTTCTTCGGCAAATATTCGGCCCAGTTCGGGAAAACGACCAACTCAGGATCAGAAGGAACAAGGAGCTAAGTGAGTTATGTGGAGACCTAATGATATCGAGCTTCATCAGGAGGCAACGCATCAAGTGGCTGGGCCACTTATATAGGATGGGCGAAGAAAGAACAGCTAAAAAGCTGTATAAAGGAAATCCGGATGGAGTAAGACCTCGAGGAAGGCCCAAAGCTAGATGGAAGGATGCCGTCTGTGAAGATCTGAGGCTGTGTAAGGTCTCCATCACTCGAGCAGGCGATCGGGACGATTGGGGTAGAGCGGTTGAGCAGGCCAAGGACTTTTTTATGAGTCTGTCGCGCCAATAATGTAATGTAATAAATAGTATAGTTAAAATAAATATAGTTAAAACTAGTTGTGACTCAACTCGAAGCGACAACCTGCGGAATAACTACCGAATTATCTTTTTTTCAATTATCTTTAATCTATTACGAATGAATTTACTTTGTTACGAAACAATTTTCCGCTAAACGATCGAGTGTTTTGGAAGGGAGCGGGCTGAGGGAAACTAATACGATTTGCGGGGACCGGGCGGCCGCTGGCTGGCACAGCTGCCGGAACTCGCAACCTCTCTCCTGTATTCTCACCAAACAGTTCCACTCTTCTGTTTTCACAATGAGTTGTTTCCAACTTGGGGATTTAGTTAGCCTCGTTGTGGTTTTCGCTTAACTGTTTGGAAGTGTATTGTAAGTCTCTGAGCTTGAACGGATCTCAAGTTGGATTTGGAAATGCGTTAACATAAATATTCCCTGAAACATGAATTACATACTTTTCTTCACTCTTTATGTTTCATACAGATCATGATTTTCCTTTGTTGTATTATTTGTGATTCATATGCATTGTCATATGAAATATCCACTTTCAAAGGGGTAGGTTATTTAGCGAAATCAAAACATTCTTATTCAAAATGTTTACCCTATTTCTCCCTTTGATAAAATTTTCCCCATGTTATCAAATTATCAATCTCAGAACTATAATATTCTGGGTTTTGTGGTAAATTCAAGTCTGAATATACGATTTTGGCTTGAGAAACTTTTTCAAAAATTTTACCCTTAAGGAAGTTGTCCACCAATTACACCATTTCCACATTAAATTTTAGCAATAATAAAAACGGACATTTCATATTAAAGGTCTCAATAAGTTTTATTTGTTATTTATTCCTTAGAAACTTAGCCCCAGAATAAAGATTGTTTCTGTTCTATTCAATATTGCGTATAAATTTATTATGTAAAATAAATTAATAAAATTTAACATATTTTTAAAAATGTATTCATTTAATAGCTATTGCCTATTGAACCTAAAGTTGAAAATATCTGCTTTAATTAAATGCTTTAATCGAGATATTGAATATTGAGTCAAAGTGAAAATAAATTCTGATTAATGGGGCAATAATTCATTCGAACTTAAAAAGAACTTTAAAAGATTATTTATTAAAAAACAAAAAAAAATACAACAAAATAATGAATAAATAATTTAATTTCATGATACTTTAATCTTAGTCATAATTCTGGAGAAATTGAACTTCTTTTTCCTTCGTAACAGGATATTTATTGGCACTTTATATACGATGTGCCCTTTAATTACTCTTTTATAAAATGAAATTATAGCATTCATGATAACTAAAAATGTAAAAAAAATATAAACAGATTTCCTTATTAATGTATATATATATATATATATATATATTCTACATTGTATATACCTTCTCAATCTGATGTCGATTTTTCCAAATCGATGCTATTAATTTATTTAATGAATTCGGGCTGAAATTTTTCATAAAGGTCGTCATATACACTGGTCAATCTTTTTTTAAATAATTTTGATAATTATATTATATTAAATAATTAATTATATGATTATGTTATATTATATTAAATTTCTTTTAATATTTTTGAAATAATCAATTTTGATATTTACCTTTCATACATTTGGAAATCATAAATTACGTGTTAAAATGTCTGCACTTTGTTTATAGTGAACAATTATTGTCATTGAAATATGTGTAAGCACGATTTGGTATGTACATATTCATGTAAAATATGTTTTAATTATTATTATTATTATTATTTATTGATATTTACAACTATATTACAATAATATAACAAGTAAATAGGCTAAGTGATTCATAATGACAAGTAGAGAAACTACCCACTGGTAGTACTCAAATCGCATGTTCAACTAAGAAGGTCACATGGCCATCTTCTTTTCAGACGCCTCGGAGGATTATCGGGAATTGAAGAGGAAGCTAGGTTAAAATATGTTTTAGTTTGTAATTTGTGGATTTTATTAATTTGCAGATAATTGATCTTAGTGGTGAAAATATGCCAACAATTTTATTAAACTCAAAATAATCTTTAAGCTATTGCCAAAGTCAACCGTTTTAACTACGAAAATTACTTCTATTTAGACGAAACCAGCGCCAAAATAGAAAACTGCACGTCTACGCCTGTCCGTTTATTTTAAGTGGTCTGAAATATTAATTGTTGGCAGTTACATTATTTTCCCAACCAAGCTTAGAACATAGGTTTGGCACTTCGGAGAAAAATACCTGAACTGTTGCATTTCATTCAACAGACTTACATTCACGCTGAAATGGTTTAATTCATTGTTCTTTTTTTTCTTTCTTTTTGTTTGTTTTTGTTTTTGATAAATAGAATGTTTTCTTAAGGTATTTTTTAAACCTAAAAAAAATAATAAAAATTGTATTGAAAAGACTGGTAAATGTTATCTTATAATAAAGTTTTTTTATTACTGTTATGAATAAATACAGTTAAGAATAAATTAATTAATAAATTAAAATGAATTAACAATAAGTTAAATAGTGACCGCGTATAACGAGGAACTCATACGTGAAAATCGAAGTAATATGTCTGCTCGGAGTACACTTGCACCCCGAATAGCGTTTTAGGATAATGTATTTTCAAATTTTGATTTTAAAGTTAATCATTAGTTAAAACTGATTATTGATAATCAGTTAAATTCAATTAAAACAACAACTTCTATTTCTGCATTAATAGCAAAATAATTAGTAACATGGAATTTATGAGTCATTGCTGTGAACGAAATAGACGGTAGGTCCAGCGTTCCAATTAGCAATTCGTAATTAATGAATTCATAATTACTCGTAACAGATGTTACAGTTACTGGTTGCCCCAGCCTGTGACAGGCGTATGTAATCAATTAGCTGCAATTTAACTTATAGAAGACGAAAAGGTAATGTTTCGCTTAGCATGCGCAACACCCTTTAGTATATAATTGTATTTTATTTTCTATATAATTGTCGTGTGTGTAGAATTGTATATAGGCCAGCGGCCAGGTACTTGAAGCTCGCAATAATTTGAAGAGAGTTGAAATTTTGATATGTTGTAAGGGGCATGTCTTACTAGTGGAAATCAAAGTTTGCTAATACTAGGATATCTTAATGCTAGTAATTGGGGACGATGAGTAATTGGCGTGTGGTACTTATTCCGCAGGTTGGTAGTAAAGGTAGTTAAAGTCCCGTCAAATGACGTCACGCTACGCCAATTCTACGCCATAATCTTAGATTTTTTAATAATCAATAAAATTGTAAAGTTTAGAAAAAAAATGACTTGAAAATGTATCTCCATAAAGTAAAGCGACACCTTATTTTAGAATGACTAACATAGTCATATTGGGTTATTCAAGATGAGTAATTTCAACAGACACAATTTCCTGTCGTATGAGAAGGCTTGTAAATATCTTATATATAAAGAAACAGGAAATTACGCCATATTCTAATACCAATATAATTATGTATTGTTTAGCCTAAATATCCTGAGTTACTGTTTTTACTTATTTATTGTGAATAAATTGTTGGGAACACAGCTGATATAGAGATACGATCGTATCGTAGAGATGGCGTAACATGTTAGTCATGAGTTAGCTCAAGGGATGCTTTAACTACCCCTACTACCAAGATGGCAATCTGCGGAATAAATGCCTGGCGCCATACCTATTCCACTATTAATTTCAACAGGTGGGCTTCATCTCCTTTTTTATATATATATCAACAGAGAAAGCAGACAGAATGTTTAAGCAAACTGTTTTGTTTACATATGAAGTGGTATCGGTTCAGCAATAGAGGTTTAGACAACTTATGGGAAGGTGGTTACAGACGGTCGATTTCAGTTAAATCTCTAGCTCGGTGTAAGATAGTGGAGTGTTTTAATTTCCGAAATGAAACATAAAATTTCCTTTGCATCGTCTATTCACCCGCACGTCAGGAAAATCAACAACCCTACTCATGGACTACTTACACGTTGAATTGCTCAAAAGTAGAGTTTCAATGTTTAATAGTAATAAAGATAAAATCTTTATTTATTGTCGGACAAGTCTCTTCAGAATAAAAATACAAATAATAATATATAAACTATAATGCCTAAGAGTAGAATGTAATTACGATTAATTAATTATTACAATTTCATTAATAAATCAAAGATAAATGAAAATTATGAGGTAGCTCCAATAACAGTATTTAAAAAAACAGATTAAGAGAAATAAAAAAAATAAAAGATAATAATAATTATATATAGAGAAAACAATTGACAGGTACGGTATTTCAGTTTTCTGCCTATATCTCCTAAACAGTGCGTTTTTGATTAAAAAAAACATTAGTATCCATTTTTAAATTAGATTAAATTTTCTAAAATTTGAGCCCAATCGCAGCTCTGTAGCTCTAATAGATTCTGAGTTACGTCCCTTTGAAAATTGGTAATTTTTTCCAAAAAATCTAAATTTAAGTTTTGGCGGACTTTCGTGAGAAACACCGGCCGAAGGAGTGATCCTACGATGAAAGTCAAAGGGTATGAAGCTTTAGTAAATTTAATTAGCTTTATTTTAAGCACAGACCGAGGCCTATAGGTCTAATAGATTCTGAGTTACGCCCCTTGGTCATTTTTTCCAAATAGTCTAAACATAGGCCAGCGACCGGGTGTTTGAGGGTCGCAAAAAATCGAAGAGAGTTGCATTTTTGATATGTTGTAAGGGGATGTCTGAGTAGTGTAAATCCATTTTTTCAACCGAAAAAACGGATGGGAAAACTTTTGGTGGCGAAAAAAACTTGAAATTGACGGAGTTATTTCAGTTTTTGGCCTGTATCCCATAATCGGTGCATTTTTGAAAAAAAACAAAACAATGGGTAACCATATTAATGTAGATTAAATTTGCTAGAAATTGAGCCCTACCGCAGTTGTGTAGCTCTAATAGAGTCTGAGTTACGTCCCTTTGAAAGATGGTCATTTTTTCCGTCCATGTCGTCCAAAACTTAAAACTTGGACTTTTTGGAAAAAAAGACTAATTTTCAAAGGGGCATAACTCAGAATCTATTAGACTTACAGAACTGCAGTTGGATTCAAATTGTAGCAAACGATGAGTAATTGGCGTGTGGTACTTATTCCGCAGGTTGGTAGTAAAGGTAGTTAAAGTCCCGTCAAATGACGTCACGCTACGCCAATTCTACTGGCCAATTGATTTTTTAATAATCAATAAAATTGTAAAGTTTAGAAAAAAAATTATGGTTTTTTTTCTTCTTTATGAGTGAGCTAAAAGTACATAATATCCACAATAGTTTCGCAAAAGCTCATGTAAACTTTTTAATTAGCTAAAGTGAAATACGAAAGTTATTAATGAAGATTAAAAAAAAAGGTTAATGGTTCCGATTAAATACAAAGAATTGTTTATTTGATACAAAAATTTAACGAGTAATATGAATGATCAAAATTGATATCGATATTCAGATTTTTAGCAACACATTAATTGTATGTTATTTCAATTCCATATATATTATTTAAAATTTTATTTTACGTCTTAAAAAAAAAGTTTAATTTTACTTCAGTATATGTACACCGTATAGAGCAGAAATAACATTTGAGACAGATACCACGCAAGTAAGAGTATTCCTATCGAGCAAGTGTTGGTTTCCGCACGCTACGTTCCTTATTCTTTTGCACATCATACTCAGGCCTTGCGTGCTAGCTGATAAACGAAACTTGCCCTAACTGGTATAGGGTTTTGAAGATGGTGTACGATATTCTGAAAAACACCTGAGTCACGTCATCAGGTTCTATACCTGAGAACGAGGAATTTATCTAGTAACACCGTCTGCTTACGAAGGGATCTTACGGAAAATGTAGAACACTCATATTTTAGCCAGTATTTAGCTATTAAAGAATTTTATATATAGAAAAAAGATAAACAATTTTTTTTTCCTGAAAGAGACAGAGGATTTGAAAAAAACAAAAGTTATCATTTGTTATCTCAAATGTATAATCCTCAAACACGGTTCAATTATTATTAAAATAGTATATTATAGATTATTTTATAAATGTTAATACTATTAAAACAACGACTAGTTTGTTATTTTATAAAGTTTAAATTTATGCATTGATTAATATTTCGTCATTTGTTATTTTATTACAAAAGTTTTACAATCAAAATATAAATATATGAATATAAATTAATCGAAATGAGTCTTGTTTCATTAATTCGATTGCTAATAATTTTCATTTCTATGATGTAGTTATTCATATTTTTGACATATATAGTATTCTTTTAAGAGGAAATACTTTATTTTTAGTATTTAGTGGTGTTTGATCAGTTAATGCATCAATTAAAAAAAACAAAAAACAAAAAACGTTACCCGTACAGGCCGTGAACGGGTCTGGGGTTCAGTACATGGTAGAGACTGTACTGTTTCAAGAACAATGGTTGTACAAGGAGGTGATTTGTCCTAGTTCACGTTCAACCGCCAGGTTTTTATCCCTTATTTTGGGTACCCACTTCATAGAGGCTGGGTGAGACCCAGGAGGGTCCCAGATCCTATATGATGCATCTCAAGCTGCTAACAGACTAAATAAAAGTATTGCCTGCAGCGGGATTTGAACCAGGATTTTAGGCATGGCAACTCAGTGCTCTGCCACTGGGCCACTCCTCACCCTAAAATGAAAAAAGTTATATCTTCTTCTCATATTTCGATTTTAGGAATGCTATTTCAATATGTAGAATGCAGTGAAATAAGATTAAGGCATGTCTTATAATCTATATATTTTTTATCTGTTGATAAAACAAACTAAAATAATATTTTTAAAAAATCAGTACTTTATTTTATGCAAAATACTTAAAATTTCAAAGTACTCATGCTTAAATAGGCTCACTTGAGGAGGGGGGTACAAAATATGCCCTTAACTGAACTTCGATTTCTTGAATCATGAGCTAGCTCCTCTACTAAAACGTTTAGTCCCTACTGTTGTATAATTAAATTTGCAGTCGTGTAATTTTTAAAATACGGGTTGGTCGGCCGTCTGAATAATCTGAATAATCATTTAGTCTAATATTTAATTTCTCAAGGACAATTGTCATTGTCCAAAAAATATATAATAATTTAAATGCCTTATAAAATGGCAGTAATATATGAATATAAATATTTAATTATTCCTTTCCAACTTTTCATTTTATTTTTAGGCTATTTCCACAATTTAACAATGTGCTTGATATTTTTTTTTTAAGTTTTAAATAATTTCAATCATATACTGATTGCCATAGTTGAAGGGAATCCAAAATAAATGAATAGTTTTATAATAAATTGTTTTTAAGTGCAGAGAATGCCAAAAATGTTATTGTTATCTAGTGAATATCAGAAATATAACTTACGTCACCTGTCTTATACCAAGTAGCGTTGTTATTAAAGTTCGACCAACAAATTGTGTTGTATTTATTTTGCAGTAGCACTTACCATCTTAAATGCATAGAGCATTGAGCGTATAAAGTAAGAAATACTTAGGGAATAGACCTGATAGGAATTCCAAGGGGATCATAAAGGTCAGCGAGTTCTAACTCAGGTCTTTAACTTCTTGCCTTATCTTTTTTACCTTCTTTTTTTTTGTTTCCATTTTGCGATTCTTAAAGTCATAGAAATATTTCTTATTCATAAGGGCAACAAATATCTTCCATTTAATTTTCTTTTTGGTATTTAATTTTCATTTGCACCTGCGCAATCGCGAATCCATCAAATTTCATCCTGAAAAGTGTTTTTCTCTTTCCTTTTCTACATGATCATCGAGTTTTGGAATAAAAATATCAATAGTTGAGTAGGTCTCTTGGCCAATGTTTTTTTAATCTTTTCTTATCAAGTCCAGGTTACAGGGAGTAGGAAAGCGGAAGATGGAGTGGGATTGGGTGATATTGTGTCGATGAGAGGAATGTTATGTACTTGTTATGAATATATGATTTTATAGTGGGAATACATGAACATTCCCACTATAAAATCATTTGTGCATTTTATATGGTGTGATTCGAAATATACCATGGTGCATTAACAATTTTTCTGAGAATTTTGGACCGTGTTGTTTGTATCTTGTGTATGTGGACTTTTTTTGCTGAACACCAAAATTTATATATATTATAGATAAGTCGTTTTTTCCGTAAGTCAAGTGAAGATCTGTAGTCCAGAAGATGTGATAGTTGTTTGTACCGTCTAGTCAGCTCTTGTCTTTTTAATTTTGTATGTACGTTCCATGTAAGTCTTTTGTCCAGTATAGTCCGAAATGACCTGCATAATTTTTTGAAGGTACTTCGTCGTTGTCAATTTGGACTGCTGGAAACGAAGCTTTGCGTAGAAAGAATCTTACATGGCTCGATTAAGAGGAGTTTATTCTGATTTGCCATTTATAGAACCACTTTTCTAAATATTTTAATTTAGAATATTAAATAAATTTGTTTATGCATTTAACGTCATTTTATGCTGCTACGGCTAATCCGACGATTCTACAGTAGGAGGCATACATTTTGAGCCACCGGGGTCGCTCCCTACTTAGGAAATATCTCTTCTCTTCACCGATCCCATATCCCGGAATCCCGGCTGAGGGCAAATCTTTTCTCTTCAAAATAAAAATATTTAAAAATTAAAGCAATGATTAAAATATTATAATAGATTAACATTTTACTTCCTCTCCGAAGGTCTTAACCAAGGATTTTTTACTCCCATTAAAAAAATCCTATGGTCACCTGCCGGGTTGTGAACCTACATTCATGGGGATAGTAGGTTGTTTTGCTGACCAATACCTCACAGGTAGCTCAACTGATAGAGTTGAAAGGAATCCAAAATAAATTAATATTGCTTGAATAAATTCATAATTAATAACCATTGAGGCAGCCAAAAGGATTGTTGATTAGTATGTGAATATTAAAAATTATTTACACGTGGAAGGTTCACTAACATAAAAGACTGATGTTAGTATTCAAAAAATTCAATTAGTCTTAAAAATTACCTAGATTCATTTTGTTTGTGTTCTCTATTAGTGGAAAATCTTTCGAAAACGTCTCCTGTTTGTTAAAACATGGTTGACCAAGTCCAGCGTGAGTTTAAAATAATGGTGTTTTATAACTTTTGCAATATATATGTATAATGAATCGATGAACATAATTAAAAGTCATCTAAATATAAATGCACGGTAATGTGTTCCGACTTATGCAATGTTTTAATTTATGTTCCTAACTTATGGAGGTAGAGTGAACTGAAAAATATAAGCATTCTGATCTGAAGTTTCATTTTCAACCAATACAGTTTGGAGAGTTTCGTGATCGAATGTTTTTTTAGGTATTTTTTAAGGTTATCAGTCAATCCTCCACGACATTAACTTTCTTAATCAAATTAGATACTAAACGATGGCCGTAATTATTATTTCCATGTGCCTAACTGTTAGAATTTAAGTTCGAAAACAATTTAAGATACTTAATATACATATATATTTATGTATAAGATTTGAAAAATTTTATTTTGAATATATACTTAAATTGTCAGCGGCGTGAGTTGGCATCTTTTTGAATCAATTTAGGGACTAATAGGTATTCACAAACTGTTTTTTTTTTTGTTCACTCATTCAACTTCACACTATGCTGCTATGGCTAATCGGACAAGGCTACAGTGGGAATCATAAATTTTTCCTATCCAGTTATAATTAGGATCTTTAACGAGTATCTGACATCGTTCAGGCTCGGGAGCACCATTTTATGTCCCTTCCGATGGAAAACATAACCAAGGATTTTTTACTCTCTTTAAAAAATCGCTCACTATTAGGTTTTTAGGCTAACCACTAGACCGCGTTTGGCCCCAAAATCTTTATAATTTACGATGAGCAATAGTTTTTTATTAAACACATAATTAAATCATATGACGGTGTTAGAAACATTTACTATTTTGTGGATCAAATTCTGTTGCTTATTAATTTAACGTCACTTTATGCTGCCATGACTGGATGATACTACAGGGTCCTAAAATTTTGCATATTTTAAATTCTCTTAAAAATTCTGCAAGTAACTTCCTTGCTAAATGTGTCTTTTTGAACAATGCAATTTAAAAAAAAAATGATATTCGCTATTTCGTTTTTATTAAACAAATCGCATAGAAGTCCAGGTATTTTTATGCTATTCTTTTTTGAAATTTCAAGTAAGAATTGAATTACATAATATTTGGGCCATAATTGCTTAATATCATAGTAAGTACGTTGCTGGGTGAATTTCATTATAAATTTAAACATAATTCTCTCCCATTTAATTTCACTATATCGTTGGAATTGGATACACTCAGTATTGAGTACAGTGTCTTGTCTATTTCTTCTAAAATCTCAGTTATATATCTCCAGGTTGCTCTAGGTTCCTGGAACTCCTCCAGACAAGAAGGTTCTAGACAGGTACAGAGACGCCTCACATGGAAAGCGCGGATCGACTTGATTTAATGTTGTGGTGAATTCGATGCAAATCCTAAGTGGAACGTAACACGGCATGGGGCGAAGTCACCGTTCTTTGCTAACAATATGGAGCCCTCAAGCAAAGCTGTTATTATTATGAGCAATTCTTATTTTTATTTGGGATAAACAGGGCTCTATTAATTATGTTTTCCAAACTTATGTTGAATAAAAATTTTCAGGGAATGTCCCGAACATGGATATTTTTTCTACAATACAGATTATTAAGTAGATATCACACACATTAATTTGTATTACTACAATAATAACTTGCGACTACTAAGAGATCACTAATTCAATATTTTCTTAATTTATTATTTCTTAATATTTTTTTAATTAAAAAGTAAAGCAAGCAAAGAAAGTAAGAATGGTCCTTGAATGAATTACAGAAATGATTGCACAGTTTCTTTTCAATAGCTGATTAAAATTCAGCTTAAAGTAACGATCTCATTTTTATTATTAAGAATCCATAATTTATAATTAATAAGTTTATTTACTATGAAATGAATACTTTATCTATACATAGGTTTAATCAAACGTTGATTACGTTATAAAAACAATTTGAAAATAAGGCATGTTTTTATAAATAATTCAGGGTTATTTTGTTATTGTGTTCCTAAGTTTATTGATTATGTTAGTAATATATATTCGTTAGGTTTATGAACTTGATATTTCATGTTATATGTGTTTCAATTTGGTTCTATTATCTATTAGAACGGGGTGCCTTAGTGGTAGAGCGCTGTGTTTCCGTTCCGTAGGTCCTGGGTTCAATTCTGGCTGCTGACTGATTTTATTTAATCTCTTAGCACCTGGGGATAGGTCCTTTGGTATCCGGTACCCACTATAAAGTGGGTACTCAAAATAGGGTGAAAAATCTGACGGTTGAGCGTGATCTAGGACAGATCATCTACCTGCACAATCGTTGTTCGAGAAACAGTACAGTCTTTACCACTTGCTGATTCCAAAACCCTTCATGGTTTGTAGTGGTACTGGTTTTTTAAAAAGATATTATGTATCACACACTTTTTTTATGCACTTGCCAAAAAATAGCTTTAACCAGACTGATTAAATCGACATGCCACGTGTCAACAACTAATTACAGTTGATAGAATTAATTTGAATGGATTTACGTCATTTATATACTTTAATACGGAACTATTCATTGGTGGATTTATTTGACTAACAATATCGCATTTGATTGGGAAGATGGATGTTTGCATATTATTGTGTATTTTATAGTATTGAATATTATAATTATATAATTTATAGTTGTTTGATCAACATTATTGACCCATCGCTTCTCTGGATTTTGTTCTATTCTTGGTTGAAATTTCTCAGCATGAAAACAAACACGGACACGGATTGGCAACTGATTTTGCAGGGTGGATTTCGATTAGGGTTGTTTGACAGGCTAGTAGAATTAATTGACCAAACGTTTCACCAAGCTCTAATTCAGTTTATACAATTAATTCTCATTGGATGAATTGTTAAGAAGCCAAAACAAGTTCATGAGACCGAATGATGGTTGCTTTCAATAGATAAAATTGGTCGATTGGCGGGTGGATTTCTCTCAGTGTAAATACGGAGTAAAAATAACATCTTCCAGTAATCCTTAACTGGTTTTATTTTTTAACAGCCGATACAGCATCTCATCTATTAATAGAGTTGCTTATTTTATCAACTCAAATAGAACCTAAGAAGTACCAAACGTTTTTCACTATTTATAACAATAATTAGGTCAATAAACAGTAAATTCATAAAATAAAATTTCAAGTATATATTTCGATGCCTCAGTTATTTTTGGGTGGATTTTATTGTATTTTCAGTTGTTACTAAACCGGGAAGAGAATCGAAATAATATGCATTCGAATGACAGCTTCATAAGGATAAAAGTTATATTACTTTAAATTGAAACTTTTTTTAATTTAATGATATTTACAACTATAATGCTATTATAACACTTGTTATAATAGCATTATAACAATGACAGTGACATTTACTTAAATGTGCTAATATGTACATAAAAGTTATATTAAAATTTAAAATAATAAATTGCAAAATATTTTGTATTAAGGCATCGATATAGCACAGACCCAACTCGAATAAAGTTTTAAATCAAAATAATAAATTTGCAAAGTTCTTATCGCTATAATTGTATAATATTTTTATAATCTATCTTTAATACTTTAAATACCCATTGATGAACCTGTTAGATCTGCAGACCCTCTTGGGGCTGGCCCAGCCTCTATAAAGTGGATATAAAGTTGTTTGGGGGAAAACCTGGGTTTGAGTGTGACCTCGGCCATATCACCTCCCTGCCCTTCTACCTGCTATTGAACCCAAGACTCTTCATGGGTTGTGGTAGTATAGGTTATTTCATCACTTCTTGTCCTATGTATGCCTTTAAGTAGAAACCATAATGTATCATAATGGGAGACAATGATAAACGTATTGAGAAACATGGAATCAAGGTACTGTCAGTATATAGCAATAAATAAATATTTCAGTGGTTTGAAAAATATAAGTCAAAGGTATTTATTAATAAGAAATTAAATTATGGTTTTCAATGTAGTTGTGTTAATTTATCAAACAATAGGCTAAAATCTTGTTATATGTTGTTTTATTATTAAATCAATAGCCAAAACTATCTAATCTATAATACTAGAATAAAAGAAAGGTAATAAATTTGTAATACTATTCTATTATTTTTTTAAATATTTTTATTTTGAAGAGAAAAGATATGTGCTCTAACAAACTGAGCTAACCTGGCTCGTAACACGGCCAGACAAATCCATTCTCTTCGCTGATCCTATATCCCCGTGTTCTCACCAAGTACTGGCCATGTTATGAGCCAGGTTAGCTCAGTTGGTTAGGGAAGTGGGTGACCCGGGTTCGAATCCCGGCCTGGACAAATCTTTTCCCTTCAAAATTAAAATATTTTATAAATTAATATTTAAATATTATAACAATTAATGAAAAAATAAAATATAATTTTTTTTAATGTGAGGCGTTCAGGACCAAAAGCGGGTGACACGGAAATTTCAAAAATAACGCTTTTCACATTTTTCGATAGTTTAGTCAAGCAATTTCATATAACACGGCACTATACCTCCTAAATTCGTATGGCTTTAGTCCGATTCGGGAGCATAGAATTGCCTGAATAAACTAGCGAAAAATTCGGAAAAGTCAATTTTTGAAATTTCGAAGTTATCCGCTTTTGAACCTGAACGCCTCAAATATAAATAATATTATTGATACATAAATAAGAAGTCGAATTTATAAAGCTTTTTATTCTCCATGTCTAACGCAACCTTACAACGTAAAATTTTCATTGTTGGCGTTGAGATAAGATTGACCGCTTCAATTGAACTTGCTGGTGTATTTTTTCATTTTCATTATTCTTAAAGTAGTAGATAGTTGGTAAGCGTGATTTTCGTGGTATTGATTTTATTTTATTTTTATTTACATTTTAGGCACTTTATAAGCACTTAATGATTTGTATTATGTAGCCTTCTGGCCAGATATATAATAGGTTTCTTTTCCTGTTCATGTTTGTTATTCTAAAGGGACTTAGTCCCAGAATAAATATACTTTTCTATTCTATTCTATATAATGTATAAACTTTTATCAGCATCTAACATCCTTAACCCTTTGATTTTCCGTGATTGAGTTACACCTACAAACGTTTTGAAGAAGCATTAGAGGCTAGATACACATAGCGCGAACTGTTCGAGATGAGTAGTTATTACAAGTTGTGACGGGACTGGATTGGGATCGGACGAGGAAAGTTTTTGCTATTGAAGAGGTGTCAGCTCACGTAGTGAAGTTTACCAATAAACTGTTCCTAAAATCTCCAAAGTAACCGAAACTGGGAGCAAACCTTTCAGCTTTTAAACAAGTATTTGATTTACGGGTTGTAGAAGTCTCCACAGGGCTTAAGCTTTGCCACGATCCCTATTTGTATTTATACATCGTACCCTGGTTCGAAATATCATAGGTTTGGTATTTTCCTCTCCAACAATAACTGAAACCTTTGTGTGTTATTTTCTTTTGATGCTTCCCTTAAACATTGACTTGCATAAAATGATCATAATTATTTTTTTAATTATTCTCTTGGCCGAATTGATGTATGTAAGGAACATCAACCTAGAACCCGGATAGAATACATATTTGGGGATACCTTTTTAATTCGATATTTTGTAATGTATTTTTTATTTCATTCACAGTGAGCTAATATGAAATACATGTAATTGGTACTAATACATATTATATGTAATTATAAACAAATAAGTAAATAGTTCAATGTACGATACCGCTGCGACAAGTTAAAAGGTAATATTTCCTAAGTACTTTTCTGAATAGTAGTTTTTTTATTTATTTGACCTGATTGATTTAAAAATTTTACCTTAACTTTAAGAGTAATAACTTGGATTCAACGATTTGTATTTACCATACTCTAATGTCATAAGGTTTATGATATGTTTACTGATTGGTCTCTTGCAAAACCTCTGTAACCTTAAGAAAGTGGACTTAACTACTATTAATCATTAATTTCAAATCTCATTGTCAAAGGATTCTTCAAGATTTAAGATTAATGTTTTAATAACAAAGGGAAAATAACCAAATGACAAATTAGATAATTTAATTTAACCTCCTCAAAATTATTGTGATTGTCAGATTTTGGCTTCCCTTTATTATCCATAGTTTTTATGACAACCCATGAAAAAATAAATTATTATGCTTTTAAAGAATGTTTATGTTTACATTGATGAAAATTGGACTATCCAGTTGGCCTTCACGCACTTGTTCGTTAAACAAGTTATACTTTTTATGATACAAAGATGTGAAAATGTCTGTTTTTCTTCGATCAATAAAATCAAAGTTCAAAGGATCAGTTAGCCTGAATTATAAAAAAAAAAAAAAAAAAAAAAAAAAAAAAAATGACGCCTCTGTTAGTATTTGTTTAAATAATAAAAATATAGAGGAGAGACGGGATTCCTACTAACTCCGCCAGGTTTATCCAGATTATATTTTATATTTACATTAAAAATACATAAATTAAGTAGACATTCGCAATTTTAATGTTGCAGTGTAAGATGCGTTTGTTAAAAATATAATATGATTTTTCTTATGATTGTAATTATTTATTATTTCAAATATTAAACATTAAATATGTACCTGTTATAAAAGGGAAATTAATCGACCTGTTAAGAACTCCATTGAGTAAGATACATATGTTTGTTCAATTAACAACACTTGATGCTACAGGGGGCGACCTAAGTGTTTGCTATCTAGGTATAATCAGGATAGGGATTTTTAGTGAGGACCTAACATCACTGCCTCCTCCGAAGGACTGCATAACCAAATGTTGTATATTGTAACTTGTACATGTTGTTATTTAATTTAAATTAGAAATATGAATCTACAGTGACTTAGTATTGAATAAAACAATATGTTCAACAAAAAAACGGTGAAAACAGTTACTCGCATTGCAATCTTAAATAAAACATAATATTCTGAGTGCATTCGCTGGTTCCATCGGGCTAAGTGGGGTTTTAACAAAATGGAATATGCAATTTAAAGAAG
This sequence comes from Troilus luridus, assembly GCA_964056705.1. NCBI lineage: Eukaryota > Metazoa > Arthropoda > Insecta > Hemiptera > Pentatomidae > Troilus > Troilus luridus. The sequence goes on from OZ057414.1 coordinate 27,079,037, forward strand.
ACTGTATTGTCGAGACCCGCCTTCTACAGCAGCTCTCTCTCTCTCTCCTTTATCCGCTTAACCGGTATATTTTCCCTGTATTTTATTTTCATAAATTTTCTTTTACTTTGCCCGTCGCTAGGATTTATCGGATTTTACCCTCTTGTTCATCATCTATTTATTTATACAGCGATTTCATTGTTACATCTTGAGCCAGAATTAAATCATTGATATAGCACGGTGTATTTAAATCAATAGCTCTTGAGAATCTAGGATTGCTTACTTACTGAATCACTATAACGAGATTGATTTAGTTCATATGGAAATATAGAAGTCCTCGATAAAAAAAAAAAAGATGTTTAGTAGATAAGGTAGAAAATGAAATACATATTTATATGTTTTCTAATGCTAATGGCTGAGTCGTGAACCAATATCACAGTTTTCTTTAACGCCCTTTGACAAAAAATAATATTAAAATCATATCCTGTAGTGTTAATTTAATTTAATAACATTACATTTAAAATGCCCAACGGTATAATATGGACGATCCTGAAGTGATATATATATATGTAAGCTTGTTTGAACGTGATTTTATTCGTTATTCTTTATTAAGGAATTAAATTACACCTCCTTTCAACTAGTAATTGAACACAATATAATGAATTTTACTAACTCAACTTTAGAGCATATGTCTCATAAAAGTCTAACACTTTGAAGGTTGCCACCCACAGTGATGTTATCACATTGGCCCGGATTTGAACCCGGGTCGCCCGCGTCTCTAGCGCGGTGATCAAACCACTTAGCTACCAAGGGTTCGAATCCCGGGCAAGACACAATATTTGTGTGTGTTTTTCTGTGTCCCGGAGGTGTAGGATACAATTTCTAGAAAACTGGTAATATTTAAAGTAAATTGTCATAAATAAATACTATGATCAATGCTTCCAATTACTTATCAAAGCCAATACGAATGTTATCAAGTTTCTTTAAGCTTTTTCTATAACTAGAAACGTAGAAACAAATTTCAACATTTCAAAGTTATGGAATATAGACTCTTGAATTAATTAAAAAAATAATTGACAGGGTGTCTTTTACCTTTGGAGTACAGAATTCATATTTTGTTCTTCTTTAATCATTTATTTCCAATATTGATATAACAAAATTTTTTTTTTATATTCACTGACATTCACAACTGTCTTGTAATACACGTAAATATAATGTATGATACATGAGAAAAAAGGCAAGTAGAGAAACTGGCCACTGCTAGTACTAAAAAAAGTAAATTAAATTATGTATCTATTACCTGTTAAAATATTGATTGTAATATTACTTACTTGAAAACTAAGCGTTCCTTTGTTGGCTTGGTCGAGGTTGTGGAAAAGGTAGTGCACATAAGCATGCGTGTGAGCTGAAACAGAAGAATAAATAAATACATCTATAGAGATAATAATAAAGACAAACCTATTGAATTAAACTGAAAAAAAAAGTCCAAGAATTGGTTTTTTACTTTCTTTTGCTGGCTTTAATTTTTTTCTTATGCAAGCGGCCCCCCTTGTTTACTTTAAACACATGCAAATTTTATATAAATTATTATATACATTAAATGCTATTTTTAAAATACAATTAATTCGAATTTCATAATAGTATCAATTTATCAGTTTGTGACAGGAAAGAGTAATATATATTTATTTTTAGAAATATATCTACCTTCATGTATATTCAGCAATGTGCTATGCGTTTATTTAGGGAACTGGAGATAGTGACTGAATCACAATAGCTTCTAAGGGTACACCTACATTGGATCCGATTCGGTGCGACGCGATTCTATTCTATCACATGCGATGCTGGGCTGAGGAAACAAAAGACTGAAATTTACGAGAGCGCCTACACTGAATTAGGTCCGTCATGATTCTATTCTTTTCAATCCGATAGTGAACTAGTCACTGCCTACCGAATGAAATAGTATTAATTTTATTCTTTTATTTCTTATATTTTATATATATATATTATAGTAACATATAAATTTATTAAAAGTAATTAATAAATAATTTTAATTTTATAAATTTAAAGAACCAAATGTTATAACAATGAGGTAATATTACTATATTAGAATATTTTGTCTTGCAGTCTGACTATAAATATATAATTAAGTAGTTTTTCAATTTCATAAAATATAATTTATATTTTTTAGATATTCATGTTTTATGTAATGATTTAATTTGTTTATGGAATAGTAGTGATATTTTTAAATCTATTTGGTTTGTAATTAAATTAACGATTAATTGCAATCGTTGCAATTTAATAAATAGGAGCGATTGCCGTCGGATGGTTATACTTGAAACCTCCCCAAAATATCAAATCTCAACAAGTGTTTACTTTACTACTGTATTTTTGTTTGCTTGATCATGGATCTTCAATTGATCTCCTACTGGCTGCTAATTTTTTTCAAAGGATTTAATAAGAACAAGGTAAGTGTAATTATTTTTATAATACTGTTATTTTGTGTGTTGTAACTATTCAAAGACAATCTTAATGTATGATTTTTTTTTAAATGTTTTTAAATGTTGGTGATATATATATATATATATATATATATATATATATATATATACTTACCTCTACCTATGGTTTATAGAGTAGCAGGCAGAGTTAACAAACCTGTGACTAGGATAACGTATCTCGGTATCACCCACGACCGGCACTTAACGTTATCTGAACATTGTAATAAGAAGTTCAGGTTGGTTAGAACAAAATCTTACAGGCTTAATCACCTTTTAACCTCACCGAATTTATCACTCCGCCTCAAAGTAATGATTTATAAGGCAGTTATTAGACCAGCACTCCATTATGGGGCGCCTATGCTGAATAACATTTCACCAACAACTTCAAAAAGGCTCCAACAATTTCAAAACCGTATACTGAGGCGTATAGTAAGGCACACCTCTCTACAAAGGACGAAATCAGACATAATACACGAGACCCTCGGACTCCCGACGGTAACGGACTTCATCAAACCGCGGCATATCAAATTCTTTGATAGCCTTAAACACTGCACGAACCCACTATTCAACACACTAACACCGACAGGCCGACCTCAGCGCTGGCAAACATATGTACAGACGCTCAACATGGACTGAGTTAACTACTCAACAGTGTACATCGTCTTTACAACTCGTCCATTTAAGTTGTGTAGTGTAATTTGTATAGAATTTATACTAACAGGATAATTATATTATAGACATATCATATATACGTGAATATACACATATAGATATTTCTACTGCCGGTAAAGTGTAGTGAAGGGACATTTGAAATTAAAATCAAACAGAACCAGTCCGAGCTACAACAATATTCTATTTTTTAAGCCCTTCAGGATTAACAGCAGCTGCCGACCATAACAAACTATCTCCGTGAGTAATATTTATTTATTTACTTAGGCACCATGGCTGTTTGCTCAAAATGCAATAACGTCATCGCTCGCGATGATAAAAATAATTTATCTTGCTCCAAATGCAATCTAATTTTTCACGGGCGGTGCAGTACTCTAAGTGAAAAGGAGATAGTTAAAATCTTCAAAAACACTGAAGCAGGGGACAACCATCTTCCAATAAATTTTCACCACCCTCACTAATGGAAATATTAGCGGCAATAAAGCATTCTGATCATTACGTCTATGAGGAGATCAAAAAGATCAAGGTCGCGATTGATAGATATGTAGATTTCTCATTCGAAATGAATGAGAGGATCACCTCCATCGAAAAACATCTAGAGGGGGAAAACAAATATATTGAGGACATAGTAGCAGAAAATAAAGCGCTCAAGGCACGTGTGGTGAATTTAGAGGTACAGTTAAATAAAAGCGAACAGGGCTTATTATCCAAGTACCTAGAGATAAGAGGGATCCTTATACGAGCCGGAGAGACTCCTTCTGGCCTAGTTGCAAGCATTGGTGATGGCCTGGGATTAAAACTAAACATCGAAGACCTGGATACGGTGCAGCGTCGTAGAGCTAAGAATGACGACCCGCGACCCCCACCAATCATCGCATGGTTCACAAGGCAATCAGAGACGGATGACCTGATCCAAAAGAAAAAAGTCAGGAGAGATTTCTCTACGCGAGATTATAGTTGTTCTTATACTTTTTTTAATAATCTTTTTTTATTCTCAAAATGGACAGCTCTGAGTATTGGATGTTTTTTTTCTCGTACCAGTAATCAATGTCTCTTCAATCTTGTTTTTCAAAATAAAAACAATTAACATTTCGGAATGTTGTTATTAAAATCAAATTATCATGAGCTAATATTGGAGGAATGCTGGGGCTTGGTAATCCTGGGGTCTAAAACGCAAATTAGCCAGCTTCAGCTGAAATTAGTCGGATATCGAAGTAAACCGCTATAGAATATCAATTTTACAGACCAATTTTCCCTGTTTACAATTTACAGTTAAATTGTTTGTAAACATAATTTAATTACCTTACAGACCATAAAATAATGATTTAAAGGCTAAAAACACAACATTCAATTATCGAGGTAAAACTACTTATTTAAAAATTAATAATTTTTAAATTTTGAATGTTTTTATTGCTTATTCTGTTTAGATGTAGAGTAGAATACATGCATCACAGGACGGCTTGCAGTAAAGTTAATGTTCAGATTACACATCCAGTCATATTAAAAGCGATTTATTTGCCTACTTTTATAGCTTTCAAAATAATATTATTTTTTTTAAGTATGAAGGTAAATAGGTAGGAAAAAATAAATTGTGTCTTTAAAAGCTCCAGAGAATTCAAACTGTTATTCCAACTTTCAGTATACCATATATTCCGGTATTCAACATTCTAACAACTATTTATATTTTACTTAAATATGAATTTTAATATATTACGATTAGCTTAAATATTTATAAATAAGGCAACTGGAGCATCTAAATCAATCTATGAATAGTGTTGTAATTAATACATCAAGTGGAATTACATGAGAATCTCAATTTTCTAACTTTTTAACTGCGATTAAGCTTGATGATAAAATCCACCTTTGGCACACCAAACCTCTGTAAAGTGGGTACCTGATTTTTTGATGGGTTATAGGAAAAATGGGAATCTTTATCTATTTTATTGAGATTTTCTTTTACATCTTCGGATTCTAATATATAGAGGCTAGGTATTATAATAAAATATCTTCAATAAATATTTAATGTTCAATCAATACATGATTTGGTTTTTAAATGTATTTTTGTTTTTAATTTAAATCAATTCGTAATGTCTAAATTAAGACTTTGTAGCTCTTTGGTAGGACCAGCTGTATTGTATGGCATGGAGTTAGCGAGAGTAGCTGGAATGGAGACCTTACTCAAGACAGAGAGAATTATTTCGAGAAGAACTTATGGTCCTATAAGAACGCAGAAGGAAATAGATTGAGATCGAACAAAGAGATTGATGACCTAGAGGTAACAGAATGCAAAGAATTAGTTTTTATTTGAAAATTGTCCGATGAGCCAGATAAGATTAATAAACAAATTTTTAGTGAAATACGGAATTATAAGAGTCATTGTGGATCTGTTGGGCGGATAAAGGGGATAAAGAAAATCCTAGAGAAGAATTGTATGGATTGGAAGGATAACAAAAAAAATATCTAAACTGACCTTCCTTTTTGGGAAATGGAGGAATCCCATTGAAAGAGGATGAGAGAACGGCGAACCAATCAGAAAGGAGTTATGGAGAAGAAAGCGACATTTTTAGTGGACCTTGAGGACTTGTTCTACAGTAAGAAAAAGTCAGAGAGGAGAATGGTTTTTATATCAAATGAGAAGTGCCTTGATATAAATATATATATATATATATATATATATATATATATATATATATATATATATATATATATGTATATATTGTTTATGGTTCTCGAGTTTCAGTCAGTTATTTCAACTTCTTAGGCGACGTTTCATATTAGGTTAGTCTCATATTCATATTCAGGTTAGTCTCATATATATATCTGCCATAAAATAGGGTATATAAACTGGAGAGGTGATTCCGTATTTTTCCGATTATGATCTGATGAAATATTTTTGCTTGGAATATATTTTTGTATAATATATTAAGACAATCTTTTTCAAGTTAGACAGAAGTACATAAAGAAAATGACGATTTCCATAAAACATAATATAAATATGTTTTGCATTGCAGAACTTCATCTGATAAAATTTATGGTATCTCAAATATTCTTAGCGGCTACATGTTTATCACATTTTTACTATGGATATAGTGTATCGAGGTTAAAATATATTTTTATGGCGACAAAGTAGAAGATGCTTTTAAATTTATCAGCAGCTGTCACGAAATTCGTAAATTCTTTGACTGTTAATAAAAGAATTTCTATCCGATTAATAATTTAGATAGCACTTAGATCTATTATTAAATAGCTTTAATAAAGATAGAGATCATAGTTTTTTCTAGTTACTGTAATAACATATATGCTTTCAGCAACCACTCATAAACTTCATCATTAACTTTCATTTTTACTACCAGCGAAACTCTTAGCAGATAAATTCCACTTTAATTTAGCTTGAAGTTATTAATATGTTTATTTTTATATATGGCCGTGTGTTGATGTATATTTTTCATTTTTTATTAATAAATGCTTAACATTGTCATTTCTTCGATGCATTTGTTTGACTATTAACTAGTGATGTGCCGGATATCCGAGGACAAAGAAAAATCCGTATCCGTGACTTTTTTGGTGGATCTTTTACTGATATTTTACCTTATTAAATTTCAATAAATACCCTCAGTTAATGACCCGAGACAATTAACCTTACTTCAAAGAGTTTGTGTAAGAGTGTAAAGCGGGATTGGGAATAACACATTTCAATCTTAGAAGGAGAACCAATGGAAATGGCCAGTAGGAGGCATAGAAAATTGGAGTGAAAAGTTTATAGTAATAGAATTATTGCGTGATAATTAATATTATCAAAACCCGTGTTGCCGTAAGGAAAGGAAGGGCATTATTTATTTAAATAAATAAAATAAATAATACCTTATTAATTTTTAATACATAGATGAAATTTTATATATGGGTATTTTATATTAACTGCAAAACTCTTACGTACGTGTTAGTGACCCTATAAACAGCAACTTTTGTTCTGACCAAAGTCGAAATAACAAAAAAATCAGTCCTCCATTCAAATGACCTATCAGTTATTAGTTATTGGAAAGCCAACGTTTCGATCCACATCGAAGGTCTTCTTAAGGGTTCATAATGAGGTCAAGTGTTGAGGCTTCTGTTGAGACTTCAGACTTCAACACTTGACCCCATTATAAGCCCTGAAGAAGACCTATGGTCAAATGTGGTTCGAAACGTGAGCTTTCCAATAAACAGTTCTCCATATTTAAGAGAATTATATTCACATCCACACGAATCATTTTCTTACTCATATATATAAGGTCGACTAATATTATTCAGAATAAAGTTTATATTTTTGTATTAAAATATACGGATATTATAACAAAATGAATAGTTCGTTCATTAAAATATTTACCATACAGGAAGGGTAGATGTTTTTTTAATCTAAAAACAGTAATGAAAAGGATTAAGTAATTGATAAATGTAATATTTTCTTTGTGGATTACTCGGAGTAAAAAAAAATATTGCGGATAAAATAAGCTGCTTGAACTTTGGAAAATAAAAGGGTTACTCCACAGGTCTCTGAAAATATCAGCGTTAATTTCACCAATCCGCTTTAACTTCATACTTTCGCCTTATTTTGGAAAATTCGTTTTCGTGATTGAATTACTTCACCAGAATTTCGTTCGTTCCTACCTTAGCTTGAATCTTCAGAGCGCAGGATCTTTTAGGAAAATATTATCTCCTAAAGAAAGCAAAATGAGATGTACGCATAAGTAAATTTAATGCGAATGCCCGATAATATTTAAATAAGATATTTATATTCCTATAAGATATTACATTAGGGATGATATAATATTCCTTTGGTAATATTAGTAATTTTGCAGGGGTAAATGAATAAAACATAAGCTCAAATGTATCTATTACTGAAATTAGGATTACAGTTAAATTGATGTGTAGTAATACACAAAATGTAGTAATATAAAATTCTCGATTTCACCATATTATCTTTCTTCTTTATATATTAGCCTCATCTATATATATAAAACTAATGAATATATAATAACCTTATTATACATTTACTATAATTAACTATAGTGAATTAAAAAATGTAAATATACTCAGGATAAAAATAAATTCCATGAAACTTTATAAATAGAAGGATTGATCAGGCTTTGAAAATATCAATGCTTATTTAATCCAATTTAGGTGCCACATCCTCAAATTATTTTAGAAATTTTGCTTTCTTAATGGAATTCCTTCATCAGAATTTTTGACTTAACTTGATAAACCATGATCTATGATGTAATCTTTAAAATAAAGTCATGGAGCAGATACACAACTCAATGTAAAACTCCCCTGAAACTGACTAAATAAAATATTAATGCACTTGTATATTAGATATTATATAAATGGTTTTTGTAATATCATACCAATGTAATTAGGTAATACGTACCATGTAAGTGTTATTAAAATTAGGATTACGGTAAAAATAGATGTTTATAATTAAATACGGCTTCCATGAAAACATTGAAATTTTACGTAATTGCAAAAAAATACACTTAAATCTCGATTTTGTCTTATTATATTTTTTCTGTAAAAATTAGTTTTTTTTTAACTAAACCGGAATAAAAAATGTAAATACTGAGGTTAATGGAAAGACTATGAAATTTCTAAAATAATAAGGTAATAATAATCGACAATAGACCAAAGCTTTAAATAAGTCTTTAGTGTATCGTCTAAGCTTTGTATTGTAAAAATTTCTTTCATAATTGAATTCCTTAACCATAATTTTGTTTCTTAATATCGTAAGTTAACTCCTATTGACTAATATACGAGCACATTATTTTTTTTTTTCGTATGGATATCGTAAAAGAAAATGCTACCGCAGAATTAAAATACTATACATTTATTATTATCACATACATTTCTAATTTCGGTCTCAGGTATTAATGAAGATACAATATTTTTTTTTTTTGATGTGGAAAAGATTGACTCGACTATTTTTTGAGAAATGGTCGAAGGGTGCAGTAAATAAATTTTACATAAAATAATGTTTAACTTAATTTGCTAACGTTTCGGTCTACTTTTCAGGCCATCATCAGGGCAGATGGATGTAGAGACAAACGATAACTCAACTCTTGATATAAAGGAAGAAATTTTGAGAGAAACTTTGACTCTACGCCCCTCTGCTCTGATGATGGTAAAAAAAAATTATACTTATTGTGTTTAAAATTTATTGACTGCACTTCCCCGACCCTCTTCAAAACTTCTGAATTTCTTTTTATTTTGTATGTGCTATAAATAATATAGGGTGATCATTACTTATTAACGTGATTCGCAGTTCTTGATCTACCCCCGTTGGGGAGGTCAGGTAATAGCACTAGGCTTTAAGTTAGCCCTCAAGGTAATAGGAGATTAATGAAGGGTTGGATAAGGGTTCACTCCTTCCTTGGCATAACAAAGGGTCCTGATTCCAGCTCGCTCCCAGGGGCAACTTTTCTTTTTATTGTTTCAAGACCCAAAAAACTTTTCAATGAAAGCCCCAAGTCCTGTTGATAGTTAGATCAAGATCACGCGAGCTTTAAGTACAAAGTTAACGAATACATTAGGCAGTGGCCTCGGGTCACTAACCAATTAATAACCCCCCTTCGAACTCGCTAAAAGCTTTGTCGGCGTCTTAAAAGTTCTAAGAATCCGGGAAGAAATTTTTAAAAATTACTTCAACTTCATTTTATCGGTGATGAATTATAACAACTTAATCTAGTTGGTATAAATGATTATAATAAGCCATCACAGTCAAAACGCTCCAGCTAATTTACATCTTCATATGGCATTCAATTAATAGAGCAGTTATTTTTGAAAGTTGTAAGTTTAATGTCCATATAGATCTAAAAAAATATCGTTTATTATTTCAAATAATTTTAATGATTATTATTTCTAATAATCAATTTTATTTTACCGCCTCGAACTCGCTAAAAGCTTCGTCAGCGTCTTGCTACGTTTTAAAAATGACTTTAACCTTCATTTTATTGAGGGTGAATTATAACAACCCAATCTTCTCGTTAGAAATTATTTTAAACGGAAATCACAGTAAAAACGCTCTTGTAAATTAATTAGATCATACCGCTCCTTCAATGTTATAACTTACAAAACACAATTATTCAGTAGAGGTATTTGAAAGTTCCATACGAGTTTAAAAAAAAAAAAAATTGGGTATTGGTAAAGAAAAGCATTCCAATTATAATGATGATATTGGAATATTTTATTAATCATTAGAAAATTTGTAGAAGATTGAAATTTTTTTCCAACTACAATAATATTCTTAAAACTTCAAGTTCAAACATGCTACAACTCAAAATATGAATTTATTATAAAAAACAGAAACATTCCTAAAATCAGAATATTTGAGTATGAATTAACGTAGTAAAGAAGTCAGAATTGTCAGAATTCTTTGTGATTTGCCAATTTTTAAAACTGTTGCAAATTAACTGATCTATTAAGACAAAAGACTTAACCAAAAGTAGTTTCTCGATCCGATAAAATATTACATTAATAAAACTTGTTTAAATAATAGCGAGAAAATTAGTCCAGAAGGCAGTTCTGTTGGGCACCAACAGAATTATCAGAAAACTCTTTAAAAAAAATTAGTAAAATCTTTAGCATTATTTTTGACTTTTAAATAATTCCGGGGTGTAGATGTACTTTCAAAAAAATTGGGAGCTTCAAAGGTTTCTATCACAATCCGGCTGATGGGGAAATTAGCGTTGAAAACTTTAAGTCCTCAAAATTTCGGCCTGTTGCTAAATAGCATAGGGTAACTGTCAACCGCTATTTGGGGATATGCTTTCCATCATATTTGTATCTACTTTTGTAACATGAGGAGAAACCATACCTAATGAATTATTCTATGAAGTCTTCATTCTTACGAAAATAATTATAATAATCTGATTGTTCCTATACTGAAATCTCATTGATTAAGTTTAAATGGGTGAACTTTTCCCTGTCCAATAGCTAATCCTTTACCCAAGGGCCTTTTCCTCTTTTGTTTTGTCTATGCCATGGCGACAAAAATTGCTATCCATTAAAATAGTAGGTATAGGTCTGCGTGAGAAAAATGTAACTGTTTTTATAGCGAGCTAACTGTGAACTGAGTTAAATACTGACAGTAATATTGACCATGCATGCTGTAGAAACTTCAGTAATACTGACAGTAACATTGATCGTGTATTGGGTATAAATAGTGAAGGGTGACTCCTCAGTATTTACGTCATTTTAGTACTGTCAGTAATATTGACCGTGTATGGGCCCCTTCAGAGGAATCGAGAGGAAAATAAAAGAAACAAGAATTATAACAGTTGGTCGGTGAATTCACTGCATAGTGTTATCTAATTTGGTTAATCCAAAATAACTTACATTTTTAGTACTTAATAGTAAGCGGCCTGGATTTTAGCCTATATTTGGTGATAAGATTGTTTCTTTGTAATAATACGTGGTAACTTAACTGATAAGCTTGTTGTTATTTCCTATATGTGCGGCAAAATTAACTAAATGATTTGTTTTTTAAATAAATATTGAATAGAATGAAAAAAACAAAAAAATGAATGATAATAATAAAGTTTATTTTATGTTATTTTTTTACATTGATTATGAAAAGTAATGTCCACCAACGATCGAATGGTTGGACCCGTTGGAGAATTCTTACACCATAAAATCATCTGTAGGCCACCACGATCGCCTGGTTTGACTGCACCAGATTTTTTTCTTGTGGTGCTATCTCAAAGACAAAGTTTATGTGAATAAGCCCCAAACCTCGCAGCAACTAAAGGACAACATTCAAGAAGAAATTGATCGTATACCACAAGAAACACTTGACAAAGTTATGGGAAATGCTATAAAAAGAGCACATTTTTGCGTTAGAGAAAACGGTTCTCATTTAACAGACATTATTTTTTTTTAAAACAAGTCATATAGTTACTTTAGCCGCACCCTGTATTTTGACTGATTCAATGAATGAAATCGTCACCTTTGTTTTTGAGATACGTATGACATGTAACAACTATTTTAGTCTCACAAATAATTAGGTTTGCATTGCCTGGGTAAAAGTTTTTTTTTTACTTCCATTATTGTTGGTTTTCACTAATAAATCTCTAATTCATTAATTTCAGAAAAATGGCAATCTATAGATTCGTTTTTGTGACAATAAGGCGACGAATTGATTTCCTTGACTCATGACACTTCAGTTTAAGTCCCAATCACTCCCATTGTTTATCAGTTTATGGCGAACTAAGCACAAAAGTAAGCTTAGGAATATCGGGCCCTAGATCGGAGGCCGGCAGAGAGCCAGAGATAACTCGCTAACTCACTCCCAACTCTCTCCATTATCTTAATAATGCTCCTCTAAATAGAGTCCTTATGGATCTCCCACCGAATTTACTCCTAAAGAAGTCTCTGAGAGGGCAAAAGTTATCTTCATTAAGGAGATTCTTCAAAAAGATAAATTTGACTAATTTTAGTTAAAGAGGCCCTTTTGTTTTGTATAATAGTAATTTCCTCTTCTCGGGGAAATTAAAGATAGAACCTTTTTATACAAATGGAAATAAAAGTTTTTTACTTGACATCATCTAATTGTAATTTTTTTAACATTAAACTTAATGATTTGAATTGAAAAATACTAATTGACCTTATTTATATGCTGAAGAAAATGGTCCGGATGGAAGTCAAATAATTAATTCCTTAAATAGTGAAAGCCATTTATTAGAAATTACGTTCCGACCCATTTTACAGGTCTTCTTCAGAGCTGGATAGACAAAATAGAAAATTATTTAAAATGAAATAGGGATAGAGACAAATATTTGAATTAGATTTAGATTATTTACTTATTATTCTCTTGGCTTACTTTTACTTATTGTTTTTCATCATTGTCATTAACTCATTCTTGCAAAGATTTCAAAAGATCAAACCGTATTTAGAGATACTGAGCTATGGAAGAAGAGAATTTTACATTACATTGCGAAACTTGGACTTGCTTTTTACTTTGTTACCCGTTTCATCAGAAGATTGAACAATCGGAACTATTTACATTTTTATCTTGACAGTTTAAAATAGGGCAACAATAAATATACCGTAACTACTCAGCGACTTATCTCAAGTAGATACGTAATCATCCTCGACATTTTTTCTTGTAGATCAGTAGATTTTGGGTTTAGAGAAAATGTATTACAATGTTTGAATAAAAAAAAAGAAAAAAATATCACAGAAACTGACTTAATTATAGAATGAAAATGTATTAATCAAGTAAAGCTAGCAAAAATAGAAATAGAAATAAAGAATTATTGTTAGGATTTCAACGGAAGATTCTAAAAACAAAGTCGCGCTTCTATCAATAACTAAATTTACGTACGAATAAATTACTAAAGTCGCCAATTCAGGTTATATCAGGAATTAGAATTCAGATGACAAATATCTATAACCTGCATCTCATTTCACACCAACAAGCTTACGAAATAGAAAAGTTTAATAATATCCTTAAAAATATGTTGTGGAGTACAATGAGTTCATAACCAAACTTGGTATAAGACAGGGTTGCAGCTTGAGCCCTCTTCTCTTTATTCTGGTCCTTGATTTTGCTATATCTCAAGCCAAAGCCAGGATTAGAAGGTTCCATCTGTGATTTAGAAACTTGAATAAAGTCACCTACTCCTTGATGGCATTCGCTGATGCTATGGTGGTCCTTGCTATTAATGATAGAGACCTAATACAACATATCAGGGTTCTTCAAGACGAACTAGAGAAGATCAATATGGAAATAAACCCTGACAAAACAAAGGTTATGAGAATGGGCAGAATGCCTCAGTGAAAAATGTTAGTGACAAGCCCATCGAACAGGTGAGAAGCTTTAAATATCTGGGAGCACACCTTGGTGAGAATGGAATCATGGACAATGAAATCCGGGAGAGGGTTAAGCATGCTGGTAAATTATTCCATGCACTAAATAAAAGGTTCCTGAATAAAAGAGAAGTATCCAAGGACACAAAGTTGAGGGTATATAAATCTACTTTTCTCCCCATATAAACAAACTCCTTGGAATCTCGGGCATAAACCACAAAGGACAAAAGTTGGCTTCAGAAATGAGATTTCTTAGGAAGATAGAGAGTAAAAGAAGACGAGACCGAATTCGCAACTCCATCATTAGATCAAGCCTTTGAGTAGAGCCTGCAGAAAAAGTCATTGAAGAAAACAGTCTAAGATGGTTTGAGCATGTTATAAGAATGGAAAAAACAGGCTGTCCAAGATGAAATACGAGGCTAAGGTTGAAGGAAGAAGTTTCAGAGGAATACTCAGATATACCTAGGAAGATGGTGTTAAGGAAAGCTTCGCAAAGAGAAGAAGAGAAATGGTAGAGGACCGTACGGTGTGGTCCGGACTGTACAGAAGGAAAACCTCAAACTGCATGAGCGGTAGAGAGGATGGAGTATGATGGTCACTATCATCATACTCCATCCTCTCTACCAACGAATTTCCAACAAATTTTTACGTTGATAGATTACTGTATTTGTTGAGTAATACCTATAAACTCATTTATTGCTGAAACATGATAAATGAAGATGAGGGGAAAATAGTTGTTTGTAGTTGGGAGTGGGGAATGTACCACTACAACCCATGAAGTTCATTACTTGGTCAGAACCATATTAGCCATCGGTGAGTGTATGGAAATAATTTGGTTGAGATCAGAAGACCAGAAGCTGGGTATTTTAACTAATTAATTGTTTCCAGTGTATAGCGGCTGAGTGAGCCCCGGGATAATCTCCCAGTTCCGGTCAACGACTAATAAATAAAATAAGATTTAATTACTGACATATCCGGTTCGAGCCCGAGACTTGAGATTGGTAGTGCCCATTTTACTCACTAGCTTACAAACTAACTAAAATAATCAAATAACTGAAAGAAATAACTGTTTCGATTCCTAATTGATTTTGCGGTGATTACCACACAACAGTTCGCTACCTCAGTATTACAAAGTTGTATAATACACATATATGAAAATGAGAAAAACGATATCACAGATTCTGAGTATCTTTTTATTTTCGGTCTTTGGATGAAACCCGGTCGCGATTTTTTGTCGGTTTGAAGATCTATGTATAGTTTTCGCCTCACAGAATCATTTGGTATCAAAATCTCTGATTATTCAATTTTGTCATACTAAGGTAGCGAGTTGTTATCCCGTCACTTTTTTCTAGTGATTTTATATTATTTCGTATATTGTCATGATTAGTTGCGTTCTATAACTGAAATATGTATTTTTTTAAAAACTAGAATTATGTTTTAAATATTTAAGAACAATAGGAAATAATGAAATAGAAGCGCACTTAATAGTTGTTTAACTGTTTTTAAATTTAATTATTACTCATTTTATCGTTTTAACTTGGATCCAAGGGGCTGAAAAGAATTTATCTACTCAAAGATTCCTAAAACTCAACTGACAGGAATTTCAATCAAAGAATCCTTGGTATCCGAAAGTACTGAATCTTAAAAGTTGGACGAGTCCGGGATGAATTTATGGATCCCGAACTCAACTTCATGATTTCTTCATGTCCGTAATTTAATTAATAATAATAATAATAAAGTCTTTATTTATTCCTGTACGAGTCTCTTTAGAATAACAATACAAGTTTTAATATAAAAGCTATTAATGTCTTAGAGTATAATGTAATTACATTTGATTAATTATTACAATTAATTAACGAGAAAGAATTAAAAGAATTAATGAAAACAAATGCAAATTGTCTCCAATGATAATATTTTAAGAATAAAAAAACATATAGTACCAGAAATAAAACTAACATAGAAATAAGATAACAATAATTATAGTATTGTAGAGAAACAATTGATAGTTACATATGTACGCAAATTATAACGTCAAATAGAAAAAGCAAAGCAAATAATGAGAGAAAAATACAAGCAATATCAACTAAGATAACTTGTTTTTAAAAATATCTAAGTGGGTGAGTGAACCGTCAGTTATATAAACAAAACACACTTATATATAAATAAAAATACATCATTCATTCATCTATACTAAAAGAAAATTTTAATATAAAAACTGATTTTTTTTTTCTTACCCTCCTAATTTATTTATTTACAACACAAAAAATAATAATAATAATCCGTGAGGAGTTTCTAGTATCCCATCGGGTGCCTCCCCAGGTGGCGGATAGGGGAAAACTCACCAGTACCGGGAAGATTAAAATACCCGGGGTGGACCAAAACTTGTAAAACCCTGGTGCGATGGTTCCCGAATCGGACGGCAACCTGGTCAGCGTCTGTTCCCCATGCCAGGGGCGGCTGCTTCAATCACCTGGCAGGAAGGTATAAAATGCACTTACCCATTAAATATGGAGCTACGAAATAGGAGATTAGCCTCGGACGAGCCCGATACTCAAGCTGCATCGGGCGGGAAAATTCGACAGCTTCCTTCAGGGAATAGTGGAGCGAGCGGCACTACCGTGTCGTCAAGGACCACAAGGCTGCAACGTTTACCGGTCCATATTTCGAGTTCGGGCTTGGAGGAGAGACATTCTCCACCCGCGCGAAGTCATCTACAGAGACCAAGAGGTGGAAAGAGGATGAAATGGACGCCAGATATGAATAAGGGTGTCATCCGGGCATACTACTTGGCAACAAAACTCGAAACAGATAAAACAGGATATCTCAACCGTATTCCAGATATTGTGCGTCTTTTCCAGATATTGAAGTAAGTACACAGAGGCTGAGTGATCAGGTTAGAGTAATACTAACAAGAAATTGTCTCGCTTTGAGGGAACTTCAACAACTTAAAGACGAGGTTAGCGTGTGAATGACCACTGAAGGTGAAGTCGAGCTAACTGATAGGGTGCTGAATGCAATGATAGATTCTGAAATCGACAGAGTAGATAGTTCCGTTAAAGTTCGGCATAAAAATGGAAAATAAAAATAAAATTAAAACTAAACTGGCACTGGAAGCAGTGAAATACCTCCTTGGAAGGCGAGGCTTCGAAGGAAAATTAACGACTTTGGTTGGTAATTTTCGTCATACAGTAAGCACAGTGCTCATCCAGAGTTTCCTCTTGACTTCCAAGCTCACAGAGGAACTATATATATCCTTAAACATGAAGAGTGCACGCGAAACTTGAGTATATCGCCTGCTTATTTCTTCTATTTGCCCTTTAATAGAAATAAGATTGCCCGAGGTATAGAAATGATTCTACGTTCTCTATTAGATACTCTCCTATTATTAAATCCTCTCCTGCTGCTATCAGTTGTTTTGCCATGGTTAGGATTTCTTCTTTGCATTTTCCTATTAGTACTTGATCATCCGCAAACTCTAAATGGTTCATCCATTCTCCAAGAATTTTTATTCCTTTTTCTGCCAATTCATGGTTTGCATCAGATCATGGAGAACTGATATAAATATTTTAGGAGATAGGATCACCTTGTCGTACACGTTTGCAAATTTTTATTTTTACTTTTCTGTTCCCTAATTTATATTCGGCGTTGGATCTTGAATACATGTCTTCCAACATCTTGAATATTCTTGGACTGATGTTTCTCTTCTTCAACATATTAATAATGCAATCGGTTTTTAGAGAATCGAATGTTTTTTCATAATCTAGAAAAAGAAGACATACTGACAGATTATAATCATTCGCTTTTTTAATATGTTCTTTGATCACAAAAATATGGTCTACAGTAGAATAGTTCTTCCTAAAGCCTGCTTGATGTTTTTAAAGTTCTATATCTAATTTGTCTTCTATTCTTCTAAGTATAATTTTAGAGAATATTTTGTACACAACTGAGACCAAACTTATTGGGCGATAATTATTTAGATCTCTCTTATCTCCTTTCTTTGGAAGGATAATGAGTTTCGCGGTTTCCCATTCTTTAGGAAAGCATGCGTTTTTGAGGCATGAGTTATATAATTGAGTGTGGGCCTGAGCTAGAATCTGTCCTCGGGCTTTTATAAGTGCCATTCGTTGACAGATCTTCAACAGCTCCTGATTTTTCTTCCTTGCAGCTATCAATTACCCTCATTACTTCTTCGATCATAATTTCTTCTTTTGGGTCCCAGCATTCTATATTCTACTCTCGTTTTTCATCACTTCTTCTGTCGTAATATAATTTTTCATAATATTTTTTTATTCTATCAATTATCTCCAAGTTATTATTTAATTCATGTCCCTTTTAATTTATAATAACAGTAATTTTTGTTTTAGCAATTCCTCCCTCTTTTAATTTTCCTCCCGCCTTTAAAGCTCCCTCGATTTTTTCTACCTTCTCTTCCCTTAACCAGTTCTCAATTTCTTTCCTAATTAATTTGTCGATTTGCCTTGTATCTTGTTCATTTTTTTTCAAATTTCTACTTTTGCCAAGCAGATTTTTTATCTTTTTTGGGACGTTCGGCAATTTCCATTTATCATTGAATTCTCTTCTTTAAACTTTTCCTGTACAATTTTTAAACGAACCTGTTATTTCTTTAATTTGGATTGAAGGTGTCATTTCATGATTTAGTACTGGTATAATTGATTTTAAGTGGTCCTCTTAGAAGATTTTCTTCTATACTTACATCATATTTTATATTAATATAACTTCATTCCAATTGTATACTTTTATATACAATCCGATACTTATATTTTCAATTTTTATATTTATATTTTACTTCTTTACCTGTCATACACGATATTCCTATTTATTATTTTCTACATAATTCGTCTGTACTTATTCTTTGGCATCATATTTTGTATCAATTTTCTTTCTATTTACTTATGTAACTCTCTAATAATCTATTATAATACATTTTATATTTTATCTTTATTAAACTATTTTTCCATACTTATATATCTCACTTTTTATATTTATACTTTTTCATTTTGAAACTTTCTGTTTAACATTTTTTTCTCTCATTGTATTTTGTTTGCATTATCACCTTTCTGTACATTTATTCTGTATGTACATTTATTCTATATGTTTTTACATTTATATATCCATTCATAATATATCCTTCATTATTTCGTTCAACTTTTCTATGTCTCTATATTATTATTATAAATTTATTTAATTTTTTTATATTCTTAGTACTGTTATGTATTTTTATTCTCTGTTTTTTCTCATATTTTTTTTGTCTGGTTTTTCTCATAGCCCTGAAGATGACATACAAAGTACAAAACGTAGGCACAAATAAAAAATAAGTTTCCACTTAATTGTGTGTATATTTTGACTGCACCCCCAACAATTTCCATCCTCTATTATCAACTTTAGCTTCTATTGTCGGAATAGCTGTCACATATTATGGATTTGATTAATTTTTTTTTCCATTTCTATTTTATTTAAATTGAAATAGCCTAGCCTTTCTTACTTTTAAATCATTGGGAGATATGAAGTAAATAATGGTAATATTTATGTTTAATTTTTATATGTTGTGTTGTTAGTTATTAGGCTAAGGATTTGCCGCGATAAATAATGGGCGGAGCTTGCCCTTCCCTTGGCTGTCCCTTGCTCTCTGCACCAAACAGTTTAATTTATCTTACCCTAATTAAAGGCTTAATTCCTGGAATATCCAATTGAAACTTTGTGAGTGTCTTCTTTAATGATAAAACTACAAACCTTTACAAACTCAACCTTCAAAAGTCCAGGTAACTACATACAATAATTTGATATTCACAGAGGCGATCTTCACCGTGTCGGTTACTAACTCGAACTTCATAGTTACAATACAAAACATACAAACTTATATCTAACATATAAAACTTATAACTTAGGCCTTCTTTAGCCCTAGGGTATTATAAGGCAATTGTGCTCTTACCGCTATAATAGATTTATGAAAACTGAATATATTATTTCCGATTTTATGGGAGTTGTAAGGACATTAGGTGATTGAATATATATATATATATATATATTATTTGAAGGTTAAATGATTATTGGAACGATGAATGGAGTTAGTACAAATCAAGGTAAATAAAACTGAAAGAGAAGGATGGAATGTGAAAAAGAAATATTAAATAGTTTAGGCTTGTGGAGCTTGTGGGTAGAGGCAACCACAGTAGAAGTGAACTAATGAAATAGTCCCATCTTGAAGACTCTACGTTCCCAGGCCCTGCACAGACATGACTTTTCCCGCCTCTCAGACACTTTAGTTTCCTTCCAATTGTTTTTCTTGTAAAGTGCTTTTCTTCCCTGAGAGTCTTCCGTATCCAACCTTATTTATTTATCTACAGTGTCGTCGGAATGGTACGGAATCCAGCAGGTAAAATGTGACATTATAGATTCATTATCTTTAAATAAAACTCCTTGGTATTATCTATAATATAGTTAGGACATATATTATTTAGATATATGTTTATATTAGTACATAAAATATATATGATTTAAATATTGCTTGAACCATTGAAATATTTTATAAAGTTAAAAAAAAATACTACTGCACCTATGGAGGGTCTTGGGTTTAGTACTTTGTAGAGATTTTACTGTTTATAAGATAACGGTTGTGCAGGGAGGTAATATGTTAGAGATCAGACTCGCCAGGATTTTTACCGCAATAAAGAGTACCCACCCACTTTATTGAGGTTGGGTGTGCCGTAGTACAATCTATATATCCCAAAAGATCCATTCGTGGCAGTTAACAGATCAATTAATTTATCTGCCGTAGGATTTGAACCCGGAATGTCATTTTAGTCTGTTAAATATTTCGTGGAATGGTAACATCAAAGTAATAAGATGAAATAAATAAGAATTTCATTTGTAAAATGTATAGAAAACAATAAAAATATCAGTTAAAGTTTAAAATAACAACAATGCGAAAACCTGAGATTTCTGTTTTTCAAGGAATCGTTTCACCCCAGTGGTTTGTATAAAGACAATTATCCAATTACATGTTTTACAAGTACTTGGGTCAAAAACGGATTATAATAGTTTTGCAAGCCGACATTCAACAGTTAACTCAGGACGTAAATTGCAGACTTATATATTGTTTTGTTTTTTTTCAACTTAAAAAAGTATTTATAGTAATTTAGAGTAATATAATAGTTCACCAAGTAAATAGATGAATGATAATGGCATAATGGCAGGAGATAAAGGCAAGTAGAGAAGCTAATCACTGGTGGTATTCATACAACAAATTCAACTTAGGTCATGAGCCCATCTTCTTTTCAGACGCCTCGTAGTTTTTTTGGGAATTAAAGAAGTAGCTAGGTCTTTAATTATTGGGGATAAAGTCTGTCATGAAAGGATTGATGTTTTACAATTCAATATGAAAGATGTGACATTGATCTGTGTAGAAAGCAGTAAATAACCGCGCCTACTAAACTCTTTCATCATCTGTTCCTGATGCCGTAGTTTCCTGGCGACGTATAACACGAAAGGAGGACGCAACACTCCCAGCCCGGATCGGACATGTTTATACAGAGTCTATGGCATGCCCTTAAATCTTCGTTACATCTCTTCCCTGAATACCGAAGGCACGAGGCCCTTACTTAAATTTATTGTTCCACCTTGATTAAATCCGGATCCGATATTTCATCCATGTAGCGATTTATTGCCGTCTTCAACATTCTTTTCAATACAGCCCTAATAAATCTGCTCGTGGAGTAATAGAGGTGCGATTAAACTTCCAATACCGGCGTAATTTTTTTTATGTTGTTTCGATATAGTTTTTATTCTCTTTTGATACACTTTTTTCCGGCTTAACAGTTTTGAACTCTTTTTCATTCCACTATACAGTGTTTCCATATCACTTAACAAGTTATGAATATCTTCTATAATAATTTTAAAAAATAACACTACGTTTATTTTATTTTTCCTTATGATTTGCTGGATTTTAAATCTGATATAAAAAGCATAACTATTGTTCAGATAAAAATTTACTTAGATTCCACAGGCTCGCAGATAACTTGTACTTATATTTTTATAAATAGTTAAAAATATTTATTTAAAATATAATATATTAAAATATTTATAATACTTATTGATGTATTATGAAATTTGGTGTACAAAAAACAACAACACGAATTTCATCCAGAATTCATCCCCTCTGTTTTCATTTTAGAGAACATTTTTAAGTAAAGATTTATAAACACACACATAAGAATAAATAGATCCTGTATACTTTATTTATTTATGTATAGAATATAACTATAGCTATATCACAAGATGGACTAACTTAATCGTGAATTATATTTCAACGTACTTCTTAATTAATAAGTAATTTTCTGAAGTAAAGATATATTTTTTCTGCTTCTTGAGTATAAATCTCTTCCGTTTCTAAGATTTTCCGGTTTATTCAAGATATGATTAACGATACTTTGTCGACGTTCCGATATTTAACTGTTGTCATATTCATAACCTAAAATTGAGAAAAATAGCTTTTAGTGAACAACATTGTATAATAGTTAAAGATCTTTGTGAAGGAATAAACATCTATTGAACCAAAATCACTTTCAAAGAAAAAAAAATCACTTCCTGTTATTATAAATTTCATGATCCCCCATCTACCTCCTTCGGCGGTTCCTCTCAATCTATTCCCGATAATCTTCTGAAGCGTCTGAAAAGAAAATGACCCGTATAATGCCGACGTTTATTGGTATTTTATACGTAGTCGATTTTTATGTAGTATTAATCTGGCTCAGCATACTCGTATATAAATCTATTTAATTTCCAGACAGGTTTATTACTTTCAGAAAATGTTGAAATTTACAACTGCATATTAAAAAACAACTATGAAATATAACTATAATGAAATATAACATGACAAATGCTTTTTTAAATAAAACACAACACATTTAAAATTTTGCTTGGTAATATAGCTTCTTGAAATCATAAACGGACTTAAAAATAATTCAAAAATGGTCAACATCTCTCGTGTCACAAATGAATAAATTTTCTCAAAGCTGAGATGCTGTACCGAAGGTTCCGGGTTCAAATCCGGCATTGACGGTTAAATTATTTCATTTATTAACAACTGTGGTAGAACCGGATGTAACATCCCGTTTTTTGGTTCACCCAGCCTCTATACAAAAGGTACCCTTAATTGGGGAAAAACCTGGAGGTTGAGCGTAATCTCGGACAAATCACCTACCTGCACAACCGGCGCTTTGGAAACAGTTAGAAACTCTAAAATATACACAACCCAAGAGCTTTCATGGGTTGGAGTGGTATAGGATTTTTTTAAACCAGTTTTAATATATATAAAAATAAAATATTTGGTAACTATTCTGGAGGTTGTAGCTTCGAATTAGTCACAACAATTTTTAAGTTTACAATCGTTTCCCTTTCAATATTTTCCAAAAATACATGTTACTATACTATACTATAAAAAATAGTTAGTAAGCTTTAGTATGGAAAAGTTCATTAATTGATCAATTCATAGTTGAAATGTTCATTAATCTCTAAATGAACATTTCAACAAACATAGTCGTATATCATCTATACCTCGAGATTACGGAAATATACTAATTACCAATAATTATATTCTCTTTTCCGCACTAAAGCTCGCTGGTATTTTTGGAAAATATTAAAAATGAAACGAATAAACGATTAAAACTTGTGACTGAACTCGAAGCGACAACCTGCAGAACAGTGACACCCTGGATTCAGGTTAGACTGATTCTCGGATGGAATTAGACCGACTTCAGGTCGGCGGACTGAATATACTAAATTAGGGCATTCATCATGCCTCCTTCATCAAATAGGTTTAATTTCCTCCGGGTGATATAGCGGCCAATGGCAACCGGAGGTTTGTGCTCACTTCTAATGAAATCCATGCTTCATCTGAGGTCTTAGCTAGGCAGTGACGGACTAAAGGGGCGGCTGCTAGCAGCGTCATGAATTAGTCCATTCTGGTGAGGAAGTGGTGGTGAGAGGGAATATAGTTAAGGGAGGATGGGATTATTACTGGCCTGTTAGCTAGCTATATGATCGTTAGAAAAAAGTCCAATGTTCGTAATAAGAGGATTTCTTCAGATCTCAATGATAGCCTAGTTGATGTACATATAGTATAAGGAAGAAAAGAGGTCCGGGTGGAGGTAAAAAATATTTGTATAAATAGGGAGAACTGTTTATTGAAAAACCAACGTTTCGACCCACATTGCAGTTCATCCCCAGGGATAAAAATAAAAGATACAGACAAATTAAAATGATACATGGTATACGGTAAAAATAAAAATACATATAGGCATCAAGGTGTATGAGTGCGCCTCTCTAGCGTCTTTGACAATAGTGTTAATTTATTTTCTATTCTTCAATTCAAATTTCCCCTTTTTAAAACCAATTTAAATTCACTTTGTGCTGACATCCCAACTCATCCTAATACTATCCTTACCACGTATGCTGATGATACATGTGTATTATCAGTCAACACCAATCCAGTTATTGTATCCCAAAGCCTCCAATCCCATATCACCGATCTTGAAGAATGGTGTCAAAACTGGAGAATTAAAGTAAACTCTCAAAAATCGCATCAAAACACTTTTACCTTACGTCGTAAACCAATGACTTCCTGCCCTTCAGTATCTTTTAACAATACCCAACTTTTGCCTGTAGAACAGATCCGATACTTAGGGTTGAATCTTGACGAACAATTAACCTGGAATCCTCATACGAGACTGAAAAGACAAGAAACCGCTCGACGTTTCAGGCTACTTCAACACTTACTAGACAAACGCTCTAAGCTCCCAATTAATTACACAAGACTCATCTACATGACCATCATACGACCTATTTGGACTTACGGAGTAGAGCTTTAGGGCTCCACTAACCCATCGAATTCCTCGCGTATCCAATCCCTACAATCCAAAATTCTTCGTAAAATCCTCAATGCTCCTTATTTTGTTAAGAATAAAGTCATCCATAATGACCTTAATGTCCCATTTGTTGCTGATTTGGCCCGAACCCGCTATCTATCCTTTCATAACAAACATCATTTCCACTCAAACCTTCTAGTTTCAAACCTATCTTCCTCTTCAATTCCCGATAATCCTCCGCGGCGTCTGAAAAGAAGATGGCCCCGGTACCTTCTAAGTTGAACTTCTGATTTGAGTACTACCAGGTGGGTAGTTTCTCTACTTGTCATTTTCACATGTCATTCATTATGTATCGCTTAGCCTATTTACTTGATGTATTATTTTAATACAATTGTAAATATCAATAAATTATAAAAATTCACTTTGTAACTGCACAAATGCCTTACTATTAAAATTAATTTATCTATGGGTCCTCCGTCTTTTTGTTTATTATTTATCATTATTTTTCTTGATGCCTATATACGTAATTTTATTTTAATTATTTAACATGTATCATTTAAATTTGTCTGTATCTTGTATATTTAGCCCTGGATATGAACTGCAATGTGGGCCGAAACGTTGGCTTTCCTATAGACAGTTCTCTCTATTTAATATTTTTTTTTTAGCCCTACCCGGACTATTTTCTTCCTCATATATATAAGTTCAATTAATGTTATTCAATATATATATATATATATATATATATATATATATATATATACACATATATCTAATATTTTTTTCTTAGTTAAACAGATTATTTTCCCTTATTATCAGCGATTGAATTAAACAGTTCACAGTTATAAATAAGAATAAAGTTTTTTACAGTAATATGTAGAAGTAATTTCAAAACAGATATTTCTAAAACTTTAGTTTCTAATTTAAAGCATAACAGTTTTTTAATTTTATTGGTCTTCACATTTTATTTTAATTGGTGTGTTATTATTAACCATTTTCTCGAAAAGGTTTTAATGAAAAATTAATTATCAAAGTAATTTCCAAAGTTGTACTGATGATCATTCAAAATATGTTTATATATTTTAAAGATGTGAATGCCCTTAGAATAATAGAATACCTCTAATTAAAAGATTAATTATATATTCTTTAATATAATAAAATGAAAATTTGTTCAATTTGTAAAATGGTGGTTTGTCTGCCCTTAGCCCCCCCTATTAGACATGGAATAATTATACTTCTACAACCCTTAAATTGTCTTGGGTTCTGTAGTTGTTACCAAACTGTCCCCCGGTCATTCTTTATGGAGAAAAATGTTCAATCGTCCGGTTTTTCTCCAAATTCAGGACTTTAAGGCAAAGACCTTGCAAAGTTATCAAATTCCTAAGTATAGATACCATCCCGCAGCAGGTTACAAAATAGATTAATAGTCACAGCCTCGAATCTGGGATTTATAAGTGTAACATCCTTACATACCGAATAGATACCATTACACACTGTAGAAGGACTGTACAGGTAGTTTCCGAAATGCTGGACTGGAGAAGATCTGGCTAGAGTATCGTTGGACAAGGGCCGGGGCCTGAGCTCGTTACTAAGGGCGGCCTCATTAAGGTGTAATGGCGGGTTATGAGTGCCCGGGATCATGCACTATGCCTGTCGTCTCTTCTGATGTATTGCCCATTTCCACTGTCAGCTGGAAGTACTTCTCTTTAATTATTCCTCTCCATTCCTGTGAGTTATGAGGAAGAGACAACCTGTTCTCAGTGATTCTGTATATTTTTAAAAGTGAAAACATTTTTTTTTTTGCTTCGTTTTACGTCATTTTATCCTGCTATGACGATGCTACATTGGGCATAACTAAAAATTTCTTACTTTATTCAAAAAATCCTAATGTCACTTGCCGGTCTACGAACCCGCGATCTTGGACGTAGTAGGTTGTTAAGCTAGCCACTAGACCGCAGGTTACCCAAAATTATAATGTATTGGGTCGTTTTATAGGATATGTCCGTTTTTTAATGCTGATTAATAAAATAACTTGATGAAATCTAAATATTTGTATTCAAAGTATTTATTTTGAATTTATTACCCTTATTGTCTGTACATTTTTCTTAGGTGTTTTCAAATTTTCAAATAAATGAGATATGCAGGGTTTCGAGATGAAATAAAGTTATTATGGAAGTTGTAGTAATTTTTGAACAGATGGAAACCAGTTGGAGATAAGTCTGGTGATAAGGTGGTTGTGGGAATACTTCGTAAACAACCTCGTTTAGTTTCTTTCCTGTCTGTTGTGAAACATGGGGTTGTCGTGTAAGAGTTTAGGTTTTTCCTAGGTTCAGATGTGACCTTTTCACCTCCGAATAGAATGTAGAAATAATTTTTTTTATGAACTAATTATTTTTTATAAATTAGTCTGTGTCATCAAGCTGAAAATTTCTCAAACCAATGGCGAATATTCCTTTTGTTACAAAACCCTACCCCAAATCCGGTGGTAATGTTTCTTGCAGCTTGGTCTGTTGAATCTCTAAGTTTAAATCCACGAAAATTGCGTTTCTAAGTTCATATTTTATTGCATACTAAACAATGTTCGTTCAATTGTAGTGATATTAAATATCATCAAAAAGAGAGGATTAATCACAACTCATTACGATCTGTAAACATAAGCATAATAAACAACAGATATCCACCAGTTCCACTTAGAATTTTAGAATCAATAAAAACGGACGTTTCATATGAACCTTACCAATGATAGATAATGTTAACTATTTACTCTTAATCCGCTTTGCACTTTATAGTGCTATAGATTAAATGAGACGGCCCTTGAAACTTTTACAATTCAATGTTCCTTTTATTGCTGTGTAATGTTTTCATTAAAGAGAGCTCCATTATCTGTTTCACCATTGGTGGATCCCAGTGGAGTCCAATAGCAACCTGGGCTCCGAAAACCCAATGGCATTTAAGAGAGAAGCACCTTGCTCTTAATTGAGCCAGCATTCTCTCTCCATTCAAATTATTTTCTCAAGTAATTGAGGTCGCACTTTTTTACTACTAATTATAAATACCCAAATACTCAGAAAATCGATCATTATTTTAAAAAAATGAGTTTCTTGTACTTAAAGAAGTCTAATGAGGAAGAATATGGTCATGGTGGAGGTAAAAAAATTCTCTTATATAGCGAGAACTGTTTATTTGGAAGCCGACGTTTCGACCTACATTCTAGGTCTTCTTCGTGGCTATTGTAGTAGGACGAAACTTGATCACACTATAGTAGTGTCATGTGTGATCCTCCTATGATAGCCTTGAAGAAGACCTGCAATGTGGGTCGAAACGTCGGCTTCCAAATAAATAATTCTCCCTGTATAAGAGAATTGTTTGACCTCTACTCGGAACAGTTTCTTCTTCATATATACGTATAAGGTCAACTAATATTATTCAACGATTATTCTAATGCATACAAACATGATAAGTGGCTAAGTCAGAAATGTGCTTGAAATAGAAATATTACTTATAAATCCATTTCAAGCCAAAAAGTACGATAATAACACGATTCATCTTCTCTCAACACAATTAAATTTCTCTAGAAAATTTCGATTTAAACACTTATTCACCGGGAGTGAAGAATATATAGATATAGACAAAAAAGGCTTAAATGATTTATATTATTTATTCGCATAATCAATTTACTTGGGGCCTTGTTTTGAAACCTCAAATTTAATTAAAGTTTTTGTTATACTTTTATCTGTTCTTATTTAGAGATCAAATTACATTCGCTTCAGTTAAACATGTACTTTGGGTATTTATATAATTGTTTTCATATTATAATTTAATCATACATTTAGCAGTATAAATACTACAATACATTACATATGGCCTCCTGAATCATTGGATAGGAAAACCATCAATCTTCCATTTTGTTTACTCCGTATCACTGTTCGACGTCGTTAATCATAACTTCTAGAAACATAGCGCGATATATTTTTGTTAACGGTCGTTAACACATTCTCCCTTTTCATTCTTTCTCAGTTATTCTTCTTTAGAGAAGTTAGTAATGGATGTGTGGGATTATTATACCAATATCTTCATATCAATATAGATCGATCATTAATATTAATTAATGATTTTTTGATTTCTTCTATTCTATCCTGTCAAGTCGAATAAACAATATTCATAAATACTTTTAACTATGTAGTAAGGACGGAAATACATCCCTGCACTTAACTACTACCTAAAACCTAGGAACTTCATCAGTTATGCTTTGTGTTAGGTTGCTTCTTGTCACGGTTTGCAGGCAATTAATAATTGATGATCGTTTACTGAGGATTTACCACTAATAGTTCGTCTGAGGTGAGAGATGTGGTTCAACAAACCATTTCATAAATATGCTTAAATCACAACTATTGCATAAAGCATTATCTTAAAAAGGAAATAGATGTCTTTTAAGACAGTTTTCTTAAAATGCCTCTCAGTACCTAATAGGAAAGTTAGTTTCAATAAAATTCTCTAGAACATAATATGAAGGGAAAAAACACCTGCACGACTACGAATGAAGAGTCTTGGGTCCAGTAGGTGGTAGATTTTCCTATTTTGGAATCCCACTTCACAGAATCACAAGACCGTTCTTCCCTTAGAATCCATCTCTAGCTGTCACATTCACATTAAATAAAAGTCTGCCAAGCAGCGCGATTTGAAACCAAAACCTTCGGCACCTCAACTATCCACCAAAACATTACTTGGAGCTATGTTTATTATTTTCAAGATCCTGATGTTTTATTATTGGCAGTTTAACACTGTTTTGGTCAGTGGGAGAGGAGCTTATAAAATAGAAGTTTTTTTCGATTGAGTTATGAGGGAATGTAGAAGAGGATATCCAGCGTTGTACCCTGTATAATTGGCAACTGCCAAGTTCTTTTTTTTTCAAAATTTTTTTCAAGGTTGGTACTTAGAGCTCACATCTTTTGCGCAAGATAAAACCACGATAACGCACAGCATCGTGATTAAATAGTAGTGTTAATTAATTGAGGTTTAATGGCACTAATAGAGTTGTTTTGTCTGAAAAAATTACCGAAACATTTCAAAAGTGATATCTGTAGATTAGTGGTTGTTCTGAAGGCCAGCATGAGGAAAAGTTTTGTGATGACAGGAATTTGGTCTTGAAAAATAATCCGGCGTACCTTACCCTCTCAAAAGCTAATTTCTAGAAAGGCATCTGAGCAATAATCTTTGCTTTCCAAAGTTAAGGGTACTCTTCCGACGACTCCGAGGCTTTGTTCGGTGGTGGAGTGCCTTTGGTGGAATATGTGAGTGTTTTCACAGAACAGGAAATTAGCTCATTCTCAGAATACTACTGTAGATAAATCCGAGGAACATTATCGCTTCGGAATGAAGTTGAAGGATTGGAAGAGTAAGTAGGTCGCATCTTCAGCATTTACAACTAGTTGACTTTTATCGTTCGTACTTGACTTTTGATGGGATAACGGTTCTAGTAAGGGCAAGGAAAATGATGAAAATAAAAATCCTTCATAAAATAAAAAAATAAAAATAATGTAAATGTTTGTTTTAAGTCGAATTTATGATAGGGAATGAACGTGTGGGAGTTGTGTTTAGCTAGTTTTCCAGTCTTTATTATAGAATAGAATAGAAGAATAATTTTACTCTGAGACCAGGACCCTTAAGAATAACACAAGTGAACAAAATTTAATAAAAATATGTCTGGCCAAATGTCCTACATTATCAGAATAATAGAATATTTACATAATAACATTAAAATAAATTTAAACTAAAAGGTATGTTCTAGTGAGAATAAAAAAAAAAAGTTTACAAAAAAGTAGCATACAAATTTACAATAAAAAGAAATAGGCTAACTGAAAAATAAATAATTAAATAAGAGCATCTAATAATATAAAAAATATTAACATTATGAGTGAGGAATATTTACAGTAATTCATCTATCGATCATGTTGAATATAGCTATTAATTTGTATTGATTAGCCAGCATCTGATTGGGAATTTAGGAGATGTAGGAAAAGTTTAGATCTGAATGTAGATAAAAAAGGCGCATGACGGATATCGGGTGGGAATGAGTTCCAAATAGGTAGAACGGGCGAGAAAGGAACGCTCAAATGTTTTTGTTCCGTGGGAACGGATATAAAGGTCGGAAAGGCGAGATCTTGTACCCTGGGATTGGATAGAATATTTGAATTGTAGGAGACTAAATAAATAAGATGGATGTTGTGACTTGATGGTTTGGTATAAGAAAGAACCTAGGAAGTATAGCCTCCGGATAGAAGGGAAGAGCCACATTAACTCATCATAGAGGTGGGAGACTTACTTGGGGCTTCGAAGACAAACCGAAGTGAGCAGTACATAATTCACATCAATCTTTCCTCGAGCTTGTTCCAGAGGCCCCCTTATGCCACACAGCCATAATCAAAGTATGGAAAGATGAAAGCGATGAGGAGCTTATGGATAGGTAGTGTTAGAAGATGCCTGGAACGATAGAATAACTTTAGGGAGCTTATTGATCGACGGGATATTTGGGCAATGTGGGTATTCTTGGAAAGGGATTGGTCGAAAATGATTCCGAGGCTTCTAACAGAGAAATTGAAAGTAATAGGGCGATCATTGAAGATTAATTGGGAAAGAGAGGTGATATATATAAGAAGGCTGTTGGAATCAAGTAGAATGGCCTGAGTTTTCGCAACATTTAACATAAGTAAATCGTCAGAGGTCGATGGTAAGTCCTAGGAATCTCTGTTATTTACTAGAGGGGACTTTCGTGAGTAGATAAGAGAGACATACATTTAATGACTTGAGATCTTAAGGTTAACACGTTTACTGTTAAAAATTGTGATTTTTTCAACACAATTACATTATTTTTCAGAATTGACCCTATTTGATTTAATCATCATTAATATTTCATATAATTTAATCCTTAATATTGAATTATATTCAATAAAATTGAATAAGCATTACTATTTTGTTTCTTTTAAATAAAGTCTTGAAACTTAAGTAGAATATAAAAGGAAAGAATGAGAAAACCATACTACAATCTTCAGATTCAAACTCTTGTCACAATTATTTTAAATTTGTATTCATTTTATCTGCTGACTCTGCTCATTAAAACAAATAAGTGTAGTCGTTAGTTTATTTATTATTTGGATTCATTATTAACTATTAATTTCGCTTTTTTATTTCTTTTTAGGTGAGTGATTTCTCTTACATCCTTTTCTGGTTATATTTCCGTAAGTAATTGTAATTACTATAAAACAAATTAAGTAGTTTTGCTGATTACATAGGCTAACAAAAACGTTTTTTTTTTTTTTTTACTTTTTAACTTTAATAGTTGATCTTTATAGATTTTTATGTGCTGAATCTGGATCCGACCTTAGTTTTTTTGTATCACCCATAGTTTTCCAGCAATATGCAAATTGTTGCTCTCTCTTCCTGCACACATAAATGCTGGTTCCAATCGCCAACAAGTTCTTTTCTTTTAGTCTAGAGCCAAGCAATTCAGCTTTTTCTATCGTTAAGCCAAGATCCCTAACCAAGTCGTTAAGCTCGATTTGAGTAAACAGTTTAGGCTCTACATTTTCTGTAAAACATTAGAATTCTTCATCATCTTGTTCATCTAACTCCGATTGTACATCAGAAAATACTTCCGTTGGAATAGAATTTAAATCATCTGGTGGTTCAGGGACCGGCAAATGTACACCGTGTCCAATTGGTCGAATGGCGGACGGAAGATTAGGGTAGCTTATTACCTTCTTGTTTTTTGAGTTATGTCCAGTAATATCGAGACTGCAAAATTAGCAATCATCGGAATGATTTCTTGGCTCCCTCCATATCATAACAAGGGCAAATTAAAAGGGTTTTTTCTAGTTTTCGACCATTTTTTTTAGATCTTCGATACATACATATCAAACCTTATGCGGGGCCCAAGATTTATCCTGATCACCAAGTTTAGTTCCAAAGTATAATAGGTAAACCTTTTTGACAAAGTCTGTAATGCTTCTTTGGTGTTTTTTAATCACAAAATCACCACAAATATAACAAAAACTGTCAGCAGAGTTTTTACAAACAGGTTAGGTTGACAGTAAACAAAATATCAGCTGTTAACAGAAAAAAGAAGCAACCTTTTTTATTCAGCAAATGTGTTTCAGCAGTGCTATCAACTCCATCCACACCAATCGACCTAGGTTTTCAGTTATTTCTTTAAAATATTAAAGCTGTTAAATTCTTTAAAAATCGCTTAAGTTAATAAAATTTAACTATAAAATGTGAAGAAATTGTGGGTGATACAGCTTTTTTAATATCATATTTGGATTAAGTACCCTAAAAACTATAATAAGGTATTTTCAGTACAAAAGTTTTTTCATCGCTGGCCTGTGTTGTTTAATACGATCTTGGATAATGGTGAAAATGTAGCATTTTATTTATGTTTTATTAATTATTCCTACGTCGTATTTTCCAAACTCGATACTTTACAGGAGATTTTAATATTTTAATATTTTACTTTGAGTGTATTGAATAGGCGAAAGGTTGGCTGGTTATTTTTTTTCTAGTATTTTAGAGCCTTATGGCTTTAATTTTGGGCTTTTACTAATGCTGTCTATTTCATAATTTATTTCTCTTCTTAATTATTTGTATTGAAAAACATTTTTTCAATCAATTAAAAAATTTTTTTTCTAGATTTAGCTACTTTCAGTGGGAATAAAAAAAATTATATTTTTCGTTTATGATATTTTTGATTATAGTTTTTTTTGTTTTTCGTTACCGAAAAGAGTAAACTTCTGATCCTCAAAAGAACTATATTTGAGAAAAAATATTTTATTTAAACATATAATTGAGAAAATTGTTAATTATTTTTTTACTACGTTTTAATGAGCGATATTTACATTACTCAACATAAATAATAGTTAAAATCAGATAGCCGATTATTTTTATTAACTGCCCCTAAGGTAGTATAAAATAAGTCAGAGCTAGAACTTAACTCCGCAAGTCGAACCTTATTTAAAACGGCTAAGTCCTAGGAATTTTCTTCTTAAGGAAATTATCCATTCCCTTTGACGACGCCCACACCCTAGCAACTCCTTTGATCCACACATTTACTGTTCCTAGCTTTGGCGTAATTCGTTGAAATCGTCTGCTGCTATCAGTCGAGCGCGTCTCTTCTCTGCCTCTTTATCTAAATCACTTTCTTCTGCTCCGTCAAGTTTTTTCTTCACGGAGATCCTTTTGGTTCGCTTTGCCAATAGCTGTATACTATTAGGGAGACTGCCTGGTGTAATTGAGTGTGAGGATGACATGTTTTCAGGACAGGCCTGAAGGATACTTCAATTAAGAAGACATTCATGACGTTTTTTTAATATATTACGAAAAAAATTATAAGTGTAACTCTCGATATGTACTCAAAATTTTGTAAATGGAGGAATTTACATTGTTAGCACAAAGAGGATTTACTCTTTTTTGTATTGCTTGTTGGAGTTGAACGGTGTAAAAACCTTGGGTCATCAAGACCTTACTTCATAAAATGTTGGAATATATTGTAAGATAAATAACACGGCACATATAGTTCCTCACAAACACTTCACATTTAGACTGGACGATGGAGAAAATTCAGATACAATTTGGGATAATACTATAATCCAGACAGTATGTATATGCTTTCAAAAAACTGAAATTCCAACGTGACGGTAGCTTCGATGTCACCAAGTGGCTTCGATAAATTCGGCACTTGTTCTATTTTTTTTATTGTTGGAAGTTTACTTTTTTATTAATTATTTATTTTTTGTGACTTCCAATTGGTTGTAGGTTTGGTTATTATAATCTTAAAAGGGTGTTAGTGTTAGTAGTGCAAATATTATACCAATCTAAAGGTTAATATGTAATTTGGGAAATTAATAAAACTATTACTATGTGAAACTTAAAAAGAAGTAATGAAAGAACTTGTACCACTATAACCCATGGAGCTTCTTGGGTTCAGTACATTTTGAAGACTCTATTGAATGTTCAATGGTCAATCAAGACAATGGTTGTGATTTGGTGTAGATCACGCTTAACCGCAAAGATTTCCCCCATCAAGAGTATCTTACTAGCCACTTAATATGGCTGGTTGAGAAATAGGAGGGTCAGAAAATCTCACCGGTCTATCTAGATAACCATTTGTCAACAAAATCGCTTCTCGAAATAAAGTAATAAAAAAAAATGTTGTACTCGAGTGTGCTGGCTAAAATGTGTCTCATTATTCATAGGAAAGGTGTAACTATTAAATATAGAAAAAATAGCTCGGATACAAATGGGTACAAGTCATTTTCACCACTCCAAAATTTCAAAATGAGGAAAAATTCATCGGCCATTTAAAATAATAAAGTTAAGGAACTATATCAAATATAGTTTGATTATCGGAAGTTTTTTTTTAATTCGGAAAAATAGCACTCACCAGTACAAATAATATTCATATTCAGATGGTTCGATAAAATTAGTTGGACTATATTTTTGTGAGGTTGAAATGATGCTTTGAATACAACTGATTTATTTTATTGCTATG
Organism: Troilus luridus; assembly: GCA_964056705.1. Taxonomy (NCBI): domain Eukaryota; kingdom Metazoa; phylum Arthropoda; class Insecta; order Hemiptera; family Pentatomidae; genus Troilus; species Troilus luridus. The sequence goes on from OZ057414.1 coordinate 27,114,439, forward strand.
ATTACTTACATTTGGGACCTAATCCTCCAGCTGTGAAGTGTGTCAGACTTAAAGAAATTATTATCGTACAATAGATTATCATGTTTTGAAGTATTGTATACAATATTTCATTACCATAGTTCAGAATTCTAAACATGACTTGGTCCTAGCTTTTACTAATTAAAACACTGTACGCTGCATTGATTTTCCGCCATTTATCATAAATTTTGGAGGAATAGTTAGCCAACCTCGTTTTAATTTTCCTTTAAGAGTTCTCTGTAAGGTTTCCAACATTTAATTTGGTCGAAAAGAACAATAAAAGATACAAAAATAGGGTATTTCTACCATTCTTCAAAAAAAACCTTTCTTGAAAATAATTGATCTAAAATTGAAAACTCCAGTGTGGAGGCTATAATGCATCATATTATTTTTGGGAGAAAGGCAGCTATGAAATATATAAAATTTAGACCGGATACAAATGAATACAAGTCAATACCATGGCTTGAAAGTTTCAAAATGATTTTTAAAAAATTAATTTTTTTTTATTATCTGAAGATTATTTAATTGATAAAAAATAGCACCTATGAGTACATATATTATCGGTATTCAACGATTGATTCATACAAAAGTAGTAACACTTTAATTTTGTGCGGTTGAAATGAAGCTTCAAATACAACTGATTTAGTCTGTTGTAACAGATTCATTACTTCGGACTATTACTGACGGGATGGAATGTGCCAGGCATTAACAAATATTAGATTACTATGTTTCGAAGAACTGTTTACAGTATTCCTATAAAATATTTTAGAATTTTAAACCTGAATTTTGTCCACTTAGCTTGTACTAGTCGAAACACTGTGCGGTAGTCTTCAAGCAGGATTCGTGGTAACTACTTTGGATTCAACTGTAGAATTCGTAATCATTGCAAATACTAAAATGATTACTGCTTTAATCTTGTTGACTGAATTAAATGTTTATAGTTTTATAGATTATAATTTATAATTATAAAATTATTTATGATTTTACAATTTTTTTTCTGCATTTTTATTATATTGCTATACATTTTCCCTTTAATATTAGCTAAATTGATTTCGTGATTCGTGATTCGTAACTTTATATACATTAATTTAGGTATTATACTGACCAGTATTTTAAAGAAACCGGTCGTCAATTTCAGTTTATGCGCATATATATATATATTTACTTACTTCTTGAATTTAATTAATTAATTATTCTATTTTGTGTTGTTATTAATGTTAAACAGAATAAATAATGGGATTGTGAACATTATAATCCGTGGGAACCTTTTGTTTCAATAGCTGCTTATTATCTCAGTTTCGCGCTCGTTATTTTTCCCTTCGTGTTGTGTTCTATTCACTTAACGAGGGCTCTGTTTTGTTCCTGCATTCTTTGGATACGCGTTATTTTAATGTTTTATGAAATCTCTGTTTCTTCCAGTATTATTCTTATTATTATATGTTTATCCCTATTATTATTAAGCATACACTGAGGTTGTTACATAATTAAATGATATTTATTTTCATGAAATACTAATTATATATATATATATATATATATATATATATATATATATATATATATATATATATATATAGCTGGGTAAAATTTATAGTAAAGGTTTTTGGTCCATAACAAACGGAACTTATGTGCCCTGAAGTAACTTCTTGATAGTTTTTCTACTAAATTTGATTTTTTTTTTATATGCTTCTATAACTACATTATATTGAAATATATATTTGTTTATAGGGTAGTTCCCAGCCACATGACTTTAATATGGGAATAGTTTTTAAAAAATTAATTTTTATGTTAGTTCTACTATTAAATTTTTGGGCTCATGACAATATGTTTATAAACATCTTTATGTTTACTATAACACCACCTTTTTAAGTCATTGATACGATTTAAAAAAAAATTAATTGGATATTAAAATATTTATATAGTATTATCAATAAAATCTACCTTATATGTTGGATATGATGAATATTTCTTCGAGACTTTATACAAATTGAAACGTTGATTTTGAAAATGAGACAACTCCATTTTGTAAAAAGATAAAGCTGATTCGTATCACAAATTAACATAATTTTATTATTTTTAATGTATTAAAATAAATATTATTTCGATATAAGTATAAATATTTTATTTGAACTTTATTTGTTCAACAATATTTCAAATGTGTTGATTTTGAAAGTAAATATATACATAAAAATGCTTTATTTTTATTGGAAGATTTGTTCCAAAACGAATAAATTAAACAATTGATGTAATTTCACCTTATATAATTTAGGATAATTAAAACATGTTTTTAATTGTGTTTTTTTGTCGTGGTCTCTAATAGGTAATTAACTAAGTGTGCCGTCATCTGTTGATTAAACCTGACCATTACCAGTTGATTACTATCAACAGCTGTACCCGATGTCTTTGTCGGTTGCACAAGTTAAATTCTATATGAAGTGCTGAGTGGAAGAACATGTTATTGTAAAATGTAGTTGTGAAAAAATTAAATTAAACTAAGTTATACAAATTTAAATGTCTCACTCACATAAAAACTTCTGCAATTTAAGGTTCAGAAAAATATGGTATATTTGTCCAATGCAATTTTTTTTTAAAATTTAATTCATCTTAGGGAATGCCCAATGTCCGCCTAGCAACGCAACAACCACAATCCTTATTACATCTGATTTAAAAAAGTATATAATCGACAGATACGCTCTTCTACTAAGCTCTCCAGTTGTTTAGTAGTTGTTCCAGTATCGCCAGTATCCCTAGCACACTATTGTATAATTTTTTCAATTCATCAAAACTTCCATTTTTGTATAATGGTTATATTGTATACCTTTCTTTCCTTCTCAAATCGCATTCTTGGCATTCTTAAATCATATTCAATTTTAAAGTTTTCAATATAAAATGTTGTACATTGTTCTAAACTGAATATTTTCTTTTCTGTTTTTTAATGTAATTTTCAAACATTTGTTATAAGTTTGTTTTTTTTGTATGGCATGCTTATTGGCTATTCCCTTGCAGATAATTTGGTCTATACTTAAAACCATATCTGAGAAATATATCTAGACTGTATCCTTTCCTTGATCGGGCTCTTGTAATACGAACACCATTACAGTCGTACAAATTAACTATACGTTGTTAACTGTTTTATATGTGTAATAGTCAACTTATAACTTTTACATATACGATTCTTCTGTAGTAAAATATTTCTTTTAATTTTTTTACAAATTTTCATTTATTTTTGCTTTGTACCGACTGTTCTTTTTGATCACCCTGTTTCCTAGTGCACTGTTGTGTTTACCTCAATTTGGGACCGAATGTTGTTCGAAACGGATTCCTCCGAGCGCTCTAATTAGGGAGATGCACGGGTAGAATGAATTCCTAACCAAAATCAATATTTGTTAAAGTGTTCTATTATGTTTTGACCTCAATGGCGGTTCCCGTACCTCTAAGGTATTTACGTATGGGATATGTATGTTTAAACGATGTATGACCGGTGGCATCCATGCAGGTTTGTTTCTAATGTTCCGAAAATTTAAAATTGAAGGAGTAAATATTTTAAGTGGTAAGAAAGGATAATATTTCGGGACTCATTATACTTCCTTTACTGAATAGTAGATAGTTACAATAAATACTACAAAAATGTTGAATATTTCCAAACAGTTAAAAGTTGAATTTGTTTTTTTTATCCTTTTCTCTCGTATTTATATTGTAGTTTGATCGGATGTTAACTTGGCAGGCATTTCTATTATTTATTGTTTTCTTTATTATGACACATAGCGTAAAGAGACATGTACAGTGTGTCATGTCTTGTGGCGTGCCTTGCCAGGTTTTTAAAGCATTAGGCTGTATATCAACAGCACCTTAAAATTTACAACAAATAACCAGACATTTCCGTTAATTTGATTACAATAATAGGTTACCTACGCTTTATTTATATTTTTTAGTGTTACACTTTCTAATTTTTAATTAATAAAATAAATTGATAATAATAATATGTTAGGTTTTAGTGTTTAAAGACACACATCTATGGTCACCAGCGTCCTCCTTCTTTTGGTTTAATATTTATTTTTATTTTACATATAAATATATCTTATTGAACATATTATTATGTTAGTATTTTATCAATATTTTTGTTGTTATCACCCAGGATAGTCACTGTTTTTCTATCAATTCCCAAGCCATGAAAATATGTTTCATACAGGGGGCAGTCCTCCAAGATGTGGGTGATAGTTAATTGCACCCTACAACTTTCGCACTTTGGTGGTGCATCTCTCTCAATCAGATTGTAGTGCGTTAGGCGCTTCTAGGAGCAACTTCTCCTCAGTTGCCTCCCACAGCTGTATCCACGTCATGAGTCCTTGGGGTTTTAGATATTGCGAATTGTCTGATATGGTAAAAACATTTGTTCTACTCGTAGTTAGAGATGATGCTGCTTTCTTGGCTGCTTGGTCTGCCGCTTCTTTGCCTTTGATTCCCACGTGAGATGGTATCCAGACAAATTGTACGAATAATAATAAATTAGTATTAATTAGATAATAAAAATAACAATTACAAAAAATAACCAATGTCGAAAATATAATATTAATAGAATAACAAATATTCTAAAATGAATTTTTGGTTAGTTATGTGAACAATAATAACTGTCAGCACTTTTTTGCCATAAAAACCAAACAACAAAAATATCAAAATTGGCAGGTAGCTCTATACCAAAATTGTTAAGAATATTGTATTACGTTGGTGTCGTAAGCGGGGGAAAGCCTGACTGAGTATGTACGTGGATTGCATATAAACTCCAAAATTTTAGCCAAGTGTTACTGATTCCTCACATCCTTTCAGTGGATTATTCTAAACCAGGTAAACATACAATGCAATTTAAACCCAATTTCTGGCAGATGATGCGCGTGGAAGCCGATGGAATTTTCAATTTATGTTTAGACATTACTTTCCTTCACGTAAAAGCCTTTAACATATCGTTTTTAGAATATCTTATTTGAAATTATATAATTCTGAAAAAAAAGAAGATTTCGAGAAAAACAAAAAATTGGAATATATGCAGCTTGTATTTTGTTGATATTGAAAATAGACCAAATCATCAATGTCATTAATTTTAATCAATTATATTTATAAATTATTAATATACTATTTCTGTACATTTATAGTTCTATAAACCATTTAATAAATTAATAGTTTAACGTTTTACTTTTTTCTGCGACTGAACGACTGAAAGTTATTTTTCATTTCTTAGTTGGACTGAGGCATCCGTTGTGGATTTGTTATTTCCTATTATTTTGTTTTATATTTTGTCTAAGTTAATTTCCTCCAGGAACAACACCGCATAACGGATCACCCTGGCAAGTAATGGGCTGCCACAAGATTGTCATCAGGGAAATTGAAAGGGCGTGGCTATGGGTTGGGTTTTGAGGTGACCTATGTGGCTGCCTTCGGTCTAGCTTTATTAAATTCCGTTATTAGGTGTCTTAGTGCGGCCAGGTGATGCTCTGAAGTTGCGATCTTCTCCTTCATCAAGCGATGGAAGTAATAAAAACTATAGAAAAGTCGGGAAATTAATATATAATTTATTATATGTATTTGCACAGAATATATATTTTCCATTTTTTTGTTAATAAATCAATTTTCGCAATATCGGTTAAAAATTTAATAAACTTCAGCGAAGAAAAATATTTTTCTATTCAAAAAGCAAGAATGTTATGATTAACAAGTTTACGCCTGCATTTTATAAGTTGGCCCTAAATCACTTTTTATTTACATAAGGTTAGAAGATACCCTCTGTCATTAATCAGGTTATGATTTTTCACACCTTTCGCATGGAATACAAAAATATCGGACCTACTGACTTTGATTTGTCTCCCAACGATTACCATCCTAACGTAGCAAAAGCCTGTCCTAACTGCTCCGATACCGGAATAATATACTCGTACATTCCAAAAAATCTAGATCTCCAAAGATAAAACAAAGATATTTTCCTTGGACAAACCCATTCTTGACGAAGCCTTGGTTTTCATTGGTTTTGGGAAAAAATTGGAATTAAAAAAACAGGCGGTTGAGATCGTCACATGGTCAAACTGCACTGCCCTAATGATAGTGAAGATGTAGCTTGAATTTTTGTTTTCTTAAATACAGTATTCCAATTATTTTGTAAAGGCATTAAAGAGGCAGGAACAGTAGCTTTGTTATTTGGCAATTTTTAAAACATATTTATATTTTAACTGCTCACTGACAGTATGAAAAAAAACAAAAAAACAGTGAACTTGACTCTGTCTTATTTTTAATTTTGTTTTAATGTTATGCAAATTTTATATTTGGTTTACAATTGCCTCTAAACTTTCATTGTTACTGTTGAATATAATCATAGTTTTATGTATAGTATAAATAAGTTGGGTTTTAATAATTTAATGGGCCTTTTGTTGGAATTTTTTCACTAGTTCAACATTTATTTAAGGTCTCTTTTTTTCCTTGTTCATATTAATATATTTTGTAGAATAGCCACAAGTCCACTGGTTTCTTGATAATGTTCTTGTTTTCTTGCACTTTTACTTTCATTTTTTCTTATGATCTTTTGTCTTTGTGTTGTTTATTAATATTATTTATTTTATTTTCCTGGTGTGTTTTTTGAAGTTTGGTGAGTGTATATTGAAGTTTCAAATTCCTGGAGTATTTATCAGCTGTTTTTATCTAACCTTATCCAGCTGGGGTCTAGTAACCTTCCTTATGATTCAGTAGTTCCATTTGAGCCTTGGAGGTGGTGGGATGTTTCTTAGATGCATTATTCATGTTTTTTCTTTGTTGTTATTCTCTTTCTACCCTGAAGATGCCTGAATAGGCGAAATATTGCACAGATATTTTCAATTTCTGTTTTAGTTTGGAGACTTAATGGCTTATTTTTCCACTAGCTTAACATAAATAAGTATAATAAATAGGTTATATATTTAAATGTACAACTAACAAGCCAGTAGAATAGGGCTCGGTCTACTATCCTTTCCCTCGACTGTATTCGCCGCGGTCTTAAAAGCCCTATTGTTCAGGGGTCGTTCTCAGATTTAAAGAATTTCCCGTACCCTTCTTTACAGGGTATATTCCCTCTACTTAGGTATTCAATGCGAATCATTATTTAAATTTCAGGGATTGATAAATTATTCTCATGTACACTATTTTTTGTATTTATTCTTATTGTGAGCATTAATACAATATATCTTATTTATTATATTATATTCAATTAGTTGTTCCAATAAAACACGTTTTATTTTATATTATTTATATAGAATGGTAGTGTGACCGCGAATAGCGTTAGTTATTTAAGGATGGGTGTGCCCGAGAAGAATGTCTTGGTTCTCTCTGATCTAGATTTTTTTTTGGAAGTATCTTGTTCTGGTATTGAGGTAGGCAAGAAGTATTTTTGCTATTTTGGGATGGCAATCGTTGGGAAACTAATTTAAGTGAGAAAATATTAAGTAGAATATTTTTGTATTACATGTGAAAGGCGTTAAATTATGTGCTTGCTAACATCCTAACACTTTTTTTTTATATCAATACATATCCACATAGTTAAACATAATTGTTATTTTCCTCCTTTGGTTGATTGATTTGGAAATCCGAAAAGTAACAGTATAGTTATATAGTCCTCATAAACAATATTTATTTATATATTTTTTATTTTGTTATTGTTAGTGAAACTATAAAATCAGAATAAAGTTGTATATATGAGCCAGTTCATTTCAAATATTGGGGATTATTATATCCATTAGTTCCACGAGGTTAATTGGTTTGGGAGATCCGATAAATCAAGCAAATTGAAATTTAAACACCTTAATATCTCTTTGAGCCATAGCGTTGTAGTTTGTAACGCTAACCACTAAACCATAGGTCGTCCCATATATATAAGTATGTTGATGGATCCATTTCAAGAAACATCAACCAGTTACCAAATTTTAAATTCTGATTTTGTTTATTTTTAAAACTTGCCCATTTTAATAATTCCCTAGATTAAATAATTATTATTGATTCTCAACAGTATTAAATACCATTTGATGATGTAACTATATCAATCTCTTCTTGTAATAATTAAAATGTATTAAATCGTCGAAATATGACAATGTAAGAAAATCTACTAAAATTTCTAATTTTATTTTTTCACGATTTCTATATAATAGTAATAATTATAATAATAATATAAGTAGAAAGAATAGTTGTAACTGAGAGGATGAGGGTTGTGAAAGTTGTGAGAGGCGTATAAAACAGGAAGCATTAGGAAGGAGACGCGGTGACAGTGTGACAGTGAGAGAAAGACAACCGTGATGAATGGGCTCTTAGCAGTCATCAGTTACATAATTTTCAGAACCTCCGCAACTTTGTTACAAATGACATATTCCTAGGGTTATATATTATTTATTATAATTGTAGTGATCGACGCCTTGCGATAACATCATAGATTAGTATTTAGAACAATACCTGTTTATATTTTAGATGTTCTGTCATTTTTATGTAGAACTAGCGGACCCGTCGCACGTTGCTGCGATAGGAAATTTTTAACACTGTTGCACTAAATTAAAAAATCTGAAATAATTGATAGTAATTGTTCTATCATTCCCTCATTTTAAATTTTTTTGTTGAGGAAAAGGAATTTTTTTTATTGCAATTTTAAAATTGTAAACGTTTCCCGTTAATTTGAAATTGGCACCAAAAATGTTTTTAAAAATATTCAATTGAAATGAACAAAAAACTTTTAATTTAAAAAAAAGATAAAAAGGAATCTACGTTAATAATTGACGAAGTTATGAAGAAAAAACGATTTTGTAAGTTTTACTTTATTTTATTTTTTAGGGTGAATTTTAATATTTGGAGTTAAAAATTTGGGAATCTTCATTATTTTTTATGGAAAATGAGATCCAATTTTTTTGTTCCAAATATCGCCTGGGACATTTTTTACCTTCTTATCCGGGCTATACCCTTTGGATAGTGTATTCAGACCATATATTGCCTAATAAATTGGTTGTTAATATTTCCCAACATAATTGCTCTTAGGTTATCTTTAATTGCTTGATTTAGAAAAAATAAGTGCAACTGAGATTTTGTAGAACATAATTCTTTGAATCGAAAATTCTAATCTAAAATTCTAACCGCTTGTAATCTTGCTTCTCGCTGCTCACGTGTTTCTGAAGCTCGGTTTTCTTTCGTGCTTCAGATGTAGATCGACCAATTGCTTGTCGCTTGGGGGGGATCCCTTCACTAAAAAACGGGGAAATGTCGGAAGGATGAAAATTAAAATAAATCAATTATACTCACGATGAAATAAAGTACGATCCAAATGAAGAATTCGTGCGAAAAATTGTTACTGTTGACGGTGTAAACCAAGCACGAACTGACATTGAACAGATGAAAGATATTTAAAAAATCTAGAATTGATTTTGGAAAAAAATTGTATAAATACACCATTAGTGGTAAGGGGTAGTGATGTAATTAACCAAAATAAGCCTCAGCTTCTTTTTTTTCTCACTGCCTTCTCAATCGTGCCTTCCTTCACACTTCACTGTCATTAAAATTTTTATTCAAATTTCTCTTCACATATATTTATTTCTTTCGTACGAAATTTGTTCCTACTCTCCCTTTATTATTTACTCGATTACGAAAGAAAAAACTTGATTTGCGACAAATAATTTTTTTTTTCTAGAAATTTTTGAAAAAAAATTTAAATCCAAAAAAGAAAGAAAAACGTTGGTAGAAACCTTCCCTAGAGTGTACTGAATAACTTCCCAAAGTTTCATGACGATCGGATGATTGGTGTAGTAATGCATAAAGGACAAACACACATACATTCATTTTTACATATATAGATTGAAAGTTTCCTTTTCTATTATTTATCATGTTAATATTTAGTCGTGTCAAATTAAAAGTTAGTGGTTTATATATAAACATTTAATGTTATGTTATTTTAGGCTGAAGTTATGAGAGAGCAATATCGATCTGATGGTATGCAAACAATAAATAAGTGAATGATTGATGAATTGTTTCATAATGTCAGTTCTTTATTTTGTTTTTATTTGTAGATATTGAAGTTTCTTTAGTGGATTTTAATTGCATATATTTGTTTTTAAATCGACATAACTTAATCTTGTTCGCATATATGCCTTTATGAAATACCAATAATTAAATAGTCTTTCAATAGTTTGAAAAACGGAAATATTACATTTGGTCTTTATGAAATTCGCGAGGAAATAATTCTGACAAACTTAAAGTTTTTAACTGTCTTACATCACGAAAGTTTTAAAATATATTTGTGCTAAAAAATCTAACCAGTAACTTCTTAATCTGACGAAGAAGTTACTGGTTAGATTTTTCTTTATTTTAAGTCTTTTCGGAATCTAAATTTCATATATATATATATATATATATATATATATATATATATATATATATATATATATATACACACACACATATGGACAAAAATATGAAGGATATACAAATTCTTTATTTAAAAAAAAAAAATGTATTCGAAAGCTTAGCGAACCCCGAAGGTTCGATACTGATACAATCAATCGCACATACTTCAGTACTTGTGCGACTTTTTTCATTTTTTCAAGGTAAACTTTCATTTAATGTTTTCTATTTATTAGTTAATATTAATCAGAGATACTTTTAAATTTATAAATGTTATCGAAATATTAACTGTTTTTCTTATTATCTTTGAATTTATACATTATTTTATTTTTTAGTTCTGTTACAATTATGGAACACTAATGATGCGATTCCGAAATAGTTATTAGGAACCGATGTTTTTTGAAAAAATACGCCTCCTGTTAGATGATATGCGAAATCATTGTTTCATATGCCCAACAAAAAAATGAGAAAAATATGTTTTCTTTGTGATATATACTAAAAACCACTATGCTTGGAGTGCTCCAAGAAACTGTGTGTCAATTGGTTGGAATATTGATAATTTTAATTTTGAAAAGTATTTTTATTTTTAATCATAGGTTTTTATTGTTTAAAATCAGTTCACCACTATTTGCTTATATTCTCCAAAATATTTTTTGATGTTATTTGTTATTTGCTTACTGAAATTTGAAAAGATATAATATATTTTATCATTAATCATTATCATATTAATGTCATATAGCGTTGATTTTGGGAAATGCAAGAAGGTTCATATAAGTAATACCAAGCAATAATATGATTAAATATTTTATTTTGTATTTATTAATGAATTTTTAAATCAGATGGTCCGTGGGTGCAGTATTTTTGCCAGTACTGGGGGTAGGAAACACTATGCCATTACTTGAGGTTTAATAATGAGTTTTATCATTTGCTCTCTTGATGGATAAAAATATTATTTATTTAACTGAGTTTATATCCTATATTATTGTTTGTATCCTTTAACTAAGTTTTATTAGGTATTACTGCATGAATACTGTGGGATCTAGAGACCCTCCTGGGATTTACACAGTCCCTATATAGAGTGGGTGTTCTAAATTGGAGGAAAACCTGGCGGATGAGCATGATTTAGAGAGCATCACCTCCCTGCACTACCGTTTGTCCTAAATATAGTACGTTCTCTCCCACTTATTTAACCCTATGACCCTTCATGGGCTGTGGTAGTAGAGGTTTTCTTTTTATTGCATGTAGTGTAATTTTTCCTTACCTCCTTGGGGAAAGAACAGGGAGTAGATAGACCTGAAGGAGTCCTCCGTGACCAAGCCCGTGGGACAGTGGGCCTTGAAGCTGCGGTAGATCCTCTTCAGTTCGGCCCTCGAGAACCTTGTCGCTCTGACCAAGGCCTCCAGGGAGTCAGGCCTCGCTCTAGCCGACGGCCAGTCACCTTCTTCCCACTCCGAGTCTGTAATAACAATTGATGTATTATTATATTATATTTTAAACTTTATTTATAGATCATGCTGAAGCATATATTGTTGTATATAATAGTTGTTAAATAACATAGTTCAATTAAATCCTAATCATTTAAAATATTACATCTATAAAAAAAAAAAAAATCAACTGTGATAGATACAAAATATAAGGAAAACTCTTATAAATAAAAAAGAACAAAAGAAAATTTTAAAGTGAGAAAAAAGAGTGGATAAAAATAAACCTTAATAACTTAACTAACTAAAGCCCTTGTAATAAAGAGTACAATTAATCAACGACTTTCTAAATAATCATGCTTTACATATATACATGCTTTACTTACCAACATACTTCGCATTAATACTCAATACTTCACTTCTTTTTTTTGTATTTATCAAAACCCTTTGTTTACTTATAAATTATATGATGAGTTATTACAATAATGTAGATAGATATAAGTTATAAGTTTTAGTAAATGGGTCCATTTGGCGATAGCAAATTATTACATACTATAAATTAACTGTTAGGTAAAATAAGTCAAGAGGTAACTATATTACAAAAAAAAAAAATGTGAACTGTAGTGATGGGTAATTAGGTGTATAACTTTCGTACGTTTAGTAAATTGAATTGGAATAATACTTCAATTTGACAATATTTTTCAACAGAATACAAAATAATAAATAATAATTATAATGAACTTAGTGAACTTAGGCTCGATGCTTAATCTTTCAGGGGGAGAATAAGTAAGGAGCTGTAGATTCACTTAAAATGTATTAAGCCTTTTGAGTTTCGGATATAAAAAAAACATATATGACTCTTGATTCTCCATAGGTGAATTATTTTTAAACATAAAATATGCTCAGTTGTTAGAGTCTAATGCAATATTACGTGCAGATGTCTGTAGTGAAGTTTGTAGAAAGTATTTTGGATGTTGCATTGCTACGAGTGGAATTATAATATAGGAATTTAAAAATCGATTTTGGAAATGCCCATGAATGGAGTCCTAGAGGGAAGAGAAAAAAAAGGAAGAAGAGGGTTTTCGCTTCGAAATATTTTATGTAAACTTTTTATAAATTCTGTTTTTATAATATATTGTATATTATTATAATATATATTTACATATAATATTATATATAGTTGTTATTAGTTCTGTCTGCGGTTACTGTCAGAAGTTGAAAAATAATGTGAAATGAAGAATTATTGTGAATTGTTAACAACAAATATGTTCTTTTACTCACATCTTCAATTAAGGTAGAAGCATCAATAAATAATTCTATGTTGCATTTTAGTACATTTGTTATTCATCCCGAATACACGTCGTGTCCGATAATATGATTGTGGGTCCGATTGGGGCTCAGATTGCAGAAGTAGGATCAGATGAAGCATACAAGATATTCTTATCCAAATACTGCAGGATTTTTCCAAAGAAACATTATATTTTTTCTCTACCATTTTATTATTTATTATTTTAAATTTGCATTATATTTTTAAATGATTGCTTATGCTTTACAAAATTACCCATTAACAATTTTGTTGATGACCCATCTAGAATCTTAAGTATTTCTACGAGTACGTTCATGTTTTACCGAAAACCAGTTAATTTGCATCAAGTGAGTTAAGTAAACGAAGCGGGAGCTACAAATGAATCTGGGAGCCATGCATACATCCCAGCTATGTAAAATACTCGACCAACGGGCCATTTTCTATTAGCATAGTCACAGTTGAGCATTCAATTACATGTTGGTCAACTTCTGCTGTTGACTATATATCGTTACAAACTCTATTTTCGTAAGTCAGGATCAGTTATTGCTTTAATAATTTATGTTGTATAATTATATTCACAGAATAATTAAAACTATTATTATACAATTACAAATTTAAAACATCAAATCCTCTCCAGAAGTATGGATGTACAAAGAACAAATTTTTTTCTGGCCTAAAAACCTGATATAGAACATAAATAAAAATCATATAAAATTTACATAACTAACCATTATATTTTTTTTTATATCTGGAAAACAATACATCTATTTGTTAGAAAAGATAATAGAGAGAGAGATAGAGGGAGATAGAGAGAGAGAGAGAGAGAGTGAGAGAGAGAGAGAGAGAGAGAGAGAATAAAATTAGAGACACTAAAAAAAAATCGTATGAAAAAGATGTATGTAGAAAAAACACTGATAATTATAAAACATAAGAAATACTCTTAAATTAATTAAAGGTAGACAAACATTTGATAAAACTAAACTTTAATAATATTTTGCTTTAAAATCCTTGCAATAATGAATGCAATTAATCAGAGACTTTCAAAATGCACTATTAAACAATTATAAAATATTTACCTAAAATAAAATACTATTTAATTAAAAAAAAAAAAAAAAACTGGCGTCCAGGTGAATGGGTATCGGAAAATGGGGCTTACGAATATTCACAGGACAGAAACATGCTGGATTTAAATTTAAAAACCTAATATATTTTTTGAATATTAAAATTTACATACAAGTTTTTTTCAGAATAAATGATATTTATTTTGAAATCTCCATTCATTTCATAATAACTATTCTATGTCTCATTTTCAGTTTTTTGCAGAGCTAAGTATTTTGTGGAACAACCGTGTTTTATAATTTTACTCACATTTAGTGTCACACCGGAATATTTGATTGCTGAAATTTGCTGCAATAATATTTTTCTTTGTTTAAATTTATCATTGTTTGTATGATTTATACAACTAAACTCATTTATATTTATAAATTTATTTAAATAAACCGTAGATCTAAATTTTGTCTTTGATAATCAGATTTACCAAACATAGTTTTTGTGTTTCAATATCTAAACTATCTCGTTTTTCTTTTCTTTTTTTTATAAACTGTATTACTCGTGACTTTGTATGATGATGATATATGATTTACTTTTAGCCTTGAAAATTGAGTAATAAGAATCTTTTTTATACATTAACTTTCCAATATGTAAATAATTATAATAAATAAATATCCCCCGAACATTTTGTTTTTTTATCCTCTTAAGTTATATATGGCCGATGTATAATAATGCTCTGTTCTGTGTCACACGTGCTTTTGACAGACCGAACTACTTACAATCTTATTCTTTTTTTTCCTCCATATTCATATATAATATATAAAAATATATGTAATAAATACGTATCCTTCGTATTTTTATTAATTTACCTTAGTAAACTATACAATTTTTAATGCTAACATGCGGTTAGCTTTTAATTGTTAATATTTTTTAGAATCAATTATGAATTATAGGGAGCGGACTGGCTCAGTGTTAGAGCACGGAGTTGCCATTCCGGAAATCCTTGTTCAAACGCCGCTAAGGGCAAGACATTTTATTTAGTCTGTTTGCGGCCGGAAATGGCTCACGTAGGTTCTGGGACCCTCCTGGGGCTCACCCAGGCTCTATAAAATATTATAAAAATAGGGTACTCAAAATAAAGGGGGGAATCTGGTGGTTGAGTGTGACCTAGGACAAGTCACCTCCTTGTAGAACCGTTGTCCATGAAACAGTAAAGTCTATACCATGTACTGAACCCCATACCTGTTCACGTGTTGTAGTGGTACAGGTTTTTTTTTTAATGAATTATATGAAAGGTGATCTGCAACTACTAAAACGTGATATCTCTAAATATCAGGAAAATATAATGAATGCTAGTTAATGCAGCTTCACATTTAATATTTATATTTTTTACAGAGTATTAATCACTTTGCTTATTATCACTGTTTCTTAACAGCTGCAAACTAATTAATAAAAAAAATAATCACATGCTTTCCAATCATTTTTTCGCCATTCAGTTGTAATAAACAATTAGCACTATTCCTGTCAGTTTTCTTCAGTATCTATATTCTTATTCCTTTTGTCAGTCCAACGAATAATGATTAATTTTAAAAGTATATTAAATTTTAAAAAATAATCGAATTATAAACATGAAAGATATCTGTTTTTATGAAACATAATTTAATTTAAAGCTGTTCATGATAGTTTCGAGATTCTTTTATATAATATTGTATCATGATAAATTTACATGAATTTTAAAAGATAAGGAAATAGGGAGTAGTAGCTATTCCCTGTAGAACTCTTGCAAACAAAATGGAATTCTATAAACATTGAGTTTACCCTGGTTGATTTAAAAGAAGGTAAATTCTCCTCCCGAATTAGGGTCGAGCGACAGGAAAGAAATATTTTAATGCCCGGGGAAATTAAAGTGTGGGAAAAAGGGAAAATTCGGGGGAAGAAAAAGGGGGGAACGGGGTTCCACTTTTGTTTTTTTCTTTAGAACCGAATCTCTATTAAAAACGGGAACCCCTTAACCTTTTTAGCATTAGAAAACACCTTGGAATCCAGCAATTCACATTGCTTTTCTTGAAGTGATTTGGAATCGTCTTAAATTTTCCAACCCGATTGAAAACCCGGGTAGAAAAAGAAGAAGGAAGATCTTGTTTTATTTTATTAGTGCCAAGAAACCCAATGAGCTCAAAATTTCTCCAATGTCTTAAAAAGAAATAGCCGCTATAATTATGATATCAGTATAATGCCTTCAATTAAGACGAACGAGAATAACAAATTTACTTATCATTCATCACGAATTTTTATAAAATCCGAAACATACGCCCGTAAAAATAACTTTTTCTTCATATTTTTTTATTAGTTTCTGGCAAGAAACTAAACTGTTTTCCCCATTCTCACCATGAAAAAAATGGATGTTATTTTAATTATTTGGTGATGTAATAATTAATTGATGGTAAAAAATGCATGATTACCATTTTCAAATTATATTGATGCTATTATAATAATAATCTTTTTTAATGGTTTTATAATTTAAACTTAATATAATATAACGTCAACATAATCTCGATACAGTGATTTGACAGCGTTGAAGCGCATTGAATATTTTGTGCTTATTACGCATTACTTCATTTTCAAAATATATTTATTGATAAGTTTAATTAATGATACATATTATTGGGTACAGATTTTATCGAGTTTTCTTCCTTGCTACGATTCAATGAGCAAATATGAAGAATTTTATGACAGCTCGAATTATCCAATATTATAATGAACTTGATTGATATAAATTGTTAATGGTTCTTTGCGGGGTTTCTTATTTATAAGTAGTTATAGTTTCTTTGTTTTTTGTGTTTTGTTAAAATAAAAATTGTCTAGAATCTTGCGTCAGTACAGTCTTACTTTGTCAACGTTATATATTTTCCCTTACCAGCCTTACAGTAAATAAATTATTACAATAAATTCAAGTTGGATTGAAAACAATGTGCTTTCTTTCAGTTGTTTATAAAAATATCAGGAGATTATCAAGGACAGTTGCAACAATTCATTCTTCTATTTACCCAAATGTGCACAAATAATTCTTTCAATGCTTGTTATGATTATTTTATTCTGAATGCTTTTAAACGCTAAACAAAAATACCGAATTCTATAGATACGGATTCCATTTCAACAGTTTTTTTCAATCAGTTCAACATTTGTTATTTTAAACTAACTTCTAAGTTATATATTAAATCAAATACTTTTCTGGATGTCTGTGTCATATTGATAGATTATCCCTCATACTCCTAGATGGCTCTGTATGTTGTTATTCATTACTACATATATTATTATTTTATCTGTATACTATATATACTTTCATTCTTTACAATACATTATTTTAATATTGTATTCAAATCCCGGCCCTAGGCATATGATTTCTCTTTAAAATAAAAATATTTAGAATAAAGCAATTGGTTTATATTAGATCGGTTCCTATTACACGTTCGTTTTCAAACCAAAGGTTATTTAGTAAAACAAGTTTATGAAATCAAAATATTTACCCTAATTTTCTGTACATTATTTTGTATTTATATGTATCTAATTTTATATTTATATTATGATATATATAAATATATATATATAGTATAGATTAAGTCTGTGATAAGTATTTTAAATGTTAGAGTTTACGTGTTTTGTCAGAGTTTTTGTGTTGTGTTAGAGCTTCTTGCTATATCTTTTTCATTAGTTACTCAGTTGGTGTCCCGAAATACTTCACGTGTATTCATACCAGTACTTAACAAATACTAAAACACATGTATTTCAATAGCAGAGACACCAACCTAGGTGTGAGGTGTAAGGTATTCAGATTTGTAGGAGTCTTGCATTTCAAAACGGGTGTTGTGGCTGAGACCGCAACAAAGATCTCTTGGATTCCTAAACCTTGTGATCTCTCTCCTACCGAGTCAGCGGTTCCCTCAATTTTTTTTCCTGTTTCATGATGTAAAATTAGTTATAAAATATTTTGCAGAGTCAACTTAGGAGTGATAAAAATAATTCATCCCTCCCCCTCATTTGCGAACTAGAAAACAGATGATCTGAAAATGGCGTCACTAAGACCTTCTTAAAATGTATATCTGCAGGAAATGGAGAAACCCCTGATAATGAGCCGTCAGAAGCGTAGGGGACTATGAAATTAAAAGTAAAGTAAAACTTCACTTAGCTGGATGTTCATGGGGCATTTTCTGACAAGACTAGTTAGGAAAAGTTGGTCATTATATTCTGATGCTCTGACTCCATTATTTCATTTTCTGTTATTCTCGGCATTTCCTTTTTACTTTAGTCCCTTATTTCGAATAATATCTATTTTTCAAAACTATTACTACCATAGAGAATTAAGTATAAATTATATATAAATATACTTCCGTATCTGATTAGATAATTTAAAAGTTTGGATTTTAGATTTATAATCACAGAGTAGGCACTAAGTGTGATCATTATTATTTAGTTTGTTGAGGGTAAAATTATCATATCTGATAGGACATATCGAGGGGAACTATCTTATAAATTGAGTAAATTAAGAGCTTTAACCGATTAAAAGCATAATGCATTATAAAGATTACCTTATAATTACCAATAATTACTATAGTTACCAATAGTTACTATAATTATACGCTACCGTTACCCTATAATTACATTTGAGGAAGACAATGGTACGGGTGGAGGTCAGAAAACCTTCTCACAGTAAGAAGAACTGTTTATTTTTAAAGTCAACGTTTCGACTTACACTTCTTCAGTACTGAATATACAAAATACATATAAATAGAAATAAAGCAGGTATTCTCTCTCTCTTATTCGATACTTCTCTATAACTATTCCTTCTTTTTTCTGTCAGATCTACCAAAAGAGTTCCACATTTTTGGTTATATATTTTTATCACTCTTACCCCCCTAGATGGCTCTATATTTTGTTATTCATGACTACATGTATTATTATTTAATCAATATACTACATATACTGTTAGTCTTTAAAATACATTATTTTAATAAGTATGTATCTTGTATTTATATACATATATCTAATTTTATATATATACAGGCTATTTCAACTGCCTCTTCCTTTCCCTTTCACTTACTTTAGCCCAGTAATCCCGCATTCGTTTCCTATGTTGTTCCTTTCTCACTTCTGTCCACACCTTGCCAGTTTTTAGCTTTGGCTTTTGTTGGAAACCCTGGTGTTTTGGGAGTTTCTTCTTAAGCGGTACACGTTTCTCTATGTCCTCGTTAGCGATCCCCACTTCTCGTTGAGCGTTTTCAACCTCTGTAAACCATGCTTCCTTGTATTTCCTGTCAAGGAAGTAGCTAAAAACCCACTTGATCAATCACTTCGGATTCATACCAGCTACGTGTCTGTAGAAAAGAATCCTCCTCTTATGAATGATGTCTGTGATCTTCTCTATATATATGTAGAGTTCACAGTTGTGTCATTTTATATTTAATTTATATTATTTTAACTTATATGTATCTTGTTCCTCACACTGCTTAAGCGGTAGACGAGGATAAAAGATTATGATGATGTATCTTGTATATTCAGCCCTGAAGAAGACCTCTGACCTCCACCAATTTCTTCCTCATATATATATATATATATATATATATATATATATATATATATATATATATATATATATATATATATATATATTTATATTTATATTTATATTTAAGGTCACCTAACATATTCAACATATCATTACATTTATTCACTCTTTTTGCATATAAATTATTTAATCTGAACTTTTTGTTAAATTAAGCCACGGTTATATCCTGTGGAATATACAGAACCTTCTGGGGGTCGCCTCGCCACTACGAAAGCGAGCTTTCAAGGGAAAGAATATACCGTTCGTTGCCCCGACACAACTTAAGCCTGAATTATAGCTTAGAAAATTTTGTTTTAGAATATGAATTAGACTCAGAGATGGGATGGAGAAAAAGAGAAAATTGTGTGACATATGATAGGCGGAACTTAGCCTATTAAGCGCGGAGCCAACGATAATTCTTTATCCCGCTGGTTTGTTATGGCCATCTGTTGGCCGCTCTCCAGCCTCGCTCTTTGTTATCCTCACCAGACACATGTCCTCGCTCTTAAATTTCGATTCTGCCGCAGATAGTTCGGCAACACCCGCCAAATTTGGTTTCCGATTGTAATCTTCGAATATGATCAACTGGAGAGGATTCGCTGAAAGCTTCGTAATTTTTTCGAGGACAGATTGATAAAATGAAGTTAAAGCAATGAGAAAAAACAGTAATATAAGGATAATCCGATAGTAGCGACTCTGTTTTGTTATATTTAGTTACGACGTAACATATAATATCACCAAGATATAATATATATATATTTAAAATCTATCTACCTGATAGAGCCAGGATAGCTCAATTGGTAGAGTTCCACTACAGACTAGAGATCTACACTACAGATATTGTGTACTAGTTTTTTTCTCGGTTTGAAACATTTTAAAAGTATAATAGCATAGACCTTCCCAACTTCTATATAGTGGTTACTTTTAATAGGAGGAAAACCTCGAGAAAATCAGAAATTGTAGAGATTTTACAGTCTCTAGTATGTACCGACCCCATACAATTTCAAGGATCGTAGTGGTACAGTTCATGTTCCTCAGGCCATGTTTAAAAATTATATTCAAGTACGTGATTTAATTCTCCTCATCTTTGTGAATTTGGCTATTAAGGAGCAAGTGCGTACGAGGTGAGGTGAGATGATTCATTATTCAAGCATTAGCGGTTCCAAGTCCAGAACAGTATATTTCAGAGGGTGTGTATATAAATATATACACACTATACCGATATAATCATCTTGAAACATGTTACTGTGAATTTAGATAATAATAATAGATTCACTGAGTCATGAAATTGGGGTGAAGGACATCATTGAATAAATGTCTTATTAGGATTAATCGGTATTAATTTCAAATTGAAGGAAATATTCTTTAAAATATACCTCCCCCCTGAAATTACAACTAAACTTAGAAAGATATTCTGGAATTTAAGAATTATGTTTTGTGTTGATATTATTGATGGGGGAACCCGGTGCTCCCTTCAGAAGAGGCAATCTGTATTTGTCAGGAAGTGGGAGAGAAAGAAATTGAACAGTTTGTTGGGAATCCTTAGGGCACTCTTCGCTGACCTTAACTGAAAAAACCTTTCCGGATCATTCTTCGTTATGATCGAAGAATAGCTATTGATTTTTTTTGCCTCCTTTATTATTTACGAAGTGGACTGTATTTTATAGTTTAAATAATTTTTATATTTGGCATTATCAGTTTTGAATTCATGAATAAATAAATTAAAATTATATTTTCTAGAAATATATTAAATTTTAGGTTTTTATTGGATAGCGGGGTAGCTTATTGTGCAAGACACTCTACTACGAAAATCTGTGTTATGGGTTAAAGCCCCTCTTTTTTTTTTTTTTTTTAGAAAATTAGTTAGTATAATATCCGCCATGGATCCCCTGAAGGTCCTTCAACACCGTTTGCTTAGAAATCGAGACATTAATTTTAGAGATCTTTAACGTATTACATTGTACAGGCTCGGGACACCCAGTTTACGCCCTTTTCTTATTTCCTTGATGGTTATAAATCCTGTTATTTTTTAACTATTGACGAAACCGTATAAGGTTTTATCTAAAATTAAATTCATAATACGGAGCCAAATAACAAATGGCATTTGTTAACAATTTATTAGTTAGTTATTTTAATTTTAAATATTTTTATTTTGAAGAGAAAATAAAAATATTTTCCCGGAATTAGAAAATAAAAATATTTTTAATAAAATCAATAACTAATAAAATAAAATAAATTGTAATAATATATAATGACGTAAGTCAACAAGATCCAAATTAAATAAATGTTCAATGAGCATTCTTCCCCTCATATACATCGCAAATTGAGAGAACGCGGGGACAGGGGATCAATAAAAAGAAAGGATATTTCCATGACCGGGGAGCGAGCCTGATAGAGCCGGGATAGCTCAATTGGTAGAGTTCCAGACTAGTGATCTGGGCGACCCGGGTTCGAGTCCCGGTCCTGGACATATCTTTTCTTTTCAAAATAAAAATGCATTTATTAACGTTTAAAAAAAATCCATAATTTTTTTTTCTAGATTGGCGAATCTACTTAGACAATATTAAACAGTACTTGTCAAATAGGAAGGCGCCATGAAGCCTACCTCCTTATCACATGCTCCTTCATGTAACCTCATCTTATAACTCGTTTCATAGGAGTTATTGGTGTTAGCGATTATTAAATTGTAACTTAAAGAAAACTCTCTAAAATACTTTATTAGCATTTTACTATTACATTTTGTACATTTCCATTAATATGGATAAGAAGGTAGCTATCAAAGGTTGTCAAAAGCGACCTGCTAAATCACGAGTATTTATTAAACATACCATCCACTCTTGTACCAATCGATTGATCCAAAAACTTTATACATACTTTTTATTAAATTGTACTATTAAACATTTCGCTGCACCCGTGTGACATTGCAGTTATTAATACTAAAATACCACATATTGCACTTCTATAATACAACAGTGCTTATTCTGTTTATTTTTCCAGCCTTGGCCTCTTGATGAAGTTGTTGGGCAGGAAATTCCGGGGATCAGAATAGTTTGGGACAAGTGGGCGGTGACTTAGGAACAAACAAGGTACTTTAAGCCCTTAACAAGACAACATAATGGTTTCATAGAGAACTTTGGAGGGTTTGGATTAGGGCTAAGGAGTCCAGGCATCGCCTTAGGCAAACTCTATTAGCTCTTCTAATGGCGCCGCCTTCTTGACGAACAACTATCGTCTGGAGTACTCTCTGGAAGTCATCAGTCATCGATCAATTGTACTCGTTTCGTTTTCGAATAATAATACCTTTTGTGTCATCAAACAGGCCTGTAAGTATTGATCACGTTGGAACATCACATGGTGGCCATTCATCAGTGTTAAAACTATCGATTTATCCCGTAAAATACTTCCTCAATTACCTTTAACATGTACCACTACAGCACCAATAGAGGTTCTTGGTTTCAGTACGTAGTAGAGACCGTAATGTCTTAGATCATGCTCCTAAGCCAGATTTTACCTTCTTATTTTTGGTTCCAATTTTATACAGGTTGGCTGAGCCCCAGGAGGGTCCTCGTCTATCTCCATCTATCTCCGGCCAATAAAAGATGAATTGAATTACAGCGAGATTTGAACCCAGGTTCTTCGACATGGCATTTCAGCGCGCTACTCCGGTACTCCACTTACTGAGTAACCTTTACCTTAGAGAAGTATAGTGATTGACAAAAATAGAAATTTCCATGATGTCAAATTTAAATAATTATTTTTAGTTCACATTTGAAGAAACTGGAATAAACCATTTTTATTTTGAAAAGAAAAGATATGCCCAGGGTCGAGATTCGAACCCGGGTTTCCCATATTTCCGTTATGGTGCTCTACCGACTGAGCTATCCTGGTTCGTACCTCGGTCAAGATCTAGGATCAGTGAAGAGAATGGATATGTCTGACCGAGGTACGAACTAGGATAGCTCAGTCGGAGCACCACAACGAAAATGTGGAAGGTCCGGATTCGAATCCCGGCCCTGGGCATATGATTTCTCTTTAAAATAAAGATATTTAGAATAAAGGAATTGGTTTATATTAGATCGTTTCCTATTACACGTTCGTTTTCAAACCAAAGGTTATTTAGTAAAACAAGTTTATGAAATCAAAATATTTACCCTTATTATCTGTATATTTTTCTCTACGTGATATCAAAATTTTGACCCCGAATCAGGGTTTCGTGATTAAATACATTCTGAAAATGCATTTTTGAATTGAAGCTAATTTTCAACAATTGTGCCCACTAGGAAGGTCTCCGAATTTCTGAACAGATGGAAATCTCTTGGAGCAATGTCTGGGGAATATGGGTTTGAGAGGAATTCAGAATTGTTACTTGTCTTGGGCTACCGAGAGTCCTAGTTTAAACATTCACGAATTGTTCACTCCATTGTAGTGATGGTAAGCATTATCAAATAAGAGAGGATTAATAACAGACCACTACCAAACATAAACATCGTTAACGATAAAAGTCCACTAATTCCAGTTTGAATTTTATAAACAACAATAAGAACGGACATTTCATATGAAGTGATCCAATATTTATATTATTTTATGAACTACGATAGAGTTAGGTGTGGAAATCTGAACAGATCGACCAGACGGAGGAATCAACGCTCCCTCAGGAGCATATGTCACTGTCGTCTGAGTTGAGGTTGTTACAATAAGGGCCTCGACGGGGAGGTTGACAGTGTGCTCAGGTTGCCTAATGGGTCTGCACTATGCGTTTCTAGGGCGGATTTGGAAGCCCCATTGAGGCTAAGAAAGAAAACCAAATTCATAGCAGTTTCTATGTTTTTCTTCTTTAAACCGTTAATTTGAAATATCAGAACACAATTTAAAATGAATTGTTTAGCTAGATATCTAATACAATATCAAATCTTATAAGTTGAGCCTTATCTCGAATAAGTATTGGAGGAGGAAATCCGGGCGAACATCAAAATCAATTCTGGAATATGAAACAATTTAGTATAATTATAAACAATCTAATAAATGCATAGAACTATTTCTTGTTACAAGAAATTAATAGTTTATATTACTTTAAGGCAGTTTGACATTCGAATAAAATTTTATTCGGATAATAAATAATGAATATTTATTTATTATCATTATCCCTTCTATAGATATCGTATTCATCTATAGAAGGGAGTGGGGTCACTCCCAGTGGTGGAGCGTGGAGTGATGTTCCTCTTAGGACCTTTCCCTAGTTAAAATCCTGCTATGGAAGATGTTGGTAGCCGGAGATGGATCCTGTGGGATCTAGAGACCCTTCTGAGGCTCATCCAGACTCTATAAAGTGGGCACCAATAACTAAGGGAAAACTTAGCGGTTGAGCAATATTTCGGACAAATCCCCAGCACAACCGTTATCCTTGCAACAGTCTCTCTTTACCTAGTGCTGAATCCAACCTTAATGGGTTATTAGGGGTAATTTTTTTTTGATTTTTTTAATATTTCACAATTTAATATCTCCACATAATATTAGTTACATATTATATTACTTCTGGGCAGAATTTGACATTCGAATAAAATTTTATTCAGATAACAGATGACGAATGGTTTTTATTTCATGATAGTTTATTCATCTATCAATGATTTATTTTACCATTTATTATCTTTTCATTGGATAAAAAATAGTACAGCTGAAATTAATGTCAGTGGCAGCTACCCAATAAAGTTTTCTCGAGTCAATTTTAATAGCTATACGGTCGTATGGATATATTTATTTAGTATAAGGTATATCTAGACAGTCATGTTATTGGAATTATTTATTTTTTCTTTTAATTATATATATTTTTATAATTTTTTTTAGGATATTGAATAGTTATTCCAGTAAATCGATTTTCGATACTAGTGACGAAGCGATTAAATATGCAATTCTCTTCGATTTAATTTATTTATATTTATTTAATTTATAAGATTGGTGGCATTGGCATCGAGCCTTCGGGTTCGCTAAGCCTTATTATTATTATTTAAAAGAAAATTCATTGGCTTTTCATTTATTTTTATTATTAAAACTGGAATATTTGTTCTGAAGCGGTTCAGTAAAGTTCAGAGCCTAGTTTATGACGTGACCCCGGCGCACAGTGGAACGAGCGTTAGGAGCGTCTGGACATTCATTAATATCTCCGCTTCTGGTTCTCCTAGAATAAGGCTATTGCTACGGTTTAAAAGCTTTTTGAATGGACTATTTAATTATGTGATAAACAGGATAAAACCTTTTAGGATAAACGTGTACAAATTCTAGATTTGATAATGTTAGATTATTTAGTATCAAACATTGTACCATTTATTGTACCAACATACTACGAGAATAGGTACAATACAGTATTCTATGGAAAGACAGATACATAGGTATTAAATAAAGTTACACAAAGGAAAAAGTAACAAACCAAATCATTTAATTATTAAACAAAATTAATAAAATAATTGATAATTACTTTTGTTAGTTAATATACTAGGTATAATTGATACATCAAAACTATAATAAATGTAAGTGCCTATATAAAATTGTTTTATTTAAATAACGAAATAATAATTAAATAAATCAAAAATTAAAAACTTGACGATTTGTTGTAGGGACTATTGCACCTATGTGCACCATTACACTTAAGTCGTTCAAATACCACACTCAAACTAAGTTTCATTGTTAATACTATTATGTTAGATGAGGGTTGTTCGGATAAATGAATGTAAACAAACACTGGTAAAAAAAAGAAAACTTGCGAAAAGTAGACGCCAATATCAACAGAAATTATTTTAAATTAATTCTCAAGGCCCATAAAATAAAAAGAAAAAATCATTTTCTCGGAAAATAGCACCTAGTAGCAAAATCCGACTAATGGAAAAAAAACTTCAAACATTCTAGTTATTTACTGTGAAGGTAGTTTTTTGGGCGATTTTGAGCGATTTTCGCAATTAATTATTTAATTTTATCACCCAATTTTCACCGAAAAATCCCAGACGTTTGAAATAATCCCAAGTTTAATTTGCCTAAAATATCTCATTATGGATGTGTTTTTTTCCAGTAGGTGCACGATTAATTTAATGCATTACCTCAAACAGTGGATTGCTTTAAAAATATGAGTTTTTTGAAAAATTTATATTTCAATTCAGAATTTTTTATATAAGACTTGATTTCACAATAAATTTATCTATGGATTTTGTTGAGAAGAAGTATAAAGTATAATTTAAAATCAAAATAAAGGACACATTTAGTTATTAGAGAATTGGTCCAATGTCCAACAAATGCGTTGGTTCGTTCCACTGTGCGGCGGCACGTGCGACTTCAAGTTTCCATGGAAACTGTCCTCTTTCTCAAATAGCCTACTAAGCTGTAACTCAAGAATTCCCTTGATGTTTATCCCCACATCTCCCCCCTCACCCTCTCCCTCTCTCTCTTTTATCTCTCTTTATTTATTTATATAAGGTATACACTTTATATGTGTATTCATACACATAAGGAGAATACGTGCGAATGGATCTAGATATGAAATTTATTTCTTTGCAGAATAAATGTCGTTTCTTAGAATGCAGATGAATTAAGAAATGGCAATAAATATTCGTCGTTTCGTATATTTTTATTACAGTGATCATAACGGATAGCAATCATTATATTTATTTATCATATTTTATTGATCTATAGCTCTAACTATAGATGATTTTTTTTTCTTTATTTCGCTAATTGGCCATCTGATAAGCCTCACTTTACATTCTGGTATTTCTTCAATTTTCGTTTGCTCCACATCGTCTTCATGAGCTCACTGTGTTTAGCACGACGTTCTGTCCATTTAGCACCAGCTGCCCGTTTCTCATCTCGGAAGGTCTCAAAAGTCTTGATGGCTGCTCCAAAACGATTTCGGTCATGTACATCTTCCTCTCGTATACCCATTTGTTTAAAATCTTTCTTGACGTTGATGTACCACGGCATTGTTGTTTTGGGTTTTGAGTCAAAGATACTGAAGATACGTTTCGTCCAACCGCGAGTCGATCATCCGTCGTATATGACCGTAGAAGCGAAATCTGCGTTTACGCATTATCCTCGTGATTTTCTCTATCTTAGAGTATTGGATTTTCTGATGTAGATGCCATTTTTGTAGTTCGGCCAAGTATGCTGCGTAAAATTTTTCTTTCTTTTCTCTATAAATCTGCGAGCAAACATTTCTCAGAGAGAATGAAGTCATTCAGAAGCATACAGTGGTACTGGTTTGATGACAGTATTGTAGTGTCGTATTTTTGTATTCATGGAAAAACAGTTTTTGTTCTAATGTTGGGGGTGGTTTGGAAAGCAACTTCCATTTTCCTGACTTTTGTTGCTATGGCCTCTTTTTTTTTATTATCGTTTATCTTTTTTTGGGGGTAAAAATAATTTGCCTAAAAATTTTAATCATTTTAAAAATTACTAAGAGGAATGGAAATTTATTTCACTAGATTAATATTAAGAATAAATCTTGTTTTAATTTAAATTATAGTTATTGCCAACAGCCAAACTAAAAAATAAAAAAAATAACCATTTATTTAACTAGGTTAGTATTGTGAACCATTACTTCCAATTGAATTATAGTTGTTTATTTACAAAAAATATCTGAACCACTATAAACCAAGAAGAGTCTTGGGTTCTGTACTTGGTAGAGGACCTGCACTTCTTCTAGGACAACGGTTGTGTTGTGGGTGAACACGTCTGAGATCACGCTCAACCACTAGGATACTTAGAGGCTGATTATAGAGGCTGGGTGAGCCATAGGTGGGTCCCTATAGCTCATAGAGCCCACCCGATCTCTTTAAATAGTTTAAATAAAATCTGCCGGATTTATAGCCGCAACTCAGGCGCTCTGCCCCTGAGCCACCCTGCTCCGTAGAATAATAGTAAAAATAATTATTATTTCAATTAAAATTGTAAATATTGCCACCAGCCTAGTTCTAAAATTAAAATATAACCATTTATTTCACTAGATTAATATTGTGAACTTATATTGTTAGACAATGCCCAAGATGTAAAAAGAAAAAAACAATGTTGTACCAACCCAAAAGTGTACCAACAGATTTATACCGAGATGGATATTAGGATTTTAATTTTTAATAAATGGTAAAGTTCCATAATAAATATCGACCATTATTGGTTTAATAATGAAATCGGTAGATTAGCTCTTTAAAATAATTTTGAAATGTGTTACTTTTTAATACAGAGAGGAAGATAGTACTTTATTTGTTTGCGTTCTTTCAATTTAATTATAGTTACCTTTTAATTATCCCATCTCCACGCCCTTCTTCATATTCGGTTCGTTCTTAATTATTCCATAATAATTTCTCCTCATTTCCTTAATTGTGACTACCAAGGTATGTTGTTGTGTGTATTTTTATTATTTAATTTCCAAGTATCTTTCTTATTCTTATTTTTCTTATTCTCTTTATTTTTTTATTAGTTTAAAATTTATTTTTTTAGATTTTATTTTTCTCTTAGAATCTTGTTTATTCCAATTAATTTAGTTTTATGAATATCTTGTATCTTGTTTATTCATTCCTGAAGAAGACCTGGATCGTTGGTCGAAATGAGGGTTTTAAATAAAATTTTCACTATTGAAGGAATTACTTTTTGACTTACACTCGGATTTTCTATGTTGTATTTTAAGATTGAAAAAGAAATATTATTACACGAAACTGAATTTAAGAAGCTTCTTTGCAATATAACAATTATTATAAATAATGAAACAATTATAACAATCATTTTTAACATCTGCAAAGGTTTTTTTTACTTACCTAGTTAGGTTTCATAACTAGTTAGGCTACAGTATCACCTCTCATAAGCAACGTTTCTTTAGATAATATATCTTTGTACTCGTAAGGTTGAAAGCTGTCTATGCAGCATTTGAGGAAAGTGATATGCCAAGAATTAAACAAGAAAACCCAACCTTAAGACTTTCTCAAGTAAAACAGGTTTTAAGAAAAGAATAGATGAAATCTCCTGAGAATCCTATCAATCAACACCTGTTATAAAGTATTTTAATTGGATGACTGAAATGAATGGAGTACATACATGTTTGTAATGAGATGTCATTTCTGCTGAATTTTCTGCGTAAATGAATATATATTTTAATGTACCTTTCTGTGAAGTAGTGGGTTGATTTCAGTTTGATAACTATTTGTGATGTAATTTAACTTTATGGAAAGTATATTATTTGTGTTTTTATTTTTAAAGTCTAGATTGTCTACTAATATGTCATACTGAGTTTTGTATTACATATATTTTACTCATAGGACTACATCTTGATTTTTCAATATTATTTTGAATTGCAATCATTAGTAAGATAATCTATACTAGATATATTATTGTATTATTGTGGTTGGATAGCGCAAACAATACATACCCCTTAGTGCATTGATACATGACCCGAACACACAGTGCCTGGTGGTGAGAGCGTCAGCTGACAGAGACAACTTCAGCTCAAACAACCGTCAATTTAAACCGATAATGCTCTGTTGGCTTTCTACCTAAAAGGGATACTGTCCCTTAATACTGTGTTATTTGGTTCTATTCGGCCTGTAACCACACAGTTTTTTCCAGTTTAAAACAGTATTAGGGAGAATCATATCTTTGGTTCTAATAGAAAAGTAACATTAAAAGACTCCTAGTAACATGCCTTATTTTTAATCCATTCATCAATGTTTACTTCTGGTTTCATATGGGCATATTCCAAGCTTCCTCAGGGCTTTATGTCTTATTTCCCCCTATTTTGATTATATGTGTATTATATGTTTTATATATATGGATGTGTATAATGGGGGTTTTAACGATTTTTTAAAAAGATGTGGAAATAGAGAGATTGTTTTGAACGTAAGCGTAATAAAAACATACGAACTAATGGGGTGTATAAAAAAAAAATGAGCGTTTCACCTTCCTCATAAAGAAAAGATGGCGACTAACAGTATCTTTCGACACACCACACTCCCTGGCAAGTTCGCGAGTACTTGTGGACGGATTTGACTATACAGCTTCCTTCAGAACCTCATCAATATCCATTATTGGTCCCCCGGAGCCCTTATTCCTTTCGAACGTCGTATCTCCACGACTAAATTTTTCAAACCAACATCACGCAGTGGGCTGGTCATTGACACCTCCCCCTTCATATTTAATAATGTCACGAGTTGCTTCAGCGGCTGTGAATTTTTTTTTCTAGTAATGTCTTAAAATTACGAGAATTTCGTAGGACACTGTCATGTTTCTTCTTTGAAATAAATGACTAAACTGAGGTTTTTTTTTAAGAAGTTCAGTGTTAGTAAACAAGCTTAGAGAATGCTCTAAAAGGATTATTAAGTGTAGGTAAATAATAAATAGCATTAAACTATTTAAAGACTTTTGAACTCTGGATTTTGATAAAACGGTAACTTTTTTTGATACACCCCATTATAAGTTATCCAAGTGCATCAGAATGTATTTAACATTGAATAAAACAGTATATATATATTTTTTTTTTAGCGAACACTTCAATAAATATGATCCTACTGCACAAGTTTATCGATTGATTTTGGAGAATAGACGTATTTCTTTTGAACAAATGTACTTTGTTGGAATGTATTTATTATAATAACTAAGTTGTTTAAGGTAATTTTCTTTTCCATTTCTTCTTTTTATTAGTAATTCCAATGTAATGTTTACAAGTACTGTTTTCCTTTTTTTTTTTTTTTATTGTTCTTGTATTACTTACGATTTCTTTTAATATATATGTCTCTGGCAAGAAACATATTTTATTTTTATAATCCAAAATTGTTATTCTTAAGAGACATTGACCCAGAGTAATGCTTTTTTTCTATTCTAATCTAATCTAAAAGGGAGAAAGATCAAAGGAAATTATTATAACAAATCGCTACCTTAGTATTACAAGGTTGTATGTTACAAAATTGAAAAATCAGAGATTTTGATACCAAATGATTCTGTGGGTCGAAGACTTAGATCTTCAAAACGTCAGAAAATCGCGAACGGGTATCATCCAAAGACCAAAAATCAGAATCTTTGATATAGTTTTTCTCATTTTCGTACGTGTGTATCATACAACTTTGCAATACTGAGGTAGCTTAATATTGCCAATAATTGTTATAAATTACACTCACCTTTAGATGAATAAGTTCTTATTAGTTAATGAATCTTCAGAATAGCATTGTTGTAGTGAAGGACTGAAAGAAGGATAGAAGCAATAGATAAGAAAGGAAACTGGTAATAGAAGGAATTCTTCAGCGTGTGGTTTTCGCTAAAGGCGTTGGTTGATCAGTGATGAAATATTTTACTATGCAATGATGAATATTTAAAAATAATAGTAAACAGATTTTATTGTTGTATAAAAAACATTTGGGTGGATTAATACGATAAATCGGAATGACTGAATTCTAGACGTTTATCCTTCCCGACTTATCGTGTAAACCCGGTTTACCCCTTTAAATAGAATTTGAATATTACTGTGAATCCCTATGTTCATGTAGAGACCCATTTAGAGAACGGGAAATGTTAATAAACAATGTTTAGATATGCAGTAATGAGGACTGCCCACAGAAATTAAAACTCAAAAAGAACTGTTTTTTTTTTTTTTTTAATTTCTAACGCATTTAGCTTGAAGTAGTTCTTTTTTAGGGACAGTTTCTCCTGTGACAATTGTTTTCCAGAGCTTATTCTGATTTACACATTTATTTTACGTATCGTTATTATGAATTAATCACAGGAAGCTTATGGCCTAATTTTGGAAAACCTGTGTTTTGTATTGGAAAATTTTGCGTTCCCATCAACGAAACCCGAGGGTGCTTTTTGAATATGTAGGATCATCAAATATGTTATACAGTCAAGGACATCAGAATGAAATTGATATTGAACAATAATATATAGTAATATTGTGATCTTCTTTTGCAAACCTCTTTTAAGGGATTCAGGTGGAAGCGTGTCTGGAGAAACCTCCCATTGAATGCATTCCTAGCTTGGTTTATCTCACTGTAGTACAATAGATCCCTGCTCCAGAAATGTTTCATTATCTTTTTCGAATTCAGTAGTAATTCGTGTCTCAGTAATGTGTCAGTTTTTCACTATTAAGTTTGGGTCTCCAGCAAGTTAGTCATGGAGATTTTTGATAGTGTCAGTCACGAGTGGTATATTGAGATCTTTTTATAATGATTTATTTTATATAATTATATTATAGGATTAATATTCTATTAGATTATACTAGATTAATATTATAATACATTTGTAATTTTAACAAAATAGAATAATTCATATCGAAATTTCAATACAGTTCACTTAATCCATAAGAAGTAGCGAAGCAATACCAGGTGAACTGCTCATTTTTATGCATAACTAACCTATTAAATATTGAAGTCGTAACCTAGCATCTAGTTAATGCATGCACAATAATATATATACTGTCTATATATCTAAGTTGCGAAGAAGCAGTGCAGTGGAGACAATTTGGATACTACCTAGCGAGAATGTGACCCCGGTCCAGGCAGACTTGATGTAGGTGTAGATCCGCCCCAGCAGCGGGGCCTTCCGCTCACCCTTCGGCCCCTCGCCATCTCCCATCACCTCCCATCTGAAACAGCACCGGTTCGTAGTGGCATGTGGCACAGTGGCATTGCGGGGTAGTGGGGTTTGCCACTCCAAGACAAGAGTTCGCCTCTGCCAAAATGTGAAGTGTTAGGATCTCTATTAGATATTTCCACTTGGGTTCTTATAGAGTTATCAATATTAAAAAAAATATGTTTTCATGAATATACAATAATTGGTCAGTGGGATAGTCTAAATATGAATGCTTGGTGAATTATGTGTATTGTATCATTATAATATATGCATGCCATAGAATCCCTAAAATAACAGGAAACAAAAGTATACTGTGTGGTTGAGATGTGTTTTGTTTACTTTTTGAAGTGAAAACTTCTCTTGCCGCGTTTAGCAACTATTGGTAGGGGATAAGCTTGTCGGTTCGCGTCAGAAAGATGTTGGAGTTTGGCGACACCTAGCAGTCTGTTCATGAGTTATGCAATTTGTTTTAATCAACTTAAAATTAAACTTTTGAATTCGGTTGATAATATTTAACTATTGATACTCATAATAACTTAAAACGCCAAAATCTAGTTGTACTTTTCGTTTGCCTTTAAACATTTTTTTTAAATGGTTAACTATTTCTTGGTTTATGAAAGGATTGAAATTAAAAGCGTTAAGTAAGTATTGCTGAAATTAACGATGAAAATGATGCTAAAAAATAAAAATAAAAACAAAATTATTGATATTTTGTATTAAGCTTGTACAGCCCATCATATGTTTTGATTGATAAATAAACTACTTAAAAATAAATATAATTATTGTTCGGAGTGCTAATATAATTGAAAACTAGACTAATGTAAATAATTTAAATTAACAAGCTTAATATTTAAATAATTCAGGCTATAATTGATTTAGAAGTTAAAAAAATAATCATTATTCCAAAACTTTGAGTTTCACATCTGTCAGAAGTCCTCATGACTGTAAATTTTTTTCAATCTTCAATTTTAATTTAATTTTTTTTATAAATTCTTTTTCTGTTTTTATGATGCCTGAATTGGCAAAATATCGGCAGGTCTCCTTTTTTAGAGGTCTAAAATCTAAGGCTTTTTGTCCGATTTTTTTACCTACATTTGAATATATTATAAAGTGTATGGTCCACATTAAATGATTATGTTTCGAAATTTTTTAGACTAAGTGAAAGATATTAGCAGCACCAGTGAATAAACGGTCAATTCGGTTTTCGTTCCAAATAACTTATGTTATTTTCGTAGTACATATGGTATGATAGCTAAATCAGGTATTGGCTAGAAAGGAGTTATTTTGTCCATTCTTCTTTAATGGCACTACACCCTACGGGGGGTCAAGGCCTCCTGTAACAGACGCCACCAGTCATGCTGCAGCCGCCTTCCAATTCCTTATCCCAAAGATAGATCTTTCATTGGCAACGACGCACTCTGGCCAATGCAATTTGGGACGTCCACCTGGTCTTGTTCCATGGGTCTGTTCGTTGAGGAGCTTCTTAGGAATTAGGTCATCTATCATCCTCGCCACATGTCCGGACCAACGTAATGTCCCCACTTTTATAAACCAGGTCGGCTTCTTGGTACAACATTTGTAGTTCCGCATTGGTCCTTAGTTTCCACTCTTGATTTAGCCACAATGGTCCAAATATTCTTCGGAGGATGCGCCGCTACAACCTCAGTAAAGCCAGCTCTTCATTCTTGGATAGTTCCAGCATTCGGAGCCGTAGGTAATGACAGGCCTTATTAGTGTCTTGTAGAGCTGTAATTTAGTCCTTCTAGACAGAGATTTGCTCTTCATGTGCCGCTGCAGTCCAAAATAGCACCTGTTGGCAGCCACTAATCTTCTGTCTATCTCCAGCTGCATATCATTGTTCGGATTTACGAGCGTCCCGAGGTAGACAAATTCATCCACCCGTTCAAATATAAATTCTCCTATTTGGACCTCAGCTCCTCTTCTCACTTCGCCTCGACACCCCGCCATCATGTATTCTGTTCTATCCTGCTTTACAACCAGACTAATATTTGCTGCGGCTTCTTTAAGAGCAATAAAAGCCTCCCTCATGGCTACAAATTACCTACCTATAATATCTAGATCGCAAGCAAAGCCCAGGATTAGTGTAGTCTTGTTGTTAATGGCGCATACACTCCAGATCTCCTCACTGAAGTCTCTAATGCAAGTTATTTTGTGTGTGTTTACTCCATTCTAAGCCTAGCTTCGAGAATGACACGATTCCGCTTCTCTCATTGATATTGACTAAAAAAAAAAATGCGAATTAAAAATACCTGCCAAAGTTACCCCGATTCAGGCATCATCAGGACTGAGAGAGAATAATAAAAAGAAAAAAATAAATGAAGCAGGTCCCAACCTCAGTATATTTTTGTTTCCTGTTATTTTAGAGGCCCAAGACTATATTAATGGATTTTATCCATTCATGCCTTTACATATATTTGTCTCTTTTGAGGGTTTTTTTCTATGTTACTATAAGTTTGATGCTTATTAATGTATAGGACTAATGTTTATTGTAGTTTCGATCTAGATTGGAATTAGAAAAAATAGAAATACAAAGACTTTAGTTTTTAATATATTTAACGGCGACCTGTGGGCTGGTAACTTATTTTCCTCCATTTTTGGCGCTTAAGCCTTTGTAATTTAAATTTTTCCAATGGAATATTATGTCTAATTTTGTATAAGTAATACTTATACAACTGTAAGTAACATAGATTGAAATTCCATAGTATTAAAACACACATGTATTTTTTAAATAAGTTTTTTAACGTACAATATAGTTTAACATAGACAATGAGATGATTAACTAGATGTCAATGAATTTACAATTTGTTTTTTCCTACGCCCTAAAAAGTGGATCCAAACATCGTCTCTGGATGTAGGGATCAACTATCCCTGTATTAGATTTTAATAAAAAGTTTTATCGCATTCTTCTGTCGAAGTTTGAATAAGAAAGAACCGTGAAGATTGGACATGGGTATGCTTCAGTTCCGTGTGGGTTATTGGACTTGGAACTTGAAGGCGAACAAAAAAAAAGAAAAGTTGTTTCTGTAGCTTTCTTAAGAAAGAAAATCTCATTTATTTTTCCAAGTAAAAAAACTACATAACATCGACGTAATCTAGCTGTGTTTATATGCAAAAGTTATAGCCTGGACTAGTGTATAGTAGTTTAAGTAAAAAAAAACATTTTTATTATGCTAATATTTTTAGCATCTCGTTGTGTTATTCTCATCATATCTATTTATTTTCAAATAATCAGGGAAAAGAGGGAATGGGTTAGTTTGAAACTAAAGCTTACAGAATATCGTTTACAAATTACAAAGATTAGATGATTCTATGATCTGCAAGTAGTATTGCATTGTTGGCAGAGTTCAGTCGTTTCCCCTGATTCTATTAATCAATAAAGTTCTGGGTAAAATAATTCCAAAACCATCTCTTTTCAATTACTCACGTTGAAATAAAAAGGATGTTTCGAGACTAGGTTGGTCTCATACTCACACTATATACCAACCTAGTCTCGATACTTTTCATTTTTATTTTACCCTATGCATATATTATGTATATTTAGAAATTTTCAATGTAAATTCCCTTCCAAAGTTTCCTTCTGCCCAAATTACGATATATGTCTGAGCGTAGTCGATGAATATAGCTCAAAAGGAAAGTTTTGTCCTAGACTGATATTACAAATATAATATAATTATTTATCTTAAATTTAGGTATTTGGCAAATTTTTAGTCAACACCTGAAGGCAATTGTGCTGCAGTGTGATTGTGAATCAATTTGGTAGTTAACTAAAGGATTAAACTATATATTCTTTAATTAAAGATAAATCTCCTGAACTGCATTAATGTTCGATACCATTGTATTGTGTACAATACGGTAAGTGTAGCTATTGTTTGAGATAGCTTTCTATGCAAAATTTAAATGAAATAATTGAAATTGAACAAGTTGAATTTGAATATTATAAAAACTGTGGTTTTGTTTATAGTTTAAGGATTTAATACTGGTTGGCTGTGTGATATAATAAATTCATTTCAATCAAAGTGCCGCACGGCTATAAATAGTGCAATAAAATAAGAGCAGTAGTGTCTTATCCGGGGGAATATTTATTTGTTGGTAGCGGCCATAAAAACTCGAAAAATTAAACGTTCAAGAATAAAATCACGTACAGACGGAATAGAAGTTGGTTTGGTTCACTTATAAATTTATTTGTTATGCGATACAAAAAATAAAAGGAGACTTCAAAAATATGGCTTAGTCTTCCATGACAACCTCTTTAAGAAAATTCATAAAAAATAATGTTTATATTTATAATAAAGGAGAATGCTAATCCTGTTTTAGGGAAGCATTATTATTAGTGCTCTACTTAGAGTTTATTAGGAGTAATAATTATAATTGTTTTCATTTACATTTTTTGCCATATAAAATTTTAAAAATTTTAGATATCTTCTAGTTTTATACAAATATTGAATGTTTTCATTATGAAATTAGCCCTTTCAGAGTAACTCTGATGAATCCTGATGATTTATATCTACATAATTTGAATTGTCTTTGTAAAATGTTACAAGCTCAACACTTCTAACAATGTTATTAATAAATTACGCAATTTTTTATAAGGTAGTTTAGTATAAAGATAATCTACGATTTGTCTTTCTCTGTATAATGAAGGTCGTTTTAAAGTTTGGTATTTTTCTTATATTATTTTAATCTGGTTTAGAACGATTTACTTCTTTATATTTATTTACGTCTTCTATACCATACTTCTGGCTTTAGCTTGAGCCCACTTAGGATTTCCATATGAAGAGATATGTCCTGATTCAGAAGCCGGAAGGCACCAGCCACACGAGGCATGATATCCGTGCATTGGACGTGGAGTGCTCACTGCAAACAAACATTCAGCATCGACCCCCCCAGATCAATCAAACTCGTACGAAGTCATCAGGCAGTTGCCTTCGACTCCACAAAAACAGTTTGGTCCCGGGCGTTTGGAAGTTTAAATGTATTCCAAGGTTTAGGATGGTGTTTCTAACTCTGTTATACGAGAAACACTTAGAAGCCTGTTTATGAAGTATATATTTGTATTATTTCCAATTTTAATGTCTTTACTAATTGTGAACTTGTTCATTCGGTGGAATATTTTTCTTATTATTGTAATTGAAGCCAATATTTAAATTGGTTTGTACTAATAAATGTTTAACTTAATATTAACTATTGACATCAATAAGCTGTTGGAGAAAATCATCACATTAAATCAAAAGTGGTAAAATATCATTTCAACCTTCTGGGTTTATTTTTACTATTTTTTTTTTTTTTTTTTTTATCTATAAGATTTGCAGTAAAATTATTTTTCATTTTTAAATATTTTTATTTTGAAGAGAAAAGGTATGCCCCCGGCCGGGATTCGAACCCGGGCCCTCTGTCTTACCGTGACAGGACTCTACCAACTTAGCTACCGCGGAGTTTTCTTTGCTCTTCAAAATAAAAATATTTAAATTTAAAACAACTAACTAATAAATCATAAACAATTATAAATAGTAATATGACGTATTTCAACAAGTTCCTAAAATTAAAGTAATCTTCAAAGAACATTCGTTCTCGTGTATACATCGCAAAACTTGCGAGAACACGGGGACAATGGATCAGAGAAGAGAAAAGATTTGTCCCCGGCTGGTATCAACTCCGGTAGCTTACTTGGTAGAGTCCTGTCACGGTAAGACGGAGTACCCGGGTTCGTATCCCGGTCGGGGGCGTATCTTTTCTGTTCACAATAAAAATATCTAAAATTAAATTAACTAACTAATAAGTTATTAAAAAAATTTCATTTTTCTTTATTTTTTGCCAGTTTTGGGATTTTTTTCCGACCAGATCCTAGTACAATCTTAACCGAAACTTTCTAAAATAAACAGTAAGGTTAAAAAACGTGTTTTGTATCTCAGGAACAAGCACGTCCATCCAAGTAAGTTTATAAAATATTTTATTTTGCATTATTTATCGTAAAATTTGTCTCATCGGTTATTAAAACTAACTAACAAATTAAATTCACACTTGATTCAAGCTATCACTGAAATTACACGGATTTGTATACGTCAGATTAGTGACATTTAATCATTGCATCAATTTATTTATTTGCTTTTTTGTTTCTTATATATACTTTTTTTATATGCCACGATGGCCGAAAAGGTATTTTTAATTTGAATAAAGCTTTGGATGTGACAGCTGTGCTAAATATAGTTATGTGTGATACCAACGATGAGATTGATCAATATAAGCGTTTTACAGAAGATATAGAAGTTATGGAAAAATAATTTTAAACTGGTCTTTTGAGCAATGAATTTATTTATTTTGAACATTTTTATGCAAGTAACGAATCCCGAATGCAAGTTTGAAAACTGAAAAAATAAAAAAATACTGAGAAAAAAATACCGCTTAGGCTAAAACTTATTGCATCTGCTTGCCTAACGGTTCAGACTCTGCCAGAGTTCAGACGAGCAACATTACTTACTCCAAGTTTATTTGAGTGGTTGTATTATTTATATTTGTGTAGAAATTGTTCGCTCAACAATACTATGTCGATTTTTTAAATAAAAGTACTCAATGTAGTACTTATAAATAACTGTGGTGACTTCAGGACAGTAACAATTTTTATAAAGTTAATGCTGCGACTTAATTCCTCATTGGCGGTGTCTCATATTGTCACCAAGTCTAATGGTGCGACTTTTTTTTCAGGCTTATAGGTAATCATTGTAATCAGATCGTGTTTAGAAATAGGCAAGTGATGTACAGTCATTTGATTAATACTCAGTATTCATTGGAAATAATGCGACGGTACTTTTATCATTAATTACTCTGCAGTTTTAATGTTTGAAATTATTTAGCTGAAAATGTTTAGAGGTGTATCGTAGTATGAGATCAAACTCAATCTTCAGCACACATCAACGCTTCACTATCGCATCTACCCCGTTTCACCATAATAATAGAGAACTATTTATTGTTGCTAATAAATAATAAATTAGAGGTGACACTATCAGATTGTACCAGATGTTAAAGACTAAAAGAAGGAGATGTGATAAGGTTCTACTAAACCTAGTCCTGAAATTGGCTACAATAGTAAAATCAGATTTACCAACAGAATCGTTTGATTAAATGCAAGAACGTTTGAATAAATAAAAAACTAATGCCAGAGAGTATCAAAATTAAACAAGTTTTGAAACCCCTAATGAGAAAAATCGATACAAATAAAAATGAATCGCCAAATGTGTCGTTAAGCACAAAACCCGAGAACGGCTCGACCGATTCGGCTAATTTTTTTCCTTACTTTTGTTAAGGCCCAAAGAAGGTTCTTACGGAGAGAAACTTAAAAATTATGAGGGAAATAATAAAAACAACACTTT
The DNA here is from genome assembly GCA_964056705.1 of Troilus luridus. Classification (NCBI taxonomy): domain Eukaryota; kingdom Metazoa; phylum Arthropoda; class Insecta; order Hemiptera; family Pentatomidae; genus Troilus; species Troilus luridus. Next base: position 27,155,185 of record OZ057414.1, read on the forward strand.
TCTTATCCATTAATAAAAAATGTATAGTTCAGTGAGGAGGTCTAACGTAGAACAATTACAAATTTTGTTTCATCTACAAACTTCTGTAAAACAGCTGGTAAAACTTCTGTATGAGAACATGCGAGATGTTTTACGGTATATAATACAGTATGGATTGTATATATTATATACACACAACAATTTAATGATTTAGTCAATAACATGCATATGCACCGATAATGTTACAGTGATGCTAGAGCAAACTCTGATTCAATCCCACGATGCAGTTAATGTATGCTGACTAGATATGAGCGCCAGGATTGATTCACTGAATTTAGTATCCCGTTTATCTTCCAACCTAACTGTTTTGTGGATGAATATTATCTTCAATATACTGGCATGCCCTTCGAGTTTTTGTATAAGATACCTTGCCTATTATCATTTGTCACATTTTTTTCACATTAATTAGTGTGGACAATAGCTTTTGGAATTGGCAATTCAAATGAACTTAAATCGCGCGGTTCATTTGACCACTCAGTCTGATTGGCTGGACGAAGAATTGTACGATGTCCCTCATCTGAGTATTGGCTAAGGACAGTCAGGTGGACTCAATACTACACGAGTTACGAGAACACTTGTTAAACGAAAGGAAAAACTTTTTTTTATAAAATTAAGAACATTTATAAGTTGAACGGAGCGGGGCTGCTCAGTGATAGAGGGCTGAGTTGCCATCTCGGGTTCAAATCCGCCCATGACAGATAAGTTTTATAATCTGATAAGAGGCGTAGATAGATAATGTGGGATCTGCAGAACCTCCTGAGGCCAACACAGTCTCTGTAAAGTGTGCACTTGAAAAAGGGAGAAAAACCTGCCACGTACGTGATTATGGAATATTTGCCTCATTGTACATATGTTGACCTAGAAACATTACAGTCTCTACCACGTACTGAACCCAGAACTCTTCATGTGTCATTGTGCTACAGGTTTTTTTTCATCTATTGATCTAACTCTTGATGATTTCTTTTATTATCTAATACCTTCTCATTGGATAAATATAATATGGAATCTCTAGAATTAATATTAGATTCCCATAACGTTTTTTTTTAGTTTTATTTGAAAATATATTCACTATATAAGCGTATAGGTACATTTATTATTTTGTTTTCTTTATAAAATAATCGAGAATATTGAAAAAAATTCTAAATTTACGAGAATATTGATTATTTTATTAAATAACATATTTTAATTTTAAATTATTAATTAAAACGTTTCTTTGAATATATTTGCAAAATATAGAAAAAATGTACTGTATTATAAAATCATGTGCATGACTTAAGACTGACATTTTAGTTTTCTCGGCCGTTAACTTCCTCGTACATTTGTTGTCCTAGAAACAGTCCAGTCTCTACTGAGTACTGAACCCTAGGCTCCCCATGGGTCGTAGTGGTACAGATTTTTTTTTATTAGTTAAAGGATGATTTGATTAGTGGAAGCAAATAAAGGCACCATATTAAGGATACCTTTTCTTTAAATATTCTTCGACGCTTTTTTATTCAACGCTAGGTGGGAGCCGACCATATAACTTAGTCGGTAGCTGGCGGAACAGCGGCAGGTAAACAAATTTCCTCCCAACCTCAATATTTGAGGCGGGTGCTTCCTTCGAATATGTCTTTGAGCTTCCTTTGCCAGATATTATTGAAATATTTTTTATTCTAAATTTTTGCTTTTATGATTTAATAAAAGCAACACAACAATTAAATGAATAAGCTATATAGAAACAGGCAGGTGAGAAGAACTAAAAAACTTGTCTGGAATTATTTCAACCAATGGAAATAAGGTTTATTAGAAAGGTAAAGTGACGCACGTCTAAAGAAACACAGTCAGAAATCCCAAAATAACATGCTTGTGAAATTATTGTAGAATATTGTAGATAAGCATAGGTTTAAATTGTCTGGACATTCTTTGGGTAGCATACGAAGCCATGACCGTTGATACTGTAGGCTAAAGAAGGCCCAGGTACACTTAAGAGGAGGCATTCAGAGAAATCTTTCAGAGTCGATAAGGAGATTGAACCAACGTCCATCGCAAGCGGCTTTATAAATATAATAAAATATTTCTCGCATCACTGCAGTAAGGAGGGTTGGAATATTTATGTACTATATTATAAAAACATAAAGTTAATTTAATATAATATAATAACATAAATCTGATTGTAATGTAATAATGCATTTAAATAAAAATTTACATATCTATATACAAAACAAAAATGTATGTAATTTGTTTATTAAGGTTTATTGCTGCGTTTAACAAACATTTTTTAAATTTATCGTTTACCGCGACGGTTAAAATTGTAAATATTCCTTATATTGCATCCCCTACATGATTCATTTATAGCATTAATAATTTGTCAAATGAATTTGTTCTTCACACATTACAAAAAGTTCCACGTGATCCAACATTTTTAACAGTATACGTATTACTAATAATCATTAAAACTAATAATAGGTTCAAATTAAAATATAAAATTCAATGTTCCAAAACCTATCACGTCCATAAAATGCAACTTAAGACAGAAACCTGTGAGTACATATATTTACTAATATATAATTAATATAGAAAATGATTAAATTAATCGTATTAAAATAATTATGTAATTAATTTTAATTTTTTTTTATGTATTAAACACACTGCCTTACTTTACTTACTAAAGATCTTATGTATTTGTTGAAGAATCAGAGGTAATCATTTACCATTTTTTGTCACACATTTATAAATTATACTTTCCCGAAATTTATTATTATTTTTATATTCTATCTTAATGCCTTATCTTAATTTAGTTTCCCTAATCTATACGTTATAATACCAATATTCATTTGAAAGTTATTGGATGATAAAGTCGAATTTGAATGGTTCGATGATCTTCCGGGACAAAAGGTCAATTGAAGGGGAAATAATGATATTGCAAAGCTTTATGTTATATCCTCTGTTGGAAGGTTAATATTAGGAAATCTGATAATGCGCAAGATTGTATAACACTAACAATATTGTATAAACATATTTAGTTTTTACTCGAAAATAATTTAGTGTAACAATATTAATTGTTTCTGAACACAACGAATAATGATAGGGTCACCTGTGGTGTAGTATTTAGCACATTCTTCTATGCCCTAGGACCAGGTGCGTTAGGATTTTTTAACGGGATGCTTGTCTTCGGAGAAGACGTAGAATGGCAGCCCTTTTGTCAGTTACTCGTTGTCAGGTACTCGTTAAAGACCTCTATCCTAATTATACCTATGTCCAAAGATCATGAAAATCGCTAGTTTTCCATATTCTAATTAACTTTTAAATTTTTAATTAATTAATATTCAATATTTATGATAACTAAGTATGTTCTGTTGATTTAAATATGTAATGTTTAGTATGAAATTCAAATTGTCATTTCTTCGTTCTCCGTCCTTATGAAAAAAAAAAACCAAAAACACTAAGCTGTTCTTCTTAAGCCTAAAATTGATTTCTTATATCAATACTTAGGTGCTTCCGTACACTCGCTTTTTCTAATGTCATATGCGTCTTCTTTTAAATATTTTCTATAAAAATTATAGACTTGAGTTTCAATATTTTACGGATTACAAAATAGTTAATGAAAAATGAAAACTAAAACAAAAAATACAATAGGAACTAGTAGTTTTATGAACACTTCGTAGATCAATATATTTTATTATTGATTTTAATTTGCGTCCGTTTGTTTCAATCATATCTTTTGAACACGGATGTTGCTTTAATAATTTTTTCTCTGTTATTTCACGTTGTTAGCTGGCGGAATTGGACCTTTACCTAATAGGTTGTTTTTTAATTTGTAAGATCGTCGATTTTATTATTTTAATTTTCATCAGCAAGTTAAGTAAATTGGATCTGTTGTTATTTGTTAAAATTGAGGTTTAATTATGGGTTAAATTATTTTCCTTTAGCTATTTTTCTTAGTGGAGCTATAGCTTGATATCTCTTAGATCGATAAAATATCAAGAATTTATATTTAAACTTTAAATTAATATCCATTAATTACCAAACTAATGAATAAATATAACGATAAGATAAACTTGAAATGAAATAATAATTTTTTTCCTTTTTATCTATTTTTCTTACTCTACTTTTCAAGATGCTTAGCCGAGACCAATCGCTCCTTACAGACTCGAGCCCACAGAATGAAATTAATTTTCTTCAGCCGTGTGACTTGAATAAGTTATCACATCGTCTGACATTTCTGTCGAACCGAAACCACAATTAATTATATCCACTGTAACAGTAAGAGCTGATTATAAGATCTAGTTATAATAAATGATCTAATACAGCCTTGAATAACAATGGGGTGATAACGGAACTCATCTCTATTGCCCCACTTAAGTGCTCTAATTAATGAATGAGATTATTATATTACTGTTACGATCTGGAGTTCAGAATTTTATTTTTATTTTTATTATTCTAAAATCCTAAACGCTCCTTATTTTGTCACAAATAAAACCATCCATAATGACCTTAACATTCCATATGTTACCGATTTAGCCCATTCCAGATACCTATCATTCCATAATAAACTCCAGGTCCATCCAAACCTACTAGTTTCCATCCTTGCATCCAATTCCATCCCGGACAACCCTCCTAGGCGTCTGAAGAGAAGATGGCCTCGGGACTTTTTTTAAATAATTAAAAAAAAAATTATTTTATTGAATTGAACAACTGTAATACATACATCTAGTACAATGGGTATATGAATAAATAAATACATGAAAGGACATGTAGAGGCACTATCCATCTAATTACATTTCTATTATAGAAGGTCCCGAGGCCTTCTTCTCTTCAGACGCCTAGGAGGATTGTCCGGGATGGAATTGGATGCAAGGATGGAAACTAGTGTGCTTGGATGGGCCTGGAGTTTATTATAGAATGATAGATATCTGGAATGGGCTAAATCGGTAACATATGGAACGTTATGGTCATTATGGATTGTTTTATTTGTGACAAAATAAGGAGCGTTTAGGATTTTGCGAAGGATTTTGGATTACAAGGATTGAATACGAGACCATAGTACAATTCCGTAAGTCCATATAGGTCTTATAACAGTCACATAAATAAGTTTTTGTGATTGATCTGAAGCTTTGAGCGTTTGTCTAGTATGTGTTGAAGTAGTCGGAAGGGTCTAGCTGTTTCTTGTATTTTCAGTCTTGTGTGAGGGTTCCAATTAAGACGTTTGTCTAAGTTGAGTCCTAGGTAGCGAATCTGTTCAACAGGGATAATTGGAGTACTATTAAAAGATACAGTAGGACAGGAAGTCATGGGTTTTCGGCGAAGGGTAAAGGTAATTGGACGGGACTGGTTGGAATTGATTTTAATTCTCCAATTCCGACACTATTCTTCGAGGCTTGATAAATGTGATTGAAGGGATTGGGATGTAATATATGGGTCGTTATTAACTGATAACACACATGTGACGTCAGCATACGTGGAGATGAAGGTGATAGGATGGGTTGGAATGTCAGTTGTATATACTGTGTAGAGGATAGGACCGAGGATGCTACCTTGAGGAACACCAGCAGACTGGAAATAGAGGGACGAGTAGGAACCGTTATGACTTACTTTAAATACAGACGTTTTAGTATGAGTTTTTTGAGGATCTTGCCCATTATGGGTAAGAGGGAGATAGGACGATAGGAGGATGGGAGTTCTGAAGGCTTTTAAGATTTTGGGATCATTTTTACTATAGATAGTTTCCATGTATCAGGAAAATAGGTAGTACGGATTACAGAATTATATATGTATGTGAGGAATAGGATAGCTTTTCGAGGAACGAATTTTAGGATGTAAGGTGTAATTAGGTCATGTCCAGGAGCTTTACGGGAAGGTAAACTATGAATAATATTGGATATTTCTGACGGATGAAAAGCCTTAGGTGGGAGAGTCATTTGGAATGGGTTATCCAGTTCTGCTTCAATACGCTCAATGTGAATAGAATTGAGGATATCAGGGTGTGGATTAATGGATTTGAAGAGGTGTTGGGCGTATATGTGAGATTTTTCTTCATCAGATCTGGACCAAGTTTGATTTTCATTAAGGAGAGGATTATTATAATCTTTGAAGTTAATGATCTATTTTGTGGTCGTACGTAGTGATTTGTTAGTAGTCGCTTGATTTTCAGTCACACTAAGTAAATTTTGGATTTCGTAGTTTCTAATCTCCGTTTTCAGTTTGTTAGTCAGTTGGGTGTAATACGTTTTATCTGATGGGTAACGAGTACTGTGCCACTTCGATCTTGCTCTGCGTTTTTCGCTTAGCAAGATGCGAAGGTGCCGCGGCAGGTTAATCTGTTGTGTCAAATTATTTCTGTTTATGGTAGTGTTATCTTTTATACTGTCTGTTATTGTTGCTGTATTTCTATTGCGCTGTCAATGTCTTGTTTAATCTTGAGTGGAATCCGTAAGTCTAGTTTGTTTTCCAAATCGTTACTAAATTGCTCTCAGTCAATTCGTCCTGTGATCAATGAAGGAGAGGAGGGCTCAGGAATGAAGGTTGAGTGTAATGAGAGCAGAAATGGGCTGTGATCTGAGGAGAGGTCATCCAGGGATTTGATTAATACAGGGGGAGGAGAAATCAGAAATTAAACTTCCAAACGGTTGTAGATTACCGTAAAGAAGTGAACGAGGGTCAGTTATATCAATTCAAAAATTTTAATTACGTGAACATTATTAGAATGCAAATAGAAAAAACCACAAGCAGAGCCTTGTGTTTCAAATCTGGTGTAAAATCCAAACAATTATCAGTCGACGTTTCGCCTATTCAGGCATTATCAAGACACAATAAAAAGTAAGTTCAATCACATCTCAAAACAGAAGTGCAATACATCCCAACGAATAATCGCTCAAAAAGAGAGCGATTATTAGGCATTATTAGGCATTATGAGCCTTTTTGAGCGATTATTCGTTGGGATGTATTGCACTTCTGTTTCGAGATGTGATTGAACTTACTTTTTATTGTGTCTTGATAATGCCTGAATATGCGAAACGTCGACTGATAATTGTTTGGATTTTACACCAGATTTGAAACATAAGGCTCTGCTTGTGGTTTTTTCCATTTGCATTCTAATAAAATTTAATGTTTCGTTTTGAGTTTCGGCTCTATTTTAGTGAACATTATTATTTGAAGTTTTTAAAACTAAAATTGTTGATTGTCAGTAATATAATTCTTTATTTTTTTTTTTATTACAATACCTACATATCTTGTAATTTTTGTACATTTCATACAATTTTCATTCTAACAAGTGTGTGACGTCCGAGGATACAGTCAATGAACTTACCCCCCCCCAAAAAAAAAACCACAACCTTAATCATGGTGTATTTTAATATTTATTTAGTTGCTCTTATATTGTACATTCCTCTGCCCTATTGATGTCTTAAAAATTAGACCAAAGCTTTGGCAAAAATAAAATAAGTTGTATTTATTTATGTAAATTTTTTTACTGCACTCCTCGGCCATTTAAAATATATCTGAAGATACATCCAGCCAACAATTTCCTCATCAATTTTTATTTTATGCATCTACCCAAATCTTATGCTATAAAAACATGGAATAGTGTGTAACAACGACAAAAACCTATAGAAAATGGGTACGATTTCAAAAAATTAAAGCGAATGTATCATATGATTGTTTGTTGGGCATTGAAAGGACATTTCAACCTACCATGCCCAAGATGGTATCGGGGTTCACAGCTGGTGGCCCTAGGATCTTTAAAAAGGAAGTAAGCAAATCCTTGGTTATGCCGTCCTTCGAAAGGAACGTAAGGCGATTTAGACGAAAGTAAGGGGGTACGGAGGTTGTGCGATGTCAGGTACTCAATATAAATCCCTAACCTAATGAAAACTGGATATGCAAAATTTAGAGCTCCCTCTGTAGCATCGTCCGATTAGCTATTGCAGCATAAAGTGACATCAAATAAAACAACAAACCAACAATAAGACCTTTCGGGCAAGTTTAAAGTGATTATAGCGTGTGACGTAATATCACTGAATATTATTGTTACTTTTTATTCTCTGTAATCTTTAATATTTAGGAATCTAATATCAGAATTCTTTTCTTAAACTCCTTGTTGTATGTTACTATTTTTTTGTCCACCTCTCTTCTTTTTTTTAATATCCTTACGTTTTTTAATATAATTGTGGAAGTATTTATATGTTCCTAAGTAAATAAGGTGTATATTAAGAAAAAAAAAATCTGTATTGTAATTTTTTACATTAAAAATTCTTTTTTGTAGCCAAATATTCTGATTCACCTGACTCTAAAGTTGATATTTATAAATAAAAATGGTTATAAATGACATTGTTCTCCAGAAACCTCAACGATAACATTTATTTTTAATTATTTAAAACTTTGACTTAGATAACTCCTAGATTGCGTTCTTTTCTAGGAGGCCAACTACGAGTCATCTCGTCCTATGTTTACTTGCCTTTTGCTGCTATTAAACCCGATCCACTGTTAGATTAAACCCGATGTTAGAGTTTTTAATAATATAATGTAATTAAATCAAATTCTCATTTTAGGCCAGATTCCTGAAACTTGCCGTGGCAGTCAACGTATTAAGATATATTTTTTTATTATTATTATCATAGAAAAAAATCATATTTTTAACTTATCTTTGTTTCATGAATTGCGTTTTTAAACTATGATTTGCTTCTACAAAGATATTCCCTGGGACAATCCATTCAATATATTCAATTGACAAGCAGAGGAGCACTTGAGGCCTGGAGAATGCTATTTGGAACGTCTCCCCAGCTCTCCAGCTCTCCTGCCCTCCAGCTGGTCCCACTTAGGCTGCCTGTTGCAGGCCTTCCACTTCTTGTGAGTGCTTCTCAGGAGGACATGGTTCCTTGTCCCATCCCACAAGTTCTCTTCGTATGCATTTTTCACGTCTCGGTACAGGGAAAATATATTTAATCCTAGTCGGACGCTAGGTTTTTATATCTCATCCTTACCACGTTTTTATACATGATTCTCACTATCTGGTTCTTTAAATATGCGTAAACTTTTCAGTATTATACAAATTTTCGACATAGTGCGACTCGTCATCAGGAACCTGACTTACGACTGCAGTGACCAAGAACTGTTGTTACATCAAAGGTGACTTTTAGGACCGACATGATTAATTTTATATTGTAAATGTCAACATCGAAGATATAAATTTAAAAAATAGTTATCAGCTTCACTTGTTAGTTACTCTATAATGGTTTGAAGCGATTTGTTAAGATAAACGGGATTCCTACAAGTTTCAGTCTTGGGTTCATATGTCTTCCTTGGGTTCTGTATATTTAAAAAAAATCTTTACCACTAAAAGGCAGCGGAGTGGCTCAGCGCTGAATTGCCGTGCCAAAGTTCAAATCTCAGACCCTTCATGGGCTGTAGTGTATAAGATTTTTACCGTTAAAACCCAAGAAGGACCTTCTTTTTCAGTATTCATTAAATATTTTACCTTTCCAAAGTCAACGGTTGTTAATTTTTGCAAGCAAAAATGGTAAGAATACAACTTTTCTTTAGGACCCTCAATTATGACATACGTATTTTTCAAATTAACAAAAATTTTTAATTTATAAATAATCCCGCTGCAGACAGTTACTTTTGTTTAGTCTGTTTGCGGCGGGAGATGGACATATGGGATCTAGGACCCTCCTGGGGCTCACCCAGCCTCTATAAAATATTATAAAAATAGGGTACCCAAAATAAGTGGGAAAAACCTGGCGGTTGAGCGTGATCTAGGACAAGTCACTTCCTTGCAGAACCGTTGTCCATGAAACGGCACAGTCTCTACCATGTACTGAACCCCCAGACTCAGTGGTACAGGTCTTTTTTTTTTAAATTTATAAATGGTCTTTTAAGAGTCTCCGAGACACAATTACAATCAGTAATACTTTTACTAAGAACTATGATTTTTAAAATCCTTCTGGCTAAATGAATTTTAATTAGTTTTACGCCATTGCAGCAGGAAAAACATTTCCTTCATTAACTAAGGCCAACTCCTTTTTTTTTTTGTTAACCCATTTCGTTGGTTTATTTACATTTTTATTTTTTCTAAGTAAAAGAAGACAACTTTATAAAACCTAGTACTTTATAGTCCTACCTTTATAAATCGCATTTCTATTTTTCTTGGCAGGTTATAATATAAGCAAGTTGTCAGGTTTCTGAGATTTCAGACATTACACGTTTAAAGACTATTTAGAAAAATAGTCCTTGCCCTACATGCCCTAGCATTGAAAGAAAAAACCTTTTCGTAAATTACATTAATCCACGCACTATTTTAATAGTGAATGATCTTCAGGAAAACATTTCGTTATAAATTTGTATGTACAATTTGTTATATTATATAAATTTATTATATAATTTTGACTCTCATTATTATTTCATATTTAGACTTGCGTGTGAACTTATCTAATTCATTTAATGCCTGTTTTTTCACTGCCATCACCCTGGTGAAGAATAAATTATCGAAACCGCTCAAACATCGCTTATTATATTTTGACTATCGTCGTTATTTTATTTTAGACTACTGTGTGATTTTATGTAATTCACTAAAACCTTGTTTTTTCACTGATACGGACATGGAGAAAAGAACAAAAAAATATATGGAATCTTCGCCAAAAGATAGTTTAACATTTTTTATTAAATACATATTGATATTTGTATAAATATCTTTACATTTCAGTTGTCCTATAAAGATTAGTTTATGTGGACTTCTAAAAAAAAAAAATTACGTACGCAATGAAACGCTTTCAGACGTTCTGTCGACATAAAAAAAAATTAACTTTATTCGGGATTGTTCTAGTTACAAAAGAATAAAATCACTTGAATTATTCCCTCGGAACTGAATTAAGTATCTCGAAAATAAATGTTTCGTGGAGAAAAGTCTTGCAGTGACAATCGAGAGAGCTATAACTAAGTTTAGGAGAGTTGGGCCCTACCCAGCTCGGCTGTATATGTCTCCAATCTAGCTGGCGGCCCTTCTCCTCTGTATACAAATTGTGAAAAGAGCTTTAGGGCCTGAAAGCACAAGCACTATTACATAGTTCACTACCCCCTGTGTCCTCAGGAAATAAAATGTTTCCCGTACTTGGAACACTGTCTCGTGGTCTGTCGTGGCAGAATTACTAGTTGGAATATCTACCCAAAAAAAAGTAAAAAATAAGATCGTTGTACATTTTAATGAAATTCTTGCAGTTTTTCTTATATTTTCGTCCTAATAATTAGCGTCGAAATTAATTATGAAAATTCTTAGTTACAGTAATGAATTGATTATTTATGATAGGTGAAATAACCTGGAATCAATATTGAATATTCATAATATCATTACCAATAGCTTCGTAAATATCAATAATTTTCTTATATAAATAGATTAATAAATTACTTTACATACAATTCATTGTTCGTATTGACCAAAATCATTATAATGTAAAAATCATAAGTATTTTTAATAAATAAAATATTCGATATTTTAGCGTTTTGAGCATTAATCAATTGAAAATCAGGAAATCATCTACATAATATAAAAAATCATTTAATTGTTCCTAATTATAAGGAATTAAGTTAAGATCGTTTGTCGTTTTAGTATGCCTATATAAGTATGAGATTTATTAGTGTATTTCATATTTTAGTTCTAATAGTAAGTTAAATTTGTTTTATACGTGTTGAATAATTAGGGAAGAAAATGGTTTGGGTATAGGTAATAAAATGCTCTTATATATAATGGACACAAGTCTGTGTATGTCAGGCCATTTTCAAGTGTGGCCCTACTACAATAGCCCTGAAGTAGACCTACAATGTTGGTCGAAACGTCGGCTTCCAAATAAACAGTTCTCCCTATATAAGGGAATGTTTTTACCTATGCCCGGAGCTTCCTCTAACTTTGTTTTACATTTTTGTTCTAAATTATTTTAATTATGTGTATTTAAAAATCCAGTTCAATTAAAATATTACTGTAACACGCTTTTTAAAATTTGGCATAAGTTGATTATTTGTATTATTGGATTGATTAAAATTTTAGTCTAATATATTTTTAATTTAATATATTTCAACATATTCTCAGTACAGATACAAAGAATCAAGTGTGAAAAAAATACATTTTTTGTTTTAGACCTATAGAATTGGCTTTATGGTTAATAATTATTATAAAAATCATATGTAAATAGAGAATTATCTAGAGTTATTTATTTATACTAAAAAAATATATAAAGACATTGGTATAGTTCGACGACAGGCACTGGCATTTGAAACATCTTTTTCATCTTTCAAATTGCATTTTTTACTTTCGATACTTAGCATTTGTATCGACGATTTTTTCAAGAATGCAAGATAGTTTTCAAATATTTCTGGGCCTACTTTGGAATCTAATCTCCATGCGGATAGAGACCGTGTGACGTACCTTATGCTAAGCAGCGCCCTTGTGGCCCCACCAAATATTAGGTTAAGGAATTTGAGGTGAGAACCGCAGAGCACCCTTGAGATCTCGATCTGCTACTGGGACCGCGGGCTAATGGGATAGGTCCAATCAATATCCTTTATTGCTTGTCTTAGCTAATCAGTATCTCATCCACCCTCAATGCTGTTAAATTAGCTAAAAATAATTAGTAATTAGTGGACTAAAACATTACTAATATTATTTTTAATACATCAAGCTATTAGGTACATCAAGTTATTCAAAATTATAAAACAAATCGATATTTTATATCGACACCGTTTATTCATTTATTTTTATATTAGTTTCAGTTAATATTTCATCATCTAATCTTCAAATATTAGTTGCACAATTACCAACAACATAAATTTAATGTTAAAAAAAATTCATTGCTGTTTGGCAATGAGTATTTAAAACATTATTTCAAAACAAACGTTACCTGAAACGCTACACAATAGTGTTTTTTATTATTAATTTTTAAGCTGTTGGTTTTACTTTAAAAGTGATGCAAGGAATAAACAAAAAGCGAAAGGTATTATTTCTTTTAATATTGAAAAATTAATAGTTTTCTTAGAATGGAAAAAAAAAAAATTTTAAGAAGGGAAGTAAGTTTTCTTACTATTATGACGTCTCTCTTGTTAGATTCTGCTATAGACCTACCGAAGTGTTCTAGATCTACAAAGTTGAGAGAAGTAGTACTTCTCCAAACTTTGCAGTTGTGAAGTACCCAGTACTTGATTAATCTATAGAATTTGAGTCTTATGATGTCTTCAGAACCGATAATCTGTTTTTATTGTTAATATTTATTTGTGTCGTTACATCGTAACATAAAGGCAAAAACTCTTTACATTCCGTATATTCAATCAGTTCATATCCACAGCTCCCAAAAATCGGAGATAGTGTTCAGTTTGACGATCGAACTTTGTATAGAAATGTATGTTATGTATGTAAGCGTTTTAATGATTTTTCAAAACCGCATCAGTTGTTTCGGTTTAAAAACTGTTAAAATAATTGTAAATGGGTGTCATTTTTGTTCTTCATTGTATGACTAAATGTTTATAATGGTTTCATCCTTTCTAATTTTCTTTTTTAATTTTCTATTAGGAATTAAAACATGATTTATTTTTAGTTAATTAACTAAATCGTTATATTTAACCGATAAATTAATTTAATATAACATGTATTTTTTATTTTTGTAATTTACTCTTATTCAGTTTGAGGCTACGCCTACAGTTGTAGACAACGCTCTAAGCTCCCAATTAATTACAAAAGACTCATGTACATGATTATCATAAGACTATTTGGACTTACGTAGAAGACCTATTGGGCTCCATTAAGCCTTCGTATTCCTCTCTAAGTCAATCCTTACAATCCAAAATCCTTGTACAGTTTAAAATTATCAATGCCCCTTACTTTGTTATAAATAAAATCATCTATAACGACCTTAATGAACCACATGTTGCTGATTCGGCCAGAACCCGATTGAACCGATGGAACCAACTTGTTTCAAACCTAACAACCTCTTCAATTCCCGATAATCCTCTGAGGCATCTGAAAGGAAGATGGCCTCATGACGATTTTAGTTGAATTCGTTATTTTAGTACTGCCAGTGGGTAGTTTCTCTATTTTCTAGACTTTATCTCATGTCATTATATATCATTCATTCTATTTATCAATAGCATTATAATACAATTGTACGTTGAATACTTAAAGTAAAAAAAAACTTAGGTTTCATTTTCTGCAATATTATTCTGGAGAGATTTGTCCCAGAACAAATAAAGAGTTTAATATTTATTATAATTATTATTATTATTTGGAAAAAAGGGTTTCAGAGATCTGCTTTCAGAATGTAATAATAATGGACTAATATAGGCTCAAGAAAGGCAGCGAAAATTCTTTAACGATAATCTTTGTTACGCCTTTGAACAAAAAATATCAGTTTTAATTCAACTTTTACAATAGGCGCCTAATTATTTAAATTAACTTCTGCTTTAATAGCCATAAAATATTCTGGAATAATTAATATGGAAATAAGTCGGATAGAAATTTGTCGTCGGTTGATGGTTGTTATAGTCAACTGGCTTGAAGGGTGAATATTCATGAACTTCATCGATATTCAACAAACTTGAGGGTAAAGAATAATTTTATCCGAAATATCCCTCTTTATATTATAAATATTGTACCCCTTAGCATCTGTGGTATCCTAGGAGACTTGGTGTACAGACGGTTCGCTACAGGATTATCCTATAATATGCAATATTCAATGTATCTGCATAACATTATATTAATATCTAAAGTCACCTAGGATAGGGTTGCTATCCTACCACCTTTCTAGTCTAGGAGACTTTCTTATGGCAAATTTGTTGTTTATTCATTTAACTTCCCAACGTACCACGATGGCTAATCGGATGAAGGTACGGTAAGAGTTCTTGCCTATAATTAGGAAAAGGAACTTAGGCTCGGGATCTCCATTTTAGGCTGCTCACTACACCACAAGTAACCTTCTTGTAGCAAGATTATAGAGTTACAAATTTATAATTAAGGTGCAGTTTTATGGGATGTTACTGAGAAATCATAATATCCTGCAAGGTGACATTATTTTAATTGCTTGCATGATATTACGAATATTCGTGTTTATCATTTTATTTTATTTTATCCGCTTGTTGTAATGTTATTATACAGTTGTGAATTTCAAAAAATAAATTTAATACTCGCAAGTGCAAAAATAATGTTTTTTTGATCAACTGAACTGTCACAAAACTTACTATAATAAAATTATCAGGTTCATTTGTACTATGAATCATCGTTGAAACACGAAGATAAAATAATTGATAGATAGTGTTTACCATTCCATAATAATACTTTTACCCATCATATTACCCAAACAATTGATTTATTCGTCATATAGAAGATCTTTTTATTTTATCACTATAAGTTTTTATTATTAGATTTGTTTTTACTTTGTTTTAAATAATACAATACCCATTATATTCCAATGTACATAAGTGATTACGATAGTAGTAGGATATTATACGCAACAAGAAATTCTATTGGTGTGATTAAGAAATGTGAATAAACAAAATAATATAAAATATATACCTTATTCTGATATTATATTTCAAAAGTTTTACTCATCGCTCTTAATGGGTTCACAGTTGAATATTTATTCTTAAGTGAAAAATAATGAGAAGGCGAACTAAATGCTTAAATAATACGGTTCTTATTTATTTACAATATAATTAAAATTGCTCTTAAACTTTATGAAATATTTTAGAAGTTTTCAGTTTAAGAGTAGAATTGATAGGAGTTTTATTGATAAGATTATGATATTTGGAAGTAGTTGCAAGATATGGTTATGGAACTTTGTGGTTGTTGTAAGGTTGTGTATAAAACTGCACTAACTAGTGTTAAATGTTTTAGTTATTAAATGGTTAGTGTTTTTATTTTTTTTTATTTTGTAGTATATCGATGATACAGCTGGAAAGGTATTTAAAAGTTTAAATAGATTTATCAAGTGAAAATGCCATAAATATATTTTTCAAGTAGGAAGGGTTTGATCTAGTCTTAAGAAGTTCACTGAAATAAGTCCTTTAGAGGTAACGTATGTACTCATATGGATTATTTTAAGCAAAGTTTAAGTCAGGAAGATAATATTCAATGTTTGAGTAGGATAGATATTACATTACCATCTGACGACAATGTATTATTGTATAAAGCAAAATGGTAAAGGTAGAAAAAAGGAAATGGATGAAAGTAGATTTATCCAGTAGTCAGGGTATTTGCAATGCCGATTCGGATTAGAAAATGTTCGGATTTCAGTTGGTGAAATGAGAAATATTTAAATTTAATTTACTGAAACTAGTTCTTCCTTTTATTTAAAGTGCTTTCTAAAATTTAAATTGACGTCAAAGAGTAAGATGGCAATGCATTTAAAGATTGGGGGAAAGAAACTTAGAAAGAAACCAATAGATTTAGTTGGTAAGTTGAGATTTAAAGGTTTGTAAGGTGTTCTCACTTATGAAGATCGAGGTTTTTTAAATATAAATTGTTAGATTTTTAACAGTAAAAATCAGTCACCGACTGCGGTCTATATAATCTATCAGGTCTATGGAAAATACTGATTTATCAACATTATGGTATATTACCTGCATTTAACATAAACGCAGTAATAATTTATACAATATATTTAGAATACAAAAGTATAAATACCCACAGTTTAATACCAATGCATTCCTATGTTCACTGCAAAAAATAAACGCAGAAATATGCAAAGTTTACTGTAGCGTAACCAAATATCCGACCTAATAAAAAGGTGCTTTTAGACTAAGCTATGGATTTTGAGAGAGGAGACCTAATAGCCTACTTCGGAGCGAACATGGTAGAATTTAAAAATTCTTACTCTCATAATATTTGAAAAAATATTTTACTCTTAGACATTATTATTTATAGAGTAATTATTAAAGTTTGAAATATTAGTCTATCGTTTAAAAATATCATAAATTTATTTAATATAGTTTTAGGTTCCGTCCAATCCATGAAGGATCTACGGTTCAGGACATAGTTAAAGACCAGCCCCCCCCCCCCCCGGGTTTAAAGAGGTTGGGTGAGCCCCGGGAGGGACTCCATATCCCGCAGGCTCTATCCGTGGCTTTGAACAGATTAAAAATTTATCTGCCACAGCCAGATATGAACCAGGGACCTTCGGCACAGCAACTCGGTACTCTACACTCTGAGCTTCATCCCTATATATTGTCGCTATATTCATATTCGCTGTATAGTAATAGTAACTATTAAGAGATTGAATGTAAAATTCTAGAGTTATACAGGAGCAAGTGCTGTCTTACTTTTGTATTCTGTTGTTTATGTTTAGTGTTTTTAATCTAGGTTTGTAACGAGAACCATAAATGTCGTCCTTTACAAGACGCTATTCAGGTAAGATCTATGCTACGTATTTTAATCCTGGTTGATTAACAGCATTAAGAAAAAACTGTTATTGAGGAAAATTTTAAAAATAATCTTTGGAATAGCACGGTAGGATGGAGTGGAAATATATGAAAACTATCTAAATTTTTAATTCCTTGCCACCAGGTCAATTAAATTTTGATCAATTAATTTTTTTTTAATGATTCTCCATTACCTCTTTGGTTCATATACACACATTACTTACAAAACAAATAAATTTATATTTCATAAATATGGGATATTATTTTTAACCTGTTCCTCTTCAATCCAGAAATAATCGTTGATACAGGACTTGGTAGGGGCTGTAGTATGTCTGAGATAGCGGTTGTGCTGGGAGGTGATTTTTCCAAGATTACGCTTAGCCGCCAGGATTTCCACCAATTAAATGGGCTGGTTGAGCCACAGTATTTTCTCTAGACCCCACAGGGTCCATCCGTCAGTATGAAATTATTGGAATAGCCAAAAAAATTCTACTGAAACTTTAACGAACATTTAACAATCTTTTAAGTTTTTTTTAATACCAAATCAATTGAAACATATAGGAAACAACAGTTTTGTTTCGACGACTAATTTGTTCATTCATATTTTAAATTTTTTTAGTTGTAATATCATTGTTGTTAAATTTTAAATAATATTTTTCTGACAGGCAGAGTTATCACATCGGCACCAGTAGGTTGAGAAAAGCACAACACTTAGCGTTAGCGAAATAAGTTCTCGGGGACGATGCCTTTAATCAAATTTACAATTGGAGTTTGAGATGCAGAGATCCAGAGGCAGAAGTGGCTTGTAATTTGCATCCGAATCCAGCTGCAAGGCAAGCCCTTTTTAGAGTGACTATTAATAAAGTTAATTAAATTCAATTGGTTTCTGGAACTGGGTCCCAGCGGGCCTTCGCCAATCTGGAGCCTAGCGGGGGCTGTGGGGAAATATTAACGACCCCAAGCTATTTCGGATAACTATTGCTTTCTCTTGTTATTATCTCTTATTTTAGTTCAATATTCATGGCTATAAAAATACATGTATGGATTTTTATTGGCGAATCAACTAAACTGCTTTCACGATTTTTTTTTTGGTAGATGAATGATTAGATACCTGAAATATTGTATAGACGGCCAGTGAAAATAAATAAATATATTATATCATAAATTAATTAATTTTTGGAAAAAAAATGTGATGTTACCTAAAAAGTTGTGTTTATAACTTGTTGTATACCTTCATCCCAAAGGAATAAAATAAAGTCGATTTTGTGTGTCCGTTCCATAGGTTGTCGCTTTAAGTTGAGTCAGGACAAGTTTTAACTTTTCCTTCGCTTCCCTTTTAATATTTTCCAAAAGTACAAGTTAAGTAACGTACAAGTTTGAAACGTTCATTTCTAGATAAAATTATAACCGAAGTATCCCCGTTTACATAATTGCATTCTCTTTTCCATTCTAAATTTCGTGAAAATATATTTTTTTCTTTCTCTTTATATATTTATCCACACCTATCAAATACAAATAATTGACAATCTGCAGATAGCCTGATAGTAAAATAATAGTGAATGGAGTGAAGAATGGAAGATAGTAAGAAGGAAACTAATGAAAATTTAAAACTTGTGACTCAACTCGGAACCTACGGAATAATTACCCGATTTTTTTTTCCAAAATGAGCTAATTGTACAGAAGGGAGCGGAACCTTGTCATTTTCTTAGTTTTTGGTTTGAAAAAGATATACAACATAAGCAATGTTTCCATTTCAATTCAATGCCAGACATAACCACTTAAGAACTACAAGAATAGCACTATTTCGCTTCGTTAAGTTCAAGAAACTCATCAGACAAATTACGACTTAACAATTAATTCAGCGGAACTGAAAATATTAAATTATAATCATATAAATGAAAAAAAACCCGTTAATTTTTCGGTAAATTGTTAAAAAATATATATATTTTTTAAATTTGATTTCTCCAGCATCTCAAACCGGATGCCATTAACAAGTGGACATTTTAGGGCTAAAGCACTTTATTGTTCAACTATTTTATTTTAACAACTATAGTGTGGTAGCTTCTTAATTGATAAATTATATAAAAGTTTAATTACGCTTTATGATTCCAATATTTAGTATCCTCATTTAATCTTAGAGTCTTGGAAAGGAATGATATCGTTCAAATCTTATGCATAAAGATTTTCGGTTTTAAAGTTAAGTATGAACTTATATTTATATCAACCTCAGTCAAAATATATAGATTCATACAGGGTATTCAACCTTTTAGAAGTAAAGTGATCTAAGTACATGATTTTTATTCATTGAATTGATTAAGAATACAAAGAACAAATATAGATATCAGTCCAGGATCCATGGTCCATTTTTGCACTTGATTACTATCAAGCTGAAGATTCGTGAATAGCTTCGTTTGGATGTGACGCCCAACAATTTCCGGTGTGAAAATTCTCGATTGTGGTAGCTAACAGAGGTAGCAAGGATAAAATATGTCGATTTGATGATTCTCAAAAATTTATTACTAACTGGTTTTTTTTTGTTAAATCTCAAAATAATTATCTAAATTATTTGAAAAAATATTTGTCCTACAAAATTTATGGTTTGATCAAAGAGCCCCCTCCTTCCAACATGTATCGTTAACGAGGTCATCAAAAATGATTACTAACTAGCTGACTTTTTTTTCTCATTTATTTTGGAAGGAGTGGACTCTTTGATCAAACCATACATTTTGTTGGACAAATATTTTTTCAAATAATTTAGATAATTATCTTGAGATTTAACAAAAAAAAACCAGTTAGTAATTAATTTTTGAGAATTGTCAAATCGACATATTTTATCCTAGCTACCTCTGTTAGCTACCACAATGCTATATTTGCAACAAAAAAAATATTGCTTGGTTTCTATCAACTTTTTATTTATTAAAATTAATAAATAATCAATACTATTAAAATGAATGGAAATGGTTGAAATTGTCGATGGGAGTAGTCAATAAATTCCATCCATATAAGTTTGACTTATTTTATTTGTGCCTTTGTTTCAGCCTAATTTTTTGGTCACCATCCCCATATATTCAAATTAATATAGGGTGTAACTTCACATGCTTCAAAGCACTGAGGTTAATGACAGCACATGGAAGCAATTAAGGTGATAATGAAATGTTAAGTAATTGAATGATTTAATTCTCTAATTGCTGATTGTCTATAGCTATTGCCGGCTTACAATATTCAATTAAGTCAGCCCTCGGCTCAGCATAGTTCAGTATTCAAGCCGGTCGGTTGACCCTTTGGATCTCCTATCAAAATTCATTATCAATAATGCTCTGTGCTGGGTCGAGCTTAGTATCCAACATTTAATAATTATTATGCCAGCTTATTTAATGATATATATAATAAATATATTTATTTAAAAGAGAGATGTGCAATATTAGACAAAATAAGTACTAATGCTTAAACATAAGTGATGGATAGAAACATGTTTACCACAATACGCATACAAACCAATCATGTGTTTATTAATACTACTTGTTCCTAAATAATTACCACATGAGCAATTCCATTCTAACAGTGTTTATTAATGTCCTGTATTTTTTCCACTGGTCATTCACTTACAACGTATTTTTAAAATGTTTTCATCAATATGATCCTCATGAACATATTTCATCGCTTCTTCATAAAAAATAACTTACAGTTTATCATTTAAATATCAATACCACGTCATGCCCATTTCTAGAATTTACCTTTGAATTTATTTGTGTTGCAATAAACGATTCAAACTAATTGATCCATATATTTTAACATTGAATTAATAAATGAATGTAATAATTTTTTTTTTAATGTCAACACTGTAACACGAAAAATTTGAAATTTGATTATCGTTCTTGATATTTTGAATTTATTGTGAAATCCTCTTGAACTTACTATTTTTTCTTTTGTAAAAAAAAGGTTTAATTATAATTATTAAAAAAATTTAATAAAAAGTAACGGAGCGGAATCACCCATTTATCATCAATGTTTTACCATCACACTAAGTAGGTGTTCTTTGTCGTGATTTCATTCATTAATGCTATAGAATTAAACTTTTTGTAAGTAATTAATATCCGTATGGATTTCTTAAAAAATATAAAATATAATATATGAAACTGGAATTATTTTTATCTCTTACTGAATCGTCCCTTCACCCGGAAAGTGGATTTTGTGATGGGAGCCAGCAGTTGTTGAATATCGGTGGTTTCGTAGCAAACGTGATAAGTTTATTTTCTTGTCAGATGCCGAGTGTTCTGAACCTTTCAATTTCTTTTTTGTGTCTGAGCTGAGAGGAGCCATATTTGATGGTTTTTACGTCAGTTCTTCGCTTTGTATATGCTCTATAAGACTGATATAGAACATTATATGATACTGAATATTTACTAAATTCGATAAATAAATAGACGGTAAATGAAAAAGTTGTTAAATCATCATCACCATCATCCCAAGTTCTACGATCCATCACTGGACCTTGCCAGCCTGAAGAATATCCTTCTATTGTATTACTCTCTATATCGAGCGCCTGCCCACCAATTATTCTTATGCCTTGTGTTCTGGCATCGCCACTCCCACAATCCAACCATCTCAATTTTGGTCTTCTGACCTGGCTTATTTCCTTGTTCCTTGTTTTCATTTACGGAATAGTTCAATTCTACAACTTGTTTCGGGATTGCATTCTCATACATCAGTTCGACATGGTCTGCCCATCTTAGCCTTGCCAGTCTAATTTATCCGAAAACATCCTGCTCATTATAGAGGTCAAAAATCTCACTTCCACCAAAAATAACTTAGAATACAATAAAATAATTTAATTTTCTTATAAGGAAACAGACACCTTATTTATTTTTCCAAGACAAGATATATTAGATAGAAGTAAGATTTTATTGGCTAACAACTAATCTTTTGCCACGATTTTATTGTAAATCATATATTAGTCATCGATAGCAGGGGAGATGCCAAAGGAAATAATTAACGCATTTACAAGGTTAAAGTTTAAACAATTATGAGAAGCGAGGGATGGTTGACTGGATGATAGATGTAAGGAAGAAAATTTACATATCACTCCATATACTCCAATTTACACACCTTTTTCTCATATTAGCTTTTTGGCATCCATCATATGTTATTATTATTTGAGATTTCATTAGCATTTAACATCACTTTTTCATCATATGTCATTCTATTTCCATGCTCATACCATATTGTTACTTATATTTCTATACGTTCCTTGTATATTTATGTCATACTTTTATACCACTCCACACTATATGTATGCATTTCAAAACTGTTATACTCTATATTTATATCTTGACTTGCTACTGTTATTTTTCCTTTATTTACTCTTTAATATCATTTTGGCAATACCTTCTTTCATTTTACTTATGTAAACTCCCCAGGAGTCTATTATCTGATGTTTATATTTTTTCTTTTTAAATACTTTCTGTTTACTTCCTTCCTTTATCTTTGTAAAAAAATCTTTTTGGCATCACCACCGTTGTGTACATTTTCTCTGTAATTTTTTATTCATATATATCCCTCACTTTTGTTCTAAATTTCTACCTCTCTACATATATATTTTTCTCATTTATCATATACTTAGTCTGCAATGTATTTTTATAGTTCTGTTATTTTGTCTGTTTTTCTTTCTTAGCCCTGAAGATGACCCACAAAGTGGGTCGAACGTCGGCACGTAATTAAAATAAGTAACCA
Organism: Troilus luridus; assembly: GCA_964056705.1. NCBI lineage: Eukaryota > Metazoa > Arthropoda > Insecta > Hemiptera > Pentatomidae > Troilus > Troilus luridus. Next base: position 27,178,321 of record OZ057414.1, read on the forward strand.
CTTATTTAGTGTCTTATTTGACTGCACCCCCAACTATTTTCTTCCTTACTTTTAAACAATTATGTAAAACCAATTTCGTTCGTCATATTAATGGTCTTGCTCTTTTGTTTATTTCAGGAATATTGAGCGACATTGCTTTTAAAAATATTATATAGGTATTAATTTTGCGTAACCGCATTTAACAATATTTTTGCAAAATAGTCCTTTCCATCCTTTGGCTTTTCAACCCTTAAAAAAATAACGGCTTACTTATACTGACTTATTTATGCATAAAATGCAATTAGTCTTTGACCGAACTCCATTCGTAGTGCGGGCGAATGGTTCTGTTTGAAAAGAAAGAAATAAACAAAAAAAAAGTTATTGGTTATTTCAGTTGTTGTAAATTGAATTAAAACTGATCGGTTTTAACCTGCGCAAACAACCCTACTGTAGAAACCAGTTAATTTAAACGAAATAACCTTTCAAAACAATGATTGATAGCGTCACAGATAACACCTGCTGAAATTTATATGTATCAAATTCTGGCAAGAATTATCTTCAAACATTTATTGTGGGAAAAATTTATTTTTATTATAACAAGTTTTTTAGGTTCTTGTGTTTTACAAGATATAATTAAACACCATATTTATATGTGACAGAAATGAATTTTCGCGTAACTATTCGCGAGAAATGTAAGCATTCGAATTTCAGTTTGTATTTTTGGCCCAAATAGAAATGATTATGCAAAATGTAAGAATTTCATTATACAAGATTTGTTTAAACTTAGAACAGCTATTCATATTATAAGTATGCTTGGAAGCCATTTAGTTGAGTATATTTTCAAATCTTGTGAAAATCGTGGTGTTTTCTACCATGGTCGGCCTTTTTTTATTAATAATTAATTTCGTTAATAGAGCTAACGCTACTCGCTTTACCTATTAAGGTTAGCAGGTCAAGTAAGAACACGTACAGGAGAGGTTCTTAGACGTACTTTAACAGAGTAGGAAGGTCAGTTTTAATTTCATGGTATTTCATTTGTATCCCTCATTTCAACTACCATTTTTAAGGATCGGTTGAATTGATCTGAGGGTGCAGTCAAAGATAACACAAAATAAGTAAAACATCTATTTTTTATTGTGCCAACGTTTCGGCCTAAGATGCAGGCCGACTTCAGGGTAACAAAATAGTGTGTGCCTAGTCTGCAGTGACGTGTCAAACTAACAACATACAATTTTTAAGTTTCATTAACTATTGTAATAATATAAAAGCTTCGCTATATGGACAAGTTTTGGAGTTATTATCAATATCAGTTAAAGTTTAAAAAATCAATATATTTTATTATTTTTTATTTTTTTTATTCTTTTATGTGAGTTAGAATAAAGCAATCGAAACTATCTCCATCTCCCCAACGTATTTCTTTAATAAATAATTCTATCTGTAAACATTTACTTCATCAGTTTTTTCTCCCTGCAAACCCATCTTACTCGGAGTATACAATGTATATATAATGTAATTGTTTTTAGAATTAGAAAAAAACCTCAGATTTCAAAACGCAAATGTCAAACATGGAAAAAAAAATTAGAGAGAAAACGATATTTATTATATTATGGTTTTGAGGTTCTTATGTATTCAGATAGAGCAGACAAGAAAAAAAATCAAATTTTTCTGAAAAAAAAAGATTTCCCCATTACTTTGACATGAATATGAGAACAATTAAGTCTCGAAAATCCCCAAAATGTGGTTATATCTTTTTAAACAGTCGATTAAAATACATTGAAATATTATATGTTGCGATTAAATTTATTATTAAATACAATATTAAATTTATATAGCCAACCATATCAGTCATTGCGCAACTGTTTTCAAGATTTAAAAAAAAAGCCGGAAGATGTGACGTTATTTACCCGTCTACTCTATTTCTCTTCTCCTATACCCAAGAACTTTCAGTATACTCTCACCTGTAAACTAATCCAAACAATGCTGTGAAGTCTGTCTTTTTGTGATGTACTTCTTCTTACCACCCGAAAGGAGAGACTAGAAATAGAAAGGAAGAGAATGGAAAAGAAAAAAAAACCTTTTATCCGAGGTGACAAAGGAAAACATAGGATAGGTATATATATATATATATATATATATATATATAGATATAGTAGAAAATAAAAAATAAGAGGGAAGCGTTGGGGTGTTTAAATTGACGGACGGACAGTGACAGATTGTGCGAATAGAGGACATTTATTTCGCGGCTTCCTCGATCACCTCTACTAATCATAATGGGATGATGTTCAGAGTGTCCAGAGTCATTTTTCATTTCATATAATTATAAAAGCCTCTCCCGGGCTGGAAACATTAAACAATTCCTTTATACGCCCTGTCCTTTGTACACCTTTAATAAACGAGAAAATGTATATATCTATATTTTTTTTTTTGGTTTTGTTTACGCTAGATTAAAGAAAAAAAAACCTATTCATTGTTTAGGCAAGTGTACACAACAAAACAACATTGCAAATAACTACACTACTAGTCATTAATCTATTAACTATGTATTGTTATTAATAATTATAATTTATTTATTGTTAACTGTCAATAACAGTGTTTAAAGTATTTTGGAATCATCATAGTGGGATAAAAAATATATTAAAAAACGTTAGATTAAAAAGAATGTATGTTCATTGTAAAGGTTTTTATACGCAACAAGTCACACTGAAAATAGTTAAGCTTCTAATCATTAAACAACTTATTATATATTATTATTATTAGTTAAAATTTCTATATTGTTAACTGCCTATATAATTGTTTAAAGTATTTCGGAATCATTAGAGTGAAATATCGAATAACCTATTCATTGTTGATGGAGGCATACACAACGAGAACACCCTGGAAATAATTAAGCAACAATTGATTAATTAATTGTTTATTTATTGACAATTAATGCCTGACTATAAAAATTGCTTAAAGTATTTTGTAATCATTAAAGTGGGGAAAAAAGATCGAAACACGAAAGATTGAAAGAAACAACTATTTATTTTTGGTAGGTATACACAACAAGGGCATGGTGCAAATAATATACTGATCATTAATCTGTTATTATTTTTCATCGTTATTAGTTATAATGAATTGTAAGTAATTTGTTTAAAGTATTGCGTAAACATTTTAGTGGGATAATAAAATACTTAAAAACGTTAGATTATATAAAACTATTCATGGCTTATTTATGTTTACACAACAAGGACGCGGTGAAAATAATTTCACAATTATTTATTTAATAATTGATATTAATGTATTTTATTTATTTAATATTAACGGTCAATAACATTGTGCAACATTTCATAAGTTGAATATCTTTCGAAGTTGCGCTCGTCGGTTTCCTCAGCGATTAGTATCGTCCGATACTTCGAGCTGTGAGTTTGACGACGGTAGGTAGAGAAGTTAACTCGGTAATTACTCTCATTAATCTAGTGAAAGTTCTTGAGTGCATCTCTCTGAACCAATAAATCAAATCGTCACGATATATTCCTTATGATATATCGGTTACCTTAATATCACCTTAGTCTGAACGCAGCCTAATTGCGATCTTTATATGATATTGGTACCAAATTTAAAAAACAAATGACTCTATGAGTTCACAAAGAATAATTTAACATAAGTGATTTATTGCTGGATACAACCTGGGTTAAAATGTTGGTTTTCAATTAATAGTTTGGTTGCTTTTTTTACTCTTTCAGAATTATACTTCGACCTCCACCATATCCACCATACACACGACCCATCTTTTGGTCCATATATTTTACATAAGCAACTGTAGAAATAATTATGTAACTTAGAACTTGTTTAATAATTAGTTTGTTCTTAACATTGTTTATAGGGAGGCTAAAAGCCCTTTTTGGCTAATTGAATTAAAGTTGTGACAGCTATACTTGGCTTTCTTGTAACAAACTTGATCTATAATCCAACTCGACACTTTCCTACTAGAATCCTTATTATGACTAAAAGGATATATGAAATTTATGAGGCTGATAAGACAAAACGCCCTCCCAATGTCAAAAGTTTTACTTCCATTTTACATTGAACCCTTAGAGATTATTTGAAATACTTTATTATTGGCAATATGGACTCACAACTTTATTCATATTTGAGTGATAATAAATATAAATTGAATTGCATCATGTCTTATTTTAAGATACTACCTTCAAGCACAAATAATAACATGTATTATTAATAATGCATATAATAATAACAATTATTATTGAGTAATTGAAAATGGATTGGACTTATGAAAAATATAAAAAGCTTGGTCCAGCGAAGCCACCATCAAATCAGGTCGCAGCTTTGAGGCGCATTAAACAATAAGGATCAACATATTATAAATTGAATTAGAAGGTCGACATTTATCTTGATAGCTTCGTTTCTGTGTTTAATCTACTTCTAAAATTACTTTAGATGTTATTCTTTTTTTGTATATACCTTGTCTATAAATATTTGTAACCCCTGGCATCCCTTTGTGTATAAAATATAGTTTCAATTTGACTAATTAGAGTGCTGCAAATGGGTAGTGCCTCTACACGCCCTTTCATGCATTTATTTATTAATACAGCCCTTGTACTAGATGTATATATTACAGTTGTACAATTCAATAAAATAGTTAAAAAACAAAGAAAATAAATTGACTATTTTTGGTGAATAGAATGGTGGATTGAGTGGATTAAAAAATGTTTTTTATTGTTTACAAGATTTATTAAAATTTACAATTGTTTTATAATAAGGCAACAAGTATAAGGGCAAGTTAATAAAATACCCACGAGAAGTTCTCAAATAACAGAATAAACTTAAACAATCACGAGGACATCTTTTCATTCGCCTCGCAGGATTATCAGTGATTGAAGAGGTAGCTTTTGAAACTAGTGGGTTTGAGTGGGAATAAAATTGCTGTCAAAGAATTGATATCGAGTTCGGACCAAATAAGCAACAAATAGGACATTAAGGTCATTATGGATGAATTTATTCGTAACAAAGTAAGGAGCATTGAGGATTTCGCGAAGTGTTCGGATTGCAAAGATTGGATATGATAGGAATTCGATGGCTTAGTGGAGCCCCAATTCTCTGCTCCGTAAGTCCAAATAGATCTTATAATAGTCATGTGCTAGGAGCGTTTGTCTAGTAAGTGTTGACGTAGCCTGAAACGGTGAGTTTAAAATATAAGGTGTTATCCATTTGATATATTATTTTATCCATTATGATATATTATGTTATCCATGATATATATTTTTCCTTACTCAATTATTTTTTTGCTTTTTGGTATATACACATTGATATGGTAAGCTAATGTGAAAATATATAATTTTTTTTGTGAATATATAATCAATATTTTACGTTCTTTATTGATCTAAATGTATTTCAATCAGATAAGATATCTGATTGCTCTATCAATCATTGCATAACTTTTTCCCTAGCCCTGTAATGCTACATTGGAACATATACTGGCACTCCGCCTTATGTATTCATGGAATGTATTCAAGCCCTGTTTATCGGATACCTTGTCGAGATCCAGATCCTTGTTTTTCCCCGCGCCCTCGTTGACTAGGACACTCACGTAGGGCTTCCTTCGTCAGAGGCTAAGGGCGCGCCCGGGCGGCCAGACAATAGTTAATGCTTCCACTTCCCCAGACTATCTTATCAAATCCTTCCATAATATTTACATATCCATAGAAACAATTTTACTGAAATATACATCAACTTTATTGATAAACTAGCGACTCGCCCCGGCTTTGCACGGGCAATGAGGCATGTTATGCCTATATGTTTTGTCCGTCTAATGTACATTATTCTGTAGAAATTATAAAAATAAAAACATTTCTTTATATACAAATTTATTTTCATGCTCGTTAAAAGGGATTAGGCTGCGTCATTCATGAAACCTCCCTAGAGGCTATACTTTTTCCTACACTTCCAACAATTATCGTTATATTTTAAAAAAATTACACAAAACCGGTGAATCACTCATTCTATAAGGGAAAACCGCATGAAAATACGTGCAGTAGTTTCCATAAGAACCTTTGCGCATTAAAAAAAATAAGAAAAAAAAATTAGTCGAATTGGTCGAGCCATTCCCGAGTTTTGCGCTTAGCAACAGCTTTGGGGATTCCTTTTTATTTATGTAGATAATGACACGCAAACTATAATAAACTTTTACTAACATCTAACGAGCCTTTGTTTTGCTTTGATTGACGTCAAATTTTTGACAGCTGGGAACAGAGTGGTTTGTATGGGAAAAGAAAAGTGTTTTTTTTTTATTTCCCTCGTCATTTTTACGTTTTTTCTCTCCATAAGAACCTTTTTTGCGCCTTAAAAAAATAAGCCGAATTGGTCGAGCCGATCTCTACTTTTTCGCTTAGCAACACATTTGGCGATTCATTTTTATTTATATAGATATTTCATTGAAAGCCTTCTGCACGTACAAATTTTATTTGATGGCAAGAAGATACAGATTAATGGTACAGATTTTTAATTTTCAGTTACTATTTTTATTAATTACTTACTTCTATCTATGAGATTATCATAAAGAAAATGAGAAATTAGTGTATTTCCAAAACAATAAGTAAATATATATTTTAAAAACAACTAAATCTAAATAAAATTCGAACTAAGTAATTAGATTAATCTCCCATAAAAGTATTTGATGTTTCAATTTAGTTATAGAAATTCATTCATCAATTTAGTTATAGTAATTAATTAATTATAAAAATAACATCAGAAGTAATAACTTTAATTAAATAACTAAATAATAATATAATAACTAAATAATTAATTTTGTGTATTTTAAGTAGAAAATAATCAGTATTCAATTTGGGTTTTTACTTATAATTAAAATATGGCAGTTACTCTGTTTTCCCGTACCGTTTAAAATAAATATCTACTCTTTTGATGGTTCAAAGAAATAGTTACTTAAAGAAAACGAAAACCATCATTTAATTTAAAAACTCTTAATGATACCGGGCTATAAACACTTTCCCATTCCGATTACTTGCCAAAAACTAAGTGAAGTCTACAATCCATCAGTGAAACCCTGGGATTATAAATGTTGATCTTTTCCCGATGAAATGTTAGGGAGATATCGCTTTTTAGAATTTTAATCTTCTCAGATTTGAATTTTTACTAGAGTTAGTTATTGGGTAAATACAAAATTATTTCCGCTATACTTAAATTACTACTTGTTAGTTTGATTAATTTATTTTTTCATTATTGCTAATTTTACACATTAATTTATACATAATTAAGTATTGCTTACGTAATACAACTTGAAAGTAATCATAACTTGTATAGTTTAAAGTATAAATATGTGGCTATATCAAAATCGACTTTGTGATATAATTTGTTTAATTGTTAATTTACTGAACGTAAGATATGGTCATATCTTAAAAAAAAAGAATTAACTACACGGTACAGAATGAACTGTTGCTAAGACAATTGTTATGCAGGGTGGACCACCAATCCTCCAAAAATTCCAGGCTTTCTCTCAATTATAAGGGTAACCATTTTACAGAGGCTGGGTGGGGCCTAGGAGAGTCTTCAGATCCCACATTACTTTATCTCTCCGTAGCTGTTCATAGATTAAGTAATTCATCTGCAACAGCCGATATAGAACCGGCACAACAACTCAGTACTCTACATACGGAGACACACTCCGAAAAAAATAAATAAAAAGTTGTAATGGCTTAAGTTTTATTATTTAAATTATTTTATTAATCTTTTAAGTTCAGGTTTCCTATCAAATTCCAGCTTCTCATAGAAGAGGCAAGAGATGAATTTATCGATCGGACGAGGAATGCCGACCCTCATATAATGGCTGAAATAATTACATAAGATGCTTCTTGTTTCGATTCAGGGCAGAAAATACATTACATTAGCCTGTTTTCGAAGTTAGCAGGAAAATATTTAGCTGAATTACCAACATTGGAAAATAGACATAAAATTACGTTATATGTCAAGAATATAAGATGGGTTTCAAATCAGTTTTGAGTAGTTTTTTTTTTCAATATAGGTTTCTTTATTTAAATGAAGCTATGCAAATATCAATACAGTAGAATCCCGATAATTCGTATGGTCAAGGGACTGATGATTTGGTACGAATTATCGGGAATACCAATTACCGGGAGTACAAAATAAAAAAACGTACTAATGATTTTTTTAAAAATCTATTGAACCATCCATCGCTTGCACGAAAGTCTTCAATTCCCATTTTTCTGTGAAAACTCGGGCTTTTTCTCTTCAAATATTACCTCCAACATTTGACATTTGAATTCCTTGCTTGTACGAACCACTTTTTTAAGTTCTCTACAAGTCCGGGAAGTGATTTTGTCCTTGTTCTTCACGAGTGATGTGATCATGGAACCAGGGACGATGAAATGCTTGGATACGTCAATTAGCTTACAGCCACTGGTCACGGCGTTTATGATTTGTTGTTTCTCTTCAATAGAGAGCCTAACGTATTTTGGAGGTATGATTACGTGTCACAACGGTAACAAAAACGAGACTGAATTGTAAATAATAGTGTGATTGTAAGAAAAGCTTAATAAAATTAATAGAACTTCCACTCTCTACTCCCCCAATTTCCTATGAGAGAAAACAGTACGGATTACTTATGAGATTTCTTAGAAAACTTGTCTCTCTCACTCGCTCACCCGTAAAAAACTGTAGGATCTACAGTACCTCTAAACAATACAAACATATTTGTGTATAAAAATAAATACAAATTGAGTGATTTCCTAGAAAGGATTTATTCTCATTCTGCTCCCTGGCATATCTGCTTCACTGTTCTCTCCCTCCTTTCGAAAACAGTACTAAGTAACGAGATTTTAAAGCTGGAAATACGAATTATATGAATTTGTAAGTGACCTCGAGCATAAAAATAATACGAATTATCGAGGGGTCTGAAATGCATTGATTTTATACCATTTATCGGGATTTTCTCTGGGGACCGGTAAATTTGTACGAATTAACCGGAAATACGAATAATCGGGATACGAAATATCGGGATTCCACTGTATAATATTACTGCTTATAATAGTATAAATAAAAGCTGATGCGAAGCTCTAAAATAATTTAGTTATTTGTTAACCTATTAATCTTGGAAATAGCATATGCATTAGTCTTAGCATGTTTAGGCTATTCTATTTTTATTTTTAAATTATAACTAAAATTCGATAGACGATAGACAAACTTCATTTTGATTATTCATAATCCGTTTTATTTATATGGCTAACATTACATATTTGTAAAAAAACAATCCATTAACTATCGTGTATTTTTATTAGATTCAGACAATAGAAAAATATCTGAGGTTTCATTGCATATTTTGGCTAATATTTATATATATATATATATATATTATTTCCTGCTGTCATCCTAAAATATTATAAATACTTTTTTTTTAAATTAATAAAAAAATATAACAATATGTTTCGACATCTGAATTCACCTGTTTTTAGCAAATTTAGACTCCAAATTTATGAATCTGTTTTCACGACTAATGAATATGAAATCGGCAAGCGCTCTTAAACCTTTCTTCACATGCTTTCTTACTTAATCCTTTTAGCAAATCTGGAAATTCAAACTGTGGTTATTACTTGTAAATATTACTATTGCTATGTTATATTCCTATTAGGTGTTATGAAAACCATTACATTAATTCCTTTTTGGTTTGCAGGTGGTGGATGTTGCCTGATCTCCAATTCACCTTCCCTTCAACATCTTCTGTCCAAATTATTTTATATGATGAATATTTCGAAGACCTAATTACAGAGTTATTTATTTCTTAACTTTATATATCTTAAATACATTTCCTATCTTTATATAAGTATTTCTCGTTTGCCGATAGACTAACGATTATAAATGAGAAGGACGTATATGTGATATGGTACATTATGGAAAATCCTGAAAAATTGGTAGGGCCTATCGTTGATCAACAGACTTCCGCAACGGTTAGCGGCGGGGAAGATATTTCGAGACCTATTTTATTCTTATCAAGTGGACGAAGGGCTTATATTGAGGATTAAATAGCTTTAATGCTCCCCAATATCCGGGGAAATTAGTTAGTCTTTGATTAAGGGTTTTTAGGAATTTCCGAGGGATAATGCAGATTTATCCGATTGATAATTATCTTTTGATTCAACCTCGTATTGATCTGAGGAAACTCTGTAGTTGGGTTTTGGATAGGGAAGAAGTTATCAGGCAACTTAAGATTAATTTTAAATACAGAAAGTTGCTTGAAAAAATATTTTTAGGATGGTATTAGCAGCACACGCTTAATAAGAAAATCGGTCAAAAGAAAATTACCAGAGGCTGTCAAATAAACATATAATCACATACACTTAAATCACATATATTTATAATATATATATATATATACCGTTTGTAATCGAAATTCCATCTTACACATCTCTATATGATATTGCTTTCGTTCAAAATAACTATGCATAGAAAATATTTTTTAAAAATGTTTCATTAAAAAAAACCCCTGTACAACTACAACCCATGAATTGTCTGGGATCGGGTACATGGCAGAGGCAACAGATTGCAGGGAGGTGATGTGTCCTAGATCGTGTTCAACCGCCAGACCCCCTCCCTTATTTTGGGAACCAACTTTATAGAGGCTTGGTGTGCCCCATGGTGGTCCTTGATCCATAGAATCATCTCCGGTGGCTAACAGATCAAATAAAAGTTTGTCAATGGGATTTCAATCCAGAATCATCAGCACAGAAAATCACTGCTCCTAATTTTTATTTAAAACCATACGTAAAATAGTAAACAACCTTTTTTTTAATTATTCATTCAAAAATTTTAGTTTAATTTACTTTTACAGAGCTTACGGAGCCTTCCAATTAAAATTATTGTGGTTTTATTTTAATTGTATTGTAAAGAAATAGATAATTATCCAGGCCATTTTCAATTGAAGTTTAGAACTCTAGTTTTACAGTGAAATTACCTTATTGATATTGAAAATTACGTTTCTTTTGAATCTTGACAGAGCTATATACTTAAGTCCAATATCGGACTTCACTTGGCTGGTAAAGTTTTAATTCGTAGCCCATCTAATGTTACTTGGATAGAGTGAAGTCCTACTTACAAAGAACGCCTGAAGCACTTGCTCATTAATTGACTTACTTGAAGTCTGTCTGTAAGTTTTCGTCATTACTAAGTTACAGCGAACTAGGATTCCTTTCGCACTCGAACATGAGGTAATTAAAATCTTGACGCGTTATGGATTGATTTTGATTTTTTTTATTCGTATTCGACATTTTTATACGTATTATAAAAAACAAACAAATAATTTAGATATATTTAATTACAATTTAAGTTTTTTTTTGTGAAATGTGTTCTTTCATGAATAACGGAGATTAAGCAAATTGTTTTAAAAATTTATCAAAATGTATCTTAAGTAGCCTAGGCTGTTTGCTTTTGAATCATCTTCCCTGTATGAAAAAATTAAAATTCATTGAAATGTTAGTTTTAATAAGTATTAAGTAATGTAATATTAACTAAAATTGATGAATATCCATACTCAAAATGGAATGTAATGTACACCTACATTTGGTGAGATTGTTAATTTCTTAGTTCAGATTTTCAAATATTTACTTATTATTTTAGTAATGTAACAACTTCAAATTTCTTTCTTAATAACCTTAATTCATCTTCGATGAAAGGCAGTAAATTATTAGGGCTAGGAGAAAAAGTGAGTTTAAAACAAACCTGTACTACTATAACCCGTAAAGGGTCTTGGGATCAGAAAGTGGTGGTAGGAACAGTACTGTTTCTTTAACAACGGTTGTGCAGGGAGGTGATGTATCCGAGATTGCGCTCAGTTTCCCCCCTCAATTAAAGGTACTTTAAAGATCCTGGATAAGCCTAGGAGTGCCTCCAGATCCCATAGCTTCCATTCCCGGCTGTTCCATTCCCCCTCGTGTCTTCTCTATACCAGCCTTAATTCGAATATTTTGTTATAATTATTTCATCATCCATGTATGAGCTAGTTAGAATGTAAACTAACTTTAGAGCCATTATGGTTTCAAATATTGTATTGCCTTTATTATGCACGTCTTAATTTAAATAAAAACAGAAATCATGAATATTTTTGGTGAAGAATACGATTGAAACTTTGTTACAGCTACGAATAAAATAGAAATGGATAAACCTAATGAACGATAAAATGGCATATTAGGGCTATAAATGTTAGAGCCATAAAGAGGCAGATTGTAGGGCGAGGTATGGCAGATCATAAAGGCCGTTGTGATCAAAGAGGGCGCAATAAACCTGACCTGATGAAGGCGCAACCATTTGCATCACAATCCTCTCTCCAACTAGATCTCCTATATTGGCCCTTCTATAGCCCTCCGGATATCAGTTTGAACCTTCTATTATGTGTAATTGTATGAATTGTTTATATGAACATTATTCGCGATGTTATGTTGAAGCCATTTGGGAAACCTTAGGTGCAGCATGAACTTATATTCCAAGCTTCTGTTTATGTCTCACGATCATGACTAGCCCAAAATTTTCCGGAATTTTAATAAAAATTAAAAAAAAATTTTTACCTTATTTAAAAATTATAGGCACTTAAATCCAAAAAAGTGTAAAATAATAAAATTGGTCTTTCCTTGTTCACGGCACACCGTGAAATGTATCTAGAAGGCATAGGACAGGAAAAATTAAGTAAAATTTAGCAACCTCAGCTACACTCTCTTTTGTTTTCCACAGATGTTGTGAAAATAGTTGTTGGCTAGCCACACTAAGACAAAAATCATGTGCAAATTAATCAGCTTAGTGTATTATTCACGAACTATGAGTGATTAAGTCCAGGGCTACCCAGACTGGAGAATTGGGAACAGGAGAAGAGAACCGATGTGCATGTTTTTATACAGAACCGACAATTACAAATTAATGGTGATATCCCCCATCTAATCGGGATTACCTTAATTGAACATTGCTAGTTCTCAGACTCGTTCGTTTTTTTGTCAACCAATTACAGAACAATTGTCGACTTAATTAAAAAGGTTGGTTTAGATTATAGCAGTTGTGGTGCATGAATATTTACTCGTGTATAGCCTTATGAAGTAAATATGAAACAAAACACTTCGTACACTAAATATGCCTAAATGTGCTATCATGAAAAAAAAAAGCTTTAAAGCAGTAAAAGTTTCATATTTGTTCAATAATCAACTAAGTTTCTTAAGTGAGGGGCAACATCGGTTAGGAATTGGAACATGGAATGTTTATGTCATGTGAGAGCTAGGTATCTCTGTACCATGCTTATTCTTGGGTTCGAATCCACCTGTGGTAGGTAAAGTGTTTGATGTTTCAACAGCCATAGATAAGCCCTGTGGAATTTTCAAGCCTTCTCGAAGCCCCCCTAGACTCTATAATATGGGTACCCTTAATAAGGGTCATCTGCCGGTCGAGTGTGATCTCGGCCTAATCAATACCACAACCATTAGGCTTAGAAACCGATTAACCTTTAAATAAATTCAAAACTAACTACACTATTAAGTTAGAGTGTAAAAACAAACCAAATTAACGATTAAGGGTCTCTAGTATGTATTGAACCCAAGATCCTTCAGGAGTTGTAGTAGTACGTGAGGATATATTTCATTATTATTAATTAAGTTGGTTTTCATAACTCCGAATCATACAAAAATTATTAAAATAAATAAATCAAGAAACACTGATGGACATAAATTAGCTAATGTTTTTAATTTTCGCATCATAGTGAGATTTTTATTTACATCTGTCTACTTATGATTTTTGGGAGAATACATATAAATATATTTACTAGTAGTATTTTATAGGGTAAACATATTGCCTACAGGAATTTATTAATTTTTACGTTAAATATTTCGAGGATTCCAATAGTTGTTACCAAATTTACTATTAAGTATGGTGCTAATTAATATTTTTATTCATTATGATGTATTAAAACTGGATTGATTGATTATTATTTTTAATATGTTTACATGATTATTTTTTTTCCTGGTAAAATTTGTGAGTTGATAAAACTTCCTTCATAAATATTAAAGTCCTACGTAGGACACACCATCAATAAAAAATTCTGAAGAGTTTATTTGTGAAGTTTTCCAAGACAGTGCGCTGTTATACCTCTCTGCTGGCTAATTATGTCACATGTTAACATTTACCGAAAAATAAAACATTTTTCTCTCTCAGGGAGAAAATGATGAAAAAGGGGTCCAGGAATGAAGATGATAGATTATTCTTCTTCACCCTTCAAATAAAGTACAGGGGGTAAGGAATGTTAACAGGCGATACTCTTGGAAACGGAACGTCGGAGCGATTTATCACTGGGACACTTGGATCCTCTCAAATCCTCTTGGGTCATTAAAATATCATATATTCACTAAAACCGTTTCCGATACATATTTTATATATAGCTGAAATTGTGACTCCCTAGTCGATAATTTATAGAGGCAGGCGAGGGCATTTAGGGATTTTCTGCAGTGGGATTCCACCCTGTTTTAATAACCAGAATATTCTAATGTAGTAGTCCCCGGTATTGGAAATAGGTTTTCAGAAAGCTTGAGGTTAAAAAAATAATTTTAGTAATTGCTAGAAAAAATATTTTCCAGTTGGCATAAATGATACTTCCCAACAGGCGTATGCGTAACTCATGCATCTGTAAAACATTTATAATTTCAAAAGAGGTTTCATAAAAAAATATTTGGGTAAATAAAAATAATAAATAAAATAACTAACAAAATATTATTATTAATATAAATAAAATTAAAATGAATAAATGAAAAATTCAAATGGAGTTTATCAAAGTTATCTGACCATTTGTAGGAATCTGAAAAAAAAATTCAAGAACTGTACATATATATATATATATATATATATATATATATATATATATATATATATATATATATATATAGGTTTCTACTTATCTTGACTGTTGTAGAAATATATTGTTTATGGTTCTCGAGTTTCAGTCAGTTATTTCAACTTCTTAGGCGACGTTTCGAGAATAGATAATTGATTAAGTATTAATATGGCTCTTCGAAAATATGTTTTATTTTGTCTCCTAATATACTAACGTTTAGTGGTAAATATATCAGTATTGTTTCTGAATGGGTTAATAATTATGCCTGTAAGTGTAACAATACAAAGGTCACCTGTGGTCTTGTGGTTAGTGTAACAAACTACTATGGCCAAGATCGCGGGTTCGTAGCCTTCATGTGACCCTCGGATTTTTTTTAAGGGAGTAAAAATCCTTAGTTTCGCCGTCCTTCGGAAGGGACTTTAACCGGGGGCCCCGAGCCTGTCCGATGTCAGGTACTCGTTAAAAATCCCTATCCTAATTAGACCTGGGTAGGCAAAATTTAGAGCTCCCACTGTAGCATCGTCCGATCAACCATACCAGCATAAAGTGACGTTAAACGAACAAACATATTAATACAACTTACAATTAAGTTATTCAGTTAAATAAACAAGCTATATTGAATATTGGATTTTAACTATTCTCCACCTGTATTTTACTGAATTTACATATATTTTAGGAAATCTTTCTAAAGCTAACTTAATTTTTTAGTCTCATTATCAGATAGGCCTATCAGTAAAACAAGATATTCCTGCTCAGTTTGAACAACGTATTCATCGTTGTAAATATTAGAAAATACCTGGAAATATATTTATCTTCCCTGGGACTAACCGATGCAATGGTTCAGTAGGCGTGAGCTGTGCTATCTATACGGTGATAAGACGGCATACGGTTTAGGTGTCGCGAACCCATTGCTAGCTCATTACTCGTTGTTATCACTCTAATGATGAGATCCGATAGCTCAGGCAGGGCTAAAGCTGGGCTCTATTCCCATTCCAGTTATTTTTCTTTTTTTTATCCGAGAGATGAATCGACTGTCAGGCTGACTTGGCAAGTCTGAGCACATTTGGAGATTAGCTGGGGCCAATGGTCAATTTCACGAATCTGTTTTCATTACTAAACAGTTGGTTATCATTCTCTTCCAGGAATAGGCCGTTCATGATTCTCTTAATTTTTTTTCTTTCTTGAGTTTGTTTCGTGAAATCAGATAGATTGGTATCCATTTCTATTATCTGGATAGTGTGTACTAATTTTTGCCAAAGCCGATTCGAAAATGTATTAATCTATAATCCTATATTAATTTCTTATCGATCTCAAGACATTTCAGAACCTATTAACCTTACTAATATTCTAATATATGTATGATAAAGTTTTAGTAGATGAACAATTTCATATTTTTTTTTTTTAGAAATAGTAATTAAATCATCTTAGATCACAGATAATCAATCACAACTGATGAAAGGGCTCATGACGTTCATTATCTGGTCAGTAGGTAGAGTTTAATTTTTAAGGTAATCCAGATTATCTGTACAAAAAGGAAGAGCACTATTTATAATTAAAAAACAATAAATAATAAATTACTTATTCATTAACTAGGCGTTGATGACCAAAGGGTTTTACGCCTTTAAACAGAACAATAACAACTTATAAATTAAAAATCTGTCTGCAGTGGAAAACCAATCATCAAACACAATCTTATTTAAGCCCCATTCTGTAAGACTGTGACATCTTCTTATCTCAAAGAAACATTTTTCATGAAACTAGGGAACTATGCTTTAGATATAGGTGTATTTTTGCTGTAACGAATTTCTTTCCATTCTGTTATACAAGACGTTCAGGGTTATACAGCCAAACTGAAAATTAGAACTACGGAACTCTAAAAAAAAAAAATCTTATAGAGATATATCCGCAAATATGTACTTTGTTTAGGATATATTCACACTTAAAGATTTTCTTTATCATGAATAATTAATAAATAAATACATTTTATTTTATTTGTTCCAATTACTTTATTCATTCAATGTAAACATTAACATCTTGTTCAAAAGTGATTTAGAGTTGTTAAAACCGGCATTAATTTTGTCCTTGATTTTCTGTAACGCGTTTGAGGAATAGGTTCTGTTCTTTGATCAGTCTTATATCACCTGTTAAGTCTGTGGTCATTCCTGATTATGGATTAAGTAGCTTCTCTATTTCGTTGAACAGGAAGTCAATTAAGCTTTATAGTCTTTGGTGCGACGATTGTTTTTGTTTTCTTGAAAAATCAGCTGCACAGCAAACGATTTTTTGAACCGTAAGTACGGTAGATGTACTTCATAACTTTTGTTTATGTGTGTATTTTAACAAACTGATATTCCGCATTGTTATTATAATAGTTGTAATTATAAAACATTTTAGATGAATATCCCAGCCTCAGCGTTCTGCACCAGTTCATCACCCCCACTTGAGAGGGTTAGCTCCTGAAGTGGAATTCAAATTTGTAGTCCCCTTGACTGGATCCGACTGCTCGTGGCTCACTTATCATTCCCTTCATAAATAAGTCATTGAATTCATTCTTACTGGCTTCAACTCAGGAGATCGAATGTTAAAATTAACTTGCAACTAAATTGTGAACATTCAATCATAAATAAAACTCTAAATCAACAAAAAAAGAAAGGAATTTAAAAAATATAAATGAATAGTTGACTAAATACAAAATAAAACATTAAGTTTTTTTTTAATATGATTTATTGATATTTACAACTATAATAATATTACAACAAGTAAATCTGCTAATATGAATAATATGACATGAAAAACACTTGTGGGGAAACTACCCATCGGTAGCACTCCAAGAAAGTTCTATAGTAGAAGGTTTCGAGGTCATCTTCTTTTCAGACGCCTCAGAGGTTTATCAGGAATAGTATGGAAAGCAAGTTGAGAGACTAGCGGCTTCAAGTGCGTATGGAGCTTGTCGTGGAAGGATAGGTATCTAGTTTGGGCCAAATCAGCAACATATGGGATATTAAGATCCTTATGGATAAGTTTGTTTGTGACATAATAAGGAGCATTGAGGATTTTACGAAGGATTTTGGATTGTAAGGATTGGACACGAGATGAATTGGATGGTTTAGTAGAGCCCCAAAGCTCAACTCCGTATGTCCAAATAGGTATGATAACTGTCATGTAAATGAGTCTTTTGTAATTAATTGGGAGCTTAGAGCGTTTGTCCAGTAAATGTTGAAGTAGGCGAAAACGTCGAGCAGTTTCTTATCTTTTCAGTCTTGTATGAGGATTCCTAGTGAGACGTTTGTCCAGATGGAGTCCTAGGTAACGTATCTGTTCGGCAGGGTTCAGTGGAATATTATTAAAGTATACAGTAGGGCAGGAATTCGTAGGTTTACGACGAAGGGTGAAGGTAATTTGATGAGATTTGTTAGGATTTATTTTAATCCTCCAATTTTGACACCATTCTTGAAGGTTTGAGATATGGGATTGAAGAGATTGGGATGCAACAAATGGATCCTTATTTACTGATAACACACATGTGTCATCAGCGTACGTAGTGAGTACAGTTATTGGAGGTTGAAATTCGGGACATTAAGCTTAGTTATAAAAATTATATTACCTTAAGGTTATCAAGGGAATATTATATTTCTTAAGTTTTATGATTTTTCACTCATTCCCTTTAATACTTCTGGAATCATCAGTAATTATTTTTTGTTAAGAACATTAAAGTTTGCATACTTAAATTTTTTTTCAAATCTCTTTTTAAAATATTACCTAGAATACCAAATGCCTAAAAGGGATAATATTAAAAAAAAAATTCTAATTTAGCTTTTTGGACATCCAGTCATATAATTTTAAAATCTGTTGTTATAGTTGTTATTCTTTCTTTCACTATTCTTTCGTTGTTTTGTTTTTCGTAAAATTTGTATAAATGTAAATATTAATCGTTATCTACATTATATTTATCTCTTTCTTTTAATTATTTATTGATAGCTAAATCGTAATGTCCTTTATTTTTTCATGTTCATTCAATAACAAATTGTAATGGTATTCTACTCTTAATACATTATATTTTATTTATTATTTTATATTATTATTCTAAAGACACTTGTTCCAGAAAAAAACTTTATTATTACTAGTAGTATTAGCATATTGATGGATTGTATCGAATTGCTCAATTACGCCACTAGATATTCTTCCACATCATCTTATTATTGCTGCTATACTCTAATCTTGAACTAACCGCTTAAGATAGTTCGTCTATCGCTTAATAAGGTTTAATGGTTCTTATACTTAATGGTTCTAGGGTACTTAAATAAACTGTTTGTAGCCATTTATTCTCCTGTGTTGTTAAAGCGTCCAGTGAACTCCTAGCAAAATGGTGGCTCTGAGCATCTACTCGTTGCACATCAATATCCTAATTATACCTGGACAGACAACACTTAGGAATCCCACTGCAGCATCGTCCAATTAGCCACTAGCACAAATTGATGTTAAATGAATGAACTACAAACTACAAGCATGCGGGTGCAAGAAAGTAGTTTGATATCCCACCTAGACTTTATACAGTAAGATCACTGGTTTCTTTATGGTTTACTTAGAGTAGATCTAAACAACTTTAGCCCAAAATGCCGATAGCGAACTAATATATGAATATGTATTTATATTTTCTGTCCGAAGAAGATTATCATATTTGACATTATACAAGTAGGGTTTCCTCACATGCCTGAAATTCCTCCAGATGATCTATAAGATACTCCTTTGCAGTTGATCAAGATCGCCTCCGGGTCCGCCGCAGCTTCTTCTACATCCTCCTCCTACAGCTCTCGGAGTAAGAAGGGACCGAGAAGGGAAGACGGATGCGGTCATCAGAGGGTGCCGACTGAGACAGAGGGCCTCGTTTAGCGAACATTATTCCCTTACATGTTTATTTATTGCGGTCGTTTATTTTTTGGCGATAACTCCGAGCCGAGCCTAACTGATGGGAGTCGTTAGCGCGGTGAGCCCTTCTTAAATAAAAACCAGGATCGTTAAGGACTTCTTAATGGTTTCATGGGATGTCTCAATTTATGTTGGCTGACTTAGCACCTTCAGGTATTTATGTAGCTTTTGTATATTTGCATACTTAATATGTACTAGTTTAGACCTCGTTTACCAGAGTTATTTATTCATTTAACGTCGCTCTGAAAGATGGTGCAACTAAGGATTTTTTCGCCCCACTAAAAAATACTTTGAAATTTTCTTTGAAATTGGGCTTTGAATGTGCATTTTAGGATAGTGTAGGTTTTTATACAAACCACCACACCACAGGTTACTCCCTAGAAGTTTATTGTATTGTTACTTTCTTACTCGGCTGAGTTATTTCTTATTGAGCATGTAACCTCTCTAAATGTCATCGCTTCCACTACAACGTTTATCCAACTTCTCTGTGGTCGCTCGCTTTTTTTTTGTTGCGGTTTAGTGGTATTCATTCTCGTATGACTTCCTCTTAAATGTTCTACCTCCTTAAAAATCCTTATATTTTTGTTAATTGCATATTCTAATTTATTTACCACGAATATATTCAAATTTCCGTTTTCTTAATTGTTGAGAACAACTGTTAGCGCAGATGGGTGTGGCAGAAGGTCTCAAGTTAAAGAGAA
The DNA here is from genome assembly GCA_964056705.1 of Troilus luridus. Taxonomy (NCBI): domain Eukaryota; kingdom Metazoa; phylum Arthropoda; class Insecta; order Hemiptera; family Pentatomidae; genus Troilus; species Troilus luridus. Next base: position 27,198,808 of record OZ057414.1, read on the forward strand.
CTTTATGCCAAAGGAGGGAAACTTTCCGGTGTCTCTGGATATAACTTTTTCAACATGGGGGATTGGGAGGCAAGTTAGCTTCACTTTCCAACATTTACTTCGACTAACTTTTCCATAAGAGTTTCATTCATTATTTAAATATTATTCTTAGAGATAATCGTCAATATATTAATTATTGACTAAATATTGGTCGAATTGATTCCATTTTCAAGACAAACTCTACTGTACTACAGATCTTCACTTCAAAACTAATGACTAATCTATATCGGTATACTAAAACCTTTTTGGACATATGGAGCAGAATTTTAGGGTTCAGCATAGCATGGCCATATACACATGATACTAACAATATTATGTATGGATACAATGATACACAGTCCTAAATGCTAAGAAAAATAGTTAATGCTCCTTGGTTTATTTCGAATACCACTCATTTTCATATAGGATGATAAATAAAATAATGAATTAGAATAATTTAATAAATAAAATAAAATTTACTTTCCCTGACTATTTTCTTGTGTTTTTCCATGTATTCCTTTCGCCGGTTATTTGAAAGGCTTCCAGTAAGACATTGTAAGGTAACTTTAATTTGAAGTCCCTATTACTTTATTACCTTGAAGATGTTTTTTAAAATAATAAATTTAGGGAAATTCAATGCCCTCTATTTTTTAAGGTAAACCATTCTAAGCTAAAACAATATTTTTAAAAATATAAACGACGAACCGGGAACAAATTATCTTCTCCCACCTTTCTCTGCCTCTCCTCATAGTTACTAGGAATATTGTTTATATATTAACTATAGTATATTAAAACAGGTACTGTATGTTCCGTTTATACCCTCCCCCTGTTTTAGAGCACTCATTGACTGTTTTATTATTTTTGTTTTTTACTAAATAAGTTGCTTTCGTGATTAAATGGTCATATATGACTAGCAAAGGGATTCAGTCTCACTATAAAAGAACTGTATTTGACTTACGTTAGTGTAAATATAGTTGAATGATGGAGGTTATCTTAAGAGAAAAAAAAATCTGAAACTTAATTTTTTTGTTTATAATTGTAAATTCCTACCTCCTACATACTTTCTTATTATCCAATCCTATCTCTCCTACAGGTCATTCACAGTAAATCATAATAGTGTCTACTCACCCCTCTTTCCTCAATCTGCCGGCGTTCCTCAAGGCAGTATCCTCGGCCCAATTCTCTACACAGTTTATACAGCTGACATCCCAACTCATCCTAATACTATCTTTACCACGTATGCGGATGACACATGTCTATTATCTGTCAACACTGATCCAGTTATAGCATCCCGTACTCTTCAATCCCATATCACTGACCTAGAAAATTGGTGTCAAAACTGGAGGATTAAAATAAATTCCCACAAATCTCATCAAATCACCTTTACCCTCCGTCGTAAACCAGCGACTTCCTGCCCGACTGTATCGTTTAATAACATCCCTCTTAGTCCTGTAGAACAGATCCGCTACTTAGGACTACACCTATGGAAGTGGCGAAGCCAACTTCTTTTCAGAGGATCTTCAGGAATTGGAGAGGTATGAAACTAGGGGGTTTCAGTGGGAATAAAGTTTGTCATGATGTGATTGATATAGAATTCGGGCCAAATCAGCACCCATTGGTACATAAAGGTCATTATGGATTACTTTGTTTGTAAAAGTAAGGAGAAACTTAATTTATATCTGTAAGCAATATGTGAAAAAAAAATATTTTGTCGGCCGCCATATGAAAAATAAGTTTTCAATGTCGAATATTGAGGATCATCCTAAGATGGGCCGTGACGACGTCGGACAACGAACACTTTTTTTCTTTATTCTACATCTCATGAGCCTTAAGGAAGATAGAGATTACTGGCGACTAAATGTATAGGGTTTCGGGATATGACCCAAGGTTGTAAAAGCCCGAAATAAAAAAAATAAAAATATTTATCTTGAACACGAAACTTAAAATTTTAAGGGGGGTTATATTGCATGGTCGAGTTTAAAATTGTAATTACTGTAAAATATGGACCAAAATTAATCAAATAATGTAGGAAGAGTATACACTTAATCTATTCAATGACAAAAATTCATAAATCCGATCATTACTTCCATGTTTCAGTTAGGTTAGTTATTTTACGATATTCAATAAGTATGGTCGGATTTCCTATCCATTTATAATCCTTAACAACAAAAAAAAAAAAAAGAAAACATGAGAGGTTTCGGGAATTGGAGCCTCCTTCATGGCTCGTGGTCAGATGATGTTGAAAAAAAAATGTTCATTTAACTGACTTCAATATCAGAGAGATGAAATCCCATCCCAAAGTGGTTTATCCACCGACTGGAAGAGATCCTGGCTCACCGTAGTCGCTTTTAATTACTTTTTTTAGTTGAGTGAATAAAGAGATCCTCCCCTTATTTTTCAGTTTATCGTATCGAACTTACATATTTTCCTAAAAAATTACAAATATTTTCGAGAAGAATTTTCATTGTGAATTAGAGTTTTTTTAAGTTGTGAGATCCTTCATCTTCGCTTAATTTGTTTACATACATTTAACATTGCTTTCTACATAGGGTATATATTTCCATATTGAATATGTTTATTGTAAGAGAGTAAAAAAAACCCATAAAATTCAATCTGAAATTGGGGAAATCAACGAAGTCAGTAGTAAGCATAATGGAGAAATCAATATAGATCTGAAACTGGCCGGCATTAAACCATAGGATATCCAAAACCTCCTTTTCTGTAGAAAAAAATCATGAATGGCAAGTTGACGTACAAGAGAGGGAGGAAGTCCAAAGCAAACGAATAAAAGAGTTATGGGTACAAAAGCAAATGTGCGATACTATGTACTTATCGTATTCTTAATTGGTTTATTCGCAAATACAAGAGTTACTGAAAATGGGCAATTTAGACACTGTCAAAATATTTTAAAGATCAGAATAATTACCTGATATTTAATACCGTTTAGTTATTAATTGAGTACAAAGAAAATAATTTGATTCATTTTTGAGAGTATAGATATATATTAAAAACACCGTAACACTACAAACTTTGAAAGGTCTTTGGTTCAATACATATTGAGACTGAACTGTTCAAGGACAACGGGTGTACAAGCATGTCATTTGTCTGAAATCGCGCTCAACCGCGAGGTTTTTGTCTCTATTAAGGGTACCCGTTTTATATAGGCTGCGTGAGCCTCTGGAGGCTCTCCTGATCCAACACGATACATCGGCTGTTTACAGATTAAATAAATAAGCAGTGTAATGCTCACCATGTACTTATTAAGTAGCGTTTATTAATATTTAGTGTATTTTGTTCAATACAACTTCAGAGAGATTTATAACCACTATAATGATGTATGAAGATCCTGCGGTCGTCAGGTAATCATCATACATTCATTATTTGGAGAGTTTTCTAGTTACCTGTAAAACTTCAAGCAGTGGATTTATTTTATTTTATTAAAACAAATTACTTCAACTAAGAGTGTAATTATTGTATTCTATTCTGAATTCAAAATATATTCATTAAATCATTTCTATTTTTGTTTATTTTTCTGTGACAGATTGGATATCCAGGTAAAACGTGGACAGGTAGTGATGGAAAGAGGTAGAAGTGGGGAAGGATGATCCCATCGCTTGCTGCGAGTGATTGATACCTGAGCGGGCTTAGCGACGGATGAGTGATGCTCCATGCTTACCCCTAAATCTTCTTTGGCAGATCTCGATGGAGTCTTATGCTCTTACGCCAATGGCACCAGCTTCTGGCCAATCGAGTCGTAAAGTTATTTGCTGTTAAATTTAGAATTTCAAATTATTAATACAAGAACAGATTACTGGAATGCATTATTTTTCTATTGAAAATAGCGGCTATTATTCATTATTTAACTATCGGTTAAAACATAACTTATGGTAAAAATGTATAGAAAAAGGAGAGGGGCAGATTTACTATTTATTATTTTTTGCGAGTCGATTGCAATAAATGGTTTAAGGAGATAAAACGATCAAGCTATTTTATTCAACTACTCACAATTGACCTCATGCACTGCCTTGCTGTGGTTTATTCATTTAGCTATGGCTAATCGGACGACTTTCGCCCATCCAGGTAAAATTAGGATAGGAATCTTTAACGAGTACCTGACACCGTAAGTCGAGTGACCCCCATTTTACGTCCCCACCTTACTACATTTAACAAATCTTTAGGCCACCTACCATGCTGCGAACCCACGATCTTGGCTGCTATGCTAACCATTAACTAGACCATAGGTGACCCTTTTTAGATATCGTAGTATTTTGTTCACGATTATTTGATAATGAATGAGTAATAGTGTAAAAATTGAAAGAATTATTATGTTAATTCTTACAAATGAGGATTGATCTATTGCGTGTTCTAGACTTCCTGAAGTGGGAACGGGACAGATACACTACCGGGAATACTCACCGGTTTTTCGGGTTTAGTATCACTTGCGCCGGATACCTGTCTCGTTTCTTTGGGGTTCCGCAAAATTAATATATATATATATATATATATATATATATATATATATATATATATATATATATATATATATAATATAATATATATATAATGCGCAAAAATGAATAGGGATGGTACTATTTTTTTAATATTTACTTTGCCTGACAAAAGACATGAAAACAAAAACAAATTCCTTGCAAGATCCATTCATCATTCTAACTTATATACATATATATATATATATATATATATATATATATATATATATATATATATATATGTGTGTGTGTGTGTGTGTGTGTGTGTGTATGTATGTATAAAGTTTAACAATGCATTATACATATATACAGTACATTATATAAGTATGTATATATATTAATTTTGCGGACCCCCAAACAAACGAGACAGGTATATAATACTATATAATTCGGTACATAATACCAGTAATTATTCATATGTACTTTTATATATATATTTATGTATGTATGTATATGTACACATATATAATATTTATCGTAAAGATAAATTTATTCTAATTCTCTTAATTCAACATCTAGTTTAACGGTTTTGATGAATGAATTTTTATAAAATAATAAATAAAAGTTTATATTTACAATCGCTTGAATTAGTCTGAAGCCCTTCGAATTTCTTAAGAAAAAAATATTTCCCTACTTATTCCCTGATCGGAATAGATTCTAACTTAAGCTAACGATTTGATTTTATTCGCCGCTATAAATCGGCCTAATGTTGGAACGACCGAAGCCCTGGTTAGTTCTTTGATACATGAACCCTTCGGTGGCGATTTGTCAGGATCTGCTTCCCTAACGATGTCATTTCTTCTATCTAAGGCTCTCAGCCTTTTTAATGGGACGTTTGCTATTTTATTGGTTCATGTTAGGTTAGAGTTACAGGGAGTCGGCCTACGTCAATTGCCAGTGGCGGATTCAGTATGTCTTATATTTAACACTATTTCTCAGTTTGCCAGTGAGAGCCAGAAAAATCATAATATGTGTTCGTCGTATTGAAGTAATTTTTTTTACTGTTTGAATTTATTTATAAATATTTAAAAAAAAAATGTATGTATGATTAAAGAGATTGTATCAAGTAAAAGACAAAAGGTTAAAAAGACAGCGTCAAGCGGAGAATCAACTTATATTTAGCATTCATGGTTGCTAAATGGATTTATGAAAAAACTAAGTGTATTATTGGGTTCATCTACCGCATTATATTTACAGTTTTATGGAATATTTTATTTTACTTAAATTTATAATTATATATAAAGTCCATCAAAAAAAAAAAAAAAAAAAAAGAAGTCAAGTACCAATACAACCTATGAAGGTTCAGTACATGGTTGGGATTGTACTGTTTCTAGGAGACAATGGTTGTGTAGAAAAGGTTTGTCCTGAACAGGTTTTTCCCCAATTAAGATGAACCTATTTATAGAGGCTGGGTGAACCTCAGGATGGTTTTTAGATCTAAAGAGTCACCCCAAAGATGTTAACAGATTAAATAATTTATCTGTCTCAGCCAGATTTGAATCCGGAACCCAGCCCTATACACTGACCTAACTTTCTTCCATATGAAACCTTACATATTATTATTTTTTGATTGGTGATAATTCTATTACAGTAAATTTTATTTTTGAGTTTATGATTTTCAAGTTGAATGTTCAATAATTTTTTCTAGAAGTTGAAATATAAAATATTCGTTGAAATAAATTGTATGCATATTAAATATTTTCTTATAAAAGCTACTCTTGTAAGATATCTTAATCAGTTACATTATTTTGAAAATATGCTCTCAAATAGACATATTTTACAAATATACTTGTATAATGTTAGTTTTCCTAGATTTTGTAAGAATATGGTATTTATGTTTTATTTTTAATTCATCACAATTTATTTATGAAAAATTCAATTGGAACGTATAAATTAAACTAAATGAGCCAATTCCCTGAACTATTTTCGAATATTATAAATCCTTTTTAGGTTTCCAAGAACACTAGCCAATTTATAAAATCCTATTAAGGGAAAAGCCTTAGTCGTTTGGCCAAAATTACGCAACCGAATAATGATATTAATATTGCAATAGTCATAATAATGTAGTATTTATTATTTTAGCAGTAGTTTTAATTTTTTTTTCATAAAAGAAAATATTTCCTTCGGTATTATGGAAATCATGGAAGGACGAAGGCTGGCTAGAGATCCCTCATCAACTGGCATTCAAACGTCCCCAACTTGACCTCGATTTCTCTTTGTACGGGAAAAAAGAGAATATGCGAGCCCTCTTACCTTTTAATTAGTTCTTGAAATTAATTAATTAATTTTTATAGTCTGGTGGCCTTAGAAATAAAAACGCTTGATTTATTAAAAAAAGTTTTTGATTACAGGTGCCGTAAATTTACTTTTCTATTTATTTTGTATTGGCTTGTAAACTTAAGGTTTTCTTAATCCAGTTATTCTAAAACAAAAAGCTTAAAACTTTGTTAAACGAAGGAACTTACTCATTTCTTGCCTGGCAATCCACTTTACGAAATATATCACTCGTTTAAGAAATTAAAAAAAAGTATGTTGCTAAAACAAAATCGTGATGTTTGAAAATAACCGCATCGCAGCTCGTATTGATCATTGTAGTTGACTCCAAAGCCTTATTTATCAAATTTCCATGATAGTTATTTAAATAATGTAAACGTTTAAAATTGACAGAATAACCGACAGTCATTGTATATATTAATTACCATAATTTTGTTTTTAAGAAAATGGTATTTTTGTCATTCTGCTAATATACTTATTAAATTATATATGGGTGTTAAAGCATCGTTATAAGCAATAACAGTGAGGAAAAAAATTCTAAAATGAGGGATATTCTTATTCTGGAAAAAAAAAAGTTTACGAAGTGTCTTTAAAAAAAAAGGAGACTATTATAAATTTTATTATAAAATATCCTTTTGATGCAAATGAATTTATAATTTAAATAATTTCCTGACAAACAAATAAATATTTATTAAATCCAATTTTTCGAGCTATATAACCTAAGAAAAGAAACAAAAATCATGTTCGGTAAAATATATTCTGCCAATTATGGTAAAATCGAAGTATTTTTTTATAACACACATCATACATTTTTGTGCGTTTTTATTGTCTATCTTTTATATTTTATATGCATGTATTGTTTGAACGTACTCACTTCTAACATGAATAAATATATAGTAGGAATAATTTTCATTAACTCTTTAAACGAAAAAATAGTTCAAATTTTCAGTGAAAATGCGAACAATTCCGTAAATTTGTTGTCTTCTCCTATTCGATATTGATTTAGCGACCGGTGAACATTAGACGAAGTGCGGAGCTAGCGAATCTATTCAGGCCCCAGACGTTAAAGTAATAAAACCGATTAGTTTGCTATGGCCAGGCCATGTGGCCAGAACGACAAGGGTCGAACTAACACAGGCGGGTGATAGAAGCCAATGTGCAGTGTGACCCAAGCTGCTGTGGCTCAATATTGTTAGTAAGGATTCCAGGATTTATTAAACCATTAATTATTAATAACGAGCATTAAATGTTTGGAATTGGAAAGTTGTTGCATGAAACTAAGAATGCTTGCGGAAACGGATCGAGAAGGCCAATGCCCAGTAGTGGACTGTACAGCCATGAAAGAAAAATAAGCACATTAAACAACTGGTTAAGGGCACTATATAAGTTTTGCGAAAGAAGAAGATAAAAATTCTCTAAAGAGAAATATTATTGAAAGTTTTTTATGTTTTATCATATTCGTCCAGTGCTGCTACTTATGGGAGTAGACCGAAGGGATCTGAAGCCCATAATCTGAGATTCATTTTTGTGGTGAGCTACCGTTACTTAAATTTTCCTTTTATGAACATTTTAATATTTGTGGCTCAGCGGTAAGCATCCTATGTTAATTAGCGATGGTATTTTGTATATACTGCTTTGTTTTCCTTAAAATTAATTATTTCAGTTGTCGTTATGGTGTTATACCAGTGTATGATGTGATACCTTGATGAAGTAATACTACTTAGTTACTACGGACTGTTTTTCATTTCTTAATTTGGACCTTTCACATAAAGCCTACAAGCCTGGTCACTAATTGTTTTGCCTGAAATATATATATTGAAATCGGAGATGGTAGTTTTGCTAATTGAAAGGCTCATAGTAACCTCACGGATGATCTAATAGAATATTATTGGATACTCCGAAAGAACTTTCATTAAACACGTAACGACATCGTTAGGATACCAGACATTGACAAACAGCCTCGGGTGTGGTATCGGAGAACTGGCCTGTTCTTGGGATCCCTGGCTGGGTGTATCAGTTTCCTGATTCATTGCTGCAAATAATGCCCAATATAAAAGATGGTAAGTGGTGATATTACCGTCCATTTATTAAGTATTTCTAACCATCCATTAGGTAGGCTAAATATAAGTTTATAATCGAATTTTTGAACCATAAATTTTATTTCGACAAATATGTTTTAATTTCATCGAGTACGCCATATTGCTTTGGGTGCTTCAAAATTACCGACATTTCATTATTTCCTAAGCAGTCGAGCTCTTTCCTGGTTATTAATTGTTATTACATCTAGACCGAAGGGAATATGAAGTAAGGGAATAAGGTATACTATCCTCACGCGTGGATGTATACCTTACCTCAATTTAGTTTTTGTGAGGCCAAGAAGTGGCTAAAACTTTTCTGATATTGACACTTTTGTTTTTACACCTCAGCGTTGATGTTATTGTGTGGTTTTCTGCTTGGTTATGTTTTGATACAATGATGAAGTAGTACAACTTAGCTTCTATAAAGTTTTTTTTTCTTATCTCTTTATTTGTAACTTGAACCTAAACCCGTACGCATATCTCGATTATCCCATTTCCCATAAACCCGTTTAGGAGAGGTGTCAAGCAGCAATACTAGTAGCGTAAATATTTTGTTTCATTCCAGCCAATTAAATTTATTTTTGTTTTTGATGTCCTGGAGTACGAAACAACTCATGTATCTGTTGAGGAAAGCGAGCGCTCTTTCACCTGATACGGCAATAAGCTGTAACCGCCTGCTTTAGATAGACCCTCCTCTCAGCGTCACTTATTATTCCCCATAGTGTTATCTAACGTATCAATAGTAAATATCTTTTATTATAACTTGTTTATTTTTATGTATAATTAATATAGACATCATACATGACCGCAATATATACTATATACTCTTCCTCATTAAGCGATATCGTAAAGATTTTAGAAGAAATTTGTTGAATTATAAATTTTATTATACAGCCGAGAAAACTTTGTAGTCTCAAATCAAATCAAGGCACCCTCTGATAAAGTTTTCAACTAGAAATAGATTTTATATCCTCACTAAGCATGTGTGTTAAATAATTTATTAGAATTTCTACAACTCCGTTTAAGTTTAAGAATAGTGTTAAAATTTGTGCAGAAGTCGATCTTTAGTGCTATAGTTCTTCCTTGCATAGGAATTCGTACACCTACACAGGTGTAAAGATAGTTACGTTTTAAAATAATATATTTTTTTAAATACACATTCTTTGTTAAATGGAATATTTTTAAATTTATCCTCGTACTCAGCTCCTACAAAGATATAGCAGAGAAAATTTTGCTACCTCCTAAGGTAGCAAAATGATTGGGTGTCTAAACTCTGTTATGTGGAGAAAAACAGGTTAACCTCCTATAAAAAAAAAAAAAATAGCTGCTTCACTTATTCAATAAAAATTATACACTTTATAGATCCAAAACATGGGCAAGAACGAGTCTGATGTGCAGGAGAGCATGGTAGGACTTATAGAGGAAGACTGACTCGACCGAGAACCTTGGCGTGAACTTTACAGAATGATAAACAACCAAGCTCTAAAAAAGTCGTTAAAAAAACCCTCGTACTTAAAAATAAGGCTGGCGTATGTCAGGGCCCCATCGCCCAATCATACAGTCATGACTGTAATTAACCACTGGTCCTCCAGATTGGGTGAAAACGAGTAAGAGGGGGTCTAGCCCAGTCACAATTTTTCCTGAGGGGACAAATATTCAGGAGACCAGATGTCCCGAGGATACGGAGCCTCCATCGCTGAGCTAATAACCCAAATGATTGAAAATTTGTAAAAAAAGGTGGAAAAAATGGGCTCCTGGACGCCAGGATTTTTGATGGTCGTCTTTTCATTTATTTCTGGGTTTATAGTTAGTTTATAGAAGTAAGGCGGAAAGTGGATTTAGACGTATCTGTAGCTAGAGCTATTTTATACGTCGCTATCGGAGCGCCTTGAAATATCAGCGGCTTCTCATACGCTTATGCCCCGAGAGAGGGTGCTATTGAAACTAAGAGGATTAGAACAGATCCGGAAGGAAAGCAATCGCGTAGGCTTTGGCCGTATTGGCGGGAACACAATGAACACACTGCGCGGGCTGCAGCCTCCTTGATAAGGCGCCAACCACAATGCCCGCTCCCTCAACCTCCTAGTTTTTATTCCCATCAGTTTGCGCTTTTGCCTTTATATTTTATGCAATATGAAATATTAATGGAGCTGGGGGATATATAAGCAATAGTATCAATATTTTGAAATACTTGATGTTGGCATTTTTTCAAAAAAAAATTCTGAAATGTCGCCATTTATATTATAAATGGTGTGAAATAAAATTATAATTTAAAAAAACCCAGTGCCACAACATTCCGTGAAAGATCTTGGGTTCAGTACATGGTAGAATATACTGTTTCGGGGCGACCTGTCCAGTGGTTAGCATAACAACCTACTATGCCCAAGATCATGGGTTCGTACCCTCAACGAGAGCAAAAAATCCTCGGTTATGCCGTCCTTAGGAGGGGACGATATACGGGGGTACTGACTCGGTTACAATCCCAAACTTAATTATACGTAGATAAGCAAAATTTAGGGCTTCCACCGTAGCATCGTCTGATTAGCCTTAGCAGTATAAAGGGGGCGTTAAATGAAAAAACAACTAGTATACTGTTTCTAAGACTACGGCTTTACAGGGAGGTGACTTCATCAGTCACGAGATTATACTCAACCGCGAAATTTTTTGTCTTCCACTGAACGGTACCTATCTACTTTACAGGGACTGGATGAGCCCCAGGATCTGTAGATCCACTAGGCCTATCCGTAACTGTTAGCAGATTTAATAATTTATCTGACATACCCAGATTAAAACCCAGAGTTTTCAGCTTAAAAACTCAACACTTTACACACAGAGTTGTCCCGCTCCCAACAAATATTATATATAAAGTATTTTGGAAAATTTCCGAACATAAAAGATCTGTTGGATATAATTTGTTTCAAACTAAATTATACATGATGGATTTGCAAAATAAATTAGTAAAAGTATATCTTTTGAAATTACAAGATATTTTTTTATTAATAATATTAAAAAAATTGTAATTTTTATCTTTTAATTGATTTAATAAAATATATCAACCATTTAATGTTTTTTAAAAAACATCCTAAGACAATAAATACCGAGAGGTTCACACATGTGTCCATTATATAACAGTAATGGATCTCCGCTTCATTGATCGTCCCAGGCTCTATTTGCCAACTTAATTCGCTAGTGTACCTGCCCTACATTGAAAGCAGTCCCTCAACACGAATCACCAATCTTTCTAACAAACACATTAGGGAAAACTATCTTTTAGACGGCTTTAGATCAATATTTAACTTTAGTATCAACAATGAGATAGGCAATTCTGTAATAGGTTCGAGTAGTAATTTAAATTTATTAATTTATAGTAATTTAAAAATAGAAATTCATAATTGTTATAGTTTATCTACCTGTTACCATCCAATCTCTATCTGCAAAACCATTTTTGAATATTTACAGTTTAAATATGTTTCTTTATTACGATTCTTTAATTTATATTGACTATGAATTAAGTTTGGTATTAATAAGATGTTATTGTTTCACAGCCGAATTTTCTGTTTATCTTATTAAATTATTATAAATAATTGGTTTATTAATCATATTTATATTAAGATTATAAATATGATACCATCTTCAAATCCAGATACCTTCTGATACAGTTTTCCCCTAAAATGTGACATTTTTCACTCTCAAAATTGTGTGTGATAAACAATTACTTTAAATTTCTAAAACTGCGTTTAAAGATAGTAGTACTATAAAAATTAGTGTAGAAGTCAATATTTTGCTGAAGTCCTTCCTTTCTTAAGAATCCGAACACCTGTTAACTAACCTGCCATAAACAAAACTGTCATACGTAAAAGTTTTAAAATAACATTAAAAAACGAAAAAAAAAATGTTATTTTTAAATATTTTTGTTTTGCAGAGAAAAGATTTGTACTGGCCGGGATTCGAACCCGGGTTGTCTGCATTTCCGGTGCATTGCTCTAAACCATTAAGCTTCCAGTTGAAGTCAGACAAATCCGTTCTCTTCACCGATCCTATATCCCTGTGTTCTCGCAATTTTTGCGATCTATACACTGGGAAGAATGTTCGTTAAACATTACTTTCATCAGGATCTTGTTGACTTAGGTCAATAAATTATTTTTATTAATTGTTATTTTTGTTTTGAAGAGAAATGATTTGTCCTGGGGGGTGTTCGAACCCGGGTCGTCTGCATCTTAGGTGTATAGACAGCAAAAATTGCGAGAACACGGGGATATAGTTTCGGTGACGAGAACGGATTTGTCTTACCTGGATACGACCCCTGGTAGCTCAGTGGTTTAGAGCATTGCACCGAAGATACAGACGACCCGAGTTCGAATCTCAGCCAGGACAAATCTATTCTCTTCAAAACAGAAAAAACCTATTTTTTTTTGTTATATTATATATTTTTAAGTTTAAGCTCGTACATCAAAATTTATGTTCTATTTCTGTCAGTCTTAATATGTAACCACATTAGGGTAGACAGGGGTAGATGTCAGTGTGTTGAGGCTGAATGTTCCAGGTTAAAACCCGGCTTTGGCAGATAAATTATTTAATCTGTTAACAGCCATGTATGGACTCATTAGGATATCCAGACCTTCCCGGGGATATTCCAGACTCAATATAGTGGGTACCCTTCTTTTGAAGAAATAAAACATGGCTGTTGAGCGTGATCTCGGTCTAATCACCTCTCTGCACGACCATTGTCCTTAGTACAGACTCTACTATCTACCGAACCCGACGGGTTGTAGTATTACAGTATTTTTGTATGAGTTCCATGCTAGCACCAGATGTAGTGTTTGACATTAGCTCTATTTGAGTATCCTGGGAATCTAAATATTACTGAATTTTTATTTTCTTATTTATGAAACATTTATTTTACATTTGCACCTGAGCAGTTTTGCAGTTCCAGCAAGTTCGATCTCAGAGTATTTCTTTCTCCTTAAAAATAAGAAGTTTTTGAACTGATTAGTAGATTCTGAACAGGCCTATAAGTCATTATCTTTTTAATGTTGTTATAGCCGGTATTTACAGAGAGAATTAACAAGTGAATTTTGGTGATGATGAATGGAATGTTATGTATTTGTAGGGAATTTATGGTTTTATAGTGGCAATGTTTAAGCCTTAGTGTATAGTGTGATTCGAAATAAACCAAGGAGCATTAACAATTTTTCAATAGATTAATATTTAATAATGTTTATGGCTCATTACACTGCTTAACCGGTTGATAGGAAGTTACTAAGTAAATGTAATGTCTGTTTCACGAATTGTTAAAATCGTTAGTTCCAAAAAAAAAATCAAGCAAGAATATTTTTAAAATTTAAGATTGGTTTCTTTGCCCCATGGATTTATTTTATTTTTTTACATAGCCCCTTGGCTTTTATTAATTTTTGAGAATAACATGTAAATATGACACATGGCATCTCTTTTACTGCAATAGGTGCATTTTTAGAGAGCAATGTGCATTGAATTTTCTTGAGATTAATTAGGTAGGTACGAGTGGAGGGTCTAGTGATGGGGCTCACTAGTTCTTTCTGATTGGAGTTAGTTAGTAGTTTTCTCAGTCCATGTTGAGTGTCTGTACTTGTGTTTGCCAGCGCTGAGGTCGGCCTGTCGGTGTAAGTATGTTGAATAGTGAAAAGAATTTGATATGCCTCCGTGTGATGAAGTCCGTTATCGTCGGGAGTCCTAGGGTCTCGTGTATTATGTCTGATTTCGTCCTTTGTAGAGAGTTGTGCCTTACTATACGCCTCAGGATACGATTTTGAAATAGTTGGAGCCTTTTTAAAGTTGTTGGTGAAATGTTATTCACCATTGGTGCCCCATAAAGGAGTGCTGGTATAATAACTGCCTTATAAATCATTACTTTGAGGCGGAGTGATAAGTTCGGTGAGGTTAAAAGGTGATTAAGCCTGTAAGATTTGGTTCTAACCGACCTGATCTTCTTATTGCAATGTTGGGATAACGTCAAGTGGCGGTCGAGGGTAACACCGAGATACGTCATCCTATTAGCACTCTATAAACCGTACATTTACTCTGCCTGCTACTCTATAAACCTTAGGTAGAGGGCGCTAATTCTTTTGGAAGGAGAGAGTATTACAGTCGGTCTTATTGGGTTTAACTGTAATATTCAATCCGTTCAGTTTTTTAGTTATTTCCTCACAAACCACATCCGCCAACCGTAGAGCTCTCTCTGCATTCAATAAACTACTGTAGATGGCGATGTAATTGGCATACGCCGCCACAAGAGTTTTTTTTTATTTGGCACCAACGATTTCCTCCGTATAAACTGAGAATAATACCGGTGATAGCACAGACCCTTGAGGTACACCACACGTAAGGGGTAAGGGGTTGGACAGCTCTTCGCCGACTCGTACATTTGTTGAACGCTGTGTCAGAAAGGACCTTATGATAGTATAGAGATGCTCGGGGAATTCGTTGTCCTACAGTCAAACGCCTCCGTGTATATGGATATCAATGCGGTGGCCTCGTTCTTAACTGTGGCTTACTTCCGCGTGTACCTTCACCAGATGGTGGTCCGGGCACAGTCCAGCCTGGAAGCCGGTCTGTTCCGGTGGGATTAACGCTATTTCCGAGCGGTAGGTTTTGAGATAATTTTCTCAAAAACTTTGCCCAGGTGCGGAAGTAAGCTAATAGGTCGGTAGTCAACTGGCTGATTACCATTTCTAGCTGGCTCCAGCAGCTGAAAAACCCATGGATTTAGGATTCTATTGTCGTTATATGATTAATTATAAGAACTTATAATTTTGGGGAAGAGCGGAGTAGGTCAGAAGTAGAGCGCTGAGTTGCCGTGCCTACGGTCCCGTGTTCAAATTCTGCTGAGGCAGATAATTCATTAGATCTGTTAACATCCGGGGATGGAACCAATTGGTCAGTAGACCTTCCTGGAGCTCACCCAGCCTCTATAAAGTAGGTACCCTTAATTGGGGGGAAACGTTTTGAGCATGATCAACTTAACAAACTAAAAGTGGGACAAATTACCTCCCTTTTAAGGGCAGTACAGCCTCTGCCATGAACTGAATACAAACCTTTCATGAGTTACAATATTATAGTTTAAAAAATATATATATAATTTATCGAATATAGTCACCCGCAATACTTCTTAGGAAATATTATATGAAAAAATTGTAGGTTTGTAACGACAAAGAATCGCCGAAGAAGGAATGTGGCATGCTGATGAAGTTAGATTAGCTCCTAAATTAAGAAGAGGGGGCGGCTCAAGTTGGGGAAGTTAAGTGATCCCTCAAGTCGGCTCTATAAATATCCAATTACCAGGTCAGGTCCCTCTGCGCTCCCAACACGTAACAGTTTGCTCAACTGTGCCTAAGCGTTAGGAGCCAGTAATTCGGCCTATCTCCATGTAATTGGAGAAACTTCGTATGGTGTTATATTAACCTAAGTAGGTATGTCTAACCGAACTCAGGGAACCGATTAAATGTTCTGGAGGTTCAAGTTTACCTCTGTAAGAACACTTTTGTTTAGTAAATGTTTGATATTTCCAATTGAATTCCAGCATTTAAAAACTATACAAAAATGCAATTTAATTAGTTGAGTTGTTTTCATTTGGAGTTGTAAAGGTTAATAAATAATTTCATATTTATTTGGGACTCAGGTAGCTCTCTGGGTAGAGTCTGAGTCACGATGCCGAAGGTTACAGGCAAAAATCTTGCTGTAGTAGATATACTATTTAATCTGTTAACAGCCTTAGTTGGGCCCTTTGAGATCTGACGAACCTCCTGGGGCTCCCCCAGTCTCTATAAAGGGGATACTGTTACACTGTATTATATACTCTTAATTAGCGTGATCTCGGGCAAAACACATCTTTACAGTTGCATCTCTAGCATGTACTGAAAATACTTTATAGCCTTACAGGTTATTCAGGTTATTATTTGTAATAAAATGTATAAAAGCATGTTTATATGAGAGGAACTTGTGATTTCTTGGGAGTTTCTAAAGGTTCACGTTCATACTAAGGAATGTATTTAATGGAAGGGATTTTAAATCAATTAATTAGACATCGTTTACTAATAGTAAATATAATGTTCTATATCTCTCATTATCTATCAATTAATTATGATTCTTCTCTAAAAATTGACCTCTTTTTGTCTACCTTATTTTTTGGCAAAATTTTTATTTTAAAATGAACTTTTTTTATATAATTTATTCATTGAAATTTACAACTGTATTATAGCAATACAATAAGTAAATGGTAGGAATGATTTATTCCTTCATTTTAAAGATAATGGCATCAAATAAACGAATAATAGACAAATCTACCCAGTGGTAGTACTCAAATAGCAAGTTAAACTTATAAGGTCACGAGGCCATCTTCTTTTCATAAACCTCGGAGTATTATCTGGAATTGAAGTCGTTGCTAGGTTTGAAACTATTGGGTTTTTGTGGGAATAAAGTTTGTCATGAAAAGATGTCGGATTAGGCCCAAATCAGCAACAAATGGGGTATGAAGGTCAATATGGATTACTTTGTTCTTAACAAAGTAAGGAGCATTGAGGATTTTACGAAGGATTTTGGATTGTTAGGATTGAATACGAGAAGAATTCGATGGCTTAGTGATCCCCCAATCCTCTACTCCGTAAGTCCAGATGGGTATAATGCTTATCATGTATATGAGTATTTTGTAATTAATTGGGAGCATGGAGCGCAGAACGAACTAAATTCAAATGTTTAAGATTAATTTCTTAAAGAATGAATAAATCCAATGTCTTCATATGCATATATGAATACATAATTAAAATGAGATATGCAATTACTGTTTTAATTCGTGTACTTTGAAAAATGAGGTTTCTTGTTTCTTTTACGCCGTAATTTTATATTTTCTGCTGATGGTTGTCACTATGTTGAGAAGATGGAGATGAAATATTGCTCGGAGCTTGAGGAGAGAAAGACCCGCCAGGCATTAGCGATTCCGCTCTAGTAGGCCACATCTTTATCTCTCTCCTCTAGCAAATAAAATATTTCTGCTCCTCCACGTCATTGTCTCTATCAACCCTTCCTGGAGCATCATTCTTGTGCGCGCTACCTTGGGCGGCGAAAATGAAAAATGTCGTTTGTGTTATCAAGCGGATACGTACCGGAACAATGACGTTAGCTTTTCCTTATTTAAGAACTAAATTACTACTTCACTTTCAGATTATTACAGTGTGACTTTATAGTACTTATTTTAGTATTAATTATTTACTGTAGTACTTCCAGACCTTGAAACAAACTTTACCTATGACCGGAACTAAAGCCACGTCATCTGTAACCTCCATAAAAGTTATCCTGATAATAATAGTAATAATTGTTTTAGGTTTATATTTTTGTATTCTTATTTATTTGAGCACTCCCTACTTCCCTTTATCCATGAAATTTTGTATTTACTTATATTACCTTTTGTAAAGTTCAAAAAAATAATCTTTTTAAACATTAGTATGTATTATGTGCATTTACAGTATTTAGCATGTAATACAGTGATTCAAACTATCCTGCCACCGTATCATAATAATAATTTTTTTTTAAAATTATTTTATTGAATTGTACAACTGTAATATATACATCTAGTACAAGGACTGTATGAATAAATAAATACATGAAAGGACATGTAGAGGCACTACCCATTGGCAGCACTCTAACATAATAATAATTGAATTTTTATTACTTTTATAACCTTGCATTACTTATGGGACGTTATGTCATGTAACTACTTTTTAGCACTAGTGTGATATTAACTACTCTTTTAATGTAATTACTGTAAAATTATTATTTGTTTTGGTTGATTTTATTTTATAAAATACTCGTATTTCTTTTAAGTTTCTTTCAGTTTTTTAATTATTGTTGAGTTTTTCTTATTTTTTCATAAATAAGAATTCTAGGGTGGTTTTCAAAATTTCAGTCTTTACATGTTAATGTTAATGGCTCTGTCATAAAATTATTTTATGCCAGATATCCAAAATAAAATTTCTAGATATGTTTAGATATTTCCAATGCGTTATTTTTTTTATTTCAAAACAGAGTATGGAACATGGAGTATCAAAACTTTATCCCAAAGGCCTCATCAAGACTTCCAAATTTGAAGGTACAGGTTTCCAGTTGTTCTAGAAACCTGCAACCACTACGACCCGCGAACGAGTCTGGGGTTCAGTACATGGTAGTACTGTACTATTTCATGGACAACGGTTCTTGAAGGAGGTGACTTGTCCTAGGTCACGCTCAACCGCCAGGTTTTCCCCCTTATTTTGGGTACCCTATTTTTATAATATTTTATAGAGCCTGGCTGAGCCCCAGGAGGGTCCTAGATCCCATATGATCCATCTCCCGCCGCAAACAGACTAAATAAAAGTATTTGCCTGCAGCGGTATTTGAACCAGGATTTCCGGCATGGCTAATCAGTGCTCTACCACTGAGCCACTCCACTCACTCAGTTGTTCTAGAACGTACCCAGTTTTATTCCTTTTACAATTTATATTCCGATTGAGTTAAACCCACTTTATCAAATTCTGGCTGTTTCTTACTTACTGAGAGATTCGTAAAAAATAAATGAAAGTACTTGAAATAAAGTTTGGCCGAAGAGGTGAAAGGGATTTGTTTCTCGAATCTGGAATTCGGGAAAGTTCTCCGTCAAACTTTTCCGGTCTAAAAGCATTTCCATCCTGCGGTTTTAAAACTTCGTATCCATTAAAGTCGGAAGCTGATTCTTGTAATAAGAAACACTTTACAATAACAACCTCAATTAGGTCCATCTTTCATTCGGGCTTAATTGTTCGATAAAATTTTCAAAAAGGCTTTATAATGCAGTTTGTAATAAGCAGGTATAAGGTCCTTTCAGAACGTCCAAGCCTCCGACAAGTCCTCTAAGTCCCTATTAATGCTTGCATAATTACAATAAATGAATATTCAGTTTTAGGATGTCGCGTTCGATAGTGAACAGCATTCGTTAGCTGGAAAGTTACTATTTTATTTTATTTTTGTTTTTCATTGTATATTTATTTTAACATGTTTACCTTAAATATTAAATCTTTAAAATATCAAGAAGATCTGGTCATTGCTTATAATCTAAAAATAATACGTTACTCTTATAATTGTGAGTAAAAATTTTCTGAAAACTAAATAAAATTTATATTATTTCCATAAGCAATAGAAAGGCCGTTGATGAAGCTTGGTCTATTAATATTTGGTTTAGAAATACTGCAATCCGTACCTAACATGTCTGATCCAAATACCTTTCATTGATTGTTGTAGCAAGCGGTATAGATTTTTAAAGAAGTTAGGATGAAGCGTATGCAAAGCCCGCATGGCACTGTGGCCTTGCCGGTCTCATATACCTCTTACGCCGTACTCTGAGGCTTTCAAAATCTTTTTGGCTATAATTAATTAATTGTTGTTGATTATTTTAATTTAAATAAATAATCGCCACGGTTTTTTTCTTCTTTTTTTTCTCTCTCGATTATATACAAAAAAGTTTTTAGTGATAAAATGTCATATCCTTGTCATAAATCGATAAATTACTTTTTGCTTAGTCTTTTTTCGTATTAGATCAGTTAAATTATAAACATTTTCAGAAATTGGTAAATCATTAAGTCACTGTTCCATACTTCTATAAGCTGTTACAAAAAAATAGAGCACTGTGTTTGAATTCAAATGGAAAAAATGGAGTGCATCAATTTAAGACATAAAACAAGCTGGATCCTTTTCCATTATTTATATCACAGACTAATCTATCTAAATACAGATAATTTAGTGAAACAAAGTTAAATCACTTTATTAATAAATTATGATTTTTTTAAACTGATATTAAGAAATTGTAAATATTTAATTTATACTAAACCTACTGACAATATTAATATTCTTATTTAAATAGGCTTACAAGGTGTTACAAAAAAGTATTACAAAACCGAATATAATTTTTTAAAATTATATCCGGGTTCCTCTGCTAAAACGTTAACCATCTACTGTAGAACAATTTCAAAGATTATTTATATAATTTAAAATGGAGTTTAGTCTGCCGTCAGATGATCAGGAGTAACCTCCCTAGTCTTATATAAATAAAAAGTGATTTGGAACGCATACAAAATTATATATTTTTAAATAAAGTATATTTCTTCAATATTTCCATTACGTACGGCTATACAATCTTGCTGTTATGTCAACAATTAATGGTTGAGGTATGAAAGCAAAAGGATAATTGAACTGTTCATCTAATGCAACCGTAAACTTTTAAATCATAAAATTCATTCTTTACGAGCCAACAAAAAATAGTTTTCTTTGCTGGTGCTTAAACAAGCACGTTGAAGGCTGTCTAAACAACAGCGTGACACTTGATAGGTCGGTAGCCGCAAGAGGGTCACCAACTTATTAACAAATTTCCAACTTACTTGTTAACTTAAACCCTTGGCTATTATGAAGCCAAGTGGGATATAAATCTTCAAAAAATGAGAAGGCTAAGGATAAATGAAGGTGTAATTTATGAAGTTAATTAAAGTAAAGCCAAGCTCATGAATACTGGCCCAAGTTATTTTCTTCCGTAATAGGATTGCCGTTATGAGTCCCAAGTAATTTTCAAGTTACGATCCTCCTAAACTTTTATCTTCGGGGAATCGTTCGTCCACTTTATCGGATAGGCCAGCTGCCAATTAAAAAAAGTTAGCTCTGCATTCTTAATATCTTTGAAAGTTGAACATGCGTGTTAGGTAAATTGGTAAAGTTCGGAAAATTGTTTCAGCCGAGGAAACTAATTCAATTTCCTTCATCCAAAATATATTATCTGAATGTGCGGGAATATGTATGAGCTGTCATATTTGAAAGTGGCATAAGTCCACATGGATCTAAAAATATCTTTTATTTTTTTAAATGGTTTTAATGATTATTATTTTAAACAAAATTTATAAGGTGTATAGGGCTTAAAGCAACACTCTTTTTTAAGCGCTAAGTGGTTGAAACATTTGCCCGTTTGACCATATTTTTAAAGTAATTCAAATGGAAAACTTGAATATATTGCGTTTTTTCATATTCGAATATGAAAAAATGGACTTATCCCACCATTTTTAATCATGGATTTTATTATTATATTTGACTAAATAATAATCCATAGGACAACGGTTATGTTGGGAGGTTATCCCAGTTATCCAAGATCGCACTCAACCGCCAGGTTATCCATTTTTTGGGACCCACTATAAAGAGTTTATGTTAGCCCAACAAAGGTCACTCAAATTCCGTTAGAGATAAAATAAATTATATGATTTTAAACCGCGACGTTCGGCAACCCAACTCAACTGAGCCATTAGTGATTGCTGAGCTACCCCGCTGCCATATTAGCCTGATTAAATATTACTAAATTTTATGCTTAAGATAAATTTAACACGCATCATATGCATACTATTACTTAATAAGAAAATGAAGGTATTATAAATAATATTAAATAAGAAAAGTAATTATTCTATTTGAAGCAACTAGTACCGTTTATAGATTAAGATCCCTGAATACTTGTCTTCTTAAAACGAATCTTTGTTTTTTGCTTTACTTCTTCCCCTGCATCTCCCGTGAGTTGATCTAATAAAAAATGTACTTCCGTTTCGGAGGGATTGAGGAGAAGAATATTCTGATAAAGGCCTAGAACGGAATTCAATAACCTGCCGGATTTGAGGAAAGTGAGCGTTGAATGGTAAAGCGTTTTCTCTTTGTAGGGTTCGTCAACTTGTTCAGGTGAGCACTTCAATTTTCCTTTTCCTCTCGTTCCTGGATTGTTTATTGTTGACACATCAGCAAGATTGTATAGCTGTATATAATAGGAATGGTAAAGAAATATACTAGCATCACTGGTAAACAAGCGATATAAAATCTAAAATCATTTAAATGATCAGTAAAGAGTAATAAAAAATGTATAAATGAGCTCAGAAATGTTATGTAATAAAAGCAAAAAAACTTTTACTACTAAAACCTGTGAAAGGGTCTGGGGTTCAGTACATGGTAGAGACTGTACAGTTTCAAGGACAACGGTTGTTCAGCGAGGTGACTTTTCCTAGATCACGCTCAACCGCCAGATTTCCTGCCTTAGGTTGGGTACCCACTTTATAGACGCTGGGTGAGCCCGAGGAGGATCCTAGATCGTATATGATCCATCTCCGGCTGCTAACAGACTAACTAAAAATCTTGCCTGCAGTGGGATTTGAACTAGGATTTTTGGGATGGGCTCTCAGAGCTCTACCACTCCGCTACCCATGTAATGTAACATATAATGTTAACTATTTATTATTCTATAGGATTATAAACGTTAATCAATTGTGTTGATTATAAAAAAAGTTTAAAAGTCTTTTTATTCAAAATAGTGGAATTTTTTAAATCGGAATTATAAAAAAAAATGATAATAGTAATCTGCTGCCTAAACTAAACCATGTTGGCTAAACATAAAGATATTTCAACTTTAAAAAAATGTATTTATTGAACTTTACAACTGTATTATAGTAATGCAACATGTAAATAGAATGATTGATAGTTAATGGCGTAAAATAAAGAAAAAGTACAGAAATTACGCACTGGAAGTAATCTAATGACGAATTCTACTTAGAAGATCACTAGATCATCTTCTTTTCAGGAAGTTTATCGGGAATTGGTATGGTAGCTAGGTTTGAAACTAGTGAGCTTGTGTGGGACTAAGATTTGTTATGAAAGGATTCGAGCAAAATCAGCAATGAATAGGACATTCAGGTCATTAGAGATTATTTTTTGGTAACAAAAAAAAAAATTTTACGAATGATTTTCGATTGTAAGGATTGGATACAATAACAATTTAAAGTCTTAGTGGAGCTCAAAATTCTAATCCGTAAGTCTTAATGGATACTAGTATGGTCATGTAATTAATTGGGAGCTTAGGGTGTTTGTCTAGTAAGTGTTGAAGCAGCCTGAAGCGGCAAAAATTTCAACTTAATATTGTTTTAAGCAATAAAATATTCGAAATGTTTGTATTGTTAGCTGTCGTTAATTAAATTTAAACAAATTGAACAAAATAACATCAAAACAAAGGATTTGAAAAATAAAAGGCTATATTTGTTTGTTTTACTCTTAGTTGAACATTCGGTGATTCCTCTCACTTGATATGTTATTTTAGATCAAGATTCGTCGTTAAATTTTTTTTTTTTAATTTTATTATTATTAAGGTTCTGTTATCCATATGAACTTTTATTACACTACGGCGAAGTTCATTGAACAATATGGTGTTCTTTTTTCTTTTTTTTTTGGGTGGACGGGCTTTTTTTTACATTTATATTAGATAATTCAGACAATACAAATGTACCATACTTTTTCTGTTTTTCAAAAGTAGAAAATTGCTGGGATATTTAATGCCAGTTACAAAAACACTAATTTTCTTCTATATGAGTAAATTAGGGTGAATGAGGAGCCTTGGCCCTTTTCCTACTCTCTCTTTCTCTCTCTCTCACTCTCACTCTTCCTCTCTCCCTCTCTTTTCCTTCTCCCTTGAATATAAAATTAGAGCCCATTACCAACTTGCGTCATGGCGAAAGCCTCATTTATTTGTATTATACTTTCAGAACTAATCGTGCCTATAAATTCAGAAAATAAATGATAAGTAACCAGTTCATTTCCACCATTTGTTATTTAAATTGCGTTGTTTATTTTAAGCATATCCTTCCCGAATATTCTATTTTAAAAATCTATTTAGCATAAAACCGTTGCTACTTAGTTAGACAGTTAATCACAAATAATGCAATGTGTGTATGAATAATTTAAGTTCAACTTTTAACTCTCTTTTCACAATTTATAGGACAACTGATATAAAAAATCTCTTATAACTAAATAAACATTGAACCAAAAGAGGGAAGACGCTGATGAAATAACACCTAACCTAACCTCTTATAACTATTTTGATAAGTGTTTACATCTGTGAACATAAACATTTTTTAACTTGTTTTAGTTAGAGAAGATACTTCCCTTGGTGGGATATGGTACCTTCTCTCTATGGTTTGAGTGGACTCTATAATTAGATGTAATAAAGATTGATCTAGATGAAATAAATATATTTTACTTTACATATTATAAATTAATGAAATACAATTTTAACTTGATTTAATTACTGTTATTTATCTGTGAATGGTGTTGGTCGTTGGGTTGGTTGCTGGCTTCCTCGTGCTATGTTGGCCCTCTGAGTGGTCTACTCCATGATGACTTTGGAGCACGCCTTCTTCTCCTAGCTGATCACTCAACTTGTACTGTACTAGATGGTCATTTTGTGCCCAATGGTAGGCCAATGAATTCTTCAGAGGGCAATGTCTGTGGTAAAAAGAGGTAGAGGTTTGAAAAGAAAAGAACCGAAGAAATATTAATTTTGAATTTTCTAAACTCAAAGCGTCCTGAATCCATACAAAAAAAACACAACTAAACCCACGAGTTTCCATGATAAATGCTTTTCAATCCATATTAATATTTTTTGATAAGCTGGTTATTCAACCGTTCATACCAGACGGGGATGGCTAACTAGTAATTTATTTAGGTTCAGGTCGGTGTAAAAATACCACGAACGGTTGCTCATATCAGGGCGCCTCATCTTCATCCATAAGTTGGATTAAGAGTTCGCAACTGACGGTGTAAGATTAATTTTAATATAATGTTCAATTTAAAATGATATTAGGCTATGTTGTTTTCTTTTACGTGTTAAAAGATAAGGAAATAATGAACACAATTAATATGAAATTTATTTTTGTGTGTATGTTAAGGTTCATTGAAGAAATTGTATATACTTTAAGGTTCATTAAAAATATCTTTTCTGTAAGATAATTTAATTTCATCTAGTGTATTAAATTAATTCGGCATGTTAAATATTTCTTGTTTATTTAAACCAAAACGAAAATATTATCCGATTATTATATCAGATAAAACATTATGTGCGGTATTTGATGTAGGTGTCGTAGGTGTTCATTTATAGGGGATTCTAATTGTAAAACTTATTATAAAATAAAAGTGAAAAATGTATTTATGTATTTTATTTAAATATATATCTATTAATTAGTTGTAGTGTTATTTTATTTCTTAAATAGCTGTAGTGTAAACACCTATGGTTGATTTATTTTACTAGTTTTAACATATTATATATCATTATTTCATAACAATAAACAATATTGTTGATCGCTTACCTAATTAACGTAATTTTTTTTTTTACACCCCTTAAATTTTTTTGGGAATCACTGAAGATGAAATTCTTTTAAAAATTACTTAGGGTTTATGGAATAGATTTTTCATGAAATTTTAATGTTATTAAGGGAGGTCATAACGGGAAATAATTACGATTTCCTAAAAAATATTTCAAACTTTTCAATAGACCGTATACATAAGTTTAGGAGGAATTTTTGAGCTTTACATCTATAAATATATTTTAAAATATATAATATTAAATCATTGTTGTTTAGAGGCAACACAAATACAGACACCCGTTGTGAAAATAGACGCTTTATAAGTTTTTTCCTTGCTAAACATGAAAATACTATAAAAATAGATACAAACAGTTATTATGATTCAAATCTGACTAATCAACCCACCCCATTTTTTCGTGTCACTATTCAATAATACAATCAAATTTATTTTTAAGAACGGAAAACAAAAGATGCTAAGGATGGATATATTTTTTACGGGAATATTTGTTTGTTTGTTTTTCAGCTACAAAATCGAACATCATTTAAAAGCTTTATTTTTACGACTACAATATCATCTCTTAGACCGAGACCCAATAAAAAAACTTGTATAAGAAGTCTCATCTAAACAGTTCCTCCAGCACTACCAACTTCAGCAACTTATTAAGACTTCATGAGTATCTGGATTTAATATATTCCCTTTGCCCCCGCTCTCCTCTCCGACTCCTTTTCGTTCATGAATTATAAAAAGGTCGTCCTATGGAAATTTAATTTTCTTCAAATTGAATTTATTGGTGCTGTTTATTCAGAATAAATACAGCTGCTACTATTTCAATTTTTTTAAAGATGAGCCATAATTTCTAATAAGAAATATTATAAGTTTCTTATTATTACAAAAAATCACTGAGAGGAATATAATTAATTAAATATTAATTTATGTATAATTAGTGCCGTCATAGATAATTATTTTACGCCATTTTTTAAATCTTAGCCTTAATGTAGAATGCTGATATTTTCTTTAAAAATAATTAATATAAACTTAATAATTAAATAATTAGGTTTGGGAATTCACAGTTCTGAAATTAATTACGATCAATTATTGTACATCAAGGATGTATGCCCAAAGAAAAAAAATTATTTATTTACTTGTAAGTATTATGAATTTTTTTTTTTAAACTCAATTTAAATTATGTATATAAATTTCAAAATATTAAAGCAATTGAGCATATAAAAAACAAATTTTTATTTTATGTACATTGAAAATAAATTTGATTAAAATTATGCTTATGTATTAATATTAATATATTTACAAAAATATTCTAATTTCGTAAAATAAATTACGAAAACTTCTGTTTGGAGAACTCTAGCATCCTGGTGGTTTATATCACACAAGTTCTTTTTGTCCAGCACAATTTATCTGCGCTTTTAATGGATGTTTTCTACTAGTTACATGGCAACGACTTGAAATAAATTGTTTATAAATTGCATTTCTAACAAGGAAGGTTCATCAATGCTTCCGTCTTATCAGCAATGTATACTTCAATCTTCTTTTACATTAATGAGAAGGTAGGAGAGTAGAGTAAAGAAGAGATGTAATAGTTAGTTTAGAGAGAAGTGACGAACCAGGCAAAGACCAAATATTGGGTTGTAACATACGAAGTTTCAGTGAAGGTGTAAATTTAAATTATTAGCAAAAACATGATTAAAAATTACTTTTATTAATCAAAATAGGATCCTTCACTTTCAATACACTTCTCCCAACGTGAAACAAGCATTTCTATCCCAGCTCTGTAGAAATTAGGTGTCAAGGAAGAAGCGAAGTCTTGGAAGGCCGATTTCAGGGCATTTTCATTGTCAAATTTGTTTTTGTTAAAGGAAAAAGTAAAAATCAGTTGGAGAAAGGTCCGGAGAATGTGGTGGGTGATAAGGACCTCTATATTCAGCTCCTGGAGCTTTTGCACGGTCAACCTTGAAATGTGTGGGCGTGCGTTGTCGTGGAGTAGAATGGGACCTTTTCGGTTAACCAGAGCAGGTTGTTTCTTATCCAACTTTCCTTAAAACCTTTCCAATTCTTTGCAGTAACTGTTGCCAGTGTTGGTTTCACCAACTGGCAAAAAAGAATAGTGGATTAAACCAGCCATACTCCACCAAACAGTAATTAGGTTTATATAATTTAAGGCTCGATAGATTGATATCGATAGAAGAAACCCAGCATTAAAAGTTTGAGATTAGTTCTTTAGCGGATAATAACGGGAGGGAAAAAGCGCCAGATGTTTTATTCACATCATTCAACCGAACTTTGAACCGAAGTCATACCTTTCTTTCGCTCTCAAGCTTGTCACGCCTTCCAGAGCACCGGTGACCTATACAGAGTAGCGAAAAGCTTGGAGTGCAAATGTAATTT
This sequence comes from Troilus luridus, assembly GCA_964056705.1. Taxonomy (NCBI): domain Eukaryota; kingdom Metazoa; phylum Arthropoda; class Insecta; order Hemiptera; family Pentatomidae; genus Troilus; species Troilus luridus. The sequence goes on from OZ057414.1 coordinate 27,227,249, forward strand.
CATAAGACGGAAAGATTTTGTTATCCTTTTTTGCAGTAATAGATGTTACGTTTTCTATTGTAAGTAGTATTTGATTTGCATTAGTATATGAGGCGTTTAGGATGTAAAAATCAGAAGTATTCATGTTTCAAAAATGGACTTTTTCACATTTTTTGCTCGTTTAGTCAAGCAATGCTCCCGGAGCTTCGGATTCAGAATTGGACAAAACCGTGAGAAATAGGGTGGCGGTGTATCTTGTTAAACATAATTTGTTGTCTAAGCTAGAGAAAAATATGAAGAAGCCAAGATTTTGAGTTATTCAAGTTATCCACTTTTGATCCTGTACGCTTCATATTGTTATGTTACATATTGTTATATTTTGTTAAATGTAAAGTAATTCAAAGTTTTTACTTTATTAATTACTTGAAAAGTAGTATTATAATTTTTACGGTTTGGGCAAGAGGGTAATTTAACCGTTAAGGTTCTAAATATCACTATATAAATGTTTTTCCAGAATCTGGGTATCTCCTACCCGAATAGTAAATGTTTTGTTCTAAAAACTGCATTTAGTTGATTTTTATTTAATTAGTTTTAATTAAATAATGATACTAAAGAATTTATTCTTTTCCGGATGATAACCGGAGGCCGTTCCTACATGAAGGCCGCTAACATGCAATGTAGATCTGACATTCGATCGCAACAAGATTGTTATTAATTGGAACCTATCAAATCCTCTACGTCCTAGGACAAATGATCAATTAGAAGGATTCCGAAACCATAAATCATTTCTCACTTGTTCGGCTTTTGCTCAGAATTCAACTAGTCCAAAGTTAGCTGTGAGATTTGAAATCAATCACAATTATTAATGCCACTTTGATAATTTCAGAAAAATATTTTTTTTAAACATAAATTTATATGCAAATGTATCTTACAATCAAAAAATTTTACCAATAAAATTTGTCTGTCCTTGACAAAACAAGGATATGTTGAAAATGTGTATACAGTTAATTTTGGAGGATCGGAAAAAAATAGTATATCTATTACTCTTCTCTGTCCTAAACATACACAAAATTTATTATCCAAGATATCCTCTTGAAATTATTAATAGTTCATTTTTTAATCTTTATTTTTCTCATAAAACATAGCCTACAATTTATGGAAAATTGATCTAAATCATTTGTAAAGCACCAAAAATAATATATAATGAATGTTTAAAGAAGTTTCACGATGCGCACTGATTTTGATGGAAATTGAAACAGTTTTTTCACTCTCCTAAAAAGTGGTGTTTTTCAAATTTGTTACACTGCATTTTTATTGACAATATGTTTTATTTATTCAGATTTTATTATATTTTATATTTTAAAAATAACTGATGACTGAAGATAGTTTGTCCCGTATAAGAAACTCCAGAAAATGGAGAAATCATCAAGGGAGTTGGAGGAATGGGCCGTTGGGAGTATTGATGCTGGAAGCTCCCAATATATACGACTCACCTTGATAAGCTATTTCTGCTCCACACTTACTTCGACTGTCATGTTTTTGGGAATTATTTGTTAATTATCTTATTCTTATCAATTTAATTCTTATCACTCACATCGGTACTTGGGTCGGGATAAAATTAAACCAATAGACAAAAAAGTAATATAATAATTAACGGAGAAGACTCTAGAAAGAGTATTTTTTTAAATTTCCATAATACTTAAAAATATTGCTTATTTCGCCTCTTGCAAATTCTGTTTGTTTATTCACGTTTAACGTCTTTTTATGCTACTATGGCTAAAGGGGCTAAACTACAGTAGGAGTTCAAAATTTTGCCTATCCATGATAATTAGGGTATTGATTTTTAACGGTATCATATAGGGACCCCCATTTTACGTCCCTTCCGAAGGACGGCATAACTAGGGAATTTAACTTGGTTTAAAAAATCCGGAGTCCACCCGCCGGTTTGCGAACCCGCCATCTGGGGTGTATTAGGTTATTATGCTAACCAGTCGATCACAGGACACACCAAAAAAAATTTCGGCGGTTCGCGAATCATAGGTATACCCCCAACCTTGGGTCTTCCCAGGCCCTGAGGTGAGTACTGTAAATGACCTTATACATTGAGTAATTGTATAGTGTACTGTTCTGGGTGAGAGAGTAACGTGTACTGAACTCATGAGCCCGGAGGTGTGTTATTCCCCACTGGCACTTAGACTAGCCCCTGCGGTTTCTCCGAAGGATCACAGTGAAAACGAGACGTGACTGCATTCGCGATGAAAGAATTAGGGAGGAGTTGGGAGTTCCCCCGATGAAGGATGTCCTTGAGACTCGGCAGCTTAAATGGTTTGGACATGTCGTCAAAATGGAGAATCACAGGGATCCATTGAAGTCTATGGACTATGTCCCCAATAGTAGAAGACCCCGTGGCAGACCGAGCATGTCGTACCTCGAATACGTCGACCGGATCTTGCAAGTGACAGGAAACATTGGAAATCCTGATTAGACGCTTCCCTATGCTGAAAGGCATTAAAGGGTGATAATTAAGAATAATAATTAATTTATTCATATAACCATACGAATGTGATTCGAGATTGGACACGAATGAAAATAACGTTTAGAGACCATTCAAAAACATATAAATAAATGATCTAGCTTTAATAATAAATAATGTTTTACGATCTTAAATTCTGTGATATAAAATAAATCGTGTACTGTTTATAGACTGAATTGAAATATTTCAACAAAATTATTATGCCATCTTTGAGCATGATGTGGTATACCCTGGTACAGTGGTTACCTGAAGCAACTACCTATTCGACTTAAAAACTTTCTTATGTACTCTTCTGCTTTCAGTACCTTCAACCCCGATCTGCTCTACCGTGACAGAGAACGACTGGCCTAAGTTCTGGTTTAACCTCATATCTGCCAGGATTACCGGCATAAAGTCTAGTTTTATTGATGATGAACTTCGGAGTGGTTGTTATTTCAGTGGAATTGTTCATACCTATAAAGATCCATACTTACAAAACGCACTCTCTCGGCCAACTCTAGGCAATCTGAAAACTTCAAATATTCTTTCAAAAATTTGTTTTCAACATAACTAAGATTAAAATATTAACCGATACGAATCTGAGAATTTAAACAACAGAGAATAATTCTTCAGGTTCTGTCCTAATGTTTGTACTAAATAATTAATGAACAACGTTAATTACATTTATTTCAGAACTATTATAATGCATTGGTTTTTATACATTATATTATGCATTTGCATTTTTTAAAACTCTTTTATTAAGAAAAATGCAACTCTCAAGAGCGAAAGGTACAAGTAATCTTCTGGCCTACTCGCACCATATAATATATGAAAAAAAAAACAATGATAATTTAACGCCAGTAAAAGCATGTTGACATTTTTAGATACGGATTATTATCCGTTTTAGTTCCATCTATAAATCTTAATAAAAAACTACTAGTAATTATAATATAATAAAAAAACATAAATACATTCAGCCACCTGAAAAATTTAGCAAAATACTTATAGACCATTTAACTGGCAACATTTAACTCTCTTTACTTTACAGTATTTTTTAACCACGAATTTCGGTAGGACATAATTTGCTAAATATAATGTGTATATATATTTTAAAAATAAATTTCTTTTGACAAATTTTTAAATTGTTGAAAAATTTGATTACTATTCTCTTTTTTTGTTGATCGGGGTAGATAAACTTGTAGAGTGCTGAGTTGCTGTGATGAATGCCCTGGATTCGAATCCGGTATTGACAGATAAATAATTTAATTTGTTGACAACCATAGGTGGGCTCGGTCGGAGCTGCGAATCCTCCTTGGGCTTACTCAGATTCGATAAGTGGAGGGAAAACCTGGCGGTTGAGCGTAATCTCAAATAAATCACCTACCTGCAGAAATATCTTAGAAGCATTGCCGCATATGTACCTAAGACACTTCACTGGTTGTAGTGGTTATGTTTTTTAATGTTAATTTATTGCAGCATCCTTAAGACTTTACTACTAGCTATGGTTACATCCAAATAAAGGGTGTCCCAAAATTAACGGAAGATCTGAATTAAATAGAAAACACAGTTTTTAGTCTTTTGATTGTTATTTTTTTATTGAATCAAAAAGTAGATAGGATAGGGTTATTTATGGAATAACACATGAGGCAAATGGCCTCCACGGGTTTCCATGCACATAAGCACTCGTTTGTCGAATTTTTCCAGGACCATTTTGCGTAAATGTGGCTGAATTTCGTTGATCCAGCGTTGAATCTCCCCCTTTAATGGACGGGTGGTTGAGGGCTTGTTGGCATAGACCTGTAATTTCAAATACCCCCAAAAAAGAAATCTAATGTTGTTAAATCACACGATCTAAGGGGCCAATTCTGATCACCGAAACGAGAGACTACACGACCTGGAAATGTCTCATGCAGTAATTGAATTGTTTCTGTATTTGAGTTTAGCTGTATGGGATGTGGCACCGTCTTGTTGAAACTAAATATTGGCCACATCAATATCTTCTAATTTCGGCAGAAAGAACTGTGTTATCATGTCGCGATATCGAGCACCAGAAACAGTCACTGCTTGACCAGCCTCTCACGCACTGCAGACCAATGTGTTTGGCATCTCCAACGGATCCAGTCTCCCTGAATTTTTCAATTAATCTCTTCACCGTTGACGAAGTTAAAACAGTATTTTGTATGAAATTTTCGAACTGCGGAAGACACGTTGTTCTATAGTGTAACGCTCCATTTTTACTAACCCTGAACTGTCAGCTGTCGAATTGTTTTTTTTTTTAGCGTTGCCAACATATTATTCCGCAAATGACGACAAATTCAAATATTGCGTTAATTTTGAGACACCCTTTATATATTTATATAGTGCAACTATATTGATGGACAATAAATACTTTATTTAAAATACTTGTTTATTCTGTTATTCATATCAGAAGTCATCATCAATTGTGAATAATAATAGGATATAGAGGAGAGATAAAGTAGGGGGCAGAATCCATTGACTGTAGCGCGGGGCTTCGGGGCCGAGGAAGCACAAGCACACAAAGGCAGCCTGCTTTCCAGACTTATCTACAATCATTTCTGCCGCGAAGGGGAAAGAATTTCCATCTGGGACACATTATATATCTCGGCTCTTACATTATCCTAGCAGAGGAGGCATCACTCCACTATATTATCCAAGGTTGCTACTGTATTGTCGCTACATTGATATTTTATTTTACTTGACGTAGTTATGTTAAATCCTAAGTAAGCTCGGATTTAATCGAATCTTCTCACAATTCTATTTTGGTAGTAGCTCTCACACAGCTTTATACGAATACGTGTCACATCTCCGATAAGTTTTATTTCCAGACCAGTCCAAATAATAATCCAACATCTGTGATAACTGTGAGGAATATATGAGTGGGAGAACATACTAGAAAATTTTGTTGGTTTTGTATTAAAAAAAAAGTACCGTATTTTAAAATCGGGGTAATACTGTAATGCGATAATATTAAAGTCGCCATTTTTGGAACTATTTTTAAAATTATTGTTTAACGCACAAAATAATTGACGATATAACCATTGACAAAATACCAGAATTATTTACAAAATCGTGTAAAAAATAAAATTTCTTTCCGCTATATAGAAGCTTTGTGAATAATGCTCCTACTTTCTTTATATGTATTTTAATTATATTAATTTTTGTCATTTTATTTATTTTTGGTTTTCATTTATTTTATAATGAAGCTTTTACTTGATTAGTCCACTAAATCAAAATTATAAAAAAAACAGTGCAAAATTGAATACAACAGGAACATTCCAAATACACTACCTTTCAAAATGCTCAGTTTCCAATTAGCGAAACACTTTTCACCATTTTAGATATCATCAAAATATAAACACCAAAAATTACATCAATTAAGTTATAAATAATTAAGTATTTGACTAGAAAATAACTAATAAAAAAAATAATGAAATTAAAAAAATCGCACCGACCGGAGATAGCACAATACTTCCAATCAAACACCTCTTTGTAATTTTTTCATTGCAAAAAGTAGAAAGCAAAACGCGTGAAAAAAGAACATTTTGTGTGGACCTAACAGATTCTTCTGTACTTTAAAAGGTAAAACCGCAGACACTATTAAACGACACAAGTCCTTTCATTAAGTTGCATTGAAAGTGTAACCTTAGCACTTACCGCTGCAGGAAACCTGATTACAGGCGGTGGTTTAGTTTCGGAGGCGGGCTGCAAGGCCAGCCTCTGGGAACCTTATTTAAATAGTTCTGTTGTTTTATATTTTTTATATATCAGGCGAATATCTACATCTAATTAAAAAAAGTAAAATAACTTAGCTAGCTCATTGTGTCTAGTGCTGAGTCGCTATGCTCAAAGTCCTATGTTCAAATCCAGCTTTGACGGATAAATATTTATTTTGTTTGTATTTGTGGATTGTATAGACCTCCTAGGGTTCAGCTAGCCTCTATGAAATGGTTAGGAGTGATTAGGGTAACCCTTAGTTGCAGGTAACCTGGCGGTACAATCGCCTAATGCTAAATGAATAAAAATGATCTACAGCAATATTTCTGCTCACATATGGAAACAATTTCTAATATATTTCAGAAACATTCCCTTATTTCATATTTCAGTTAAGATGAAATTAATAATGATTACTTTTAAATTAATAAATAAATAGTTTATAAATACTACAATATAAATAATAAATAAATTATGTAATGAAATAGATTGTGCTGATATATAAATAATGTATTACATCTTATTTTTAAATTTAGAGCATATATTAATTTTCATTAAAATGTTAATTGAAAACTTAATAAAATCCTTAATTTTATTGAAAAATGTGTTTAATTATTTTAAACTAATTTTTTGTATTCATTATTATGACGAAATAGAGAAGTAGTTCATGGAATGATAAGAGGTGGAGACGTCAAAGTGTGTTTAGAAAGAGATCGTTATGATCTAGGGTCTTAATTAAATTGTTTAAGCTAATAAAGGATTTGTCAAATGCAGCAGCCTTTTGTGCATTAAATTAAACAGCATTTCTATTTATAAATCCCGTGATGGTAAGAGGAAAGGACTCACCTAGCCATATTAGCCAAAACATTTTTCTTATTATTCTAGAACAATATTATCGCTTCGTTATAATTCAGTGAATTTATAATAGAAGGTTCAGCAAATCCGTTTTCAAAATTACTCAATTATCTTATTAATAAGTAAGGAATAATTAGGGAGATTGACATAAAACTGGTCAAATACACATTAATATTCTAGTTTTTTATATTAATGCATTATAGTAGAGATTAAATACTTAAATTTAAATTCATACTTTTTTTATAACTGCATCTGTTCATAAAACTAATTGTAAGCAGTAATAATAGACATCAATATTTTATAGGATAATAGATAATAGATATAAGAAATAAATATTTAGATTTAATTTACATTTGTTCACAAAGATAATTAGAAAATTATTTTCAATAAATATATATTTGTTTTTAAAATTTATTTATTGATATCTACAACTGTATTAAAAAATACATCCAGTAAATAGGCTATGTGATACATAATGACGTGAGCTAATGGCAAGTAGAGAAACTACCCACTGGTAGTACTCAAATCACTAGTTCAACTAAGAAGGTCACGTGGCCATCTTCTTTTCAGACGCCTCGGAGGATTATCGGGAATTGAAGAGGAAGCTAGTTTCAAAACTAGGCGGTTTGAGTGGAAATGAAGTTTGTTATGAAAGGATAGATACCGGGTTCGGGCCAAATCAGCAACAAATGGGACATTAAGGTCGTTATGGATGACTTTATTCTTAACAAAATAAGGAGCGTTGAGGATTTTACGAAGGATTTTGTATTGTAGGGATTGGATACGAGAGGAATTCGATGGCTTAGTGGAGCCCCAAAGCTATACTCCGTAAGTCCAAATAGGTCGTATGATGGTCATGTAGATGAATCTTTTGTAGTTAATGGGAGGTTAGAGCGTTTGTCTAGTAAGTGTTGAAGTAGCCTGAAACGTCGAGCGGTTTCTTGTCTTTTCAGTCTAGTATGAGGATTACAGGTTAATCGTTTGTCGAGGTGCAACCCTAAGTATCGGATCTGTTCTACAGGCACCAGTGGGATATTATTAAAGGATACTGAAGGGCAGGAAGTCATTGGTTTACGACGTAAGGTAAAAGTGATTTGATGGGATTTTTGAGAATTTATTTTAATTCTCCAGTTTTGACACCATTCTTCAAGATCAGTGATATGGGATTGGAGGCTTTGGGATGCAATAACTGGATTGGTGTTGACTGATAATACACATGTATCATCAGCATACGTGGTAAGGATAGTGTTAGGATGAGTTGGGATGTCAGCTGTATAAACTGTATAAAGGGTTGGGCGAAGGATACTACCTTGAGGAACACCAGCAGATTGGGAGAAGAGGGATGAAAGGACATTATTATGGCTTACCTGGAAAGTTCTATTTGTGAGATAGGATTGAAGGATGAGAAAGTAGGTATGAGGTAGGAATTTACGGAGTTTGTAGAGCAAGCCCGGATGCCAGACTCGGTCAAAAGCCTATTCCACGTCAAGAAAGACGCCCGAGCAATATGATCCACGTTCTAATGCAGAGGAGACTACATCCACCACACGATGACATTGCTGAATAGTGGAGTGGGATGCTCGGAATCCAAACTGGTGATCTGGTATTATGTGATTTGCATCAATGAATGGCTTTTCTAGGAAGTGGTCAATACATATTAAAATTTAGATACATACTTTTCTTTATGACTGTATCTGTTCACATTATAGTTTTTTCTATTATTTGCATTAATGTAGAGATTAAGTATATTTGTATGAAAACTCAATCACGACCACAAAAAGATTATTGCTTTTAATATATACCTATTTTATATTGTATTTCGAAATAAAACTCAATCACAAAAAGCTAAGAAATCAAACAGTTGCTACAAAACCACAAAACTTATTGCTTTTAATTAATTTTAATTATTTTACATATTGCCATATATTGCTTTTAATTAATTTAATTAATTTTAAGGTGATTTATTTTATGCACAATGATTTCTATCAATAGAATTTCAACGCGTAAAAAGATCATTTAGTCTAATGTAATCTTTTTATGTTAACTTATAAACATTAACTTTAGGAATTTGATGAGGAAATGGTTGTACTATTGAAGGAAATGGTATAAATTTATTATTCTCTACTCGATTGATGAGAACATGGTTGAGCAATGTTGAAAATTGTTGGGGGGGGGGGGGTACAGTAAATAAAATTTACACCAAATTCAATAATTTGTGTTTGTATCATGAACTGTTATTTTTTTTAAGGGATCCAGAAATGTTTTTGTTTATAGTATTTCCCTTTATAATTTTTCCTTTATTTCTCTCCATAAGAACGTTCGTTGCGACTTTACAAAAATATGAGAAAAAAATGAGCCGAATTGGTCGAGCAGTTCTCGAGTTTTGCGCTTAGCAACACATTTGGGTATTCATTTTATTTATTTAGATATACAGCTGCGAACAGAGTGGTTTGTATGGGTTAGTATGAGAAAAGTGCTGTTTTTAGTATTTCCCTTTTTAATTTTTACCGTTTTTCTCTCCATAAGAACGTTCGTTGCGCCTTAACAAAAATAGCCGAATTGGTCAAGCCATTCTCGAGTTTGGCGCTTAGCAACACATTTGGCGATTCATTGTTATTTATATAGATTATATATTCAGTAAAGAGGATTGCGTAAAGAGTGTTCTGGAGGATTTGGGTTAGTGCAATGGTCCGTGGATGGAAGTTTGGAAGCAGAGATATCGGCATCGAGCCTTCGGAATCGCTTATCCTTATTATTATTATATTTACCAAATAATCAGACTAGACTGTAAAATATAAATTTCCGAAAATCATATGTTTTGCCATGAATGATTTTTTCATCCAAAAAAAACAATTCTATTAAGAAATTACTATTTACTACTTCATGAAATATTCAGCTAGTTCGAGGACAAATATTTGAATAACAAAAGGAATAATTTTTGAGAGGAGGCTATTCCCTTTCTACTATATCCTCGTTTTACTAATAACAGTGTTCACCTTCATTCAAATCCCAGCTCTTCGTAAAGTTGCTCCTTGTGTAATATGCTTTAGAAACTTTATTCCTATGTGAGCTTTCCTTATTGCCAGAAGAGATCGGATCATATTCTTCCTAGAAATTCATATTTGAAATTAATATAGTTTTATTGTACTCTGAACTTGAAAGGATCTGAGCGCAAGGTTCAGGAATTTACTAACTAAAACAAAGAGTACAAATGAAAAAGACGTAATTAATTTTTCCTCGGCTAACAGTACAATGGAACTATCAACTCCATTTACATTTCCTAGTTACTGAGGGTCTAACTATCCTCTTGTCCCTTGAAGGTTAAATAAAGGTCGAAGTAGAGGACTAGCGCTGGTGTAAGCCCTGGCGACAGCTTAGCAAACTAATTAATGAAGGCTACTCTCGCCATGGTTGGGAAGATTAGGGTAGCCACATTTCTTCCCTCGTATTCTAGTTTTTTACCTCTAACCTTTCTGACGTTTGAAGGATCTACAATTTTAATCATGATTAGGAATACGAAATTGTCGCTATTTCCTTGATTATCTGTTAATACTCGGCAGGCATAGCTTTGTTCTAGAAACGAAACTTTTTTTATACTTTTATTTTGAAGAAAAAAGATATACCCCCGGCTGGGATTCGCACCGTGACAGGACTCTACCAACTAAGCTAACGGAGTTAATTCCAGCCGGGGACAAATCTTTTCTCTTATCTGATCCCATGCCCCCGTGTTCTCGCAAGTTTTGCGATGTATACACGAGAACGAAAGTGTCTTTCAACATCTCTTTAATTTTAGGAACTTGTTGACATACGTCATATTACTATTTATAATTTATTAGTTAGTTGTTTTAATTTAAAGTATTTTTATTTTGAAGAGATCAACTCCGGTAGCTTAGTTGGTATAGTCCTGCCATGGAAAGACAGAGGACCCGGGTTCGAATCCCGGCCGGGGGCATATCTTTTTAAATATTTTCATTTTGATTGCTATATACTTCATATACTAGTTTTTTATATTATTTGCATTATAGTAGAGATTATATACTTAAATTTAAATACATACTTTTTTTAATAACTAAATCTGTTCACAAACAAACTAATTGTAAGGAGTAATTAGAGACATCAATACTTTATTGGATAATAAATTATTGAATAATTGATAATGAAATAAATATTTAAATTTAAATATATAAATGCATCTGTTCACAAAGATAATTAGAAAATTATTTTCAATAAATATTTAAATTTAAATTCATACTTTTCTGTATAACTGCCTCTGTTCACAAAACTAATTCGAAAATTATGATATTTGTATGAAAACTCCATCACAACCACAAAAACCTTTTTGCTTTTAATATACCTATTTTATATTTCGAAATAAAACTCAATCACAAAAAATTAAAAAATCAAACAGTTGCTACAAAACCACAAAAAACTTATTGCTTTTAATTATTTTAATTGCTATATATTGCTTTTAATTAATTTTAAGGTGATTTTTTTATGAATAATTATTTCTATCAATAGAATTTCAACGCATAAAAAGATCATTTAGTCTAATGTAATCTTTTTATGTTAACTTGTAAACATAAACTTTAGGAATTTGATGAGGAAATGGTTGTACTATTGAGTAAACAAAGTTAGTTGTTTTAATTTTAAATATTTTTATTTTGAAGAGAAATTAAAACAACTAACTAATAAATTATAGAAACTTTGTTTACTATTTTAAGTTTGTTTTATATTCCAAAAATAATCCTCTGCCGTTGACTTCCTGTCCTGCTGTAACCTTTTTATGTCATTCCACTTATCCCTGGAGAACATACCTTATACGGGATTAACCTGGGCATACTAGAATGAAACGACAAGGAACTGCTCGCCCTTCAAGACTACTTCAATACCTACTTGACAAACGCTCTTAGCTAGCGTTATATTACAAAAGACTCATTCACGTAACTTTTTAAAGACCTATTTTGACATACTTAGTTGAAGTTTGGGGCTCTAACTAAGCCGATGGTTACATCGACTTCCTCTTTCACATTTACAATCCAATATTCTTCGTATATTCCTCAATACTCATTACTTTGTCACGAATGAAATCTTCTATTATGACCTGCTTTATTCCCATTTAAAAACAAACCACATTTTAGTTTTGAACTTTGTTACTTTCTCATCATCTAACTTCTGAGGCGTCGGAAAAGACGGCCTCAGGACCATTCATATTATTTAGTTGTGGAGTACTACCATTTGATTTGAGTTTCTCCACACGTTTTGTCATATCGTTATTTCACTGTTCATAACATTTCCGTTTTTTATGTGTAGTTCATGGCATCTCCTTGCATCCAATACTTATAAGTGTAACGATTCTCGTGTTTTTTTAAGTAATGATTTTTACTTGAAGCATATCCGTTTCTAGCCTGTGGGAATACGGTACTGAACTTTCATAATTTGTTATCATCGGAATAAGTCCTTTACCCAGAATGTTTTCGGAATTTTAAGGTAGTTAGGGGTATAAGCCAATTAGTATTAGCCAATCAAGTCCGATAAAATGGTGAATTTCTAGTTACTTAAACAAAATATGACTAATATTAATACAGTTTTTTTTGTTGGATAGGATGAAAAGAAAAAAACTATTCTATTATTTCAGGGAATACACTTCGGAGTCTCCAAAACCTTAACATTTATTAAACGGTAATGACACTGAGGTTGATATTGGTTAGAAGCCATAAATTATTCGAAGAATTTCGGCCAGCATTATTCTGAATCTTAATTTTTTTACTATCAATACGATCAAGTTAAAACAGATTCTTCTAAAATATTAAATAATTACTTGACACAGCCTATCTAGAATCCAAAACTTACTACCTTACATACTCAGCTATCCTTCAGAAATAGTTTCTTGAATTTTGATATAAATGTATGGAAACAAAATTTTTTCAATGCTTCCAAAAGCCAATCATGAGCGCACCATTTACACTCTTCAAGTTTTCATTAAAAAAAAAAATCATTTCAAAGCGCCTTTAAAAACGTTAGTTGATGAAGAGGATGCTGTATTTAACGACTATGATAATTACCTTTTTTGAATAAATGAACTATGAATAACTACATTCTAAATTAAGGTAATTTACATAATAATTAAGTATTAATAATAATGCAATTATTATAAAGAAAAACAAGAGAGCTCATTAGAGAATAAAACAGTTGCTAACGACTACGTAATAAGATGCTAGGAGATAATAACCATCGGCTTGTTGCCCTGACTTGATTTATAGACCAATATAACCCAATGCCCCATTGTTCTCGCATAAAGGACATGCAAATTACAGTACGTCTAAGACATGGAATATTTAATGTCCTTGTTACTAGCTAATTCATTAGTATGTAATAGCCACAATTAAAAGTCACTGGCGATCAAAATGTAGCACGGCCATAATGCCGAAAGTGAAAGAAAATTAATCTTTGTTTTCCAACAATGGTTCATCAAATATAATAAAACTCAAGCAGTATTTGCTTAGAACGATTAAATGAATATATTTCCTTATTAAAAACCTGAAATTCTGATATAAAACATTATACAGGTTTAGACGAGGTTTAAGTGAAATATTAATTTGCTTATTTGCTTAAGTTAGGTAACTGCTGGAAAATTGAGGGAAAAAAAGGAATAAAGCGTAACTTTTGAGTAGAGAGTTTTAAGTGGACGATGGATTATATAATATAATCAACTTAAATTAGTGAACTTTTTTATGATAATTTCTAAAATTTGCATATTCGGCACATAAAATTAGGTTTGATATTTTCTGTGAATTAAATATAATATATGAATGTATTTACAATACAAAACATAATGTATTTTTTAAATATAATAGTTTAAAAGAAACCCACGTGTTATGGAGAAATGGATTTCTAATTCAAACCTTACTATACTAATTATTGTAAATTATTTGATCTTGAAAATAAATAGAAGTCTCAATTTCCAGGAAGAATTATATGTTTTTATTAATATAATAATATAAAAATAGGCAGAAATATTAGTGCACCAACGATTATAAAAGACAAATTAAGCTTATAGAGCTGCATGGAGAGCCTGGCATGGTGGCATTGATAAACCTGTGCCACTACAACCCGTTAACGGAACTGTGGTTCAGTACATGATAGAGACTGTACTGTTTTATGGACAACGGTTCTGCAAGGAGGTGACTTGTTCTAGGTCACGCTCAACCGCCAGATTTTTCTCCCTTATTTTGGGAGCTCTATTTTATAACATTTTATAGAGGCTGGGTGAGCCCAGGAGGGTTCTAGATCCTATACGATCCATCTCCGGCTACAAACAGACTAAATAAGAGTTTTTCCCGGAGCGGGATTTGAACCAGGATTGCCGGCATGGCAACTCAGTGCTCTACCACTGAGCCACTCCGCACCCCTGATTGATATAGCCAGAACTAGATGGATGAGACATGTGGAAATATTGCCAAATACTGAATACCAAAGGGAATGGTCTATGAAAAGCCATATGGTAAACGATGTAGATGACGTCCTCGGATCAGATGGTTGGATGACGTGTAGGAGGACTTAAAGCTGCTGTGTGAACAAGAATGGAGGAGAATAGCGCGGGATCCAGGAGATTAGTTGGTTGTGGTGGAAGAGGCTTTAAAAATCCATCTAAATTGAACAGAAGTTTCAGCAACAATCTATCTAAGGTAGTAGTCGCACGTTTGTGCCCTAAGCCGCCCCGAACCCTCTGCAGCCCATTCTAATCGCCTTTTCTATTTCAGAGATTAATGGACTAATTAAAGGGTAGTATATCCACTTTCTAAAGCCATCCGCTCAGGAGGGAGAGAAACCCGTTGAATTCTTAACTTGCACCAACTGTGTTCAATATAATAACATTATTTCTTATGAAAAAATCAGTTCAGATTCCCGCTTCTTAACATAGAATAATAGTAGAACCATGTATTTACATATTAAAGTTTTTAAGACCTGCTTTTTGAGTTTTTAAGTTAGGATTAATTTTGTATTACACCAATCTTTTAAACAGCTTAAGGAGACGGTAACTTAGTGGCAGAGCTAGGAATTAGTATGATCTCGTCGGTTCGTATACGGCTTTAACAAATGAATTATTAATTTTTTTAACAGCCACTCATGGCTCTGTTGGATCTGCAGACCTTCTTGGGACTAACTCAGACTCAATAAACGGGGTAATTTTAATTGGGGTAAAAATCCTTGAGGTCTAACGTGATCTTTCTGAATTTTTAACTAACTGTTTTTGAGAATGTTTAGTTTAAAGTTTCAAATTATGAATGATAGAGGATTATTCGTTAGATTATTAAACGTTATTGATAATAACAACTTTAATAAATACTGCTGCTTCTTGAAGAAAAAAAAATATTGACTTAATGAAAAATTGGGCAATCTAGGTTTATATAATAATGAGTAACTTTTATATGTTTAAGTAAAAAAACAAAAAAAAATCATTGTACAGCAACCATGATAATAATAAATATTGAACGATAGAGAACAACAGCCTTTGCAATAAGCCATATGACAATGGAAAACATATGATAAATATTACTTCTGTACGTAGATTGTATGTGAAGAGCACAGTGTTTCCTCCTTAAGAGAAACCCAAACACACCTGGTGTTCGCCCAATTGAATAGGTTCTCAGTCTTACAAACACTCCAATGAGGTAAATGATGTGAGTTATTGATGGGAGTAGACGTTAATTCTAATCATTGGTTGTGATTATTTTACCTACATAGCAAAATATAAAGTACACAAGACAACATGAGAATAAAATATGGATCGTGAAAAATTTATAGATTAAAATGAGTAAGGTTGTGTTAAATTAAGCTACAAATGGAAATGAAGAATTAGAGATCGTATTGGAGAATATTAAGCAATAATATCGCAGGATCCAGATGAGTATTCATAGATATCCGATTATTTTTAGACATAATACAGAACGCGACGTAGCTATAATGGGTAGAGGCAAAGTTTAAACACATTATCTTTGTGTTTTTATTTGTTTCACTTTTATAATTTTCAAATTTTATAATTAGTTTATATTGTTTAGATATTATCAATTTATTTAATTAATTTAAAAATTAGGTGTTGAAAACCTAAAACACTTTCAGAGCTTCAGGGTACGGCGTAGGAGGTATAAGAGACCTGGAAGACCGCAGTGTTGTGCGGGCGTTGCATACCTTCACTCTAGCTTCCAGGCTTCTCCCCAATTGAGGGTACTCACATTATTTCTGAGTGGGAAATAATTTAAAATAATCAACAAAAGGGTTAAGATAAATTATAATACACTATTCAGTCTAAATTATTTCACAAAAATATTTAAGTAGTTTTTTCAATAAGTATCATACACCAGTTCAACTTTTTAAAAGTTAATTTAGTAAGGGTTCAGATATTTACTTAGTAAATATCTACATATATAATATATAAGATATATAATAAATAAAAAAGGCTACCCAGTGTATAGTCCATACAGTACTCGGAAACAAGAAGTACCCAAGAAATGTCTTGATCCCAGGAAAGAGGTTTCTTGACCTCAGAAGTGAAGAGTTTTTTTTCTCTCAAAGGAAAGATACACGCGCTATTTGGGTCCTAGTCTTTTATAAACATTATTCTCCTTAATTTTGTAAATTATTAAATTTCGGATAAAATTGTTTAATAGAGCTGTTTGTATCTTGTGTACAAAAATGGGTAATTATTCCGGAGGTTGTCGCTTTGAGTTGAGTCACAACAATCTTTTACTTTTCATTAATTTCCCTTTTATTATTTTCCAAAAATGCAAGTTATCATGAGCTTTAGTATGGAAAAGATAAAGTAATTGTGGAAAATGTGTATACTTCGGTAATCATTTCATCTAGAAATGAACGTTTTAACAAACATATATCATCTGTACTTGAAAATGTTGGTTAATACTTTTATTTATTGATGAAATGATTACCGAAATCTACTCATTACCAATAATTAAATTTTTACCCATCATATTAAAGTTCATGATAACTTGCATTTTCGGAAAATCTTAAAAAATGAAATGTGTTTTGCTGCACCCCAGTGCTCTGATCCTAGTAGTGTAGATTGGTCGTATGCTTAGTAAGATCTGAAGTCCAGATTATGTGATCTGCATCTTACCAGTTTTGTATTTTAAAATTTATTTATGTAATTGATTATGTATTAACAGAAGAAGGGAAGAGGTTGAGGATCGTACGGTGTTGTTCGGGCTCTGCAGAAGGAAACCTCATACTGTAAGAGCAGTAGAGAAGAAAGGCTACGATGACTATGAATAATTATTAAATACAAATATTTCAGTTAAAATATTAATTGAAACTACATAATCTTTTCGATTTACACTTAAATATTTTACATAAATTTCTTCGAGTGTCTTGATATGTTTTAAATACCGCGTGTTTTAGGGCTACTCGACCATCAATTGTTCGCTTATCTCCCCATCGACAGAAACAGGGCCATTACAATTTAATTAGCAGGCTGGGAGGGGATCCCGAGATATAGAAGGCAGTGGTAGTGCGGTAATCAGGTTAAGATCCCGGCAGAGTCCCGAGCAGCAAATCAAATGCTAGCGTGCTCCGCGACCATTGATAATGTCATAACTGATTAATTGCAATCTCAAGATTGTTAAGGGGGACGTTTCTCTATAACTTAATAACCGTCACCGCCTTTAATTATTGCTTAAAAACAGGATACGGGGGGCTGGTAAATACTAAAAAGAAATTAGTAAATGGATTCAAATTAGAAATGGAGTAGAAAATATTAATATTTGAAAAAATAAAAAATGTACATATGAAGCAAAAAAAAAGAGTAAATAAAAAGGAGCAGGTATTTAATTGATTGGATATTTTTAATTAATCCTTATTTCGAAAAATAGTCCGTCTTTAATAATTATATTGCGAATTTATATTGGGGAAAAATATAATTATAATGCATACAAACAAGGCGGGAGGCCTGTAAGTGAATTTAAGATAGAATGAAATAAAATAGAAAATATTAATATTAAGAAAAAATAAAAAATGTATAAAAGAGAAATAAGATTAAAGAAAAAGAGGAGATAACTGTATTGTATATTCAAATTAATCCTACTTTTGGAAGATAGATCGTCTTTAATAATTCTATTGCTTAAAACCATGGCGGATAGTCTGTACGTGAATTTAAGATAAAAATGGAATATAATATATATGAAGAAAAATTATAGAAAGTAAAGAAGGGGAGATAACTGCGTTGGGTGTTTTAATTCTTGGTACATTTTAATATTAATTAGTAGTAATTTTATAAACGGCGTGTATCTTCTTTTAATCAAGATTTCTATTACGTTTTACAAATGTCAAAAAAATGATATTTATCTATAATATTATTTCTATTAACCAGCACTAGCAAAATAATGGATTCATGTAAAATATGCTTAGGTTAATTGATTAATGATTAAGAAAAAATAAGATAATTTCAATATTTGTTGTTTTTTTTTACTTGAGACATAAAACATAGTAGTCATTAGTATTAGCCAATTTAATTTGTTTTTTTTTGTTTTTTAGTATATTTGTTACAATTTTCGAAAATAAGATAGGAGATTGAATAAAAATTACTAATACGTAAATTTAAGATAAAAATGGAATAAATAGAAAATATTAATATTTAAAAAATTATATATGATGAAAAAAATAAGAAAAAATAAAAATGAGAAGATTAGATAACACATTAGATTTTTAAAATTGAAATGAAGATGATGACCTTAATAACTTATTTTTTCTCATTTTCCAAAACCATTGACACATTGGCTTTTGGATATAATATTTTGTATATCGTTCTTTTGTAAAAGGCACAACCGTTAAAGAAATGGACTGTTATTAAGTTCTCGTTACATTTCTTAGATTTTGGAGGATTTTCTATAACTCACTCTTATAAAAATAAAATTCAAAACTAAAACTATAAAATTCATAAGACAAGATGATTGATATTTTGTTTTTCTTACTCTAGTCAGGCTCTTTCATGAATGTTATGCTTCAAGAATGTTATTATTAAAAAGTACTATAGAGAGCAAACAAAGAGACAATATGGAACATATAAGAATGTGCAAACATACTAAAAAAGGATGGAGGCAAATAGAAGGTAAAAACGAGAAGGAATGGGAAAACAATCTGATGAAAAAGGAGATTTTTCCTTTATTTGCCCACTACAAGGGGGATGCCATGTTAATGTCCCACGGATCTTGGCTATCTCTCATTCCTTCCTTCTTTTTAATAATTATTATATATTTAATTTAATTTTAATAACTATTATATTTACAATATATACTATAAAACTTATAGTATATATTGTAAATATATGGTATATATTGTATATACATGGCTTCTAGTCTAGCCTCAGCTTCCATTAGCCCTGAAGATGACCCACAAAGTGGGCCGAAACGTCGGCACATAATAAATAAGCACCCACTTATTTAGTGTTTTATTTGACTCCACCCCCAACTATTTCCTACCTTACTCAGATCTTCCAGTCAACCATCTCCTCGCTTCTTATAAAACTTATTATAAACGCTACTTTATAATTTCGTAATTTAAAATTGATGGTTTAACAACATATTATTAAATTATTAAAGCAGGTAAATTCGATGTACGTGTGTTTTGGTTTCCTGTATATCTAATTAGAATATATTAAAAGAGTATATAACAGAACAATATAACTTCAACCATGGTATACGATAAAGAACCAATGGGATTCCTTGACTAATAGTTATAAAATGGATTTTGTATATTGTTTGTTCATTTAATGTTGCTATGGCTAATCGGACAATGCTACAGTGGAAATCCTACGTTTATAAGTTTATAAATATAATTAGGATATTTAAAGAGTTCCTGACACCGAACAGACTCAGGACCCCCATTTTAAGAATATTTAAAAGAACGGAACAAGCAAGGATTTTTTACTACCTTTTAATGAAATCCAAAAGCCTGTTGCCAACCTGTGAACCCTCAATCTTAAGCCGGGTAGGTTGTTATGCTAACCACTAAACCACAGATGGCCCCATAAAAGGAATTTATATGATCGTTATCAAGGCGAAATTGCCATAATTGTATCCAAGTTATATGATTTGAAATTCGTAGAGGTGATAATGCTCCGGGTGGAGGTTAAAATAACTTCTTAAATAGTAAGCAATTATTTCTTGAAAATAACGTAACAGTTACATTTTTGAATAATTACAATCAATTGATAAAATTATTTATAATTATAATAGTTGCTCACAACGAAGTATTTGCTCACTTAGTCGTATCAAAAAAATATAGAGTGCTATATCAGATAGATTTAATTTTTTTTCGGTAATTCATTTTATTTTATCTGTGGTATTCATAATATAATCAACTTACCTTGTATAAGTACCTTTGGTCTACTTATAAAAGCAGAATATTTAAAAACATAATAAATACACATAGATATTTATTTGTTTTTTTCCAATAAGTATTACAAACTAGTGCAATTTTTCTCCTCCATGATATTGCTTCGGTCAACTAATCATTATTCAAGATCTGAAAAAAGCTTATTAACTTTTTCCGATCATAATTCTCGGTTCTATTAAATCTTCTACTTTTAACCGATGATATTTAATAGTAGAGATTTCGAGATGCTGATCTATAAAATATTTATAAATCAATAACTTCAATATACAAACTGATTATGTTTAAAATTGATATAGATGCACTAATAGCTAATTTAAATAAAAAAGTTATTTAATGAAATTCACAACTGTATAATATAGTACATCAAGTAAATATAATAAATGTATACATTGGCATGAATACACAAGTAGAGAAACTACCCAGTGGTAGCACTCAAATAAAAAGTTCAACTTAGAAGAAAACGAGGCCATCTTCTTTTCAGACGCGTTGGAGGATTATCTGGAATCGAAGAAGTAGCTAGGTTTGAAACAAGTGGGTTTGAGTGGGAATGAAGTTTGTCATGAAAAGATTGATATCGGGTAAAAATCAGCAACAAATTGGGCATTAAGTTCATTGTGGATTACTTTGTTCGTTACAAAGTAAGGAGCATTGAGGATTTTACGAATGATTTTGGATTGTTATTCATCTTATTTTGCTCCCCTCTTTAGTGCCTTTCAGAGTAGAGGAGCCTCCAGCCAGGAATTCCATTCTTCCCTATTTCCAGCTAGGTTCCTGGCCTGTCGGAGGTCCTTCCCCCTCTTTCTACAGTGTCGATCAATGTAGTCGAGATAGGACATCCCAGGGCGGCGCCTAGGTTTTCTGCCATCTGGGACATATTCCATGGTCTTTAGAGGGTCTCTGTGGTCATCCATCCTTATAACATGGCCAAACCACTTTAGCTGCCTAGATTCTAGGAGCTGTTTCAATGGGGCTATCTCCAGTTCCTGACGAATCCTTTTATTACGAACTCGGTCTCTCCTTTTTTCCCCAATCGTTCACCGCAGAAATTTCATTTCGGCAGCGGTGATTCTGCTCTCCTGTCGGTCTGTTAATATCCAACTCTCCGCTCCATACAAAAGTATGGGCAGATACACCGTCTTGAAGATGTGGAGCTTGACATCCTTGGCTACCTCTCTCTTCCCCACCACAGTGTTACATATCTGGTAGTAAACTGCATTTGCCTTGTTAATTCTGTTTGATATTTCTTCGTCTACCTTCCCAGATAGGTCTATCACTGTACCTAGATATGTGTAGTCTGTCACCACCTCCAATTTTTCTCCATTACAGTATGTATATTTGGATATCTTCTTTATTTCTTCCACATTGTAGGATCTTACTCTTGTTGTTATTTATAAGCTTCTCTTTTCGGTAAAGCTCTTCATACCATTCTACGACTGCCAGCTGCAACTTTTCCACAGAGTCCGTAATCAATACCACGTCGTCGGCATAGAAGAGAAGCTGTATCACTACTGGATTAAGATATGAATAAATAAAGGATTAAGAAAGAATGTTCTGTCCGTTCTCTTCTTACAATTGGATGCCACTTCATCCATGAACAGCAAGAATAACAAAGGATTTTGGATTGTAAGAATTGAATACGAGAGGAATTCGATAGCTTAGTGGAACCCCAAAGCTCTATTCCGTAAGTCCAGATGGGTCTAATGATTGTCATGTATACGAGTCTCTTGTAATTAATTGGGAGCTTAGAGTGTTTATCTAGTAAATGTTGAAGTAGCCTGAAACGTCGAGCGGTTTCTTGTCTTTTCAGTCTAGTATGAGGATTCCAAGTTAATCTTTTGTCAAGGCGTAGTCCTAAGTACCGGAACTTTTCTACAGGATTGAGTAGGATGTTATTAAACGATACGGGAGGACAGGAAGTCATTAGTTTACGACGGAGGGTAAAAATGATGTGACGGGATTTGTATTTTAATCCTCCAGTTTTGACACCATTTTTCGAGGTCAGTGAAATGGGATCGAAGAGTATGGGTTGCTATAACTGGATCAGTGTTGACTGATAATAGACATGTGTCATCTGCATGCGTGGTAAGGATGGGTCGGGACATCAGCTGTATATACTGTGTAGAGGATTGGGCCGAAGATACTGCCTCGAGGAACATCAGCGGGTTGAGAAAAACGGGATGAAAATATATGATTGTGATTTACTTTGAATTACCTGTCAGTGAGATAGTATTGAATAATGAGAAAATATGGAGGAGGTAGGAATAAGCTAATTTCTTAAATGTTTATTTTACCTTTTTATTATTATTAGTCGATAAATTATCTACCTTGCAAATCAGTTAGACTGTTTGTAAATGCTAATACAGTTGGCAGCGGTGGAGCAGGTGGCAGGTAATCCCAACGTTCGTCTTCTGGGCTCTCTTGGCCCGAGTCCAAATCGCGGGGTAGCCTCTTGCTTTATGATCTCCGTCAGTCAATCCGTTAAGTCCACAGCAGGGAATATGTAATATGTAGTTGAGGTAGAGCTTGGATCGAAATATTGGTTTTGGTAATGGAGATTTATTATACACAAATTTGTAGATATATTGAAATAAATATAGAAATATTTACTCGATAATTCCACCATCCTAAAAAATATTTCCGTCAAAAAATTATCAGAATTAAGTTTATTTCTTTGGTTAATCTACGATGATTAAATTAAACAATTAAAGAAGCCCAGTGTTAGTTTACTTGCACTGAGTAAGTTTGTAAGTAATGCTTACAAGTTGACAAGTAAAAAATTGTTATTAAGCTTTAAATTTTTGGATCTATACTTTGAAATTTGAATTGATTATTCCGAATACCTAACCTAATTTTATTCTACAGTATTAATCCAGAAAACTACAAGCTGTCGATTTTATATTCTGGAAATAGTAGTAGGAATATTTAGTTGAATTTTTTCGAAAATGTTTTGTTGTTACCTTTAGATGCGCATTTCTATGAATTCTGGGGGAAAGGGTTTTTTTTTCAAATTAATTCTTACAGCGATGTATGAAAGTGACCAAAAAATTTGGAAAAAAAAATTTATAAAAACCCATGAGCGAAAGAATTTTTTTAAAAAACTAAAATACAAAAAAAAAATTAATAATCAAAAAGAAGTATAATCCTAGACTTCTTAAAAGCTATGGTCTTGGCTTAAATACAAATAATTAAAACATATTTCTTCTAACTAGGTATTTGACATAATTACAAAATATGATAGGATCAGTTAAATAACAAGATGATTCGAGAAAAATATTTTTAAAAAAAACAACCTGTACCACTACAAACCATAAAGGGTCCTGGGGTTCAGTACATGGTAGAGACTATACCGTTTCTAGGGTTTTGCTAGGAGGTGATTAGGCCGAGATCACTTTAAACCGACAAGGTTTTCCCTTACCCAAGCGTCCTCACTTAAGGAGGCTGAGTGAGCCAAAGGAGGGTCCATCTGTGGCTGTTGGCCGTTTACATAGTTTTATGACACAGCCAGATTTGACCCGAGGACTTTCAGCATAGCATCTTAACACTTTGTGTACTGAGGCGATAATATATAATTAAATTATTTTATTTTAAATTACTGTGAATTATTAATTGACCTTAAAACAAAATTTGTTTTCCACATTGTCAAACTTAGAAAAAATAAACAAAATTCACACGTTAATTGTTCATTGTTTGTTTTTCCTTTGTTCATATTTTTTGCATGTAAGACTTAAGGCAGGAAAAACTGAAATCTTCATTCAAAAAGAATATGTTCTAAACTTTTTCATTAGTTAATTTATTATCATTACTCTTAAATATTATTAAATATAGCTGTAATCTTTATGCTGTTATTGAATATGCGGATTTATAAAGTTGATAACGGCCCTGCGCGTGCCCAAGTTAGTTGATGGAGAAAATGGCGCTGTAAACGTAATCGAATCCGATCCCATGACGTCACTGGTGAGATAGTGAGAGAAAAGCTTAGAAAATACGAAAATTCTTCCTGGCAGCAGCTGTAAGGCCAGGATAATCTTGTAGGGCTATGCCTTGGGGTACCTTCAGTTTTCTCTTCTTGTATGAAAACTCCTTTATAATAGCCTAAAGCAGGATTAATAAATTCTACCTAAATTTATGCCTTAATATTAATTCGTACTAAAATGTGGCTCAATTAAAAAAAAAAAGTAGCTAAGAATATTTTGACCAAACAATTAGATCTAATTATAATTTCTCATAATTTCGCTTTAATATTTTTGCTTCTTTTATGAACCAGCAGAGAAAAAACAACCCAAAATTCTATACGGTTATAACTCCATTAATGGACTACAAACCACTTTTTGCATTTTTATACGGGAGATAAATTAGTGGCCAGTAAATTAATCAGTCATTTGAGAAACATGTCACGTCCATTTTTGGCCAATATTGAGTTAGACATATTAAATTGTTGGTGAAGGCTAGACAAATCCAATACGCATGTTTGGAAAACGTTTATATATTAAAAAAAAAATAAAATACTGATTTTTATTAACAATTTGAATGATTTTTACCTTTTATTTAATACCTGATGACATATAGTTTAGTCAGTCATTTGAGAAACAACACATCTCCAACAATGTTTATATTTTTTTTAAATATCAAAATAAAAATAATAAAATTTTAGTTTGGTATAATTAGCTTACCAAACCCCTGTAGAAACATTTTAAAAAATTCAAAAAATATATGATGTTAAATTATGGACCAGATGAGTTTTTTATGATTTCCCGAAAGTTTACTTTTTTGGATATGAGATGTTTCTCAAATCACCGATTCAAATGTTATTTAAGTGATGAATTTTCTACATAATATGCATGCGGTCAGATCATGAGCATTTACTGATTATTTAACATCTTATGAAATTCCACTTGTACAGATATTGTGAATTATAATATTTTTTTTAATACTGATACAAATAAGGTAACAATAAACGGTGGTTCTTTTGTTGGTTGTTAGATTATGACCTCTTTTCATTTTCAATTTCGGAAATTTTGTGCTATGGCTGGAGTTTTATGTTAAATTTAAATATAACTTCATTTATTCTTACTAATTTATTCGTTGATCCGTCCTTCGGAAGGGACGTTAAACGGGAGTCCCGAACCTGTACGATGGCAGGTACGCCATATCCTAATTAAACCTGGATAGGCAAAATTTAGATTTCCCACTGTAGTATTTTCTGATTAGCCACAGAAGCATGAAGTGAGGTTAAATAAACAGAGAAAATTCTTGCTCCATGCTCATTCTTCTTTGCTAGATCAATAGGTAGCATTATATTTCTTAAATAATAATTAAGTTTTTATTCATTCTGTGACCAGGCCCTTTAGAATAATAATAACATAAAAATGAAGTATAGTTTCTTATATAAAAATACAGTTACAACTTAATTGATTAACCAAGTAAAATTTTGGGTTAGCTCCCAATAAACGAAAGGAAAGATAAATATATAAAGGAGATAAAAATAATTATAAAGATAAAGACAAAATAATTTGAAATGATTGAGACCGGTCGTCTCAGTTATTTTTTCTCTATCTTTATTATTATTTTTATCTCCTTTATATATTTATCTTTCTTTTCGATTTTTTTAAAAATCTCTTATCTTTTTTTACGGTCGCGACCGTTGTCATCTTAAATTACTTTTATTTTTGGATTTGTAACTAATTCCCATAATTACTTCTTCAGGTTTAATGTTTTGTTGTCACAATATAGATCCTATTCTAATTTGAACAAATTTTTAATACTGTAGTATTCTTAATTCACTTCAAATTAATGTAAAACAGTTATACATTTTTTATTAATTAATAATACTAATAAATATTAATCATCTCACACAATAAAACATATAATATTACAGAGACTTTGGCATAGGAAGTTGGCTGCTTCATCGCCCAGTCATCTGACAGCAATCAGCCACTGGTCTTCCAGGTTGGGTAACCCAGTACCAGGGCTATAGCCCGGTCACTCTTTCTCCTGAGAGGACATAAATATTCAGGAGACCAGTTGTACCAAGGATACGGGGCCTCCATCGATGGGCAGTAAATACCCTGCATGGCAGTAAATTATATTTAAAGGAAACAAAACACCCACGGCTCTTCGACGCTAGCAAAGGCATAAGAGAAAATCAAATAAGATGAAGAAAAAATTAAAGAGAATCATCAATTAATATTTATTCCTTTTTTTAAATTTCTAATCACCACCTGACGAACGAGTATTATTTAAATATTTTTTATAGTTGTCATTTACTTTATCCTTGTTAGCAATATCTAATGGATAGTTAAGTAGACGTCTTTCCATTTTCTTTTTCTACTTTAAATATCCTCTTCCCATCGAGATTAGAGTTATCCTTTGGGATTACCCTTGTAGAAGACCATTAGAGGCTACTTTTGTGGTTTTGTCGACCGAAAAATGGCTATTGAGCTTAGACCAAACATTTGGGCCTTCGAGTTCTGTCTTGTACCGCCGTCCACTCCCCTTGATTACTTCTTTTCTTTTCCATACTTCCGATTCAGTTTCCCTCGAGGGAGTTCTCTAAGCGGCTTTCTTCTCCTCTAGGTCTTTCTGCAATGACATTCAACTATTGGTAGGAGATGGACGATAGGAGAGTCCTTCAAGAATAGCTTAAAACTGAAATCGAAAAATACACTTTGATTGCATTGATTTAAAAAATGCATATTGATTCATTACCAAGTCTTAAATGTTAAGATTATTAATATACTTATTTATTTAATTTTATATTAATATTAGTAGTTTTTTATTTATTAAATGTTAATAATGTTATGTATATATTTCTTTTTTAATATCTACGTTAGTTAAATATATATTAAAAATGTTTTATTATTACTACCTGTTCGTCTATCCGGCAGCGTATCTTCCGTATTATTATTATATGATGTACTTTTCTTTCTCTATTAAAACGAGTTCTTCGCGTTCTAATTCATTTCTATTCAAATTTGAAGTTTTTAATACCCGATTTCGCAAATTGTTTTATGTAGGGTTTTTTTATTTACTATAATGTGTGTACTGAGCATTTTTACTTTTTAAGGTATTCTTACTGGCTATTTCCCGTTAAGTTGTTTGGTCTTTACTTATAACCTTATCTGAGTACAATTTCCAATTATATTTGTGGTTGTGTGATACGATTCCCGCATAACACTGCAGTCCTATAAATTTATCACACGTCGGAAAAGTTTTTTGTTAAAAACAGAAATATTAAAATGCGAATTGGAAGTAACATACTTTCGTGATTAGAATCGTTTATTGATTTAACGTCACTCTATGCTCCAATGGCTAATCGGGTGATGCTTATTTAAGAAAATGCGAGGATAGAGATCTATAATGAGTAGAGACTGCTCGTTACCCCCGTTTTACGTCCCTTTCGAGGAACGGAATAGCCAAGGATTTCTTACTACCTTCTTATTAAAATTCCTAGACCGAGCTGGGAACCCGATACCGTGGGTATAAAAGGTTTTTATGCAAGCCATTATATATATATAATAATTTTTCGGTTTTAATTGATTAATTGACAAGAGATAGATCATAACGAAATTTTCGGCCAAGCTTTGACTGCGTCGAAACAATTTCCTGGCTTTCTGTATGGCATCCCTCGTAGCGCTGACATATTTTCAGGTACAATTAATTTACTACCGCGCTAAGCGGATTAATTAGCGTTAGGTTGAAGAGAAATGAACTTTATTACGTCCAACAGCGAGTAGGATCTCCCCCGCCCCACGATTTCGCTCCGATTGAGCCACAAACCGAACTGACAGATATGACAGGGGCCCTAAATCCGGCCCTTCCAAACAGGACTCGTCCCTTCAAAGCCGGCACAAAAGTCCCTCGATATATTCATCAATAAATATCTCGTCCAGGGACTGGGCTGTTGCTTTAAATCTGCCGGGAAAGGACCAATCCCACGCTGTGTTGAACAATAAGACATAATTTAAATTATAAGCTCTATTTGATGAAAGTAAATCGCCCCTAAATGCGGGCTCGAAATGACTGTCAGCATAAATTACAGAAGGATCTAGCTTTAATTATCACAGGCCGTTTTTCGTATGAGGGCCCTATTTCACTGAAATAATCTCCTCTATAACGCTTAAAGTGCCCAGGGACCGTTTTTGGCTTGGAAATTATTTCGTTTATTTATTTCATATGGTATATGGGTAATTTAAAAAATAAATTGTCACTTCCCCCCTCACGTTGTCACCGTCGTTTCTCCAATAATATTCCTAATTACTTAATAAATAATTTTCTGAGTCACCAATTCTCTTTTGAAATATATATATATATATATATATATATATATATATATATATATATATATATATATATATATATATATATATATATATATATAGAGAGAGAGAGAGAGAGAGAGATAGGTAAGTAGTGTTTATAAAGTGCCAAAAAAGTAGATACAAAAATTAATGAATAAATAAACAGTACGAGTCATGAAAAAATGTTACGCAATTAATGAGAATAAATAAATCAATAACAACAAATAAATACATGAGTAATGACGCAATAATTTCATTACATAATGTATATCATTTTTAAAAAATAAATAAAATCCATTATTCAATACTGATTCATTTAAGCTATATGTTTGATGTTGAAAGATGACTGCAGTTGTGTCCTTGGACAATCCGTTAAAAACATAGTTTGTTTTTTATTATCAGTAACATTGTTACCATAAAAATTTTCACTATCCTAGAGGCTTGTTACGGTTAGAAAGAGAGAAAGGCCGGCTGAAGGGATTAAGACGGCTTAGAACGGCCTGGACGAGGAGAGACAATTCCCGGAACCTTCTAAGGCTCCCCACCCCCTGCAGTCTAGAACATTCAATGGGTCTTTATATGCCGGCCGCTTCAGTAGTTAGGATCAGTTAGTACTAAGTCAGTGTAAGTGTGATGAACTAGTCAGTGATAAGTCAGTAAGTGATAAGTGATAGGTGAGTGTAATAAACTGTTTCTGTTTATTACTGTGTGTTAGTTTGTCATATTTAGAGAGTCTTACGGTAGATGGACATTAATTAGTGAACTTACAGTTAATTTGTAGTTATAAACTCTATTGTATTTGTACAAATTTATGTAAATAGTTAAGTTATTTAGTATTAGCAATATCTTATATTATTTGTATATTACTTTAGGAATTTGATAGCAATTAGGCCTAGGATATAATCTTTAGAGTATTGTTATTTTAAATTTATAATAATTTTATTGTTTAAGTAATTTCGTTGTATTCTTTTTAATTTCTTAATAAATATTAGTATCTTGAATTTAGAAGTAGTATAATTCATTTTACACGCAGTAGCCCGTAACAGGCCAAATCAAGTCGTCATTTGGCAATTAGATGTGGGTAGTTGTGTGCCTTCCTAAATTCAACTACTCATAACCTTGACATTTTTTTAAATTAAAAAAAAATGGCTAAAGAAAAATTTAAATACTAAATATAAATAAATACTATTTAAGATGTATAATGACATTTTTTTGTTAATGACTTATGTATGAATACCAGTCACTCATTTAAATCGACGTTTGCAACAATAAAATTCATTATAATGTGACCACGTCCAAAGTTATTGATATGTATATAAATTGATTGGTATAGATTTAATCAATGTGTACATAGAACATATTCCTGTTGATGATCTATTACCAATGAATTGATCATTTCTGTTATAATATATTAAGCACAGATTAGATCATTACGTAGTGGTTTCTATGTTCACAAAATGTTTTATAAAAGTTAATCAATCAGTCTTCTGCGCTATATATTCCCAACGAAGGCTCTGGGTGGGACAATCACTCTCGCCCCAGAGAACGGGCCGAGGTAAAAACTCAACCAATGAGACAAATTGCCGAATCTGTTTCTTCTTCCCTCTCAGCTTAGCCTGTCTCGTCAGCGCTAGATCCTGATAAAATATCAGAAAAACTTGCTCACTTAGTGAAATATTATAGTAATTAGTAATAGTAATAATAATATATATTTTTTTTAGTTTTTATCTTTTTCTCGGGAGGTATCGGGATGTTATATTTATTTGTTGTGCTTGTTTTAAGCGGTACCTACTCACATGACAAATTAACGGTCCCGCTTGACATACACTTTTGCTAATTATATTTATTTTATAATGGCCAAAGTATTGAAAACCAATATATTAAAATACATTATTTATGTATTTAATACATCCATGTCTTAAAAATCTTAGAAATAAAATATAATGAAATTATTATAATGATTCAAATTTGCGGACAGTATGGTTATTATTATGTTATCAATGTTTACAATTACGAGTAATTTTGTCTGAATTTATTCTCTGATAATAACTGGATCTAATCCTAATATGGATATATATTATTGATATAGGGACCACAGAGTCATCATGCGCAAAAATATCGAACTATTAGGTGTATAAATAAAATAATATATTTATAATTGAGGCGTTGGCATGGAAAAGGTATCAGTAAGTGATGAAAAGGTCATTTTATAGGAGAAGCAAAAAACTGTTTTGACAACCAAAATGAACTTTGAATTAGAAAATACTATCAACGCACTTCATAGAAGCTAAACCACTCCCAGCTTTGAGTTACTCCTCTTCCCATACTGTTGGCATGATTAATTACATCATTTATATGAAAAAATATTTGATTTTACTAATATCTTTTTCAAGCCAACGCCTCGATTTTTAAAAAATGCTGTAACATTTTATTTATTATTTGCAAACGCGATCATTTATTGCCTGTTCGAACACAAAACAGAGATATTAAACTAAATTATGACTGACTAATGGCCCAATTCCTCGCAGCACGAATCCACCATAAAACTTCAGTTTGCTTATTATTAATTACCGCCATATTATACTTCTGAATGTAAATACCAGTTCGCAGAATTAATTAGACACCAAGGGAAGTTGGCGGACATGA
Source organism: Troilus luridus (assembly GCA_964056705.1). Taxonomy (NCBI): domain Eukaryota; kingdom Metazoa; phylum Arthropoda; class Insecta; order Hemiptera; family Pentatomidae; genus Troilus; species Troilus luridus. The sequence goes on from OZ057414.1 coordinate 27,258,674, forward strand.
AAAGGGATGCTAAATAACTAATTGGTGGAATAAGTTCTGGTTAGTGAGTCCCTTGGAGTCCCTAAGGTACGGGCGAGCAGGGCAGAGTGATCTCAAGTTATTAGTGCCCTTACATAGGACAGGGCAACTTATTGGTTCCCAGTCCCGCCAGCAATATTAGCACTTCATATTTGTCCTGCCTGACTTGTTTAATTATTATGGCTGATGAGGATACATGTTTAGTCCACCCTGTAGTAATATGTGATAATTGAAAGGTATCGTTCCCACTGGGTGTTATTTAAGAAATGTTTTTTGAGATACGATATTAATAATAATAATAATACTATCATTACTAATAATACTTACCAAATATCATATGAATTATAATTTTACTTTCAGTTTTAAATACAATGATAATTAAATCATGAGCATTTCAAGCTTTTATAGAAAAAAAACATCTTAGGTTTAGTGGGTGGTAGAGACCTGTTTATAGAATAACGGTAGTGCAAGGAAGTGAATTGTCCGAGATCACTCTTATAAGGCATTTCCCCTAATCAAGGGTACCCTCTTTATGAAAAATAATTTATTTTTTCAATGTAAATCAAAAAGGGGGGTTTTACTTGATTGTTTCCGTATAAATGAATAGAATAAAACAATATCGTTTTTCTTGAACGAAGTCCCGTGAGAATATAATAAACATTATTCCTAAGATATAAATAATAATATACATTTGTATAAACGCACAGAGACCGAATAAATTGGGATTTTTTAAAATATTTTCTATTACAAATAACCAAGTCCAATTAGTGAATCTCTCCAGTCCCTTCTTGCATCACACAATGCAACATGACTATCTTAACAGGATATGAGTCCAATCAGCTGAAATAGCTATTATAGCAATAGTCCGATTTAAATCTGTACTGTATAAACAGTAGCAATTTAAATTACAACATATTTTCAACTTTGAACATTCAAATAAGAAGAAATTAGCTCAACAATAATAACGGACACATTAATAAGTTTTCTGCAATTATAAACGAGAAACAACTTCGTGTAAGCTAATTTGAGCATTCTATTACAATTCGTATATGTATGAGAAAATGTATGCATTTTATTAACGGAGCACTACATATATTAAGATATTTCAATTGAATACGATTCGGAAGCAAGGTACTTCATTGTATTTTAGACTATTTTATTTAAGATCTTGAATATCTGAAAGTATAGTACAAATAGATATGTATATAGAAAAACACATTATTTCAATATTGTGAAAGCTGGAAAATAAAATGAATTTTAAATTTTACATTGTAATTGTATCATATTTGTAAATTAAATTATTATAAAGTGCCAAAGAAACATTAAAAGGTCCTTAAGGATTACTTTTTTATTCCTGACTTTTAGTTTGGATTATAATTGGAATTCGTATAAAATTTCCTGTTAAAATGTTTTTATGATTTCATTTAGCTAGATCGGTCGTAGCACAGTGTACGCAGTTTTATAACGGGTACTCTCTTTCTCTCTCTCTCTCTCTCTCTCTCTCTAATCCAGTTACGCTTTTGAATTCAGTATTGACCTGGTTGATAATTTGATAGGAAGGCTGATAATAACTCTTCAATGGCGCATTGATAACTCACTGCTTTCAATTTCACCCACCTCTTCGATGATAAATCACATATATCATTTTTCAGTCGTTCAGAAGAATAATATATGAACAGATAATACATTAAATAATTTATTTAATTTTTTGGATACTCATCAAGATTTAGAAATATTTCTGAAGATTGTTTTATTATCAAAAGCTTGATGATTTTATAACAATTTCAACACTGAATATAAACATAAACATAAACATAAACATTTGAACATTTAAGCAAGGGATAAAAAAATATTTTTTTTCTATTGAATTAAAAAAAAGAGTTATATAAATATTAATGGTTTGCCCCTGTTTAAAAAAAAATTATTTAGCTGTCGGTAACTGAAAAATTGAACCTTTCATTATAATGATTTATTATAATGATGATGATTAGTTCCTCTTATATATGATAATTTATTAAACCAAAGGTAAAACAGAACTACATATTTCCCTATATGTATGTGTAGAGTACTGATATATAATTGTAGATTGTGTTGAGGCAGTAAATGAAAAAAAAAGTGGTGATTTAAAATTATTTAAGGACTTAGAAGAAATCCGTGATAATAATTATTGCATTATATTAGATTCCTCTTTATATACTTAGATGTTAAATTTGTTTTGGTTATACTTTGAAAGTTTTCGTTTTTATGCTGCCTTTCTCAGAAGAATACATCATTTCTATAAATATCAATTAGAAAATATGCAGACTGAAGGATCATACTGGGTGATAAAAAAGCTAAGCGTCAACTATGAATTAATAACAAAACTCAATATTAGGGAAGAATCAATTTTGAGATGGAACGAACGGTGGGAAGTTTCAAAAAAATCTTCTAGTTTGCATCGCATTATTCCAAAACTGACAACCAGTAACTACAGATTAATAAAATCGACAAATTAGACATACCAAATCAGACTTACACAGATTTCACATAATCAATGAAAATACTTGTTCAGTAGACAACGAAGAACGTACATTTAAACATATGATTTATGACTGCCAAATGTTTGAAAGGGAAAGGTCAAAATTAATTATTTATATAATTTTAAGTTGGAAACATTGACCAGTAGCTGAACACGAACTATATAATACATTTCGGCTCGAATTAATTAAATCTATAAAAAATATAGATTTCGAAAATTTTACATCAAGTTAATAACATTTATACATTGTAAAACATAGATTATCATTTTTATAATTTAAATTTTTTTTAATTGTAACAATTATATGTAATAATGTTTTTGCATATATTTTAATTCACATGTGTTGTTAATCCTTATTGAAAAAACAAATGTAGAAGGCACATAGGGTTCCTTTGAAAGAAAAGAAGTAGAGAATATAATATTAATGAGTAAAGAATTTGTAAGCATCTAAACTTAAAAGAATATGTTAAATTTTGAAAATATAACCTTAGCCTGATATTTATTTTTCTTCTGAATATTAATATGAGTTGTACCTTATTTCAAGTACGTTACATAAAGTTAATAAGGCCTTATACAATAATCTGATTCGCTTAGGCAGGGTATGAAGGTACTAGGACTTATAAAGCAGCTTATATTGATGTCTTCAGGGCTTAGGCTCCTATATGTGGCTTGGGATTTAATTTACTATACATGTATGCTATGTACCACCAGCTTCACATGATTGGTTCAAAGTGTACATAAAGTGCTATTTATTTAAGTAAAAATATTATTTGATTATTGAATAAACAGTATATTTTCTAATCGTTTACATGAAAATTCGCAGTGAAGCTACTGACTGGTACGTGATTAAAAGTATGGTTGTAGGTTGATTCATAAATGGTTGATTATACATATTATATATTCGTTTGTATTAAATAATATCTTGTTTAAATACTAGACTGTATTGTGAAAATATTTTTAAGTGTATTGAAATATTGAAATGATTTTTCAGTAGTATGTTAAGTTTTCATATGTGGAATATTCGGTCCAGAAAAGGACGAGACCACTCGAGAATATAGGAGATTACATAACGCGGTAGTGCGAAGCATGCATCCCGTGAATTATATTCAAGTGATAGCGTCACGAAGATAAAAATGGGCCTTTATAGTTGTTGGGCTTAGTAACGATATAACGACTAGGAAGCCTCTGAGGGGTAGACCAAGCCGTAGGTGGGAGGATTGCGTTACGAGTGATATGGCGGATTCGGGTTTGGGTAGTGATCCGTGGACAGATGTTTGTAAGTAGAGATTTGAGGTATCGGCATTGAGCCTTTATTATTATTATTATGTTAAGTTTTTATAAAAAAGTCAGATTACATTCTTAGAATATATACTGTAATGGTTATTGCGTTCTGCATATGGTAGAAGCTGTTGTGTTTCTATGCCAACGTTTATGCAGAAACGTGATTTGAGTTCACTCTCAACCGCAACTTTTTTCTCCAAATAATGGCAACACGCTTTATAGTGGTCGAGTGAGCCCCGAGAGAATCTGCTTATCCCAAAGTGTCAATTCATCTATAAAAATAAATGCATGTGCTACATCATGCAGAATGATATGATGATTTGGTGTTTTTAGTTCTTTCCTATTCAGTCGTTGAAAGATGTTAATGAGAAATATATATGCATATAATAATATATGCATAATATCCATAAAATGTGCATTATAAATATGCAGATTTATTGGTGCGGTTGGAGATTGCTTCTTCTTTCTAGTTTTTATGTGCAATATAATGCCACTTTAATTGAGTTTAAGATAATTACTTTTATCACCGAACTTTTTAATCATAAAATATTCTAATTAGTTCTAAATTCGGTTAATTAGGCATATTCTTGAGAGAAAAAATAATTTATCCCATCTCATCAACATTAAGTAATTAGACATTTTTACTGAACGATTTTTAATTGAATAATAAATTAATACACCATTAGACATTGGTTAGATGACACAGGTATTATTAGCATGTGATGTACATGATGCTAAAGAAATATGAGGGTGAGTTGTAATTTTTTCGTTGCGTTTATAATGAGAAACTTTTAATTACTCCAGGCAACTTTCAAATATTGCTGGGGACGATAAATCACGGCAGGTAAATCCTTTCCGTTCATCAATCATCTATAGAGGCTACATTTTATTTCTTAATTTTTCATCACGTCAAATTCGAGCCAATGAATTTTTATTTTATCACCTTTATAACATGGATACAATATGGAAACAGATGCTAATAAAAATTTAATTTGGTTTTCTGTCTTATTGTTAGATTTTTCAAAGAAACTATTAATTACTACTAGGTGTTTCAATGAACCAGAATTAATAATACGGGTTACAAATTATTTATTGAAACATGTTATAATTTCTCTTTGGGGGGCCATTCAAATGAACTAAACTTTCAGCAAGTCATTAAATATTTCTTTAACCTAAAGCTGTACTGGGTGATATTAGAACAAATTAAAACCTTAAAATTAATAAATTGAATTCTGTTTTCATGTTTTATTTTAATTTTTTAAATCTCTATCAAATCAAGTAATGTTTTTCTGCTGCTTTTGATGAATTATTCAAATATTAATTGCGATGAAATTTTCTCCGAAGTCTGAAATTACGGAATCTTATATAAAAGTCATAACGTGTTAATAAAGTGTTTCAGTTAATAATTAAGCTCCTTAATGGAGTGTATTCGAAAATATGTACTTAAAATAAATAAAAGAATTCTGAGAATAATTATTTAAAGAATAACAGATCTTCAATATTTCTTATTATGTCGGGTAGGTTTATGTCTTTCAAATAATGGGGTGTATAAAAAAATGACCGTTTACTGGCCACAGTCTACTGGTCTTTTTCACCTTCCCCATGGAGATAAGATGGTGACTAACAGTATCTTTCGACACCACACTCCCTGGCAAGTTCGCGAGTACTTGTGGACGGATTTGACTCAACAGCTTCCTTCAGAACCTCACCAATATCCATTAATGGTCGCCCGGAGCCCTTCTTCCTTTCCAACCTCGTATCCCCACTGCTAAATTTCTCAAACCAACGTCGTCCAGTGCGCTGGTCAAGGACACCTCCCCCTTCATATTTAATAATTTCACGGTTTGCTTCAGGATTTCATAGGACACTGTCATGTTTCTTCTTTGAAATAAATAACTGAACTGAGGCTTTTTTTGAATAATAATAATAATAGGCTTTTATTGGTAAATAACAAATAGCATTAAAATATTTACAGACTTTTGAACTCTGGAATTTGATAAAATGTCATTTTTTTTATACACCCTATTATATACTTAATTAGCTAAACTATGCGACCTATGTTTTAATTCTAATACCTGTGTACTTTTATCGTTAAATAAATACTATATGCTTTAAAATACCCACCTTGAATTAAAAAATATTTATTCATTATACTGCAGTGTTTATTATTTGAGTATTCTATATAGATCCTTCAGCTCAATGTCTTAATTTTTATAGGACACGAGAGAACCAAAAAAAACCCAGCTAAAAACTGATTATATTTATTATTTACCATAGGTAGTATAACATTGTATTTTGTAGCGTTGAATGTGGAGAAGGCCAAGGCCGTTATAATAGGGTTCAACTACTTATATACCTATTTTTCTTCCTTATACCTATTTCCCATATTCTAATCATTTTTCTATAGAATAGTCCTATCAAATTCTATTTTCGCTCACTTGGACTATTGCAGTAAGTATACGGAGGAGTCTCTGGAGATGTCGCTGAAAAACTCAATTCCTTCATTTGTTACATCTTTGGGATATCTGAGAGACGCCCCTGTCCTAGCATCATTTCTTTACAAAGTTATTCACTCCCACAACACCCGTTATCGGCTCTCACATCTATTTACAACAGCTTTTAACAGAGTTTTCCTTATCCGATCCTCGTTCCTGTGGAACTCTTTACCTTCTTCCATTCGTCGTTCTTATAATCCTCCGATAGAATCCCGTATGTTTACGGGTAAAAAATCTGAAATAATTGTTTACTTTTCTCATTAAATTTTGTTAATCCATGAACGTTTTTATGATGATGAATGATACGTTTTTATATACATTTGATTATTGCTGGAGAAACTATCCAAAAATGTTGCCGATAAGAGTTTTGTGGAAGATATTTTGCTCTGTTTATGAGAACGAATTATAAACATATACAAATTGTATATCCTTTACTTACAGGCTATTAAAAACAATAAGATTTTGCATGGACCTGTAGAAAGGTGTATACGCCACGATTAAAGAGACAAATGCCTTATGGCCTTCTAAAAGATCCAAGAAAAAAAGTACGCATCGCATTAAATGTTGAAGAATACCTTCAACTGGCTATTGCGCCCCAAAACAAGTGATTTAAGAGGCTAGAGTAAGGTTACGGAGAAGGTTTTAGTACGAAATGGAGTGTAATCCCATTCACCGGGGAGCTGATTATATAATGAATGGGAAGGTGGAGCGAAGAAGATGGAGCGTAACGGATTAAGGTCGCTCCTCTGCAATTAAGTCGCTCGTGTGAAAGAAAGGCTTAGCTGAACCCGAACGTTCCACTAAAACCCGACGACTCTTGAGCTCTCTAATTTTTCACAGCCACCCGCAACGCCTCGCTCTTAGTCCCCGGAATATAAAACTCTAACCACCTTCCGCTAGTATAACCCATCTTGAGTAATCTCCCTACCCACGATACACTCACGACCAAAGTACACTGTATCTTACTCTACTGAGTAGCCATTTAAAGTCAGTGTGATTTTTAAATATTCATACCTATTTTACAAGGCCGTATTCTATGTAATATTTTTATTTATATAATTTAGTATATAGTAGTTTCCGCTTAAGTCAACGTTTAGAAATTGAAAATCATTCCTTTAAAAAAAGGGGGGGATAAAAAAAATGGACATGTTGTGCATTCAAAGGGCACAAGTTTGAGCTTGACTCTTTTCTCGCAAACCAAATCAGTTTTGTTAAAAAATTAGAGGTTACACAGAGGTTTAATTTCAGCACTGATGAGGATGCCAAGAGCAGAGTTGTATATTGAAAAGTACAAGATGGACAGACCATTTTAGACGAAAAAGAAAACTTTTATTCTTCAAGACCAAACTCAAATAGTAAAATTCCGTACTGATTTCATAGGATTCAACACAGTTATGAGTGGTCAAAAACTGTCACTGAATGGACTCCATATGATCTAAAAATAAGAAAATAGTGCGTAAAGAAGGTGTAGCGACATGTTGAAAATGCTGGAAGGACCACTCTGGTTCAGAGCTGCGAGGGACAGAGACGTTTAGAAGAAGTGGACCGAGCTCACCTCCCAATAGGGGCAGTCATCTCGGCAAGTGCTGAGTATTACTGCCGAAAGGAAAGGCCTGTGAATCATGTACAAATATTTTTTGCTTAATAGAAAAGCTATTTAAAGACAACAACAAGCTTATACTAGAACATAATGTTGTTGCTTAGAGGCGTAAAACCCTAGGGTCATCAACGCCTGTAGATTTTTTATTTTTATAATTATTTATCTTTAAAAAAAAAATAATAATAAATAAATAAAATAAAAAAATAAATAAAATAGTCATATACACATACATACTAATAAATAATGCAACTATAATAAGGAAACAAATAAAGCAATCGGAAAAAACAACAAATGCATCTATAGCAGGGACAATGGAGGATCAAATATTGGTTATTAATTTACAGTTTGTAATGAATTTCACCACTTTGTCGATTTCAGTTTTGTTGTCTCTAAGTGCTTCTCTAACATCGGGGGGTATTTTGAGCTGATTTAGTATTTTTTTATAGGAGTAGCATTCCTCAAACATATGTCTGATGCAAAGATTTTTATTACACCTAAGGCATATCGGTGGTGCATCCCTTGTAATGAGATGTGCGTGGGTATGTCCTATTATATGTATATATAGCCGGGTGTGTCCTATTCTAAGGCGAGCTATAGCCACCTCTTCATGGCGTTTACTACGATTAGATGTAGCCCAGGGCTTTACTTCCCTTTTTATATATTTCAATTTACTGGCTGGACTTTCATCCCACATTGCTAGCCATCTTTTGTCTATACATTCTTTAAGGGGGCGAGCAAGTTCTTGGGCGGTTAGAATAGCTGTGCCATAGAACATAATGTACCTTTAAAGCATTTATAATAAAGTATAACACCTCAAGATGTACATTATCATATTCATTTTAATATTCCACTAAGTGGCGATGGGAGATTGTTTCTATAAAGTTTGAATTTTTAGAGATAGTTTGTTTGGGCAATTTTAGAAAACTGTTTGCATGGTTCCTTTTATAAATGTTTTTTTTTTGTTTTACATTTTTTCGTTTTCATTAACAGTTATCTTTTTATTTCAATATTCCAATGCCTTGCTTAACTTAAGTTATTATTTTCTTACGCCTAAAAATAAAACGAAATTATCATGTACAAAACCTCCTAGTGTAATAACACATGACTGAAAAAAACATCCTGAATATACTAATTATAACTGTCTATCTTTTCCAAGTTTTAAAAATATTTTTTGACACGGAATATGGATTTTTATACCGTTTATCATACGTAATATATATTACTGTATACTTTATACAGACCAATGGTTAATATATAAAAATGAGTAAAAACTCAAAAAGAAGTTTAGGATTGGTATAAAATAGAACTAAATTTAAATTGTTTAGCTTGCAGTATTTTTTTTAATGTTTTTATAAGCAGTATGTTTTTAAATGGTGACAACTTGTGTGTTTATAAAGCTTACAAGATTTGTGCGGTATGATCGTAAATATCCTTGGTCGTTTTTTTTTTCATTAACGGAGAAGGAAGATGTAGAAATACACAACCACGATGTTTCTTGTTAAAATATTTACCGGGAACTATCGACCTACCAATAGTGATTTTTTTTCTTAAAAAAATATTATTATTTGTGGTTGTTGTTGAAGAAACAATATTTGTATTAAAATATTTTGCCGATGTTTTTATCATAACCTTTTAATTATTAATAATAATATAGTTTATCTTCCTACTAAAAGGGTTAACACCAGTGATATTAAATAGGCAAATTATTAAAAAGTATACTGTAACAGTTTTTGAGATGTTATTCAGTAATGAAGCCAATAAATAAAAAACAATTCATTTTCTTAAAGCACTCTTTTAGGATATTTATCATTCTCAATAGAACGTTATAATGCTATTATAAATTAATATTGTGGAATAAATTATATCAAAACTGAAGGCGATAAATACTTTGCCTATTCCTACCTTGAAAAGGTAGACTGTTGAGGAGGGAACAGACCCGCTTCGACACCATTACTAGGGGCAGTCGTTGTACTAATGAGAAGCCTTCTTTCAAAGCCAGGGGAAGACATACTTATCGTAGAAAAAGTTTTATTCTCGAAAAATCCTTGGAAAAACTTTTACTGAGTCTCTGACAGCAACTAGCCATTTCTTCTCTCAAAGGATTTAACCGACAAATTGAGGTTAGGATAAGAAATGCCATTAAGAATAGATTTGCAATTGAGGAGAAGAAAAATAAAGTCTTTCATTGCTCTATCGAACCAAAAACTATTATAAATTATTTTTTCTTTTATAAAGTAAATTAAAAATATTAGTATACAGTTAAAAGAAACATCTGTGTAAACTTAATAATAAATGCTTTCAATTGATTCTTAAGGATCAAAAGTTCTATTGGTGCGTACCATATACCATTAACATTCTGTTTGCTTCTATTTTTAGTAAATTTATTTATATTTTAATTCATAAAATATTATACTCGTATTTCATACTTTAACCACAATTAGTTGGCTTAATTAATTGTCCATTACAGCATTATTATTGGATATAAATTAGTATTGTTATTTATGAAGAAAAAATGAAAAATATATACACAGAAAAAAATCACGTATATTATTTCACGTAAATCACCGATTTATTTAATCAATGTTTTGTATACTTTTAAGTATTCATTTTTCACGTCACACAAACTTAGTGAACGAAAAATTAATTGTAATTAAAAGAAAATAGTTTTCATCTCAGATCATTATTTAAAAAAGTACTTATGTAGTAATTGTTTATTAAAATGAATTTTTAATCTCCTCAACTACTATAAAAAAAAATGGTTTACTAAATTTTGACATATGAGAGATTTCCAGAAAATTCAGCTATTAATATTAATATTAATTTTACTAATTAGAAAAACTAAATAGAAGGTCCTTATTGTTCTATAGTCGACAACTGAATCGTTTAAACTGTACACAGTACCATAACAAGACATTGTATTGGAATAAACAGACTTTATTACACTATTTTCCAAATCAAATACTGTACCACTACAACCCGTAAATGGTCTTGGAAATATACTGAACCATGGTAGGTACTGTACTGTTTCTTGGACAACGGTTGTACAGGGAGATGATTTGTCCTAGATTACGCTCAACCGTCAGGCTTTCCCCTCTTATGTACCCACTTTACAGAGGCTGGGTGAGCCCTAGCCGGTTCGTAGATCCCATTGGATTCATCTCCGGCCCCTAACAGATGAAATAAAAGTCTTCTCACCAGCGGGATTTGAGCACTGGACCTTCGGCCTGGTAACTCAGCGCTCTACCACTAAGCCACTCCACCTCCATTTTTAAAACAATAATTAATTATTTCGTTTTGTGGAAGATACGAAAATTATATTTTTACAGTTTTATCACTTATGTTTATACATAGATGTTATAACGGCATAATTCCTAATTACAGACTTCTAGAAATATATTACCTTACTTACGACTGCGTTACAAAGAGTAAATTGGTGTTACTGTTGACAATCTATATTTTATATTTATATTGGTTACATGTTTCAATAATCTGATACATTCTTTATATGGGTTTGTCCTGATACCGTGATATATACTAGCTGTTGGATCATATAATAAATATTATTTAGTTATATTGTGAATTACATATTCGTTTTATATTAATTATTTATAATATAATGAATGTATTTAGTGATAAGCATGATAATGGTCCGGCTGGAGGTAAAAAAAAATACAGACAAATTAAAATTATACATGGTAAATACTAAAAATACATATAGGCATCGAGGTATCTGAGTGATAAAAAATAAAGATGTCGGGATAGTATATTTAGCTCTGAAGTAGATCTACAATTGGCGTCGAAACGTAGGCTTTCCAGTAAACAGTTCTCCCAATATAAGAGAATTTTTTTTTACCTCCACCTGGACCATGTTCTTCCTCATATATATATATATATATATATATATATATATATATATATATATATATATATATATATATATATAAGGTTAACTGATATTATTCAAGATATTTAGTAATAGTTTTGTTAAATAAACTAATTGTGATAACATTGGTGAAGGATATATTATCAGTACAGGAATCGCCATTCTATCTTCTTCAAGCTTGATGCTAAGTAAAAAGATAAAACCCCTTTGTATAAGAAAAAATAAGTTATTAAAAATCTCAAACAAAAAGGTATGTTCTTTTTTATTGTCGAGGCATGGAGATGCACTGCGACTAGAGTTTTAATGTTACATAACTTTTATTATTTTAATTAATTTCATTTATAAGTAGTATAGTTGGCCGGATAATTAAATTTAAATATTTAAGAATTTTCTTATAGACTCCTTAAAATACTCTAGACAATGATCAAACAAGACTTATGATTATGAAATATGAATAAACTATATTTTTTAAATACTAGAAGGGCCGTTAAAATAATTTGCATGGAGAGTTAATCAGTGATAAACTTACTTGTGGTTGGGAACTTTGATTAAATTCAGTTGAACTTCGCGCTAAAGGAATGTTTACTTTACGCTTGGGGATTGTGAGATGTGGAGTTGGAAACATAAATGAGTGGAAAGTAATTCTGTTAATTTATCGCAGTTGGTGTATTGTTCTAACATGGAAATAATGGAAAGAAATAGAAGAATTAAAATTGGGTATGGTGGAGTCTTGAACTCTGTAAATATCTATACCGAATTTAAAATATATAGATTTATGAATTACTCACTTAGTTTATTTTTTGGAATATTAAACGATTAAATGCTTCTTAAGGATTGCTGATAAAACCATTAGATTATATTCATATTTAATAAGAAATATGCTCATTAATTATAAATAAGTTTTATAACTATGCGGGTACCACCTGTCCTCCATTATTCCAATTTTATAATTTTTGGACAACTCCAATTTTATAATTGTGTCATTGTTACGACGTATTTTATATGTTTTTTTTGGTTTCTCAAAACGCATTCTTAGTGTCTATAAACTTCAATTTTAAATACTTTTTTTTACATAATTTTGTACATTTCTTGTACACAGTTTTAAGGACATTTGCAATGTACTTTATTTGTTTTTCGTGGTATGCTTATTAGTTATTTCCTGCCCAATATAACCTCATCCAGGTACAACAATTCTTTTCAAGATCGGGGATTTGTAATAAACCACCGGCATAAAATTTCATTCGTGTATATAAAAATTAACTCATATCACTAGGAATTATATCTGCTCTTGAAAACATGAAGAAGAACCTCTCAAAATCGGACTACTTTCAAGAAAAATGAGTTAATAGTTATCTCTAGTCACCAAAATAAAAAGTTACATTAAGTTTTAACTTGATATAATCCGTATTAGTGTCGGTAGGGCGGAGGATTAAATAAACTCCTTGGAGCGGTAAAAGAAGATGATTAAAGTTTGGTCGGAGGCTTTGGGAACTCTTTTCGTTTATATCATTACTTAAAACCCGGGTCCTAGGCTGCCCCCTTCTAATCGAATAGCCTAGATCACAAGAAGTGAGTTGTCTTTCTGCTTCCTTGCTTCCTTCGACGTCGGATGCCCCTCTTCAGGATATTCCTTTCCCGCAGAGAATTTCCTCTTCTTTGTCCGCCATTTTCCGGTGATTTCCCTTTGTTCTGACGTTACACTTTGAGTGTTAGAGGAAAATTCTAACTTTTATACTAGTCGTTAGAGAAACCCTTAGACCATTGGGTCGATAACGATGGGGCTCTCTGTGTTCAAAAGAAAAGCTAACTGATAATGCGGACTGTAATATCCGGATCTTTTGTGTTTTATTGTTATATTATTTTTTTTCGGATTTGTTTACTAAGGACCACGTCATTTTTGTATTTATTCGCCCTGTGCTCCTTCAGTCTTCGCTGATGGGGCTCCCTTCTTTCTCCCTCCATTTCAAACCCACGCGAGTATCCAGTTTCAACCTAAGACGGTTTCTTCCCAGAACAACCTCAAAGTAATCTCCATATCCCTAAGTCCCTTTCTACCTCTTTAAACCAGGTAGTTTGGTCTTCTTTTCCTTAAAATACGTAACAATCCGGTTCGGCAGTCTAATGGATTTCATTCTTAACAAGTGACCATTGAATGCAATTCTTCTTTTCCCCGTTTTTGGAACATGAGTATACAGCTCACTGCTATGCCGTCGTCTGTATTCACCTCGGTCTTTAATTGGGCCAAGAATTTTCCCTAAGATCTTGTTTTCTTAGATGACCAATTTTTCTACCAGGCCTTTCTTATTCATAGTTTGACGTTCTGTAGCATATAGGACCTCCGCCCGTACAATAGTGCACTAATGTCTTTTGCTGTAAATGTCCTTGGTAAGTTGTTACACCATTTCCATTTTATTCAAGCGCGAATAAAAGGCTTCTTTCTCGCCCTTTTGTTATTTAATTTTATTATTTTATTTGCAAAACTGTCAAAACTACGGACTACACAAATATCACTTAATTTCCTTCTTATCGTCCTCTCTTCTTTTCTCGCCTACTTTCATCCTCTCTTGTTCCACTAGAACCTTAACGATACAAAGTCTTTCAATGTCTTCGTTTCTGCCCTCACAGTCTTCATCTGTGATATGTAGCTTCCTGAGTTGTTGCTTCATCCGGTTCGTGTAGTGCCTACTCATCAGACACTTCAGATTGTACATTTTATGAAAAAATTGTTTATTCGTCCTCGCCGGGTACATTCTGACCACGTTTCCATGGAATATCAACATTTTCCTGATTATTATTTCCAGATCTTCCACATGAGTATATCTTCTTGTTTGATACTAGTCTGTAGTTCCACCGTACCACTCTAGGTTCATAAATCCTAGTATGATTGCTTTGCTATCATATTTTGTTTGATTAAAACAAAATATGTATTAATTTGGTTAAAATTACAGTTCATAATGAATAAAACAGAGAGATCCAAAACATAGTCATTAAAATATATAGATCTAATTGGAATATGATATGATATTGATGATATGATATAAAATGCTCTTTATTATTAAATTATTTACAGCTGTTCTTTTTAATTTTATTTTCCACATTAGCAACCACAGCATGGTACTTTATACCGTCTGCCAGGAGTTTGATTAAACTACTAAACAACAACAAAAATAAAAAATAAATCGAAATTCTTTTTGACATTAATAATTAAATTCTGAAATTAAAAATTTTCTGTAACGACCTGGATTACTTACAAAATTATATAAACCTATAAAATTCTCTCCATTCAGAATATCTATTAATTTTTGTTTTGATATCAGCTCATATTTTAAGAATTTTTTTCTATACAATTTTAAGACGGGACACACTGCCAGGAAGTGAAAACTGTTTTCAATTTCATTCAAATTACACAGTGAGCATAGCTGTATATTTTGCGAATCAATTTCAAATAGTTTGTAATTTAGATTCAGAAGTTCCCCTCTGCATTTCATAACTAAGCTAATTTTTTTTGTTGCTTTCAAATGTCTAAGGTAATCTATTGTTTTATTTAATGAGCTATAGAGGCCGTGGTGTGTGCCCTCTGCTGCTTTTGCATAGCAAACTTGGATAAAATAATCTTTGTACAGCTCTAACATTTTGAACATTTCTCCCTCCTAAGTACCCACGGAGTTTAAAGTTAAATCCAGTCTATAATTTATTTTTTTTGCAATTTCCCCCCACTCTTTAAACCATGATATGTTTTGTTTTATTATTTCTCTTGCTATAACTGTACATAGCCTATTTTCTTTATAATCTAGTATTTTTAAAATATAATTGGATTGCATTTTTAGTGTGTACATGTGTACTAATTTTCTATTCATTTCTAAGTACACAAAGTAATTTGGGGTATTAACCGGTAATTTAAAAAAAATCTTAATGAAATATCTTTCAACTTTTTCTATTTCCTCAAAGTATTTGTGGCCCCAAACTTGACATCCATAGGTTATGACATTCATTTCCAATACTAATTGGAAAATTCAGAAGTAAAATAATTTAAAATAAAATGATTCAACATCTCAAATCAAAGTAAGAAACTTAAAGGGCAAAATATTTTCTCTTCAAAATATAAATATTTAAAAATTAAAACAATAGTAGGAAATAAATGTTTTAATTTAATATTTTTTATGATTCAGTATTAAACAACTACATTTGAATAAAGAAATGTTCATAATTTTTTTTTTAGGTCAGCAAATAAGAATATATCGTCGATCCTTACTTTATGCAGATTAATATTTATGAATACGGGCGGATGCTTAGCGATCTAGCTTCTTTCTTTTAATATTTTTGTCCAAACCGTATTTTCTTCAAAGCTGAAGCATAATATTTTAGCCTTTTTTAAGGTCTAACTGAACTAACAAAAACAACCTTTTGGAAATAGTTTAAAACAGTACCATGCTAGTTTCAAACATTATAATAGTTAGTGATGTCATTACTTTCAGGTAACTGAATAATTTGGAGTACAGATCTTTACCTAAATTAGCGGATCATATAATCATAATGTATTCATATCAATGTATTTGAGGAGTTAGTTTAAAGTATGTTAGAGAGAAGAGAAATTATATCACGGATATTTATTCAAATATAAACGAAAATTAATAAATTCTAAAACGGTTTCAATTGCATTATTAATTGTGTTTTTTTCCAGTTTAGGAATATAGCCTTACATACTTGCTTAAGGAATTCAATTTGGTTTATTTACTGTTTACGTTATTTTTTTAATTCTATTCTGGGCGATTGGAGGGTAATTTGTCATTTTTGGGAAGAAAATTACCCGGGTGGAGGTAAAATAAAAAAAAAATTACTTAAATACTGATAAACTATTTAATATAAACCGACGTTTTGATTCACGTTGCAGGTCTTCTTCAGGGCTGGATAGACAAGGTACAAAAATATTTAACTAAAATAATTGGAACTGAAAAAATAAAATAGTATATAAGAATGGAAATAGTTAATAATGTAACTATTGAAGTAAATTTTTAAAATAAATATTGAAGAGAAATAATTTGAATTATAAAATAAGGTGTAAGTACTATCTTAAATTTTGAGTTCAATTTAAGTAAAAAAATACTACACTTTTATGGCCAGCTGATAATTATTTTTGACGGACTTGTTTTAACTTTTCAGTTTTTAGGACGTTTTATTAATTGGTGATATCTATCGTGTACTTTAGTGACATTATTGAAATGGATGGGAAATAATTAAGTTAAAAATATTGTTTTTAATTATTATACGAAAAATCCTATTGTTAACTAATTTTTTATATTCAAAATTTTTAACTAATTTAACGCGCCCTCATCTTAAAAATGATGGAAGTTTTTTGTTGTCCCATGTTTTGTCTCAGAATGTAAACATGGAATGTTAGAATTAAAGATAATAATACATTTCGGTTATTCTTTATTAGAATTTTTTAATGAGTGAAGAAAATTTGTCGAAGGCGGCTGGTCCTTTCAATTTGTCTTTAAGAAGATTAATTGTCGACAACCACCTTTTCTGGTTAGGGAGCACAGTAATGGCCACACTGCTTCTTCAAGAATAACCAAGGTCCGGAATTCGAGCTTTAATACAATTTTCAAGCTATCACGGGATTAATGTTTTAATATTTTGAGAGCGAGAGAGAAAGAAAGAATAATTATTTTAATCATTTATGTATAATCTTAAGTGCTTCTTGATACTTTATTTAAATAGCCACCTCGTAGGCAAATAGCTCATCACGAGACACATCATCTATTCCATTAACTGATGGGAAACTTAGCGCTCGGATGTAATCGTTAACCCGGGGTCACAGACTAAGTCTGAATCTATTCTCTAAAGCTCCTCGTGTGGGTCCATTGCATGATTGTTCTGTATTTTAATCATTAAAGAATTTTCATCCTATCTGCCTAGGATATAGACCATGCTCTATAACCCTTGCATATTCATCACACCGTGATTATAAGGGCTCATACACGTTTTGATGTCTTCAAGTGACGTTTTCCTCTTATAGTCTTACATATTGTACACAGTTACAGATTTAACAAGTGGACTCGTCATGTTTTATCAATAGTGTATTATTGTATTTATTTAACAGTATTTTCAGTTTTATTTGAACAAATAGTGAATGCCAATATTTGATGCTACAAACCTAAAAAAAAATTACTGCTCACCGTTGATAAAATTGAAAAATTGTTAGTTAGGGAAAAATTTAATAAACACTGATGGATACATTTCATAGTTCAGATCACGATGATCAGCATAGAATTTTTCGAAAATGCATTTGATTACCAAACCGATGATATTTTAAATGATGTAAATTATTTAAACATGTGTTATTATATAAAATAATATCCATGTATAACATATAAATACTAATTTTCCAATTTTTGCAAAGAATAGTTAGGAGATTAGGGATTTCATTAACTTTTATAAATAAATAAATATGAGGGTTAGGGATGCTAAAGCTATACCGAAAAACTGAGTAAAAGAAAATGAATGATAAATTAGTTATAACATAATCCTAAGTGAAATTTAAGACACAAACGTTTTTTTAACTCTCTACAAAATTCTAAATTTATTGAGCTTCTATAGTGGAGAAACTACTATGTACTATAGTGTAGGAAAAAAAAAAGTATCAATACAACCCGTAAAGGATCTGGGGTTCAGTACGTGGTAGAAACTGTACTGTTTCTTGGATAATGGTTGTGCAGGGAGGTTATTTATCCTACATCACAATCAACCGCCAGACTTTTCCCCTTATTTTGGTTACCCACTTTATAGGGGCTGGGTGAGCCCCAAGAGGGTCATAGATCCGTTAGGATCCATCTAGATTAAAATAAGAGTGGCTTCTCAGTGGTACTATATAGTATACTGTTGTTATAAGAAATAGGCCAGATGTTGGTTACTAAAAGTAGTAAAATCCGGAAACGATGAAGAATATACTTATTAAAACCTTAGATTATATTTCTAGTATTATTTTTTTAGATTCGTATTGAGCCACTCTGGACAGTGAACTAACAATTGATGTCATTTCCGTACTGGGATCTAGTCCTCCTACCAGCTTTGATGCCCTCCCAGTATCTTTTGAGCTCCTCTCTCTCTTCCCACTTCCGTTCTTCCGACAAAGGCCCCTTTCGTTCCTTCTTTTGAGTTCCTCCCCCAACTTAAAACCCTTGTACTTTTTCATCATTCGACGTAATCCATCCCAGTTCATGATTTTGTCCTCCGGAATACCAATTTCTTTAAGATCCTTACCACATCCCTGGAATCTCCCAATAGTTTCGCCTTAGGTTATATATAATCCATTTTTTTTTTGCCATCATCGGATATTCTGAAGATATGGCCTTAGAACATTAAACTTTTCTTTTAAATTGGTTCAATCTATCCACTTTATCGAATAGTTAAGTTATGCTACTCAATAAACTCAGGACTATTTTGTTTAAATTGGATTGTTACTTTTATTTTACAGTTTAGTTGTTTTTTTTAATGAACTATTTAAGAATCGTGATGAAAAAAGTTTCAAATTTCGGTCACATTTTCTCTCTTGGAACAGAGCAGAAAACCTAGGATAATAATATTAGGCCTTAACTGAAGAGATTAAAGTAATATAGAAGCGTACAATGCTAACATCTAAATTGGTTACTCTTTTGTTTAAATTTGCGTATTAATTTCTTGACTATAATAATTAAAATTTTCATGCCGATATTTGAACTCTGTTTATACAGTTTTTATATCCATTTGTTATTCATAGATATTTTTCTAAGCATTAATTCCATTAGATATATTTTTTAATTAAAGAGAAGCGTAGGAGAGTGCTGAATTTCTATGATGAATGTTCCGGGTTAAAATCCGGCTTTGGCTTTTAAATAATTTAATCAGTAAATAGCCTAGGTATGGACCCTGTGGAGCCTACAAATCCTCCTGGAGCTCACCCAGCTTTTATAGATTGTCTTCCATTTACTGAATCCACAATCTTTCATGGTTTGTAGTTAACCAGGTTTTTTGTATGTATTTCTTATTCTGACTGTCGTTTCCTCCTATAAATAATAGTCCAACATTCCGTTGCTACGAAAATAACATAAATTATTTTATTTATTTATTTATTTTTTCATTAGAACCTATGTAATCGCACATCCAGCAAATTTAATCCAAGTGTTTGTTTTTTCTCTTTGCTTTGCAGGAACATCAAGTTTTGGATATGATCAATAGTTCTTGAGCAGGTCCCTTGACCATTGTTTTTTTTACCTTTTCCTATCAAACCCGGGTAACTGAGAGTAAGATAGAGAAAGAGCAAGTAGATTTTGAGTTGATAAATTGAATATCGTGTATTTGCTGTGAATATATGATTTGATAGTGAGAATGTTCATGCCTTTATGTATTGTGTGATTCGAAATAGCTGTTTCACAATTTGTCAGCAATGTCATCGTGTGGTGGATGTTGTTTCCTCAGCTTTGGAACGTGGATTGTATTGTCCAGGGGTCTTCCTTGATGTTGAACAGGCTTTCGACCGCACCCCGGGTTGCTTTACTAACTCCGTAAATTCCTACCTCTTATATACTTTCTCATTATCCAATCCTATCTCTCCTACAGGTCATTCATAGTAAATCATAATAATGTCTACTCATCCCTGTTCCTCAAGGCAGTGTCCTCGGCCCAATTCTCCACACAGTTTATACAACTGACATCCCAACTCATCCTAATACTTTCCTTACAACGTATGCGGATGACACATGTCTATTATCTGTCAACACTGATCCAGTTATAGCATCCCGTACTCTTCAATCCCATATCACTGAATAAATTGGTGTCAAAACTGGAGGATTAAAATAAATTTGCACAAATCTCATCAAATCACATTTACCCTCCGTCGTAAACCAACGACTTCCAGTCCTCCTGTATCGTTTAATAACAACCCACTGATTCCAGTAGAACAGGTCCGGTACTTAGGACTACACCTTGACAAAAGCTTAACTTGGAATCTTCATACTAGGCTGAAACAGCTCGTCATTTCCGGCTACTTCAACATTTACTATACTAACGCTCTAAGCTCCCAATTAATTGCAAAAGTCTTATATCCATAAGGATCATTAGACACATCTGGACTTACGGAATAGAGGTTTTTCCACTCCACTAAGCCATCTAATTCTCCGCGTATTCAATCCTTACAATCCTTCGTAAAATCATCAATGCCACTTACTTTGTTACGAACAATGTTATTCATAATGACCTTCATGCCCCCTTCATTGCTGATTTGGCCCGAATCCGATACCAATCTATTCATGACAAACTTCATTTCCACTCAAACCCACTAGTTTCAAACCTCGCAACCTCTTCAATTCTTGGTTATCCTCCGAGGCGTCTGAAAAGAAGATGGCGTCGTTTTCTTCTAAGTTGAACTTTTTATTTGAGTGCTACCACTGGGTAGTTTCTCTACTTGCCTTTATCTTTGAACATGATTAATCTTTTCATTTACTTTATGAATTTAGTATACAGTTGTATATTTCAATTAATACATTTAAAAAAACACATTTTTTCATAGAAATTTGTATATAGACGTGTTTTGATCAATATGAATTGTAATTTCTAATAATTAATCCTTTAGAATTATCTGGCATTCCCAGAAGGGTCATGCTGTATCACCGTGTACTTTGTTCTGTTCGTTGGCGAAGTTAACCCGAACATCAACAGAGACCTTCGGGAAGATGATTTTCCTTTCAGCTATCTACTTATTATCCCAGTACTTGCTCCTCCAGTTTCTACTCTAAAGGGGGTAAGGGATAATTGCGAAGTCCTGTTGTTTTCATACTTGCTTCTCCAAAGTTTTCATCAAGTACAATAGAATTTAATTTAGAAGTTAAAATTTCAAAATAAATGTTTTTCTTAAGGAATTAAGGATCCCACTTTGAACGAAATGGATCGTTACAAGGGTTTATTTTAAATTATATTCATTGCTTTAGTGTAATATTTACATTGTTTTAATTAATATTTATTTATATAGCTGGATAATTTTATAAATAGAATTTTGTTTTCATAAATAATAGTTGTTGCTTTTCTCCGATTTTACTTTAAATCAGTTATTGAATAACTTTAGTGCATACGTATTATAATTTTAAATTACTTATTTCTCTTGAACTACAAAAAAAAAGGTGGAATTATATTGAAAAGAAACTATATATATATTTTTATAAATATTCACATTTATTTTCCATGTGTCGCTAGGTTTTAATCAAGTATCGTTAATTAGTTATTGTATAACGATTTATCATTAAATTATTGATTACTTAAATCAATTTAGTTTATTTTTCTTTTATTTATAATTATTATATATTACTATAATTAATTTTTATTGTTTACAGGATTGGCATCTACGACTGGAAGCAGGTAAGAACCACGATTTTGTTATATAATAAGCCTGAATTTTTATTGCATTTTAGATAATTAATATTCTTAAAGGTACGCTTATATAGATGAGTAATAGCTGATTTATTTTGAGGTTAGGGAACGCTGTTTGTGCTATTGATATGGGATGTGCTGCACGTCATGTGATTTTTCTGTTGTATGTCCTGAAGATGTCTGGATTGGCGAAGTGTTGAATGGTTAGGTTTTTCCCATGTTTTAGGGACCTAAGACTTTCGTTTTTTTTCCTATTGCATTCTAATTTATAACTCTTGAATATAAGCAAATCATAATAACAATGTCGTTATTTTGTTATAACAATATTGTTAAATCGTTGGACCAACTAATCGTAATGCACTACAATGTGATATAATTTAGTAATGATTCTGTAAAGATAAACTGAACTAATTATAAACCATTATCTTATTCGTAATGCCTTGTTAATTGAAATTTATTCTTTCTGATTACATCTTCCTCATGTGAAATGAAAAGTTTTATTTGTCCCATATAAATTCAACAAATATTTTTTGGAATATATATGGTTTCAATTAATTATATCTGTATATAATATATATAAATGAATAAAAAAAACAAAAACCTGTACCACTACAACCCGTGAAGGGTCTGAGGTTCAGTACATGGTAGAGACTGTACTGTTTCATGGACAACGGTTCTGCAAGGAGGTGACTTGTCCTAGGTCACACTCAACCGCCAGATTTTCCCCCCTTATTTTGGGTACCCTATTTCTATAATATTTTATAGAGTCAAAGTCTGGGTGGGCCGGGCCCCAGGAGGGTCCTAGATCCTCTATGATCCATCTCCCGCTGCAAACAGACTAAATAAAAACCATGGCCTGCAGCGGGAATTGAACCAGGATTTCCGGCATGGTAACTCAGTACTCTACCACTGAGCCACTCCTCTCCCTAAATAAATTTTTGGGAATATATATGGTTTCAATTAATTATATCTGTATATAATATATATAAATGAATAAGTACAATCATAAAATTCTATTATACCAAATCTTTTCTCATCGATATAAAAACATTTAAAAATTTTAACAATAAATAAAAAAATAAAATAAAACAAATATTTTTTAGTATTAAAAATGTATTAATGACTATACGATGTTTAAATTTAATTGCTGTTATGCTATAACAAGTGACAGTCGAAATGTATATTATTTATTTTCAGGGAAACGATCTTTATATATTACTTGTTTAACTTGTATATTCGAGGGATTGGATATAACAAAAATTGTAGTTTAAATATAATGCGTGAATGTTGATCGTAATTTTTTTATTCTCACTCTAGAATCAATGATGACCTTAAACATGTTTAATTGGTTAATAAAATTAACCTAAACATGTTAGAGAAATCATGGGTACCTTCACTACTAAATTATGTGCAATAATTTTTGAAAATATTTATAGAACAATAATTAATATCATTCTTTTTTCAATAATAGGTGAATAATTGAAAAAAAAACTATACATCAAGATAATTTAACGAATTAAAAATAATATGAGCATATCTCAATTTATTCATTTATTCATTTGTACAAACATTCGTCTGTATATTCTGTATGGACTTACTTCAAAGGGTTAAACTTTAATGCCCGGTGCTGATATTAGGTTTGTGTGTTCAGCAGTTGAAATGTAGTTAGCCCTTCCAGCGATTATACTGTTTTAGTCTGCACTGACCATAGCTAGTACGTCTTTGAGTTGTATTTCAACACTAAGTACAGGAAAAGGGTGACTAAAACTAACTTCCAATTGGTTTATCGAAGGAGGATTTTGTCGGTTTCGTATGATTAATATCAATTGTTAAAAATCAAATATGAGTGGCCTTTTAAAAGTAACAAGAATTAAAAATAAAAATTGAAATTTTTACAAAAAGCGTTGGATAAAATTAGCTAATTAAAGAAAATTTGAGCTGGTTCTTGACAATGAACCCATTTCTAAATTGGAAGTTTATGGGCCATTTTACAAAATGGGGCTGGATATAAAATTTACCCGAAATTTCTATGATATCTTGAAACAAAAAAATCTTGAATTCCTTTTAGTGGACCTTAAATATACAGATCTAGTTTATTACAAAGTTACATTGTAAATAAATAAAGTGATACTGGTGTTGATAGTATTGTAAGTTTATTTGCTGTTAATTAGATTATTCGTTTTACGTCATATTATGTTAATATGGATAAACTTGGGACTTAGATACCTAACCAAGCACATAGCGATCTTGAACGATTACCTATTGACTCGAAACACCCTTTTTAAGACACTTCTAATAGGCGGTATAACCATGGATTTTTTATCCCCTTTTAAAAAATCCTTGGGCCATTTGCCGGACTGTGAACGCACGACATTAGGCATAGTAGATTGTTAGGCTAGCCTCTACGATACAATTAAAGCCTTCATATTTATAAACTCATATATGTTTTTACTTGAACCTAACCAGGCGCTCTGAAAAGTCACGCTCAGCGCTATAATTGACACTTATTGCATTTTTATCACGAATACAAATATTCTAATTTATTTACAACACTCTCAATAATCTATCCGTAGCTGGTGCCTTGGGCAAAGTATGCATTTCTTCAGACGCTTGAAAGCGAAAATATGTAGAAAATTGCTCAGAAAACCCTGGACGAACTGATGACGATATCGCCGACTACTGCCACCTCCAATCTACCCCCAGAGGGGGCGCAGGTGGAAGAATTTAAATGAGGCTCTTTTAGTGCTAACGAGGCAATGTGCCATCCGACAACTGGAAAGGTCCATTCAGGTCCTCACTCCCTCCCTTAACCTTGACCTTACAATAATTATTATTTTTCCAAGCTCCTCAAGTATAAATATTTAAATGTTAAACAATTTTACATTTTATTATAGTTTAAAAAATATATCACAGCGTAATTTCGTTCTTGAACCTAAACTCGGCAATGTGTCACAAACAATACAAATATTTTTACCGATATCCAGGATGTGAAAAGAGATTAAAAAAAAAAATCTGCCATGTTTATAGTTAACTTTGGTGTATGAAGAAAATATAGTAATTATTATTTATTTTTTTAAATTCAAATCTCAAATCTCCCCCTCAAAAACATGAACTTACAGTATTTTTCCCTCTCTTTAAGAAACATAATTATATTTTAAATCACTTTAGGTTTTGTTATAATATTATTTTGAATCGTCAATCAATTTTCCTTAATAACTCAGCACTATGAAGAAAGTGCTGTAATTATTATTTACTTTTAGAATTCGAATCTTGGTTCTTCCCCTCAAAAACTTGACCTTATTTTAATTATTATTTTTTCCCTTCTCCTAGAGAATAAATATTTAAATATTAAACATTTTTATGTTTTGTTATACATAGTTTAAAAAATATATCACTGCATAATTTTCGTTCCTGATCCTATACTCGGAAATGTGTCACAAACGATACAAATATTTTCCCCAATATTCAGGAAGTTTTAAAAAAATCAAGAATAATTTTCTGGCATGTTTAGATTTAACTTTGATGTATGAGGAAGATATAATTAGAAGTAATGATTATTTATTAAAACTACAATTTTAAAACTACTTGCAATTAGTCCTTTCATGATAAACTTCTGTATTCCCAATAATTTCCGAGGTGTCTGAAAAGAAGATGACCTTCTTAGTTTATAAATTTATTTTTGAGTACCTTCAATGGGTAGTTTCTCTCCTTGCCTTATCCATGGTACTATTTATCATTCTGAAATTTACTTGTTTTATTGTTACAATACAGTTGTAAATTATAACAAATAGTTTTTAAAAAAAACTTCATGAATAATTTATTTTATTTAGCGATAAGATAATAATGGTACACTAAACATTTTACAAGAAGAATACATAGGTTCGTTTTAGCAACATACTCAACAATTTAATCTTAGTTTATTGTTTAAGTAGAAATTATAATAATTAAAATATCTAAAAGCTTTTTTATAATAAAATAATTAAATTGTATAATAAAAATCTTTCATTGATGAATGAGGAATATTGTTCCTGCACTTGTCCGTATAAAAAAAAAGAAAAATGTTTTTATGCCCTCCCTAAATTAATTTTCACTTAATCTTATATTTCATTAATTATTTAACTTTCTCCGAGAAGGATAAGCAAAGCCCTAGAGGATAAAAAATGGAAAACAGCATACATTTAATTATCTCTCAAAGCCTTGGAGAAGGATCGTTACTTCTTAAGATACTCAATCAATTCGCAAATAGTATTGATTATATTTTTTTTATAGCGATAATTTTATATCTTTTAAGTTTTAAAAGGGGGGTAGCTAAGTGTGGAGTTGTTAAGCCGATGATATGGGATTAGAATTCGGCTGTGACAGATAAATTATTCAATCTGTTAACACCCATGGCTAGACCTCGTAGGATCTGCAGAGCTTCCTTGGGGTCATCCATGCTTCTGTAAGTTTTATTCAGAGGGAGGCGTAACACAATTAACCTAACAAGAGCCTGGTGGTTGAGCGTGATATAGTGATCACCTACCTGCAAAACCGTTCTTTTGTAGTTGTTGATTTTTTAATTTTTTTTTATCGGTATTATGGCCTGTTCAAAAAACCATATCACAAATGATTCATAGACTTGTTGTTTATAGGCATTGATAAATAAAGTCCATAGGATTCGATCCCTTATTGTGTAGGATATTGGCGTCACTGTTTCATTGTCTATAACGATATTCTAGGCTAATTATCGTCCCATTGTTACTCCTTCGTGAAAGAATCGCTGATGTCCAATATTGCCAAGCTAAGGGATAATCTGGTTACTGGAACTAGACGAGGACCCTTGACAGTGTTTCCTCTTGTTTGGATCACGTTCCGCTTCTCAAAAGTAAATTATGACAACAGTCTCTTCGAGGTCCTTATGGGAAATCATGGCCCCGGTGGAGTACCGGGTAAATCATCCTTCCTTGGATAACCAGCCCTCCATGTTGCACGTGACTATTGCCCCGATCCATGTCTTAGCACAGGCAGTACGATCTTTCTTCAGGTATTAGGATTAGACGTATAGGGACCATTTCTTCTTGTGAGGAACGCCAAAGGACTTAGAGGAGGTATATACTGGATGCGGAGTCGGGTTTCGGTAATCCAAAAATATATTGCGTATCCATATAAACTTCTTCCTTATTGCATTGTAAACTTAAAGGTACTCCACTTAAAGGTAGTATGCTGGGGATAATAATTATTTACTAGAAGAGAGAAAAAAAAATTAACAACATCAACTCCAATTATATGAGTTTCTTTGTTGTGTTCCTTGTCGTACCGTTCTCTCAGTATACCGTTCTGATACTGTTGGAACCTTTTTATAATTGAGGGTGAATATAATACTGTGAAATACATGATAAATTTATTTCAATGCAATGAGTGTTCATATCGGTAAATATATCAAGTAATTGTATCCCACTTTTTATTTTTAAATCTTTGAATTCATTAATATGTATAAACACCTGAAGCTATAAAAGAATTTATGAAGGCAATACATCAGAGCGTGAGGGAGCAACGGCCAGGAAGAGGGTGAAAAATGTGGCTCAGGACCAATACCATTTATAAAACATTTTGTTATGGACGTACACACACACACACGTATATATATATATATATATATATATATATATATATATATATATATATATACACTCTAAATTTTAGTTGCTATATTTGAAATATCTACTGACTACAACTTCAAAACTGATAAAATAAAAATTCGTGTCTGAATTTAATTTATAAAAAACTGTTTCCACTAGTTTTACCAAATTATAAAAGAAAGAAATTCTCACATTTCTTCATATAAAAAAATCATACTTCTCGGGTTGCGTTGGTGAATATTGACCGCTCCATTTTTTTAGAACGTATCTTTTTAACCTTAAAAAAACAAAAAAAAACAAAAGGAATTTCAATCTAAATAAACTGAGGAGTAGAGAAACGAAGTTTTCCAGGTTGCTTTATTTTTAATGAGAGACTTAGTGATTTGAAGGCGGGATCATTTATTTTTAAAAGATATTATTTATCTCACAATACATTGAATTTTCATTTTTTTTTCTTAATAACAAGTTATACATTTTTTTCCATTGTTATATTATTTCTTGTGCTATATTATTTATTCTATGTATTTTTTGTAAATAATTCATCCATTGCCATATATATGTATACATTTTGTAAAAATAATAGACAATATGTTAAATCAATACACGTAACTAATGATTTAGAGAAAGTGATGAAATATAAAACTAATTTTGATTCTATTTACCAAAATTATGCACAGGCACACTAAATTGAATGAATATTAAAAACCATTACGATACTGATCTATATAAATAAAAATGAATCGTCAAATGTGTTAAACTTGTGTTTAATACAGGAAAATGAGATAAATAACAATGATCATAGAATGTTAAAGGTGAAATAAGGTATTTAAGAAATTAATATTTCTATTAATATATATTAGATATTTTTAATGAATGTGAAAGTGTGGAGTTGCTAAGCGCGAAACTCGAGAATGGCTCGACCAATTCGGCTAATTTTTTTTTTTTTTTGTTAAGGCGCAAACAAGGTTCTTTCTTCTCCTTCTTCTTTCCCTTCTTCCGGATAACTTTCAGTGTGGAGGAGCCTCTACCCAACTGTGCCAGTCCTATCGGTCCCGTGCCAACATAAAAAAAAAAAAGGTTCTTATGGAGAGAAAACCCGTAGAAATTACGAGGGAAATAATAAAAACAACACTTTTCTTTAGTTGTTAAAAGGTTATGAGGGTTTGCGTGTCATTATCTCTATATAAAAAAAAATTAATCGCCAAATGTAGTGCTTAGCGCTCTTCACGGCTCGACCAATTCGGCTAATTATTTTTTCATATTTTTGTTAAAGCGCAAAGAACGTTCTTATGGAGAGAAAAAACGTAAAAATTACGAGGGAAATAATAAAAACAACACATTTCTTGATCCCATAATAAAAAATAACAGTTCAGTGAGGAGGTCTATTGTAGAATAATTACAAATTTTGTTTCATCAACACAATTAATTGAATACATTGTTTAAAACTGACCTGTATCTTATGCCATCTGACAATCATAAAATTGTAATCAGAGGTGATAAAAGTTCTGTAGGAGAACATGCGAGATGTTTCAATGCACCAAGAATCGATGAAGTTGCCATTGTAATGGTTGGAGAAAATTTGGAAGCCCTTTGTTTTAGGGAAATAGGGCAGAACAACGTCTGCCGGGACAGCTAGTTTAAAATAAAACGTTAAATGAATTAGGACGTAGATAGCACTAAATAAATTGTTAATGCAAAAGTGAACTTGGTAATAAAGATAGGATATAACATTAGATACTGTTAAATAAATGCATATTAATACAAAAATGTATTAATAAATTTAATTAAACATTACAAAAGGTTTATATCGGTATTAAAACATTAAAAAATATGAAAATAATTTGTGATAATAACAAATTACAATTCAGGACGAAGAGCGATGATGAAATTTCATTATAAATTATTAGTGCATTAGATAATTAAAACGTTAAGTAAAGTATACGGCCAACTTGTATGTTTAATACCGGAAAATGAGATGAATAACAATGATTAAAGAATGTTAAAGGTGAAGTAAGGTATTTAAGAAATTAATATTTCAAATTATAGATATTTTTAATAAATGTGAAATTCATACAAAATACATATTTTAATATGTTAATGCTTAGAGGAAGCTTGACGAGAAATAAACGGGTTAGAAATAGTCGGAGTAGTATTAATATTAGTTTAATCTATTAATATTGCTAAGGTATAATATGGATAAATTAATTAATAAACACTGCCTATATATATATATATACACACATATATAATTTTTACTTTTTGTTCTCGTGATTCAGTCTATTCGTTATGGTGACAATTTCAGATAATCACGATAAATTGATAAAGAAATTTATCTTCACTTCAATCAACCATATATTCAATATACCTGTTCAATACTTCCACGTAAATATTGTTTATATATATATATATATATATATATATATTATTTCACGATTTAAAAAATTTATAAATTTAGTACATTCTCCTTATATCTGATGTAGTGGATTTGAAATATGTTTTCAGATAGTCTTAAAATGTTGCTAAGCTTGTCTTGCTAGATATCTATCCTGCAAGACAAGCGTAATATAATATTCATAGATCCATATATCATATTCCCTTGTATAGGAAATATCAGGGTTAGTATATGGGGAATTGAATCAAAGTTGAAGCGATGCATATAGATTAGAGAAATGTCAGAGGGAACAATGGATGCTGCCTGTTATTCCATGGCGTGAAGGAAAACACTGAATCTCTTGACCGTAGCAGTTCCTCAGTAATCCACGTTCACCATCCTCAGTAATCCACGTATCTTTCGCAGAAGGATTTGGTTTCTAAGCGTGATTTACATTCATAGCGGGAAATATCGGTTATTATTAAATGAAATGATACTTATATAGTTCCAATGATTAAATTGTGGGCCGTCTTGTATATATATATATATATCGGAATAGAAGGAGTAGTGGGAGTTTGATAGCATCCGCCTAGTTTTGAGCACAGCCAGCTTTCCTATTATAGAAGCTGTATGTTATAGTATATATAATCATTTTTGAGTGATGTACAAATAAATTTTTTCGTTTTTTTGTCATAACTCTGTCACATACTTTCCTTCTCATCATCATCATCATATTCTTTCCCTATTCTACCGCAGCGCAGTGTGAGGATCCTCTCTACAGGGCCTAATCCAAAGACCAAGGATCTCTTTCCTGAGCCAACTCTCTCCTTCGGTTCCAGCCCATTCTTCTACTTCTGAATGCCTCCCTTACGCTCTCCTCCCAGGAGATGAGAGGCCTTCCTCTGGGACATTTTCCTTCCGTGCAATTCTCTCTGGATTCAACCCAATGAAGTGCCCAAACCACATTACTTTGTTAGTTTGTTCTTCCTTCTTAGCTTATGGAGGCGTTCCGTATCATATCTCTCAATGTCTTATTTCTAATTTTTGAAGATACCTCATTTCTGTACCTTGTATCTAACTCCTCCTCAGGAGATTCCGAGGAATAAGATAGGATAGGAAGGAAGATTGATTTATAGACGTCCAGTTGTATCATCTTTGTCGCCTCTTGTCATCCTAGGAAACCAAGTTAGACCATATTAAATATTTATATATTAAATAAGATTTATCATATTTTCGTTGCTAAAAATATATTCATTTTTTTAGCTACATACGCGATCTAACTAGGACCAGACATTAGGACGAAGAAGTGGGGCTAGGACGAACTATAAGGCCGACTAGATCGCTCGGAATTATTGATGGGTCCTCTGCCGGGCCGATCTCATCGCTATGCTACGCCAAAGTGCCAGCGTCTTTATCTTCTTCTACCCCGCTACTTAAAAATGAACTCTCTAGCCAAAAGCCTCAATGTTAGAATAATGTATTTAACGAAATTAGCTCTCGAAACTAATACCCTTTCTGACCTTTCCAATCCCTAAACGCTTGGTTGTATTTCAAGGTGTTTTATCTCTTAACAACCATTTATGTGGGATCCGTAGACCCTCATTAGGCTCCCCCAGCCTCTACAAATTTTATACTCTTAATTGAGGAAAATCCAGCGGTTGAGTCTGATCTGACCCAAATCACTCTTCTGCACAACCGTTGACTTTAAAACAGTACAATCTCTTCCTTGTACTGAACCCAACTTCCATTAGGGGTGAAGTTGTACAGTTTTTATTTCTTTACTCTTTTCATTATTATTTCAAACCGTACCTTCTAATTCAATATTTTTTAGTTGTATCACTAGGCTGCTTTTTCAGTCTTGGATTTTTGATCTGATAACTTCACTCGCTGTGCTGAACTTAAATAGGATACAGTACTCTATCAGCACTTTTCGCACTTTTATCTATCAAAGGATAAAATACTATAGTCAATACTTCAAGTATTGGTGTTTTAATCCGACTTATTGACGTTCGGGCCGTTTCGATAGCTTTTGGAAAATCCACTTGAAGAAATTCATTCATTGAATCCATCCGCTTGAAGAAGTTCGTCCAGCCACTCATTCCAGAATCCATTCACTCACCCACTTGGAGAAGGTGAACTCATTAAGGGCCATGATACGTGAATTGAGTCTAAGAGAAAAAGAAAAAGGTTGCTGCAATGTCGACAATTATAGGTGCAACGATAAAGCTGAACACAATATTGAATTGCTAGTCAATTTAAAAATCAGGCTTTAATATTTTCCTAAAATAAATATGGCACCAGTTCCCAACCTTTTTATTGAGTGCACTACCAATTTCGAAAGGAAAACTTCGAGTCGCACTAACTAAATACACAATAAATATACAACACAACACTAATGACGGCTTATATTAAGGCCCAAAGTTGCTGTCTCGATCCACACTTGGATTAAGCTATTGCAACCAGTAGTTACTAGCAATTGAGTGAGACAAATTGTTTTCACTTAATTTTGTTTAATCTATTCTGCGAGGCGCAGTCTTATGAAGCCCGTGGCCTCTAAAATATGGTATCAAACAGCATAATGGAGGATAACTGTTCTGTAGTGTATTCTGCTTTCTTCTTGACATGCTTTAAACATCTATAATATGTGTATTGAATGATTTGGATATTCATAGCGTTACTACATCAACCAACTTCAACCCAATAGTTATTGTATCTCCTATCCAATAATCCAAATTCAATCTATATTTTGTACTCCCTTCAGTTTATTAGTTGTTATTTAGTTACTTTATTTCTCTTTGTATTAGTAAATCTAGTTGGTTGAGCAGGCTTTACTTAAAGCTTTAGCCAAGACCCCGGTCCATCCATTCAATTTGGCAACTGTTATTTACCTTCTAGGTTCTAATCAAGCTTCTTCCCCGAGTTTCCTCTCTTCTACGTGTCCTGAATTTAAACGGAACAAATAAAATTTCGACCCTAACACCGAACCCTTTGCGGTTCAATCATGCTAAGGAATTGCGGGACAGATGGGTTTGTTTTTCAGTTTTTTTTTCCAAGTCCGGATTGTGTTATTATGAACAATTTATGATTATATAAGGGTTTTTTTTTTGTTCTTTGCTTTGTTTCAAGAGGGGATAAAGTGTTGATCCAGGAGCGCTTAAGCTCTAAAAGATTAGCGAGTTATGTTTCCTAAACCCCTTTTAATAAAGTTTAATAAAGACGGATTCTTTTGTTAGCGAATACTGTAGAATGGCGAGTTGTAGAGATTTAATTAAGGTAATGTAAAGAGCCCTGGTGGGAAGTTCACCTCCTGTCTCATCTTTCACCTCGGATCTAATTAGCTAAGGGCGAATAGAAAAATCATATCAATTTTTATCGCTAAGGTCATCTAGCCTCGTCCTTGTGAGATTAATGGTATCATCTCCCGCCCTTAATATATGTCCATCAATAAAAAGACAGGCACTATGGCTTATGGAGGCTTGGAAATCAATATATCAAACCGTATAAAAAGTTTTATCTTCCTAACGGCGGACCAACCCCATTTTACAAATTATACAACAAAATGTACTTATAATTTTCGCTGAAGTTCCTCGGTATTAATCTAGAAACTGAACAGTTTATTACTCATTTGGTCCCCCTTCCCCAGTGAGATTTTTAAAATATCTGAATACTAAGTGCCCACTTAGGATTGTTTTGACCTACTGAGTATTTCGAATTAAATAAAATAGAACAGAATAGAAAAATAATTTATTTCTTCGGCCAGGTTCCTTAAAAATAATATATGTGTACAATACTAAATGAATATATATCCGGGCGAGGGGCTACATTAAAATAAATAAATGTTCTGATAAATAAAACATTTTAAATCTAGAATAACAAGATTTAAGTTGACAAAAAAATAAAATAAACGTACATTAAATATGTTATTAAAAATAATATCGTTGTGAGAGAAGAAAATTGGCAGCAAGTCATTATATACTTCTGATAGATGTGAGCTATTAATTATAACTGGTTAGAGAGCTTTATTTCAATTATGTAGGTTTGTGAATTTAGGAAATATAGTAACTCTTGGAATAATGGATTTTTCTAGGTTTGTTTTTTCGATATAACAATAGCTTATAGTCTATAAGAAAAGTTTTCCAATCTTATTTCAGTGCACTCTCTGTAGTGAAAGAACAGTCCTAAAATCGGAATATTAAATTTGAATTATGTGAAATGTAGCTCTTTTAATTGTGTTTACATTTAAATTCAAAAACAGTTCTATAGTTTATGTAAAGGCTTGAAGAAGCCAGACACTGTAGCTCTGTGATTCGTCAATTTTTAAAAATATTTATAATTTAAAAAGGGAGTGGAGTGGCTCAGTGGTAGAGATGCCATGCCGGAAATCCTGGTTCAAATCCCGCTGCAGGCAGTTACTTTTATTTAATCTGTTTGCGGTGGGAGGGGGATCATATAGGATCTAGGACCCTCCTGGGCCTCACCCAGCCTCTATAAAATATTATTAAAATAGGGTACCCAAAATAAGGGGGGAAACCCTGACGGTCGAGCGTGACCTAGGACAAGTCACCTCCTTGCAGAACCGTTGTCCATGGAACAGTACAGTCTCTATCATGTACTGAACCCCAGACTCGTTCACGGGTCGTAGTGGTTTCAAGCTTTTTATAATTTAAATAGTCGAGTACTCAAGAGATTAAAGAAAAAGTAGTTAATATTTTATGTAGAGAGATGAGTCTTAAGTACTACAAAAATTTTAATGAAGCTTGTTAGAGCATAATTTTCGTGTATTTTAAAAACTTCCATTTAATGAACCGCATTGAAGTTCTTGGAACTATTTTTCTGGCTATTTTTTAAAATAGTTGTCAAAATATTTGTCCTTAATAATAATTTGATGGTCTAAAAATGATTATCACGTTGTGTCAATGTTCACCCGTTCACTAATAATATTTAAAAAAATATATATGCTCCTAATATTCGGAAATAAAAATTAAAACATTCCTGTTTTTATTTTTACGATAAGTATTTTTTCATTCAAAAATACCAACAAATATGTATACTTCTGTTAAATTAGAATATGTCCCTATAATAATTAATACAGTTAAAAAAATTAAAACAATTATATTAAATAATACATAACAATCATATCTTAAAACTAGGTTTATACAAAAATATATTCGATCAATATAAATTGAAAAATTATAAAAATGGGCAATATGTAAGAAAAAGTATTGATATTGATGACGATCTGGTTTGTCATGGTAATAAACAAATTGCTCATAAATGTGACGGATATTACGTATAGATATATTTATTATTATGATAGGTTATGATGATGATGATGATTATTAAAGAATTAATTTATTCAGCATAAACGCATAATACTCTAAACGGTATTTTTTACTTGTTTTTAGCGGATAAAATTGAAAAATAAGAATAACCTTTACTTCATAATATTCTATTTTTTTTTAGATTTCATAAATTTACTTGAAAAGGTTTCTAATTATTACTTAATATTTTATTAATAATAATAAACACAGGTACAACGGATCTTCGAAATAGTGGGCATGTCAATTGAAATTCCTGTTCCCATTTCACCACCGTTTAGTTCCTGTACTTAGAATGGAATCTGAGATTACTTCCACAGCATGTTCTAAATGCAGACTCTTAGGACAGTTTTATTTCCTTCTGTAGAGGATGTCAGCCCTTACACTCTGACAGAGAACTTAATTGCTTTCTTGTAAACATCTGCAATCAGCTACGACACGGCTGTAGGGGATTGTTTCCTCTGTCATTGTCAAATCTTAGAGGCTTTGAAAACTTTTGTTAGAAAATAAATTTATTATATTTATAAATAATTTTTATTAATCTCAATTATTGATATTATAATTAAACTTGTTCTTTTTCCGAAAATTGTGCGTTACTAAAAATGTAACTTATATAATGATATTGATAGATATCCCTTGAATATTTGATATTATTTATTTTTAAAAATTAAAAAAACATTTATTATCCTTTAAGTGTCCACAGCGGCAATTAACTCCTTCAATAAAACACCCGTGCTACATATAATTTTTCTCAACCCTTCATACGTTATTATATTTTTGGACCTGAATAAATATTATTCATTGATCATACATATATTTCTGCTTTATATTACGGGAGGGGTTCAGTTTGATTTATTCTTGCCACATTCAGTCTATGAAGGCTAAGGAAACTTTTAGACCTTCACGGGTCGCTAAATTCGCAGCTAGAATTTCTTATTTAGTTTGAATATTACAAATACTATTTTTCCCAATACTGTAATACAGTTTGAATAAATTTCAGCAAAATTATGTAAAATAAAAAAAACCTGTTATTTTTTAATAATTAGATTTTTAAATTTTATCGTTTTATCTAGTCATCAGCGCCATATTATCTAAGATCTCCCTGGTCCAGTGATGATATGATCTTTGAAAAGAAATTTTATTAGATTTTGACGATTTTATTCCTTGTTTGGTTTAATTAAATTTACTTATTTTGTTTAAATAGAAAATAGAGGTTTACACTTTAAATGTAATAAAGCCGGAATAAATGTCAGTAAAATTATGTAAAAAAAAAAAACATGATACGGATTATATTTTTATATATTTATTGTTTTATCTAATAACCAGCACCATATTATCAAAAATATCCCTGGACTAATGATTACACGATCTCAAAGAAATCTAATCGCTTAATTCAAATGGAGTCGTTATGCAGATTAGGATCTGCATCGGGTAGTTTAACTTAAAATTGTATGGCCACAGTTCTCTTGTCAATTCCCCTTTCATATCGCACCATCATCCTCCTCAGATGAACTCTTTTAGAGAGACAATCTCCCGCCTCATTAAAACAGCTTTAGATTGGGAAAGAGAAACGATTTTAGTGTTGTCATCATGACCTGTCTTTAGAATTCATTCAAATACCACTACAAGGTTTAATCTGATATTTCTATTAATACTGAAATCTCTTATATAATATTAATTGAGTTGATCCATTTTTGTCGTAATTAAAATATTTTATTACTTAATTCTGCACCGAAGAACTACTGTTATGGATTGACAATAGATGTTGCACGTAAAAAACTCTCAATCGGTGATGATAGCTAGAATAAGTAAATTTTCATATGCTATAAAAATATAATTAACACTTTAATAATAAAGAAAATACCAACCTATATATTATTAATTTGACTATTTATTTCAACGTGTATATAATAATATAATTTTTAAGTTGAAGTAAATTATTTTATATTTTTTCATTTTCTTATCTTTAACCAATATTTAATTAAAATGTAGCTAAATGTTATTTTCATTGCCCAACTTTATTGACTATGTTTTTAAAATTTTATAACGTGGTTTGGAAATTAGTATTTTATGCAATTCATATGAAATCACAAGACAAATTAATTTTAATATTCACTCTTCTTCATTATACATTCTTATTACCTACAACTAAATATTAACTATGTAAATATAACTATAAATTATTATCTTATATTTTTCACATGTAATTATACATGCATGCATATGTTATTTATACAGATATCATAGTTTATGAAGTTATTTAACATACTTAGAATTATTTATATCTACTTATTGAGATTATGAAGTAAACCTTTAAACATAAAATGATAAGAAGATTGATTACCTATTTACAATTTAATTTATTAGTTCTATTTTATGTAGGTCATTTTTATTTCTATTGTATAACAAAAACAGAAGGAAATTAAAAAAAAAAATTAACTTTGGATTATTAAACTATTTAATTGTTTAAACATCTTTTTACATGTTCAAGATATATAAGGGCAATTATGGGTGTCGGAAATTATTATCAGCCTTCCTTGATCTAATACATAATACATAAATATATAATGCTACGATATGTAGTTATGGCTCTGATAATATTTTACGGCCCATCTTAAATGTAATGACGTCATGATAATTAAATAGATAATAGTAATTGAATATTTAAAGCACATAGTGAATTGTCTCAGAAATATTATAATCTACATATAACTCTGATACAAGCAGTTAGTGTATGGTAGCATGTTAAACATTATTAGTAAGACATTAAAAATAACATGTACATGTGTATATATATATATATATATATATATATATATTTATATATATATAGATATATATATATATATATATATATAGAGAGAGAGAGAGAGAGAGAGAGAGATTGCTTTATTGTACCTATATTAATTGACGATCCTTTGTTCAAGACTAAGGC
The DNA here is from genome assembly GCA_964056705.1 of Troilus luridus. Lineage (NCBI taxonomy): Eukaryota > Metazoa > Arthropoda > Insecta > Hemiptera > Pentatomidae > Troilus > Troilus luridus. The sequence continues at coordinate 27,297,112 of OZ057414.1, forward strand.
ATAGGATATAATTTAATAATTAAAAAGGCATAATTATTGCTTATGATATCTATAAAACCGTGAATCTGGACTCTGGAAACTTTCTTGAGGCTCATGTAGTGCGCTTTGTTAATTAAGGGGGAACATGGTGGGTATTGCTGGACAAATCATCTCACTGCACAACCGTTGACTTAAAACATTACAAACCGTTCGTTGATTGTTGTGGCACAGTTTTTTTTTCTCTTTTTTACACGCGTACAAAGAAAGGATGAAACCATCGAAACAATATTTTAAACTGGCGTTTTCCTTTTTCATGTTGGGTTCCATATGAAATAATTTGTAGTATTCTTTATAAGAATGATAATATTTTAAAATTGTAAAACTTAAAAAAAATATAATCTTTTTTTATTTTTGGTAACGGATAATTTAGAAAGCAGTTTTTATTCATAATTTTTTTAAGTGACAGATGATTTGAAGTTAATTGAATCTCTAGTGTAGTACATAATATTTTCTTGTTAAGTCGGTTATGTTCTAAAATTTATATTTATTATCTTCTTTGTATAAATAATCTCATCATTATAATTTATTCTTGGAGGTTAAGAGTTTTATTTATTTTCAGGACAATGTGTGAATGGTTTTTTCATTAAAAAAAAAAAGGTTCCTTGTTTTTATTCCTAAATTCGTATTAAATTATACAAAGGTAACCAAACATATACACATTCTATTCTCCAAGATATTATAGTTTGTTTATCTTTCATAAAAAGGTAAACAGATACATGTAAATCGTTATTCTCTCTTTTTAATACAAATTGTATATTGAAATAGAAAACACACATCTAGTTCATCCATCCTGAAATTGTTTTTACTCAATTATTCATTTATAAATGTTTAAATTTAAATTGATGAAACTATGGAGGACGAAGCGAGGGGGAATATTGCTTTCATTATCGAAATTTGTTTAGACCCACCTACGCGTTTTCCGATAACACCAACCTTCCGAGAAAATAGTGGCTCAATGATAGACTTTATCGGCAAATGCAAACGTTATCGTTGGTTGACAACAAAATCCCCTCTCATTATATCGCAGAGCTATTAGATTCAAGGAAAATTTTTTTCAAACCTATGATGCCTTTGTTTTACCGAATACTTTTCAATATTGTACAAAGATTCAATTCTAATTACGTATATTTATTAATCCATTTAACGAAAAGGGATAGCCTTAATTAATAGATCCCTATTTAAAATCTTTCTCTCTCTCATTCTTTCTTGTACTTCTTTATCGAATTTCAAATGATTTAATCAACTGTTTAAACATTTTCGTTTTCTTTCGGCGCTTTTGTATAATTCGATAAAGCTGGAGTAAGTACACACAAAGGAGTATAGAGCTTCAGAAAACTCAAGAACCGTGGGTAAAGTGGAATGCTTAAATAAACCTTTTTTTTTTAATTAGTCTTGAATCTAAGATTGTTTTGCGAAACCAAGGTTTCAAGTAATTATTTATTTGGATATTTTATGGTATTTAATGTATTAAGTTTATAAATAAATATTTGTAGCTATCGGATACGTATTTCTGACAGCTGACTACTGTCATTTCTTAATAATAACTACCGTGATTTATTAAAATGATATTGCTGAGATTTGTTAAGTCTTCTTTGTATTTAATTCTCCATTGCAGTTTTCCATAATAAATATGATAGGTGCTAACAGAGTATACGGCATTTAGAGTCCGCTTATACATCGCTTTCATTTCCTAACAAGCAGGTGTTCTGCTAAAAAATAACTAATATAATGTCAGCATTAAATATTTTATAGGTCTATTGTGTTACCTCATTTAAAACCTGTAGGAATAACCTATCGTGTTTGTCTTTAGAGGAGTAGGAAAATACGCAGGAATATATACGATTTTCATACATTTAATTTTATCGTCTACTGAGTAATATGGCTAGTAAAATTTTTATTCTTTCACATTGATCTTATTAAAACATAAAAAATTAAACGTCTAATCAATGTATTCTCTATTCACACACACGTACATATACGTAGACAGCTTGTCTCTCTTCCAACTCTTAAGATTCAATCATATATTTATTGAACTTTCTTTTGGCGACGTTTCATGACAATATTGTTCTCATGATAACGCTCTAACGGCAAAAATACAGATTGTTAGAGAATTAAATTAAATAACACAGTAGTCTAAATATAAAATTAACACGCGTACGGTGTTAATACAATAGAACTTACGAATTGATGACGGAACGTTTACTACCACATCGCTCTTTTAAAATACCTGACCTACATTATCATATATTCTGTAAAATAGTTCAAGCCTTGTGATTGCTGTAATGCGTATGCATATTTTTTTTTGGATTAATATTTCTTTGAAACATTAGAACAATGTCTAAAACGTAGTTAGGTCATATGGTTTAAGTATTAGTGAAGTAATATTTTACGATTAATTGTATGAGGAATAATTAATGTGAAACTCCCTTGTCGTTAATAGACCAGCTTGCTAGTACTTAGAGTTTCATATATAAATAAATTTATGTATAGGTATGTATTGTTATAGTAATACCCATTGCCTGCTATGATCTATAATAGATTCAAGTTAGTCTTTCAAGTAAGTTACTAATGCCATAATAAATTAACTTAGTCCATTTAATTAAATAAATCAATTTATTTAATCCCGAATTCTCCATCATCCTCTTCATTGTCAGGGCGGCCTTTGTAATCTGTTTCTTTTTGAGAGAGAGACAAGATCCACCGAAATAAGGCTGTTGAACAACAGATGAGCTCAAATTGAAGCTTTATTCAACTTAGAAGAAGGGCCCTTTGAGGACTATATCTTGCCCGCCCTCCAAAAGCCCTTGATTGAAGGAACGGGAAAGAACTCTCCCTGCAGCCGCTACAGGGTTAGTGTCCGCTTTTAGCTAACTAGAAAAAATATAATTTATATTGAGCTTTCTCAAACAAGGAAGATATATTTAAAAAAAACAAGTAAATAATACATAAGTACAAAGATAAGATTTTGCTTTCTTGACAGAAATGGTTATAATCCATTTTTCTAGGGTTTTCCTTTTCATAACATTTCTCAGGACGTAAAAAAAAAAATGAATCCGCATTATATTTACTGCTAAAAACTTCATGTGTGACCAAATATCAGTTGTGTAGTTTTGATTTCATTAGAAACGTAGGAAGCTTTTTTGTGGGGAAGACGATATTATGTTCTGATTGCGATACGTTGTTGATTTTTTATGTATATTGTTATGCTAATTAATAACAGAGGAATCTGAAATAAATGTACTATCGAATAAAATAAAATAAAATTTCATTATCTACAGAAACAAGCATTTACAAATATACTATTATCTTCCATCATAGAATTTTCACTTCTCAGAAATACTATATTATTATTTTTTAAATTAAAAAAACCTGTACCACTGGAACTCATGGAAGGGTTCAGTGGACAGTAAGGAGGAGGTTCAGCTCCTAGACCAAAGGTTCTCTAAGGAGGCTAAGTAGCAATGATTACGCTTAACCAATTATTAATTTCCTTTGGTTAATATTACGACTGATATAATAGAATTAAATAATAATTTGTCTCAGCTGGATTCGAACCCGGAATTGGTGAATCTATGTTTAGCTTCGCATCCCCTCCCCAAAAACAATAAAAATATGGGTGTTTTCGTTGTTTTTTTTTTATATTTTAGTCTTTGCAAAGTATGAATTATACACATCCTTTCGTATATATCTGAGACACAGCTGTCATAAAAATATGGGTTGACATAATACAAAAATGATATCATGAAAAATACAACAAGTCTATCGTCACAAAGTGAGTGAGAGTGGCACAGTACCCTGATTATTATGAAAAATGTATGAGCGAATTGAAATAATTATTTTACATATTCAACAAACATAAATCAAACGGAATGCTCGTTGTAGATCGATTTTTTGTTCCGTTTCCCGTTTGAGAACATCGAGAAATATATTCTCCAGATTTTACATTTTGGAGGAGTGAAATACCATTGGAAAAAAAAATATGTATATATATATATATAAACGTATGCAATAAAATCGTCTATATTTATTGCAATAATTAAACGAAATTTACGGAGCAAGTTCTGAACAAACCACAATCCTCACATCTCTGTGCAACCTCTTCATTTCCATCTCTGGATAATCCGGATATAATTTAATAGCAGCTTCTGGTTTTGTTGGTCGTGGTCTGAATCCGGAGCATTGTTCTATGAAACAATATATACTGATAAATTATTTTCTTGGAATAATAATTATTTTTATTTGAAACTTATATTATAATATACTTATTTAAACTCGTGTTATAATATACGAGTATTATAAATCATTGAATATAAATTAATTATAATTTAATAAATAGGTTATATAATTTATGTAACTAATGTTAAAATGGTCTTGGTTACATGGTTTTATTAAATCACAGAAAAGTTTTGTGGATACAAAAATATTAGGATATAACACGATTGTACGAATTGAAGGGAGTAAATATAATTTGGATGAAACAAAATCTTTAAAAGCCAGTCCATTCCGCTAAGTAATTAATACTTAGGTAATAAAGTACAATTTTGTTAAAATAGTACTACAATATACATCATAAATTATTACAATTATATCATTTGCATTTTTTTAAAAATTAAATAGTGATAACTGTACTAATCGTATCCATTAATATAATTATTTCCTATTTATACAAATTATTTTCTACTCCGCATTTCTTCATTTTTATCATGCATATTCAGTTTTTACCTCGGTCAGCATTAGTCACCCGACCTTAATTTTTTGTTGAAAGTAATTAAAAAGTTTAGCCCTTCGCTAGAGTTTTAATTTTAGGTTGAGTTCCCACCTGTCCATTGAATGGAAGCGCGGTACATCTCACCGCTGGCTATTTAGTACTAAATCTATCTTCTCATACGTTAAACCTATTCTTTTTAACATATATATTTAGATTATATATTATTTATTTACTAAGCATACTTTATCTTAAATACATTTTTTATAAAATTTAAAAAAAAAGGCTCTTGAAAACAAATTCATCAACATGATTTGTAAATATCCTTACATTATTTTCATCCATTCATTCTTAGTTTAAAAAGTTTTCATTTGAGTATTTAAAACTTTAAACCAGTTAGGGTAATCATCGAACTGTATAAAAGGTTTTAAAATATTTTTGTTTATTTTTTGAAGTTTTGGGATTACACAAAGACTGAAATATGTGTCTAATTAGGTGTAGTTAAATAACAATAATGAGGTCACCTGTGGTCTAGTGGTTGGCTTAACAAATACTAATTAATACCCAAGATCGCGGGTTCGAAGCCAGGCTGGTGGCCTTTCTTTTGTTGAAGGGAGTAAAAATACATGGTTATGTCGTCCTTTGGAAGGGACGTAAAATAAGGGTCCCGAGCCTCTACGATGTCAGGTACTCGTTAAAGACCTCTGTTTTTACTTCACCTGGATAGGAAAAGTGTAGGATTCCAACTGTCGCATCGTCCGAAGAGCCATAGCAGAATGAAGTGTCGTTAAATGATTAAGCCACCAATAACAATAATGCTATTGTTTTCTCAGATATTTTTTTAAAATTTCGATAGAACTTATTACGCAATAATATAATATTGTTAAATTTTAAATAATTCAAAGAAGAAATATGTGCAACGTTGAAAATGGTAGGGGGCTGTAATCAATAAATTTTATATAGATAATTATAACATTTTATTCTTGCCAACGTTTTTCAGGACTGAGAATAAAACAAAACAGAATAATAAGAATTAGTTGTCCAACTAGATTTAATAATTTAAACGTATTTAATTGTGCCAACGTTCCGGCCAAATTTTTAGGCTATTATCAGATTTCGGAATAAAAAAAAACAAATATAATAACCATAATTAATTAGTTTCCCAACAAGATGTTGTTAGTATTGTCTATTGTAAATACTAATAATAATTCATCTTATTTAATTATTTACAATAGTAACTATTTAACTATTCTTATTTAATGCTTGAAGACCTGGGATTACACGAATAATGAATTAGGTTTCCAACTAGATGTTGTTAAATATTGTCATTATCTTATTTTACTTGTGCCAAAGTTTCGGTCTAATTTTTAGCCCATCATCAAGGCAGGGAAAAAAATAATTATCGTTTTTCTGCTTTGTTTTATTCTCAGCCCCGATGATTAGCTAAATTGTGTAAAATTTACTGACCGACGATTGTCAACATTTCTCACCATATGACCAGTTTACTATTTCTTCGTCAATAACAAACTTTTGTATTTTTATTAGATCATTCAGGAATTTTTCTTCGGAACTTCACTTCCAACAATCTGATTACTGTGCACCTGGCAATCTCTAACAGCATTGTAGTTCGTTTATTGCCATTAAAAGTTTTTCATACTCGATAAGACTTTAGCTATGACCACAAAAGGTGGCCGAAGTATGGGCCTTGACGAAGTTGGGCGATCAGTATTGCCGAGAACTTTCCCAAAGTTGGAATCAGATAACCCTTGTTGCTTCTACTTTGATAAATTAAGTCTTCGCCCTTCCCGATAGTTGTCATGATTACATTAAGAAAGTCTTGTCTAAGATAAATGGGGTATTTTTTATAAAATAAAAATCATTAATAAACACTTATTTTTTAAAGCCCTTATTATTACTAAATGGAGTTTCTTAATAATATGTAATATTCATGTCACTTGTCATAATTACATTAGGAAATTTGTAACTAGGATCAATTCCATATTCTTATATAACTAAAATTTATTAATAAACATTTATTTTTTAATCACTCATTACTAATAAATGCAAATTCTTATGAAATATAACATGAAGGTAACGTAATACTTCATTATATTAATATATTAATAAATGTTTTGTTTAGTTTAATATTTTTAATTAAGTCCTTAATGTTAGCGAGAATGATATGAATTCCTTTATTTACATTGTCGTTTAATATTTTAAAAATTAGTTCAGAAATCAGAATTATTTTAGACTATTGGTTGGCCGTATGAACTATATGGGACAGAAAATTTTCGGGATGGAGATGAAAATAAATTCTCAAACAGATAAATCATTATAAATCTGTTTCTTACCACGGCATTGCCCTTCGTCAGAGCTCTATTAACAAGATACAGTAAATTATTTATTTATCTTAAAATGATTTAGATCAAATAAAAAACTGAAAAATATTTAATAAAATAAAAATAATAATTTAAATAATTTATTTAAATGTTATTTATTTTTCCTATCTAGGCGTTGATGACGTGTAGGTTTTACGCCTTTAAATACCATTTAACAATAATGAGGTACAAAAAAAAGTGAAAATATTTTCAATGAAATAAAAAGATACAAACCAATTAAAATGTTATAAATGCAATAAACATAGCACAAAACAATAATAACTGGATATATATTAATAAAACTAATGATTAAAATGAAATGAAAAAAATATTTAGGTGAAAATAAATAATAAAGCTTGTATTTAAATCAATCTTAGTAGTAAATATAATTTTTATATTCATATTTTTACCTTAGAATTTGTGCTCAAGATAGAGAAGAATAAAAGGAGATCCTTGAAGCAGCCAAGATCCAATGATGGATTGTAGCACCTAAATATATATATATATCTGCGACGACTGCTCTTCTTATATTTCTTGGATTAACTCTGTGAGGTACATCAAAGTCCTCTGTAATTCATTATAATTTTTGAAAGGTTAGCAAGTTATTTTATTTGTTGTACTTTATTTATTACAATAGTTTAGTTTAAATTTTGCATGACGTAATGAAATTTTAGGAGATCGCTGTCAAAGAGGATTGCATCTCGCTTAAGATGGAGTATAAGTTGTTGCCGTAAAAAAAACAAAAAAACTATACCACTACAACCAGTGAACGGGTCTGGGGTTCAGTACATGGTGGAGACTGTACTGTTTCATAGACAACGGTTCTGCATGGAGGTGACATGTCCTAAATCACGCTAAACCGCCAGATTTCCCCCCTTATTTAGGGTACCCTATTTTTATAATATTTTATAGAGGCTGGGTGAGCCCCAGGAGGGTCCTAGAGCCCATATGTCCATCTCCAGACTAAATAAACAGACTAAATAAAAGTAACTGCCTGAAGACGGATTTGAACCGGGATTTCTGGCAAGGCAACTCAGTGTTCTACCACTGAGCCACTCCGCTCCCTGTTGTTGCCGTAAATTTTATCAAATGTCCACACGTGTTTTTGTCTCCTGCCTTAAGTATTCTGCTGTGCTGGTTCGTTTCCAATTCAACTGCAGATTCTGTTCAATGAAGAACTACCCTTGTCCTTCACTAAGTTCCTTCCAGTTTCAAGGGGCTCCATATCTGTTACAGGATATATACGGTTCTTCCAAGTTTGTGGGACGAACAATCCTAGGACGATACGTCTTGAGGCGAACGCGCCTTTATCTGGACCGAACCGAACAAAGGGCAAAGCTTAGGGTAGACAAAGTAGTCCCGAAAGTTGTCCTATCCGTTACGGCCACATGAGCGCTCCCGGGGCCAGCTTCTATTTGTCTCCTTTATCGTTACGATAAGGTCCAAGTAAAAATCATTAGGGTGCTCCTCAACTTAGGGGCGGTCGGACTCTTTATCTCCATTATACGCCCCATCTGAAAGGTATCCTACCGTTTTTACTTGTTGGAGGAGCCTTTAAGATTTATCTTCTAACTTGTAGCGATATACTTTCATTGGTTTTTATTTAAGAAAGAATAAAATATACACCTAATCATTGTAGGCACTTTTTTTTCCATTTAATGAAATAGGATGTAACAATCACATTCGAATGCGACGCAGGTGCCTACCCACGCATCACTAATGCTCCTATTCTCCATTGTATTACTAATGAAGACATAGGCTCAATTTGCTTTCAATAACATGCTCACCAATTGCAATCACCACTACTGATAGATGACATTTCGTGGTTCCTTCAATCTACTGAGATACCTACCACGTCTTTCAGAATATTATTGGCAATTATTTAATTTTATTTAGATAACAAGGAAACAATATTAGTAAATGTTGCATTTTTGCTTCAGTAATCATTGAAAATCCATCCTCACTTATCCAGTAACATAAAATATATTCAATTAGCAAATTAGTAATATGAGAAATATTATTTTTAAATTTATTTTAAGAAGCTCAACTCTTTGCTGTATAAGTTTTTGTAAAGGTGAGAGTTAATCGTCTCGTGTGTTGAATCATTCATTTTATAATTGTTAATATAACATAAATAAATTCTGATAAAAAATATTATTGAATTTGCATGATTTTATGCAACGTACATATATATAATAGATATATATTATTATTAAAACGGGAGAGCTCAACAAGCGCCGAGTTGCGATGTCGAAGGTTGCGGGTTTGATTCCGGCTGTGGCAGATAAATTATTTAATGTACGATATGAGGAGCCTCTGGCGGCTCACTTAGCTTCTATAAAGTGAGTATTCTTAATTTTGGGAAGCACTAGACTGAAACGACTGTGCCTAATCTCGGACAATTAACCTCCCTGCCCAATCGTTGTTCTAGAAGCACTGCAATCAACCATGTACTGAACCCGAGACGCTAAATTTAATGGAGTAGATAAAAAAAAAATTCCAATTCAGTCTTGCTAATCGTGTTAGCTAACTTATTCTTATGAATCGACTTTCTTTCTTTTTTTTAATACAGCTACAATATACCAGCTGTATGTTGTACACAGGAAGTTTATTACTAGTTATTGTAATGAGGCTAAGTATGCTATACTGTTAGGCACTATAATGATCTGTAGCCTCTTGAGGCCCTGGTAAGGCCTAGCAGGTCACGCTCAGTGCATATCCTGACCAGAAGCCACCCTCAGCAGTGCGTGCTCCCGAGCCATCCTGCAGTGGAGGCGGTGCAGCGGCTGCTTTATTAAAAGCGCTGACCGGACTAAGGATGGGCGGCCCCATTGTCCCCCGGGGACCGCTGCCTTGGATGGCGTGCGCTGATAAGACCCATCGCATGCCCGCCCCCACTAATGCTCTAATGCACCACTCCCTGATAAGGCTGAACAATGGCGTCGCAATTACATGTTCTTCCTTACAAGTCTCGGACATTGTTAGGATGTTGTCGTAGTCTGCGCTGTTAGGGCTACAGGACCCCCGATTAGATTACCAGCTAAGTCAGCTTAAAACGCGTACAGTGGTGCTTTAAGCCCTCCGGTATCCGAAGCGAGCTTCATTAACTGATGGTTACTATAGAATTATGTACAAAAAAATAATAATATGTTGTGGATGGCATAATTAGAGATTAGTTTCACATTAAATATCCATTTTCATGAGAATAAGTTAGCTAACACGATTAGCAAGACTGAATTGGAATTTTTTTTTTTTATCTACTCCACTTTGCAAATTTAGCGTCTTGGGCTCAGTACATGGCTGATTGTACTGCTTCTAGAATAACGATTGGGCAGGGAACTTATTTGTCTGAGGTCAAGCACAGTAGTTTCAATCATCTAGTGTCTCCCAAAATTAAGGAAAGATTATTTTGTAAAAAACATTATGAAATCAAAACATTTTTATTCAAAAAAATTACATTCATATTCTATACATATTCCGAACATGCTATCAAATTGTCAATCCTAGAAATGAAAAATTCAGGATTTTATGATGAAATAAGTTCTGGAAATGCGTTTTTGAGTTGAGAATGATTTTCAAAAGTTTATCCTTAGTGAACCTACGGCGAAATAGTTGCAACACCATTCCCCGAACTCGGTGGCCAAGTTGTTGCTGCTTGGGCTACCGATTGTTTAACTCATAAAAAAACGATGATTTTATATGGTTCCCATGTTCATATTTGATGTAATACTAAATAATGTTTAAATATTAGTGATAGAAGATATCATATAAAAATAAACAATTAATAACACCTCATTACGATATGTTAACATAAACATAATGAACAATAGAAGTGCACTTATTCGATGTCGAAATAATTAAAATGGACATTTCATTAGAAACATCCCATTATTTATCTACTTTATAGACTTAATCATGTCGACTATTCATGATCTGATTTTCTACTTATTTTTCTATACTAGTACGGTCTTTAACTACTAGAGAAATTTCTTTAGGCGTTATTATGGAATCAATGGACAATGGATATTATACTTTCTTTAGATTAAGAGTTATGTCTTTTCATAGTTTTTTTTAGTTTTTTATTTTATATTTATTATTCTTATGATGGCGATAGTTTTTAAATATTTTTATTTTGAAGAGAAAATATTTGTCCAGGCCAGTATTCGAACCCGGGTCTTCTGCATTATCTAGCGCAGAGCTCTATACCAACTGAGCTACCTGGCCTGCAACACGGCCAGACAGCCTAAAATTGATTAATGTAAATCCATAGCTAGACAATATGATCAAATCCTTGAGGCATTGGTTTTAAGAACACTACAGCTCTAAACCCGATAGATAACGATCCCGCAATTTGAATAATGGGACCATCAATATCAGGCGCCTCATAAACTGGAATCTTAGAGATGCGATAAATCATTTTCGTATATTTTTCATCGTCTTTGAATAAAAAAATAAATTGCCAAGCTACTAGGAATAATATTTCTTCAAGAGTTAATTTTTTAAAGTGTTTTTCACAGTGAATTAAAAATGCTCCTTAATGTAACAATAAAAGCATGTTTCATTTTTTTCGTATTGCAGTTTTCCTTCGAACTGATTCGTGAAAATCCCCACCCCCATCTTAGGGGGGTTCAGTGGGGTTCAGTACATGGTAGAGACTGTATTGTTTCGTGGACATCGGTTGTGCAGGGAGGTGATTTGTCCTCAACCGTCTATTTGAGGACAACACAGAAGATGAAATGACTTTACCATACCCCCCTCATCATTCCTTTCCTGGCGTATAATAAACCGCAATGCCACAGAGCCGGTATACCCTTATCCCTTAAGGCCACCATTTACCTTAAGGCTCCGTTTACAGATACTCAGAGCAAACTTTCAACAAGATTTCTGAAGATGATTGGTGGAGTGATACTTTTAGTTATTTTGTAATCAAATTTGAAACTAAAATATAATTATGGAGTTAACTTCATATATTTATAAATTATACTATAATTTAATATTTTGATCACTATATTTTCTGTCTATGTAACCGTATTATTGTCTTTGACACTTCACTGTATTTCTTAACTGTGATGATGGACTTGATGTTAGGCCAAAACTTTGACACTTAATAAATACTGTTACGGGCTACTGGGTGTAAAATGGACTAAACTATTACTTAATTCAAGAATCTAATATTTATTAACAAATTAGAAAGAATACAATGAGATTATTTAAAACAGTTAAATTATTAAACTAATATCAATTTACAATAACAATATTCTACTAAATGTTATCTAATTTCTAAGATAATATACAAACAATATAAGATATTTCTAATACTAAATAACTAAACTATTTATATATAAATTTGTACAAATACAATAATATTACACTATAGTTTACAATAACAAATTAACACTTACAGTTCGCTAACTTAAGTCCACCGACCGTAAGACTCCAAATATGACAAACTGCCACACAGTTTATTACACTTATTACACGGCCACTAATTGTCACTGTTGCTCACTAAGCACTTATTACAGACTGATACTAATACTAACTAACTCACACACACTGCCACTAATTAACGGCTGCTTATTACTTCACTGCTTATTACTGACTGCCGCGGCCGAAAACGCTGTCCTTTTTATATAGGCAAGGTAGGTCGTGGTGGGGCATTACTCGGAACACGGACGAGGACCACCTAGACCGATCTAGAAGGTTCTACGCCATTCTATAATCCCTTCCGCTTAATCCCATTGTTTGCCTAATCCGCTCTAGGCAGATCAGAAGCCGGTCCTGCTTTCCGCTCTGACCGTAACACTGCCCCCTCCTTAAAAGTGCTCTGCCCCAGAGCATAGTCCGGAGAAATCGGGCGGTCATGAGCTTCCCTCGATGGAGACGCATTTCCTTTCCAGGGGTTGAACGTGCACACCAATATGGCGACTCCAGAGTTGGCGAATATCTGTTCAAGCATGTTCCTGACAACCTTCCACTCCAGGCCGTCATATCCACAGCCCAACTTAGGGATCGCGAGCTTGGTGACACGCAGTCTCAGAAGCTTACTCCGCAGGTCGTCGAGGCTTCGCCGCAGTGCGTCATATGTGGGCTTCTGATCAGTAGCACACTTGGTAACTAAGTAGAACAGGTGTCGTCCTTCGTGCGTATGGTGGAGTGCTTTCCCGACGCGTGGTCCTTGGCGTTCCAGTTCCTCAGTTCCAGCAAACTTCTTCCTGAAGACGGTTGCAATCCCTCGGGAAGTCCTCAGATCTTCGGCTACACAATGGGCCAGAGAATAGTCCGCGGGTAACGAGAAGATATCTCTGTATACTGCCTGAGTTACTCCACGGGAACCTTGTACCTTAGGTTGTGCAACTGATACCTTACTGGCCTCCACGTTGTTGAGGTACCTGACTTGCTGGTCTTTTGTCGGGCCATGGTCTCCTTTGTATGGGGCCAGTCTATTAAAATGGACTACCCTGGGTTTTCCTTTTGGCTGCTTTCTGATCCTATAGATGACGTCGTTTATCCTATTGATGATCTCAAACGGGCCATCCCAGGAGTTCTGAAGTTTAGGTGAGTAGCCTCGCCTTCTTCGAGGATCATGTAGCCAGACCAAATCTCCAGGTTGGAATCCACCTTTCTCTGCCCTGATGTCGTAACGCTCCTTCATTCTGTCACTGGCTCCCTGGATGTTTGCACGAACCTTTTCGTGGATATTATCCATCCGCTTCCGTAGATTCGTGACGTACTCCTCTCCGGCCACTTCCTCATTAGGCTTGAACCCGAATTTCAGATCACAAGGCAAACGAAGTTCTCGGCCGAACACCACATTTGCGGGGGTCTGCCCCGTTGCTTCATGGACTGAACTCCGGTAGGCTAACAAGAACAAGTGAAGATACTGGTCCCAGTCTCGCTGATGCTCGGAGACCACTTTAGACAAATATCGACCCATTGTCCTGTTCATGCGCTCCACCATGCCATCCGATTGAGGGTGAAGAGGTGTCGTCCTGGTTTTCCGTATTCCCAGTGCTTCGCACATCCCGGAGAAGACTGCAGACTCAAAGTTTCTTCCCTGGTCAGCGTGAAGTTCCATGGGTACTCCAAACCGGCTGACGAGCTGCTTCACAAGTACGTCTGCAACCGTGACTGCCTCTTGATTCGGAAGGGCATACGCTTCCACCCACTTAGAAAAATAGTCCATGGCCACGAGAATATATCGGTTGCCTTCGTCTGTCACAGGGAAAGGGCCAGCGATGTCAATCGCTATCCTCTCGAACGGTGCTCCCACGTTGTACTTCTTCATAGGGGCCTTCTTTCTTCTTGTTGGTCCGTTAGAAGCCGCACAAGTCGCACAACGCCTGCACCAGTCCAACACATCGTCCTTAAGGTTTGCCCAGTAAAAGCGTTCACGAACTTTTTCCAATGTACGGTGAACTCCAAGATGGCCGCCAGTTACACCGTCATGTAGTTCCCTAAGCACTTCGGGCACTTTATTCCTTGGAACGATGAGCTGTAGCCTGCGCTGATCTCCTTCCGCGTTCTCCAATGCCCGTTTCAGCAGCCCGTTGTCCACTAAAATGGAGTTCCATTGGGCCCAGTACGTTTTTACATTCTTCGACATTGGAGCAACATCCTGCCAGGCCGGTCTTCCTCGCCCCGATATTTTCCATTCCTTTATTTGTTTTAAGTCCGGGTCCTCGTCCTGTTCCTTTGACACCTCTGCATCTTGCCAACTGTCGATGACAACTGTAGTCCTCAATACCGCTGCCTGCTTCTCCTCTTGTCGAGAACAATGCTTGCAGCCTTCTTCACAAGGTCTTCTTGACAGTGCATCCGCATTCCTGTGGCTCGTTCCAGAACGATGAGCAGATTCAAAGTCATACTCTTGAAGGCGCTCAATCCACCTCGCCACTTGCCCCTCAGGTGACTTGAATCGCAGCAGCCACATTAGAGCCGCGTGGTCCGTTCTCAGCAGGAACCTTCTTCCGTATAGGTATTTATGAAAATGCTCTATGGACTTTACTACTGCCAGAAGCTCTTTCCTTGTGACACAGTAGTTTCGTTCCGGAGCTGAGAGTGCTTTGCTGAAATATCCAATCACCCTTTCTTCTCCGTCTTGGAGCTGAGAGAGGACACTTCCAATGGCGATGTTGCTGGCATCTGTGTCAAGTATGAACTTGCCCTCGGGGCGTGGATAGCTCAGAATAGGAGCACTAATCAATTTGCTCTTCAGCTCCTCGAAGGATGCCTGACACTCGTGATCCCAATGGAAAGTCCTTTTCTCCTCGGTAAGTCTGGTAAGAGGTTTTGCGATGTTAGCGAATCCTTTCACGTACCTCCGGTAATAGGTGCAGAGCCCGAGAAAACTTCTCACCTGGTGCTTATCTCGAGGTACTGGCCAGTCGGTGATCGCTGCTATCTTCTCTGGGTCAACAGCAACTCCGTTGTCTGACACAATATGCCCCAGGTAGTTGACTTGCCTTCGGAAGAGATTACACTTCTTCGGGTTCAACTTTAGGTTCGCTGCACGCAGTCGTTCGAAGACCTTCTCCAGATTCTTCAGATGGTGAGCGAAGGACTTTCCCGGCACAATAATGTCGTCTAGGTAAACCAGGCATACTTCCCAAGAGAGACCTCTTAACACGTTTTCCATCAGCCTCTCGAATGTGGCAGGAGCATTGCAAAGCCCGAACGGCATTACTGTAAACTGCCAGAGCCCAGTGCCAATTGAAAACGCCGTCTTCTCTTTATCTTCAGGTGCCAATCCAACCTGCCAATATCCACTGCGGAGATCCAAAGTAGAGAAGAGTTTACACCCCTCTAGGGTGTCCAGCGTATCGTCAATCCTGGGAAGCGGATAGCTGTCCTTCTTGGTGACATTGTTCAGAAGACGGTAGTCTACGCAGAACCTCGTTGTGCCGTCTTTCTTCTTCACCAATACAACAGGAGACATCCAGGGGCTACTCGAAGGCTCAATGACACTGTCAGCCGCCATCTCCTTTATAATCTCCTCGGCGTCCTCCCGTTTGGCTAACGGCAGCCTCCGCGGAACCTGTCGGATGGGCTTCGCATCCCCAGTGTCAATCTTGTGCTGGACGATATCCGTTCTGCCCCGTGGTCCTGGTCCGATCTCGAAGACGTCATGCCATCGGGTAATCATGTTTTTCACCTCCTCGCTCTGTTCAGGTGAAAGGTCGCGGCATGACTCGTTAACAAATCCTTTTAGTTCTTCTGGCAGTCCTCGGAGCTCGGTGGGACGACGTTGCAGCTGACGAACCACTGAGGTAGCGGTTGTACACTCCCCGACCGGTGTTCCTTTCTTCAGCGTTACCGGGAAGCTGTTCAGGTTCATTAGCCGAATTGGAGTGGTGCGTCCTACCTTGGTGAGAGACCTAGCGACCAGTACGCCGCGTCCGATCTCTTGTTCTTGGTGCCTTCCGGGTTCAACTAGTACACATTGACCCTCCGGTAGATGTCCTTCGACCGTCCCATGTGTCACGATTTGGCTCTGTGCAGGTAAAGTGGTGTCTTCTGGTAGCAGAACTCGTGCGCTGAAGTCCTTCTCCTGCCGAAGTATGACTTCCTCGTCTCCCAGCGTCATCACACCTCTCGACATATCCAGTTTGATCCCGTATGTGATCATGAAGTCCATGCCCAATATGACATCTTCATCAATCTCTGCCACGAGAGCGCGGTGCTTCAGATGTTGACCCCCGATGATGAAGGTGGCAACTGTCTCCCCGTAGACCTTGGCTGGCTGTCCCGTGGCAGTCCGTAAAGCCCAAGTTGTTGGCAAGATCTTCTCAGCTGGAAGTGCTTTCGAGTTCAAGATAGTCATGGTTGCGCCGGTATCTATTAGCAGACTTTGCAGCTGCCCGTTCACCATCCCATCAACGTAGAAACTGTTCGTTCTGCTTCCTATTGACGCAACTCTGATGGTCTTCCTGGGGCCTTTGACGTTACGGGTTGACAGTTGCCCCTTCCCATCAACCCTACTTAGTTTTCCTGTGGCTTTTCTTGCTTCTTCGATGGACACTTGCTTCTAGGGTGTCCAAGTTGGCCGCAGCTCCAACAGCGTATCTCCTTCTTACGGGTCCTGAGAGCCTCCAAAACTTTAGTTACTATGTCTTCGATGCTAGGGACCACATTAGGCTCCGCCTCTGCTGCTCTAACTCGCGCATGGCCCCGTACGGACTGTCTAACAGCCTCGAACTCCATGGCCTGGGATAATGCGTCTCCCAAAGTTTTCGGGCGGGCGAGCTTCACTGCTTGCTGTGTCTCTGGGTCCCGAAGTCCATCCAGGAATTTGTCGACAGCCAAGCTTTCGTAGACATCGTCAGTGACCGATGGGTAGGCGTTCCTCACCAGCCGGGCAATATCCGCTTCAAATTCCTGCAAAGTCTCGTTGGTCTTCTGGACCCTGCTTCTCAGCTGTGAGCGATACAGCTGGTCCATGTGGCGGTGGCCGAAACGCATCTCCAGTCTTCTCATCAGCTCCCCGTAGTTGGACCGCTCCGACATGGGCATCCCCTGCAGCACTCCCAAAGCTTCTCCACGCAAGGCCAGGCACAATGCTGAAGCTTGGGTCTCCTGCGACCACCCGTGGATCGAAGCCGCTGTCTCGAAGAGAGTCATGTAGTCTTCCCACGGCGTCTTCCCGTCGAATACTGGAATGGTGTTGTGAGTTGGTGGCGCCCCAGCATAGGCGGGTAGAATGCTATTACGATGGCTGCCCTCGGATGAACGGTCGGTGTCGTTCGTCGGTGGGTTGCTCTTACGTCCCTCGAGAGTTTCCATTCTTAGCCTAATTTCGTTCACTTTTTCTCCTAGCCTAGATTCTATATCAGCTACTTTATTATTTACATCGGCTAACTTATTATCTACACTAGCTAACTTATTATCTACATTTTCCATTAACTTAGTCTCTAATGTGCCTAACTTAGACTCTAATGTATCCATTAAATCGTTTTTTACAGTACCTAGCTCATTTTTAACATTGCTTAATTCATTACCTAGCTTATTTTCTACATTGCCTAGTTCATTTTTAACACTGCTTAACTCAGTACCTAGCTCATTTTTAACATTGCTTAATTCATTACCTAGCTTATTTTCTACATTGCCTAGTTCATTTTTAACACTGCTTAACTCAGTACCTAGCTCATTTTTAACAGTGCTTAATTCATTTTTAAAAGTTGCAGACAACTTGCTTAAATCAGTTTCAAACAGAACGTCATCTGGATTTTCCCCCAACTCTACAAAAAATTGACGCAAGCGATGTTGCAGCACACTTTTATTTCCGGAAGAATCCAGATCACGTTCTTCTAATTCCCGTTTTAAATCTGCAACTTTTAAATCCATTAATTTAAGACTTTGAGAAGCCATTTTTCATACAGTAGCCCAATAATTACAAAATAATAACAATTACACAAAATATCCCACTTCTGACACCAATTTGTTACGGGCTACTGGGTGTAAAATGGACTAAACTATTACTTAATTCAAGAATCTAATATTTATTAACAAATTAGAAAGAATACAATGAGATTATTTAAAACAGTTAAATTATTAAACTAATATCAATTTACAATAACAATATTCTACTAAATGTTATCTAATTTCTAAGATAATATACAAACAATATAAGATATTTCTAATACTAAATAACTAAACTATTTATATATAAATTTGTACAAATACAATAATATTACACTATAGTTTACAATAACAAATTAACACTTACAGTTCGCTAACTTAAGTCCACCGACCGTAAGACTCCAAATATGACAAACTGCCACACAGTTTATTACACTTATTACACGGCCACTAATTGTCACTGTTGCTCACTAAGCACTTATTACAGACTGATACTAATACTAACTAACTCACACACACTGCCACTAATTAACGGCTGCTTATTACTTCACTGCTTATTACTGACTGCCGCGGCCGAAAACGCTGTCCTTTTTATATAGGCAAGGTAGGTCGTGGTGGGGCATTACTCGGAACACGGACGAGGACCACCTAGACCGATCTAGAAGGTTCTACGCCATTCTATAATCCCTTCCGCTTAATCCCATTGTTTGCCTAATCCGCTCTAGGCAGATCAGAAGCCGGTCCTGCTTTCCGCTCTGACCGTAACAATACGTTTGGCTCATTTGTGTACAATTCTTTGACCGCACCCCCGGTCGATTTTTAGATTATTCAGATATATCCGGGATCAATAAGAATCTAAAATGGTTCAGATATTATTTTTTAAACTTATTGGAATGTGGTTTGTGGTGTGCTTTTAAAACATTGATGAAGATAAATGACTATTTTAACGAATTTGTATTTTTTCCAGGCAGCAAATAAATTATTACTAGTTTCAAATATTAATTTACTTCATATAATTTTGCCGTTAACGTATTATAAAGCATTTTTAGATAGCCTTTCCAGATAATCATAATACAAATCATCATTATGTCATAACCAAACATTTTTTAAATTTTTAATGAGAGAGATGTGTGCTCTCATCACCTCCGATAATTCTTATAATAATTATAATATGAGTATGATTATTGATTATTTTTCGGTGAATTGTTGATTAAATGCACAATATAATACACCAACTGTATTTGTACATGACGTTTCATGGAACTGGCAGGTTAATTAAACAAACCCTCTTTCAAGCGGTGAAGATTACTTTGCTTTCTCCGAATTCCCTTTGTTGCCATTTCAGTCTCCATTGGGCTTTCTCATTAAATTTGACAGAAATTGCATTTACGTTTCTTTAAATGGTTTTTATTCCATTTCAATGAGAAATTAGTCCTTTCAATAAATCGGCTCATGCTTCAGTGATTTATTATTCCCCAGTGTCATAAGCGTGAAGTGCATTTTTTTGCAAAATCTATACTCGTATATTCTAAAATTATGTCCTTTCTCAGTAAAGTCTTATCGACCCCCCATCTTATTTAGTTAGCTATGGCAACACGTGCATCAATATTATTAATTAGATAATTAAAACAATTAAGAACAGGGTGGAAAGCATAATAATAAACGCCAAAACAATGCAAGCTATTAGTTTAGTTTTAGTACAGTATGAAATACATCGCAAACATATTAAAGTGCTTATTATATCTTTGTTGGGTACTCCCACTGGATAGTTTCTGTACTTGTCTTTATTCATACCAGTAGGGAAACCCACGAGTAGGGACCGCGAGGCATGGCTGCGTTGGGTCCAGGCTCCTCGACGCTAGGGACTTAAAGGCGTATGAGGTAGTCAAAGAACAAGAAGAAGGTGCTTGAATTCGTATTTAATATTCATTGTCTTCAAAAAGCCAGTTACAATATTTATTATCTCTTTTAGGGGGTTTATATATTAAAAAGACACTGATTTTTGTTTATCGAATTTTATAAAATAGTTATCATCAAATAGAAGTTTGATTTTCGTATTTAGTAACTCACTAACATGCCATATTAATTTACTAAAATTATTTTATTTGTAATCACTCAATTCATATTTTTTCTTATATTTTATAAAAATATGTTTGTCCATTATGGTAAAATTCTTGATTAATATTCAGTACTTTCAGGTAAAGTTTTATAATATTTATTTTCTACTATAGGTGATTCATCAATTGTGTTTTTACAAGAAATTTTTTGTTAACTATCAAAAAGTTATTAATTATGTATTAAGATTAATTTTAGTTATCCGTAATATATCCCATATTAATTTATATAATTATTTATGCTTTAATTATCCAATTTATATATTTGATTTATTTAAGTTGAGTACTGCCACTGGGTAGTTTCTCTACTTGTCTTTCGTGCTAATATGTACCAATCATTATATCTACATGCTGTGTTATTTTAGTACAGTTTTAAATTTCATTAAATAAATTTTTTTTTTTTAAATGTATGTGATTGTGAAACTATCATTAACGTGATTTATGAAACTGTTATAGATTTTATATATATTTATTATTCATCTACGAGAAATACGCTTTTGGGTAAAAACTAAATAACTCAAAAATATATAATGATTTGAGAATTAGAAAACTGTTATTCTATTGCTTGCATTTTCAAGTAATGAAAAAGGAACCCAAATAATTTATTACTTTTTCTGAATTAAATAAATTTGAAAAGAAGTCGAAATTTCAGTTGATGTCTATTTCGCCGCCTAGTTCCATATTCCGTTCAAGTAGTAAATAGAATTTGATCTTTTAACCCCGGACCTACCAATCATCCCTAGACGTTTACGATGCCAGCAACCACATTGCCCTCTTAAAAAATGACCCCTTTTAAAAAATAAAAGCACGAGGACCTCTTACCGTAACTCATAACTGACCTGTCCTTCCTTTCCTCCAAAGAGCTGTAAGGGAAGAAAAAAGTTCCAAAGTCATTTTTTTTTTTTTTTTTTAATTTAATTTATTGATATTTACAACTGTATAATAAAAAAAAATACATCCAGTAAATAGGCTATGTGATACAAAATGACATGAGTAATGGCAAGTTGAGAAACTACCCACTGGTAGTACTCAAATCACTAGTTCAACTAAGAAGATCTTCTTTTAAAAGTCATTTTAAAATTCCACTTACATCCGGCTTAATGCCCTTCCTAAAGCGCTTGCCCATTACCTGAGTAAGTTCCATTTGTCTGAGAGCATGTTTAAAGAGGTTATCTTTTACTTCTACGTTGCTTTTCTCCTGTTCTAATAGCCAGTTTAAGCTTCAATTTCATTCGTTTCATTGTTCATCTAATTTACTATAACCCTTCCTAAGAACATATTGGTAGAATAGGTTACAATAAAATGTTTTACTAATTGCAACTTACTAATTGTCAGATGACTATTATAGATGTATTTACATTCTGAGATGTAATAACTTTTGATTAGCAGAAAGACTTAACGGTGGGGTAATTTATTATAATTTTATTTTAAGCATAACAACATTGTTTCAAAGCAGTAAGACAATATTTAAAAAATCCTTTATTAATAAACTGGCCTTAGGAGGGAGAGAGGGACGTGAGAGAACTCGGGGTTCCGGATGCTTATGGGTGGAAATGCCAAGAGAATAACATTAGACAAGAGATGGCTTTTGAGACGAGAACAAAACAGACGATCAAAGTAGGAGAACAGAGCATTTGAAGAAATACGCGGAACAAGAACTAATGATTGATCAGAAGTACCCCAAAGTTGGGTGAAACTGATCGAAAACAAAATTAGCCCATGATAGGTCTCGAAGCTCAGTACACGGTAGAGACTGTACAGTTTATAAGCCTGTGATTGTGTAGGTTTTTTTTTTTGGTCAAGATCGAGGGTGATCTCCATTTTTGGATGAGCCGCCCTAGTAACCGCCAGCTTTTCTCTCCCATAATTATGGGAAATTACTTTCTAGAGGCTGGATGAGCCGCAGAATGGCCTTTAGATCCCATAGGTCCCATGGATAGCTGTTAAATAATTTATCCATCACTGCTGGAGTCGCACGAGGTTTTCAGCATAGCAACTTAACGTACCGAGGTATCCAGCACCTCAAATTTTGAAAAATTAGATTAAAAAATAATAGTAACCTGATTCCAAATAAGGTAAAAAATCACGGTTACAATTTTACTTCATTGTTACAGTATGTAGCAGAAATGTTTACGTAAATGACGTTATAATTAATAAAAATTACAAATTTAATTATAATATCTTTATGTGTTTCTTACATAAATACTGAACATAACATTTTTATTGATGTACACAGTTAATATCTTAATATTCATTTGCATAATAACAATATAAATTATTTATATCATTTAAAACATAATATTTATTTAGCATTATTTACCTCTCAAGCCATTATTTAAATGATTAAATTCGTTACAGGGACGATGGTTTGTTTCGTACATAATTACATGGCATCTTGTTTACTCTGCAGTATCCTACCATCAGTTTCATTATATTTAAAGGGGATGATGTGTTTATGTTCTAAACAATTTAATTCAGCGGGAGTAGAAGTAGTAATAGGGTCTTTCGTCTTTTATGAAAAGGTAATTAATTTTCACCGCCTCCCGAAGTAAGTTAGTGATGCTATGAGATAGAGATTATTCGTCCTCTTCCTAATTCATTTTATTTCAAACTTTTACAAAAGATTTAATTGAATTAAAGAAGCAATCGTTTAATGAGAAAGAAAAATAAGGATGAGAAAATGGATAACATTTGAAAAACGATCTTCATATTCAACAAAAAATGGAATGAATAAATACATTTTCAAATTATCAATGTGACGTTGCATAGGAAAATGTGCTCTAGGTTTCTTGAAGTGGGAACGGGGCAGACTACACAGTGCCGGCAACACACTCCGGTTGTGCGGGTTTAGTATCACCCGCTCCGGATACCTGTCGGCCGTTAGTTTGGGGTTCCGAAAAATTAATCTGTGTGTTTATGAAGTAAGTATAAGTACTTCAGGCTTAGCCAGTGATTTTTTTTAATTTTCAATAGCAAATTACTAAATTAAGAATACTGTCAGTATTTAGAAAGCAAAAACCAAGGTTCTTATTGTTTAGTCAGTTCTGTCTCTATGTAGCATTAGTTATTAATGCAATAAAAACACTCACTAAGTAACGCATGTGAAAAAAACACAATTTTCGTTTTCGTCTTATACTTGTAAGAGTTGCTTTAGGATTGATAATTGATATAAAATTCATATAGAGATCTATCAGTCGCAAAAACAATGTAAAAGGAATGTCATTGGTTTGACTATAGGCATTAATTTTTATTGAACCTTGGAACTGCTTTTTTTCAATTCTCCCCAAAAGTTGTTATTTTCCCATTCGAAATGGCAGGGACGATATATGTAGATGCACATTTATTTATCCACAGAGTGTCCCTTGAGTAAATGGCTATCATGTGATTAAGGATACTGTTTCAAAAATGCCTTTACTCCCTCCTAAAAACACTTTTTTACCGTAATCAGTTTTTGAGATATGATATTTTAAATGGTTTTAAAATTCTTCTTTGAGAATGCGAACACTTTGCTTTCGTTTTAAAAGGTTTTTCGTGTTAATTCAACAATTTGACTTTTTAATCGTATATTGGTTTCCATTTTAAGTAGTGGTAGCTATGGTGGTAAATATAAACATGATAAAACATTAATACCCTTCTTTTAATTTTTAAGTATTTTATGATAAACAAAGGAGAATTTGTTGTTTTAGTTTTGGAAAATATAATAAAGAGTTATGAAAGGAAAATTACAGAATCGAAACTCGGAGTTTTCCGCCATTTTTAGTTTATTACTTTTCTTTCCGCTAAGTTCCAGGTAAGTTCCTCCCTTGAGTAACTTTGGCAACTTTATACCTTCTTGATAAATTTAGATTTTCCTCCTATCTCCCGTTTAATATAATATAGGATATTTATTTAGGATCTCTGCTTATTTAATTCCTTATTTGCTCATTTATAACGACTCATATTCATATAAATATATTTCAACAAATAAAAATTGATATTGTTATAATGAATAAGAAACATTACAACTCTCGTACCATAAGCTCTCGTTTACCAACAATATTAGCTTTATTCCATAAAGTTATAACTGATAATAAAGAAATAGCATTTTACATAATTTATTAATGTTGATGTATTAAAAAAATAAAATAAAGTAATGCCTAAATTCGATATTTTAGTTTTAGTAAGAGGAGAGGCTTTATTTAAATAAATTATATTTAACCAGCTGCAATAATTTTAGATAGTTATTTTTAAATGATATTCTATAATTATCGATATTTTAGGTTTTTAGTATTTCTTTTTATTGATGGACATTAATATATATTTTTGATTTGATATTTTATTTTTTATCAATCTAAACATTTTCTAAAAAAATATTTTTTGAAGTTATAATTGTTTTAATTATTTTACAGCATACTCTCTTTCTTTAACTTGTATCACTCTTTCTTTTTAATATACATAGCCAAAAACAACTTAGTCTTGCGTTTCCAGGTCATATTATGGGAGCTAAAGGTAAAAATTCAAAGTGCCTATTATTATGACCTCTTAGATATTATTTAAAGCGGTTCGTGTTCCTGTTAAGCTAGTTAATATCCACCTAATATTTATCGACCAAGAAATGTCAGTGAGAAGTTTGTGCTTTTTAGAAGTAATATGCGTTTATTTAAATTAAGTTGAAGTAGCACTAATTTTTACAAAAGGATCTGGAACTGATTAAGAAGCCTACTTAGAAGCTTGAAAAAAAAATAATAAAGATTTCTCAATCGGTCAAATTATCATTATTTCAGTAATATATCATCACAACGTTATTGTTGTGAGCCTTTTCCTTTTTTTATTATTGAATTTATCCAGGAATCGTTAGCTTATATATAAAGACACTTAAACTAACATACAATTGTTGCCTTTATAAGCACAATGTTCGTTTCAACAAATTATTATCAGACACTGTTTTAAGATCATCATTTCACGTTATTATAAACATTTACCTTTTTTTATCATTGAATTTGTACAGGAATCGTTAGGTTATATATAAATGCAGCGGAGTGGCTCAGTACTGAGTTGCCATCCCGGAAATCCTGGTTCAAATCCCGCTGCAGGCCCTGACTTTTGTTTAGTCTGTTTGCGGCGGGAGATGGATCATATAGGATCTAGGACACTCCTGGGGCCCACCCAGCCTCTATGAAATATTATAAAAATAGTGTACCCAAGATAAGGGGGGGGGGGAAATCTGGCGGTTGAGCGTGACCTACGACAAGTCACCTCCTTGCAGAAACGTTGTCCATGAAACAGTACGGTCTCTACCATGTACTGAACCCCAGACTCGTTCATGCGTTGTAGTGGGAACAGTTTTTGGTTTTTTTAAAGTATAAATTCACTTAAACTGAAAGACAATTATTGCCTTTATGACCACAATGTTTTTTTTTAATTGATATTAGCTACGCTTAAAAGATGATCATTAGACAATTTGTCTGGCGTGAGGGCGAACAATTCTCTCCGACAACTCTTCGCTCTAGCCTACTTTGAGTAATTACAAAAACAGAATTTTCATTCACGCTTTTTCCGCTAGTTATCATTCAAAGCATTTCATTTCCTAAAACGTGTGCTACAATCGGATAGTGCCCTAACTAGCGTTCTTAAGGCCATTGTTGGGCAAAATACAAAAAAACCTTCTAACATTATTTTGGACTATAACTGGTCTGGTGTTCTTCTTTCCTAATGTTTACGTTTATGCCAACTTCGCTAATCCCGTTGATATAAATATATGTATTCATCTTTTAAACTCAGATATCGGTTTTTACAGATCCACCTAAGTGGCTAAATTATCGAATCCAATTCTATTACTAATTTATATAAATAGGCATTCCTTGTTTGTAATTAAATTTGGTACCTAGGTAAGTATTGTTGTTTTCAAGTTGTTATTGTTTCATACTCTTATAACTATATTTTTATGGAGAAGAAAATGGTCCGGGATAGATGTAAGGACATAGTTCATTAAATAGTCAAACTAGTTTTTATAAACCTCGTATCTATTATCAAATCTAGCCTATTATATCCAATTCTATTGAAAATAAATATAAATATTGTATATATTCTTTATTTATAATTACTGTTTGTGCCTAAACATATATTGTATATAATAGTGCCCTGCTTTTCAAATTGTTATTGCTTCATACTCTTTTTTAATATGGAGAAGAATTTTTCTCCTCCATATTTATACAGTCAACTAATAACTATTGAAGATATGTTTTTTAATTTATTAATCTCTCCTTATGTGTTCTACGCTTATTATTATTTATTGGTTTTCTCTTTGTTCCCTAGTTTTTTTTTCCATTCTAATAATCTAAATTTATCTTACTCTCAGCATTTCTTTTCATAGTTATCATTTTTGTTCATAAATTCTGTTCTTCCTGCAATGTTTGATATAGTTATTTTCTGTTTCTTTCTCAGCCCTGAGGATGACCGATAAACGTTGGGACATTAAAATAAGTTTTGCTCCTTTTTTTATTATCTTTGACTGCAGCCCTGACCAATTCAGGTATTAAAGGTTAATACTCTTATGATGTTTGTCGTTTCTTCTTCTTATTTTGCATCACCCTTTAGTGCCTTTCAGCGTAGGGGAGCGTTCCAATGTTCCCTGATACAAGATTTCTGGATTGACGTATATTCTTGTTACTTTTTTTACACAAACGGTCGACGTATTCGAGTTACGATATTCTCTGCTGCCAAGGGGTCTTCTACCATCGGGGACATAGTCAATAGACTTGAATGCATCCCTGTGATCCTCCATTTTGACGACATGTGCAAACCATTTAAGCTGCTTTCAAGAGTCTCAAGGACATCCTTCACCGGGGGAAGGATCCTTTCTTGTTTCAAGGATATTCATTCATATTTATTACTGTACTTTATTAAATAAAGAATTTATTTTAGTTATCGGTAGTCAACACTAACGATACTTACAGGTCGCTTTAAATATCTTATATCACCATAAATAAATCACTTTTTAACTTTTGATACTCCTCAAGGTAGTATCCTTGGCCTAATCCTTTATACAGTTTATACAGCTGACATCCCAACTCATCCTAATACTGTTCTTACCACGTATGCTGATGATACATGTGTATTATCAGTCAACACTAATCCAGTTATTGTATCCCAAAGCCTCCAATCCCATATCACTGATCTTGAAGAATGGTGCCAAAACTAGAGAATTAAAATAAATTCTCAAAAATCCCATCAAATCACTTTTACCTTACGTCGTAAACCAATGACTTCCTGCCCTTCAGTATCCTTTAATAATATCCAACTTGTGCCTGTAGAACAGATCCGTTACTTAGGGTTGCATCTCGTCAAACGATTAACCTGGAATCCTCATACAAGACTGAAAAGACAAGAAACCGCTCGACGTTTCAGGCTACTTCAACACTTACTAGACAAACGCTCTAAGCTCCCAATTAATTACAAAAGACTCATCTACATGACCATCATACGGCCTATTTGGACCTACGGAGTAGAGCTTTGGGGCTCCTCTAAGCCATCGAATTCCTCTCGTAACCAATCCCTACAATCCAAAATCCTTCGTAAAATCCTTAATGCTCCTTATTTTGTTAAGAATAAAGTCATCCATAACGACCTTAATGTCCCATTTGTTGCTGATTTGGCCCGAACCCGGTATCTATCCTTTTATAACAAACTTCATTTCCACTCAAACCCTCTAGTTTTAAACCTAGCTTCCTCTCCAATTCCCAATAATCCTCCGAGGCGTCTGAGAAGAAGATGGCCACGTGACCTTCTTAGTTGAACATGCGATCAGCATGCAACCAGTGGGTAGTTTCTCTACTTGTCATTATATCATTTCATTATGTATCACTCAGCCAATTTACTTGTTATATTATTGTAATATAGTTGTAAATATCAATAAATAAATAATTAAAAAAAAAACTTTGATACAGCTACTCACTCGTACTATTCTCTGACACGCTAAAAGCTTTTCTTTCTTTTCTTTTTTTTTTTTTTTTTTTTTAGAATTCCCTTTTATACGTCAGACTTCAAGTCCTATATACGGTTCTGCCTCACTGGGGGACATATACCGCTGGGGAATGGGGAAAAAAGAGGTAGTAAAAAAAGTTGGGTTGGCAAAACGAGGAAAAAAGATAAATTAGTTTTTCAGGTGAAAGAACCTTATTGATTCGAGAGAGTCCATGTCCCTTACTCCTTCAACTTTCTTCTGCCTCGAAATCATTCATCTTGGGACTTGGGGGGGGGGGGGCGCACGAATAAAAAGTATCTCAGAGAAACAAATTATAGCTTTGCCGGAAAAGAAATGTTGGGATTTGATGGCTTTTATTCAATACATCTTCGGCGAAAGGAGGGTTCATTTTGATTATAATCGAAATCCTCCCTCCTTTTATTTTCGGCTCCGGGATTATTATAAACCTTTTATTATTTCCAGTTCTTTCTTTTATCCCATAATTGATACTAACAGCGCTGATTACAATTCATTTATTCATTTTTATTACTTTTTTAATTTAACGATTTTATACAAATTCAGTTGATTTGTTTCTAAAAGTCCTGTTGTTGCTATGCTCCTCCTGTTGTTGCTAAAAGTCCTGTTGTTGCTATGCTCTCCTCCGCGCCCACCGCCTCTTCTTAGGTCGTCATCTTTTCCTCCTTTTTTTCTTTTCTTTTATTTTTTATGATATCTTGAACTAATTTTAAATACAGCTCTGTAAATCCAGCCCGGAAGCAATCGTTTTGATTATAATTAAACCAACCTTAGAAGGTCAATGGAGCCAACCGAAAAAAAACTAAACATGGGTTTATTACGTTGGCCCATTTAATAATACAAACTAACGCATTCATGGCAAAAAAATTGTATCCCTTGCCCTAAAAACAACTAGCTTATCTGAATATAATAACTTAGTCGAGAGATGCTCTCGACATTTAATTTCCTTTCCCACATTAAATCCGACACTGAAGAATGTCATTAAATTAATTATTTAAACGCCGTAAATCGACATTGGTAAGGCCCAGCTAATGTTACAATATACAAAAAAAAGTGTATTACTTCAGTCCATTAAGACCCTTGGATTCAGTACCTTGTAGATACTGTACTAGTTCTTGGACAATGTTGTACAAAGAGGTTATTTTTCCGAGAATTTCCGAGATTTTCCCTACCATGTTCCACGGATCCCAAAGAGTTAACAGATTAAATAATCTATCTCCGCAGCCATACTTGAATCCAGAATTTTCGGCGTAGGAATTCAGTTTTCTACACCCACTGCGCTACCCCGCTCCCTAACTAATATCAATTGGGTTATATATTCTTCAAAATGTTGCGCCTAAAATTTCAAAGAGACAAACTCGTAGCATTAACTTGCCGGATAAGTGGATATTAATAAAGGATGCATCATTCATTTTTTTTGTTTTCTTTTAATATTAATTATAATTACTCAAGGTCATGAATCAATTTTAAATGAATGAACCGTACAGGGAAAATTATTTCATCCATACCAAGGAAGAGCAGGTAAAGAAAAAACCGATAGTCTCGTCTTAAAGCATTGAGGAGTGATTACTTTGAAACTGAGCCTTGGGATGTTGACTTTTGTTAACTGAGAGTCAACAAAGAGATCGAATCTGTTGAACTTACTCTCCGTGTACTAGCCTTTCTGAAAAGATCTTCTAGGCTCATCTTATTTACATCATCTATAATAAATTTTAAATTACTATTAATAAAATTTATAATTACCATAGAGATGGATCAGTTTAACGATAATTTATTAGATTTATTCTCTCTCTCTCTCTCTCTCTCTCTCTCTCTCTCTCTCTCTCTCTCTATCTCTCTCTATCTCTCTCTCTCTCTCCCTCTTTTACTTTTTACTTTTTTACGATAATTTTACTTTATAGTATAAGTTCTATGATTTTACTTTATACTATAAGTTTGTTGAAGAGCTATGCTTGAGATGATTATTTTTTCCAAGCGATTTGATAATGTATTTAATAAGGATGCACCGTACAATAGATTAGGTATAAATATACATTTATAAATAACAAGCATCAGACATATTTTTTCAAGATTTTTTTCGGAGTATTAGAGCACTGAGTAGCCTTGCCGAAGGTAATACCCAAAAAAGAGGAAAAACCCCGGCGCCTGATTGCGATTTACTTCAGGGGTAGAAGTGGTACACGTTTTTATTTGTCTTAATTCTAAATAAGATTTTCATTTCCTGAAGTAAGCTCACTTCTTGGTACTTTACTAAGTGCTACAATGACTCGAATCCTATATCATTAATTAAGACTAACACGGACTAACCCTCTCCTGATCCGTCCCAAAAGGGATCACTGCTATAACAAGCTGTGAACATCAGTTAGATAGCCTTTGGGATCGTTAGGAATCAACCGATTGGTAGAAATCTTTACACCGTTCATTAGGGGTGGTGAGGTTAGCTGTTGATTTAGCAGGGCGATTGTAAATATTTTGTTATAAATCTAAAGCGCTAATTGATATATTTATTCAGTATGAATTAATATTTATTTATTTAACGTCTCTTTATGCTGCTATGACTAATCGGGCGATGTCAGAGTGGGAGTCCTAAAGTTTACCTATTCAGGAATAATTAGATAATTTACCTATCTATAATGAATACCTGTTACCGAACAGGATCAGCACCTTTATTTTAAGTCCCCATTAAAGGAAGCAATAACTTTTGGGGTTTTTACTCCCTTTTAGAAATCCTAAGGGCACCTGCCGGACTACGACCAGCGACCTTGGGCATATTAGGTTATGTCAACCACTAGACCACAGGTGGCCCTCACATAAGTATGCTTTAAAGTATTGCTTATATTTAAAGTGAGAATCAAATAAGGCTCCATGTTGTTTTTTTAAACTAATAAATATGTAAGTTATTTAAATATATGAAGCTGTATTCATATTCAAGGTTATCATGTCTCAAATAGAGAAAATATATATTTTTTTAAATTAAGTAAACAATTTAACTATAAATTTTAAAATCAGTTTCGTTTTAAAATTGATAGTAATGATAGGAAAGTTAAATTTAAAGAAATACGCTTTTGATAAAATAAATAAATCGGTATATTGGTAACCTATGAGGGATAGTAAATATTTATAATTTTCTTTTTTGGCCAGATTTTAGAGTAGAATTGATGGATCAGTTTGTCGAATATTATTTATAAAACTCACGCCATGAAAACAATCAAACAGAAGCTCTATTTTATTACTATTTATTTTTTATTTCCATTTCAATGGAGTGCTTATATATAAAAAAAATATCGTGGGACAGCTAGATTTAGTATCAATAATTGGATGTCAAGCTCGGACCAGTAACAGACGCGGGTTTGGAAAATCTACAACTGTATTATAATAATACGACAAGTAAATATAATGGCATGAATAAGGACAAATAGAGAACTAGCCTGTAGCTGTACTCAAATAAAATATTTTTTAAATTATAATTAAACTTAGACTCCTATTTCGGAATGATCTCAAATTAATCAATTAGTAATTATGTTCATTATAGGACACGTCTGTAAATATAATTATTTTAATTTTCAATTCGCGCTAAAAACTAATTAATATAGTATATAACTATTTGGCTTACAAATTGCTGTAGATAAACGTTACGACATTTTTCGACACCTCCAGACAAATTTTAAGTAATAGAGTTAAGACATGACTAATTGAAGTAATATCCTAAGCAAGGAAGCACATTCTTCTAGTTTTTCATCTTAATAGAACGTTTTGAATTAAGATTCTTGGCGATTTATGAACTTTTCCAAGGATGAATGAGATTTCTAGATAGTTTTGTATTATTAAAAAAAATTAGAGTTATTCGAAGTCGACTCGATATTGATGGTACGTTATTTGTAGAGGAGTCTGAAAATTACGGGGATAATAGATCTACTCCTGTAATATCTGAGATGAGAGTAATGTCACGGAAGAGATACCGCTCACAATTGTTCTTCCTATTCCCGTCTCCAGGCGAAAATCGAGAAAATACACTGACTGTCAGTTTCAATTGTGATAAATAAAATAATAATAATAAATTAAAACAAAATATTGTTTAAAAATAAATAATCATCAAAAGTTTTCGTTCTTATTGAGTTTTGGTAGTGTCCCCACAAATAAGCTCAAATATAATTGCTCGGTGAAAATATAAAATTAAAATAAATCAATTGTTTCATTGAAACGATTTTCCTTATTATTTAGGATGAACATCCTATACAAAAATCGTATAATATACACCTGCTTTAATATACATTTTATATCTGCTTGTTGCTAATTTGTAGTATATACTTTACCTGGCATTTATAATATTATTTATCTGATAACTAAATTAATATTTAATATAGTATAATTTTTAATTAACATTAATGCTTTTTATAATATAAACTAGCGACCCACCCCAGCTTTGCTCGGGTAATAAGGCATATTATGCCTACATATTTTGTCTGTGGAATGATTTTTTTTTTATCACGTACCGCCCACTAAGGACCATTTGAATCATTGGTTAGGTTTCTTTGGGAGTCTGGATTTTCTTTCTTCCCATCTCAGCAAATGTACTTATTATATAATATAGAAAAAATGTACTTAATATTATAAAATTATATACTTTTTTTTTTACTTTATAGGCGTTCCGACAAGGGTTGCCTTAACTGGTCAGAGCCGAGTTCCAAGTCTCCCGATCCACCCAATCATCCTCCTGGAGTCCCCGACCAGCCATCTCCTCCTGGACTCCCACCATCCACCTGCTTCTGGGCCGTCCCCGTCTTCTCATTCCAGGTGGAACCCAATCCAGAACTCGGTTTGGCCAGTATCCAAACGCCATTCTCTTCACATGGCCGTACCATCCTCGTCGGCGTGCGCCGATCCTTTCATTTGTAGCAATACCCACATCCATCCTCTGTCGAATTTCTTGGTTTCTTACTTTATCCAGCCTTTTGATACTGAGACACCTCCTCCAGAAATCCATCTCAACCGCCTGGACCTTTGAGTACAGATGGGGGGGTCATAGTCCAGGCTTCCGAGGAGTATGTTAGGATGGTTTCCAGTATGGCTGTGAAAATACGGCGTTTATTTTCTTTAGATATTTCCGTATCCAGAGGACCGAATGCAGCATTCTAGTAGCCTTTCGGGCTTGCTCCACCTTTCTTCTGACGTCATGCTCAGACGACCCGGTAGCATCTAAACAGGAACCCAGGTACTTGAATACATTCACTTTTTTACAGGCTTCCTTGTCAGCCAGAACCGGACTATTATCAGTATCGCCGATTGCCATATACTCGGTCTTATCGAAATTCATTTTTAAACCCACCGTTTCGTAGAAAATCTTCATGGTTACACCATCACTTCAAGGTAAACCTTCCGCCTCGCAAAGACGACCTGGTCGTCAGCCAAGAACAAGGACAAGCCGCCATCAATGAACGGCCCAACATCCCCACTATATAAAATTATATAGAAATTATAAAAATAATAACAAAACCAAATATTACTTAATAAACGAATTAATTATCTTGCACGTTAGATAATTGCACGGGATTAGGCGAGCAGCGTCTTTGGTGAAACCCATCGATATTCCAACCCATTTACACTAAACCTCGACAAATTATGTACCTAAACCTTCCTGGTGAATCACTCTATCTATTGGTGAAAACCGCATGAAAATGCAGTAGTTATTGAGTTTACCGCGAAAAAAAGCGGCCGGGGACTTTGTTTTATAATATATATAGATGATTGTTTGTTTTCTCATTTAACGTCACTTTTTGCTGCTATGGCTAATCGGATAAAATAAAAGTTTTATGGGAATAATGACATGAATTAAATATGTATAGATGATATAAAAATGCTATGCAAGATAAATACTAAAAATTAGTGGTATCTCTATCCTTTTAGCGCAGTTCATATGAGGAAGTAAATGGTCCGGGTAGAGGCCAGGAAAAAGTCTCTTAAATAAAGAAAAATATTTATTTGAAAGCTAACGTTTTTAAACTTTTCAGGTATTCTTTAGGGCTTATACTAAGGTCACGGGTTGATAGTGAAATACCAATGTAGTTATACAAATAACAGGGTATTTCACCGTCAACCCTTGACCTCCATTGTAGGCGCTGAAGAAGACCTGCAATATAGGTCGAAATGTTGGCCTTGAAATAAATAGTTCTCCTTATTTAATAGAATTTTGTCTGACCTCCATCCTGGCCATTTTCTTTCTCTTATAGACATTTAAATTAATTTTCAAGTGAGCAACTAGAATGTATTGTTTAGAACGTTTATAGTTTTATGCATATGATCAGAGGCAAACACACTTTAAATATTTTGTTCAAATAATTGTGATATAATTACTGCTTTTTATTCCTTTAAACCCAATATTGTGAAATAATCTTGTATTACCAATATTTTAATTATTACTAAAATTTCCCGTTGTTCAATTTTCCAATTAAAACTCTTTCACTTATTGTAGTGCCTAAGTATGATGTTTTGTTAATTTATTTTTTCAAATATTGTATCAAAGCTTATTTATTTATTTTTAATTTCGATGAAAGTAAATTTAACTGAATGGACAGGTGCATTTAAATATTCTGTAACGATTAGGAATGAGTTTCTATCTCTACATTATTTTAATAATAATATTATGCAATATATTTATAATAATATTTATTTAATTGTATTTAAAAATATGTTTTCAAATAAATTTTAAAAAATGAATGAAAATAAATCTCTGCCTTGGTATCATTCAATTTATAAAAGTTGGATATAAAGCACACCAGAAGCAATTTATTTGTTTTTTACCGAAACACAATATCCAAGTTAATTGCGTTAACAAAATAAATAAACCCTATTTTTTCAATTCTCTCCTTAATAGTTTTCATCCTGATTTATTCATGAAAAATAATTTTGTTAATGGCGTCCAATTAAAGTTTTCTGTGATTCTCAACAAAGCGTCGCGTTCTCGGCTCCCATCCTCCACATGCAAATGCCATGCAAATTAAAATAAAGTCACTATCTATGCAAATGACAGTTTTTCCCAACTGGTTACGGACAAAAAAGCAAACACAAATATATATTTACTAATAACCCAGAAAAATGTAAACTCTACCGTTGAACAAGTATTTAACCGTCTAAAATAAAGAAAAATGTTATAATTACATTCCTATGATATTAATTAGATACACTTAAATTAATTAGATACTTATTAATTTATGTTATAATAAAAATAACGATTGATGAAAGTAGAAATAAAAACCTGTACCACTAGAACCCATGATGGGTCTGGGGTTCAGTACATGGTAGAGACAGTACTTTTTCTTGGGCAACGGTTGTGCAGGGAGTTGGTTTGTCCTAGATCACGCTTAACCGCTAAATTTCCCCCCTTATTTGCGTACCCGCTTTGTATAGGCTGGGTGAGCCCCAGGAGGGTCCTAGAACCATCCATCAGATCCATTTCCGGCAGCTAACAGTCAGCAGCGGTATTTGAACCCAGGAGCCTCGGCATGGTTCCACTGAGCTACCCCGTTCCACTAGTATACGTATAAAGGCAACCTAAAATGTTTTCATTTTTCATTTTTTTTACTTATCTGTTGTTTTTTTTTCTTTATATTTTCATCCACGCCAGTCAAATACAAGTAATTGACAATCAGCAGATTGGCTGACTGGAAAATAATACAGAATGACATGATAGACATGACGAAGAGAAGTACCCAGCGGTACCTCTCCATTGGCTTGCTTATTATCAGTTTAGGATTTAAAAAGTCAACAACAATGTATAAGTGCATTTAAAAATGTTTGGGTGATATTAAATAATAACTGAACAGGCGTAGTTTAAAAAAATGTCTTCAAAATTTGATTTTCTTGAACATCAAACCATTTGAGGTCTTCAGGGCAAAGAGCTTCAAAAGTTTACTACAACGAAGAGGATGGCAAGATTGAAGCAGCCTAATATTAGTCTCAACCATGATATTCCATGTACTACATTTTTCTACGTACGTTAATTTATTTAACTTTCGTTCACAATAGGATGGCGATTTCTTTATACTAACGCTTTGGGTTTCTGGAATTTTTTTTTATTTAATCGAATTTTGATTATCTATACACATCCGGCTACATTAGCTCAGATAACCGACGCTCTTCTATAATTGATTCATTTTATCAGAATTAATAAATATACACAATAACAATATAAATGTAAAAGAATATTTTAAAATATGTTTTATATTAAACTTTACTGTATAGTTTAAACACTATATTAGTTTCGGCCTTTTATCACATAGGATACTAAATTTTTTTTTCTTATTTCTATATGAAAATATCGGCGTTTAATATAGTTATTAAAAGAAAATGTGTGTAAATATCTTAAATGGGGTTCAATAAAAACAAAGAGTTTCCTTCAATCGAATTTAAGTTAACTACTTCAATTAAATTGAATTCTGAAACTGTATAATTTCTGGGAGAAAAATTGTTTTCATGAATTGTATTCCTGTCCCAATTAGGAAACCAATTATTTAAAATTAAATTCTTTTGTTTTCATCTCGACTGGCACAAATATCTTTGTTTTTTCTTTATTTTTTTGTTAAATGGTTTGATGAAATAATGTTGCCATATTTTTTATCCTCGGCGCTTGTGTTTTCAAGATAATTCATTAATTAATTTTTTACAGCAGCTTATTATCGTACCTTGCCCTAAAGCAACATTGCTTCTTCTTTACTCGTAATGTAAATTTTCCGTGATATTGTTTGAGTAACAATTTAATTTTTGAATAAAATGGTGTTCTTTTCAAATTGTATCAATATTTCTTTTTTGATTTCAAAGATCTCATCCTTGTTCACTTTATTCGTTAGTATTAATTTACATTTGTTGAGATACTGTACTGCTTCTAAGGCAAAGGCTGCGCTGGAAGGTGATTTGACCGAGATCACAATCAGCCAGTTTTTCCTCTTAATTAAGGTTACCCACTTTAAAGAGGCTAAGTTAGCCCTAGAAGGGTCTGCTGCTACCATAGGGTACATCTATAGCTGCTAATTGGTTAAATAATTTAACTAAAACAGTCGGGTTCGAACCCAGGACCTGTAGCATAGCAACTCTGAACTCTACTTCGCTCCCGAATAAATCTTATAGTATATATGATGTTCTTTTAAAAACTTATTCGAAATTAATGTGGAAACATTGATAAAGAAACCATCCAATGGAATTATTCCTTGAGGGGGATATTTTTAAAACAGATGCCTGCTCTACAGTTTCCTTGCCGTTGAAGTGGGTCTGTCAGTAATGTTAGTTCTGGCATGTTTGCGTGTCCAACAAGTGGAGACCCAAACATGCTGGAACAAACAGTGTCTAGAGCTTAGAGATGCTTTTCTGACCATAGTTTAGTCTACCATCAAATATGACCGTGTAATGTGCAATTTCCACGTAATTCTTTTATGATATTAAACTTGAAACTCTGCAGCCAACGCTACTACCACATTACTACAATAAACTATTAAACATTACCACCACAATCGGTGAAGGGTGTTGTAACGAATCGTACATTAGCCGTTGGCTTGAGAAATTTTCAGCGAGTGACAGATTAATTCATACATGAATAATTTATTTCTCCTTTCTACCCAGAAGTAAAATCATCACATCCAAATCGTACTGCTGGGATATTGACATAAAGCATAAAAAAGTTGTATCGCATTAAAAATCGTATACTCTTATACTACAAAGTATACTTTTAATAAGACGTTTCGACATTAAATGTCATTTTCAATCATTTATATAAAATGCTTGTATCCTTTCATCTTAGTTAAAACTTTAACTTTTAATGTCGAAACGTCTTATTAAAGGTATACTTAACTGGATAAAGGTTTTTTATTGTGTTATGAGATATTAGATTATTTAACCTATTAGCAGTCATATAAGGACTCTGTGGTATCCGCACACCATTTTGGGGCTCGCTTAACCTTTTTAAGTGGGTGCCCTTAATAAAGGGAAAAAACCTAGCAGTTGAATGTTATTCGGGAAAGGCACCTACCTGCTCAACCCTTTGTTTAGAAACAGTACATTCTCTACAATGTATTGAAATCAAGACTCTTCATGGGTAGTGGGGGTGAGGTGTTTTTTTAAAAATATAAATGTCGATGAGAAGTTTGCAAGCAGCGATTGGTCGGTATCTTCATTGAGCCTTCGGATTATTAGTGATTATTATTGTTGCACGTATGCTCTTTTGTGGAAAATGTTCACATTAATATTTATCACTATTTTATTGTTATGTTCTAACCTACTTACAAAATATTTTCTGTTATCTGTTTATACGAAAATCCCATTTCACGGTAGTGAGCACGAATGCAAATTTATGAAAAGGGCGGGCGGGGACGGATGGATAAAAGTTAGAAAATGTGGGAGGATGGTGTAACAGGTGTCAGGAGCATTCCTTCTTTATTATTTAAACAGCCCCAATCCTACCCTACCCCTCCGCCCCCCTCCTATCCCCACCACAACTATCTCCTACTCAAAGGACCCCCCCCCCACCTCGGGATTATACTATTTATAAACTTTATGATATTGTTATATATTATCCATTTTCTTCACGCGTCTAAATCTATTCGAAGTATACTTTATTCGATTAAAAAACAAATTTCGATACATATCACGAACGAGCACTTCAATATGGATGGACGATACATTTAAATTAATGATAATAAGGTTTAGCGAACCCAAAGGCTCGATGCCGATACCTCCGATATCTACTTAAGAACTTCTGTCTACTGACTACGACCCAAACCAGCCACTTAACACAATCCTCCCAGCTACACCTCGGTATACCCCTCAGACCGAGTACTGCTTCCGAGTTGGCACAGCGCTTGTTAACTTGTTAGTTATGAAAGTTTCGAGTATTTAGTTGGTGGATTTTTTGATCAAAAACACTGGAATTAATCATGTATTATATTATTCAACGATTTTTTTACAACTTGTTTTTCGTTCCTTAAAGCTCTCACCAGAGTTGTCAGTCGAGCCATTCTCCCAATTTAAGTCCCTTCGGTGCCATGCTCTCCTCCCTGCATGACATCCTGCAACCATCTTCTTCTTGAGTCGCCATATTTTTCCCTTTCTGTCGGGCGATAGTCAAAGATAGGTTTAGGCCATCGTTTCTCCAACATTATCTTTAATTGGCCACAGCATATCGCTATGTCTCTATTGTAGAGAGAATAGTTTTTCCTGCTATATCACTTTCGTAAGGGGCATACTGGATTCTAAAAATAAAACAGTAGCGTCTCCAGAAGTCTATCTCCACGGTCAGCAACTTTCTTCCCTCCTTTTTCGTTAATATTCATGTTTCTGATCCATACAGAGTTATCTTTTTATTAATGAATGAATGATAAAGCATATGTTTTATCCTTAAGCTCAATCATCTTTATCCTTTTTTCGATTTTTTTTCTGCGACATCAGGAGCTTCCATCTTCACTGGGCCATCTGCCAAGATATTGAAATTATTTTTATTTGCTAAGGGTTTTTAAAGCTTTCTAGTTTTTAGCTAATTCATTATATTCCGTATCAGTATATTCCGCCAACTTTTAGAATTTAAAGTCTTGATTATTATTAATGTTTTCCATTAAAATATATATATTTTTAATATTATTTGAATTATATTTTCTTCTCTGAAAATGAGGAAGTTAGCTAACTACTTCAGCCACCTACAACCCTTTTACAAAGTTTTTTAGAGCTCATAACTATTTTTGAGATCACTCACATCACGATTACTATATCCAGATATTGTAAATCAGCGTTCCTAGAACTGGATACTTGGTGTTCCACCACAACTATATCTATTATCCCAGCTGGCTTAATATCATCATCAATCAGATATCGGGTCTGTTGTGGTTCTCAGTGCCGGCTGCTATTAACGATCCATTCCAATAGAATTGGATCTCTTCCTCTCTTGATGAGGGCAGGGGGTTGATGAGAGCAGTGTTGTATTTATTATGGTGGGGGGTTAAGTCTATTAATTTTCTTTTCTTATCGATCGCCTGGACCAGGTATAGAATATATTTCACTGATTGATTTTAAATATATCAGAATAATTCAAAGGATTTGATGTATATATTAGAGAATGGAATAATAAAAAATATTTATTTAGATTTCAATAAAAAGTGTGTTTAAAATATCTAATAAAAACATTTATTATACGTCAATTATAAACAAAGTACTTTTAGTTTAAGATTTGTTTTAAAGAAACGAGAAATGAAAAATGTAAACCTAATCCTGGGGGAAAGAACCTAAATTATTTTTTGAAAATTCCATTTTTTATGTAGATTTTATTTTTTGGAATGTTATGAAAAACCCTTAAGCACATTTGATTGTTAAAGATAAGTGAGGAAAGCGTCAGAAAAATTATCTTTATTAGGAATAACGGGAAGTTGGCTTTTAAATAAACTTTTAAAAAAACTAAAGAGATTTTTTTCTGCATTTATGAATTTGATGATCTTTATGATAATATTGAAAATTGAACGATAATGTTTCCTGGAGCATGAGGATTGTATCGAAGTTGGCACGTCGCCCGGGGCAGTGGAGTTAATCCATTCGCCGAGTGAAGTTGGCGATAGGATTCGAAATTAGTAACTGTTTCGTCAGCTATATCTGCTCTCACGCGAGTTAGTTATATGAGTGTTTAGAAAGCGAGTTAGTTACATGTTGTCTGGGCTATATCTCATTTACAGATGTATTTGTAATATCAAGGTTTTATATTGGTTTTATAATAATGGTTATGTATGTTTTATATAGACGTTTATTTCTATTCCCTTAACTATATATGTAAATATGTAATTAAATCATTTTTTATATATATCTAATTCCAAACAAGATACTTTTGTTTTAAGACTTATTTTTAATAAATAAACCTAAACTGCTTAATTTAAAAACTATTGTGAAATTAATCAGTTAATTTCACAATTTATTAAATACATTGAGTGACTAGTACTACCATATTTAACCCGAGCGGTTTAGTATGCTCAATACATCAAATAATAATATTTTAAAAACGGTATCACTACAACCCATGAAGTGTCTTGGATACAGTACATGGTTGAAGCTGTAAAGTTTCTGGGACAACGGTTCTAACGATTGGTGGTTTGTCTGATATCCCGCTCAACCGTCAGGTTATCCCTCAATTAAGGGTATCGATTTAATAAAGACTGGATGAGCCCAGGAGTGTCCGTAGACCCCACTTTAACAGATTAAATAATGTATCCGCCACAGTCGGATTCTCAGCGTAGGAACTCATTGTTCTACCACAGATCTATCTGGCTCTGCATGAAATAAACTCTTGCTTAAGACTACAGGAACCCAAGAGATTAAAGCACAGTTTTCAGTCAATAATCAATTGCCTGCATTTAGACCCTAAGTGCATTCTTTGTTCTATTTGATTATTTCCATTATATAAAAATATTTATTTTAAACTTTCCAAGTTTAGAATCGCTTTATTATTAAACTTCACAAGAAGTAAAATATATCAAGAAGAAATAAGGACAACAATGGTATTTAAAGAGAAATTATTCCAGAATTAAAAAAGAAGTATAATGATAATAAATACTAATTGTATTTGTGAATTAAAAATAAAAACCATTCAATTTCCATTTTTATGATGTATTTTTTAGACTTCTTTATAAAACATCCATTAAAGTTAAAATTTAGATAAAGTATGGATTTTTTGTCTTCTTAATTTTATCATCTTTGGGAATCGCATAGAAATTGAATTTACTCTAGTTCCTTTACAACTTCTTTATCATTTTTAAACAACTTTTTCAACACACCACAAAACCTGTGACAAGAGATTGACGAAGGATGATTGGACAGTTAGGATCGGGAAGAGATGTTCCACTCCAACTCCGTGTAAGCCACTGTAACGAACTGCCCCCCAGTGCTTTTGACATTTGGTATCCGAAAGAAACCAAAGGGGAATACGAACAAGTGGAAAAAAATATGTGAGAGACGAAACTCGATGCTCATCGTGGACAATGTTCCAGAAACAAAAGACGTATATTATACGTATACGTATGGAAATAACATATTTGAGAACATTTATCTTAATTTTGTGAAATCGTTTGAGATTGAAATTTAGATGCACATTAAAGCGAAAAGACATAACCTGATTCATATAGGGAAAAACCTTTTTTAGACATGCCTGGTAAGACAACTCAACATTTTTATATTTTTTCTCTTTATATATTTTCAAATTAATAAATAAAACTAGTATCGATAAACCAGAAACCATAAAAAAAAATCTAGAAATATAATAGGATTTTGAAAACGCCCCTGATAACAAATTTTCTTTCCCATAATATATGACACGAGTAAAAAACATATTTTTTTATGTTTTTAACCATTCTGCTTTTATTGTAATACTATAAGGAAAGTCTACCCAAATTAATGCTTATTTTAAGTTTTCTCATATTTTCTTTAATATTACAATATTATAAAACCAAATGGTTTGTAAAAAGAAGCCAACCTCTTGAGAGCCGGAATAAAGAGGGAGTGCATTTCAACTGACCAATAATTTGTGTAATGTTAAGTCCGTTTCCATTTATACAAAGCTAAGGCACTACAGTCGACCAAGACGCTCATCTGGTTCAATTAAATCCTAGGAAGCAGAGAATCAGATATAAATAATGAATAAATACAAAATTAAGAAATTATTCTGAAAAAGTAAAAAAAAGTTAGAGGATTTGAAGAAAGTAAAGAATCGATGAGTATCGTCAATAGTTTTTCACCTGTCATTATGCATTATTTTTGTGCATTATAGGTGACTTTGTATGGATTAATCATATGAATTACCAATCCCAAAGCATACGCTGTAGATCAAAAACGAACATTTTTTTCTCAAATACGCCTATTCTGGAGGTATATAAAATACTTTTATCTCACACCCCTCCCATTGTCATTCCAAGTTTCCATTAAACTCACTATTTTAAATGCTAATTGAGTCAATCCGGCTAAGAATACCAGAGCTGCATTAGTGTGGAGTTGGGAGTAGTGGAGTGCTGTGTACAGTTCCACCAGCCACTGAGCTTCATATGCATGTAAGCAACTTTAAATGCAAGAATAAGAACTATCTTATTTACCATCATATTTCATTAAATAATGATATGTAACATATAATTCAGTAATCAATTGAGGATTATTAAGCTTTTGGGCAGTAAGGAGCACTTTAGGAGATATATCTAACTTCGATGGGAATTGAAATTTTATTACTATTAAGCACGAAATAAAGTAAAATATTTTCTAAGATTTAGTAATTAATCTAAATGTTAATTTTTTTACTATTCTTGTAATCATTAATTTTATCATTAAACCATAGTTTTAAATTTTTGGCGCTTATTTAAAAAAAAAGTTATGTTAATATTTTTTGAATTAATTAATTAACACTGGCTCTACAACCCAGGACGGGCCCTCGCCGCATCAAGGCGTCGCCTCCACTCGTCTCTGTCCTGCGCCAAGGTCCTTCAAGCTCTGGATCCAATGATTCTGCCTGCTATATATTATATATAATATATAATATTTTTTGAACACAATTTATTTAATAGCAACTTAAGTGAACAACTAAATGTCCAATAGACATAATATTATTAAATTTATAGATTATTTGCAATATTTAAACATGATAATTTATTACTCTTTTAGGTTTCCACGGCCACTATTTATACAAAATACTTCAGTGGTGTCTTCTGGTTTAGACCGTGTCGCTAATTGTTTCGCCAACATTTCGCCAGACATGCTGCTGACTTCTTCAGGGCAGAAAAGAGAATGAACGTTTCATTCATTATCTTTTCTGCCCTGAAGAAGTCGGCAGCATGTCTGGCGAAAAAATTAGCGACACGGTCTAAACGAGAAGACACCACTGAA
This sequence comes from Troilus luridus, assembly GCA_964056705.1. Lineage (NCBI taxonomy): Eukaryota > Metazoa > Arthropoda > Insecta > Hemiptera > Pentatomidae > Troilus > Troilus luridus. The sequence goes on from OZ057414.1 coordinate 27,341,560, forward strand.
GTATTTTGTATGATAATTTATTATTATTATTTATTATTTATTTTCTATATTGGACCTTGTAAGCTATTATATTATTAACACTATGAACAAGTAGCAGCAAGCGTTCACGATAAATATTGGCGAGATATTAACGACACTAATTTTAGTAAATTAGAAATTTCTTTCATTAAAATTTCAGACATGTTCATAAGCACCGCCATCCAATGTTGCGAAGCTGGTATAATTGCCCACGGTTAACAAGAAAAAAGGAAACCCATGGAGGATTTTTAATTATCAGTGGTCAGTCAATTACTGGTAGCTACTGGGGAGCGATTTCATCCCTCTATCGGTTTATTACAAAGTAGGATTTCTTTTTATTACTTCAGAGGATATTTCCAGCTGTATGATTTATAGATTTTCCCAGTGATTATGAATTTTTGTTTTGCTCTATGACTCAGAATTTCTGTTCTACAATTAAAAATAATAATAGATATTGTAGGAGCATGTACGAGTAACAGAGGTGAAATTAACACCCCAAAATAAATTTAAAGCTACATTTTAAAATCTTGTCGCTTATTTTTTTTTCAAAAAAAGTTATCAATATGTTTTCAATACTACTTATTGAACAAAACAGCCAAATTCCCAGAAAACTGAAAATATCCTCTGTACCATTGTATTAATCTTGCAATATCTCGATATTTTGAATTATATAATTTCTATTCTACAATAAAAAGTAATACGAGATTAAAATGCTTGAAGTAAAAGATTGTAACTATTATTAACACCCTTTTCAATTTAATGTAATGGGGATTTTCAAAGAGCAGTTAGCCTTGTAAAGAAACAAATGAAAAAAGTTTCGCTGAACTCGATCCAGCCTGTTCTTTGAGAAAAACTGTTTGTTAACTTCAAAAATAACTTCGTATAACTATTTTTATTTGTTATTTAATATATAAAATTATAAATCATATCACAGTTGAGCTATACACTAATTTATTATTATTGAGCGCACATGATCACCTAATTATTAAAAAAAAGTAAAAGATAAATCGACATGTTCTAAAATTATGATTTGAATTATTCTTTATAAAAAAGAGGCATTTCCTTTTTTTTTCTGTGATAGTCTGAACCAGTCATGCTGGGGTTTTTTTCTGTTACAGAAATAAAGTAAAGAAGTTCCTTCGAAATCGGTTTGAAAAGAATTTAATGTTCAAAGAACTAAAAAAAATTGATGTTTAGTTTTAATTTTTCATGATTTTTGTAATTAGCAAATATTTAAACTCACTTCTAATTCTGGAGTCGATAGCAACGACTGCTCTTTAATTTCTTCAATTAACTTGGTAGCTTTTTCTGTATTCTATTGCTTTCTTTTTATGGTTAGTGTCTGATTGTAATAATATTTAAATAAAGTGTATAAAAAAAAATTCTTTTTACAGTAGAAACTTTTTCATCTTCATGCTCATTTTTTCTATATGATAATTTTTATATTCCAAGAGATGCTTCACAGTCGATTGTGTTTGTCACAAAATTGGCTCAAATTTTATTGCGTTTTTATCAAATAAAAAAAAATGGTCAGATGTGCGCTATTTACTGTTAGGATTTAAAAGACTTATATCAGTTTTAAAACGGTTTTTTTGTATTATATTATATTATTGATATAAATAGACCTATGTGCATATTAAATTCTATAACATATTTACCTCTAGACATTGTCAGCGAACAAGAGTACTCTCCGTATTGAAGCTAGTCGAGAGTAGAGCCCGCTTCCAATAAGCCCATCCAAATCAGGCGAGACCCTAATGAGATGCACCCGCTATTGAACGGAACAGGATCCTTCCTAGGCTATAGTCCTGAGGAAGATGAGCCGCTAGGCCGAAATCATTTCGACTGACCGCTGCGGCTTACCGACACGCTCTCGGCCCCCACCAGCTCTACAATATGTTAGTGCTTGCCTCTACATTACGGCCGATATATAACCTCTGAACTAACTTAGTGCTGTATCCTCTCAACATTAGCATGTGATCATGTATTAAACAATACAGGTATATCTAATATATCCATTCATTATAAGATCTATGGGTCACCTGTGGTCTGGTATTTACATAGCAATCTACTATACCCAAGGTCGCCTTCACAGCCTAAGGCAGGTCACTTAAGTATTTTTAAAGACTGTAAAAATTCCTTTCATAAGCCGTCCTTCTGAAGAAACGTAGAATGGGAGTCCTGAGTCTCCTATGTCACGTACTCGTTAAAGATTCCTACCTTATTTTTACTTGGATAGAGAAAATTTAGGACTTAACAAAAAACAATAATAAGAAATACTCACTACACATATATAAACGGAGCCTTAACAAAAATACTCATAGTGGAAATAACTTGAAGGTAATGTTTCCGGAACTTTTTCTTAACCAACGGTTATTCAAGAGCAATATCACTATTAATATATCAAGCTCAGCTCTCAATATTTCCGCCGATTCACTTTATCAAAGATGGGCGGTGCTCCGGGAAGGTCTCCGATTCACATAGAGTCGACCCACACTTAACAGCAGAATAAATAGCTATCTGCCACAATAAGCCTCGAAGCTATCGAATACTAGGCTTCGCCAATGATTAATAAAAAAAAAATTCATAACAATTTAATCATTTCATTAGAACTGCGTTTCGAAACCTGATGATACGCAAGAACGTTCCTGGTCTACAGTAAACCCTTAGAAAATTTTGTGTTTTTAAGGGTAATCTGTACATACCTTTGATGAAGAATGTGGCTTTTCGTTGATGTGTACATGAATGGTTGGTTACATTAAAGGAGAAGCTCAATGTGTAGAATGTTTCTATGCTGAAGGTAAAGGGTTCAATTCCGGCTATGGTAGATAAATTATGTAATCCATTAATAGCCATAGTGGACACTGTGATATCTGCAGACCCTCTTGGGACTCACCAAGCTTCTATAAAGCGGGTACCCTTAATTTGGGTGGGGAAACCATGCGGTTGCGCATATCAGACAAATCACTACCCTAAAGAACCGTTGTCCTAGCAATAGTACAGCTTCAACTTTGTACTGAACCCTTCATGGGTTGTAGTGGTACAGTGGTTTCACTAAAGTTTGTATTGAATCGACGTTTCTCAATTTCTACTGCAAAGCCGAAGACGACCAAATTTACAAAGTTTCTTTTTTACAAAGTGTATTTTATTCTCCTGCCCTACATGCATGAGTTGCAAGGTTTTAATAAGATCTACTAATATAAGCAATCATTCTTCATAAAAATAAAATTGAATGTATCCTAAAATATCCACGTATTCTCAAAAGGTCAAGGCTTAGCATGCAACCTTTGTAAGGATAATTTGGAATAATCAAGTAAGAGGATCAAGACGGGAAGCCAAATATAGAACGGGTATAAAAAGAACGCGAGGAAGACGCATCAGGATCCGATTCATCTCTTGATTGTTTTGTTTCCCTCTATTATATTTTTCGTTCCTCTTTTTACGTCTTAATGTTTTCTTAACTTGTTTCTTAGAACCAGGCTTTTTCCATGCTTTCGCATAGTCGTATTCCATACTATATTTCTCTAAAAAAAAAATTAGAGTTGCTGCTGGAAAACCGCCAAGAGGATTAACAAATCATCTCTTGGTTGGAGGAAGTTATTGGAGAGGAATTTACTATCTCGGAATCCACTACAATGGTTTGCCAACAGCTGTGCTCAGTTTGGTAGTAACATATTTTTTAATCTGTGAATACCATACGATACTTAGTCCAAAATTTCAAAAGTACTCCGTTATTGACTATTTTTTTAAATTTATTTAATATCAAATAAGGTTTTCACTTATATTTATGTTTAAATACACCACATACCTTTCTATTTATTTTATGTTTATCAACGACTAAGCTTGGGTAGTTGTTAACATAACAACCTTATATTCCCAATCGCAGGTTCGCTGTCCGGCAGGTGGCCTTCGGATTTTTTAAATGATTTTTAATTAATCATATGAACTAATTTGGAGTCAGAGTCTTTCGAGGGTTCGACTAAAGTGCAGCTTCTAACGAGCACACGATATCCATTTGATACTCTTACTCAGTAATCGGTGTACAAAACTCTCTTAAACAAAAGAAAAAAGAAAAGAAAAAAAGCATTGCCATACCTTTACTAGAGATAATCGTAGCACATTTATAACAATGTCAGAATTTTTTTTTTAGAACCGTTAGAAACTCCACATTAAAATATATATTCATTCACAGCACCTCCAAAGATGGTTAACGAGGAATGTTAAAGTTGCAATACTTAAATATATCAACTTGATACTTGGAGTTAATGGTTTATCTTCTTTGTACAGAAAAAAGTAGTTTAGGTTTAAAATTCGTTGCCAAAAAATCACGTGTCTTTAAAATGGCAATTGTCAAGATTTATGAATTACCCATAAGTTCTAATCCTCTATTAAATTTTTTATCCGAAACTTCAATTTTTGAATTTTTTATATAAAGTTTACCCTATGGAGTGTTGATGACGGATTTTTTTTTAAATATTTTTATTTTGAAGAGAAAATCACCATAAAAAAAAACAATAAATAAAAATAAAGGTATTTTTTTTAGGCGATCAGGTCTAAAAGAACTGAATTTATCCGTGATTTGTATTTTATAGATAGGGTCCTGTGGGCCGAGGTAAAAAAAAACACTGTATGTACAACCACTATTCAAGCTCGACATAAAAACCTAACACAATTTATCGGGAGGACTTCGTGATTTTAGAATGTTCCCCGTGGATGATTGCCTAAGTTCCGACAGGACAAAAGTATTCCTTTTTCGTTCGTTACATTTAAATTTAAAAACCTGGCAAGAAGAAACTGTTTGCTCTGAGAATTTAATATCTTTAAAGTAATTGGATAAAAATGCTATGAAAGGAACCTCGTTATTAAAAATATTATGTTCAGAACGGAATCAGAAACTCCAAAATAAGTTTAATAAATTTTAATCATAATACACCGTAATAATTTAATATAATACTATACCGTAGTATTATTATTTTATTAATTATAAAAAAGGCTTAAGTCCCAAAACTTTTAGAGACTTAAGCCCTTGTTTTTATATTTTGCAAATAACATTAAATTATTGTTAAGTAATTATGCAAGTTTTTCTCTTCTTTATCCAAATTTATTAAATCATATTTTTATTTCGAAGAGAAAACATTTGTCCAGGCCGGGATTAGAACCCGGGTCACCCACGGGTCATCGTTCCTCGTGGTGCTCTGCCAACTGAGCCAGCCTGGCTCGTAACACGGTCAGACAAATCCATTCTCTTCACCGATCCTAAATCCCCGTGTTCTCGAAATTTTACGATGTATACAAGGGTAAGAATGTTCATTGAACATTACTTTAATTAGGATCTTGTTGACTTACGTCATTATATTATCAATAATTTATTTTGTTTTTTTATTAATTGTTATAATTTTTAAATATTTTTATTTTGAAGAGAAAAGATTTGGCCAGGCCGGGATATTTTCTCTTCAAAATAAAAATATTTAAAAATTATAACAATTAATAAAAAAAAATAATAATTTTTTAAGGTTTTGGAATGCTACAACAGCCATATTCCAGATTTTAAGAATGTATGTATTTCACTTTTATTAACTACATTTTATATTTATAGTTTTCCAGATATTTTAAATATATATTATTATAATTTTGTCATCATTAAACCTGGATTAATAACTTTACGTAAATTATCCAACCTGACATAGACTATTACACAATATTTTATTAAATATGTACAGATATATATCAATAAATACAGATAAATATCAAATTCTGATCCGAATCGGAATTGATTTACGCAGGGCCCCGGATAATGGTTTAAACCCTTAACAAAGAGGTGAAGGATACTACTTATTAATTCATACATTATTTTTTAATTCATTTCAGATTATCTTTGAGTGAGTTGAATCAGGTTGTCATATAAAATACGAAATAAAGTTATTAACAAAACAACCCACTGGAACTTTGTATAAACCTTACTTTTTATAAATACCAGCAAATTATTTTTTGAATAAATAAAAGTTGTTGGATTGTTTTTATAATTATAATACATTTGTTTATAATTTATTATTATTTTTATATGAATGGCAACTTTGTTTTGTCAGGGGATAAGAAGCGAAGGAGCACAAGTGAATTTTCCGAACATAAAAACGCTATGAAATGGAGAAATATCCTTGAAAAATTTATTTTTTTAAATGTTTAAAATTTAATAACATTTTCGGAAATTTATTACTTTGAATATTAAACTTTCATTCGACCGTATTTTGGACCGTATTTAACTAACAGCCCCCAGGCGATGCAAATCTGAGGCCCTTTACACTTTTCTACTCTATTAAATCAATTTTATAAAAAAAAATTACGATTAAGTAATACTTGGAGTCACTAATTAATTTGCCATAAATTAATTACAGAGTATTAACTCTCTTTAATACCACATTAAATGATTGTTATAATGATAAATCAGATTTAGTAGGTAGGTATGTAACATTTAATCGAATTTTATAACAACATTTACTTTTATTACTTCAATTTTTATACAGTTACTCGCTGACATATGACAAGTTAGTTTCATCCGTTTTCTCAGGGAAACTTTCTTACCGTCTCAAGCCTGAATTCGAAAGACCTAAACAATTTTCAAAACTCCTCTCCACAAATGAAGGCCGCAGGTTGAACAAAATTAAAAACGAATAAAGTTTCTAGGTGAGAGAGGAAAGATACGCCGTGCCTAGTTATAAGGCCTTGAGCTAGAACGGAGAATATAAAACTGATACTTTAATGATATAATAGTTTGATGGCATTATTATACTAATCTCATTAAATTTATTTTATTATTAAGATATTTCGGCTAATTTGAATCCAGTAATACTTAAACTTGATATCTTTCCTTTTTTGTTGAAACTTTTGAGCTATTATATGGCTTAATATTAATATTTTTTAATTGTTTTTATTAATAAGCAAATCCTTAATCCAGCAGTAGTTTTTCTCTTTGAAAAAGTACTAGGACTTAGTATAATACTAAAATATATTTTAGTGTATATTTTGTATATTTTTATATAGTGTATATGTGTATATAGTGTATATGTGTATATGTAGACTGCGCACCCCAACAATTTCCATCTTCTATTAGTTCTTCCAGTCAACTATTTCCTCTCTAAAATATATTTTATCTGATCCAACGTATCGAACAATGTGGAGTAACTCCCAATATTCATTTTTATGTGTCACAAACAGCGAAAATTAACTACTTGAATGCATGGAGTTAATTCGGAATGCGTTCTGTAATTGATTTAAAACATTTTTGTACAAAACTACCGAATACATTCTGAGGTAGGTAGCGCGAGTATAGTATAAAATTCAGCGTAAATTAATCATTCTCTTTAGGAAATAAAAAAAAAAGTTTGTTACATACAGACATATAAATTTTTCTAACTTTTAAAAATAAATCTCAAATATTATGAAAATTATAATTTTTTAAAAAATAAATAAATAGTCCACAGCTAGTTTCACTTCATTGCTTATTGAGTAGTTTATTATCATATGATATCTGACGATTATCTCATATCAATTGTAAAGAATTGTATAAAAGTTAATTAAGGGAAAAATATAAATTTTATTATAATAATAAAAAGTGAAAACCATTATAAGTACGTGATTGAAATTCTTTAACTCTTTTAAACATTCAGTGCCTAACGCACCCTCTTCATTGTTTCAGTGGTATAATTACTTTTTATTAATTTTATATATAGATATATAGTATATATAGATTTTATCATTCGAATTACTTCGTATACTGTTAATTGTCCATTTTATGGATTGTTAATAAAAATGTTAAAGATAAATATGCTTGTGTATGTAGAATATCGGAGAAAGGCTGGTTTAAAGAATCTTTGGAATTATGTATACACAAATATTATTCAGACTATAAAATATAATGGTAGAAGAATACTAAGTGAATTTTTTATAAATACATGTAGATCATATTCTAAATTTCTTTCATTTTCAAAGGACTCTAAAAAAGAAACACAAAATAAATAAATACATTTTTTAAAACAGAGTCTTTTATTTTGTAACACCAGTAAGTTGTGCCATATTGTGTAGTCGTGAATCTGCCTATCCTAACAGTATTGACTAAAGTATGATCGTATTGTTCATGGAATATCGTGTTGTGTTTTCAAACTTTAGCAAGATCAAACAGGCATTGTGTTTCGGACAATGGTCTTCCACACCGTATTTGCCACTTCACATTCTGGCTAGGCTTAAAATCTAATTCTGATGCAAATACATTAAAGAACATTTTAAACTATATATCATTAGACATTAATGCTATGTAATTAATATAATTATAAAACATATATTTTCATTTAACATGCAATTAAAAGCTATTTATTTCTTATAAAAAAGACAGAGCTAACACATTTTTCATATATTCATACTCGCTAATGATCAGCGGTAGGTGGATTAATGAGTTTTATATAATTATAAAAAAATAATGACCCACACCTTGATGCGTCATATAACAAATTATATTTAATATATTATAATTATTTAATAAACACTACAACATAGATTTTAAATAAATAAAAACAAGTATTTATTCCCTGCCTAACAGCCATTTGCACTCCGATCATGTTCCCATACATAATACATTTCACAAGCATTTTATGGCTGGCACTGGTGAAAGGGGAGAACGAATTCCAGCATGTGGATATAGAACTGTCAATAAAAATTTTAATTTCAGATGAGCCACTGGGAAGGACTTCGGTTCACAATCGCCGAATTCCAATATGACTTTTAGTCTTGGAATCCAGGACTTAGTTTTAGGAATTCCGTCGGGACGATGAGCACTTGGGACTTATTATTAGGGAACTTAGATGCTATATTTTTATAAAGTGTAATTGTCATTTTCCGAAAAAAGGTACTTTAATAACTTTGATACTATTAAAGTTATGTGTATGTCATAATTACTCCAGAGCTCGAAATTTAGTTATGATTGCCATCCATATAGTGTTATTTTTTTCATTTATCAAACCTGATAAAATATCATTAACTTTATAAATATCATTTCAAATATCACTTTTAATGTTTCAATACACTAATTAATTAAGTGGTCCGAATAAATTACTCAGCACCCATAAGGAAATAATAGTTACTTCCTGATTTAATCGATCTACAATGGCATATAGCTGTATTGGTCCAGAGTAATAGTCGAGCAACTGTAGATTCTTGTGAATCAAAACAGTTTATATTGAAATTTACGAACACATATCGCTCCTACAAAATAGCGACATAATTAAAAAATTGGTATTGGTTTTAAGCAATTGTATTGGTTGATGCTTTTTAGTTCAGGAACGACATATCTGATATTCCATCCCAACATATTTTAAAAAAATAAAATCATATTTTGAATTACATCATATTTGAACTTGAAGTCTTATGGTAATAGTGACATAAGTTAAAATCAAAACAGTTTCAAGATTTTTAAAAATGGCTAATGGTTAATAAAATAATTTCAATACCGTCATTACAATAGGAAGGCGTTCCTTTAGCAATACTTAATTTTATTTTACTCACATTGATCTTTCAACTTCGTCTATTGAAAAATTATGGTTTTTGAGTTGACATTCCTTTTGAAGAAGCGATTGGCAATTCTTCACTTGGATACTTCAGAAAGAGAATATGAAAATAGAACCCGGTTGTAATCGAGGATATTTTCAATTAATAAAATTTTTAAAATATTAATGGGTATGATTATTTAGTTTTTAACTAAAAAAATTTTTTTTTCTTTTGTTATAAATTCGTAAATCAAAATCAATTTTATTTATGTTTGTGTCACCGAAGTATGTTTATTTAGTCCCAGTGGCTCAAATATCGTGTCGTAAGGCAATAAGAAACATTTTGTTTACAGAAATAAATTGTTTATATGTAATTATTTATTTTAATAAATAACAGTTCTATTGTTATTACTCAATTATATTATTTTCTTTATCACTCCCTTATCATAGATTTAGTAAGGAGGACTCACCTAGTGACTGTTGATCGGTGTCCACCGTATGACTGAGGGCGGAGGGGTGGTGTCGCGGTCGCCTAGCAACCATCCCCTCCCCTCCCTCTCAGGTGGGGAGAGCAGTGACGTCAGAGGCTACCCAATTGTGATGAGTGCTCTCTCCGGATGTTGGTGGATGGCCAACTATATTGTTAAATTAAATTTTAAAACAATTCCCAAGCTATAACGAAATATATAACATAATAATTTAGGGTTGTTTTCACTTCAACACTGGGCCGATATGATATATTTCCCCCTTTCCTACTATCACGTCATTTAGTTTTTTAAGTATTAATAATTACCCATAAGGAATAACAAATGGGAAGGAGATCAATCATAACTTAATGCAGCAATATATATCTTCTTTTTTACGTCACATGGTTATTATGTAAAAAAAAGATTGTTTGTACAGTATAGTCTTTACCACTATGACTGAGGACGAGTCTTGGATTCAGTAAGTGGTAGAGACTGTACTGTTTTAGGGCAACATTTAATCAGGATCAACATTTGTCCCAGGTCACGCTTAACCGCTAGGGTTTTCCCCTATTCTCCAGATCCCAAAAGGTCCATGCTTAGTTAATAGGTTATATATATATTATCTGTCAGGGCCGGATTTGAACCCAGGACCTTCGGCCTTCCTTATAAAGATATGAGATTTAAAAAAAAACCTGTACGACTGCAGTTCATGAAGGGAACTGATTTTAGATATCTAGGTAGAATGTACTGATTCAAATACAATTGTGCATGGAGGTGATTTTTCCGAGATCATCCATTACCAATGTTTTCCCCAATCAAATGTTTATAGAGGCCTTTTAAGTCCCAGGAGGTTGTGCAGATCCTAAAGGTTTTAATTTAATGATTTATCTGTCATATCTGAATTTGAACTCGTCATATTCAGCACCTACAATAACAAAAAAAACCTGTTCAACTATATGAAGGGTCTTAGGATACGTATGTGATAAGACTAGTATTTCTAAGTCAAGGGTCGTGGGGGTGATTTGACATTCGTCAATTAAGGGTGCTCACTCTAGAGGCAGGGTAAACCCCCCAAGGGTTTCGTTCGGTTCCAAAATCCAAAAGGGTCCATCCGTGGCTGTTGGCCGGTAATGATAAATAAATTGTTTGCCATAGCCCCATTCGAACTGGGGATCTTCAGGACTTCTACTCACTGATCAACGCTAATTCCAAGGATGCATAAATGAACAATATTCCGGTTACTCTTGACTTTTAAATTTAGCTGATTTAACTTATGTGCTTTTACTATTCAATTTGTTTCGCAAATCTTTATGATATCTTCGTTTTCATAAATTACCACCACTAAGCCATCGAATTCCTCTCGTATTCAATCCTTACAATCCAAAATCCTTCGGAAAATCCTTAATGCTCCTTACTTTGTTACGTACAAAGTAATCCATAATGACCTTAACGTCCCGTTTATTGCTGATTTGGCCCGAATCCGATATCAATCTTTTCATGACAAACTTCATTTCCACTCAAACCCACTAGTTTCAAACCTCGTAACCTCTTCAATTCCTGATAATCCTCCGAGGCGTCTAAAAAGAAGATGGCCTCGTGACCTTCTAAGCTGAACTTTTTATTTGAGTACTACCACTGGGTAGTTTCTTAACTTGTCTTTTCATGTCAATGTATTCGCTCATTTTATATACTTGATGTATTTTGTATACAGTTGTAAATTTCAATAAATAAATTTAAAAAATAAAAAAATTAATAAATTACCTGATAAAACAATTTAAGTTTGAATAAACATATGAAATATATATATATATATATATATATATATATATATATATATATATATATATATGTGTGTGTGTGTGTGTGTGTGTGTGTGTGTGTGTGTGTGTGTGTGTGTGTGTCTGTGTCTGTGTCTGTGTGTGTGTGTGTGTGTGCGTGTGTGTGTGTATTGATGAGCATTGTGAAAGTGTAAAAATTTAAAAAACGTATACAGGGAGGTTTGTGCCCGTGGTTGTCTGTCTTGATATATTTTGCTATATGTGGGTGCTGTAGGCAATCCTACATTATACAAGAAGAATATTGAAATACCCTGAGAAAGAGTGACAGGGCAGGTGAAGTGAGCCCTCCTCGTGATTCCTCGTGGTTATACTTGTTACAGGAAGAAAGTGAAGGAAAAGGACGATTTTATCCAATTGAGAAGAGAGTGAAGATCCAGAATGTCGAGGCATCTCTTGGAGCCCTTGCCGCATATATAATATCCACTTATATTAAAAAGGGAATTTTATTAGTTGGTATATGTTTATGCCAATATACATATATAATAAGTAGGTATATGTATATGCTCACATGTAACCATGATCAGCACATCACGAAGCATTAAATTATGATATTAAAATATATTCATTTTACCTCATTCATTACCTCAAGGTGGCATTCCATATTTCTTATACACAAATGAATTATGTTAATGAATCTTTATTTTACCTGAGATCAATAGCTGGATTAGCTGAGAACAGTTTAGCAATGTCTTGCCCATTAAAAAAAAAAATGTGTAATATAACTTATTTATTTAAAATAGGTAAATTCTGTGTTGTTTGAACTAACTTGGTCTCACGAGAAGTCATTTCATTGGTTGTGCTTTAGTTTTTAGTTTTGTTAGTTAGTTATTTACCATGTTATCAAATTTAACTCTAACAACATTGATATTAATATTTTTTAGGTAATAATGATTAGTTAATATTTAATATCAGATCATCATTGATAAAGATTGAGAGTACTCAATTATTTAATTTGAAAATAGCTTTCTCTTAATCACAAATCTTTTTGTTAATTTAAACAATTCGTGTTTGTTAATGTTTCTTCAGTAAAATGTATAAATCCATCAATGTGGCAAGTAATTATAGTATAAAAATGGAGAAAAATGGAGTCAAACATTTACATTATCTTATTAGGAAAAATGGTTGTAAAAAACTAATATTTCATTACTGCTGTATTATACATTATGTAATGTATTTTACATGCATTAGTTCCATATGTATTACATTTAATATATTTATTGTTCTTTCTTCTCGCTCTATTTTTACAACATTTTTAATTACGTAGACTACTGGTTTATTAACAAAATAAATAAATAGTTTTTAAAAAATAAAAAATCATCAAACATTCCTTAAGCCAAAAATAATTTCAACAACAGCTCTCCCATTTTTATCTGGGTTTTAACTAAAGCTAGATAATAATCCGTCCCATATGACTAAATAAAGTTTAATGCTTTCCGCTTTTAATATATTTATTAATCCATATTGACCGTAATGTACAATTTATTGCTGTTATGACCAGAACCCGATATCAATCCATTTATGGCAAATTTTATTCTCACTCGAACCCACTAAATCTAATTTCTACATCCATTCTCAATAATCCTGCAAGGCTTCTGCAAAGAAGATGGCCTCGTGACCTTCCAACTTGAATCTGTTATTTGAGTACAACCACTAGGAAATTTCTCCACTACCTTATTTGAGTGTTTGAAACTTTTTTTGCCATGCTATTTATCAACGATTCCTTCTTGTATTATTATATCTCAGTTATAAACTTAAAAAAATAAATTTAAATAGCAAATTGCATAAAACCAAATCGCCAAATACAAACATAATTACAATGATTATTTTTCCTTCATCATTGATGAAGTGTCTTAATAGGTCTAACGATTGTATTTATTTATAGTTTGTACTAATGAGTATAACGAAAAAGTAGAATATGTTGAAAAAAAATATTCCTATAGTGAAATATTATTGATCTGTCAGAGGAAGGTATTGTGAAAAAAATATTCTAAACACGCTACACATTGGCTCCACTTCATAAAATCTTTGTTTAGTGCCAAGATCAACATGGAGCAGCTTCTAAATCTCCCATGTTTCCATACGTGCTATGTTTAGAAATTTCAAATTATAAATAAATTCTAGTTCCTATTTTATCCTGTTTTGAATTCAGCTTTTTTCCTTTTGGTTTAATATGGTACAGTTCTGCATTAGTAAAAAAGACAAATGTTGCAGAACGTGGATTAAAATTACCAAAATGTCCTCTTATACCTAGTTCTTTTGGTTGTTTTTTAAATATGGAATTTTTCCAAGCCTTAGAGGAACTTAAAATATATATGTGAAATCTAATTTGGAGTGCTTAAATAAATTACTAAATCACAATAACCACTTTTATTAATGTGAACGATCAACAGTTAAAGTAAGGTGTTAGATGTTGAAAACTGAAGATAATATGATATTCATTTATTAATCTACTATGCCCATTATCACGGGTTTGCAGCCTGGGAGTAAAAATCTTTGGTGGACGGGACGTAACATGTGGGTCCCGGGGCTGTATGATGTCAGGTACTCATTAATGATCCCTATCCCAATTAAACCAGAATAAGCAAAATGAGGGTTCCCACTGTAGCATCGTCCGATTATTCATAGCATTATAAAGTGACGTTAAATTAATAAAATATATTTCCTTGCGTCCATAGTGTGCTCATTTGAAGCATAAGCAGAAAATCTGCTACCTATAAATTATCTAATTCTCTTGTTTCCATTTTTTAAAATTAATTTTAGGATGAGGGGTTTTTAAATACAAAATTTTACACCTTAAGTGTACTTATGTTTATTGACATTTTTCAGTTAATTAGCCTTAAAAAAATTCTGAATCAACGTAAATAAAAGCGAAATTCTGTTAAGTTGAAGAAAAAATAAACTTACTTGAGAACCACCTCCGTAAAATTTTAATAAGGTACACTTCTTTCAACGTAATGTAAAACAACAATGCTTGAATAATTGTGAATAAATCAGTCACTTGAATGTTGCTGAGGTAGTTCATCCTTAGGAGACGGAGTCTCTCTGAATTAAGACAAATTTTTTATGTTGTTTAAATATTTTAGTTTAAAATTTTTACAGTTAATAAAATTAACAATAAATCATTTTCACAGTGATTTATTAAAAGGCGTACAGAGGCAACGAAACTGCTATTCTCGCGACAGCTGCAATATATCTGTTATGTATTATTTTGTTATTTAAAGCTATAAAATATTAATGCAATCACTTTATAAATTATTTAAACTAATTTATTGATAACAAATAAAGTATAGTTTTATTAATTTCATCATGGACACTATTTAGATTTCATACTGTTTTATTTTCCATGGAAAGAATTACTTCACTAGTTGCTAACTGACAGAGCTAGATGACAACATATAAAAATAAAATAAAAATATTCTTATAATAAGATTACAGCTGTTATAATATGTCAATTAGATATAATAAAATGTAATAATTCATTAATTATGTATTTAAAAAATATATACTTAGGGACATTGATTAAAGCAAATATTAAATTTTATCGAATAATTTAATAAAATTTAAATAACTATAATCCGGCCTACGATAGCGTGTATGTAATTAATTATTTATCTAATGCAATTAACAGATTAACATGAGTGTTTACTCAATGCATGAATCAATAATTGAATAAATAAATACGTTATTAGTTGAATCTAATGGAATTATATATGTATTATACCGTATATACAAATCTATTTTATAATGGCTGCATTTGAGAT
This sequence comes from Troilus luridus, assembly GCA_964056705.1. NCBI lineage: Eukaryota > Metazoa > Arthropoda > Insecta > Hemiptera > Pentatomidae > Troilus > Troilus luridus. Next base: position 27,357,177 of record OZ057414.1, read on the forward strand.
GTAATGTTTGTTAAACAAATTAATATGTATTATTGTAGTAACTAACAGAACGTGGAGTCCACCTGTAGTGTAGAGGTTAGCATAACAACATGCCCAAGGTCGTAGGTTTGGAGCCGGCAAGAGGCCTTATCACTTAGTAAAGGGAGTGAACAATTCTTAGTTATGCCGTCCTTCGGAGGATGCGTAAAATGGTGATCCCGATCCTATGTTTGCCAGGTGTCCGTTAATGATCCCTATCCTATTTACCAGTATAGGCATCATTTAGGCAAAATTTAGGACTCGAACTGTAGCGAAATTCATCCGATTAGTCTTAGCATCATAAAATTACGTTAAATGAATAAAGAAACAATCTCAAAGAATATAAAAAATACCGAATGGCTGTTGGCTGTTAAAAAAATATTTAAATACATTAAACACTGATACAACTAAAAGCTACTAAGTATTTAACAATTTAAGAACAATAGTCGCTAATGATCCCAACTTTATAAGAGACATTAAATTAGTCAAACAAAATTGTATTGTTTAAAGAAAAATATGATTTTATTATAAAATGACAAACGTTCAATTATTGTTATATCTGTGTTTATATGGTAATATTTAAAATAACTTTTTTTTGTTTAGGTTCAAATGCCTGACTTGCAGTAGCTGATCGGTGAGTTTCTTTCATTGTTAATGCTATTTTATTCCCACTGTTAAATATTAGCAATCATTTTATATTATCATTTATGTAATAGATAGTATACTGAATTTATAAATTTCTCACGTAACAATCCGTACGTTCCGTTAAATTTGAATACAAATCTAAACCGCAATTAACGTCACCTGGATTTAACTTAATACAGACGGGTGTCTTAATTTTATTCTCAAAATTTAAAAACAAAAAACAATTTTAGATATCATTATTTTTTTCAGACTTCCTTTGTGAATAGAAAATTTACTTGTTACGGAACGTTTTGCTTGGAAACAAAAATCATTAAGTAAAATTTATTTTGACGGTTTATTTAAGTTTTTTTTTATTTGTTTATGTTTTTACTATATGATAAAAGAAGGATAATTGTGATAATTTGACTTAAAAGGTTAACGAATCACAAAACTATAAACTTCATAGAAACTAATTAGGTTCATAACATGCAGTTATTACTTACGCACATTGAATATAAAGACCTTAAAATAACCACACCATCTATTGGAACATACCTGAAACAGAATAATGATTTTATATTAGGGTAATTAAAGTAAAATTAATTTTACTAATTTGAAAGGATTCTTCGCTCGTGTTAGCAAGCGATATTTTATATTAAAGTTAATAATTTCGAATATAATACAGGTTACTAGGTCAATAGCATTCTAAGCTTTTGAAATTTATGCTCAATATAAATTAATAATTTTATGTCTCTGTAAATAAAAATGAATCGCCAAATGTGTTGCTAAGGGCAAAATTCTAGAACGGCTCGACCAATTCGGCTAATTTTTTTCTTCTTATTTTCGTTAAGGCACAAAGAAGGTTCTTATGGAGGGAAACCACGTAAAAATTACGAGGGAAATAATCAAAACAACACTTTTCTTATCCCATACCAACCACTCTCTTCCCAGATGTCAAACATTTGAAGTCAATTAAAGTAAAACAAAGGCTCGTTAGTTGTTAGTAAAAGTTTATTAGGGGTTGCTTTTCATTAATAAAATAATAAAACGAGCTCCCTCAAATTTGTTTTCGCTCTTATTTTAATTTTTCAAATATTGTTTGAAATTTTAATTCTGTAAAAAATGGTGTTATTTTACTTAATGAAGATCAGTATATAATATAATAAGTGATATAATAAGTGATGAAAGTAACAGTTGGTGCAGTTTTTGGGATGGGAAGGGGATGCATGGACTTAGAGTCATTTTCCTACGTTCTTTTAAAGCAAATTGAAAAAATAAAAAATATAACTGACGTACATGTCATCATTGCTTCCTCCGTGCGTAGAATTTTCTTGGTTGATATTAAATTTTCGCTTCTCTCGAAAACCAATTGTGTGTTTGTATGTTGAGTGTGTTTAAATTTAGACCCATGCCGCCTATTAGACGTGGGCTCAGCAATTTCGGTCGAAGAACTCGAAACGCTACAAATCAAGCTAATTTTCAATCTAATCGGACTGCATAGCAACGTGAAGAGCGAAATGAAATTGAAAGGATTAGGATATTTTAAACTGCTTTCAGTGTTTCACGAGCGGCTTTCAGTTACGATGTTTCAATTGAGTACAATTCCTACCAATAAGTTGCAATTGGATCTACGAACTCCTACCCACATTGGAAGCCATTGAAATAAAAAAATGAAGGAAATGGACTGTGTTGCGCAAATGGCCAAGTGTGTCATTGGTTCCGCCATTGGAGCCATTTCACTCATTGGTTTCAGAAACTGGAAGGGATTCCATATCTTTCCTTACAAAAATAAAACTGCTTCCAAATGATTTCTTTTGGGGCAACATATATAGTTCGCGACAATTTCATGCTAAATTTTAAGGTAACAAGGCTTGCTTTTTAAGTTGTGTAAAAATAAAACTTTTCTGTTTAATTTGGGGATACAAGGCCAAATATACCATAAAGCAGGCGCGCTGTTGCCGGTGACAGATGGCGACTATAATTTCCTGCAAATTTATTTCATGGGCAATACAACAGAAGAAGTTGATAATAGCAGTTCAGTGAGGAGGTCTTTTGTCGAACAATTACAAACTTTGTTTCATCAACACAATCAATTGATTACATTGTTTAAAACCACCTTGATCTTATGCCTTCTGGTAATCATAAAATTGTAATCAGAGCTGATAAAACTCCTGTAGAACAACATGCGAGATGTTTCAAAACACCAACAATCGATGAAGTTGCCATTGTAATGGTTGGAGAAAACTTAGAAGCCCTTTGTTTAGGGAAATAGGGCAGAACAACGTCTGCCGGGACAGCTAGTTTAGAATAAAAACTATAAACTTAATATTTCAATGGTCAACCTCTTAGATATTGTTAGTCCGGATTAATACTATTGTTACGGTCAGAGCGGGAAGGAAGACCGGCTGAGAGGATTAGGCAAACAATGGGATTAAGCGGAAGGGATTATAGAATGGCGTAGAGAATACTGGATCGGTCTAGGCGGTTCTCGGTCTTGTTCCGAGAAATGCCCCACCCCGACCTACCTTGCCTATATAAAAAGGCCAGCTGTTCGGCCGGCCCAGTCAGTAATAAGCCAGTAGTAATAAGCAGTCGTTAACTAGTGATAGTGCGTGTGAGTTACAGTGAGTTAGTATCAGTCTGTAATAAGTGCTTAGTGAGCAACAGTGACAATTAGTGGCCGTGTAATAAGTGTAATAAACTGTGGGTCAGTTTGTCATATTTGGAGAGTCTTACGGTCGGTGGACTTTAGTTAGCGAACTGTAAGTGATAATTTGTAATTGTAAACTATAGTGTAATATTATTGTATTTGTACGAATTTATATATAAATAGTTTAGTTATTTAGTATTAGCAATATCCTATTATCTTAGAAATTAGATAACATTTAGTAGAATATTGTTATTGTAAATTGATATTAGTTTAATAATTTAATTCTTTTAAATAATCTCATTGTATTCTTTCTAATTTGTTAATAAATATTAGATTATTGAATTAAGTAATAGTTTAGTCCATTTTACACCCAGTAGCCCGTAGCACTATAAATGTTATTTAAGACTTGTAAATGTCACCACTTTGAATAACTTTAGTTCATTCGTATAAATCAAATATATAATGTAGACTAAACTTGTTTCAAGATTTCCTGTGCTTAAGATTTAGTTGGTACTTACTATGTGGAGTTGTGTATCAAATTATTGTTTTGGTTTAAGGGATGTTGGGATGTATAAAAACAACGATAATATAAAACTTCTTAAATTAGTATTAGCTGTAATAATTTTGGGGTGTATGGGGGATGGGGTTTAGGGTGTAGATACTGATTCGAAATTACATTAGGTAATTTATTTATTCTTTTAACAGTCATTTATTCGACCATGTGAGATTGGGAGTTCACCCAACCTCTAAAAGTTCCCGTGATTATGGGAAAACCCTAGCGGCTGATTGTAATCTTGATCGCATTACCTTTCACAACCGTACATATGGAAATTGTATAGATACTGACTATAGTATCCTTCTTGGGTTCCAATAATTGATTCGTTTCCGCTGATATATCGAAATTTAGATATTTTGTATTGATGTGAGCTACTGTGCTCTAACAGGTTTGAAAACTATAGATACCATATTATCGACATTGTCTTGATCTTACTATACTTAATGGGATTAGATAATTGTAGCGTTCTGAAGATATGTTCTAAAACCACTCTTGTGAGATCTGAATTTTAATTGAATTGATGCTAGTTGAATATTAATATGCTCATACCTTCACTAAGATTACTTAATTTTTTTGTTGTTTATTTATTAACTATCGCTGCTATTTTTCTACTCTTTCCTCCTCACCTACTTTATGTATTATTTTTTACTTTGTGTATTATGTAGGGATGCTTCACATGTTTATTTTTTATATTTCTAAGATTCATTGTATGTTTTAATAGAATTTTTTTCATTTCAAATATTACTCTTTAGATTATTCTAATTCTTTCACTTAATTCACTCTTTCTTTTACGTCTCATCATTATTGTGTTCAAACTCAACAATTTTAAATAATATTTTATAATCTGAATTATTCCTACTTTTGTAACTCGCTTATTTCATTTAAATATGTTGGTATGCCATATATCCAGCTCTGAAGAAGACCTGCTATGTGGGTCGAAACGTATGTTTCTGGTAAATAGTTTATCTCTATTAAATGGATTATTAATTTTATTTTCATCAGTACTATTTAATTCCCCACATATTTAAGGTCATATAATATTATTCTCCACTACTCTGCTTTTCGTTCAATTTTTTCCAAATAACTATGGGAAAAATGGTACGAATTTAACTTATCGCGTTATATCAGTAACAAGACCTCTCTCTATACTGGAATATATAGGTACACTGGAAACATTTAAAAAAGAAGGGGGCTTGGAACCAGCGTAGCTTAGCGTGTGCGGTCTGCAAACGATAAAGTACACTCGGCATCTTCGCGTGCTGGCTCTTCACGCTGTACTGCTTGTACTCTCTGCTTCCGTGTGGATCGTTCCTCTTGTAATTCTCTCTATATATCAGTTCGTTTATCTAAATTGCCAATTTATAGTTATTAAATGATATTAATTACCATGATAAAATATATTCTTGTTTTATTAATCCCTTTTTATTATCCTATTTTGAAGCCAGTGTTGCGAAATCCCACTCTACTATTCCGAGAAAACTCCTCTTGCTCTGTACCGCCGGAGGGACTGTGATTTATTGGAACGACCCCCACAACCCTAGACAAATAGACCCCCATTTAATTAGAACAAAATATCGACTGTAGTGACAAATACGATAGATTAATTTCTTTCTTTTCTTATTTGTTCTGTTCTCTCTTGACCTTTTAGTTTCGCCGGTACTTGTGATTTAGCAGAACTCCATGGACTGTTATCCACCATTGTTTATTATATTGTTTATTATTTATTATATTAATAAATTCAAATATACAAAATGCTAATTCAAGAGGACCCCTCTAGTTTGAACTTTTTATCATTTAATTTAATAATTATTCGATATTGAATCTTTATTTCCTTTTATAACATAATCCAGCATCGCTGTAGGTTCTGACTCTCCAGGAGCTTGAGAGGTTAGATTTAGTGGAAGCGGGCAGGTACGTGCATGGGCGGATCAAGGAGGCTGCCAACCCTTGCTTTAGGGGACTTAGCTCCTGGGGCCTCAACTTAATTCAATAAATTTCGGCAACTATGCACTTCGTTATATCGTAGACATAAAGATAAGACATAAAGTTATTTGCAAAATATCCATCAACGTATTTTCCTAGTTCAGTTGGAAATAGCCCTTAACCACATTTCTGTCGTCATGAATTTATTGAACAGTTTGGATGCTGGGAATATATAATACGATGCGCTACAATCCACAAATTTTCATTACTAGTGTTGCGATGAATATTTTTTCTACCATTCTACAGCTTTGATTTCGCTTAGGGAGAGGGTGGTATGGGGTTGAAAAATAATAAAATAAGATAATGGTGTTAATTTATCTAAGTCAGTGTGATGTTTCATTTATATGATGGTACATTTTTTAGGAAAAACTGCGAAAATCTTCGAAGTATGGTACAGCTGTTCTTATTAGGAACGTTAGATATGGATAAATGATCGATTTATTAAAAATCTGATTACTGTCTTAAGAAAAACATTTATTATTCATTGACAATACATTCGTATTATAGACATATTTATTTTTTTATAAATTTCATAGCGCTTCTTAAGAAATAAGGGTTAAAATATAGTCGGATAAGACTAAGTATGTGTTTAGTAGCAGAAAATTTAGAGATCTTGGTGATATTTTGGCAAAGGGAATAAGTTTGAAATAGGTCACATACGGTCTAATGGTTAGGGTAACAACCTACTATGCTCAAGATCAAGGGTTCGCAGCCCGGTAAGTGTCTTGTAGGTTTTTTTTAAAGAGATTAAAAAAATCCTTGGTTGTGCTTTCCTTCGGAAGGGGCGTAAAACGGGGTCCTGAGGTGTCTTGTGTCAGGTACTCGTAAAACATCCCTATCCTAGTTATACATGAATAGTCAAAATTTTGGAGTCCCACTGTAGCATCGTCCGATTAGCCATAGCAGAATTAAGTGACTTTAAACTAATAAACAAAGTAAAAAAGGTGTTGGACATGTCGAGGAGTTAATGTATTTAGGGTTTATAGTTACCAGGGAAGAAAGTTGCGATTAAAGGTGGGATATTGATTTTTTTTATCGTTAACGGCTGTACAAAGCAGCTTATTTTGCACTTAAATATATATATCAGATTATATAGAACTATCATTCTTCCAATTTTTCTTTACGGATGCAAAACGTGGCCGTTAAAGCCGATGGATGAAAAATGTCTTATGGTATTCGACTGCAAAGAATATTCGGTTCAAAAAAGGATGAAACGACTGAAGCGTCGTTAAGATTAAAATTAAGATTAGGATCGGCTTCTAGAGTTGTCAGGCTGAACGAACTCATAAAAAGTTAATAAGGGCTGCGCCGTCTGGTGAACTTCAGATCCCCAGGTGAGAGGGTTGCGTTAAGCGTGATCTAACTGATTCGAGTTTGGGTCGGGGTCCTTGGTAGGAACTTTCTGAGCAGAGATAGCGGAGTTGATCGTTTGCCTTTGCTAATCCTTAATACAATATTAATAGAGTGTATAAAAAATAAACTTTTCTCAACGAAATATTTGTATAATTATTTCCTTGACATAAAATACAATTAATACTCAAAGTAAAGCCTATTGCTATCTAACGTCATTAGCCATTTGCTAGCCAATTGCTCGATCCCACACTGGTACCATTCCTTGGGATAGCTGTCAAAGAACTCTTGGACTGCAATTTCAACTTCCGCAAAATTATCAAATTTTTTCCCTTGAAGAAAATGAGAAAAGTGGTAATCCGATGGTGCGAGGTCTGGACTACGAAATATGGATATGGATACTCGTATATGGTGGATGAAAAAAAAATATCATATCAGAAGGGTTTTTCAATAAATTTTCACAAATGACTAGCCTCTTAGCTGATTGCTGGGGAGTAAGTTCATAAGGGACCAGTAAAGTATTTTTCCACCTGCCCAGTATTGGTAAGTATTATATAGGATCAAAATATTAACAGTCCTTTGAAATCTTTTTTTTTTAAACATATTTATTGAAATTTACAACTGTATACAGAATACATCCAGTAAATATAAAGAAAGATAAATCATGTCCCGACATAAAGGCAAGTAGAGAAACTACCCGGTGCTAGTACTCAAATAAAATGTTCAACTTAGAAGGTCACCAGGCCTCTATTAAATTAAACAGCCGTGATCTCCTGTAAAAATGTAGGCTTTATTTGGACTTAACGTTAGGTATTTTACATTTTTAAAAATCTGTTGTGCCATATGATAAAATCGGCGGTAATCTGCTGGCTCATACGATAACGGAGGACGAAGCCCTGATTTTCCAGAGGCACGCTCCGTAATCTCCTCCAAGCGACGGCAGCTAATAGATTCCATTATCCTGGATCTGGGTTAGCCACGGCTGGCTGCATCTTCAGATAGTCCTTTTATTGATGTCTCCGGTTCTTGGACCTTATCGCCTTTCCGAGTCTTCATTCTTTGTGACAATTACGATCGGTTTTTGGCTTTGTGTCGAATTGTATCGTTCTTGGTGATTTTCTGTTCCTCATATTTACATTGTATGGGAGGCATAACATTCTGTAAACATAGTACACCATATACTCTGAATGCGATACATACATGATTCGAAATTGATATGCCTCCAACAATGAAATGTGAAAAAAAATACCAGCATTTCTTGATAATTTATAAAACCCTTGTGTTAGGCAAAGAGAAAAAATCGAAAAGCTTATTAAAAACAAGGGATATCTGGAAGGTCTAAAAATTACAATTTTAATCGCTAAAGTAAAATTATTCGAATTGATAATTGTTGTATAAACAATAGATATATTTGTAATCAATTATCCTTAAATGATTTATACCTTAATTACACAAAACCTTTGACAGTGTTTTAATTCATTCATCGCGTATTTCTTCTGGCTACAACCTTGTCGTCAAGTTCTTTGCCGACGTTTTACTGGTCATACTGCTAGCTTCCTCGGGCCTTTATCTCAGTCCTTAGTCTCAGATAAAGCCCTGAGGAAGCTATCAGAATGGTCAGCGAAACGTCGGCAAAGAACTTGACGACACGGTCGAAACCAGTTTCTTATGACCTGATGAATCGATTACATTCCACTTGTATTTCAAAGAACGTTAATTTTGTTGTTACTTTTACGTGCCAAGATGACTAATAATTATCAACTGTATTTTTAGGTTTTGGCGATTTCTAAACGGCGCCAAAACCATTTAAATCATTTAAAATTTTAAAAACAATAACTTTAATTTTGAATTTAATCAGAATTATAATTACAACTGTAATCGTTATCCTAAATAATTTAGCATTAAAACTTATTTTAACTTTTTTTGCAAATTTTTTTAATTTAAATAAAATTTTTGTGTAGAAAGGTTTTGCGCTTGGGAAGGATGATGCATTCCAACACAATGGTTTATACCAATTGAAATATAAAAACAAAATTTCCTTTTATCAAATCTGTACAAAATCGGGCGTAATTTTATTCGGTTATATGCGTTATAGTGCACCTGCTATGACATTTTAACTTTTAAATATTTTATATTAAACTTATCTAACCATGTTTTGCACTTTCGTAATTTATTTTCCCAATACCTTAACCTAGCAAATGTTGCCTGGGAAATGAACAATCCTATTTTAAAAGTGTATTATATCTACAGCCCCGGTGAATAAGTGGTTAATTCGGATTTTCTCCCGAGAGAGTTAACTGATTTCAGATAACATAAATCGTTTCATTCCCCTAATTTTTGGCTTGAAAAGGAGTTATAATATTAGCACTAACCCCTTTTCAAGCCAATGCCTTAATTAGCCCCATATTCACTACGACAATAGTAAGTAAGCATCGCGCTTACTTAAGTACAAGAAACTCATTTTGAAGAAAATTAAATTTGACCACTTATTCACTGGGGGTTGTAGATATATTCTTTGCGACTGCACTGTAGATATTGTTGATCTATTTTGTTTAATTCCAGCCCTGATGATGGTTTAAAAAATATTATTAAATGTTGACACTAATAAAATAAGTTATATTTATTCTGTGTAAAATTTAGTCACCGGGGCTTCAGATATTTATCTGGATTTTTTTTCTCGATCTCACTGGACCTTGGCCGTAATAACTATTTAAACGCATTGGTCAAACTGTACAATTTATTAGTTAGTATGAACCCCATATTTAATATTATTCTGCCAAAAAAATTTTCTAAAAGAAAGAGATGCGAATTGTTACATTACTTTTGGGCGATACTTGTACAATGTATGATAGTTTTTAGTTATTACGTGTGGTGGGGAATTAAAAAAAATATTCATTCCTTTCAAACCCAATTTTTCATTTTTTTGTTAGTGGAATTATTTGGACCTTTGGGCGTACCAGTCTTTATGTCAGATTTGCCTTTTGCTCTAATGGGTTATAAATTCCATCCCGGCCCCTCCCACGCATCCATAAAAGAGCAATCATTCCTCTATTACAGCCGTACGTTTTGTACGGGAAATGAAGAAATAGTAGTGGCAGGAATCACGTTTAGTATTTTTCTACAAAAAATAGACATTCTCCCGCAAGAAAATTGGATAACGGAGGAAAATCTAAAAAGAGTGAGGTGTGTGTGTGTGTGTGTATAACTGCGTGTGTGCGTAGTAAAGCGTCAATTACCCCAACGTATGCATTTGTACAATCAAAAGTTCGGATTAAAAAAAATTCATTATATAAATAATTCAATATTAAAAATTCACTTTAAAAACAAAAGAATTTGTCAAACAATCGCTTTGTTGATATAATTTTTGTATTTACACAATAAAATAAAATAAAACGTAATCACCAGCGCAACAGTTTCTAGTAACATAATATTCCAGTATCATCAAAAGATTTTCATTGAAAATCTATCATACTAATATAAAAAATAATGAAATTGCAGCTTATAACAGTTCTAAAAATATATCTTGAATGATGATAATATATGTGGAAGAAAATGGTCCGGGTAGAGGTCAATAAATTTCTCTTAGATGTGGAGAAACTTTCAAAAATTCTTTGATTCTTACACAAAACAAAAACATAAATAATCGGATATTTTTGTTAGCAGTTTTATAACGAATGTTTGCAACCCATCTCATCAGGCCTCTTGCCACAGATACACATTGGTAGTAGACTAATTGTGCACTGATGAAATCTGATTAAGAATCAATTGCCTTATTCGTTCTATTTATATGCAATTATTGAAATTGATCGGTGCTTCCGAACTCCAAGGTTTTATTTATAATAATTACATTATGTTTAACAATTATAACATCTCCTAGAAATAAACATTTCTCCATATCTAAGAGAAATTTATTGACCTCTACCCGGACCATTTTCTTCCACCTCTAAAAATATTCTTAGATAATATAGAGAAAATACTCATTAAAATATAATTATATACTTAATACTCTTTATATATTAATAACTTTATTGTATCGCGAAAGACAGTTAGAAGAATTGGTATTAAAATAACGATGCTCTAATATACATAAAATATATTATAAAAAAAACTTGCACAACTTCGACCAATGTAGGGTCTTATAGATGGTGGAGATTATTCTGTTTCTAAGCCAACGAGTAAAGGAAAGTGATTTATTCGAGTTCACCCTCAACCTCCAGGTTTTCCCCCTCAATTAAGATCATAGAGACAGAGTGAGTACTAGGAGGGTCTGCAGTTCCCATAGGGTCGATTTGTGCCTGTAAATAGATTAGATATTTTACTTGCTAAATTAATTAGACATTTACCGGAAGGTTTCCGCGTTACCTTCGACTTAGCAACTGAACTTTTTACTGAAGTAGCCTTCTCTCTACTTTATTTATATTCCTCATTCAATTTCGCTAATCGGCCAACAAGGGACCACGTCACGTTACATTCTGGTATTTCTTCAATTTTCGTTTGCTCCACATCGTCTTCATGAGCTCACTGTGTTAAGCACGACGTTCTTCTGTCCATTTAGCACCAGCTGCCCGTTTCTCATCTCGGAAATTCCCAAAAGTCTTGATGGCTGATCTAAAACGATTTCGGTCATGTACATCTTCCTCTCGTATGCCCATTTGTTATAGATCTTTCTTGACGTTGATGTACCACTGCATTTTTGTTATGGATTTTATGTCAAAGATCCTGAAGATACGTTTCGTCCACCGAGAGTCGATCATCCGTCGTATATGACCGTAGAAGCGAACTCTGCGTTTACGCATTGTGCTCTTGGTCTTCTCTATCTTAGAGTATATTTCTTGATTGGATTTTCTGATGTAGATGTCATTTTGTAGTTCAGGCCAAGTATGCTGTGTAAGATTTTTCTTTCTTTTCTCTCCAAATCTGCGAGCAAACATTTGTCAGGCAGAATAAGGTATTCAGAAGCATACAGTGGCACTGGTTTGATGGCATTATTGTAGTGTCGGATTTTTGTATTCATGAAAAAACATTTTGTATATATATATTGGATGAAGGTAATCAATTCTTCTTTGTGAGTGATTGAAACTCATATTTATTACCCAATCCCAAACAGGCTTTTTAATAGCGGCCTTAATTGATAAAATAATTATTATTCGATAAAAGAGTTCTAAGCTTATCCCTCATGACCGCTTTCCGCTAATGGCAGTTCGGCTTTGGAAGGAAAGCTGAGCATAAATCTTTCAAAGATTTCTAAGCGACGGTTATATCCTTAACAGATATCCGTAATTTATTGGAAATTCTTAATCTTAAATGATTACTTATCCGATACGGATTAATTTTACAATAATTCTTTGATACTTACATAAAACAAAAATATAAATATTCAGATATGGGTGGTTTGCAACCATCTCATCAGGATTGGTTAATTCCTCTTGCCACAGATACACATTGGTAGTAGACTAATTGTGCACTGATGAAATCTGATTGAGAATCTATTGCCTCATTCGTTCTATTTAATATGCAATTATTGAAATTGATCGGTGTGTCCGATTTTCAAGATTTTAATTATAATAATTACATTATGTTAAACAATTATAACATCTCCTAGTGTTATCATGGAGGTATGGTGTCTTATTTTTATTGCTTAGTGTTATTAATAATTTGTGATCAGTTTTAATATTTAACACTTTAACTCAGAATGTTATTATATTTCTATGGACCATGAAACATAAATTGTTAATTTAATAGAAATATCATTTAAATATGAAAATTAATTAATTAATAAAATTTAGTTGCTTATTTTCTCCAAACTCATTATATATCAATATTTTAGTAAATAAAGAAATAAATACTAAAATGTCTTTTATGAATTTAAGAGATTTCAATCACGATTTGTATATAGTAATTATTAATAGTTTTAATTTTTAGCAAGGGTGCAAGATAGCTCATTGTTAAAGCACTGAGTTGCCGAGCCGAAGATCCTTACAGTCTTATAATCCGGCAGTGGTAGGTGATTAATATATTAATAGCTGGGGCACTTATAATATTAATCTATTCCCTTAATTCCCTTAATTGGGGAAGAAAACCTGGTGATCGAGCGTGATCAAGCACAAATCACCTACCTGTACAACCGTTTTCCTTGAAACAGTACGGTCTCTACTATGTACTTAACTCACTCCCTTCAACTACCCATGTAGTGGTACAGATTTTTATTTTTGTATTTCTAGTGGTTTCATTAGCAAGAATAAATGTATAACATAGCATAACCTATAATTGTTCTTAAACGTACTATTAATTGGACTTGAAATTAATTTTCAATAATTTAGGTTTAATGTTATTCTGCTGATAAATAGAAAAAAATATCGAAAAACACGCAATATCCGAACGGTACATCTAAATCAATTGTTAAGTTACCCACTCTCCTACAAACTATTTTTGGTAGCGGCCACCTGTGGTCTACTGGTTAGCGTAACAGACTATTAAGCTCAAGATCGCGGGTTCGTAGCCCGGCAGGTGGCCCTAGAATTTTTTAAAGGGAGTTAAAAATCCTTAGTTACGCTGTCCTTCGGAAGGGACGTTAAACGGGGGTCCCGAGCCTGTAAGATGTCAGGTACTCGTTAAAAATCCCTATCCTAATAAAACCTGGATAGGCATAATTTAGAGCTCCCAATGTAGCACCGTCCGAATAGCCATAGCACCATAAAGTGACGTTAAATGGCCAAGAAGAAAAAGAGATAAAAGGCTAAGGTAATACTTAATTAAAAAGATAAGCGTCTTTATGGTTAATTTATTTAATTATTACAATTAACTAACTGTTTTTAGTAATGCTTAATTATTTTCAATTATGTTGTTTAGTATTATAAATTGTAATACTAAACGACAGACTAATTTATAATCTCTTATAAATTAATTTTGATATAATTCATTTTTTTTTCTTTTTTTTTACTATATCTAAAACATAGAAGCTATTCCCATTCCTTAGTAGCCTGAGTCTGCTGGATTGCAAAAAATGTAAATTTTCTAATGGTTGTAATAGACCCTGCACTAGTCACATAATTTCATCGGTGATCTACTTTAATGATTACATGACACAACTGATATTAGGAACATTGAGGAACCTTATATGATAGGATAAACAGCCATCCTTAGGGGGGAGATAAGATTAATGGCTTATGAATATCGATTTTACCCTCCATAAAACAAGACGATGTGTATTATGGATGGCCTGAACTCAAGTGTTAAACAATGTCTTTCCAATCGGGTGCGACGGTCAACATCCACGGATCGATGTCGATATCCAAGAGTTTAAAGACCGACCTGCAAGACCAGCCCTTTCCCCCACCCCTACCTATATTATATTACTACCGATAACATTGTTTCCTCTAGGGGACTCAATATTCTATGAAGCCTTCAAACTCTCATATAAAACTTATTTGATATGATATTATAAGCCAAGTTTTAGCAACTTAGGTCCCCAATGACACAGAAAGTGATAAGAATATTCTACTTATAGAAAAAAGTTTATTATGATTCTAGGTAAAATATAAAAGCCATATAGTGCCAAAAAAACAAACAGAAACAATTTCACTGTTCATTTTTTAGCCAACAGTAATGGATATATGATCTAAGACCTATGAGTTGTTTCTCTAGCTCACAGTGTTGCGCACCGAGTTGCTGAGCCGAAATTCAAATCCGGCTAGGACTGAAAATTATTTAATTAAGTTATGTTAAATTATTTAATGAATGAAGTCTGTGAGATGTGCAGACCCACCAGGGTCTGACCTATCCTCTATAAAGTAGAGACCCTTAATCAGAGGAAAATACCTGACGGTTGATCACGATCTCGAACAAATAGCTTCACTGCACAACTGTCATCCTGGAAACAGGAGAGTTTCTACCTACGCTGCTTCCTCCTAATATTTATCTTCTTCCTCAAACAGCTTACCCCAAAAGCCTGGTGAGAAATCTCGGTCGAGCATGAAAAATATCTGGTTGATTTTCCATCGTAATCAGAATGTTTATTTTAAAAATAGTGGGTGTATATCACCTGTCTGCCTAGAGGCGGTCCAACTCCGAATGTTCCATTTTTATAATGGTTCAAATCACTCGAACTACCATTGTTTTATAATTGTTATATTTTTCTTTGTTTCGCGTTACACGTTCTAGGCGTTCCTCTCCAGTTTTTTAATATATTTCTTACTATTTTATATACATTATTGTTATAATTTTTAATATATTTTTATTTGAAAAGAAAAGATATGTCCAGGGCCGGGACTCGAAGTTTTCAAATAAAAATATTTTATATACAGTTTTAAATTTTTAACTACACAATTTAATAATTTTTTTTTTGTACGGAGCTTTAATTTCAATACTTTTTTCTACCGTAATTTTTCTAGTGCAGAGTTTTTTTTTTACCCTTATAATTTATTTTGTTTCTAATAATTTGGTCTATATATCTTGGCGTTGAAATGTTCTACCCGAATAACACGGTAGCCATATGAATTTATTAAAGGTATAAACCTTGTGTTTTTTTTTTTTGTTTTTTATTCTAAATATTGTAAATAGATCTTGGAGCAATAAAAAAACAACAAAAAAAAACTTGTTTTTATATAATAGAGAGATATACAATTTTTGTGGCAGAGAGAGTTATAGTAAATCGGATTGGTTAAGTTTTTTCTTTCACCTATTTTCACTAACTAAAATGAATAATAGTGAGCAAAAATTAAAAACGAGGCATATATGCATATTATAAAACAAAGTCCTCGGCCGCGTTTGTTCGCGGTAAACTCAATAACTACTGCACCGAATTTCCATGCGGTTTTCACCAATAGATAGACTGATTCACCAGGAAGGTTTAGGTACATACTTTGTCAAAAATTAATAAAAGCAAAGGGGCTAAGAAAAAAACTTTTGGTTTTGTTTATATTTTAATAATTTCTGTGTAAGAAAGTACATTAGCTGCGATGGGATAAGGACACACGCCAACATAAATCACATCAAAAAATACAAAGCGCAGCACATCTCACACAAATAGTACTAAAAGAGTCATAAATAGAGATTGCAATCTTGCCCCAAGACGATCCACAAACAACTCTTTTTGTGTGTGTGGAGCGTCAAAAAATGTACCTATATGGATAGTAGGTGTATGACATTATGCCACCTTTTAGGAGCTGGCTTCTACTTGAATGTATCAACCATTCAAGACATGGATATGAGACCGCTTTCGATGCCGGAACTGCCTAATGTAGTCAGCGCAAACTAGACACGTTACCTTTAGGGCGAGCCTATTAAGGAAAAGGAGATGGCTGTGCGAGCGGTTGAGACTAACCGCCACTATTAGCCGTGTTAGTTTGCTGAAGTCGCCTCCTTTGTACGCCCCATCGCCGGAGGGTGACATCAACGTTCTCTTGCGGCCACATTCTCAACTTGATTGATTGGTCTTGTAGGGCTTAGCTCTACGCTTCATAGCTCATCCACTGTGTTAGATGACTCCAACAATGGAAGTTCATATAGTGAAGTTGTAACATGTTTTAGCTTTTATGTTCTTAAAACAGCAAAAATAAATCAACTGATTATATTTTATGTTCATAGCTTGTTTACCCAGCAAATAATTAAATATTTCGATTAATTGCAAAGAGAAGCGGGATAAGTCAGTGTGAAAAGTACCGAGCATCTGAGTTTAAGATTCTAGATCCAAATCCAGCTGAGGCAAATAAGTTATTTAATCTGTAAACAGTAACTAATGGGTCATTTGGTTTCTTGGTTCTCTTCTAGATTCACCTAGCCTAGTGGGTACCCTTAATTAAGAGAAATCTGTCGGTTGAGCGTGATTAAAGTCAAATCACCCCGTGATTCTTGGCTTACTAAAACTACACACATGGCCCTTCGTGAATAAAACAGTTTTTTTTATTACTATCATCACTAACAAGTTTTCCTCAAAGTTTTAATTTTGTTTCTATTTGGTTGTAATCCAAACCTTTTGCTGGTCTGTTGCAGAACTATGTGGAAAATCTCCCCTCAGACTTATAATTCAAATTTAAAAGGCTTAATATTTATGTTTTCAGATTTTTACTCGGTTTTCTACATTGTAAATATTTTATTTGCGCACCACTTTGGTTTGGTAGGGTTTTTGGTGTTTCAAAAAATTGAGTAATACTGTTATCTCTTATCACTCGAAAGGTTTTCGTATTTTTAAAAATTTCGATGTACATCAATTCATTTACCTTGCATTTCATAATTTAAAAGCAGGGATGACAGTTTCTCGAAGTTATCAATACTATAATAAAATCCGTTACATTCTGATTTTACCAAAGAAGAAGATGATAATGGATGGAAAGAAAAAGACTCACCGTTACGAAAGGAGTAACGATAAGAGGAGTCAATTAATCTTGGAAAAGGAAAAGGAGGGGGGAGATGGCTCATTGTCAGCAGGGTCGATTATTTTCTTTTCTTTGTCGAAATCTTTTAGTCTTCCTTTTCTGAATAAAGGCTATCTTGCTTCGACAGCTTTTGTTAAACTCTTGAGAAGATTACAGGAAAATAGGAGCTAGGAAATTATAGGGATTTCGATCTTTCGTTGTTATTATTATTATTTCCACTCTTTACCCCTCAGATTGCTCTGGGATCATATCTGCATCTCAGAATCGGACACAAAGTAGGGATTAAAAAAGATGTTACTGACTTAAAATTTTGACAAATTTAGAAATGTGACAATTCCCACAACAGAACTTCTGTATCTCTTCTTATACTTTTAGTTATCACGTCAGTCGATGAAACGAGTCACTATGGATGATGGTGTGATTTTACCTATGGGTTTTATGTTTATGTTTTATGTTATTTAGGTTTCTATGGGAAAGATGATCCATGGTCAGGATGGATATCCAAAGGATGAATTAGCAAAGATTTGATTACATAAGCAATCTGAATAGCCAGAGTTGTTGTGCCAAGCAGATGAAAGAAGAACTTAAAAGACTTGGAATTACTGATTAGGATAGGCTGGACGGAGAGAGATTTTGGAGCAGACTCAAAATAATCAGGAATCTTATGGAGGAAAAGGTTTCTTAAGAAGGAAAGGATATTGTTATTTGTTTTTATTATTATTACAAACTAATTTTATTCTAATGTTGGTATACACCTAATGCACATAGAAGACGAACTTGAGAGACTTCGAATTACTGATGATTAAATCTCTGTGTGTTTAGCTTCTTACAAATGTTGAGAATGACAGGAAAATTTAACGGTAAAATTACCGTATATTGATTTGGTTTCTTTAATAGAATTGTTTATATAAATATAATGGCTTGGCTAAGGGTTTTCGATATGCCATAGAGTGCCATGGCTAAGAGATTTTTTATTACTCTTACTCTTTCTACAAGGGAACTTGTTGGCTGTGTTTTTCCTGAGGCTGAAAGTTGTTTGCCGAACTGACAGACGGAGTTGGAGGATGATAGAGATACACTCGTCATGGGCTTGACACACACATTTCCAGATATATTTCTCTTCGGGGAAGAATTGTATTACGGTTTTTCTATTGAAAATCATGTTTCTATCATATTTTTTTATATCCTAGGTATTTAAATTGTGTTATATCATAATACTTGTTACTCATTGTCGAATGATTAATAATAAAAGAATAGATTTATTTTTATAAAACGTAATTTTCACTTTATGATGGTAACTACTCATTGAAACATCTAAAAATCTGTTAATATTAAAGAAATTTATTTCAATATCGTTAAAAATCACATATTTTTATATTGGGATATAAAACCATAAGTTATCTAATGATAATTATATAATTTGATAATATTCCTGTAGAAATGCTTAAATATGGTGGTGGCCTATTGCATCGTGAAATTTATGGATTAATCCTGGAAAATGGATTAAGGGAGAAATGCCCAAGGAATGCTACAAAACTATTATTCTGCCGATACATAAGAAGGGATATAAATTAGAATGCCAAAATGATAGAGGGATAACACTGCTTTGTTCAATCTACAAAGTGTTATCAATACTACTCTTGGGAAGATTAATTATAACAGCAGAAGAAGTTTTGGGCGATTATCAATGTGGGTTCCGCCCTGGAAGATCTACTGTTGACCACATATTTACCATCAGGAATATGCTTGAGAAATGTAACAAATGGAACGTAGAACCGAACTACTTCTTCATTGACTAAAAACAGGCCTATGATAGCACAGAAAGAAATGAGCTGTACGAAAACTTGATGTTTATCGGGTGCCCTAAAAAACTTATCAGATTGATAAGGATGACACATCAGAATAGTAGCGGTGTGGTTAAGATCCTGGACCTAAGGACCAATATGGAGAACCCGATATAGTTTTAAAAAAAAATCAAGATTGAGATGGTTGGGGCACGTTAACAGAATGGACAAACAAAGGCTCCCAAAGCTGATTCTGGAGGGACGTCCAGATGGAGAAAGACGAAGAGGAAGGCCTAGAATGCGATGGCTGGACGATGTGAAAGCAGGCCTTAAGTTCCTGGGTGTCTTTCTGAACTTACTAAAAACATTTATAGAATAATTATTTTTATGAGTTAGTTAAACTTGTGGTTAAAAGATAATAATCCGGCTGGTTTTAATATATTTCATGATGGTCCCATAGATTTTAAGTTTTCTATTATGGTTTGAATAAGTTTTTAGCCTCCAGAGTAGCCCTTTATTTGGGAGAGGAATGATATAAAACACACAAAAAAATCCGATATTTTGATTCATAACCACTGTTCATTGCAGGTAAATGCTGTAATGAACATTTATCAACCTCCTATGACGAACGTAGCGATTTCGTAGCCCGGCAGACGACCTTAAGATTTTTTAAAGGGAGTAAAATTCTTGGTTATGCCGTCATTCGGTGTGGACGTTAAATAGCCGGGCTGAGCCAATGCAGTGTTAGGTAATTCATTACGAATCCTGGTTATACTTGATATGCGAAATTCATGGTTATAGAATCGTCCGATTAGCCATAGTAGAATAAAGTGAGGTAAATAATTCAATTTCAAGACGAAATATGTTGTTATCATTGCCAAAAACAACTATAAACCTGTGATACTACTACTACTCATAAAGGTTCATAGGTTCGGAAGGCAGAAAGGGGCTACGTTCGGAGGAAAGTTGACCGAAATCACGTTCAACCACAAGGCTTTCCCCAATTAAATGTACCCACTTTATAGAGGCTGTGAGAGCCCCAGGACTGCAGATCCCACAGGGTCCAAATCTGACTGTTAAAATTTGGCAAAAGTTATTTTGCCACAAGAATTTGAACCTTGAAGCCTCGTATATAGAACATTTTCTACCTTAATATACACCAAGAAGACTAATCGCTTCAAATATTATTTCGTCTGTGATTCATGCTTGAAATACTAACATACTAAATGAAATATTTTATTTCTTTTAGAACAAGACAAGAAATGGGCCTCTATAACTAGATGTCCTTAGGCCAAACTGTAGTTGCTAGGATTAAGTATACATTCTATGAAAGAAGTTAAATATTACAAATTTCTCGTAGGACTGAAGCTAATACATTAATATTTGACCGCCAGCTGAGGAATAAAGTTCCTCCAGAGGCTCTTGAGCAAGTTTGTGTAACGAGTGCAGGATCTCTAATACACACCTCAATTATTTATCCATCCAGTTTATCCCAAGTATGTTTCCAGTACCTTCCCGAATATATTTTCCCATCTCTTTGTTCGAAACTGTTATTCCTGTTCGCATGAGTGTTTTCCCAGTTTTCCGTTAGAGGATGTATCAAAAAGTATTTTTAATGAGGGTAAGGTTTGAAGCACTCGAGAAAGAAAAATACCGCGGGTGCCTTTTGGAGTAATGAGTCTATTTTTACTGAATTAATTCGGTTGTTTCAGAGATAAGTCTGATTTACCTTGACAGCCGTTAGTCCTTGTTTTAGAAAGTAAGACAATGCTTGAGATGGAATTAATGAGAATTCCAGTACTTCGGGATGGTGATATTTTATACAGGATTATAATAACAACCGCTCAGAAGAATGTTGTCTCCGAATTGTATTTGAATGCGAATACATCTAGGAATTAACAAACTTTTCCAATAAAAATAAAATTAACTATGGATGCTATTAAAATAACTATGCTAAATATAAGGTGTCATTTCCGCAGGTTGTCGCTTCCTGTCAAGTCATAACTTTTTATTTGTTTCCTTTTTAATATTATTGAAAAAAAAAATTATCACTGACTGTATATAGTAACTATTACACTGTTCTGCATCAATATCCTCCCTTCAAAAAAATGTTGTTATATTATGTTTTGAAGTGTGCTGAACACGAATCCGAAGTCATAAAATCTCCATCCGGCACCATTTTTTGTCAAATCTGTCTTTAGGTCGAAAAATGAGGGGGTTTTAGACATTTTGAAAAAAAAAAAATTTTTATCACTGAAAACTTTAACAAAAAATTAAAAAACCTATTTATAATGTATTACGAAATGAAAAAATTTTGAGGGCATAAGTATTAGGCTTCAGGAATTTTGGGCTAACAATAATAATAATCCCTTCAATGTCATTTATTCATTTTTTTCTTTTTATTTAATTACTACTCTAGGCTACAAATTTTTCATTTTTAATCACTTATTAACACCTGGAATTAGCCATAGACTTCTAGATGTATAATTAGGCCTGATTTTTGATTCTGACAAAGTTTTCGGACTGGGGAAAGAGAAAATATATTAATTACAGACACCAATTTTTAATTCGCAAACAACTTAAGTGGTTCAGAATTGAAGTGTTGAAGTATAGCACTCCAACTTCTAGAATCGGGTTGGAGCACAACCGCTAAAGAAAGTTGTTATACTCAATAGCTAATTGCGTTCAACCATAAATAGAGGAATGCTTCTTACTATTTCTTGAAATGAAAATAAATTTTTGGAACACTTTTTAAAAACTGGAAGATAAAAATTATAAATCTTCATATCAACTGGTTCATTAAAATAAATTAATAATCTGAAATTTTTATGTGAAATAAAAACATATATTGAAACTTATTATTATAATAATAATTAGTAAATATACATATTTCTAGATTCAGATATGCTGTAGTAGTAGGTGCTGTTATGTCAGGGGTTAATTTTTGTTTTTATTAGTAGCCGAAGTTCAAAATACTCTTAATGATTTTGTTTTATTCTGACACTAATCTAATTCAGTTTTTTTATTTTAAGAGGCCAATTTGAGTCTTTTACGTTAAATACTTTTGGAGATACAGCTGTCCAAAACGCAGAGCTATTTTACATAAAAATAGAGAAAAGTAGGTCATCTATTCAATTAAAATTGAATATGTAAAGGTTTTTTTACCTTCAGCAGACCACGAGATACAAAGGCTTTAAATATATATTTTTGAAAACGATTGAATATATGTAAATGAAATAAAGGAGCTACAACGAGGACATTCTGTTACCTACACAAACACAACTGTGTTGGTGAATATATTATTAGTAAATCAATACAAAAACTGGATATTAATTTGTTTATTCATGGTCTTTGGTGTTCTAAATGTCTTGGCAGTTATCTGCTATTTCTTCCTTGACGAATTCCCTAACTTTAAAAATAAACTTTTTTTTTAATTTACTCAATAGTTCACAGGTTGTGTTACGAAACCTTAGTTGTTGTTTTTTTTTACACTAAAAATACTGGCAATATCAAGATGGCTGCGATTTGAATAAAAATCGCAAAATGTCAGGAATCGTTGACAAAGTAGTTGTGAACATATCATTAAAACATAAGCTCTACCTGTAATTTCCCTCAGCATTAGGACAAATTCACTGGACTATTCCGACTTTGAGAAATTAATCTGTTAACTTAAATATACGATTTAAGACTCTCAGCGTAGTTTATACGATCAGCACTATATTAGAAATTAATTCAGCAGCGAGTACAAATAAAAGTGAAGAACAAGCCCTAAGAGATAAGAGAAGAACTTCATGATATAGCGGTCACTTCGGGGAGGCTATAGCGCCCCATTTCCTCACTTCATCAACTCCCCGTGAAGTTGGGCCATCAGCTCCTAAGTCAGTCCGTCAATTACAGCGGTCACTAGAATGGAGGTTGATCTATAAGGAGTTGTAATTTCAGAGTTTACTGTTATATAGAAAGGATCCCATATTATTTAGTAATATAGTATTTTAATATTAGTATTGTATCATTTTATTATTATTATATTTTATCGTTAAATGGATAGGATTATATGTTAATTTGATTATATGTTAATAAGGGATTGGAATATTATAAGTTAAAAGGATTGGATGGGCGGAAGCCAGGAGAGCAGCCCTTGACAGATACAGGTGGCGCTCCTTATGCAAAATCTCTACACTGTTACAAGGTAGAAGATATTTATGAATATGAAAGAAAGAATATGTTATTGTATTATTTTAAATTTTATTCTCAGCAATTTGCCCTATCTAAACCGTGGGCTAGGTTAGGCTCACTTTGTTTTTAAATATTTAAAAATGTTCTTAGTATCCTGGAGTTTTCTAATAATATTCTTTTTGGCAATACTCGAAGATCCTCGTTACATTCAAGGAATGGTTCTATTGTTTCCTCTGGAGTTGGGCCGTTTGTAGGAACTGCAATTGATAACACTTTTGCTTCATCCAGCCCACAAATATGTTTAACTTCCTCACAAAGTTCTAGTATTATTCATTTTTATATAATTATAATTGATAAAAAGTTTACCAAGTCACTTTCCTGGTTTCGAATCAGAGAGAGATAATGACTGTAAAATTTTATTTTACGTCACGAAGTGATGGTCTTTCTTGGTTATTTTTTTTTAGTATTTGATCAATGTCGTTCAGATATGTGACTGATTCTTTATCTGAATTTAAAGTTTTAATATAATTAACAGGAATCCTTGCTCTCATAAAAAGAAAATAACAAAATATATAAAAAAATAAATCACTTTTCTTAGAAAGTGATTTTAAAAATTATAAGAATCTAGTAATCATCCTTAGTTAATAAAGTAGTGTTATATTTACGGTGGTCAATTACTTAATAAACCAGCGCAAACTATTCTACCGAGAGGTTTATAAACCCAACGCTGATTCCATCCATGAAATTCAATAATAGATTGTTTGATTTAAAAAAATGGGTTCTAAAAAGACAAAGTACGTGGAGGTTGTAATGAGGTATTATATAATATCCGCATAAACATGTATATAAAAACGAATAATATTCAAAGAGAAAAGTTGCAGTGAGGAAGTTGTACTTACCAGGCTCAGGTTTGGGGTTTCATGATAGACTATTATTGCAATTATACTCTAAGAATAGCCGGCAATTTTCAATATTTTTGGTTAACAGATTGAACTAGATAATCATCAAACACCTTAATAGTGTTAGATAAAGTTGTGCACGGGCAGAAAAACTTTTCCTCCGACCATTGAGTAATCCTACCCATTACTCGACTAAAACTGGCGTGGAAAGTTCCACTTCCCCCCAATAATGAGGGAAAACCACTTTCCCTCGCTAGTGGAGGAAAGTAACAGCCACCAAGATCGATTTTGACAATCAGCACTCTGTTACTTTAAATGTTAAATGACGGTATTCTAATATTGTTCACTTTATATTTCTAAAATGTTTAAATAAATAATTTTAAATTTAATTCAAGATATATTTTATTTATTT
Organism: Troilus luridus; assembly: GCA_964056705.1. Lineage (NCBI taxonomy): Eukaryota > Metazoa > Arthropoda > Insecta > Hemiptera > Pentatomidae > Troilus > Troilus luridus. The sequence goes on from OZ057414.1 coordinate 27,382,002, forward strand.
TGAAGCGATTTTATAGAAATATTTAATATAACCTTAAATCTATTAGAACCTACACACATCAGAAATTTGGAGATCTAGCATTAAAACAGTGATCAGACCACAAAACAATAAAAAATGGAAATAGATAGTGATGAATTCATAGAATTTACTACTCCATTCATAAAAGAACAGGCTGAACAGGCAATAAGTCAGCTCTTACCAAAAACATCTAAAGTCAGATATGAAGAGAAATATAAATTAACTAAGATATAATAATATACATTTATTTTATTTTTGTATGTGTTATCAGAATATTATTTTCTAATTATTAATAAATAAATAACTGTTTAAATGAGTAAACCGTCCTAGAGTTATAATTTGGATGATTAGTAATAGAAAATCGTAAGAGATAGCGCTAGTGTAGTTTTACCAAATCTAAAGTTTCATATTTAATTTCTTAATTTTTAAATGGTTTCAGGAAAAATGTAATATTTAACACGAGAGAAAAGTGCTAATAACACCCTCGTTTATTGACCACATCCGCTCGTAAAATTCACTCGGGTGTAATAAACTTGGACTTTCCTCACTTGTCAAATAAATAACTATTGCTTCTTACCCAAGTCAATTTATTCTAATTAATATGACTACTTAACAAATCAAAAAATATATCCCATCGTGTTTTTTTTTTTATCGTTGCAGTGTCATTGCATATAAAAGAGTGCTTAATGCATAGAAGTTTTAAAGCCTTATAGCCAACCTTAGTTACAAAGTTTGTTCCTTGCTCGTGAATAAAATCTTCAACGGACCTCACAACTTCATTGGTTGCGTATAAATTAATCAGCGGATTTCCTTTAAATTCTGAATTATGGTTATTAAAGCGTAATCATAGCACTATTTTTCATTATTGTTATTTTCATCTCTAGCTTTTTAAATAAATATTGAACCTGTTTCCCCGGAGAATGTGCTGTATTTAAGTTTTGAACCTTAACTTTGCTATGGAACGCACAAGTTATGAAATGATATTCAGAGTTAGACACAAGATCCAGTGAAGTATACGGACTTCCCGTTATCTCCCAAGGCATACACCAGAGCATTAGCACTCAATAGAATAAACATTGTCCTTAAACGACACATAACCTGGATCCTTAGCCTGAGAAAAATGCTTTTAACGCTTTCATATGATCCCAGTGCCTATGGTTTTATTTTCATTCTTAAAAATATTGACAACGTTGATTGTTTCTTGAACTATTCAGGTCAAGATGTCTTTGCTATCATCGAACGAGGTAGAACAGAGATATCATAATCTCCTTCATTAGAATTTTTGAAATCTGCTTTAATAATGTAGGCGGTTTAAGAATCATATGCAAGAATCTTCTGGTGTTTCAAGTAAAATAACATTTCCAGTATATCTAAAATACAATAAGTTATTTCATTTGATATACAATTTTTCAAATACCGAATGAAATAATAAATTTTCATCTTTTATCTTAAAATAAATTTTGGGACTTTTTCAGATACTGTGATCATGTTCTATAAAAAGGTGTTATGAGAGTGGGGATGTTAAAAGTATAGCTTCTAACTACAAATCTAAAAGTAATTACAAATTATATAAGGTTACTATAATACTTGAATCATATTAATGTGTCTTTAATTTTGTTTAATACAAATTATCAACTATTTCTTATAGTCAGTAAAATTAAAATTAATAAATACAGTCCATTATGCAGTGTGATCATTAACTAAAGCAAGAAAAGAGGAAAATATTTTCCAACGGTTACAACGAATTTCCGGAGGAGTCGTAATATAGTTTTTATGTTAAATTAGTTTTTATTTTATAAGATGTTTGATGGGAATAAATTAAAACATTGAAAATGTGTTTCAAGTAGCCTAACAAGTGAACAGGGTGTGTTGCACGGACAGTACCAGATATTTCTGAAACGCACATACGAAAAATACCCTATTTTTTCTTATTTTTTTAGTAAGTAAAATAATCAAAATTCAATTATTAGGAAAGTAGAATAATCTCTTTATTTTATATTTCTCACCATGTTTCCAAATTTAAAAAAATCTTATCTTGGTGTAATATTCGAAAAAGGACTAGTGGCATGGTCACTTATGCAGATTGTGAGAGTATAGATAACCCAGAAGGTTCTAAGAAGCCTGACTAACAGGAAAAAAAACCTAAGGGAAGAAGACCTAAGAAGAAGACATCGACTTCTTACGAAGACCTCATATCCAGGCCAGAACGATCACGAAGGAATGCGATAAGAGAGATGAAGACACTCGCGAGAGACTGGGATCCAGCGATGGTTGTATGGACCCTCACCCTGAGAGAAAAGAGAAAAGAAGAGGTTAGCATGGACCTGATGGGATGTGCAGACCCTACTGGGACTCATCCAGCCCCAATAAAGATGGAACCCTTAATTTGGGGAAAACCCTAGCGGATGAGCGCGATCTCTGACGAGTCACCTCCATGCACATCCGTCGTCGTAGAAACTGTAAAGATAACGCAAGTAAACGCAAGACCTTTCAGGGGTTGTATTATTACAGTTTATTTTATTTATTTTTTATTTCACCTTAAGCACTTTAGTTTTTTCTAAATATATATTTATAAATAAGGAAATCCGCCCCCCCTTTCACACATACATTGGTAAGAATTGGGGCAATGCCTGATTTAGCGACGCCCTCTACAAATATTTACCCTACAACAGTTGCTAATGGACCAGCTTATCAACTGAAGGTTAGAGGTGAAGATGAATCCATTTACTGCAGCCTGTTCCATTCCCGAAATCCGGCTTAAAAGCTCTATAGTCAGGTCTTTTCGGATCTAGCGAACACTTCGGTAGGTTAGTCACCTGTGTTATTTCATCCACCAATTAGACTTAGACTAGTTTTTGATTTGTATACTTTGCTCAGATGATCCTTTTGTCATTCAAATGGATTTTAGCCCGTTATTTATAATTAAATTAGAAATAAGAATGCCAAAATGCCAAATAGAAGATTTGGAGGGAAACGATTTAGAGGAACACCTAGTATGAGATGGTTGAATGATGTTGAAGAAGACCTCAAGCTCCTTGAAGTAAGGAGATGAAGAGAGCGAGCAAGGGACAGGAATGACTGGCTTAAGATCCTTGAGGAGATCAAGATCCTTGTTGGACCGCATCGCGCATCAGCAATTAAGTAGAGTTAGGTGAATTAATGCACCATTTAATAAAGTTGCAATGCTCCTTGAATACTCAAAGTTTAAGTTAAAATTTCTTTAGCCACGTTTAGTGATTGTGGTAGGAAAAAATGAGCGACATGTTCGCGACGTATTGCGCGAGATTCGCTACACGTAGTGGCATCTACATGGTTTATACAATTTATTTTAATCAACTTTAGTTTAAGGGATATAATTCCACTGGTATAGGAAAAATAGTTTTAAATAAAAGGTCGTTTAATAGTTGTCAATTAATACTAATTGTTCAATCCAAAACAACCTTCAATTTACTCCTGGCTTGCTGCTCTATCTATTTGCTGTAGAGGTGAAGCCATCTATTATACCTAGGCCTACATCAAGAACAAAATTCCCTACTACGACTAGAACTAATTAACAGCTAGAACCAGAGCCACATGTTCTACAGATATTGAAGCTTAATTAGTCTGATTAATAAAGAGAAGAACACCTGAGCAGGCAGGAAACAGGGTAAGGAGAAAAGCGCAACCGCCTGGATGAAATCAACATGCCATTCACAGATGGTACCATCAACATCAGTTATTGTCATATGCATTTACCATCATTTTAATATGTAATTGTAATGCCTTTTATTTTATTATATTACCGATTTATAATTATATACAGTCCACAAAAACCAGAGCGGGAACTTACCGTATCCCATAATATGGGATGGTAGTTTCTCTATTTAAAAATAATTAATTAAAACTTCAATAACTAGTTGAAATTTTATTTTCTCCTAAAAGATTTGATTTGTGATTAACAAATGTCATCAAAAACTGTTTTATGAAATTATTGAAGTACTATAGTTTTACGATGAATTGTTAAATTAAAAACATTTTTTTTAAATTGTTAGTTTAGTTTTACTTATTAGTTAATAACAAACTTAAATCCTACAAGAAAAAAAATGGTGAAAATTGGTGTCATAATTAGGTTTTCAACAGAACCACTTGAAAAGTTACAAAATACAGTAATTTACATCTGATAAATGTATCAATAAAAATAACTTATCTGCGGATGGTAGATTAGTAGCGTAAACAGTCATGGATTCAATTACTACTGATGTTTATTGGTAACTTTATGTGGAAAATATGATAATAAAATTAAAAAAGGTTTTTATATTCAATAATCAATGGTCTGCCTCAGCTCAACATATTTTAAGAACAACCGCTGTGTATCTTATTATTGTTAATATATTATTAACCATCAAGAATATATCTACTCGAATAATGTTTTAGATAGAACTAAGAAATCATTTAGGTATGGCTTCCTGGATTTTCAGTTATACCCGTTGTAGATCTCTCTATTTGTTTCCATCTTTCTGAATTCAAAAATATCTATATTTACAGAAATATCATAATACGCTGCAAAATAAATCTTCCTCTTGCATGATAAATTGCATAAATAGTAATAAATATTTTTTGGAAAATTATGGAAATTCCATCTGGCACATTCTTGCATAGTAATCATATAATTGAATTTACATTTAATAAAATGTTATTAATTTACCTTTCTTTTTTTTAAAGTGCGATGCATTGGTTTTGCTTATTACTCGTTGAGAATAATGATAATTGTCGATTAGCACAAAACACAACAGATAACATATAAATGAGGCTTTAAAAATAGATGTAACTGGCGAATAATAGATAACAAGTTATTGTTAAATTCCAATATATATTTTTTTGTCAGAATAATGTCCAACTCTGAGCTAAGGTTATGTCCTTCCGACATCATCCCAAATAAGACGATAGTAAAACCCCGACGGATAAGGGCTGTAAAACCAGGACCTTGGTGGAGATTCTGTTTTTTTACTATCAGCAAAGTCTGGCCTTCAAATAAAACCTTTCCGTCACCAAATCTCTACGTACCAAATGTGTCTATTTAGAAAAACAAACCAACCCACAAAAGATGCAAAAATGTCGAGGTGGTTTTGACTTGGATTTTTCTCAGAATTTTATTAAAAAGAATCAGCACTGTTTCATTACTTGTGCGACTTTATCCATATGCCATAGACCTCTTCCACATAGGCAATAAACAAAAGTGACTTTCTATGTACAACTATATTTCAAAACTGTTTATGCGCAGTTAAAAATTAAACGGATTCTAATATTAAATAAATCATTCTTCTCTTGCATTATAGTTGACATAAAAATTCAAAATATTTATACAATTAAAACTTTCCTAAAAATGGGTTCTGGTCATTCTAAAAAGTGGGGTGGCTTAGGAGTAAAGCGCCGAGTTCCTGTGCCGAATTCCGGAAGGGTTCAATTTTGACCGTATACCTTCGTCACTGCGTCTGTTGGAAGTTAGCCTTCTTGATGAGTGTTTGCGTCGTTCAGCGCGAACGAAAAGTACGGTTACTTCTAAAATCGATAATTTTCAAGTGAAGTGTTTAATTTCAATTCTGAGGCACGGAAACAACTTCTGGAGGTATGTAGAACATATTTTTACTTTGATTGAGTTTAAACTTAATGTGCGAATTATTGAAATGTTGTATAAACTTATGTATTAATAAAATTGAAAAAAGTTTAAAAACTAATATTTTCAACTAATCGAAAAGTTATAAATTTTGCGACATTTCGTGTCTAGGCCTTTAGTTTATTGTTTAACCTTGCGAAATTTACAAAAACTAGCTGCGCCAAACTTGCGTTTTGTCTCTTATGTTTTTTTTTTTGCATTGTGCGGAAGCACAATAGACGAAAAGCCCGAATTCGTTGCCAAAACCTCAAATGACCTCTGGTCGGAATAAAAATTGGCATATATGGGTTTCGAAGGTTGTTGATTAAGAATCCGAAAGCCAAATTATTGTAAACAAAATGGCCGATCCAATAATGCCACGAATTCGGGATTTTCGCGCTCTGACCCCAAGACTCTTCCGGGCCCGGAGTGGTACAATTTGTTTTCTGGCCTTTCTATCAATATTGTAACCAGTTAGTGGGTTTTTCGGTCCAAGGTCCAAATTAAGAAAATAAAAAAGTCCATATAAAACTACGTTGTATTAATCCATCAAAGAAGCATAACATCATTACATGAAACCATAGCACCAGCGCTGTGCCACAAAGTAAGTAAAGATAAAAAAAAGTTTTGACAATTACTTAGCCAAATAAAACATTAGTATATATTCATTTGTGACGATATTTCACCACAAAATGAGCTCCTAGATGGTAAAAAGTTGGCTTTAGTCTATTCCGATAGGTAGCAGCACAGGACGAAATAAGTGATAAAAATGAAAGTCGTTACAATATCACTACTATTAACTTAAGGTTCCAAGAATATTATATGTTTATTTTCTTTATTATCGTTGCATAACCATGGAATGTGTCTTTCATCAAAACAGCAATATTTAAATTGATATCGCCAAAGTTGACAATACAGGGATAAAAATACAGTAGAGCCCCACATACATTGGATAACAGCACACATAAGTTAGGAAGTAAATATAAGAAGAAGGATCTCCTTGGACTTCCTTATGCCACCCCTATTCAATTCCTTCAGGATCCTTTCCTCCTCCATTCATCCCCTGAAGGACTAAGGAAGAGGCCATTTCAATAAATTATTTAAATAAGAGGATGCTCGAAATCGATAAGCAGCGGTGGCTCAAAGCGTAATTGGCCCTCTAAAATCCCAACCTGAATCGACACGGTGAGCGGTATTTATTTTAATGATGAATAATTTGAATAAAATTTCCTTTGAATAACATCAAAATGGTTTATATTCCCTCTGTCTTTTACATAGCAGAAAGAAGAAAATAATATTTTCTGTGGCATTTTATTCGTTCTTACTTCCATTTTTTTTTTTTTATTGTCTTAAATTAACAAGAAACCATTTCTTTATTTTTATAGACCTTGAGTTTAATTTGATCATGTAAAAGTTTTGTTTTTTCTCAGTAATTATTTTTTATAATTTAGATTTTCGGCAATTTTTGTTTTTTCTATTTTGAAGCTTCATTTGATAATGTTTTTCAGAAATAAAGAATTGTATAATTTTTATTTGCTTACAATCCAGGAGAAGATAGTTTGGATTGCGGTACTCTAAATTTACTAAATAGCAATTACTATCTTGATTAGAAAAATATTTTGACCTACATTGGTGATCTGTTTAGGGTCAATTATATAAAAACCAAATACATAAAGAAAAAACAATATTAAAAGATAGTTATTTAAATATTTCATTATATAAAAAAGGTGTTTACTGATTATTCAGTAATATTTTATTTTTAAAATTGAGCAACGAGAGTGAATCACTGTTACTGACTTTTTTGAGCCATTATATAAAAAATAGCTCTGTTTTTGAATTTAAATGGAAAAATGGAATTCGTCGATTTAAAAAATAAAACAATTCATTTCCACTCAAAACCTCTAGTTTCAAACCTAGCTTCCTCTTCGATTCCCGATAATCCTCCGAGGCGTCTGAAAAGAAGATGGGCCCGTGACTTCTTAGTTGAAATTGTGATTTGAGTACTACCAGTGGGTAGTTTCTCTACTTGTCATTTTCACATGTGATTATGTATCGCTTAGCCCATTTACTTGATGTATTATTTTAATACAGTTGAAAATATCAATAAATAAACTATAAAAAAAAAAAATAAATAAAACAACCTACATCTTATTCGGATATTTTGATTTTAGGTTTATTTCATTTGTTTTATTTCAAAACAGAAAATACAGCGAAATAATATTTAGACATTTTTCTTATAAACTACAAATACTATAATCTATAAAACAAACTTTAAATTAATTAAACTTTAACTTATTATCTCAAATAGTACTTAGTGCACTGAATTTAAATTTTAGAATATTATTGGGATACCTCTAAAAATACGATACGTTAAATAGCTACTGCAGTACAATTAAATATATAATTTATAATGAAATTAAAATATATTTTGTATTTTACATAACAAATTTTGAAACATAAGGCTCTGCTTGTGGTTTTTTCCATTTGCATTCTAATAAAATTGAATGTTTCGTTTTGAGTTTTGGCTCTATTTTATTGAAATTAAATATCTATTTAAAAATTAAAATTACTAATGCAGTGATGATTATGTAAAATGTGTTATGATTTTTTTTCAATTAAAAAAAAACCAAAAAACGTAATACCCAATAATAGGGGGAAATCTGGAGTTTGAGCGTGACCTGGGACAAGTCACCTCCTTGCAGAACCGTTGTCCATGAAACAGTACAGTCTCTACCATGTACTGAACCCCAGACCCGTTCACGGGTTGTGCAGGTTTTTTTTTTTAATTAGGAAGTGAATAAATACTTTAATCTGTAAATATTTAGTTATATTTTAAACTGTGTGCGTAATTATTTGTTTAATAAAGGGTTCTAGAAGAGACATCTTCTGTAGTCATATTAAACATCTTAAAATAAATTATTTTTATTTAATATTATTAACAGAATGTGTCTGGGTTTCGCCTTAAATTGTTTTTCGTGATCTAGATTTTTCGTTTTAAATAGTTTCGCATTAATCTAGAGTTTATTTTTGTTTTTATATGCTTGTGATGTTTTATCGCCCGCCTGGATCTGAGATTGGTATCTGAATCATCTCGTAAAAGAGACTATTACTGGTCCTTCCTCCTTCATAGCTTTGACAATATAATTCAAATCTCGCCCGAGCTCCACAGTTTTCTTGAATGGCTACCTCCTTTATCCGTTCAGGCCTTCTCAATACTTTATATTCCTATTTTTTGACTTTTAATAAACATTAATGCTCTTATATATCTAAAAATTGTAGCAGACAATAATGAAGAATAACTGACAAGAAAAAATCCATTGTTTATTAAAAGAACGAAAATATATCTGTTGAACGTAAGATGAAAATGAAGAAAAGTATTTAGGACTAAAATCAATTCACCATTTTTTATATATCACCATTAAAAATTCAATTAAATCACAACAATTCATATCTTTACTCTCAGTTATTATAGGCAACAGACAGATTCCATGTTCAGAAAATGATCAAATTAAATGATTTGGCATATGATCAAATAATGGCCTAGGGTACACACGTCAATAAAAAAAAAACTGTATCAATTCAACCCATGATCGGTCTTGGGTTCAGTACATGGTAGAGACTGCACTTTTTCTAAGATAAAGGTTGTGCAAGGAGGTGACTTGTCCAAGACCACGCTCAACCTTCAGTTTTTCCCACTTTATTTGACTGGATCATTCCCAGGAGGGTTTTCAAATCACACGGGGTTCTTTTTGAGATGTTAACAGATTAAATAATTGATTTACTCGTCACAGCCGGATTTGACTCCGGATTCTTCACCATAACGATTCACCGATTTACTCCCGAGCCTATAAGCACCACTCCCTTAGAAATAAAGATAAAATTCTAATTCTTTGTTGAAACCTATATGAAGCTATTGATGACAGATATTAAACAAAACCTGAACTATTAGCTTTGGAAAACATCCAATCTTTCTGAAATTTACTTTTTTGTTAGAATATTAACAAAACGCCTTTGTACGTAAACAACCTGAGTCTAAATACTGGCCTTCACAGGTCAACCGTTAATGAATAGATGCGAACTATCTAAAGACGATTACACTTCTGCAAAACTGCAACTTTCTATTCCCAAGTCCGCGGATTCGCAGCCCTAGGATTTATTAAAGTAAGTAAACCATCCTTGATTTTGCCATCCTTCTGAAGGGATGTAATGTTGGGGTCCCTTCGAGTTAAGCACTGCCGGAAACTTAATATAATGAATGCGTCCAAGCGGATCAACGACGGTGCCGGTATATCTAGAGCTGAGTGGATGATGAAATCGCTTCTATATTGACAACGGACTCGATTGAGTCCGATGGTCAATTATGAAGAGACATTGAGCTGCAGCTAGTGCACGTTTCATTACTACGTTTGTAAGCAATCCATTCAGTCATAACCGTGATGTCTGTCATCGTCTATGGTTTCTGAGCTCATAGAAGCCAACAGAAGAAAACACTTGCCGCTCCTTAATAATACTTTCCTTGAAGAGACAGTAGCGGACTTTAAACTGTGCGGTACGTGTAAAAATCACTAGATTTGAAAGTGTCCACTTTGTCACGTTCGAACGGATTTGTGTACCTACCTAAGCAACATGGGTTGCCCGCATTAGGTGTCATTTACTCTATAAAGATCCCTAACTGATTATAACTTGATAGCCAAAATTAGGACTCCCGCTGCATCGATCCGATTTTTCCGACTATAGTAGTACAGTGTATCGTTAAATGAATAAAAAATACACTCGTAAAAACGTAAACTCATTCCTCAGACCAGTTAACATCCGTAGAAGCCTAAAAAGGATCTGTACGAGAGACCGCCTCTTTTAACAATTCGTTTTAAAACCGAGCCAGAACGAACTTTCACTGTGCATTGCTTTCATTTTGACCTCTCATAGTCCTCACCCTCAACACATTCACTGGCTGTCAGTATCATTTTTGACGGGTGTGGATGAAGAATTAAACTTTTTTTTTAAATAATCCAGAAAATATTTTTTAAATAAGAAATTATTTTATGATTTATGTGATCTACTTTGCCTCCATGACCAGTCTTTAAAGTGAAATAATAATAAAAACAGTATAAATTTGTTAATCCTTCTTCTTTGTTATCGATATTGAGATATGATGTTTACATTATTAGACCGACGAAAAATCGCTATCTGCAAATAGATCATCTAATTTAAGTGAGAAAAGAGTTGGGCTATGTATTCATCCGTGAGGAGCACCTACGATCTGTTTATGTTAGTGGGGTAATTCACTGCCGAATCGAACCCGAAAATAGCGATTTGTAAGAAATTGTTTTAAAAACCAGTACATTTGTCTATGCAATATAAGAATTTATTGCTTACAATCAGGGGTGAGATTAATGAAAGTTTCACCGGCCACACGCTGACCTAATGCTTAATATTTTTCTTTATTTTATTACTCATATTGCACCCATTACTTTTGTTTAACTTTCTGTCTCATATTTTTAATTATCAGTTTCCATTGATTAGTGAGATCATGAATCCACATGTTGTTTTTATTTATTTTTATATTATGTAATGCCACTTTGGTCATTTGAATTTTTAACTAATTTAGTTTTCAGCAAAATTTAATTTGAATTTTCATGTAAGTTGTTTTAAATGTTTTTTATTTTTTTTAATTAGTTAAATATTTTTTCTAGTGTTCTAGATACGATTCCCCAATTTATTAGTACTTCCATTCGCGTCTAATATTTTAAGTATACACTGTATTGTGATAATTTATATAGTATTGATTCAGTGTTGTTACAAATTTATAAAAATTGAACTAATTCAGTACTAAAGAGAAGAAAAAATCCTATATTTTATAGTAATCCTATAATCACAGTTCGAAAAGGATATTGTTTTTGTTTATTTTTGTCTGTCATCTTCAGATCTCTGTGAACGCCAACCGTTTATATAGATTACTCTTGGTTATCACTTACTGTTATGCTCCAAATTCTTAGCCAATATTTTTGACATTTGAATAAAAAATCAAGCCAAAAAATAATTAAAAATCTCAGTCCCGATGATCCCTCCGTTTCCCCAAAACCCCTACATTCTCTGAGTAATGGTAACAGAGACAGTGAGCCCGGATCGGATCTAAATGCCATGCCATCAATACACATCCACAACCCCAATAGTAGGTCTCCATCCTTAAGGCTTTTTTTTCCCATTGAGCCTCCCTGATTTTATTGATTTAACAATTTCCTCTGGATAGTGAATTCAAAATTTAACACCAATATTAGATTTTATATCGTAGTGTGAAAACGCGTAAGCCTTCAAATTATATTTAACTTGGTTTAGTTTATATCGTTGAAATTTTACAATATGACAATTATCGGTCAAAATTAAAAAAACATATTAAGAACATACACGTTAATTTAATTAAGTTTCTTAGGGTCTTTACCGGAAACAGGTGAAATGACAATGTTGTATGCAGGATATGTGAGGCTCAATATATAAAGACTGACATATGACGAAAGGAGCCCGTTTGTAGATGCATATTGCTGTATCCATGACCACCACAATATAATATAAAATTAATTATATTTTGTCTAATATATAAGGTTCTTTATTTACTCAACATCTCCCAGTTAATCAGCCACGTCCATCTTTGGAAATGAGAGAGATGAGGTTTTTAATAAATAATTATATTGTATTACTATACCTCAATTGTAATGATCACATAGTGGCATCCCATATTGTTATTTTAGATAAAAGTATCTTAACTTTCCCAGAGAGCATTGTTTGGACAGTGAGAGCAATATAGAACCATAATCTTATGTTTATTCTCAAACGCTTAGTGACCGAAAAAGCTGAATGGTTTATTATTGAGGTAAGATTGATAATTTTATGGACTGCCGGAACCCATTGAATATTGGATTAGCCCCGACAGAGATTGCTAATGATCCAAACTCCGAATCGCTATGGAATATTTAAACAATTTCTCAAAAGCAAGCGGAGTTATGAATATTTAACAGATGGGAGACGCGACATCTGCTGCTGGAGGCGGGCCTGAGATGCCTGGAGAGGCCTGGAGGAGGTTGGCCACCCCTGGCCTCAACTCGTTAGCTCGGAGGATTAGCGATAATTCGTAAACTTTATTAGTCCTCGGGATCGATGGCCCTTCATTTTCCATTCGGATGAGTCTCCCCGCCCTTTTTTTGTCATCTCATTAGTGGTCGATGATTTGACTTTATAACGAAGCGCCGAATTATACAGCGATAGCTTTTGTTGCGGCGAAGGAAAGGCGCACCCACGAGCCGCGAACCACAGCCATCGCCACCGGACTGGTTCGTGAAATTGGCAATGAGTGTGGGCAAGGTTGATCAAACATCCGATGTTTCTCTTTCATTATTTCATCGATGGCCATTCCCATGCTCATAGAGAGCAAAGGTCACGTCTAAAAACCATTGGTAGCAGTATACCAGAGAAAATTTTTTATCATACAGAACTTGACAGGCTCAAAATATAATTATGTACCGATAAAATATTCTTATAACAAAAAAAAAATATTTTTGCCAGTTTTATATACCATAATATCGACCTAAATTAGGTTCATTTTTTACATAATTCATATATTTCATAAACATTTTAGAAACTTATCCAATGAAGAAATGGTTATTTACTTTTGCTAAACTATTTATATAAAATTTTTCCCAATGTTTGAAATCTTCAGCAGTCGAAGGCCTTAAATGTATCTCCTTATAACATCTTTATGTTTCAATATTTTTTTCATTTCAAGAAAAAGACATATACCGTTCAATTTCAATTCATCCAAATTCATTTGTACATTAAAATTACATAGTATTTAAACATTATTTTTAATAAGATGCATATATTTTACTTTGTACAATACTTTGTACACACATAATGAGAGCTTATTCTTGATTCTTCCTTGATTTAATTTTTTTTTTTTGCCTCACTCAAGAACTGTTTCCATCTTATTGGACAGGAAGGAGGATGAGATCAATATTCCGATGGGAGGGATTGCTACTTCCTAAGAAGGAAGAGACCAGCTGAGTGCTCAATATGCAAATGAATGGCTACAAACCCGAGGCTTGTGTTTAGGCCTTCCTCCATAGGGCACACTGTCTTCTCCAAACACAAACATGTTTGAGGAGATGTTTACTGAACTTAGTCAGGGGGAGCTTGCTGAGGTTCGAGGCCCTTGGATAAAAAATACTAAAGTTTCAGATTAATTTTTATACAAAAAATATTATTACTATCCTTCATATCTTAATAACGGAGTCGTACATATCTCTATATCGATCTTTAAAAAGTTTATGATTCTATCCACCGCCAATTGATGTGCAACGTATTGATTGAACTAGGTATACCAAAGAAATTAGTAAATCTAGAAAGGATGTGTATGAGGGAAACTTTCAATAAAGTTAGAATAGGTAATAATTTCGGAGAAGTTTGAGAATCGCTCATGTGTAAAAAAAGGTCTTTCACCTATTATATTACTAATATTCAATTTAACACTTGGGTGTGTTATTAAAAAGGTGATACACACAGAAAAAGGTATGAATAGTAAAATATCCGTGCTTCAGTTTACGAACGCTTTTGGTACTGTTAGGTGAAAAACTATAAAACTAAATACAAAAACGTCGATGAATGCAGTTAAGGAAAAAGGGCTGAAAGTAAATTCGGATAAGACTAAGTATGTATATGGTTAGTGGCTGAAAAGCGGGAGATTTGGGGATGTTGTTTTTGGAAGGAATTTGAAAATCTCGAGAAATTTAAGTTCTTAAGGTCTATGGTAACTAGATAAAATAATTCAAGAAAAAATACAGGCGCTATTAAAGTCAGGAAATGGTTGTTGAAGTTAATTGATGTTACGAAACTCGCTTCTTTTGTCCCGAAATCCAAAAATCAGAATTTATTAAACGATCATCCTTCCAACTCTTCTTTACGGATGTGAAATATGATCGCTGAATATGTAGGATGAGCAACGTCATAAAGTATTCGAAAATTAGGAGTTGCGTTGAATATTCGGTCCAAAAAAGGATATGTCTACCGGAGAATTTTTGAGATTACACTAAGCGGAATTGCGCATCATGTGCCCAGTTAATAATTTTGAATTAATTGCTAAGTTTCATTATTATTATTATTATTATCATGATGAAATACAATTATTTGTAATGAATACATTTTAAAAGAATTAATTTTTAAAAATCAAAAACTATTTGTGCATTGCAATATTTAACTTCAATGAATCATTAGTCTACGTCATTTATTATAATACTAGCAAAGACTTCTGGGCTTTATTCTTCATAGTTAAGAGTCCCCAATTAACGAACGTGGAAGGACTGAGGAAGTCTAGAGCGACCATTTAATTCAAGATCGCAATTTGCGCTCACTTTCTTGAATTGAGACATTAGTCTTGGTTCGTCAATGATTGGATCGGATTGAACCTACGAGAATCATTTGTTAGAATGAAAGGGTATTTGATTAATCAAGTGATCAATTAGTTTTATTGCTACACTGAGTGACACTTCTATAAATTGATAAATTTGCGATTTTTTCTAACATTAAATAAAATAATTTTTAGCCTGGCAATTATTTATCTCATCTTATTCATTCACTTTTATATGACTACAGTTTGCTCATATAGTTCTAACTGCACTGAGATCCCTGGTACATTTTGTAGCTACATTCTACATATTCACTCCAGAAAAATTACTTCTTCTTCTTAAGCTTCCTTCTCTAGTGCCTTTTCAGCGTAGAGGAGAAAATTTACACTACTGGATATTATTCCACGATACCAGTTTGATGTAACCTTTCTAGCATCAATATTTCCATACACATGTAGATCTTTGTCCTCCAGTTTTCACCGACCTTAAACTAGTCTAAATATGATTAGGGTCTTTCTCTCTAAGACTTGGATCTGCTTTTCTTCTATGCTAGTGGTGTCCGGTTGTCGGTTTGTAGATGAAGATAAAAATGATAAGGAATCTAAAAAGGAAATTTCGTGAAGAGGAACTGGTTTTTCCCTGCCGGTGTTTTATGAGACGAAAATAATATTTGTTTACATTTTTCTTCATAATTCTCTGCTAAGGATATTCTACTCACAAAACTTATTCTGATATGTCATGTTATCCTCATTTTTAAATATAAGTTGGCCCTAACTATCGGTCCTGAAACTGATATCGACGGCGTATATGAAGCTTTTATATCCGTCATTTAGTTCGAAGTCGAAGTCAGTCATAAAAAAGCTAGTCTTAAAATAGTACTTTGTTGGGCAGAACTACAAGTTACATGACAGGCATAGGTAATCTAAGACTAACGTTAGAAAGATTATCTAATTCTAGAGATAACATGGATAGCAGATGTGGGAGGGATAAGGGCGAATGCTTCTGCTCAGGCCCTTTTTGAGGCTATCCTCGTCTTTATAAAAAAAAATCTGGTACTTGTCCGATATAGGGGCGCCATTATACTGGTAACCCTGATTAGTCTAGGGATTGTCAAACAAGAATCAAAGCTCGGCCGAGATCACATTTACAAATCCTTTCGGATTTCCGAACCCCTATATTGGACAAGGACCCAATTTTACGTTAGGATTCCACAAACATGTATAAGAATAAAATTACCGTTTTATTAATAATAATAAGAAGTATTTAATTTTAACACAACTTAATATTAATACAAATAAAAGGAACGAACGATACAACATAAATTACGTTAACAAAATATACGCAACAGTAATTTAGATATCCACTGGCTAGTTCAATGATGTAATATTTAATGTTTCATTAAGTATGTCCTTTTTTTTATTCCTTTCTCGGAACATGAACTCGATCAAATACGATTCCAAATATTCTCTCTTCGTTCCTCTTTCTTTTTTGTTCCTCCACTTTGCAGTGCCCCACATTGTCTCTATACTTTGAGTATGAACACCGTTTTCAGGGTTTATAAAATTGTAAGATTGGTTAACGGTATAGTGATCGAAGCCAAGTTTCTTTAACTCCTCCGTCTTGTACGATTTCCAGCAATCAGTATAAATTGTAGAGCCTTCCCTCACATACTCCACAATTTTATTACTCAAGGTGTGAAACGACCTGTCCGGAACTTCCATTAAAAAACATTCTCGTGTTTCACGGCAAATACCTCCGAGAACCCACTGTGGCGGTAATAAACGACCAACATTGTTTTTTTCTTTTTTGTATATCATTAAGCTTTCATCAACCTCAACAATCATATTTTTCCATCCTATTTTCAAATACCCATCTCCGTTATCTTTAAAAGCGACTGTGCACACCTCCCTTAAACACATATTCAAATTTATGAATGTTCCTTTTGACATTTGAAGTTGTTCACGGCAAAATTTAACCAACGTCATTTCTTTACTCCACAAATAAATAAACCGAATGACAATAAGAAACGGCACTTTTGTTGATTCAAACCAGGTTGCACTTCTCAAACCACACTTACTTCTGCAACTTCTAAGGTGGCACCTCCAAATCATTTTATTTCTACACAATTTCATATTGTGGCCCTTCTCACAATGCTTCTTTCGAGACAATATCCGTTTTTCTTGAAAAAATCAATTGCTTCCATCTCCGTGTTAGGGAGACCCCACATTTGTATCATATTACAAAACTAGGAATAATCAAAAACCGGTAAACTGTTTTGCGAAAGGTTATGATCTTTTTCGGAAAGGTTGAATTATTTATAGCCTCCTGGGAGTCGATCTTGACCGAGCTTTGATTCTTGTTTGACAGTCCCTAGACTAGTCAGGTTACAAGTATAATGGCGCCCCTATATCGGACAAGTACCAAAAATCTTAATTATAGCATTTACAAAACATAACCTTTTCTGGTCAGTAATCTCATAGAATATCCATTTGATAATTATATTTCCGATTCTTCGATCAGATTTAAACTTAGTCTTTCCATTTGCTGCTCGTTGAATGGATATTGATGGTTTCTTCCCAGGAAATTCCTTTTACAAAGGCAAGATTAACCAGGCAATCCGGTCGTCCTGTCTCATGCTTGTTCTTGAATCTAACAGTGAAGTTTCACTGTCAACAGTGAATTCAACATTCAATGCACGAATGTGGTCATCATAATCTATAAGGTTTCAGGGGGGTTCCTGATTCATTCAATGCTGCATGTGATTCAGATCTTTACAATCCAAAAGTCTGTTTAGATGATGATGTTCTGCCATCCAGTATGTTCAGTGCCCCCTAGTATTTCTCCAGCGTCTTCAAGAGGCTGGACATCTAATCGATTGTGGGACTTCCTCCTTTCTGACTGGCCTCATATTCGAAGATCTCTCTCTTATTAATACCATCTGGTCCTCATACTAACCTAATACGTCATTTATTAACAGTCATTCTTGATAGTTCTTATATTAAATCTTTAATATTTTTAACTAATATACCTCTTGTTTAAGTAAAAAAATGTAAAAAGGCATTCATGACCACTCCCGACATAGGTGAAAAATTAAAACTTTGGAATAACTGTTTTTTTGGATTTCTAAATCTATTAGACTCTGAATTATTTAAATTTCAAATTTGTAGATAAAAATTATTAACATTAGTATGATTTTCACATATACTGACACTCTGAACAGTATTTATATACATTTTCAAGCAGTTAATTTTTTAATCGAAACATGTGATGGGGTTCCCAAGCTTGTATTTGTATTTATATAGATGTTAGAGAACTTTATTTTCATTTTTTTAACAAGTTTTATTTTTCATTTTTTTTCCTTTCTAATATTCTCCAAAATAAATAAATTTAAATATACAGTCATATAAACACTTTTAAGAAGTGAGAATTCTGAAATAAATCATAAAAAAATATGAAACGAAATTTTATAGTTAACGACTGATAAAAAATCACAATAACTGAAAATATGGTATGATGAAGGAGATCTATCAACTGTAATAAATGATATACGATTAAACCTTTAAAAAAAAAGATGTAATTTAAATCTGCAATGCGTTTATTTGGCTTCAACGTCTAATAATTTAATTTTCTTGTTATTTCACTGCTTTAATGATACATTGTGAGAATGTAATCTATACCGATATATAATTATCGATACTATCCTATATTCTATAGAGGATAGGCACAGGTATATGTAAGGGTCTGCTGTCGTGGAGTGGTCAGTATACACAAGGTCACAGGTTTCTATTGCCTGGCATGTGGCCTTAGAAATTTTTAAAGGGATCAAGAATGCTTGGTTATTCTTACCTTGGAAATGGAAGTAAAATGGGAATCCCTAGCTTGTGTGGTACCAGGTACTAATTAAAGACCCATATCCTAATAACTGCTTAAATTCAAGTCTCCCACTGTAGCATTGTCTGATTAGCCATAGCAGCATAAAGTGGCGTTTAATAAATAAACAAACAAACAGCTACATATGGATTTGGTTACAGAAAAAAATATGAATATGTAATAATGCTAATTTATTAAAAAATAAATAAGGAAAATCATTAAGTACTTCAATATTTTTATAATTAAAATACCCATTCAAAGAGGCTGTGTGAGCCCTAGTAAGGTCTGCAGATACCAGGGTCGATATATGGTTGTAATTAACAAATGAAATAATTTATCTATAGCTCTGAAACTCGGTACTTAAACACTGTTACCCCGAACCTCATCTGCATTAATGACAAAATGTAAGTTAAACCTGTGGCTTGCTGTATTTTAACAGATCTGTCTCGATCGATGGGTAGTTGTACAAATGTCTTCTTAATGATACGCAGTTAGGACTCGGTAAGCAATCGCTGGTTTTATGCTGCCTAACCAAATCGTTCCTCGACCTCCTCACGAACCCACTTCCCGATGGTATACGAAACCCCTAATCCCCGACATAGGCGGCATACCGCGGCCCTCGAGATGTGAACCTATTGATAAAGTAGGGCTTAATACTGTAGGCTCTTCCCTCTTGCCCTACTTGAGGTATTGACCCCCTCCTGTCTACTCCTTCCTCAGACATATTACGCCCTCAGTTAATCCAAGCTCTCGGGTGGAATGAACTTTTAGAAGAAATATGTACACATATATTAAATACTATATAAAATGAATTTAATACTATATATGAGGCGTTTAAGATCAAAAAGGGATAATTCCGAAATATCAAAAATTGATTTTTTTCACGTTTTTCGCTAGTTATATCAAGAAACTTTGAGTTAAAAGACACTTTGCCGCCTTATTTATAATAGTTTAAATCTGTTTCTGGGCCTGATTTTTTGGTTGATTATATTAGCTGAGTAAAGACTATGAAAAAGTAAATTAATGATGTTTGGACCTATCGCTTTTTATCATGTATTAAATATACAATATTTTGCTCCTTCGAAAGAACAACGATACAACTAATAAAATGACATTTTGGAGTTTTCCAACATGTTTTTTTTTTTTAATAAAGTCATATTTTGAGTTGCATCATGTTTGAACTTGTAGTATTATGGAATAATGGCATTAGTTAAATTCAAAAAAGTTTCAAGCTTATAAAAATTTTCTAATTCTTAATAAATGAATTTCAATACCATCAAGGTTCTCTTATCTAATTTCATTTAAATTATTTCTTGCTTATTATTTATGTCTGTTAATTTATAAATGTAACTACCAGTTTTCGGTTCGTCTTTATTTAGTTTTTGTCTTCAATATATTTGAATCTGTTAACCAAACCCTGGATTAATAAACGAAGTTATGATATTTACAATAAGAATAAACTGTATATTCCTTACACGACAAATACGCCACATTTCACTCTTCGACACATCAACATAATCATCTTGTCGTCTTTTTTCAATTTACTCCAATCTGTTGCCCGAGCTAAATATAAAAGTATCGAAATGACCTAAAGGTCTTCTGATTATACTAACTATAAAATCTCCATATTCCTGCTAATCGAGGATAGAAATCTCAAACAATTGATGGATGCGATGTTGCGCAGTTGTAAATATAGTATAAAAAAAAAAAAAAAAAGAATACGCAAAGCCACAAACCTGTCCGTAAAACTGGTTTATATATAAATTGATGGTATTGAAAAGGTATAATTATAATTTGTCTTGATTTTTATGTAAATCCGTTAGATTTGATAGGGACTTAGAAATTTAAATGTTCTTCAGAGAAGAAGCAAATGAGAGCTATGGAAGCTGTGAAATCTGCTAGCGGTAATGTTCCTTGTGGTCCTCAGCAACTCCTATTTTATGGGGCAGCTTATCTCATTACCTAGCCAGGCGGAGAATTTCAATTCGCTCCCGACCATTTCCGCAACTGGAAACCTTCAATCTCTTCAATAGTTCCTGTCCCTCTTTTCCGCCTGTTTAGTACCTGTGTATATTATATCGTAAAGCAGGGTGAGATGTGCTATCAAACACTACCAATGAAATAATTCCTTTTCAGTACTTGCGATGCATTTAATAATAATAAAGTCTATATTAATCTGGGACAAGTCCCTTTAGAATAACAATACAGGGTATTATTATCTCTTAGAGTATAATGGGATTACATTTTATTAATCACTACCATTAAATTAACAGATGAGAAAAAAAAATTGCGAATTACCTCCAGTGATAACATTTAAAAAAACAGAATACAAAAAATAAAAAATAACAGCAATAAGATTACAATAATTATTAAGAGAGAAACGATAGATAATCACATACGTACGCAAATTACAATGTCAAGTAGAAACAAACAAAGCAGAAAATGAAACAAAAATATAAACAATATCAAATATTATAACTTCAAAAAAAAAAAGAACTGGATGAGTGAAGCGTCAATTATATAAATATATATAAAAAGTGATATAAACATAGTTATATATAAATAAAAACACATCATTCATTTATGAGTTTGAAAATTTTATTCTGAAAACTGGGTATGTTGTTTCCAATTTTTTGGGAATTGTAAGGATATAAGGTGATTGAATAAACGGGATTTGAAAGGTTTTACTTCCCGAACCATTAACATTACGTTTCAATTTCGTCATTTGTATTTTTAATATTGTGTAGGAGTAAATATCAACCTTCATACATTTATTTTGTTTAGTAGTTGGAACTCAAAAAATTATTCAATAAATTTATAATCCATACTGGTTAATACAATACAAACAGTTAGTTAGCTCATAAATCCAATCCATTGCAGAATATTTTTTTGTGATAGTCACATATTTTTAAGCAATAATATCTAATAAAGAATGGCTCAAGCCATTAGTTGTCAACGATTTTATTCTTAGTATTGACAAATTGTTATTCCTGAAAATGTAAGTATATATTCATAATCATATATCGTTCCTGTAACAGAACGACACAGCTGATTTTATGCTGCAAATGGCATTTTTCAGCTAATCCTTGAGTAGAAATTGTATTGGTTGAAGGTTTTTTTATTCATAAACGACATATCTGATATTGTATTTACATATTTTTTAATAGACATATTTTGAGTTGTATCATGCTTCAAACTTGATGTTTTTTGGGGATGATGTAATTAACAAGTATGTTAATGATTTAAAAAATCCTGGGTTATTTTCTATTAGTTATTCATTTAAATAATGGTTAGTTTGATTCTCCATTCTAATTTGCAAGATGAGGTAAAATTACCGGAAAGCAATTCCGTTTGCAGATTATTAAAACAGACGGAGGTAGCTGTTGTAATCACTTGTAGATAGGTAGGCATACAATACACAGCGCAATAACAATTACGTTTGATATTGTAATCGTATTGAATAGAATTTCTGTTGTAAATAATTGAACCTGACCAGGATTTGATGTTACTAAATTTAATGTAAGTTATATTGTATATAATCGAATTCAAGCATTTTCTATTTCAAATATAATTATTGTAGGTTTATATCATCAATGTAAATGTCATACTATGAAAATGTTATGGATTTTAAGATTTAACATACACGTATCAAGTTTTTCTATACTACATCTTCTTTCATGTTATTTTTTTTTAGGTTGAAAATGTTGACCGTGTACTTTTTGACAAGAAAACAATCATATGTCTTTCCATTTTTGAGTACACATATTATATCACTTGTGAATTTATTTCTATTTAAGGTTTAAAAGTTAAATTTCGTAACAATTGGAAACAACTTATATCATATTGTCATGTGCTGTATCATGATTTAACGGAAATGAAATTTTTACTCGCTAAAAAAACATTTTTTCCTCTTTCACTGATGAATTTATCTTAGCTTTTATCTGATAAAAAGTTTTTAATGCGTTTATATTTATAATTAGTAGAACAACATTCTTTTTTAATTCAAATGCAATGGTTTATTTTAAAAGTAATATTTTTTCAGCAAACCTATTACTCGAATATTATGTTTTATCCATTTGCTGCATCTTCTTCATCGTTATTTGCATTAGTTTATTTACTTTTTAATTTATGAAGAGGTTTCTCTGACGAAATTTGATTACATTTCTGTCTAGCGGATTTTTTTCTTTCAGGTCGTGACCTGCCATGTCTTCCCGAATTGGTTAAGCCATGGAATTCTTGGTCGGCCTCTTCTTTACAGTACCGTAGTATAGGGTCGCTTTTGTATTAATTTATCTTTCATGCTCTTTAGGTTTCCAGAACATTATAATCGCATAATAGTGATTTTTTCGAGGATGGTTTTTTGAGCTTCCATTATCCCTCGTATTTTATTCTTTTTTACCTTATTTATTCCGACTGGCCTTCTCCAGAAATTCATCTCAGCGACGAGTAGTTTTTCTTTACACATCTTTTCCAATTTGCATGTTTCACAGGCGGATAACATTATGGGTATTACTTTGTCATGGAAAAAAATGTCTGTGCTTATTGAGGATTGAAATCAGCATACCACTAGCTTTTCTTCCTTTAATGATTTAATTTTTTTTCCTTACCATTATTCTCTTCTAACTGCGATCGATTTTATGTTATCCTTTCTTGACTTGAGTATAAAGATATATGTACTTAAACAAAGAATGAACTGTCAAAATTAATAAAATCATTTGTGATGCAGTGAAATAATATTGTCTATCATTCTATTTTGTAAACGGTTTTCCGTTTTTTTACAAACTCTTCTGGAAGGTAAATCTAAAAATTGTTTCTTAAAGAATGGCAACTATGTATAATTGTTTAGTAAAATGCTTCCACAATGTAAGATTTTTATCCTTAAAAAGATTTTCTTCTAAGCTCGCATTCGATTGTGACCGCATCTAGTAGTTGCCTGATGATCTCTTGTGTTTTATGATCTGATGACCTGTAGTTTTTCCTAATACTATTTTCAGATGGCTCACATTCTGTTTGCTTACATTTTACTCTACAAACGATTGCTTTTATGTGTCATTATTTTTTTTATTTCTGAAGTACATACTGAGCTCATTTATAAAAAGTAAACATATTTTAACCTATTATTCGGGCACACGTGTTGCAGTTAACAGAATACAAATGCGGAAATTACCATAAGAAAGGGTGAACTCACATCTGTCCTCGAGCCTCCTCCTCGGCTCTTGAGTACCTTTGAAGGAACCCCGAGAAGTTGGAGCAAGGTTTAGTTAGCCCGTTCTTCTTCCGGGGAGGCATATCAATTTCGCCGGAGTAGGTTTAAGCTTTTACCAACTTTTAGCTCTTCGCATTGAAGCATCAACAGGAAGTAAGTTGAAATTTCGAAGTTGAAGTTGGTGTGTGTGCGGAACGGGGTGATAAAAGTTTTTGTAATCATTAACTTACTGAAGACTTTTTGTTATCCTGTTATGTTTGTAATTTGTGGTTTTTGTGCTATTTATACGGTACACGTGCATATATTGTCATAATTGTTTTAGCAAAATGGCGTTCGGTTTTACGCATCCAAAATTAAATATCCTGTTTTGCTAGTTTACCAAAATTTAATTGGTTAATTTTTTGACTTAAAAAAAAGAGCCTACACTGCTATGAATGGTCTTGGGTTTAGTACTTAGTAGATACCGTAGTGTTTCGAAGACAATCATTGTGCAGAGAGGTGATTTTTAGATCTCTCAAGGTCCAACCGTGGCTTTTAACAGATTTGATAATTTATATGTCACAGCTGGATTTGACCCGGGACCCTCAGCACAGTAACACAGCGCTGTATTTTTGAGCTACTCCGCGCCCTTTTGACGTTTTTTAAGCTCACATATTTTGATTTAGTTCTTAAATAGCTTAATATCATTAATATTTTTTTATTTGGTGACATTAAACAGTCGCAAAAGTATTATATTATTGTTTCAAGAGTCTTAGAGTGGTTTAGGCATACACGCTTGCAAATTACAATACTGCAAGGAAGTTAAAACAATAGCTTCGAATCCCATTTTTTTTTTACTTTAGAAAATAGATCTATTCATCAACAAATTGAATTATGGGATGCAACTGCTTTAAATCCGGTTTTATCCAATATCATGACCAATCATGAAATATTTCATAAAATAATATTACAAAGAAAAATTAAGTATTCCTTTATTTAGGTTAAATCCATTGTTTATATTTTTGATACTAATACGGCCCGAGAGAGAAAGATATTAGATTAGAAGGATCGAGAAGGATCTCGATCTGGCGAGACAATTCTTGGAACTTCTAGAAGCCCCCCCCCCACCCCGACCAACCTTGCCTATATAAAAGGTCAGCTGTTTCAGCCGGGGCACAGTGACAGTGACAGTTAGTGTCAGCCAATGGCAGTGTGAACTAGACAGTCAGTGATAAGTTATACTAAGTAATCCTTTTCAATAAATTCAATAACATTACATACAAATAATTTACTGACACGAACAACAGTAAACTTCTGTCCGTCCCGTTTATTAATCAGTGTCCATGTGGTTCACGGCTGTGCTGATCCGTCCGTGACGAAATTTCATATGGATAATTTCAAGCCTGTGGAAGGACATAGGCTACCTTTTATCAACACACCACACAGGCGAAGTTTATATAAAACTGTAACCTGATTGACTAACACACCCAGCGGTCAACGCACAGGAGAAACTACTGAAGTTAGGATCTTGAAATTCGCAGATAGGTTCTTTTTACAGCTTAAATGAGCAGTAAGAAAGGAATTTCGCCAAAATTCCCAAGGGTTTCCCCCTTAATATAATAGGGGTCAAAGATTGTATGGAATCCGTCAGTTTTGAAGCTAAACATTTGAAATTTCGGATGTACGAGTAAATTATAGTTAAAAAAAATATATTTATTTATTTAAAATGATCTGTCACGAAACTGTATGTGGTAGACCAAATTCCACGCGAATGAAGCCGTGGGCAAAAGCTAGTATCTATATAAATAAAAATAAATCACCAAATGTATTGTTGCTAAGCGCAAAACTCGAGAACGGCTCGACCAATCCGGCTATTTTTTTTTCCGTTTTTGTTTTTAAGGCGCAAAGAAGAGAGAAAAAACGTAAAAATTACGAGGGAAATAATAAAAACAACACTTTTCTTGATCCCTAAAAAAATAACAATCCATGATGCAATAACAAATTATTGAATATTGGTGTAAATTTTATTTACTGTACCCCTCCCCCGACAATTTTCAACATTGCTCAACCGTGTCCTCATCAATCTAGTACAGCATAATAAAGTTATACCATTTCCTTCAATAGTACAACCATTTCCTCATCAAATTCCGAAAGTTTATGTTTCTAAGTTAACATAAAAATATTACATTAGACTAAATGATCTGTTTATGCGTCGAAATTCTATTGATAGAAAGCATTATTCATAGAAAAAAGGACATGGTTACCATCTCTCCATAAGAACCTTCTTTGCGCCTTGACAAAAAAAAGGAAAACCAAATTAGCCGGATTGGTCGAGCCGTTTTCGAGTTGTGCGCTTAGAAACACATTTGGTGATTAATTTTAATTTATATAGATTAAAAAAGAAGCCCCTAATTAAATTTATTCCAATGCGTATATTTAATTGTGAAAATATTCCAATTAAATGGAAATGACTGATTTATTTTCTCAAAATCTCAACATGCTTAATTAGTTTTTAGTCCAACATTTTATTTTGTATGGAAGTAAAGTAATTATTCAATTTTGCGCAAATTGTTTCACTACTAATTAAATCAATCAAAAAAGTATTGTATAGAATATAATTGATATTAATACAGTCTCTGTCCTTCACTCTTTCTTAATTGAAATTTGAGCTTTAGACATTTTTCGAGAAATCACGAAAACATAATAGTAATTATATGGTTGAGTATGCTAGCTTAATCTCGATCATGCGGTTAGTGAGAGACAATCAGGGCTTAAGCGGCAATCGTCCGGGAAGCAGATCGACACAGCATAGCAAGATAAGTTTAGATGTAAAAAAGATAAATAACTTTTTTGCTATCATATTTTTATTTATTTTTTAAATCAAGTATTGACCGTTCATTGTTGAGGATCACGGTACAATTTTTTTTCCTTTTCTCTGTCTCAAATATTATGCGCTCACTTCCTCGTTCCATTTGCTCCTCTGGCCAGTTTCTTCCAACCAACTTCATCCTGAAACCCTTCCAGATTTTGCACTTAGCTGCAGAATTCATCTCTTTCTTTTATGCCCGTCTGTGTTGTTCAACTTTTCTAAATATTTTCTCACTCCATTAGGCCATTGGTCTTCTTCCAACAATTGTCAAATATTTGCTAGAACAATCTATGCTTGTTCATTCTGTAAAAATTACGACCTCCTCTTTCGCAAGGTATCCGAGATTCTTTACACTTTGCAGTTTCCATCTGTCTTCAGTCTGAACTGAGCCCACGATTTTTATTAGAATTCTTCTTTAAGTTTTTTAAACTATAGGTTATTGTTATCGAAACTTCACTGGCACAGTGGTATTCCGTTTTACGACACTGTTATAATGTCTTACTTTGGCGTTCCAGGAGACACACTTCTTGCAGTAGATACTCTTTGTTAATCCTTATCCTCTTTTCATTTTTAGAATTCAATCTCCAGCAGTTGCTTTCTCTAATTCATTCTCCTGTTTAGTCTCTCCAGATTTCTGATTTTTTACCCTTCCAATCCGTCCTATCTCCTTATTATGGAATATTGGTCCATATTCATCATTTGCCGTAAATTTAGTCTTCTACTGAAATCCTTAGTTCTGTTAGAATAGCTATATTTTCTTAGAGATTGATTTGTATGACTACTATCTCCGTGTTTTCCGATAGTACTGGAGTTCATCCGCAAACGCTAATATAAATAAACGCAAAAGCATTTCTAGCGACTTTATCGCGCGGCACTATAGGTTTATTTCTTAACTACCTAGTTCCGCGTGTCAAAACCCAGCAACAATGTGCTAATATTATTATCAAAAATAACTATAAACTTTAGTTTAAAAAATTTCAATTAAAAAAATTCCTATTCGTATAGATAAAAACGCTTTAAGTAGAGTATTGCGGAGATATCAATAAAAGTGGTGAAATCCCTCTTTAATTCGTCTACCATCTGTTGCTTATCGCATGGTCATTACCGCCGCTCCCAACCACGCCCCACTTACTGTAATTACAGATACTAAGGCATTAAAATTGATGTCGGTTTAAATGCTTTTTAGTCGCCGCCAATATCATTGTTAATGACATTGAGGAATATTTACTGATAATATATGTATATAGGCGTTAATTTTTCAAATTCGTAAATAAAATATTTTTATTTTTTAATCGGGGTTTTGCATTAATTATTATCACATCCCCATCCCCAATAAACCTTCCCTCTAATATCTCCTGTCTATGCAATCATCTATTAGACCACTAGCTGTCATGTCTTCTCTCACCTCTTCAATCCACTGCTTCTTAGGTCTCCCACGCCTTCTCTTCATATCAGGGCAGTATTTAAGTGCTCGGAGAGGTCGACGCGTCTCATCTGTTTTCTTAATGTGTCCCATATTACAGCAATCTTCTTTCACTTATGCCATTGAGAATGTTGAGTTTAGCTCCTTCCCTATTTCTTATAATCTCTTTTGGGGCCTTCTGCAACCTGAATATAGCACAACTTCTTTTTCAGAAATCTATACTACCCTGTCTCTCCTTTTTTTTCTTCTATTTTCCTCAGAAACCTTATCATTTGCTTGTAGTTTGCCTTGATGCTTGGAAGTAATATTCCAGGATTCACTGGCTTTCCATGAGGATGGATATGTTTTTAAACATCACTTTCTTTACTTTTTTTTATACTCTCTCTTTCGCTAGAATACTTTTTTCAGTTAATGGGAGCTTTTTCTGGCCAGTCTAATTATCTCCCTAATTTCTCCGTTCTCCTTCAAATCGACCTCCTGACACTTGAAGTCACTGACATGTTTCCAGTCTTCTCCCATCGGAATACATCGGAGAACGTATTGTATTACAATCAACTAGTAAGTTTCCTGACCATTGTTTTGCAGGCAATGTAGACTGCAATGTCGATTACGTCTGGAGCGTAAATCAAGAGAATGGTGGGAAAAATTAAACGATCATAAAACCTAATAATTAAATCATAATTCTGTCAATGAATTTTTCGATCTACTTAGCGGTATAGAAAAGGCTGATTGCTAATATATAACAGTATTTAGAACAGATTCAACAAGAAGGACTTGGTAAACCCTTTTGACAAAGTAGGGGATTGGAAAAGGTAAAGTTCACGGAATAATGTACGGCTTGGGGAGGCAATCCAGCAAATGGCCCCGTATAAATTTCTGGAGGGAAGCCTTGACAGGGAGAGTATAATGTAATTAGTTGTATTGTCGGGATATGCTCGTACATGTTGTTCAGAAATTGTTCAGAAAATTTATAAATTTTGATTATCTAATATATCATTGCCTTTTGGCTAGTTGGAATTGTCGTTGAGGTTATTTTCATTTTTATATATTTTTTAAATATCCTGGTCCCGTCTTAGTTTATCGCGTATTGTTCCTCACAAATTATTGTTTATTCTTTAGAAAATAAATTTTAAAACGATTTTTTTATTCGTTCATCTAGTTATAATTTTGCCAATTTATCTATAATACGTATTGTCTATAAAAAAATAAAATAAAAGAGATTTAAATGTAAAGATTATTATGAAATTTTGTCAGCTCTCATCATCTAATTCGTTGTGTATTGAAAACATAATAAAATTTTTAGTCATAAGCTTTATGTTATTCATTTTTAAGAATTTTTTTATTAACTAAGTATTGTATTGTAAATTGTAATTTACAAAAATAATAAAATAACCGTATGCTACTACATCATAGCCTTATGTTCATTACATAGTAGTGACTGCAATATTTCTAGGGCAACGCTTTTGCAGCGAGTTAATTCGTTCAATGTAATTTTTTCTCCAATTTCGGATATCCACGTTATAGAGGCTGGGTGAGCCTCTGGAGGATCTGAAGTCCCACAGGTACCATTCGTATCTGTTAACTGATTGAATAATTATTAACTCATTAATTAATCTTCAGCGCTCTACAAACTGAGCTACCTCCTTTCCTTTTGATTAAAATTATTTTACGAACTGACAAAAATGATTTTACTACGAAACACAAAACAAAGAGTGTGCATTTAACTGAAATCTGTAGTTAAGCTGGATTATGCTGCTTTTACATAGAATTGAACGCTTGAAAATCTAGATACTTTTTCTGAAGACTTTAGATATTCGAATAGGTATCTTAAGAAAAACCAACCTTAGCCAATTCCCCGTGCCTTGGTAACAAAAAAGTTTTATATTGCTTACAGTATGAAATATCCCAAGCGGTTTCAACAAAAAAATGGACCTGGCCGTTTTTGTAACTAAGCTTTCTTCTTTTTCAGATAACTATTGATCCACTCTTTATTTATACATAATCAAATCGAAAATTATTATTATATCAGCACGGTGATTATAAAAGGCAATTTTAGCTGTAAAGTTCATTTGAATTTCCTCTAGCCATGTAAACTGCACAATAGCTAATACGGTTAGGTGATTTTCCGGGTATGCACTCATGAAGGCAATACAATTTTATCCGAATTCCTTTGAGCTGGAGTCCAGATATCACTTCTAGCCCGGGCGCACTCAGCCCGATGTAATTCGAATCCAAATACGTCATTATCGAGGCATAACAATTTGAATTTGAATAGTTGCCGGTGATCAGAGCTCGAAGCGTATCAAAGCAAATCAAGCGGTCGGTTCAACAACTGTCGAATCAACGGCTATTCAGTTCCAGAGCATTAACCTCATTGCCAAGCTGCGTGTTAAACCTCATGATTTGTTTTTTTATGTTATTCATTGCGGAAACATAATTATGCCATTTCAAAACAGAAAACCTAAATACCCTTAAATATCGGTCAATAACTAATCTGTGAACTTTTTGCCAATCCTAGCTTACCCAAAAAATCACACCAATAAAATAACATCTCGTGTCAATTGTCCAAAAACCTATTCACAACACTCCATAAAAACCAAACAGATATTGAAGCAATGTGATTTGGCATAGCATATAATCCAATAGCACTGAGAAAAAGAGTGTAACATGTTATACGACATTCAATAAACGTTATCCTCAGGTGGTTCTCTTAGGTTATGTAAACCCCTGTTTTTGAATAACTGTATTGTAATTGCTGATACTCATCTTTAAAAAAAAAAAAAAAACCAACTGTGCTTTCCTTTGCCTAATATGAGGAAGGCATGCAATGCAATGTACATGCTATGTATTATTTAGTTATAATAACCAGGTTAAAACTTTTTTATTTTTTTTATTAATTTATTCATTGATATTTACAACTGCATGGTAGCAACCCCACCAGTGGTAATACTCTTTAAAAAAATGAGATAAAACTAAACCATGGTGTCTGAACTGCTGGTTGATGAGACCAAAAGATGTCTGTTGAGTCCAACTTTCAGTTTGTTTGTTTATTTAACGTCACTTAATGCTGATATGGCTGTGATCCTACTCTGAATTTTGCCTATCCTGGTTTAATTAGGATTAAGATTTTTAACCAGTACTTGACATCGTACAGGCTCGGGATTCCCGTTTAATCTCCCTACCGAGGGACGGCATAACCACTCCTTAAAAAATCCTAGGGCCATCTTCCCGGCTACGAACCAGCGATCTTGGACTTGGTAGGTTGTTATGCTAAGCACTACACCACAGGTCGCCCCCTAATATCAGCTGATATAATAGTAGTACATCTCCATACAAAATATTTAAACAGTAAGAATGTAAAAGAGCAATATACTGTGTAACAACTGTTGATAATTTAATCACTCTGATTAAAGTAGTTTGTTTTCAAAAATCTTAAAACCCTTTAAGTCATCAATTGAAGTCCTGAAGGCCTATGATTTACAACTTTTGCATATATGCATTTAGGCTTTTATATATTTTAGATGAGTAAGAAATATACGCATGACTGGTTGATAATAAATAATCAACTACACTTTGAGAATGCACTAAAATTCAAATAATGTTCTTTATCACGTTTTTCTCTGAGCTCCTCCGATTTTTATGAAGTGCAAACTTCTTTTGGCGCACCGCGCACACATTTTTTCGTAGGTAGTAAGTTAGCCTGACTCTTCACGCTCTGAGGTGAAACGCTCGATCATATGTTGATATAAAATTAATAGAGAAGCTGTCAAGGTTACAAAAATATATTATGTGCTTAAACTTGAACTGTATTTCTTGTATTAAATTATTATCTAAGTTGACTCGTGTAAAATCTTGTTTTCGGCACTTAACACATAGTGAACTAAGGCATCGAAATGATTATAGTTCTATCAATAATAATAGTTATACGTATCAAATATAGTTATTATTGATACGTAATAATAATTATTTTAACAATTACTTGGTTTACATTGTGAGGTTAGTGTATGTAGTCAGTGCTAATATTGTATATTGAAAAAACATTATAAACATTAAACATTATAAAAAACATAATTATTGTTACTGTTATTATACAGAGTGATTCGATCGTATAGGTAAGTTACTTCGCGTTTAAATATACATATACATATACCTGCGTACATACATATATATATGTAAAATTAAAAATTAACCTAAATTTTATTCTCTGTTAACTTTTACTTTCCCATATTCAAAAATAAATATGTTTGAGACACAAGTCCTTTTTATGAGTAATAATAATATGACGTATGAATGTTTGAATACTGTCTTTTGCAGGTTGCGAAATCGATGATGGATCAAAACAACAAACTCGATGACGAATTAAAACGTAACAGGAAATTAGCTGATGAATGCTTAACAAAACATCGTAAAAAAATGAGTGAAGAAGCTCAGCATTTACAGTTTACATTTTACCTAATGAAAGTGTAAATAAAATAATTGAATTCATCCATGAAAATTTCCTCATTTATACAGCAGCAGAGTCTGCTTTGCTTAATCGGAACTTAGATAAATTACCTATGATCTTGAGTGGAGATTTTAATATAGATTTTTCACAAGAAACATCAAAGCCTTTAATTGATTTTTTGAAGATCACATTGGATTTAAATATGTCAAATAATAAAAATGAAAGTACAATAAAATACGGAACTACAAGAATTGATCAGTGATCAATCAATTATTGATGGATTTTTTTCTAAACAAATAAGTAAACTTCAATCAAACATATTTATTTCTTATTTCAGTTATCACAAACCCATCGTATCCTTTGTAGAATACGAAAAAGAAAATAAATAACTTGATTTATTTAAAATTAAATAAATAATAACTTTAATTTCTGACTTGTTTCTCATTTATTCTACTAATACGATCTATAATAATACTCCATAATACATAATATTATTTACTAATATTACTAGATAATATATAAATTGATTACGATTACCAATGAAGGCACACACTATTTTTTTATTTTATTCTAACTGACAGACACATTGCCACAGAATTCGACAAGGAGACAGAAACGTCCTTGAGCAGGGATCAACAGAGAGATGAAACACGATAGGAGTGCCTGCATGGAGGAGTTGAGGTTTCTCCATACACTCTTCCACGCGAATCCCATAGGGAAGGTTTACTAAAGAAGATCACAAACATATTATGGACCAAATGGAATTTGTATAATTTCTATCAAGAAATATTTATAATTATTATTTAAATTGTAAAATCATTAATTTTTTTCAATTCGCTGTGCGTAAGTAAGTAACTGTTCAGGCTGGAAGATTTCAACTTCTTTTACGATTTCTGTCTCTCATACACCTTTTTCATTTGTTCTCAAAACGAATTCTCCATCATCTCATGTCAGTTTTTTATTTTTCATTCTTACTGTTTCACCTTGCTAAAAATTTAATGTTACGCGGTGATCACTTAAAAACTTTTATTTAAGAGGGATAAATAAATAACCGACGTATAATCTCCCAAAAATATTCAAGTAGTTTAATGGGCGTTGATAAAATATCTGGACAACAAAAAAAATCGTTTTAATTAGATCTTTAGTGGTCTCCATGAAAACGTTTAAATTTCAACAAAGTCAAAGATTTTACCTTTGCGGAAAGTGACTTTTGAAACGCGGTTTAGGTATCAATATTTATAAACCTCAAATCCCCCTAAACAAATTATCCTCTGCCCGGGAACTCGGAAAGGGAACGTGGAAAGAGGAACGAGGGAAATGGGCGCTAACAGTGGCCCTTATGTAGATTGTGGAGAGCGCCGAGTCACTGCGCAATTTGTTCTAATATTCAAATCACCTCCCAGTTACCGCTTTTCGGCCAGTCGGCCGAATTTCCTCACTACCTTTCTCTTATTTCGGTATTTTTTTGTTGCGTTGGATATTTATTTATTTATTGTACTGTAAAAATGTATTTGTATAGCCTTACTTATTGAACAAAATATTAGAAACCAAGGCGAAGATAAGGTTTTGAATAAAGATAAAAACGATTAGCTCTAAAATAAAAAATCAATACACAGCTCTAATAATTGAAGGGCGTGGAATATATCTCACCATGGTCCACATGCGATATTCATTCCGTGAAAAACCTGCAGATTAATCACAGTTCTATCCAGTAGTTAAACGCTTATTCCACATTGGAATTCGATGTTTTTAGGTCTTGGCAATTAGTTAACATTTATTTGCTAGGACGACCCGTGGTATAACAACCTACTAAGCCCAAGAAGGCTGTTTCGTAGCTCGGCAGGTGGCCGTATGATTTTTTAAAGAGAGTAAAAAATCCTTAGTTATGCCGTCCTTCGGAAAGGACGTTAAATTCCTAATTAAATCTGGATGGGCAAAATTTAAAGCTCCCACGCGAAGCTTTAGATTAGCAATAGGAGCATAGAAGTGACGTTAAATAAACAAATAGACGTCTGTAAATGTTAACCATATGTTAATCATGCAAGCTTACAGTTATAATTAGTTGCATCTACGATCCCTTCAAAGTGTACACAAATATTCTTACACTAAAAAAATCTGTTGTTTAGAAATAACTATCCTACCATTTCACATTAAGGGAGTGCCGATCTTGAATGTGTTAATTAACATTTTTTATTCCTAATTATTTCCTCTATATTCACATGTAATAGTTCTTTGGAGTGATCCATTGTCAAACAACGTTGGTGATTTTATGATCTTGAATAGTAAAGCCTCATATTTTGTAGCGTTTTTTTTTTCAAAAAATCTTTAAGATACTTTTTAAAATGCCAAGATTGTATGTTGTGTTTAACAAAATGACAAGTAGATCGTTTTTTGAAGGAGTCATTATTCACATATTTTTAATCTGAGACTGCCTAACAAATAAATGGCCTAGCTTTAGCTACCACGGTAATTTGAAATTTTTGCTATTTTCGTATCACTTCTATCTTCAAAATCATTTATTTAATAGAGTGAGTATGTATTTTCAAGCTAAGTTGTACCAATTAGTTTTCAAGTGATTTTGAAAAATTAAGAGTTAATTTGAGGTATGCTAATTTGTAATTCTAAGCATGAATCAAAAAATCCTATAATGCCTAATTCCCTGTTAACTGCTGTTAGTACAATTTTATTTAGCTGTTATTTCTAAAACTAATTTAAAAATGGCTAATAAATATTTTTTTAAATTTTGTATTGTTTTTTTTTTAAATAACTACCTATCGCAAAGAGGATTGTTGCTAGATACATTCCTCTCTAATTTTAAACCAATATAGGTCACCGCTTCTATTTTCTTCCATTGAAATTGCTTTATCTCCTACTCCCGTATCTAGCAGCTTACGTTTTTATTTCATTTCTACTACAGTTTTTGTGGTTTGTGATGAATATTTAGGATAAATAATATTTGTTAGTACAATACAAAAGATATTTTATTATTAATAAAAATTTTATATTTTGTAGTATGAAGGATAAAGTTGTGCCCTTAAGGTAAACAATAACAAGCATTAAATAATAAGCAACTTTTCAGTAGAACAAATTTTTTACCTGCACCCGGACAGTTTTCTCCTCCTTGTTATTTATTCGTTAAACTAATAATCCTTCAATACATATTTTGTGATTGGATACACATTTATGGAAATATATATTTTATGTTATATTTTGTCTATATTCAGTGAAGTCGTTTTATGTAATAACGATATAACTATAACAATATAACAAATTATATTATACATTTATGTAAGCGTTATCCGAGTTCAGATGTCTTCTTCACCATAAAATCTAAATATTACAGTTAAGAATTCTTCATTCTAATGTTTTAAAAATATGTTTAACTAGATGTCATGTTTCACCTTTAAATCATAATTAATCATGTAAACTATTTTAATTTGTAATATATTAACTGTGTAATCATGTAAACTATATAATTCATCAACTTATTGTAGCGGCTAATTCATGAAAAGTGGTCTTTGTTTATTTTATTTTTTTCGTATTTCAGCCGACTTTTATTTTTAAATGTTCATTCTGAATAATTATATTTTCTTTGTCAACACTGCATATTTTTAAAAACTTAAATTTCAGAAAAATAAACTTTTTCTAGCATAGTCAACCAAATATGTGTAAGTTGGTTTTTATTGATTACTGATTTTATTAATCTCAAAAGATAATTAAATTACTGGTTCTTAATAGTAGTGAGTGAAGTAACACATGTTAACTAAAATATGAAATGAGTCTTCTCAAAGAATCACGGCTAACTCACAGTCCAGGATCCATGGTCCATTTTTGCACTTGATTAGTATCAAGCTGAATCGTCGTGAATAGCTTCGTTTCGATGAAAATTCTCGATTGTGGTAGTTAACAGAGGTAGCAAGGATAATATATGTCGATTTCATGATTCTCAAAAATTTATTACTAACTGGTTTTTTTTTTTTTGTTAAATCTCAAAATAATTATCTAAATTATTTGAAAAAATATTTCGTTGTCCTACAAAATGTATGGTTTGATCAAAGAGTTCCCTCCTTCCAACATGTATCGATAAGGAGGTCATCAAAAATGATTACTAACCAGCTTTTTTTTTTTGACTTCGTTATCGATACTACAGATAATTATCTTGAGATTTAACAAAAAAAAAACCCAGTTAATAATAAATTTTGAGAATCATCAAATCGACATATTTTATCCATGCTACCTCTTTTAACTACCACAATCGAGAATTTTCGCACAGGAGATTGTTGGGAGTCTCATCGAAACGAAGCTATTCACGAAGATTGAGCTTGATACTAATCAAGTGAAAAAATGGACTATTACATACACACACTTTAAATTTTTTTATTGGGGTATAATAATTTCAAATCGCTTAATAAGCTTCTTCCGCCTTCTCAATATCGGTATAAATTTTAATTATATATAGAAATTTCAAATTATTTGGAGTCGTCTGTTATCAAAAAAAATGTTATTATATTATTCAATGAAATTTAAAACTGTATTATACTAATAAAACATGTAAATTAAATGAAAGGCAAATATTGGCATGCATAAAGACGAGTAGAGAAACTACCAAGTGGTAATAAACAAATAAAAAGTTCAACTTTCAGGTCACGAGGTCATCTTCTTTCCAGACGCCTCGGAGAATTATCAGGACTTGAAGAGGCTGCTAGGATTGAAACTAGTGGGTTTGAGTGGAAATAAAGTTTGCCATGAAAAGATTGATATCGGATTCGGGCCGAATGAGGAACAAATGGGACATTTAGGTCATTATAGATTACTTAGTTCGTAACAAAGCAAGGAGCATTGAAGATTTTACGAAGAATTTTGGATTGTAAGGATTGAATACGAGAGGTGTTCGATGTCTTAGTGGAGCACCAAAGCTGTACTCCGTAAGTCCAGATTGGTCTAATTATTGTCATGTATATATGTCTTTTGGAATTAATTGGGAGCTTAGAGCGTTTTTCTAGTAAATGTTGAAGTAGCCTTAAACGACGAACTGTTTCTAGTCGTTTCAGTCAAGTATGGGGATTCCAAGTTAATCATTTGCCAAGGTGTAGTCCTAAGTACCGGACCTGTTCTACAGGAATCAGTGGGCTGTTATTAAACGATACAGGAGGGCAGGAAGTGATTGGTTTACAACGGAGGGTAAAGGTAATTTGATGGGATGCTTATCCAAATAAAAAATAATAATAGAACTAGTAGTCCCAGTGAAAAGTGGTGATTTTATGATTCACTTTTCTTGAAATATCTCATATTTTGAAAGCTGTTTAATATCTAGGTCGATTACAAAGGTTAATTGACGAAAAAATGAGAATTATACTATTTAACCGTTTAAAAGAGAAATAAATTAATAATAAGTCTTTTTTAACAATAATTTTTTAAGCCTTTATCAATTTTTTGTAGCTGTACAAAGCCTAACCAACAGCAGGGAACGCACAGGCTCCCTCGAGAGGCCCTCAAATGAGTTTGTTCTATTCCTCGTGGAATACTTTCCCATTATACCCCTTCTTCTAATTCTCTGCCGGGCTGTTTGTTTACCTTCAAATAAATTAATGAATCAAACTGGTCAAATACGGTTTGGATTGACTTGAAAGAGGTGTCCTTTCTGATTAATTCAACCTCAGGGTAAACAGTGTTCGTTTAATTCATTGCGGCCAAAAACAATGATTAAATGCCCCGTGGAACAAAAGGCAGAACCTCTTGGCAATACCGCAAATGCGCTTCACAAAGGCAGTACTCAACCCGGATCAGCCATTCTCAAAGTCAGCACAAAGGGCGCTCAGCTGTAACAAAAACTTTAAATTGAACTTTAGTTTACTTGGATCCTGTCCGTAACAGAAGACAGTTAAATTCGTTACATCCCAGAAATGTATGACATGTCAATTTCAAACAATTATTTATTATTGAGGTATATTATTATCAATATTAGAACTATATAACACTCATTTTTATATTATTTCGATTACATTCTATGCCGTTTTTGTTAGGTGTTTTTTTTAATAAATAAAAAAAAAAAGATGGATCGTGATAGACAAATCAACTATTTTGTACACTCTTAACTGATTCAATTCAAAGCCTTAAATTCAATTTGAATAAACAATTCCAAACGTAAAGCTTTATTTAAGTAACCATTTGTTATCTTATTTTTTGTATTCTAAATTTTAAATATCTTAATACATATCGTACACTACTTTATAGAAAGTAGCTATAAAATTGTACTTAGAAATTAACAGAAAAACAAAAAAAGTGTTACTTAATTGTTATCTATAGCAATGAAATTAAATTTGATAGGGATAGATTTATATGTACATGTAGATGCAATTTTATCTTTTTTAGTTACAACATTATTAATGTATCCTTATTTAAAATACTTACTTTTAAAAATGAATTACTATTATAATTAAAACGACATTACGAATATTTTACTATTCCAACTTAGTTTTAAGCCCTAACCTAGCCAAAAATTGTCCCAGTATCAACTATTACTGATTAAAAAAAAAGTAATGCTGCAACTCATGAAGGGTCATGGGTCTGTGCGTGGTAGACTGTACTGTTGGTGCAGGTTGGTGATTTGTCCGAGATCACCTTCAGCCGCCAGGTTTTTCCCTCACTATACAGAGGCTGAGTGAGTCACAGGAGGGGCTCCAGATCCCACAGGATCCATTGCCAGCAGATAACAGGTTAAATAATTTATTTGTCATAGCTGGATTTGAACCCTGTACCTTCAGCTGACCAACTCAGCGCTCTTCTTCTTTATTTTTTTAGATTTTTGTTTTATCAAATTTATGTTTTAAGATTGTGTTTTCTATCTATAAGGATGGTTAGAATCTGAAAGTTTTTTTTTTGTATGCCTAAAGGAAATTAATTATTAAATTTGTCCTAAGTACGAATTTCATATATACATTTCATTTATTTACATTGATTTAGAAGCTGGGTTCTTCACAGTTTCGTTAGTAATGGCAATTAAGTATTAAAAAACAAATTGAAGAAATTGTTTTAACTGGGTAGGTTATTGTTTGAGAATGGGCAGAAATCAGACGTTATCGGTGAGATTAGGGACCCTAATACCCACAGCTAAGTCATGGCGAGATTTGAGCTGTAAAGCGAAATAATCACGTAACCAAGTTGGGTCAACCTCATCAGAGCAAGTTGTTGATGGCGGCCATTAAACTTGTACTTGTGCTGGGAAATCTGCGGATCCAGATCCTTGATAATGGCCTAGTCAGTCATCTCGGCTCTATGACAACTTCGTCCGTAGTTCTGGATAACTTACCTAGCTCAGCGGAAGATGATATCTCCATCCAGCCACTTACGTCTGAGATGAATGAGACGAGAAAGGATAAGTAGTAATTCTCGTCTATCATGAGGGGGTGGAGTCAATGTGTTTTACTCAAAATGTGTATAACATTTTATGCGTGCCAAGGTTTCAGCCCAATTTTTAGGCCATCATCAGGGCTGTGAATAAAATAAAATATAATAACTATACTAACAATGCTTAACAAAGAAAATATTAAATGCTGTTATGTATCGTACCGGGGGTTATTATAAAAATAAATATGAATAAATATAAAGGTCACTCAGGCAGGTAGCAAGACCTCTCTCGAATGTAAGATCGTGAGGAAATGGACAGGCGAAGGGATTGCTTGGCAGGACACTCTCTGAAAAGATCCGGAAGAAGGTCGCGAGGACTTATTCAAGTGTAGCCGAAGCAGAGGCTGGCAGAGAAACGAGCTTAAGGCAGGGGAATGTATAATAATTTGAGTAATTATCTTAAATTATTACTCTAGCATCACAAAATAAATAGAATTATTTAAAATATATTCAATACTCCCAAAACTGTCAAGGTTATATAAACAGAAATGATAGGAATGGGAGGAAGAAATACAAAGAGCAAAATATAGATAATATAATTTATGAGAAATAACAAGAATGGAAAGAAATCCAGAAGATGCATCGATAATAAAGATAATAAAACATAGTCAAAATTACAAAAGAAACGATTTTATTACAAAATATGAGCTGTTATTTATGAAAGTGGTATAAGTATATTTTTTCATATTCGCGATATCTTAAGGTTTCCATTTAATATATTTTAAAATTATGGGAAATCGGGTAAATCGTTTTATCTCTTACCACTTAGCAAAGAGTGACGTTTTAAGCCCTTTACCTATTTTATATTTTATTATGAAATAATAATCATTAAAACCATTTAAAACAATAAACGATTTGTTTAGATCCAAATGGGCTTATACCACTTCCAAAATAACACCTCATATAATAATTACTATGTTATTGGTGAAGGACAAGGTCAATTTGAAATATTTACTGTAAAAGAGAATATGAAGCTATGTGAGAGTTCATATATTAAATTAATAAAAATTTATTGTTATAGTCGTAAGTGGGTAAAGAAGAATAGAGATTCAAAGGATAAAAAAGGGAATAAAATTATAATAAAAGAATATTATTATTGTTATTATCATTCACACACTTTATCTATATCCTTCATTCCCCACCTACGATTATAACAATCAATGTATATCAATTCAATATATAACTCACACACTTTCATTAGCTGCACCCTCTGCCACCATTCTACATTCTTCTAATATATAAGGTATAATACCAGTACACCATATCAACATCAATATTCGGTTATATTTTTGATTCATTCCTTACACGGGATGAATACCTCATTGCAATACCTCATCAATAATATCATGTTTACATGGCTTCTCGTGTCCGTTATTTCGTTTTTACCAAGAAAGATCTGAGGCAGTAGCGGATCCTGGATATATTTCAAGGCAACATCGGTGGTCTAGGAAGACAGATACTTCCTTGTAACAGAAGGGCCGTTTTTTACTCTATTTGAAACAGCCAGGGACGAGAAGGGGGAAATCCCCTGAGTCCAGGCCTCCGGGCAGGGAGTAAGGGTGGAAAAAAATGGGCATGCAAAAGTTTGTTCAACCAATATGCACCACAAATAAAAAAGCAAAACAAAATATGTAAATGTAATGTAAATATATATATATATATATATATATATATATATATATATATATATATACCTGAAAGCAATACATTTCTGCTTAACGAGTACATCGCCTACCCAAAGATCTAAACGAATCCTAAACGGGAAGAACAAAAACCTACTTGCATCATAATAATTTGTGTTTGTTTTTTTGAGTAGAAAATAATTTGTTTTCCTTCATTCCAGTGCAACAAGAACATTGAATTTTTGCATTCAGTCATTATTTATACTTCTATAGAATAAAATTCAAATAAAACAGTTCTACGATCGCTCGTGATCGCGGAGGACTTGAGATTTTTTAAAGGGAGTAACATGACCTTAGTTATTCCGTTCTTCGGTGGAAGTTGCTACACTGTATGATGTCAGGTAATCAATAAAGATCCCTATCCTAATCAAGCCTGGATAAGCAAAATTTAGGGACTCCCTTGTAGCATCATCCGATTATCCAAATTTGCATAGAATGACTTTAAACGAAACAAATAAACAGTTCTATGATCAATGAAAGGCTCGCATTTTCCTCCTGATTTGTGAGTTATATCTTTTCATCAAAAATAAATAAATAGCATACCTGTTAAAGTCTTTAATTAATCAGATGCTTGAAAATTTTAAAAAAAGAGGAAGCTTAAAGTATCGCAAGGCCAGGGAGATCACTAGTAAAAGGAATAAAGTAACTCTTTTATGTAACAAATATTTTGACAGGTAATCATGACTAATAGTTGTTATACCTAGTGACGTCTGGGGGCTTCATCGGCTTCTATAATGTGCGCACTCTTAATTAAGGTACTATAAAATCTTATAAAATCTACACAACCATTGTCTCGAAAAAAGTAGGTTCCCTGATGTTCCATTCACGGGTCGTTGTCGTATAGATTTTAATTATTATTACATTACACTCTCAATATTATGTATCAGCTGACAGATGACCTGAAAGAACTTAAGAATCCAGTTTGAAGTTGTTTTGTCTTTTTTAACAACAGAAATAAAAAGACTAAATTTCGTTTGTTAGGCATGATATTATCAAACTTTTTTTAAAGAACATCCTTGATAAAAATATCAAAATGTGACATATCCCTCGCTTGATATAAATTAGCTATTGTTGACGCAAACAAAATGAAAGAATAATAAAAAGTAAAAGGAATTTTCAAGTAGGATATTAAACAGATTATTAATTACGTTTTAGTGTTCCGACGGTTGTGGTTAGGAAAATAAAATAGGAGCGGGGAGTTAATTGTCTTGAATAAGTTTTATGTTTATTTTAATGACACTGTAATAAAGTTGGCATTAAAATAACTTTTTAACTGCCCGCATTCAGAAATGCTAAAATGAAATTATCTATTTAAGTCTGACATGTGATTCACCAGTATCTTTTAAATAACGAATTTTATTTTGTTATCATTCAGATCATGGGATTGGCTTATTTATATTTCCTCAAAGAAAGTGTTGGTATTTAAAAAAAATATTAATCCAAAACAACCCTTGCTATAAAAACAGCAAATTTAATTGTATTTGCATTAGGGGATGTAAAAGGATTTTATGAACTTTCTCCTTCCCTCGTAAAAATAAATTGAAATGGAAAAATAAATATAAAATCATTCCGTGAACAATATTAATTCTTTATCGATATGTTGTTTTTGGTTTTATTTAAAGCTTAAAAAATACATCATTCTTTACTCCCTATGATGGAAAAACATATTTTTGAAAACTGTAGTATTTGAACTAAGTGCAGCTTTGAGATAACTACAGAAATTTCTACAAATCGAAATGTATTTTTACTGGATGAGGAAATGTCCAATTTTGATAGAAGAAAAATCATCCTTAATTTTCGATATGTATCGTATAAAAAAATGAATTAATGTTCTATAACGTTTTTTAATTCATGGAACTGTGATAATTTTAATCATCAGTGAGCTATGATGTTCTGCAGAAGGTATATTTCTGATGGAGTAGGGACAAAATGGTCACGTAATAGACAGAAAGTCGGTTATCGAACCAATGACCCTAAGTGCATTAAGGACTTGAGATGGAGGAAAGAAGGTTGGAATGGGAACATCTGTAAAATATTTCTTTTTTTCAACATCAAATCTAAAATGTAAGATCTACGTCAAGATCTTATTTCTTCGATTTCTTTTGTTTTTGAATCAATTTTTAATTCTACTGTCATGGGATCTTTCATTTTTTATTTGTTAACTGTTTATTCATTTAAAGTCACTTATCGCAACTACAGCTAATCGGACGATGATAGATGGAGAGTCCTAAATTTTGTCTATCCAGGAATAATTAGGACTTAAATCTTTAACGAGTCACTGAATCCACACAGACTCGGGACTGCCATTTTGCGCCTCTACGAAGGTAGGCATAACTAAGGTTTTTGATGAATAAGTTTTAAGATAATGTAATTACATTACATTAATGTACGAAAAGTATTGTATGTGTTAATAAATTAGGGTAATCGAATAATATCACTGAATAATGATTTCTGTCAAACGGGTTGCTGGCCAGAAATAAACATTTTTAAAGAAACAAAGGTCTATTCAAATATATTTGTAGTACTCTTTCAAGTTTCCACGGCCACTATTTATACAAAAAACTTTAGTTGTTTCTTCTGGTTTAGACCGTGTCGGTGTATTTTCTGCCAACGTTTCGCCAGACATGCTGCTGACTTCCTCAAGGCATGTCTTTCTTTTCCTTCCAGTAGCATGGCCACAGAAAGGAAGATACTGGAAGCAATTGAAATAGTTAAACACCCGGAAAACTTCAACAGGGAGGACGGGTACAAATTAAGTAAACTATGGCTCCCTAACATAGCACAGAAGAAGGACAATCAACAAGAACAAAAAATCAACCTAGCTGCGACAATCAAGCCGAATTCCAGCCAATCAGAGCCCAAGCAATCAGAAACCAGCCAATCACAGGCATGGAAGAGCAGACTCCGACCCCGGACACGAAAAAACCCGATCGACTAACG
This sequence comes from Troilus luridus, assembly GCA_964056705.1. Taxonomy (NCBI): domain Eukaryota; kingdom Metazoa; phylum Arthropoda; class Insecta; order Hemiptera; family Pentatomidae; genus Troilus; species Troilus luridus. Next base: position 27,426,864 of record OZ057414.1, read on the forward strand.
GAAGGAACCGATGAATCACGAGTGGACCCGAGTGGCTACTATATAACGCCGCGGGTTATATGAACATCTTCAGTCTCAATTAAGCCTTGAGGAAGTCAGCAGCATATCTGGCGAAACGCTGGCAGAAAATTCACCGACACGGTCTAATCCAGAAGAAACAACTGAAGTTTTTTGTTTATCTGTAGTAATTAGATTGTTTAATATTTACTTTGGTAACGTATTCACAATAAAAACGAATTTATTTATTTCGATTGCTGTAATTGGAAATTGAGATAGTATCCACACCTATAAAACTATATTGACCCGAACTAGTCATAATTCAAACTCCTAAATCCTATGTAGTATGAACAATAGATAGGATTTTAAATGGTATTCTTTCAAGTTTTCGCGCACAGCGTGCTTTGTAAATATGTATAAAACCTTAAAATAAAGTAACACGAGGCTGTTCTATAAATGTATAGAAAGTTCAGAAGTATTCTGCTTTATTATTTGTTCTGGTAAAATCTTTGAGGGTGAGAAAAATAAGTGAATAAAATATTTCTTGATGTTATTTTACTTGTAAAATATTTATTGTTCAAACCCTTGTTCATAAACTGAATGGAGTAAGTATTAGGAAGTACAATTATTCGATAAATATTAGGATTTGGCACTAAAATCACTCAAACCGTAAGGTTTAGAAATTCAGGGTAACGAAAATAGTTCACTTCCATTTCAACGAGAAAGAGGAAAACTAAGGGATTAAGCCTCCTGCCATCAGCTGCTAGTTCCCAGCAAATGAATCGGAGTAAGGCCTAAGCTTGCTGGAACAGGTTTTTAGATTGCAGGGTTTTATAAGAAATCTTCTTGTATATTGTATGAGGTGATTAAAATTCTTTGCGGCGTTTTACAAAGACATACAGAACTAAGAATGCCGACAAAATTTACATAAATACAATCGTATGTGTTAATACAATAGGGTAATCGAAGAATGTTACTGAATAAATGATATTTGTTAAATAGTCTGCTTACTAGAAATGTTTAAAGACAGAAAGGTCTTTTCAACATATAATAATGTAGTAAGCATGTAGTTATAAAACTAAGAATTTTGACAAAATATGTATTGTACATTTATTTTATTTTTTGTTAAAAAAATACCGTTAAGGAGATGTCCAAAAGTTTGGCAAACTTTTGGCAATAATAAGAATTCGATTTAGAAATATTTTACTAAGAACTTCTGGTTTGTAAATATTAAGTTGAAGTAATGAAATTTTAAGATCTACTTACTTTGGTTTTAAGATTTTATTCCATTTCTTACGTAGTTCAAAACTTTAGGTAATTTGTCTGACAGTATATTTATTCTAACTAAACATTTCAATAAGCTTTCTATTTCAAAAAACAATCTTATAAGTGGCAAACATTAATTAACCAATAATTATAATAATAATAACTTGAGCTACATTTTCAGATAAGTTTAAAAATTGGGAAACGACAAAGCTACTGTTCCTAACTTCTTTAACCTGTTACACAAATACTGTTTTTGAACCAAAATGGAAAAAATGGATTGCATCGATTTGAAAACAAAATAGACTACATGAATTCAGTTAAATAAGATTTAGACCTTTTTCTTATTAAGTGTATTTTGTTTAATTTATTTTTAAAAAACCTGTAGAGGTAGAGGCTGTACTGTTTCTTGGATATCGATTGTGCAGGGAGGTCATTTGTCCTAGATCACGCTCAACAATCAGATTTTTCCCCCTTAATTTGGATACCCACTTTATAGAGGCTGGATTAGCCCCAGGAGGCTCCTAGATCCCATAGGATCCATCTTCAGCAGCTAACAGATTAAATAAATAAAAGTCTGCCAGCGAGCGGGATTTGTAGCCAAGACTTTCGGCAGCGCTCTTCCACTGAGCCACTCTGTTCCATATAATAAGAACGAAGTAAGGGTCGATCCATTTCAAATCACCCAGTCACTGTTGCTCAACATTTTTTATTTTCCTGATTCTGTTATCATGGATTCCCTATGGGTAGGCATTAACAAAACTCCGATTAAAAAAAATTTACCAGGCTTATTTTTTAATCGGCAACCATTTTTAAAATGGCTATTTGGCGAATTTGATAAAGAAACGGGGTTTGCGGAAAATTGTATTGCCAATCCATTTTTTAAGATATCAGAATGATTTAAAAATCAGCGTGTTCACCATGAAATGGTCTTCAAAACGATTATATTTCATATCCCCTATCATCCAAGAAAGTCAGTCAAACTGTTTCTCTAAAAGCTTGGAAAAAATTTTAAAATCGTTAATTTTTAAGACTGTAAATTTTTAGGTAAAAAAAACAACTCACTAATAATACTTTATTTCTGTGTTGAGTACTCATAATACTACCGGTAGTATAAGTTTTAGTCTTGACAATTAAACCCCTTTTTTTCTATGATAATTCAAAAATTACCAAAAGCACATTACTGCCAATTTTCATTGGTCAGTATCTGAAAAGGGACTGAAGGATATAAGTGAAAAAGTTAAATGATGCTTCAATCACTAAATTATTATTTCGAGTTTTAAAATAATCAACTTAGTCTATATTTAAATGCAATACTTTTAATTACTTTTTCTTTTTAATAATAATGAACAGTAATAATAGTACCGCAGGTAAAATTCTTTTACTTAACTTACTTGGTCCATGTACTACACTGGCGTAAAGTATACGCACACTGTTTGTATGCTTTTCTCTTTTAAATTTAATTTTGTTGCCCGGTCTTTTTGAAACATGTAAAATAACTTGATCCTTTACCAGCTGCTTAGCTAACTTTACCATGTGTTCATGTCACCACTTGCAGAGACATGTAGTAGGTATAGGAAAGATGTAGGCTGTTGTACAAGCAGTTGTAGATGGAAGTGTTCCAGTCTAAACTTCCAAAACTCACACTAACTTGTTGTAACATGAGAACTGATGTGTCAGTTGACATTTGACAAAGGGTTTTAAGTTACAAACATATTTTTTTCAAAATGGGCATATGTAACTTAAGTATTGCATTTAAATATAGACTAAGTTAATTATTTTAAAACTCGAAATAATAATTTATAGATTGAAGCATCATTTAACTTTTTCACTTATTTCCTTGATTAAATTGGCAGTAATGTGCTTTTGGTAATTTTTGAAAATCCGTAGAAAAAAAGGGGTTTCATTGTCAAGACTAAAACTTATACTACCTTTGAATTGAAGCATCATTTAAATTTGTCAATAAGGATAATTTTAAGCCTGGAGTTGCTACTTTAGCATTGCACAAGTTTAATAAAAAGGTAGCATTTTTATTGAAACTCACAGCTCTATAACTCGAAATGTAGTTGGGTCTCAGTCATAACTTTTTTGAGAGATATTCTTATTAGTGTAAAAATTCTTATGTACCATTTTCACTTGTATTCATTTAGTCCCTTTTCAGATATAGACCGATGAAAATTGGCATTGATGTCCTTTTAGTCATTTTTGAAAATCCGAAAAAAAGGAGTCCATTCTCAAGACTAAAACTTATGCTGCTGGTAGTATTATGAGTACTCAACTCAGAAATAAATTATTATTAGTGAATCTCTTTTTCTTCCTAAAAATGTATGGCCTGAAAAATTAATGATTGTTAAATTGTTTCCAAGTTTTTAGAGAAAAGTTTGACTGACTTTCTTGCATGATAGGGGAATTAAAATAATGTCTTTTTGAAGGTCTTTTTATGTTGAACACGCTGGTTTTTAAATTATTCTGATATCTTTAAAAATGACTTCTCAATTAAATTTTCAGCAAACCGCGTTTTTTTCATTAAATTCACTAAAACATCATTAAATAAATAAAAAATATGGCTTATGAAATCTTTTGTAATGGATTTTTATGAATATCTACCCATAAAGAAACCATGATAAAAAATCAGGAAAATTAAAAATGTTCAGCAACAAATTAAATTAAAATTGGGTGATTTAAAATGGATTGACCCGTAAATAATCTATAAATAATTAAAAAACACGTATAATTTTATTTAGTGTCAAATACTCAGTGCCTCAAAACATTACAAGTAGGTAACTTTTATTGGCTCACTAGGGGGGCAAAAAATAGATATCAAACTGAACTTTAATTTCTAGCTTAACATCGGAGTACCTCTACTGAAACGCTAAGTTCTTACTGTAGTACAACTAAATTAATTCTTGTTAATCTGTAAAATGAGATTTGGTCAGTCGTTAAGCTACAGGTACATCTGTGAGATATGCCATCGTGTAGTAAATTCTGCAACTGGGGAGCTGCAGGTTATCGTTTCCAGAAAACTAGAATTTTATCCATAAATAAAACTGTAACTGTGAGTAGGACTCACTCACGATACGATCTGTGATAACAGATTTATTCAAAGAGAAATGTTGGCAAAAGTAATGATAAATGGACTGAAAATAGGAGATATTCAAATAGGATAGAATTTTGCGATATTTCAGTTGGCTGGCGATGATGGGATATTAGAGGATTATCTCAACTGTTATCAGTAAAACCCAACAGCATTTCCCTAATACCTGGCAAAATGATAATCTCTCATTGCGTTGCACTTATTATCTACATCCTATATTACGCATTTAACTTGGATTAGTCTGGGGTCATCTCGTGCTTTAGAAAATCATTTACTTATTCGTTCGTAAATTAAGTATATTATGCAACTCTTGCGCTTTGCATCCTTTTTATTAAATCTAATATTGATGAGAAAATGGTTGACTTGATATATCATGAAAAATGTTGAAAAATCAATAAATTTTACTCAGATGAGGTCAACTTACTGTATCTGTTCCAGGATTTCAGCCTTATGTTTACGCTTTGATCAAGGCTGATAATAAAACGAAACAGCATAACAGTACCAACAGTGCGGTACCAAAGACTTCCTAACTATATGAACTGTTCTATCTCTAGCCCCGATGAATAAGTGGTTAAGTAGAATTTTTTCCAGAGAGTTTATGATATGGTGACGTAAAATCGAATCATTCTCGTATTTGTTTACTAGAAATGGAGTTATAATATAAGAAAAAACTCTTTTTAAGCTAATGCCCGAACTACCCCCATCCGCCTTATTCACTACGAAAATAAAACGATTCCGCTTCCCTGAGTACAAGAAACTCATTTTGGAGAAATTTCGACTTAACCATTCACTGAGGCTGTATATATATTCTTAGCTGTAGATATTGTTAATCTGTTTTGTTTAATCCCAGATGATGATGATCGCATATAGGCCTAATTTATAATTTATAATTAGCCACAAATGCTGGTACAAATACAATAAGTTGTACTTTTTGTGTAAAATTTATTGACTTCAACCCCCGACTATTTTCAAAATTTCTTAAATATAATATTCTCGACCAGTCCTAATCCACGTCATGTCCACAAAAAATAAAATAAAGTTTCTGAATATATAAAAATTGTAGGAGCGATGAGTCAAGGGTTAGAAACCAGTTGTGCTAGATATATTCCTTATAGTGTATACAGCCGTGAATCGATGCTGTGAGATTTGCAGAGTCTTCTGGGGCTCACCCACACTCTGTTATGTGGGGAGGAACCCGGCGAATGTACGTGAACACAGCTAAATCACCTTTAAATTCAACCGTTGCTTTAGAAAAAGTACGGTTCTTGAAAATACATGACTTTATTTGTTGAATTTTATGGGGTTTTATGCGAAAAGATCTGTTTGGTCCCATATTTTATCAGATTGGAAGAAAATAATTGAACATAATAAATTATCACAATTAATTCGAAATAAATCTACAACTTATCTGCCTAATTGGACTACGAAGTATAAATGGCATAGAGTCTAATGAATTCTAAAACTGCAAACTGGCTCTATTCCACATCCACCCACTTGGCAAATTTGCTTGAATTATCTAACTTGATTTTTTTTTATCTCTATCTATTTAGCATTATAAAAAAATTCATCAGGACCCTTCTAATTTTAAAATATACATAATTTGAATAGTTACTCGTCAGGTTGCAATAATCAGATGCTGCGGGATGAAATCTAACTTGTGGTCTTCTTTGTTCAGTCAAGCCAATCTCTTATTAAATAAAATTAATTAAACCGCATTTGTGGTTTAGCTGATAAGTATATAAACGGGACAGCTGATAAATAAATTACAAGGACATTCAATCAAAAGCAGATTAATTTAAATTAAAAAAAACTAACTTTTTCACAATTTTCGCTAGTTTAGTCAATCAATTTTGTTCTACACGCACTGAGACGCTTTTATTCTCATATTTTTTGTCCCATTCCGAACCTGAAATTTCGGAATATTAAGCATTACTTGACTAAACTAACGATTAAGTATTTTTTTATTTTATTTGGAGTTATTCACTTTTGATCCTGAGTGCCTCATATATTGCCGGTTTGGAGTTAATAATAAAATTAAAAAATCTTTTGGCATACAATTTGAGCTTTCTACTAATGCAAGAACCAAAATCTAAGTTTCGTTATTTGAAAAACAACTGAAATCATTTATAATTAAATATTTATTATTGTAAAATTTAATTTTTGATTTTACTTATGAAGTTAAGATTATCTCATGCTTTTCACCCAAAGACGTTTGCTGACTATTTTTGAGATTTATAAATTTTTGCAGCGTTAGCGGGGTAGCTCAGTTGGTGGAGCGCTGAGTTGCAGTGTTGAAGGTCCCGAGCGCAAATCCAAATGTGGCAGATATATGTTTTAATCTGTTAACAGCCACGAATGTGCCCTATGATCTGGAGATCCTCCTGGGGCTCACCTAGTCTCTTGTGTCTGGTAAAAAAAGTTGGTACTCCTTGTGGGGGAAAAACCTGGCTATTGAGTGTGATCTTGGACAAGTCTCCCCCCGTCTCAAAAACAGTACAGACCTTGTTCATGTCCACACAACCCTTTATAGGTTTCAGAGGTGCAGAGATATTCTTTTGCGAATATACTACAAAAATAAATATATTTTTATCATTAAGCACTATGAAGATTTAAAATGTGAATTCAGTTTTCCCTAAGGCCTGAAAAGTCAGTAAAATCCGAGGAGCGTTGTTCTCCGCATCTTATTATATCAAGTGCCTCCTCTATTATCCCCTAGAGGGAGGGCGGGCCCGGTTCGAGGGCAAACCAGTTCGAACAAATTCCTCTCTGGTCCCTGGAAAGTAATCCCTTCCTTTATTACTCATACGAAGCGACGCACTTAGGCGAAAAAGTGTTGTTTTATTTGCGAAAAATAGTCATCTCATCTGCTTTTATGCTGAAAACACCACAAGAGAATTGTACCTATGAACTTTTAGAAAGCTGAATCGAATTATGTAGTTAAATATTACAGGATATAATTAAAAATATCCATAATAATTAGTTAACTAAAAGGAGTAAACATAAATAATTAATAAGTGAAGACTCTCATCGCAATTCAAATATTAAACATGGACAACACTATAATTATTGTTTATTGCAGATAATGTTTTAACGTTCTATGTAACGCATAGTAAAAAAATCAACGTAGCTCACTGGATAATCACTATAAAATTAGCGTGGCATAGGGTATGTTAATAATGAGTAGAATAATCTCTTTTAAAAATGTGTTCCTCCTTTTAAAAACTTTTCTTGACAAATGTTCGACTCCATTTCATTCACTAGGAGGTTGTGGCTTGGCATTAGTTTTCATTTATCAGTTGACCTCATTTTCTATAAAATGGAAACCCAGAATCTCCATATACTCTGGTTTCCCTTATTTATTAAATTTAATAATAATATTGTGTTACTTTTAACATACTGCTTCTTCAGGAGATTGTTTTATGAAAACGATGTAAAAATAGTTTTTCTATGAAAAAGTTCTTATTAAAAATAAAAATGATTCTGAAACTGATATTGATTAAGGTTTACTTGCTACAGTTAATAAATACGGTGTAAACTGTGATTGAAGTTAGAAAACCTTCGAAATACGCAATGAGCTGAAAATCATCCGTATATGTCATCATTCGTTTAGATTCAATCGAGATTACAAAATCAAATCGAAGGAGGTTTGGATGAAATATTTGTTGATATCAATATTCCGAATACGCACTCAGCATTTTTATTGTCGATCCTGTCAATCATTCTTTAGATTATTGTATACTATTAATATTGATTGGTTTTGAAAACTCATTTGCAGAATAAAGCAACCAATCGATCTCTGACAATGAATTTTTACACTCGTTGATTGTTAAATGTTTTAATTTTTTTTTACGATTTAAATAAACATTTGTTGTTTAAAAAAAATTAAATCAGTTCTAAGCACGCCAATATTAATTCAGAGGTTATCATTCACACTTCAAATTTATTTCCAGCTGATCGAATCTGCTCTACTGTTTTAAATTAGGTTACTTTTTAATCAGTGGAGCTGCCGGAGCCAACTTGTTTCAGAGGTAATTTCACGAGGGGCGTGAAAAGAATTTTGACATCCAGTGGTCATATCGAATTTATCCGGATGCTAATACAAAAAGAGTTCTCACTTCAACATTTTTTAAGCCTTCTTATGTCTGTTTTCAATCTTTTATATACTTTATTTTTCATTTACCCATAATTAGCAGTACTATTATTTATAATTTCAACAGAAATGCAAGGTTTGGATGAATGGTAGAAGTTGGAGCTTTACAAAAATGTAGTAACAACAACAATACAATGTAAAAACAGGCAACAATCAGCTAAGTTGTTGCCGCTTAGTGTTTTCCCAAACTAAATCATCGAGACCTTCGATCTTCCCGGATAACTTGCTTAATCTAATTGAAGAGAAGTCGGTAATGAAGATTGGTTAGTCCTGTTTGTGGAATAACCTTTTGAATTATAATCTTATAATCAATATATAATCTTTTAAATGTTGGTAGAAATCAAATTAAAAGAGTATGTCAAAAACTGTCAGGGGCTTAAGTTCTATTTTCTATAATACAAAACATAGATTTAGTTTTTCCAACGTTAAAGCTTAAAATTGTTTCCTTCTAAAGTATTTTTATCTATACTATATGATTAGTACTGAGTTGGAAAAACTTGATCATTACAGAATCTCAAATACTAGAAGGAAACGATTTTGGAAACGGATTGAAAAATCTGGAAGTGTTTTAGGATGAAAAAATGCCTGAAAAGTTTGGAAGAAACCGGACAGAGGATCTGAAGAAACCTGCCCGTAAACACATGAGGGAATATTGGAGACAGAAAAAACAGAAAATAGAGCACTAAAATTATCCGAAGTGGTCAGTAGAAAATATGTATATGATTTATAGATATGTTTGACCGTGTCCTTCAAAGGCCCAAACCCTTCACAACTGATGTGTTTTACGGGGAATTTATAGCGTTCTCCATGCCTACTGGTCGAGAAAGGATTAATAAAAACAAATATATATTATAGGATATAATCTTAAATAAATGATAAAAAAATCTGTGTTTACTACTGAGCACTTACTCTATACTCATATTTGAATAAACTTAGAAGAAAACTTCTAGAACTTCTCGAAGAGCTATTTTTAAATTAAGTAGACGAATTTCGTCAATTTAACGACAAACCGCATGAACAGCTATATAATACATAAAATCACTTGAAAACGCTCACTTAAGGTTTGATTCTTGCTATAATCACGTAAGTTTATTTCATTTTTACTAGAGATACCATGCGATCCTTAATATAAACTCATAGCCTTCCACACCAACCCACATTAAAAATCATAAGATATATGACCACATTTATAGTGCACTAATCACTTCCACTTTGTTTAATGTTTGCTTTAAGTCGTAGAACAGGAAGTCTCTAGCACCTATCCATTATGCTAAAAAAAATAACAACAGAATAAATTTCATCATTCGTGTATCGTTCTGTAGTGTCTATGAAATGTTATGATGAATTTTGTTTTCGTCTAAATTACTTCTCGCTTAAGTTGAAAAGACACTGATCCAAGCTGTGGATTGCTGTCAGAATACTAGAGCTAAGTTGGCATCCTGGTGGTATGTCTCAAGTGATTAAGCCGAAGTAAGTCCTGCAGCCCCGATCCTGAGCCGCCAAGTCAGGACCACTCTCTCTACTCCTAGAGTTCCAACGCTTACTTTACTCAGCACAATTTTAAGTTGTGCCCACATGCCTTTCCCTGTTTTGTAGAATTTCTCCTTCAGTGTTTCCAGTGTTACGAGATAAAAGATAAAATAAGAGATTATTTAAGATAAAATAATCTTAAAAGTAAATGTGATTAATAATAGATTAATTTATGATAAAATTAGTGTATAAGGTTCTGTAATACTAATCTCATGATCCTGACTTCGAAACTAACTGTCACAGATAATTATTTATTCTATCATGTACCTTGTGTGGACTATAAGGAATTGAGAGACCCTTCTGTGGCGCACCCAGCATCTAAACAGTACTTAGCTTTGTTTTAAGCAAAAACCAGGAAGTTGATCGTAAATTCCGTTGTGTTTATCTAGGTACTGAACCCTAGCCTTTTAATTGCTTGCGTCCAAAAAAAAAAATATAGAAAAAACTTATTCAAAGTTAATCCTTTTTTTCGGTATAAATTAGGAACCGATTATTAAAGTAACATGCTTGTTATTGAAATAAAATAGAATAAGTAAATAAATGTAGCAGTATTTTAATTATTAAGATCCGGGAAGGATTATTTCGAGCTTCTAAAAAAAACGGATTTTATATCTCAGGAGGACTATGGCAAGAGTCGATCAATTTTAATGAACGATTATACAATTCAACAAAACTTCTAAATTTATTTACAATTGGTTTCGATTATAAAGAATTAATTATGACGGTATTTTTTAATCATTGTTATACAAACGTCACCGAATAATGTGTAATCTTTATTTTATATATAGTTTTATGTGATTAATTTGAATTCGTATGTAGTATATACGAGTAAATATACCCTGATTTATAGCGAAGATGTTGTAACAAGGTTGGTACCGTTATATCAGTCTTTAGTGGGTTAAGTGAAGGATAGTTGAACAGGGTAAGAAGTACTTTCCTTTACGACTCGAGCAGTTCCGGGATTTTACTCCTACCTTAATAAATTTAGGTTTGGTTAGAGGGCTGTCCTGTCCCGTGTGTCCTAGCGTTGCTTTAGGATATCCTCTTTTCCTACGGGGTGACTATAAGGATATACAACGACTTATCTTTGCATGGTTTTTTTTAATTACAGTTCTTCACTGCATCCACGTGTTTTATTCCATTCACCTCCTTGGTTAAGTCGTTGAATTCACGACTTACATATTATATATTATATATTATATATATATATATATATATATATATATATATGATAGGCAAATAGGAACTCTTTTTGTTTATTCGAAGAGCGTCTTGGAGCAAAATTGCTGTCTGTTTGGACTATTGGCGTGAAATGTGCTCCACTTTGTCTTCTTTGATATCATTTTCTTTTAATGTGTGTCCTGGTGAAGCATGAAAACGTTGACCAGTTAGTTTTTAGAATAAATATACTGGAGTATTTTAGAGTCTTAAGGATTTTTAGGGGGTATTTTTCTTATTGCATCCTATGTAAATTTAAAGATTAAAAAAGAAAACGAGTTTAAGAATTATGTAAAGGAAACTTAGTTTAACTCACTTCACTACAAGGAATACATTTTTTAATTCTTTATTATATATTTTCCATTTAGTGATATATATAAATAAGTCGAAATTCTTAACTACGCCATTCTCTTAAATTAATGCCTGTTCCCTCGCTCTCTATTAGGTGATAAAGTATTATTTGTTAAACATTCTTGTTCTCAGTTCGGCTTTTCAACTTCTTGCTGAGCGACCTAGGAGGCTCATTTATCTTCCTCTTCTTTCATCGACACGGCAGCCCGCTACTGGGTCTTTGGCTCATCGCTTCCGCCTTTCCAATCGATGAAGGGCAGCTAGCTTCCAATTCAGAGCAAGGAATTGGGTCCTCCTTCTCAATCTCTTGTATAGACTAGTTTCTGTCCTCTTGGTATTGAGCTACTATAGAACACTGGATATTGACTCGCTCCAAAATTACCACTGCTGAGTATGATATTCCTCCCTCTATTTCATCCGAAATTACCTGCTTTGATCTACAAACTAATCAGCTTAGTCATATATTTAACACACCTTTAATCAGAACTATTCAATATGATGATTCAAGCACATCTCATCAATGTTTATTGCTGTGAACATCTTTGTTTTCAACTTGGATAATTGAGCTGTTATACTCAAAAGTGGTATAAGTCCATTTGGATAAATACAAAAAATGTTTTATTCATTTTAATAGCTTTAATGATTATTATTTTATAACAAAATTTAAAAATGGGATAGGGATTAAAATGTCACTTTTTGCTAAGTGCTAAGTGATAACAACATTAGCTCGTTTCCCCATATTTTTAAAGAAATTCAAATGGAAATCTTAAGGTATCGCAAATATGAAAATATAGACTTGATGTAACTTTCAAATAGCACATTTCCTTTTTTTTGTTGGTCATCATCAATTTTCGGTTTGGTAGTCACTAATTTCTTCCTCAACAGTATGTAATGGTCAACTAATATTATTCAACATGTTTTTTTTCTTTGAACGTTAGCATTATTAATATATATTCTGTTAACATTATCGGTTCGTATTCTATGGTTATTATCAATGTCTGCTTATTTCCTTATATTTAATTATTTTAACACATTTTATTTATTTTATTATTTAATTATTTTTGCTTCTTCTATTGTCATTGTAAATATATAACTTCCTCGTTATCTGTTATTGGTGTAAATCTGTACCAATTATAATATTGTATGCATCAAAATAATAAATATCAACATTTTTTTTTCCTGTATTTACATTTGTAATTCCTTTATCAAGGCTTTGTGTTAGTAATTTTCCTCTCGCTTCTTTGCAGGTATTTAATGTATCTTTTGAGTTTTGTCGCTCTTCAATATTAATTAATTAAATTAAGTTTTTCAAGAAGAAAAATTCATTAGTCAGTGAAGTTATTATTGTTTAAAAAAATATTTTATACTTTACTCTGATGGAAGAAGGTAACATACGACGAGAGTGGGTAGTCACTTTAGTTGGAAACGATTGCATGGCTTCGTCCGTTTTAATCCCTTCGAGGGAGCCCTTTGTCTCTTGGCTCGGGTAATGAAGTAATCATACTTTGGATTATTGTTCTGGAGTTCTGTTACTGTAAAGTTGTTACGCAGGAAGAGTTCTATAATTGTTTATAATCGTCGATTTGCTTTAAATTCTAAGTAATTTCTATTGTATATTTTGGTTTTTACTTCTACACTAAAGAACAATAGTTTTTTTTTTAAGTAAACAGACAAAGAAAGAATAGATTAATCCCAAGGCAGAGTGGATAAAATATACAAAATAAAAATTTACTCACGTTCAACGAATTCCGGATACTCTGGGTCTTCGGATATTGTGCTGCCACTCATTTTGTTCCAAACTGAAAAAGAATAAATAAAAATAAAATTCCACGAATAATTATATTCTATTCAATTAAACAAATCTTAACTAAAAACAATTTTTTAAAAATACTAATTTTTTAGAACAGAATAGAATAGGGGGAAAATCTATATTCCGGGACCTTATCCTTAAAGGATGACAAAGTTGTACTTCACACAAATAGGTCACAAAGAATATAAAAGGAAAATATTTGTAAAATTATTATAATTGAGTTACTAATAAAAATAACAATAAAGTGATTTTGAAGCGGTCAATTCAATATACAAAATAAAAAAGAAATGGTAAATGAAACAAATTAGCAATCGATGATAAATATGTTGCGGTAAAATCAATTTATAACAACATATAGTTATATATATAATTATATATATAATTATAGTTTCTCTCTAAATTATGTTTTAAAATATCGGACATTTAACTATTGAACATAATTGTTTATTGAAAGAGTAATTGAAAAGAATAAACAGATGCTTAGAAAAAGAACTGTAATACTTATAATTCACATGGAAAAGTTAACAACATGAATGGAAAAATATTAATACATGGATGAGGAATCTGCTTCTAAAATGAATACGTGAAAAGAAAAAAAACGACCCTTAAACCAGTTGTTCATCTAAAAATGATTTGAAACGGTTATAACAATAAACCGAAAACGGAAGAATACGCCCTGATGCAATTTTTTTTTTGGCATTTTTCTCTCGTGCCAACCAATTTATTAATAACGCCTGGAATGCAGTTCACAGGCAAGATCTTAAACTCAAATAAAAATACAGTTACTTAAGTTTTTTACGGAAATCTATAATAATAATAAACAAAGATGGTAATAAAATGATTATTATTACTAAAATTCAACAAACAAATATTCCCTCAGACGAGTTTTTATTTCTACAATACTATTGATTGCAGCGCTGGATTTTAGCCCTCTCGTGCATATTTTGTTTGACAGCAAAAGCTGTTTTTATTTTTGTTATATCACACACGCCACAGATGCCATCTGTATGAAAACGTCTGTATTAATAGGATCATTGAAAGAGGGCTCCAATATTTTCAACTATTTTTAGTACTCAACCTCACTTCAATGTCAACCAGCCGTCAACCGTTCCAAATAACGAAAACTCCTACATATATAATTCCTTTTGTATAGTTATACAGTCCAGATATAATTGCCATGATATTATATATAAAGCTGAAACAATGCTTAAATAGACTGTGTTTATGTTTGAATCGTATTCATAAATTGTACAGAAAAAATTTGTTGTTCATTTAACTATATGCTATGAGGTTTAAATAGAATTTTCAAAAAATGAATTAATTTCAAAAATCAAATTTAATTATTAAAGTTGATCACACTGTTCTGCACCAAAATCTGCTCTGGAAAAATAATGGTGTTTCCTTATGTTTTTTGGTGTGCTGAACACGAATCTGATGTCTACACTTTAACACGTACAGTTTTTTTTGTAAAAATCACAATTTTTTCAGGAAAATGAGGATTTTGGATAACTTTAGGGTATGCATAATGGCAGATCTTATTTTTATTTTTTAAAAGAAACCCATGTATTAAGTTAGGTAGAAGCAGATAGTTGATGTTATGATAGTCCACATAATTTATTTTGCTCCTATAGTAATCTAATCCCATCTAAATGTAACTGTCTATTTCTCTGACCAGGAAGGCTTGACAAGACTACCTGCTGAACCCCTCATGACTTCCCTTTGAGAGGTAGAGGGACACAATTAGCAGGGAGGGGACCCAGATACCTGGGAGGAGACCCTTGACTGGTTAGTTGATCCTTAAGCACCAGAGAGAGAAGACCTATATTCTTAACATGCCACCAGTTAACAGTTTCTGTTATATCTGTGGTGAGTTGATAATGAAAAATCAAAGCAACCCATTGTCTCCTCTAGTGAAGAAAGCCTATGATCTTTGTTGTAAAGTGGAAGATCAGGAAGGCTTCAAGGAACACACAAAGTAATGCCCTTTCCAGTTCCAATGGTATTGCAAGAACCACAAAACCATGTAAGTGACTGTTATTTCTGCAATTCGACCAGTCCCCCATTATGATTCGTTAACAGCCCCAACGCAAACTGAAACAGTTTCTATACTTCCAGATGAAGAAACTATCCCAGAGGATGTATCATCCGAGCCTGGATGCAGTGGAAAATCCTCCAGTTGTAGAATCTATACTAATAAGCCAAGGTTAATTAAATGACCTTGTACGTGATTTAAATCTGTCTAAATCAAAGGCTCGGATCGCGGCTACATCAGCGGAATCTTCTTGAAAAAGGTGTTAAAATATCGTATTTTAGGAATCGTGAGTCAGAAGTTCTTAATTTATTTTCAATGGATGGGAATCTTGTTTACTGTAATGATATACTTGGTTTATTGGACAAACTTCGGTTACCACAAGATAGTTCGGAATAGAGGTTGCGACAGCTCTAAATTCAGCTTAAAAGGTTAGGTGTTCCCCTTCATATTGGAAACAAGTGCCCCTCAATCCCAGTAGCTAACGCAGTAGAAATGAAAGAAACTTATGAGAACATAAATAATTTTGTTAAAGCGACAACGACGGAGAAGGATTTGCTCTCCTTAAAATTAAGTTTCCTAAACTTAGTGATGCAAAAATTAAAGAGGGAATTTTCGTTGGTCTGCAGATACGATCACTAGTAAAAGACTAGGAGGTCTTAGAAAAATTGACCACTCCAGAATGAAGAGCATGGGTTTCATTTAAAGAAGTATGCAGCAACTTTTTGGGAAATGTGAGATCGCATGACTATGAACAAATTGTGACTGAACTCTACATACCAAGTACTTGGCTTTAACATATCCTCAAAAACTCATTTTCTCCATACCTACTCAAACTTTTTTCCCCACAATCTTGGATCTGTATCTGATGAACACGGGGAACCGTTCCATCAGGACATTGCCGAAACGGAAAGGTTTATTGGAAAATGGAATGAAAAAATGCTGGTGGACTACTGGTGGAGTCCAGAGCGAAAAACACTTTAAGAAGAAAACTACAAATAAGGTAAAAATTCTAATTTTACGGTTTATGTGTTGAGCATATTGTATTATCAGAACGCCTTTATTTTGTATTTTATACTTTATAAATATACAGAAGTGAATAAATCATGATAGTAAGTTAAGCGCCTTCTTTTTATGAAAACCTTATTTTTTTCTGAATACATTGATTTATCTGAAAAACTGTACGTGTTAGAATATTTCTGATGGTGGATTTAGATTCACCATCATGGAAAACATAGAATGCAGTGATAATTTTTCAAGGGCAAAAAAATGGGGGTTTTTCAGAACAGTGTCATTAAAAAAAGATTTTGAGAAAATTTTTTGTGAATTAGTTATTTCCCATTAGTTAGCTACCAAGTTTTGTTGCTATTTAAATTACATTTGTTGATGATATTTTATAAATTATCATTGTTTGATATTTTATAAATTATCATCAACAAATGTAATTAAAATAGCAACAAAACGTGGTAGCTAACTAATGGGAAATAACTAATTCATAAAAATTTTTCCCAAAATCTTTTTTTAATGACACTGTTCTGAAAACCCCCCATTTTTACATTAAAAAAAGATTTTGAGAAAATTTTTTATGAGTTAGTTATTTCCCATTAGTTAGCTACCACGTTCTGTTGCTATTTTAATTACATTTGTTGATGATAATTTATAAAATATCGACAAAAGTAGTTTTATTGTTGCATTATACTGTCTAATAATATATAGTTTGTGTGTTCATAGATCACTAATAATTATTTATACCCATTAAAAAGATTTTGTTATTTAGGTCTAACTATATTAACTGTTGAAACATATATACACACAGTATAGAAATAGTCAAAAAGGTTTTTTTTTTTTTTTTTTTTTTTTTTTTTTCTTAGCCCCTTTGGGTTTGAAGATTTCTAAGTAGAATTGAAGATAGGATGGAGAGGTATCTCTTGTACTGTACGATGTACATAGTCAAAAAGGTGAAAACATTTTTCGTTGTACATTTTATTAATACAATTATTTCGTTGGGATTGTAGTGTAGACAGTTTATGTTTATTAATACCAAAAAATCACAATTTGTATTCTTTCAAATGATGAATAAGCTAATAAAAGTTGTAATTATAAAGTTGTAAATTATAAAAATCAAATTTTGAAAATATAAAATTCGGTATCAGTTCCGCAGGTCGTCTCATTGATTTGAGTTACATGTTTCAACTGTTTATTCATTCCATTTCAATATTCTTCAAAAATACAAATTAATATGGAAAAAATAATGTAATTATTAGGAATTTGTAAATTTTGGTTAACATTTCATCAAGAAATAAACGTTTTAACTAAAATTTCAAAGTATAGATGGTATATGTTAGTTGAAACATTCCTTTCATGAAATAATTACGGAAATATATAGATTTCCCATAATAAAATTATTTTGTCCATACTAAAGCTCCCAGTAATTTTGTACAATACGTCACGTTAGATAATTTTTTATTTAATCTTGTAAATATAATATTTCCTTCTACAGTAATGATGACAACATAGATTGTTCGTTTATTGATTAATAAAATAATTATTGTATCTTCGGAGTGAGATCTGAGAATCTAGACCCTGCTAGCAGCACCCAAGACCTCAATCCTCTGAGAGCACGGCGTTGAGGATTTAGACGGTGTTGGAGCTAATCCCTTAAGTGGCGATGTGGCCGGCCGGGGCGAGGCAATCCAACTAGCGACTTATCGAGCTCTAATTAATTCTAAAGATTATTGCCAACTAGCCCTTCTATATCCCATTTAATAGAATCAACTTAATTCTTGTTAATCTTGTTATAAGCCAAGCCGTAACTATTGGGCTCCATCCCATTGCTTCTTATCAGCTCCAGGCGTTCAGGGAATTGTCCACTGATAAGAATATGATAATTGTTCGAGATTAGGTTAGGTTTTATTGTTTACATACGCACAACATCCATGGTCATCAGCGTCTTTCCTCTTTTGGTTCAATTGTTATTTCATTATTATTCTTCATTAGTCTTTTGGTTTAACATTTATTTCTACTTCGCACATAATTATTATATCTTACTGAACATATTATTTTGTTAAAGCAAAACTGTTAGCACTTTATCTATATTTGTGGTGTTATCACCCAGGATAGTCGGTTTTTTTCTAACAATCCCTAAGCCTTAAAAAATATCTTTTATATAGGGGGCAGTCCTCCAAGATGCGGGTGATAGTTAATTGCACTCTGCAACTTTCGCACTTTGGTGGTGCAACTCTCTCAATCAAATATCCGTGCGTCAGACGCGTATGACCGATTCTTAGCCTTGTGATGGCTACTTCTTCTCTTCTGTTGCTGCGGCAAGAACTTTTCCATGGTTTTATTAATGCTTCAATACTTTTCAATTTATTAGTTTCTTCAGTTGCCTCCCACAGCTGGATCCATGTCATGAGTGCTTGGCGTTTTAGATATTGCGAAATGTCTGATACAGTAAAAACATTTGATATAGTTAGTGATGATGCTGCTTACTTGGCTGCTTGGTCTGCCGGTTCATTGCCTTTAATTCCCACCTGAGATGGTATTCAGACAAATACTGACTCCTTGTCCATGCTTTTGATCATCGTTGAATAAGGTTGGGCTTTTTTAATTACGTTGTCTTTCCTATATATATTAGCGAAAGCCGTTATTGCAGATAGAGTCCATGAAAATAACGAAATTTTTTTCTTGATGTTGCATAACATGATATAGGGATGCTTTGATTGCGTAACATTCTGCGGTGAAATTACTGGTTGTGTGTGGGAGCCTATATTTAATCGTAATGGAACCGAAAATTATAGAACATCCAACGTTATGGTTTGATTTGGATCCATCTGTATAAATTGGTTGGCTATTTCTATATTTTCCAACGATTTTTTTAAATTCTAAAAGATATGTGTGTTCTGATGTGCTATTCTCCTTGCGTTTTCTGAGCCTTAAATCTATCGATGGTAGTTTTAAGGTCCAGGTTGGGTACCTGTTTTCATCTGTGCTTGTTTGAAAATTTGAAAATCTGTCGTATTCCAAGTGGGGCTGGTAGTCTTGGGTTTTCTGTATATTTTCTTGTTTTTATTAAGAATTGTTCGATTTTAAACCCACATTTTTAAACTTTTGTTTTAGTTTTATTTATGGCCCAAAAGAAGGAAGGAGAATCTATACCACTACAACCAAGATACTCTACTGTTTCTAAGACAACGGTTGGACAAGGAACACTTGCCAGGGAC
Organism: Troilus luridus; assembly: GCA_964056705.1. NCBI lineage: Eukaryota > Metazoa > Arthropoda > Insecta > Hemiptera > Pentatomidae > Troilus > Troilus luridus. Next base: position 27,446,529 of record OZ057414.1, read on the forward strand.
CACCCTCATTTACCTGGTTATTCGTCTTGATTATTACCAAGAGTGGGAATATCTTAAATATTTAGCAATATACCTTTTTGGTCCTGTGGATATTAAATATCACAATCATCATATATACATTATAAACCATTACCTGAAGGGACTATATATAATAAATCAATATAGGCGTATGCAGATGATGTGGTTAAAGAAAAGAAGAGCAATCACTGCAGAGCTTTAGAATAATTTGATGAGAACAACGGAAGAAATGGTTCTGTGTATGAACTTTAATTTAAAAACTTCTAAAAATGAAATTCGAATATTTAGAAGTGGTTATTCCAAATGATGATATTTGTTTCGAAGGACAAAAAAATAATTATATAAAAGACTGGAGTGAGACGTAAGTGCTCACGCAGCAAGGAGAGAGCAAGATCAGCAGCTGGGATAGAAGGGTCCTTAAAAAGATTTTCAGCCGGGTACAAAGAACGACGGATATAGAGCAATGTATATTTATTTACTGCAGGATATTTATCAGTGGTTTAGACATGTTAAAGAGGATGAAATCAAGTAGTCTCCCCAAGAAAATGTTCTATGAAAGTCCAAGATGGAAATGGAAGACCACGTCAACGGTGGATTGATTAAGTAGAGCAAGATCTGAAAAAGATGGGAGTGCGAAGTTGAAGGGAGATGACCACGGACCGAGAGGTGTGGACGAAGCTGTTGCGCCTAACAGTATTTAAATATATACATACAATTACCGAAATATGTTTATATTTTGAACTTATCTGTTAAAGGAAATCTATTTCTTGGCCTTAGTTTGTTCGGAGTATTTGAAAAACCCTAAAGCTAACTCCTACTTTTTATAATTTTGTACACGCCTACTATTAGTCACATTAGGCTATATTTATCCATATGTTATATTAATGCCCTAGCAACAGTCTATAGGATAGTATACTTAATTAAACACCCGATAAATCCTCCTTTCCCGGTTTCGGGAAAACACGACGGTCGTACGATATATTGTTTCAATGATAATTAACTAGAAATCACTAATTAGTTTCCCGTCCAAATCAATACAATACAGTACATTATATTAATTAAAGTATTCATTACATTGATGACACTCTCCAATAAATGGTGTTTCGATTCGAAAATTAGACAATTTGGTAAAAGTAATTCTAGCCAATAGGCCAATCGGAGGGAGAGTTAGATATAAAACTGATCATTAGAGAGGTCACCTCATTACATTGGTAATTATTGGACGGCAATAATGGCCTTATTGGGTGGCGCATTCTATTGATTAATCTACGTCCTCATCGCACAATCTCGCCAAGATAGGTTCTATGTTTAATACGTATCATACAATATACTCGGATAACAAAATACTAATGCAAGCTAGGAGCGGAGTGGCTCAGTGGTAGAGAACTGAGTTCCCATGCCGGAAATCTTGGTTCGAATCCCGTTGCGGGGAAGACTTTTATTTAGTCTGTTTGCGGCCGGAGATGGATCATATAGGTTCTAGGACCCTCCTGGGGCTCTCCCAGCCTCTATGAATTATTATATAAATAGGGTACCCAAATAAGGGGGAAAATCTGGCGGTTGATCGTGACCTAGGACAAGTCACCTCTTTGCTAAACCGTTGTTCATGAAAGAGTACAGTCCCTACCATGTACTGAACCCCAGACCCGTTCACGGGTTGTAGTGGTACAGGTTTAATAATGGCCTTATTGGTCGGTGCTTTCTATTGATTAATCAACGTCATATGTTTATTATGTATCAAAAACCTTTATATTCAAGATGATTTGTCCTAGATCACTCTCAATAGCTAACTTTTCCCCCCAACTTAGAATACCAACTTTAATGGTGGGTGAGCCCCAAGAGAGCTTGCAGATCCCTTAGGGTCTAACCGTGGCTGTTAACATTTTAAATTGAATCTGCCACAACATGATTTGAACCTGGGAACTTAGAAACGGCATTTCAGTGCTGTACGGAGTATTAAATAAACATTTTTCCAATTCCAATGTTTCTTGAACAACTGTTTTGCTAGGGCTATTTGTCCTAGATCACGCTCAACAATTAGATTCCACCTTCCATCTTTGAATACTCTCTTTATACAGGATGAGTGAGCCCTAGGACCAATATGATCAATCTCCGGCTGCTAATAAATTAAATGAATATCTGTCAAGCAGCGGGATTTGAAACCAGGACCTTCGGCACGGCAACTAAGCGCTTCATCACTCTTTAAAATAATAGAAATGAGTAATTATTGAGGAAAAGGTTAAACAATAATGGTATCGAGTTACTACAACTTTTAATTTATGAACATTAACTAGGGGGTTCACCCCCTGTCCGGCTAGCAAATGAGCAACTCCATTATGCCAATTCTATAATTGTTGTTATAACTCGAACTTACATTGTATTACATTGTTTGTTTTTTTATCACATACCGGCCACTAAGGACCAGGCGTATATCATTGGTTAGACTTCTTTGGGAGTCCTGATTTTCTTTCTTCCCACCTCAGTTTCATGATTTTCGACTGCATTTCTTTTCTTTCTTCGGACCACTTTGTACCCCTCCTTTTTTCTCTTCCAATATTGGTGAGATTTATCAGTGTTTTTCTGTGTGTGTCTCTATCTAGACAGTCGGCATCCGACATTTTAAGGTTCTTTAATTCTTCTCTTATTTGCTTCGTGTTTCCTCCCACGCTTTTATAGCTAAACATTTTGTTATAAAAGTTATTTTTCTTCAATCTTTCCTCATTCATCCTTTCAGCCTCCTGATTCTTGTCTCGGTTTCCAGGTCTTTCATTTCTCTGTAGATCTCTTTGTAATATCTTCGCCTGTAACCTTCCTGTGTTTTCCTGGGCCCATAGATTTTTCTTAAGATCCTCCTTTCTATTCTTAGCAGTTTTTCCAAGTTGGGTAGGCATCTAGCCTCTATTTATATAGTTTTATGATATATTTTTCCATCTTTCTCAAAACGTTGTTTTGGCGTTCTTCTACAGTCAAATTAAACATATTTACATAAACATTTGTGTGTTTTCCTTACTAAAATATATACTATTTTCTCCCAGTGGGAGTGGGGCCCTGGTGATATTGCCTGAAAATATAATTTTGAATATTTTAATTTTAATATGATATATCAAAGAGTCCAGGATTTTATTGTATTAGTAAATAATGTAGACGGTAGGCCCTTCGAATAACTGTTTTGGTGTTTTTGTATGTGTGCGTGGAGACATGAGATCAACATCAACATTATCAAAGTGATCTTGAGATTCCCATTCAGGGTTATGTCCAGATATTGTATTGAATTTGAATGAGCTATTTTAGAATATACCGGAGAGCTGTAGAGACCATAATTGTAACATCAATTATCTCATGCGTTTTAGTATCTCATAAGAAATTAGATACTCAATTGTCAGCAGGTCGAAAACAAGAAATATCTTGACTAACCTCATTGGAAACTGTGGGAACGTCTATGTTGTTATTTATGAACTTGTGCAAAGCTAGTACTTCTTAAGTACATAGGTGAGTACTTAAGTACTTAAGTACTTCTTAATTACTTAAGAGAACTTGAGAATCCTAATAATCTACTCATCTCCTCATCGGTCAATATCCTTCACCACAAATATTCACCACACATGGCATTTCGTGCTTGTTGGATATCTTTAAATCTGACGGTTGTGTGTCTGACTCTAATCAACTACACTAAAAATTGGACTGTCAGGAGACACTCCACGATTTCCTTGTGACATACTAGCGAATATCTGTTCATGTCTTGGATATGATGTTTCAGAAGTTGCCTTTATTCAACTTTTCATCATATTATTTGTTACCATGTCATGATTTCATTTATCTTTCTCTCATTATTCAAACAATTATCAAACAATTTATATATTATATTTATAAAACTTTCATCTTTCCAACTATTCTTTATGGATATGAACCGTGGCAGTTAACGTTGATGAATGAACGACATCTTAAGGATGAAGCTGTTCAAAAATAGGAAGTAGAATATCCGATTAGGAAAAGGATGATATCTCTGGTGAATTTGATAGATATCTCCAGGGCTGCAGAGCATGTACCCGTTGAACATAATTGAAGTGGTAGTGTCGCGAAGGTTGAAATGGGCTTGTAAAGTCAATGGGTTTAGTATGTAGCGAATACCTTATAAAATAATAAGCAATAGTTAACGTCCGAGGGATAGAACGAGGCGTAGGTGGGAGGATTGCTTTCAGAATTTAGGGATTTGGGTTTAGTAGACAATCCATGGAAGTTTGTAAGCAGTGATTGGTGGAAGAGACATCGTGCCTTCTAAGCTAAGCTTAAGTATTATTACAATATTTTATAGACAATAATGACTGTAGCAACAACTGTAAAACGTTCAACTGTAAAACGTCCATTGATTTCTTCTTGAAAAGAGAACATTGATGGACAAATAGGATCAGAACTTCATTCACTTTTCATCATTTTCACGACTCCCCCCCCCCCCCTTCATTCCTGCAAATCGTTTTTCGATAATAATAATAGCGACCAAGAGTTACCGATTTTTGCGCGTCGATCCCGTTTCAATTCAATCGGTTACTTTTTCTCCCTGAATTAGATACAAAATAAAACTGGTCCTCTAGAATAACTCCTTTTATACAATGCTCCTTTCTCGATCACTTAAGACCACTTCTCTAAATATCAGTCACTCTCTCCCTTTAGTTATAGAATTATGTTTTCGAAATTGAACTCTTTTTTTTTGCCCGGTTAAAATTTCTTCAGTGATCATGAAAATTTTTTTTTTAAATAAATTTTATAAAATAAGTTGATTACACGATTTAACAATATATTTTATATAATTGATATTTTCATTAATGATTTAATATACAACATTCTATGAAACGTTGCAATTGAGTATTCGGTTAACAGCGAGAAATGATATAGAATGGTCTTATTCGTTTTTCGATTTTCCGAAAACAAATTAATTTCAGTAGCATTCTCCACCAAAAAGCCTACTAGTGGCTTGTTGGAATAATATTGTTTCGACTTATATTATTTATAAACCTCAAAGGAAATAAATTCAGTAACAATTATAGTAACAAGCATGCTTGGTAGCATTAAAATAAATGTAAAAAATACTGCTCTTAGTATGCTTCAGTGGGAATGTGAACAGGGAATGAAAGACTAAGAATTTCTAGAAGTTTATAATAAAAAGGAGAATAATGTGCATGGTGTAATAAGTTAAATATACTTACTGTATGTACATTTATTATATGGGATCATGGTATACAGGATATGTTAGGACCTAAATTTAAGAATAACGAGGTGCGTTTTTTCCAAAAACATTTTGAGAATATTAAACCACTTTCAGAAACTATAAAAAACGAAGATTAAGTTATTATGATCATTTACTAAGTATGTCTGAATATATAATGACAAAACAAGTATGTGATTTATTTAAAAACAGGGAAACAAATTGCAGTTGGTTCAAACAAGTTCAACTCGATGTCAATGGGTGAAATATTTCAGAAAGTTTAATTAAAAATACTCTATGTTAAAGAACATTGTTGAAGAATGAGGATAGAAGATCCCAAGATAAACCTAAGGCTAGAAGAAATATAATCATCTTTACATTCAGGAGAAAAGCAAAATCGGAGAGAATGAAGGAACATTGGAAAAAGTTTAAGGAAGCTCTACACATCCACGTAAAAATAATTTATTTAATGTACGTCAAAGTCGGTGGTTCGGAAAAAAAAACAAGAACGTATTTTCAACTTTACTGCTTGATATTGAAAAGTATTTGAACGCTGAATAGCATATTAACTCTTATTACTAATTTCAGTTGCAAAATAAACGGACTTAATGGCGAAGTTCGCAACCTGCTCGATGCTTGCTAACAATGCTTAAGGCAAAATAATACATACTCAATGTTGATTGAAAATAATACATACTTCAAAGTTGATTGAAGGAATAAGTGCTTAATTCATCCCAAACTTCGCTAGAAATATGCAATAACATGTGGTGTCAACTAAGATGCCACTAAATATTTTGCGACCTTTGGGAATAGAAAATAATAATTTTGTTATGGAAAAATGTGCAAAACCAGAAGAAACTACATGTGAGTATTTCTTTCTATGGATTTGTGGATAATGAATGAAACAGCAGTGATTATCATGATCATTTGGCAACGACAGGTGAATTCCTTTGTGCCAAATGGATAAATTTAGTTCCATTGGTTGCGTGTCCACAGGGACGGCTGCGAGGCAGCTATTTATAAAGAGAAACGAATATATAGAAAACTTATATAAATATAAAAATTATGGAAATAAAAAACTAATAATGTTTACCATCAAAGAGAGGATTACCTAAGAAATAACTCGGACCTTTTGTAGTGAAATATTGACAGCCTACCTTATTCAAAAACTAGAATAGATAAATAGATCAACTACACATACTACGAGTTTCATGGGTGCATAATGTCAGCTACGAAACTATACTACAGTGGCTACTATAGGGACATCGTAAAAATATATGAATTTGCATACTATGGTCATGTGTTGTGGAAGAAAGTACCGCCTGCTGCAATCAATCATACAGGGTTGATTGAAGGAATAAGAGGCCAAGGTCGCGGCTTCACTCTTGGTTGAAAACCTGAGGCAATGGACAAGATTAACATCGGTAGACTTGTTTCCAGCAGAAGTCAATAACATAAGATAGGCCGTTATAATCACCAACATCCAATGAGGATATGGACTGTTAAAAGATTACAAAAAAAAAAATAAGTGAAAATTAAGCTTATAAAAATAGCAAACTTAAATATTCTTTAAGCACATCAATACTTAACTACAATGCTTATTTTAAGTTAAGAGTACTCTGGACCAAACTTGTCCCTTCTCTTCCCTCCTTGTGGAGAGAAAACTGTACTTGAGGAGTTCTCAATGCTTTTATCTAAGACCCGTCATTGGTCAGGCATTCAATGGGGGACAAAAGAGGGTATTTCGGAGGAAAATTTCAAAGGAGAACAGAAAACTTGCTCAATTATATCTTTTGGATTGATGATCGCAAATTCAAATTTAATTTCCTAATTGTTTTTTATTTTGAAATCATCCTTTTAAAATGATTGATTTTTTTGTACTTCACCTGAACAATCCACGATCCTTATTTCACTAATACTATTCAATAATATACGAAAGTTTTTGAGAGTTTCACAGTCTCTTGGTCCCTCCAGTTAGAATTGAAATGAATTAGTCAAAAGATATTTACTTGTTTAAGAATATAAAGATATGTAATTGTGTAAGAAAAATAAATGCATTCCCCCAAATAATAGCTCTGTAGATTGTAGTTTAGCTAACTAAACTTAAACGAAATAGTTAATGAGAACATGACAAAATAATATAATAATATGATATCAAATATCTTTTATCAATGCATAGATAATATATGTGTATTACCTAATGCACATGATTATATAAGCATCTCTTATTAATACATAGCAACATTTAAATATTTTTTATTTAAATATTTACTGGGGAAGTACCTTACGATGCATGTCTGTCTTAAAATTGTACCGGCTCTTTTAATTTCACTAATTCTAATTGCGCACATTGTGTAACTGTAATTTATGTGTATTTTATAGCTCAGATTGTATAAACAGGGGAAAAAATCTAGTCTTTATCTCAGCATTTTAACTTGTACTTCAATTTATTACCTGTTCAGAGACAATAGCCGTAATTGCTTTTCCCTCTGAATCGCATTGAAGTTTTATTCGATTTAAATTGAACTAAACTTAAATTACCAATTATCGATGCCTTGATACATCACTCTATTGTTCCTGAATTATCCAGGTTTTCACGTTTTCAATTCTATCCCTGCTTAGGGTTTTTTCTATCTGTTCAGGATGTAAGGTTCCTACAATTTCACACTCCTTTTTAATTTTTTTTTATTATGAATTTTTTAAATGCATTTTTCATCGGTTGAACTAAAATTTTACGACCCATTTTTATTATTTAAACTTTCGTGTCAGATAAAAAAATACACTGAGATACCGCTAACAAAAATTATACAATACAGAGAAAGAAATAACCTGCGTCAATGAAAATTCTGTAATAAACATTAGATTATTCAGCAAGGACTTAAGAAAATGTTGGAATGATAAATCAAGATAATTAATGACCAACAAGCCTTGATAAAAATAAGGACAAGCTGTTTAAGTGAGAAACTTCTCTGTAAGAATTCCTCCTACAACAATATCAACGACTTGCTAACTAATTCAATGAGTTTGACTAAGTCTCGGTCCCACTGAAGCCATAAATTAGCAACAAAACATCCATCTTTACTAAGGAATTGCTTCTCTTCGCTTCCTTCAATGCAATAACAAAGGATCCTCATAATTTAGGGTCTCTTTACAAAATGTTTCTAGCTATATAAATAATATATATTCAATGTTATTCACTTTCTCTCTCACTCTCTCTCTATCTTTCTCTCTCTCTTTCTCTTTCTCTCATTATATGTATATTAATTCCAGTATAGGGCAAGAAAAGTACTTATAAACAAATGTTATATGTTGTCTATCTGTTACTCATTTCTTAAAATTGTATACAATATTTAGTTAACTATTATTATTTGGGCTTTATTTTCCTGTTTTTAGTTGTATAAGAGCATTGGGTCGTTTTTTTATGAATTTTCCATTTTAACAGGAAAGGTCATTTTGTAAAACAACCTTATTCATCTATATACACTCATGTGAATAAGCTTTTCTCAACATATTCCAAATTTTCCCTTTTACAACTGTGATGAAATAAAGCCTGAAAATGTGTTGACTTGAGAATTGTTTTAAAAAATTTTACCCTTAAGGAAGTTATCCAAATTTCTGACAGAAATCTTTCGACATAAGTCTAGCGAATAAGACGAGTGTAGGAGGACTTCGTAATCCAGCTCGTTCAGTTTCTTCACTGTCTGTCGTGAAACATGAGGTATGGTGTTGTAGTGTAAGATCCGTTCCTATTAACCAATGCAGTTTTTTTTAACTAAGTTTTTGTTTCATTAAGTCTACATCCCTGATATGTGGATGTGGATTGTTTCACCTCTGGGCGCAAAGGAGAAATTAATTATTCCTGCCATTGACCACCACACAGAAACTCTTCTAGAATAATTTTGTTATTGTTAGAAAATTTCTCTAGAAAAACTAACAGCGAATGGTCAGATAGCTACAAAACCCTTCCCGGAACACGGTGGAAATGTTTCTTGCAGCTTGGGCTGCCAAGTGACATATTTGAGCGAGTACGAATCAATTGTATTGATCTTAGGAATAATAACAAGAACAGCTATATAATGATAACAGCTCATTACAATCTATAAACATAAATATAGTAGCAACAAGAGAAGTCCCTCTTAAAGTTTTAGAAATAATCAAAACGGATATTTCACATGAAACGACCCTATAACGATTTACCTTCCTTTCCTATTTATAATTCCGGATTTAATAACAATATGTTGATGTGCAAGCCGGACGCTGTCATGTTCTGGTAAATATGAACTGTCTTGTCAAAATGTTTTTCGTTTAACCGTTAATGGGGCGAACTGATTTGTATGCTGTCTGTTTTATGTTCACTGAGTAAACAAAACTATTTTTGTAAAATCCTTGGGAATATATTATAACTTTGTGATATGAAGTATTTATAATATTTTAGTTGTATTAAAGAGTTTACAATAGTAATTTAATACATTAAAGGAGTAATATACTCCTCTATATATACTACATATAGCAGCAGTACACATAGAGTATTATATAGATATAGTTGTGTATAAATACAGTAGTGTTAAATTGTACTCTGGGTCTGTATTAGTAGTGTTAAATAATACTCAATTACAAAAAACAAAGATACTCGGGGTATTTATACATAGCTATTTCCTTGCTATAATAATATAAAATATTTATATAATGTCAAGGCAAATTAATTGATTTGATGATTAGAAGATTCGGACGTAAGACTGCCTGAAGTTTTGATTTGAATTTATTTATTTGATTTGATTTTACCTTAAGTTATCATTTCATAGGTATTTCTTTATTTCAAATTTATCAAATGTATAATAAAACCTAACTCCATAAAAAATAAATCTTTCTAGCATTGTTTTTAATCTAATTTTGTCTACTCCAGTTTCTGATAACTTTTGATTAAGGAATATGTTTACCATACTTGCAGTTGGTGAATATTCGGACAAATGACCCAATATTTGGAGCACTGGTCAGAAATTTGCTAATATAGACACTTGTGGAATGTTATAATGCACTAGAGATAGAAAAATGCAAATAAAATTAGTTTAATTTTAAATCTACAGCGGACTTTTTAGTTGTAGAGAAAACTATGTTACATGTTTTTGTGGTTATACAAGGTTTAGTGAAACCTCCTGCTGAGGTTAAGAAAATGTTTTTGTTTTTAGATTTACATTGATTATTTTATAAATAAAAGTTGATACGGTAAAGAAAATTGTTTATTATTTATCGGATACGGCTCCATTGAAGCAAGGACTGTCTATCAACCCTGTTCTAATTTAAGATCCAGCTGTTCAAATTAAATCGGTTCCACTCTCAGCTGAGAATCCAATGCTCTTTATCGGGGGACCCCGAGATAATTCGTTTGTCTTTGGCAATATTTAGAGTTTAGTAGTTATATGCATTATATTATAGTTATAGGTTTGTTTCATGTTGATTGAAAAAATGCTATTTAGAAACAGTTTATTTTATAGTTTTTTTAGATATTGTTTCGAGGTTGCAAGTCAAATACCTGTAAACATATAACCACCACGACCCGTGAACGAGTCTGTGGTTCAATACATGGTAGAGACTGTAGTGTTTCATGGACAACGGTTCTGCAAGCAGGTAGCTTGTCCTAGGTCACGCTCAACCGCCAGGATTCCCCCTTATTTTGGGTACCCTATTTTTATAATATTTTATAAAGGCTGGGTGAGCCCCAGGAAGGTAACTGCTGCAGCGGGATTCGAACCAGGATTTCCGGCATAAGTCAAATACACTATATTAAATAAAATATATAAGCTTTTCAGAAAATGCTGGAGTACTGGAGTGTGAAATATTTCTACCGATGAAACCCACGAAGTCTAATTATTGTTTTTATTTCTTTATGTTTTCAATGTTTAGTAATAACACTATTAGTAAGTACTCTAGCCTTTTCTCAAAACCATATTTTTGACTTCATGCATCTCAATTGCAACTTCTCGATTTCAACATACACTACGGTTCTAATGCGTTGTATCCTTTAATATTGACGTTAGATACATCTATGTAGTTAAGTCCTAAACTTACCGGAGACCAAGAAGCGATGTATCCTACTTCCAGTCGCCCCCGATTGCCTGCCTGCCTCAGAGAACGCTAAGAAATAGACGGAGTACGTTACGCCCATGTCGCCGGCACAGTACACAACATCCTACTGGCCTGGTCTGGTGGGGCAGTCTATTTGGTTTCTTGCCCGAGAAACTTATCAGCTTTCTACGGATCCCGTCAAACCTGGCCCCTTAAAAACGTCCTGGACCCAATCCAAAAATTTGGGCAAGAGTTGTAAACCGGAGGGCTTTTATTATCTTCTATTTCGGGCCGCCAAAATATTTATAGGATAGTTCCATTGTGGAGGGCAATTTGTAAACAAACCCATCTTCTATAAATATACAAGTTTCTGTTACAGTAAAATGTAAATGTATTTATTTTTTAAATACATCCTTGAGGACCTTCAAACATCACTTACAAGAAGTTAGACTTGTAATAAATATACCGGGCAGTGGTAATTAAATTATTTTTAGGAATCCTCCACACCTTGGTCAGCTATTACTATTTTTGAATATGGACTAATTTTTTATTGGCGTTGTTATTTTTAACACACACAACATATGTTTGAAAATCATTTATACTCAATTTTTTTTTTTTTTTTCGCTAGTTACGACAAGAAATTATAAGTTCCCGAAACTCCGGGTTCAGAACCAGACTTAAACTATAAGAAATGAGGTGGCAAGGTGTCGTATTGGACAAAATTGCTAAACTAATCTAGCGGACAAAAATGAAAAAGTTGATTTTTGAAACCTCGGAACATCCGCTTTTGATCCTGAATTTATAAGGATAGATTTTATTAAAACTTGATTTTTTATTTTAATCAGTAAATTTAAAAGTTTTTTGGGGGAAATATCTTGAGATTAATTAAGCTCGTACGCTTTGATTTTGCCAGTTTTTAAGAAAGTTTGTATACGTTTGCGAATTTTTACACTCCCCCTCCAATTTTACATTTTAATGAATAAGCTGATCGAAATGGAGTTCGCATGCTAATGATTTTTTAGTTGTTTCAAACTCTAAAGTCACTACTGTAAATAATAACAATTAATTATTATTAACAATGATGACAACAGGGCCTAACATTTTATTAATAAAATTGATATAATTCATATTCAAACTGGTTTACAAAATACGCAGTTGTTTCCATTAAAAATGCGAAAATAATTAAAATGTGTCAACATGTTTCATTCAATTATCATTTGTAGGTTGTTGTGTAATTTATATTTTTTAACAAATCAATTAACCAAAGGACATCCTGTATATTGTGATATAAGTTCATACTTTCTTGTTTCTCAGCCGTTGGTTTTTTTAGAAATTCACTGAATAGATGCTCTTTTGAATAGCGTATGTATACACTTATTATGCATATGATGAAATATTAATTATTTTAATTTTACTTTCACGACATGTTATATAATGATCTTATTAGCGCATTACGACTTGAAAGGGCCGTATGGAAACCTTGCCGCGTTCTAGTTGGAGTGGGTACTTCCTGAGCTTCACTTTCTTTTGATCTTTATTGCGACTTCATTATACTTAGTATGCACTTATCATCACAATGGAAGTCCTTTAGAACTGCCTAGGGTGAAATTTATAATAAATAGCAAAAAAATTCTTTACAGTTGATTTCAAACTCGATAGCTCACAATGTGAGTTAATTTTACTACATTCGCAGATTTTAAATCATTTAAAAGTCGATTAAATCAAGCATTATTGGCGTATTAATATGTCAAAGAATATGTTTGAACGAAGCTATTTACTAAAATAAATGTATAAATGATTCCATAACGTGGTGACATAGATTATAAGGGGCTGTTCTGTGAGCAGAGGCGAAGGAAAGACTTACCACCAATAAAGGGAGGTTTTGGGTTTCCAACAGAACCGAGGTAGTCAGAAGGGAGGCTTCGTGCCACATCAAATCGACTCTGTAGGCCGAGCTGAAACTTGAGAACGAAGTCTGGGGACTTCGCGTGTGCTTCTTACAAAGCTACTCTTGAATCTCCTCATCTCTTCAATCCCAAATCGAGGACTTCCTAGCAGAATATTATATAATCTAGTTCCGAGATTCCGAGATCCAGGTGATAACTATTACGAATTAATGATGAAGGTTACTATTGCAAAGAAACTATTTGAAGATTTGCCTTAGGATTATTTGAAGGAAATGAAAAGCCCTTGATCCTGCCGTCCTTCGGAGGGAAAGTAAAATGTTGGTCTCTAGACAGGTACTCGTTAAAGATCCCTATCCTTATTATGATAAAAAACATTTAGGAATCACAATAGCATTACACGATTATAACGTGTCGTTAAATAAATAAATAAAAAAGAAACATTTGAAGGTGCCTGAGGTTATAAATATGTTTGTTTTATATTCATATTCATTAAGGTGCCTTTTTTCGGTTTGCCAACATCAAAGTTTGTGGTACAGTACTTTTACTACCAGGAGGTTGTGCTCTAATCATCAGAAATTCATTTAATTATATTAAACAATTAAATCTTACACATATTTTAAATCCCTCACAAATAAATTCAGCTAGCAGTTATTTGTCGTTTTATCGTTTAGACTCGTGTCCACTTTTCGATAAAGTTTTTGTTCCTTTCCTCTTCCAGATTTCTTCTATCATTTGTCATCATCCGAAAAAAAAATATTTTAATTGATAGCTACCTGTTAATTAAGATTGGTTTTGTTTCATTTTTGTCAGAAATGCTTGACAAAACTATATAATATTTTAACACTTATCAGAAATATTCCTAATTTTTTTAAATATTTTTAAACCACACGATTTATTTATTCATTGTAATTTAATTTATTTTAATCATCAACATCTATATTTAATAAATTCTTCTTTTTTTTTCTGTTTTTCTGAATAATAATCATTGGCAGTATTTATAAAAATCACAAAAATTGAAAAAAACACAAAATTTAAATTGAACAATTCAGTGGATAATTGTTAACGATGATAAATAGTTTAATAGAAAACTAAAGTTTAAAAGTTTGCCGTACAACTAATTATGGAGGCCCCGATTTCGCCAATATTTGCTTTTATAAGGTGCAGTGTAAAATTTTACAGCAGAAGTAAAGTTAGAGTACCAAATATCTACACTTTTCCAGATTTATACCAACTCCTTTAATTTAATCGATGTCACTGTTGAGCACTAGCACACTACACAGGTGAAGTTTATATAAAACTGTAACCTGATTGACTAACAATGCACAGCGGAAACCACTGAACTTGTTGAAGCATCTTGAAATTCGCAGATAGGTTCTTTGTATAGCTAAAATGAGCACTAAGAAAGGAATTTCGACAATTCCATCCCCAAGGGCCCCCCTTAATAGTGGTTCAAATATTGTATGGAATCCGTCAGTTTTGAAATTAGACATCTGAAATTTCGGATGTACGAGTAACTTATAGTTACAAAAAATTAATTTATTCATTTAAAATGATCTGTCACAAACCTTTATGTGGCAGACCAATTCCACACGAGCAAAAGCTAGTATTTTATAAAGCACAACTGAGCGTGGTCTCGGACAAGACAAAAGAATTTCCTCTTTTGTATCTTATTAATCATTAATTAAATAATGGGCATACCTATAGTTAATATAACTGAATTGTCACTGTTTTAATGGCTTCTATAGTTTGAGATATTTAAAATATATCGTTTATATTATAGTTATACAAATTATTTATGATATCGCTCATACATACCATAACGGAAGAGGATACCTTCACCACTCCCAGAATACGCTCAGAACTGAACAAGAGATGGAAGAAGAACTGTGGTGGATTTAATGTTAGTGGCCATCGACGGTGACTGAAGCACTGACAAAATCAGCCGCCTGCCTTTGACAGCACTAGTTCAGTCCTTCTCTGCGTCAGCTTTTGTCTCTCAATTAAAGTATAACAGATAGGGCCTCTATTTTTAGTTTAATTATAAATTATAACTATTGATTATAACTGTATCTGTCCTATTGTGTAAAATATTATTGTTTTATTAGTTGAAATGTAAGTCTATCAACTAAAAATTTCATTCCGACCTGACTTTTAGAAATGCAGAAATAGCCCTGTGAATGAGGAGCTAAATCAAATTTTCTCCAAAATTTGTGTTTGTACTTAAAGAAGCGGAATCGTGTTATTTTTGTATTAAATAATCGATTAAGACAGGCATTGGCTTGAAATGGATTTATTACTTATATTACAATTCCATTTCATACCGAAAACTACAAGAATGACGATTCCGCTCCCCTCAATAAATTTAAATTATTCTCTCTCGAAGGGTAAAATATTTTATAGTATTGGGAGCACTGTAGTTCCGTGTTTTGACATTGTATAGCTGTGCTTTATGTATGACAGTTCTAAGTTACCCTGTATGTACGTTGTAATAGAAAAAGTACAGTCTCTTCCATTTACTGAACCATTTCCATTTCTGGCTGTAGTGTTACAGGTTTTAATTTTTATTCTTTTATTAAAAATATCAGTCAAAAGAAAGTCAGGGGGTGACCTGTGGTCTAGTGGTTAGCGTAACAAAAAGCCCAAGATCACGGGTTCGTAGCCCGGCAGGTGGCCCTAGGATTTTTTTAAGGGAGTAAAAAATCCTTAGTTACGCCGTCCTTCGGAAGGGACGTTAAACGGCGGTCCCGAGCCTGTACGATGTCAGGTACTCGTTAAAAATCCCTATCCTACTTAAACCTGGATAGGCAAACTTTAGAGCTTCCACTGTAGCATCGTCCAGTTAGCCATAGCAGCATAAAGTGGTGTAAAATGAACAAACAACAAGAGAGTAGGAGCGGGGAGGGGGTAGAGAGAATAACTTCCTTTCGATAAAATATTTTTCGTAGTCTTAAGAGCCATTAAAACAGTGACAATTCAGTTATATTAACTCTAGGTATGCCCATTATTTAATTAATGATTAATAAGATACAAAAACTGAAATATATTATAATTCCATCACTGGATGCCAACGCAGAGAAACTATGACGTTAGGTCTAAGACTTAGAAGATTTAAGCATTAGACTTTTCCAACTATAATCTCCTACTTTTCTCTCACTTCCCAAACTTGCAATCCTAGTGAACACATTTGGGATTCTCTATGAAGTAAACTTTCCTAGCAAAACCTAACTCCGTTAGCGGTTTGAGCGAACTATTGTATTTGCCATTTGTCTATTCTATTCTAGAAGTTTCATTAGAGATATTTAATTGTATTATAGTTATATTAATGATAGTTGTATTGTAAGTTCTAAAATTGATTATTAAAGTAGGACCTAGATAAAAAGTGTTTATATTAAAAAATGACAACTCACATGAAATATACAAAATTTTATACACGATTCAGTACTTTTACATTTCCCAGTGAAACTCTATCTCTATATATACTGTCTGATCATGACTAATTTTATAGGTTATTCAATATCGTTTCATCCAATTCCTACTCTACATTTTGTATAGAGTAACAACAACAATACGCTAATAATAACAATTGTTATTTTTGTGGTAATAAAAATAACAAATGTTTACAATAATAATGCAATATATATCTCTCCAAGAGACTATTTAATACAGTCTAAGTAAATTTAAATAAATATAATCTATAAAGTAATTAAGACCCCCACAAAATTACAAGAATTAAGCAAAATATATAATTTAAAATTAAATATATAAAAAATAATAAATTTATTAGTGAAGAAAATTAGAAATAAGTCAGTAGTTACTTCTTTATATAGAATAGTTACTTACTTTCTGGTGGATATGAGCTAATAATTATATCTGATTAGAGCGCAGCTTGTTAACTATGTGTATAATGTTTATATACATAGTTGTATATATCATTACATACATGCTTGGTGTTGCTTTTTTAAATGAATTACCCTACTCTCATTGTTGTTAAGAATGTAACGAACTACGTAACAATTATTATGTAAGAGTTCATTCTGTACAGACGCTCTGGGAATTTCAGGCTTTTTTTGTTTTTAAAATTCTTTTTTCCAGGAGTTCCAGGTTTTTCAGATTATAGTTCACCGAGAGGCACTGGCAATTCATTTTTACGACAGCGTTATAAAGTCTTATTTTTAACTTCTTGCTGTACATATTTTTTGTTAATCCATAAGCCCTTTCCATTTTTAGATTTCGATCAGCATCTATTTCCCTTTATAGTATAATTCTACCTACCTCTGATATATTTATTGTTAATGTTTTAAACATTTATCTTGTTTATATATATTTATTCCTTACATTTAAATAAATTATAACTGGACCCTCATCAGGGATATGGTGTTTTCAATAATGCTACAGGCTACAAATACATGATTTATAAATTCCGCCAGTGGCAGGCAGAGCCTAAAATTGTTTTCATTTTAAATTGGGCGGACACAGGGGGCCACATTACTCAGAGAGGCAATGTTATTAAACCTGCTTGAGTATTAAGTCCTCTGCATCTGTTGGCAACACCTGCTCTTGCCCATAAATCATTGGAGGCTTTGGAAAAATGGAAAATAGCCGTCTTGGGCAGTGAGCCTCTCCGAAGGGTGTGTGGGTTGATGTATAGTCCCATCCGGGGTATGCGCGGAGTATACTTATTAAGTTGTCACGAAGCAGTTCTGAGCTCAGGAGTTAGTTGACTTAGGACGAGGCAATAATTTTCAGTCTAATGCAGAATATGCAGTTGGAGACAATCGAAATGTTTTAGACACGGATCCACATTTGACAAGTTTTTATTTTTCACATTATCCTCTGTAAAGATTTAAACGTTCCATTCTGTGCTTAATTCAGTAAAAATCAAGTGGACCCTGATGTGCTTCTTTTCCTTAAAATAATATACTCCTCTTGCATATATTGAGACCGATCAATCAACACAGGCACTACAACACCGTACGTCAATAAAAAACAAAAATATTGCTTGGATATCTCCGAACGAAAAGAATGCGGCGAAATGAGCAGGTTAAGGATCGATCATATAAAGCTGACACATCTCCATCTACTTTAGGGTAGTATCAACCAACCTTCCAAAGCTGTGATAGTAAAGAACTTACAGTGAAGCATCTATTTGAATGCAGGAAGCATCAAATAGAAACATAAAAGTTGGATATTGAAACGTTCTGTTTAAAGACAATAATAAACTACAGGGGATTCTGATGTATTTAAAATACAAGAAGTTTATTCAAAAAATTTAAGAAAAGCAGTCGCCGCTAATAGCTTCAGCAGTTGAAGCGATCTTAATGTAAACCAACTAAAATTAAAAACAGGTTGAAGTTTGGCCGCATCAAGGCGTCACTTCCTCTGATGATCTCTGACTCCAGTAAATAGTGTGCCATTTCATTTCTATAATACCTGATCCTGTCCATATAATCTCTTGGATTGCTATTATTAAAACCTTAAACCTAGACAACTCATCCAATAGCACCTTCATTGATCTAGGTGTATATAACGAATGGACATTACATGTAGCTAATTTTAAATCCTTGATAGCACCGGTTCTATGCCTAGAAGACTTTCCAATTTCTAATTCCTTGATGTTTTACAGCAATAGATTTTCGTGAGGGTAATGTAGCTGCCCCCTCCGATCAACTCCTGACCAGGAGGACCAGTAGCCGATTTCGACCCTAGGGCCGGGCGATGGGGTACACCATTTAGAGATTATTGATAATTACCCAAACTTTATTTATGTTAATTAATTAAGAATTTATTTCAATGTCCACAAATATTCAAGATTGGGCTATTTTCCAAAGGTCATTTGTGTGTATACCTAATTACTAATCAATCAAAATTAATAGCTTGATTAAATTATAATTAATGTAGTAATGAATATGTAGTGAATCTGCATTAAGTACACAGCTAAATAGATGAAAAAATACAAGTTCTGTTGAAATTTGTTTGTATATTTTTTTTCTTTCATTGTATACTATGATTCTGTATTGATATATTTATATATGTCCAATTGTTGTTTTTTTTTTTGTTTTTTTAAATTATTTTATTGAATTGTACAACTGTAATATGTACATCTAGTACAAATGCTGTATGAATAAATAAATACTTGAAAGGACATGTAGAGGCACTACCCATTGACTCTAATTACATTTCTATTATAGAAGGTCCCGAGGCCATCTTCTCTTCAGACGCCTAGGAGGATTGTCCGGGATGGTATTGGATGCAAGGATGGAAACTAGTGGGTTTGGATGGGCCTGGAGTTTATTATGGAATGATAGGTATCTGGAATGGGCTAAATCGGTAACATATGGAACGTTAAGGTCATTATGGATGGTTTTATTTGTGACAAAATAAGGAGCGTTTAGGATTTTGCGAAGGATTTTGGATTGCAAGGATTGAATACGAGAGGAATTTGATGGTTTGGTGGAGCCCCATAGATCAATTCCGTAAGCCCATACCAATTGTTTTTAAGTGTGAGACTGGTCTATTTGGTACTGCATATAATTTTAGTGAATTGTAGCGAATTATATTAGAAATAAATACTTTTTTTTAAAATTAATAATGTTCTTCTTTTCGGTTATTCAAATTTTAAATCAATGAATGAACATTTTAAACTAATCAAATAAGTTAGTTATTATTATTACAATCAATTTTTTCATCCTTCTAATTAGTCATTCCATTTTGTTCAACGAGATAAATTTGAGCTTTCACTACTCCTTAGCTCATTCATTAATTCTTAGGCAATGTATTAATATATTAATGTAGTAATTCCTTTATGATGTATTAAATGTATTTTGGTTTTATAGCAGGCAGTTCGAGTCGCTCTACTCCTTATATTACTGCGTAGTATTATATCATTTATTGTTATCCATAGTCCCCGGCCTATATGTCTGTGTAGACCTCTACATAGGCTAAACGCAGAAGCCCGCAAACATAAATAATAAGGCAAACTGCCGGTGCAAACAGTAATGTTTGCTAGGGCCGTGCCCAAACAATTACAGTACACATTACTTCCTCATTTGTGCCCGCTGTCCCCGGCACATGGAACGTCCTCACTCTGTCTAGTCATCCTTTGTCTCTCACAACCTTCCACAATTGTAAAGTTTATTAATTTTCATATCCTCATTTTAGAAGTAAAATTAATATAATTCACAATTTTTATAAATACGAAATTCAAGAGGAAATAAAGGCAGGAAATTCTTGTTCTTATCGACACTACTAAACTCACGCCTTTTTCTCCCGAAAATTAAAAAAAATAAACCTATCAACCTTCCAACTGCTCTTAAGGGATTTGAAACATGAACGTTAACGTTGAAGGATGAACAATATAAGATATTCGAAAATAAAAAATGTTATACAATTGAGGCACAAAAAAGTTCGTGACCACATGACAATTTAGGAAACTTTAGGAGCTTACACAACGCGGAATTGCTGAGCGCTCCTACATAAATGGAGTGATAGCCACCAAATGTACAAATGACCTTTGTGTTTGCTAAGCCTTATAATTATTATTACAAAATTGTTATTAAGATTTTCATCAACAGTCTTGAAGGGTTTCAGGATGAAGAAAGGCCAAAGAAGAGTGAATGAAGCTGGTGATATCAAAACAATCGTTCCAGCAAAAATACTTGAGGCAGAGAAAACTCCAGCAGAAGTCAGGAAAATAAAGTTGTAACGTGATCCGACGTAGGCAATTCGAAAAAAAAGGTGGTATATTGGATGAATTATACTTAGCAGAAGATCAATCGAAGACAACACCATCATTCTCTATATTCAGCTTCCTTTTATCACCATTAATTCCTCTATCCCTTCATCTGTGAAAGCAGTAAAACCAATTCTTCAAATCCCATACTCCCTTACGTGTGATATGCGTAATCTATAATCATTTATATATGAACACAAGCTGGTCCTTGTATCTGCAAGAGTACCTACTTTAGATTTAGTACTTACAAAAATTATAGGTATTACAAAAATAAAATAAAAGTTATTTTACTGCAGTATCTTCAGCATTATTTAAACATCTAGATTTATTTATACAAACACACTCAACCAAAAAAAATTCTGCGTTCATCTTCATTCTTTTAATCTATTTGGGGAACCTCTGAGGGATATGCCCCCCCCCCCCGACTGGTGAGTAACGACTCAAAGGACCTGAGTTCTGAGACACTGTGTACTCACACCAGAAGCATACACAATAAGCATTCTTGGATACCCCAGCGACTAATCACCTTCCCTAGAAAGCCGCCCCGGACGAGAGGGCTGGTTTACAAGCGCAGCTCTGACAACCCAGCTAGTAGATTAGGGTGCGGAGAGTTGGATAATGACTCTTACTGTACTCGAAGTAACATTATGAAACCAAAAACAGCGTCGGATTTAAACTGTCTTTGAAGAAATGACCCGGAAACCCGTATAAGATTTCGTGGGGTGTGGGATACTGAAATTTATAATCCTTGCTTAGACCAGAGGCACTTAAACTGCTCTTAGATGAGCAATATAAACTTTATTTCGCTGCCATCCAAGAGTTGAGATTTACAGCCTAGGATGGAATAGAAAAGAAACACAACACTATATAATATATTACAGTTGTGATGTTAAGAACCACGGATATTATTTTAATATACACACACGGATAGGTACGGGCCTATTCGCGTCTTTTGAAGATTTCCACCTGCCCTAGTAAAAACACACACACATATATGTACATACATAAATATGCGTGTTTTTTATAAACAATTCTGGGAATAATAATAAGAAACTGCTGCTGGAGCGTCGGCACTCAATTTTTCAACGTAAATTTGCCGAATTCCATGTCGTAATTTTTCAGCCAACCAGAACTTGCGACGAATGTTGGTTCACCTCCAAGCTTCATGTTTAATTCAAACGCTTTTTCACACTAAATGGGCCTTGATATGGGCTGACCAGAAGACCGTGTTGCAAAAAACAATTGTAAACAGCATCTTCCAGCAATTCACTTTTCGCTTTTTTTCTAGTTTTACGACTGGAACTGCCCCCCTCACTGTAAAGATTATTTGCGTACTTGATGATTGAATCAGAATTTTTTTTTCCCTTAATGGTTGAATTGTGAACACCGGAGTCCGTAGATAATTTATGACCCTATTCACCTTTTTTTAACCCCGTAATTATTTCCAATTTTCCTTTTAATGATAGTACCACTCGTTTTCTTTTTGTTAGCATGCTGCTATTTTAAAATAAAAAGTGATCACAAATGCGATGTACACCTCACATAGAATGATTTAAAACTGAAGATGAGCAACCTATTACCAACCAAATGAATAGGAAGGGATTCAGAGAAACCTTCAGTTCTTAGTAAACAAATATGTATTGAAGTCTTAGTTCATTTTTTTGCAGTTTCCGAAAAATGAATAGGACCCCCCCCCCCCTTATTGACGTTCATGGAAAAAATCATTTTATTTTTTGTCAAATTTTATTTAAAATAAGAATAATTTTTAAAATACAAATAAGTAACTGGATGATCTGATATAATTAATTAAAATTACATTTGAAAAAAAAGTACAGTTCCGTTAAACGAACGTTCGGATAATCGACGTTCCACTGCATCTCACATTAACATTTGATATATAAACACATGATTGCCACAACATATGATATCATTTCTAGAATAGAAATATAATTTTATTCTGGGTCCAGGTCTCTTAAGAATAACAGATGTTTACAAAAATAATTGAATATATATCTCCAAGGGGCTAAATTATAAGAATGATACATTATTTAAATAAGTACTAGAAAATAAACCTAAACTAAAAGGTAAGAACTGGTAGAACTTAAAAATTAGATATTTATTCAAGTGCTAAAATAACTTTTAAAAAATCTAAAATAACAAAAACTAAGCCGAGAAAAAATAATTTCATTATAAGTCAAGAAAATTGACAGTAATTCATCTCTATTAATAGAGCTATTAATAATAAGTGATTAGAGAGCATCTTTTTGGGAATTTAAGAAATGTAGAAAAATTATGGATTTGAATCTGGATAAGGAAGAAGCATCGGGTGGGAGTAAGTTCCAAAGTGTAGTGGGACTGGCGAGGAAGGAACGTACGAATATTGTGGTTCTGTGGGAAAGAGTATAAAAGCAGGATATGCGAGATCTTATACTTTGGGAATGGATAGAGGAAAAAATTTGCATTGTACTCGTCATAGAGGTAGGACACACGAGGCCTCCTCGTGGCATCGAAGACGATCCACAGCGAGAAAATTTATATAACAGGTATGGTGTAGTCTTTAACGCCAGCGGGAGATAAAGACAAATAGTCAAACTAATGAGTTCCGGAACCGTTGAAAATATTTATTATTATTTCGTGTGCATTGAATCTATATTCTGTGTTGATCACCTATAGTTATAAGCTTCCGGCATATCGTGCTAATTATTGTTGTAGATTTGAATGCGAAGTATAGAAATGAAGGAATCTAGAGGCAAAAATACGGTAATTGTTCCTCATGTTGCCAGCTTGGTGGTGGGGGTAGTTAATCTCCTATTATGTCATTTTTACGTCACGGTCTCTGCCCCATGTTTCTTCCCAAGAAATAAGTAAAAACAATAATCTGGAGTATTTAACCTAACCAATGTGTATTTATTTTGGTATTATAATCTGCCATAATTTCCAGTTCCTTCATTATACGTAAAGCATATCCTTCTCATATAACAGGAAATTATGTCAATTTATTTTATTTTATTTGTTATTATTTAATTTGTTATTAAATGGTTGAACGCGGGGGCTAAGGATCAGTGAAAATAAAAGATATGACCACGACCGAGAAGCGTGCTTGATTAGGGCCAGGATAGCTCAAATGGTAGAGTCCCTGACTAGGGATCTGGAAGACCCAGTTCGTGTCCCGTTTCTGGACATATCTTTTCTTTTCAAATAAAAATATTTAGGAAATATTTTATGATTACATATAAGTCCTAGCTCGTCATAATCTGAGATCATATAGAAGCATTCCTCACATTAATTGGGCCATGGAGGTGGGGCAGTGTGATTGTGAACTAAAAGTTATCAGATTTTTTTTTAAATTATTATACATATTTTTTATTATTTTGCAATATGAAATTCTATTTCTACTTTGAATTGCAAATAAAAACTTTCTACTTATGGTTATTGTAGTTACAATAAATGGAAGGAGGGATTTTGAAATATAACTGTAAATCTGTGTTTCTGTAATAACTTTACAGTTCAACATATTTAAAACAACGATTCTTGCTTAACAATACTCTTTTCCTATCGTTTGACATAGTTCGCGGAATAAAATTGTATTCTTTATCTGTTTATAGAACTTTCAAGATGAAAATTCCAAAACGTGTATGATTCATAATTGTTTAATTGGGATTGAAAGGAAAGAGTTTAGACTACAAATAATTGCTTGAGGTAAACTATAATAATTAATGGGAGAAACAATTTAAAAGAGTGTAATTCACTTGCTTATAACGATCGACTCCAAACTTAACGTTGTAAATCGAAAATAATGGCACTATAAAATACTCCTAAACTATTAAAAACCATTCTACTTGTGTGGCGCATGTATAAATCACGCAAATGTCATAAGTTTTATTATTTAGTTTAAGTTAACTATAATCATTTAGTTTAAAATTGCAAATATTTTTTTTTTTGTTTGATGCACAATTATAATATCGTCTACGAGAAGAAAATAATATTCCACCATATTATTTTTTGTAACAAGTGAATCACAAACGTGATTTATATAATATTTTTTTAATTATTCAACAGTAATACATTTTTGGCATAAATTAAATTGTTTAATTTTATAGCCAACTTATTCTGTAACTAAATGAGGAAATGTGTATATCTTGTTAATAGCACTATCTTTTGGAATAAATGAGAACTAATGCTTCTAACGTCTGCCCTCAGATAGCGCTTTATTCAGTATTCTTGAGCGGTATAAAAAAAAAAGTTCTATAATTTCTACTTTGAATTGCAAATAAAAACTTTCTACTTATGGTTATTGTAGTTACAATAAATGGAAGGAGGGATTTTGAAATATAACTGTAAATCTGTGTTTCTGTAATAACTTTACAGTTCAACATATTTAAAACAACGATTCTTGCTTAACAATACTCTTTTCCTATCGTTTGACATAGTTCGCGGAATAAAATTGTATTCTTTATCTGTTTATAGAACTTTCAAGATGAAAATTCCAAAACGTGTATGATTCATAATTGTTTAATTGGGATTGAAAGGAAAGAGTTTAGACTACAAATAATTGCTTGAGGTAAACTATAATAATTAATGGGAGAAACAATTTAAAAGAGTGTAATTCACTTGCTTATAACGATCGACTCCAAACTTAACGTTGTAAATCGAAAATAATGGCACTATAAAATACTCCTAAACTATTAAAAACCATTCTACTTGTGTGGCGCATGTATAAATCACGCAAATGTCATAAGTTTTATTATTTAGTTTAAGTTAACTATAATCATTTAGTTTAAAATTGCAAATATTTTTTATTTTGTTTGATGCACAATTATAATATCGTCTACGAGAAGAAAATAATATTCCACCATATTATTTTTTGTAACAAGTGAATCACAAACGTGATTTATATAATATTTTTTTAATTATTCAACAGTAATACATTTTTGGCATAAATTAAATTGTTTAATTTAATAGCCAACTTATTCTGTAACTAAATGAGGAAATGTGTATATCTTGTTAATAGCACTATCTTTTGGAATAAATGAGAACTAATGCTTCTAACGTCTGCCCTCAGATAGCGCTTTATTCAGTATTCTTGAGCGGTATAAAAAAAAAAGTTCTATAATTTCTATTTTTTTTCTCTTTTTAATACTTTTCTATTTCGGGTATGATTGGTATTTAAACCTACATTCATCTCGAATAGTTTCATAAGTATCTTTTTATTTATCATAAGTTTCTATTATCTATTGTATTCACTTTACAACCTACTAGTTCAATTTTTTTATACTGTAAAAACTTAATAGAAGAAGCATTAAGTTATTCCTTATATTCCATGAAGTATATTATATATTCTAAATCAATAAGTTAATATCAATATGTAATAGTGACTAAACAAAGTATGATTGTATTTAGTGTTTGATTTTTTGTGGGAAAAATGTTGAATGAAAAAAAAAAAAACCCTGAAAATAGACTTCTGTACAATATTTTTAAATTTAGATAACAATAGATGTTAACAAATTTTGTGCCCGCCAATATTCATTTTCTATTAAGAAATATTTTTTTGTTTACAGTAACTTCTCTAACTGTGAGAATATTTAGCTATCATACACAATATGAATAGTACATATCGTTCACAACTTAATAATAAGGTAATACATCATTTTTTATTGGTAGTTTTCCTAAATGATTCAATCATCGATATATATTCGCTTTATCAATAAAATAATTAATGTTTTATTTTGATAGAAATAAGATATGAGACATTCACGATCAAAAGGGCAATATCTCCGAAATTTCAAAAATTTACATTTTTCACTAGTTCAGTGATGCTTTTGTCTAACCTTATTTCTCGTGGCTGTCAGGTCCTGAATTTGAAGTTTCTGGAGCATAAAGCATTGCTTGATTAAACTAGGGAAGAAGTACATTTTTAAAATGTATACTTATCCGTTTTTTATCCTGAATGTCTCATATATTGATTTCACTTTAAACTAATAAGTAATGACACATGAAAATGAATAATACATTATGTTAGCTGTATGTTTTTATTTACGTAAATTATTTTATGGGTATCAGTTATGCAGGTTGGAGCTTCGAGTTGGTTTACAAGTTTTAATTGTTTATTTGTTTTATTGTTAATATTTTCCAAAAATGCAAGATGTTGTGAGCTTTGATATGGAAAAGAGTATGTAATTACAGGTAATGAGAAGATTTTGGTACTTACTTCATCAATAAATAAAACTTTTAACTAATACTCCGAAATATAGATGATATTTGTTTGTTGAAACATTCATTTCTGGATGAAATTATTACCAAAGCATATACATTTCCCATAAATACATTCTCTTTTCCAAACTGAAGCTTATGATAACTTGTATTTTTGGATAATATTAAAAGTGAAAAGAATAAACAGCTAAAATTTGTTTTTATTCAACTCAAAGTTTCATCCTGCGGAACTGGTACCGTAATATCTAATGTATTGATTATATCGTGATCCATGATGAGATCGTGCATGATTTCAAAGAATTGCTGCAAATAAACATAAATATTTATAAAGAAATTTATGGGGTTCGGGAAAAAATTGTCTATGTTATGAAAACTAAGTACAATTACAAATCAATGTGCTTATATTTTTTATTCTCTTCTAAATTCACTATATTTGTTTTGCATAATATCAATCTAATTTGTTTAACACAAATAGTTTGTAAAATTAGCTTCCATATTGTCCTTCAGTATTTTCTCATGCTAAAATTTATTTTAGCAAGGATATAGAAAATATTTCAGAATTAGTTAATTATTGAACTTTCGGAATTTATATTTCTGTTTGCCTTATGGCCACCAAAAATGTGGAACAGTTAATTTTTGCTATAAAATTAAATTATTGGTTCTTTTCAATGTACATTATTTAACATTTGATAGACTCCTTCAATGAGAATAATATATAGAAATTATTTAATGTAGATCATGCTTATATGATGCAATTATACAAATGAATAAAAAAAAAAATGTTGGTTATAATAATAATAACGGTGTTGTTATTTGATTAGGTTTAGCAATATATGAATAAAAAAAAAAAAATATAATCATGGACAAATTTTTCTTTGTCTGTCTTCCTTAACTCAATAAATATAGATTGTGTATATTCATGGGTTCAGGATCGATCATTAGTTTCAGTTTCTGTATCAGAGTTATGCATAATCAATACGTAAATTCTAAAAACAATAAAATACGAATTCAAAATGTGCATGAAATAAATTTATACACTTATTATCATTAGTGTGTATCCCCCTGAATGGTTGGATTTTGTAAAAGTGGTTGAAATTATAAATTTATTTTTGTATTCATTCATCATTATTTATTTTGTTTTATGTAATTGCTTATAGAATTTAATACATAATCATCCTTCACCCTTGTGTTTGTATATGTATCTTCTCTGCTTATAGTTCTGAAGACATAGATTTATATTTGTTATTTGTTTGCCCTCAAAGAAATGTTTATAAATGATTTAACAATTTACATTCAAGTTTACAGGCGAAGCAAGAAACATCTATTTCAATCCCACAAAACCTATTAAATCCTTTTGTTTTTTTTTATTATACTTGTTTGCATTAAAGATATATTGAGACTTATTTTTCTGTCTCTGTATTAGACCCATTTCATCGAATATATTTGTGTGTCTTGATCTCAAAGGTAGATTAAATAACTCAATGGTGGTCATTATAACTTACTGTGGTTATGAAAAACTACAATGTTAATAATCACTGGCTTACATTTATTTGATGTTTTATCTAGTATTGACCCACAGTTTATTTTTATTTCTTCTATGAAATTTCAATCATCACAGAATAAAATACAGGGTATTTTAATTGGGTCCTCTCTTCTAATAAGTAGTGAATTTTTAATAACCTAGGGAATGTGTATACATCAGTTTCTTTCTAATTGTAATTTGTTCAAGAGTAATACTTCATTTATCAGGTTATCTTGTTTTTATTTGACTCTGTATATTATTTTGATGTTAATCTTAGAATAACTTGTATCTGGTTCTGTTCATTGCCTTAATGGAATGAATGATAATGAAGATATCAATTGATGCAAAATGAATAAGTAAGGGATCAAGATAATTTAAAAAGGAATCTTAAGTAATTCCCAAAAATCACATTCTTAACAATATCTGTTTACCAGTTTATTTAAATACAATCATTATAAATAACAAAACATGGCTTGCATAGTATTGTAGTTAGTAAAATACTAACCTTTAGTTAATCAACAATATTTATTATTGATAAGTTCTGTGGTGTTTGAGCTAAGAGATTTATCATGTCTTTTTCCAACAATGGGTTTGAGTTATATTTTTCATAATTAAAAACAAAATCATTAACAAAACCTATTGTTGAAAAAAAAAAACTTGTATCTCTTTACTCATAGGTCACAGATTTATTAGTAATTATTTTGACTATACTGGTTTCAATAAATTCAGATCTATGTAGTTTCTGAAGTTGCACTATAAATTCTACTCTGTTTGCCTAATTTATCCCAATCATGGGGGACATTCAAGTCAGTCATGAATACAAGCCAGGGGGTTAGGAGACCAGTTAAAAAGGAAAATATCTCCCTTCATTTTAGTTATTTTTCTCTCGTCAGTAGTTATTTAACTTAAATTGAATCTTATAATCTATCTTGTGACTGTAAAACTAAATGTTGTGTTGTTTTTGATGTAATACTTTGTTTTTATATGCTCATACAATTTATTGTGCAAGAGAGGGACATAAGAGGTTTTCATTTTAACAGGGGGAGGATGGTACAAAAAAGGTTGGGAACCACTGCTTTAATTAATGTTTTGATTAATGCTTTGTATAATTTCTTTTGAGCAAAATGATAGTTCAAGAAAGAGCCATATGCCAAACCCGTATGCCAGATATGGCAGGTAGGGCGGAAAAAAAAAAAAAAGTTCAAGAAAGAGCCTAATTGCGGACCATAGCTATTTCTTATTTTAACTGTCACTTCTGAATTCACTCTATAATTTTTCCTTGCTTAGTTAATATTTATTCCACAATTAATAAAATAATAAATATATTATCAATAATCATACTATCACAGACATGCAATAATCTGTTTAAACATTTTTAATAGGGACTAATGGATCAAAAGGAAATTATTGTATTATTTGGTATCCCTAACCCCATAATTGATACTTATTAAAACTCTTGTGTTTAAATAAAAAATAAGATGGTTTAAGCTGTTGTGAAGTACTGCTTTAAGCTTAAGTACTGAAGCTTACACTTATCTTTTGAAGGTATCCATAAAATTATACTGTGAAATAAATGATTCATAAGCTTCTCTCCTCTAATTTTACATAAAATTATCATGTTAAATGGTTTTAAATGAATACTATTATTATAATTATTTGCAAAAGTATTTACAGAGGAAAATTAGCTATACTTTAATTTAATATGTATATTTTAGTTTATTTAAGAAATCTAATTAGCTCAGTTGTTTGCATACTAAACTATGTATTCTTGAATTGAAACTTATTTTTAAGATTAGGTTTCCTCAACTGAGGTTACATATTTGATGATGGTTTTGGTTTCTTCCAACTACAATTTCTTTATGAATTTGCAAATCAATATTAATAGCGAATCAAATCAAAATATTAATAGCAATTCTGTGTGCTAGCAGTAATCTGTTGCTAACCCAATTTTGGTATTAATATTCTTATCATTTGTTTATAGTAACTATCAAAGATAATGAATTATTAAATAGGCTACAATTGAAATACAATGGTTGGCCATTTGACACAAGAACCCGCACAGTGCAATTTGAAACTTCCATTTGCTATCCTGTTTGAATATTTTGAAAACGTTGCTTATATCAATTTACTTGTGTGGTACAATGTTTACCTTATCTTGTGTTGATTCATTAATTGACTAAAGATCTAGTATATACTGGCAATGATCATCAACAGTAACTTTTGAAAGAAATATGCATGCTAAGATATTGTTCAATAACTGGAAAACGATTTACTAATCATTTTTGTTTTTATTTGAAAAAATTTGAATATTCTCGATTAAGTTCTATTACTCATAACAAAAATTTTAGTCAGTTTTAAAAAAAGTTATTTGATTCTATTTCTCATTAATAATATATTACATTTCACTCAGTAAAAAAAATGTAAATGATTTACATTTCTATAGTAATTAATAGTCTACATTTTAATAGTCTAAAAATGATTTCATTTGTTTTAATTACTAAATGTGGGTGTGGTTACGTTTAATTCTTATTCATCTAGCAAACAAGAAAGATCTGGAAACCACTTATGTTGTATCAGCTGTTGAAGTATGAACAGATTTTTTTTTTTTTTTTAATTTGGATGCTCTCAATTCAATTCTTCTAGATGTCATGAAACAAAAATTTTAGAATAATTTTTTTAAACATTTAATAATTTTTCTATTTCTTAATAAAAAGTATATTACATTTCTGTTAGTGTTAAAAATATTTACTTTAAACATATTTTATTGTAAACAACTATATTCAGTCTATTCTACAATACATAAAAGTGTTTTTTAGTAAATGAGGTTTTTATCAGTTCACCTTATTTTGAACAAAAGCTCATCCAAGAATTATTTTTCATCTGAACTAATTCTTCAAAAAGGAGTTGTTTTATTAACTTCTTATTTGTACATGTATACAAGCAGTCTCCATCCCTAATCAACCCCTATCCTGTTTCCTACCGCTGAACACAGGAGTGGCTCAGGGTTCTAGTATTTCCCCACTCCTTTTCAACTGTTACATTAATGACCTTCCCAAATCAATCCTCCACTGTTCCCACCATCTGTACGCCGATGATTCCCTGATCTATTTGTCCTTTCCTCCATCTGAGATAATAGCTGCATTCGACAAAATTCAAGGTGACCAAGATACTTGAATAAACTGGCGTTGAATGCCGCAAAAACTCAGGCCATCCTAATTGGTTCCAGCACCCTTCTTAAATCTATCAACTCACTTCCCCAATTAACCTTAAATTATCACCCTATTGCCTTCAGTCCTATACTGGTCTGAAGTATAGGATAACCTCGGGATCATTTTCGACCAATCCCTCTCATGGAAACCCCAAATTTCCCGCCGAGCAATAAGCTCTCTAAAGTTATTTCACCGTTCCAGGCATCTTCTAACACTACCCATACGTAAGCTCCTCATCACTTCTTTTATCTTTCCTCACTTTGACTATAGTTGTGTGGCATATGGTGGCCTCTCGATCAGGCTCGAGGAGAGGTTGAGGCGAATTATGAACTGTTCGCTTCGATTTGTCTTCGACGCCCCGAGGAGGTCTCATGTGTCTCGCCGGTACCCTGAGGTAAAGTGGCTTTTCCCTTCTATCCGTAGACTTTACTTCCTTGGTTCTTTCTTATATCAAACTATCAACTCACAACATCCGTCTTATATCTATAGTCTCCTACAATTCAAATACTCTATCCAATCCCAGGGCACAAGATCTCGCCCTTCTGATCTTTATATCCGGTCCCACAGAACCAAAACTTTTGAGCGTTCCTTTTTAGCCCGTTCTATCTCTCTTTGGAACTCTCTTCCTCTCGATATCTGCCATGCGTCTTCTTTAACCTCATTCAAATACAAACTTTTCCTATATCTTGTAAATTCCCAATCAGATGCTTTATAATCAATAAATAATTTATAGATATATTCAAATTGATCGATTGATGAACTACTGTAAATATTCCTCATTCATAATAATGCCATTGTTTTTTTTATTATCAGATGCTATTATTTATTCAATTATTTTTCCAAAAGCTTATTTCTTTTTATTGTAAATATGTCTGCTCTTTTATTTTAATTTTGTATCACATTTTCTGATTCTCTACCAAAACATACCTGTTTAGTTATTTACTTTCAGGATATTATGTAATTATTGTTTTATTTTGATGTAGCCCTTTGGCCAGATATATATTCATTTATTTTGTTCATCTTTCTTATTCTAAAGGGACCTGGTCCCAGAATAAAATTATTTTTCTATTCTATTCTATTCTATACATGTACTTCAGAATCTTGTAATAGGTCTTATTAAATGGTTATTTATAGGGAAAAAAAATCTTGCATTTCAATGGTGTCTGTTTTAAATATAATCAGTTTACTTAATATTTATGCTGTTATTGTGCACAGAACGAGACTTTATACCATTCTTGTTCAATATATTATTAATTGATTAAATTTTAATGTGCATAATTACCCATGTTAATCATTAGCCTGCTATCAAGTACATTGATAATTGATATTGCACTGATGCCTCCATTAAATGTATTATTATATCTGATTATTATCAGTCAATATACATAATTATATTATATACCCATATTTAATTAGTTATGATCATACTGATGAGCATCATTTGTACATTTGGTGATCTTTTTTTTCATGTTATCTCTAGTATAACTAGGCTTGGATATAATATTGGGTGTTGTTTCTCTATAACATTTCTTTAATTTTATTATTTCTATTCTATCTGGTAAATATAGCTTCACCACTGTTTATCTATATCTACTCCTTAATGTAATAACTTTTTTAATGAATTTATGAAGCATTATGAGGAACTATCTTATTATAGTAAGAAGTTTCTATTTCAACCCTGAAATGAGTGGCTATATCTGGAGAAGTTAGTTATAACAATAACTTTGGGTAGAATTTTCTTTTTGATTGTGTTGCTCACAAGTTCTCTTGAGCTTTTGTTATATTTTAGGGAGATAATATAAAATGATAAATGAGGGAATTAAAAAATAATAGATAAAATACATTTTGTTTCAATATTATTTTCTATTGGCATAATAAGATAAAACTCTATTTTTTTTCTTTATTATCTTCTTAGTTTATTTATTTTTATTATGGAAATATATATAAATTTGAGGATTTCTTTAACTGCACTTGATGCATTAGAGGGATGAGGATGGGAATATGCTGGAATCTATTGGTTGATAAGAATAGGACTTGCTTTTTATTTTGTATTATTTATTTTATTACTTATTTATGTATTATTTTTCAAGGGATAAATTAGCGTTTTAGATAGTGATATTTAACTCTATTAATATTTAATTTTATCCATTGTACATTTTTATTTAGTATATTTTATTGGTTATTTATATGTTTCTCATAAATCATTCTTTATTTATTTATTTGTTTGTTTCAGGAATCAGGTAAGCTGAAGCTTTTTTTCTAATCTCTCAGGTATTTATCCCTTCTTTTCTAATCTTTATCTATTATTGAATCAAAAAAGGAAGTATAAATAATGAAGGTGCCATATTAATATTTCATTAGTCCACCTTCTATTCATGTGAGGAAGATGCTTTAAAAAAAAACTGTTTTTAATTAACAATGGGATAGGTGGCGCTATGGAAGATACCTTTATCTAGACTAAACATCTAAGATATTGAGGGAGTTTTACCAATCAGCTCTTTAGTATTCCCGTCTTACAGAATCAGGAATCCACCATTATCTATCATTGTTACGTCTCTGATCAGTATAGTATGTATATTTATATGTATATTTTACATTTTTTTTTTTTTTTTGCGGAATTCCTGAGTCCCAAGTTTTAATCCGGGTCTGGCAGATAAATTATTTAATCTATTAACAGTCACGGTTGGATCCTATGGGATCTTGAGATACTCTTGGGGCTCACCCAGTCTTCATAAAATGGGTTCCATTGATTGGAGAAAAAAACTCGCATCGGTTCGAGCATGATCTCGTACAAATGACCTTCAAGGGTTTTAGTGGTACAAGTTCATCCTTGTTATCTTTTTTTGTAACCGGAAAAGATAATGCCTTATTTAAATTTTCATTTAAGTGTTTTAGTTCAAATTAATAATTTTAAATGAAAATGTCGACCTTATTGTTGAGCATTCCTTCATTTTATGACGTAACTTTTGAACTCACGTTTCTACCATTTTCTTTTTGAAGTTAATGATTCGAACAACGGACAAAACTATGTAATAGTATCTTCTTCTATGAAAAAAATGAGCCAATTCTTATGAATATAAAATGGTATTAGTATTTAAATAAGAAAATTTGAATTCAAGGCTCAGACAAGGAATGAGTTGTTCATTTCTTCAAAAATTAGTTTCCGCATTCAAAGAATGGATGAATGCGGGATTTATGTTTAATTTTTTTTTTTACAAAAAAACTTGTCCTTTATTCAAATATATATGTTCCTGAAAAATGTTCATATAAATTACTTACTAATACTGGATACCTAATTTTTTCAAGCTTTATAAGTGCTCATTTATAATTAGTTATTTAAAAGAAAACATTAATATATTCTGATTGAGAAATAAAATATTTAAAAACGTCCAACCTTCACATAATATAATTTAAAATGTCCTACTTCTGTACAAACTCCAATTAAAGTTCCGTCATTTAAACTGTTCTGATAATTAAAATAAATCGCTTCCTCGCTGACTTAGGCATACTTAAAGCCTTAAGAATAAAAATCATCATTGACATTTCATGAGTTTTACCACTCTGGACTGCTCCTCACGAACCAGTCAGTGTGTTGTTATCGTCTACCATTCTTTGCTAACTACCGCAAATATTGATCGACCCAGATGAGAATCGTACCCAAATCGTTCAACCATGGTCAATGACCAGTTGCGGCAAAATGTTGAGATGTTCCAGAAAATAAAACTATCAAACCGGATTTCGGAAGTGCCATAAAATTCAGGACGATAGTTGATCGGCCAAAACCTTTTTCTTTCCCTCCTACGAATGGGAGAAAAAAATCTTGGAAGAAGTGTGGGTTGCTGAACAGCCTTTGAAAGTAGAACTCTTGTCTAAGCCTGTTTTCTGGATTTTTTTCTACTTTAGGCTTGCTTTTCTTTTTTTAAGGCCTTTAAGATACATAAAACAATAAAATTCAACGCATTAAAGTTAAATCTTTGCAAATATTAAAATACTTTTTTACCACTTTGCTTGGTTGTTTATATTTAATTTGTATTAAATAAAGGAGTCACCTGTAATGTTATGGTTGAAATAACAACCTTTTATGCCCCAAAGCCAGGCAAGTTGCCTATAGATTTTTTTAAAGCGTTTAAAAAATCCTTAGTTAAGTCATCGTTTCAAGTGAACGTAAAATGGCTTTCCCGAACCTGTTCGGTCTCAGGTTCTCGTTAAAGATCCCTGTTCTAGTTATACCTGGATAAGCAAAATTTAGGAATCTTAAATTTTACCAGGCTGAAAATTTACACGTTTTTGACAAGTTTTCAGCTAATTAGAACAAAATATTTTAATGGAAAAATAATTTGATCCTCTGAAGAGGAAATTTTAAGAAAATTGCAGTTTTTTATGACAGAAACATGTCAAACTAAAATTTATATTTTACATTAAGAGATTATGGAGAATTACGTTATATATTGTTTTTAATAGGAATTTCCGATAGTAATAACTTTAAAGCGTCCTAATATTTATGAATAATGAAACAAATTACTTCGATTTTCGAACTGCCTTCTCGGAAAGATAGGAGGGAAGCTCTACTTTGCCATTCCTTCTAAATAAATTTTTAAAAGTATTTTCTCAAAAATTTAATTTCCCTGGACTATTATTTAGTATTATTATAATAAAATTTTGAGCGTGGTCGAGGAGAAATCACCTCCTTACTCAATCGTTTACCAAGAAACACTATAGTCTCTACCATGTACTGAAACCCATACCATTCATTGGTTGTAGTGATACAGGTAACATTACAGTTATTTTCGTGCCGCAACTTTGATAAATCTTGCCATCATTGTTTTATTAGTTTAACTTCACTTATGCACAATAAAATTAATTTTTTTTTTTATACGTGGTGATTTTTTAGCGTTCTTTTAGAAGAAGTGACTTTCTACTATGCGAACATCGTTCGTCAACACTAATTCGGATAATCGACGCTCTACCTCAAATAGAAGAAGTTATTTTGCAATCAATAGACTGTTATCAGTATGCTATGACACTAGGCCTCTTTATCAGGCCAAGGTTTTTCTATTTCATTTTTTTATTTTAAATATTTCTTTTGCATGATAAGTCACATGCTTCTAATAGATAAGTCATGTTTTAGAAAAAGTCCTTTCCTCGTTTTTAGTTAAACTCTTAAACTTCTGAGATCAGCATTTTCTATTTTATTTTCTTCTAAACAAATAGGTAATGTCACGTGATAAAAATATCAATTTGCTTTATATGTGGACACAATATTTGAAAAAAATTTTATTAAATCTTTTTACTTTACAATTCTCTTTGTAAGCTGTTATCAATCAAAAAATAATAATTAAGAAACTTAGATTAGTGTTATTTTACATGAAATAATTAAAACTTGACCGGCAACTTTGGTTCTAAACTTTTTTTCTATCCAATGCCACCACATATTAGTTTATAAGTGTATTGTATCAATAATTGTATATTAGTATGTTGTATTATAATTGTAAAAGAAGAGGCTCGGCAATGTAACGTTAGCACATGTATTATAAGATATGCTCACTATTCTAACCAATTAAAAAACAAAAAACTGTACACTACAACCCTTCAAGGGTCTGGGGTTCAGTACAAGGTACAGAGAGAACTGTTATTGACATTACGGTTATGCATGTGTTTTTTATAGATCACGCTCAACTGTCTGATTTGTACCCATTAAAGAGCACCCATAACATAGAGGATGGTTGAGTTCCAGAACTAACCACAAGGTCTATCTATTGTTGGAAAATATAAATAAGTTTTACATATTTTTATTACATTCATTTAAAATTGCATCTCCCGACCATTTCCAACGTTGCTCAAGATGCATACGTTCAACCATTTCCTCATCAATATCACTTTCCTTTCCTAACGTTAAGGCTATCAGTAAAAACTGTATGTATTTATATACGTATAAAACAGTATAAGGAAATAGAAACATTACATTGGCTCCGGGAATCGCGGTGTTGGCGCTAACAATAAATCTTTAAAAATAAACTCAACAGTGTGTGAAATGAGTTTATACACAAAATTTATTGAATGCATTGATATATGCAAAAAACTTCAGGCGTTTGATGACGGGATTTTACAGTGAATTTATGGACCTATTAGTGAAGGGAAAGCGTGGAGAAGACGTACCAATGCGGAGCTAGCAAGTACGAGTATGTTCCAGGTCCCGAACGAGGCCAAAGTAATAAAGCTTGGTGAGCTGCGCTGGGCTTGCGTTGTGATCAGAATGGCAAGTATTGAAGGGCCCAGAAGAGTAATAAATGAACGTTTAGGGCACAAGAAGAGTATGGCGACCCAAGCTACGATGGCTGAATGGAGTCAGGGAGGGCTTCAGGAGTTTATTAAATGTCCGTAACTGGAAGGCCGCTGCACTGGGCAGGGAGGACTGGCGGGAGTGTATCGAGGAGGCCAAGGCTCATTGGTGGGCTATAGAGCCATGCAAGAAGAAGAAGATATATATGAATGTATTTGGCATTTATTTTTTGAGCTATTATTTTATAACTGCTAGATAAAAGCCATTGTCGTTGATGAACGTGAAACCTGGTACTATTGATACTGAAGTACAAACACAGCCACAAATATTTGATTTTATATAAACGCAAATAATTTTAAAAACTTCAAGTTGTTTCGTAAAATTGAAATAATAGAAGTGCTGCGTGTTTACATCAATTTGATGAAATTTTTGAACACTTACTACCTTGTTTAAAAGTACCTACTACTAAACACCTAATATTATGGCTGTACTTTACAAATATATTTCACTTCTACGGATTTTCGTGGCATTAAAACCGTTTGACTTTTTTATATATATAAAAAAGTAAAAGAACCTTTTAACATAAAAACTTTGGTATATGGAAAGCGTTTGATCTTGAATCAGGAGACAGAATGAGGAAGAAACTTCGCTCTTTTTAGGTCCGTTGCCAAAGAACGAATCGGTGAGGATGACACAGCTCTAGGAATGTAGAGCCTTGACCAACCCTCCAAGCTTATCATTGTATTTAGGCCGTTATATTGCTTAGGCTTTTATTATACCAATATTCCATAAATCAGGTTTCTAATTACAAAATATAAATAGAGTTGAGTATCAATTATTTCATTATGCCTACCGAAGTGGTGGCAT
The DNA here is from genome assembly GCA_964056705.1 of Troilus luridus. Classification (NCBI taxonomy): domain Eukaryota; kingdom Metazoa; phylum Arthropoda; class Insecta; order Hemiptera; family Pentatomidae; genus Troilus; species Troilus luridus. The sequence goes on from OZ057414.1 coordinate 27,485,534, forward strand.
ATACATTATTTCATTAAGCCCGAGCCAGACTTTTAAATAAGAAAATTTTTAAAAATATATATTAAGGCGAATGATTTTTTATTTTATCGCACCCTACAATATTTTATAGAAGGAATATCTCTTAGCATTTAAAAAAAAAATACTAAAAACTAACATTAAATAAAATTTATTTAAATATAAATTAAAACATACCATCTTATTTGGCGCATTTACATTCCATGCACATTTAATTTGCTTATATTAAATTTTACAATACAATTGAATATCCTCCAAAGACTATAGATACAGAGTCAATATTTCATTCCTGAAATTTTCATTCAATATTCCTGAAATTTATTCCTTTCATTCCTATATATATATATCCATAATAATTATTAAACAAATAAATAAACCATGGGGCTAAAAAACAACAACATAAAAACTGAAGTTTAAACGGTTAGGCAATGCTAATGCTCCAGAATTGAAACATTCCTATATTTTGGTTTCTTCTTTTATTATCTAAATTTGTATTTTTCTTATTTGAAATTATTTTAATACACATTAACAATAACGTGCATTACTTGTTTTTTTATTTATATTATTATTATTTTAATGAAAGTGTATATTTATCGTTGTCAATTGGACGTGAAGACTTGAAAGTTATACTTGTATAAATAAAAAATAATTAGTTTCAGAACGATATAATTAATTTTACTTTTTTAATGAATGAATAAAGCTATTGTTATATAAATTGAATAATGACTGACAAGTTAATACATTTATATCTCGTTAATCTTTAAATTTATAAAAATTCGTGGGTGTGTGTCTAGTTTTTGTTTTTTCTCCTTTTCAGTAAACATTACAGAAGAGTCGTTTATATTTTTATACAATATCGTCAATGTCGGTACGCATACCACATACAAAAACCATATTGTATGTATACAATGTAATAGTTTAATAATGTAATGTAAAATGTAATAGTTTAAATGACAGATGTATATGTAAAGATATATATATATATATATATATATATATATATATATATATATATATATATATATACATATATATTCGATATTTTTTATTCTTATGATGGTGATAATTACCCGGGTTCGAATCCCGGCCTGGAAAAATCTGTTCTCTTCAAAATAAAAATACCTAAAAAAGATATATGTATATATATATGTGTCTGTGTATGTTTAGAAATATATAGCGTATTCTCACTTTATTTCTGCACCTCCTGTAGCCTAGCTCAGAACAAGCGTGGAGGTAAATTTAAGTCTAAATTTCGTCATTTTTGTTTCGCGCATAAAATACAGTTTAATTTTCCAGGTACCAGATATAAAGGAGATATAATAAGGACTTTCATCAGTACTTTAGTTCTATCTCTTTGATCTATGAGTGATTGAAGTGTTTTCCCATTTCAAATATTTTGATACGATAACACACAACACGGAAAAACCATCGCATAGCGTTATTTATAGTCTGATTAGAATTTCTTGTTCTGTTTGTTTCCGGGGATATTGGCTTATTTCCACGATATCTGAATAGGATAAAAATTGATGGATTGTCTTTCATAAGTTAATTTTTTTTTAAATTTGATTCGGCATCTACTTTAGGTTGTCAGGAATTGTTCATATCAAAACTTTGATATGGAACGTACGATTATTACTACATTAGACATTTTACGTTTTGAAATATAATATTTAAATATATTGGTTATAATAGTAATAGAAAGCTTTCAGCTAGTATAATATTTTTAAAGTCTATCGCAATAGTAAATAAATTTGTCAATTTTAAATCGCCCGGGAGAACGGATTAGCTCTGTGTGTGTAGAGCGACTCGTTACTGAGCTGTAGATCCCGAGTGCAGAACCAACTGTGGCACATCGAACATTGTTTGTCTTACAACGATACTTTACCCTATTATAGCTAATTCAACGGTGCTGGGGTGGGAATAGGAGTCCTAAATATTTCCTGTTCCTAGCATAAATTAGGGGACAGCCATTTTACACCCCCCTCCGAAGGACGGCATGACTAAAAATAAATTAATCCTTAAAAAAATCCTAACGGCACCTGTCATGCTGCCTACCCGCGTCGTTGGGCTTAGAAGGTTGTTATGCTAAACTGTACATACAGGTGATCCCCACATCGCCTCTGTGGGATCCATAAAATGGGTACCCTAATATATTATAATAATACATGTAATAGGAACGCCTTCCTTTATTACATAAGGTTGTAAGCCTATATGATGCATCCTGATTCAGTGTATATTCTATTTCATTTTATTTATAAATTGAGTATCATTTTATTTTTTATTTCCTGTAAACTAAAGAATATGAATATATCACCAGTGGATATGTGGTTAAAAGTAATTTTCTCCAAATTGAGTTTCTTGAACTTGAAACGGGAGCTGAATCGTGTTATTTTTATAGTGAATAAGGGGCTAAGTTCATAGGCTTGAAATGAAGTTATTGTTTATATTAATACTCAATTTCAAGCCCAAAAGTACGAGACGCTTCCGATTCCCTGAATACAGTAAACTCTCTGCAGAAAATTCGACTTAACCACTTAAGCAGATAATTATCTAAGTATATAAATAAAGACGAGTTAGTCAAGGTTTTGCATGTTTCCTTATAGCTGTAGTTGGTAAGACGACGAAGACATTAACAAAAGCATTAAATTTGTCACAAGAATTGGAAACGAATTATCAGAAAGAGAGAGGTATATATGGAGCTAGATGGTTTTGGATGTCTAAAGCCAATTCCATTGAAGAGAACCGAGAAGTCACAAATTAACCAGCTGTGTCAAAATAATAACATAACGGATGGATGGATCATTCCTAGGCTGAAATCATTTCCGTTTTGCATCGTAATATTAACAATCCACCTTCTTGGTAGCCCTGGCTCTGGATTAATAGACACATCTGCGACCAGCCGACAACTTGTGCAGCCGGTGTTTTGGCGGCAAGCCCTCTGGGGTTTCCCGCCAGACCGCCCTTTTATTAAGGAGGTTGTAAAGCTCTTCGGCGGCATCCCTTTGATAATCAGCAGCTTGTTAGCCAAGGATTACCTTTAGCCAGCAGGTTTTCCTTTAGGGGTGGTCTGCAGATTATCTTGTTGTGTAGGTACAGTAAAAAAAAAAATTAAATGGCTTTAAATCAAATTCCCCTCCCCTAGGAAGCAATAAATAAAAAAATAAATAAAAAGAAACGTTCAAAAATAAAACCGACGTTGTGATTTCGATACACAAAACATTCAACAACTTATGTTATGCACATGTGAGGTAAAGAAGGGAAGAAACGCCTAATCTATTTGCATTGCTACCTAACAATAAACTACATCGTACAATTTACAATTTTAGCATTAAACTAAACACAAGCTGGAGTTTTAGATGACATTATTTAAGATACAAAGAATACATACACCCGCTTGAAAATTGTCAGAACCCGAAGGAAAGGAATCATACCTATTTCTCTAATTTGATGAAACGTTTTTGTACAATAATGACGTAATACAAGTTTTATTTACAGTTATAGCAATTGTAATGATTTGGATATAGGTTAAATCAGGTTTATAGATGATTTTATTTGTGTACTCTATTAAAGTAACATCCGTTATTACTTATCAGGGTTGCATATAAGTATTTTCCTAAGCGAAACCCTTCCGGGAGTTTAATACGCATCATCATCATCATCATAATATTTTATTCTCGCATGAATAAGATGTGTCCTTATTGTTTTATAACGCACTCGGTCTCTTCAGTTCTTCCCTTCCACCTTCCTCATTTCGGCAGCCTGAAGCCTTGATTTGTGCTTGATTGAGTCCATGATTCTGAGGAGTAAGTCAAGATTGGTAAAAAAGTAATCTTGTAGATAGCCATCTTTTCTTGAACCGTCGCGAGGTGGGAAAAGAGGCAAAGATGGCTGTTTACAAGATTACTTTTATACCAATCTTGACTTACTCCTCAGAACCATGGACTCAACCAAGCACAAATCAATTCTTCAGGCAGGCGAAATGAGGTTTCTTAGGAAGGAGGAAGGGAAGACCAGAAGAGACTGGGTGAGTAATAAAACAATAAGGACACATCTCGAGATTCAAGTTGAACATCTTGCGTCCTGGCCCAATACGCTGTTATTTTGCTGTTCATATCGGCACACTCGTGGAGCTGCCATACTGAGGTACGTTACTTGTTCTGTTATCTCGCAGTTGATTCTAATAATTCTCATGGCTCTGCTTGGCTTCTTTCCAATCCTCACTACCTTTGTTTTCCCTAGGTTGATACTCATGTTGATATACTTCAACTCTTCTTGGAGTACTCTAATATTGTGCGGAAGATCTTTATCATGGTCTGCTAACTCAATCAGATCGTCGGCGAGCGTCAGATCTTTGTTTCGCAACATGCATTAAAAATTACAAATGAAATAGGCCAGTCCATTTTTACAATTGTTATTTATTGCTTAGTATAGAGTTATACTATTATTTATTACTTACTGTAGAGTTGTTATGTGAAGGAAAACGATCCCTCCTGTTTATATGTTTGAATTGAAAGTTGAATCGTTAAAATCTATAAATTATCTAAGAAATAAAACACTGAGGTATAAATACAATCAATTAATTAGTAATAGGATGTTGATAGTTGGGGGTGCAGTCAAGAAAACACGCAAAAATAGGTGAAACTATTTTATTTTAAGTGCCGACGTTTCGACCTACTATGTAGGTCATCTTCAGGGCTATGAGAAAACAGACAAAAAACAGAATAGACTGTAAAAATACATAAAATAGAGGTACAGAAAAATTAGACAAAATGTAGAGATATAAAAAAGAATGATATATAATGAAAGGATATATGAAGGTATATGAATATATATATACATAATATATATATAATAATGTATATAGGTATATGAATAAAGATGATTACATGGTAGATGGATAGAAAGGTGATAATGCAAAACAAAATACAAAGAGAGCAATGAAGTTAAACAGAAAAAAAATAAAATGAAAAAGATAAGAATATAATGAGTATGGACAATTTAGTATAATAAAGATAGAAATGTATTGCAAAGAAAACAATAGTATGAAAATAGACTCATGGGGAGTATCATAAGTGCAATGAGAGAACATGAATTAAAAATATGATACCTAATAATACATTGAGAAGAATATATTATAGAACGTAAAGAAAAGGAATCTAATGTATGACAGGCCGAGAAGTGAAATATAAATAAAATTTTAAAAATATAAGTATCAGAAGTTATGTAAAGGTATAAATGTTATATAAAGGTATACACTATACATTATATAACAGATGTTGTATCCAGGTATACAGATATTATAAGGAGGTATACATTAGGTATGAAGTTATATAAATAAAGATGAAAGAATACAAGGAACAATACATGAGAGATATAAGATATCAGTAAGTGAATAGAGATATATTATAAAAAATAATGATGTTCTGTGAACGTGAACTCTTTAATTAAAACTATTTAATTAAAACTATGATGGATGCTAAAAGTGATGATGGGAGAAATAGGTGTGAAGGAAGGAGATGGAGAAAGATGAAGAGAAGATATAAATAATATGAGACTGTACGAACCCGATAGGAGTGGCTGCTCGGACAGAGAATAACTGACGCGGATAAAACCGTTAAACGACGGAAGCGCTGGCCGCGATCTCTGTCGGTCAAAGGTCAAAGTAGCGAAAAAATTCAAAAAAATAAAAATAAAAAAGTAGGGAAAGGGCAATATGGGGAAATATGGGGACGCGTAAAAAATGTGAAAAATAAATAAAAAATAAAGTTAAAGAAAAAAAGGGGAGTAAAGAAATAAAATACTAGAAAAGAAAAAATAGACAGAAACGGACCGTAAACGGAGAGAAATAAAATATGATTTGAAAATTAAGGAGTTTTTAGTCAATTAAAATTTTGGGAATAAATTGAGGATAGGTGATGTGAATCGGACTTAAGGTTGACGGTGGAGGAATCTAAATTGATGTGGATGGTTTCCGAGAGAATGCGTTTTTCATAGTTGGGAAAGGAAGATAGGATAGACGTATTATTGAAGTTGAAAATGTGGTTTAAAGATAGGGCATGGTCAGAGAGTTTGGAAGCGGTTGGGTTATTGGATGAAATGGAATATTTATGTTGGGAAATACGATCTTTAAGTAAGTTTTTAGTTTCGCCGATGTAGGAAGAATTGCAATTGGGAGTGGAGCAAGGGATACGGTAGACAACTTGTGAGCGTTGTATAACGGGAATGGGATCTTTAAACCTCTGTTGTGAATCAGGCTACCTTACCTTCCATGGCCAGTTCTTTAACCTAATTTCTGGACTTGCCATGGGAAATCCCCTCGCTCCTGACCTCTCCAATATTGTCTTAAACGATCTTCTGGATTCCATTCTACCCCAATTCCTTAACGATGTTATCTTCATTAAGAAATATGTGGACGATCTCCTCCTTATCCTAAATCCCACTATTATTCCTGAATTATTATCATCTTTTAACTCATACCATCCCCGCCTCCATTTCACAGTGGAACTTGAATCCAATAAATCATTACCATTCCTTGACCTCCGTATCATTAGAAATCCTGACCACACCTTATCCACAGATTGGTATACCAAACCCACCTATTCTGGCAGACTCCTCAATTATTACTCCCAACATCCGCACCACCAAAAAATAAACGTCGCCAAAAATATTATCCGCCGTGGCCTATCCCTCTCTGACCCTTGCTTCCATAAAACTAACATCCACCGCATCCAAAATATACTTTTAAAAAACAATTTTCCTCTCCATATTATTAATAAACTCATCCAAGACTATAAAAAACCCCCCAACCCCACCTTGTCTCCACACCCTCCCTCTAACCCAGTATACAGATCCTTGCCATATATACCCTCCCTCTCAAATAATATTCAAAAATCCCTACGTTCCTCTATCCCCAACTTACGTTTAGCATTCAAATCCCATAACAAACTTTCCAAAATCTATACCCGTGTTAAAGATCCCATTCCCGTTATACAACGCTCACAAGTTGTCTACCGTATCCCTTGCTCCACTCCCAATTGCAACTCTTCCTACATCGGCGAAACTAAAAACTTACTTAAAGATCGTATTTTCCAACATAAATATTCCATTTCATCCAATAACCCAACCGCTTCCAAACTCTCTGACCATGCCCTATCTTTAAACCACATTTTCAACTTCAATAATACGTCTATCCTATCTTCCTTTCCCAACTATGAAAAACGCATTCTCTCGGAAACCATCCACATCAATTTAGATTCCTCCACCGTCAACCTTAAGTCCGATTCACATCACCTATCCTCAATTTATTCCCAAAATTTTAATTGACTAAAAACTCCTTAATTTTCAAATCATATTTTATTTCTCTCCGTTTACGGTCCGTTTCTGTCTATTTTTTCTTTTCTAGTATTTTATTTCTTTACTCCCCTTTTTTTCTTTAACTTTATTTTTTATTTATTTTTCACATTTTTTACGCGTCCCCATATTTCCCCATATTGCCCTTTCCCTACTTTTTTATTTTTATTTTTTTGAATTTTTTCGCTACTTTGACCTTTGACCGACAGAGATCGCGGCCAGCGCTTCCGTCGTTTAACGGTTTTATCCGCGTCAGTTATTCTCTGTCCGAGCAGCCACTCCTATCGGGTTCGTACAGTCTCATATTATTTATATCTTCTCTTCATCTTTCTCCATCTCCTTCCTTCACACCTATTTCTCCCATCATCACTTTTAGCATCCATCATAGTTTTAATTAAATAGTTTTAATTAAAGAGTTCACGTTCACAGAACATCATTATTTTTTATAATATATCTCTATTCACTTACTGATATCTTATATCTCTCATGTATTGTTCCTTGTATTCTTTCATCTTTATTTATATAACTTCATACCTAATGTATACCTCCTTATAATATCTGTATACCTGGATACAACATCTGTTATATAATGTATAGTGTATACCTTTATATAACATTTATACCTTTACATAACTTCTGATACTTATATTTTTAAAATTTTATTTATATTTCACTTCTCGGCCTGTCATACATTAGATTCCTTTTCTTTACGTTCTATAATATATTCTTCTCGATGTATTATTAGGTATCATATTTTTAATTCATGTTCTCTCATTGCACTTATGATACTCCCCATGAGTCTATTTTCATACTATTGTTTTCTTTGCAATACATTTCTATCTTTATTATACTAAATTGTCCATACTCATTATATTCTTATCTTTTTCATTTTATTTTTTTTCTGTTTAACTTCATTGCTCTCTTTGTATTTTGTTTTGCATTATCACCTTTCTATCCATCTACCATGTAATCATCTTTATTCATATACCTATATACATTATTATATATATATATTATGTATATATATATATTCATATACCTTCATATATCCTTTCATTATATATCATTCTTTTTTATATCTCTACATTTTGTCTAATTTTTCTGTACCTCTATTTTATGTATTTTTACAGTCTATTCTGTTTTTTGTCTGTTTTCTCATAGCCCTGAAGATGACCTACATAGTAGGTCGAAACGTCGGCACTTAAAATAAAATAGTTTCACCTATTTTTGCGTGTTTTCTTGACTGCACCCCCAACTATCAACATCCTATTATAGTACCCACAGTCAACTATTTCTTTCTCACAATTAATTAGTAGTTTTCTTTTTTTATAAAATGGCTATCTATAGTTATGAAAAATTACTTGTTGATTATAATGGCGAGATTATATTACACTGTAAATTATAATTATAAAATCATCTTAATCGGGGGTAGTAGAAATCAATAAAAACCAATCATTAAATCATTTATTTCCAAACACTTCTATCTTTACACCCCAGCGCATGTTTGTTTGGCCTAGTTGCAAACATTTAGAAATTAAGTATCGAACTATTATTTTAGTTTTGGCTCGATTTCAAAACTTTTTGAAAGCAGCTTTAAACACTATAGTGCATTCCCTAATACACTATTTATATTTAGGTTTGAAAGGGGCATCATAAAAATTATTTCTAACATTTTAGAATAGTTTTTATATATGCGGGAATATCTGTCTTATAGCATGTGTATACATAGTTTGTTAGTATTTAGAGACACTGTTTTAAATTTTGATATTACCTTCAAGGCATTCTACTCCGCACCATATATTTAAATACTCCTTATCTCTGGAAATTATCTGTCGTATATTTGAACCTAAAAGAAAAAAAACGGAATTCCCTTCCTCTTACCGCCCTATCTCACTTTCACCATTCATGGGTAAAATCCTGGATATGTTGATCCTAAAAAATTTGTACCCCATCCTGGATGGAAACTATATTATACCAGATCACTAGTTTAGATTCCGAACACCCCACTCCACTATGCAGCAATGTCATCGTGTGGTGGATGTTGTTTCCTCAGCATTGGAAAGCAGTTTATACTGTTAGGCTGTCTTTCTTGACATAGAACAGGCTTTTGATCGAGTCTGGCTCCCGGGGTTGCTTAAACTTCATAGATTCCTATCCCATTCATACTTTCTCATTATACAATCCTATCTCACTAACAGCTTTGGGGCTCTACTAAACCATCCAATTCATCTCGTATCCAATCCTTACAATCCAAAATCCTTAATGCTCCTTATTATGTCACAAACAAACTCATCCATCATGATCTTAATATCCCATATGTTACTGATTTGGCCCAAACTAGATACCTATCCTTCCATAACAAGCTCCATACGCACTTGAATCCGCTAGTCTCTCAGCTTGCTTCCCATACTATTCCTGATAACCCTCCGAGGCGTCTGAAAAGAAGATTGCCTCGTGATCATCTACTATAGAACTTTATTGGAGTGCTATCGATGGGTAGTTTCTCCACATGTGTTTTCATGTCATATTCTACATTTTTGCACATTTACTTGATATAATACCATTATAGTTGTAAATATCATTGAATTAAATAAAAAAAAAAAAAAATATCTTACTAACAAGTCATCAATGTAACCCACAATAATGTCTATTCATCCCAATTTTCTGTTGGTGTTCAGGTAGTGACCTCGGCCCGATTCTCTATACAGCTGACACCCCAACCCATCCTAATACTATCCTAATACCACGTATGGTGATGATACCTGTCTATTATCAGTCAACACTAATCCTGAATAATTGTGCCGGAACTGGAGGATTATGATGAATTCCCACAAATCCCGTCACATCACCCTTTGCAGTAAATCAATGACATCCTATCCTCCTGTATCGTTTAATAGAATCCTACTGATTCGTGTAGAAATCCGGTACATTGGACTACGAGTACGGTACTCGTACATCTTAATAAACGTTTAACTTGGAATCCTCATACAAGACTGAATCGACAACCAACGACTTGTTATTGGGTCAGTCAGAACTGATAGGAAAAAATCTTATGTATAATGGACATGCATCTATCACGTTGGGATTGCTTACAAATAATTCTCCACGTATCTCAAATATAACTAATAGAATTCACAGATTTACCAATCCAAAGGATTGAAAATATTATCTATGAAAAATAATAATTAAAGATCTCAATCAACCCAAGAATTTTGCAAAGAAAAGAGGAGATGAGTGGAATTGCGCTCCCCTTTACGATGAGAGGCGAAAAATGGAAAAGTGAAAGAAGAACAGGAAAATAGAAATGTATAGAATATAATAGAAAAGTAACTTTGTTATTATGACTAAGTCCCTTTAAAATAACAAATATGTACTCACGGTTTCAGGCTACTTCAACATTTACTAGACAAACGCTCTAAGCTCTAACGCTCTAAGCTCCTAATTAATTACAAAACACTTATAGTAGAGCTTTGTGGCTTCACCAAGACATCGAATTCCTCTTGCATCAAATCCTTACAATCCAAAATCCTTCGTAAAATCCCCATAACTCCTTACTTTCTTGTGAACAAAGTTATACCGAACCCGATATCAATCTTTTCATGACAAACTTTATTTCCACTCAAACCTACCAGTTTTAAACCCTGAACGTCTTAAAATCTGGTAGACTGCGTCCGAATTTAGTAAAAAATTCCAATCGGCAATAATAATTAAAAGATACCTGGGTCGCTTTTTGTTTTTAATATTTTTAATATGTTACATCCACGACGAACTTTTTAGTTTTCGGAAAATTCTACATTCGATAAACAAGTAATATTATTAAAGGGATTATTTTCTTAAATTTCAAACTTCAGAAACTTGAATGTTAAGCAATCGTCCGATTTGTTTATATTTTCCGAACACAATCAGTTACTCAAAGATTTAAGATTTTGTATTCATTTATAAATAAGTAAATAGTGCTCTCGTTAGGAATTTTACAGTATAGCTAATATAATAAAAAATATACCAATAGTTTTCTATTTCTTTCCAATGTTGAAATGAGTCTCAAGGCCAAGAAAATACATAAATTAGGAACAAGACGAGGCCTGCTTTTAACCGAACGCCTAGCTCTTGTCAGTCCAGAGCCAGCCCTGCCAACTCAACTCTTATTTATTTAATGTTTGTTTTCGTTTTTTTTCTTTTATATTTTTAGCGCTTTCTCAATCGAACTCAAACATAATTCGTATTCGAGATTAATTGATACGTCGATAAGTAGGTATTGTACTGACGGAATGCTTTTAACATGAAAATTGATGACATTAACAATATACGTTCATAGTCTACAAAATTCAGGATTTGATGTAGACATGAGGTAGAAAAACAGCAACTTATGTAGGATAAATAAATGTATAATAAATAGGATAAATAATAAACCGAATGGTTATTTCGTAAAGATCTATTGAACAATAATCTTCAGTTAGTAGATATCACTTATAAGATGTACAATAAACTATACCTTTCCTAAGAATTCTGTGGAATTTCTTCTATGAATATTTTTGATATCTTCTTCTTATGGTGCCTCGTTCATTTTCTGAAAGTTGTTAACAATTCTAGCATACTAGTTCTGATCTTGCGCTACTTCGAGAGGACCGTTATCATCGAGGAATGTCTGATATACACTTTTTCTGTCTGATATACATTATAGTTAATGATAGAATGAATCACTAGTTGCTACACCTTCGATATGTGTGATATGCTCTTTCTGATTATAGTAAGTGAAAGTTTTCTTTGTGATCCTTTATTTATTGCAAGTTAGACTTTTAAGAAGTACAAAAATTTTGATGAACTTTAGCTTACTGTTTAAGGTGGGAAAATACCATCCCTTTTTATGGGATATGGAACATTCTCTCTCTGGTGATAGTGGACTGTATATTAGATTGAATATAATGATAAGAATATAATGATATCGATAGCATTAATAGATCTCAATTCTACAAAGCTCTTGAAGAATTTGGCATTCCCCGAAAGCTTATCTGCCTCGTTGAGATGACCATGCATGGTCCGAGGAATGTAATCAGAATACAAGGAGAGTGCACAAGCGACTTTCAGGCCGATAAGGGATTGCGACAGGGTGATGGGTTGGCATGTCTGATTTTCATTTTAGGACTTGAAAAAGCAGTAAGGGTCTCGAAAGTACAGACAACGAGAACTTTGCGACGAATATACGGCCCCGTAAAAGAAGGAGAAGCTTGGAGGAGAGGATGGAACCGGGAGTTATACGTCCTCTATAATGACTTGAACGTCGTCGACTTCATAAAACTGGGAAGATTAAGTTAAGGCCATGTGATTCGGATGGAGGAAGGTGAAATTCCTAAAAGAGTCCTTGAGGTTACGACGGACCGTACCAGAAGGAGAGGCAGACCCAGACTGATGTGGATGGATAGTGGGCCGACTGATTCCAGGCTACTGCTAGGTACACCGAACTGGAGAGCAGCAGCAATGGACCGAGCTGGATGGCGGAAGCTTCTAGAGGAGGCCAAGACCCACTCCCGGGTTGTAGCGCCATATAGATAGATAGATAGAATATAATGATAACAAAATAACATATTACTGTGAATGGTTTTCATCTGGGTGGTTGTGGTTCTCTCTTTCTCTCCTGCTGGCTCTCTGCTGAGTTCTATTCCATAGTGATGTGGAAATGAAAATATATGGAGCACTTGGTCCTAGCTCTTCTACTAGATGTAGGCCATCTCGTGCCTAGGAGGTGGAAAAGGGCCTATGTTTCAACGAGGTAGAGCGACAGCGTAAGTTTACTAAGAGACGTAAGATACGTTGTTTACTTTGGGACGGATTTGGGGACGAAACAGAAGAAATATTTTTTCCTTTTTTAAATTTTGATGACAAGTAACCAGACTAGCATTAAAGGGTGTGCATGTTCTTTTTTACTTTAAGTACCAACCTTAGAGGAATAGTGCTGATTATGGCTTGATTGATATAGGCAAACATTTGAATGTTTGCCACAGTATAATTCGACAGGTTATGATTTCATTGGTTTGTTTTTTTAATCAGGCAAAAATTTTAATTTTGTTTAATAGAAATAAATATAAAAAGTTTTGGTTTTAAGAGTGCGATTCTACCGCTAATAACTTCAATCATTCTATGAAAATGGGTAATTAAAAAAGATTTACGTATGAATATAAGTTTATTGAAGCCCATTCGTCTTTAACAACAAGCTTTATACTCTATCCATCCTCTTCATTCACAGGCTTCTTCTGCTAATTGGGAACGATTATGAATTCAGCATAATAGTTACTATTTTATTAAAAAGTTCAGATTTCTTTAATTATTTAAACATTTATTTGGATAGGCAAGGCGTTAGCCAATGGCGGTAAAGGATACTCCCCATTGGTGGACAGCGGAACCTGGCCAATTGGACAAGATGGCGGCCACAATTGCAGGTTACCCGAGGACCATTCCCCTCCTCTCTTGGAAATTGGATCCCGATTACAGCGAATGGCGCCAACCCAACCATTTCCTGCCTCCTGCAGGCCCCTCTTTAGTCTCTTTAATCTCTCTTCCTTTTTTATTGTCTCTTCAAATCGCCATCATAGTCTCCGCCGTCTCGGAATTCACTTTAAGCGAGGATCAACCACTTAGTTGTTCCCCGCTGAAGGGAAATCCCACCGGGAGGGCGGAAGTTACCACGATCATTACGATATCGTGTATGCAAACTGTTCCTGATCGTTTTTCTGGAAAAATCATTCACATTCACAAAGAAGTGCCGGCTTTCGACGAAATCACAACCCCCTAATCTCCTGCGTTTTCTTTCAGGGTTCAACCAAGGTCAATAACTTTCTGTGCGTCTTTTTTTCCTTCTTCAATTTTTGCTAAAATTATTTTTTAGATTGTACTGGGGGGTACCCTCTTGCCTGCCCAGTGGTGGACTAAACCCTATTGTTCCAATTTTATGGGCAATATAGTTCAAATTTCTCGAACAACCATGGGTGGTATTATCTGTTATATTGTAAGTGCGGTCTTGGCGATCTGCTTCAGTCTAATTCAATTTTGGACTTTTTTTTTAATTTTTATATATATACTTTTTTTTTTACTGTAATTTTTATACTGCACATTTTCTTTTTTTTTTTGGTCTGTACTTACGTATATCCTTATCTAAGTACAATATTTCTTTTGAAGATCGGTGCTTTGTGATTCACAGCCCGAACAACACTGCATACTTTAAAATTTATTGCTCGCCCGAAACGGTATTACATATATTAAAACGAATTCAAATGATACACGGCTATGAAAATAGGACCTCAAAATTAATTAAAAGATTAAACTAATGACGAGATCAACATGTAGGTGGTGTATCTAGAAACCATTTATTCGGCAGAACTCGAATATGTATCAACTTTTATTATAACAATTTGTTACTATTTTAAGAAAAGGTTCCTGTCAGGATATTCATTTAATTCTAATTTGTTGATCATTTTTATGGTTGTAGTTTCACCCTTTAAGTAGGTAGGTACTTTTTCCGGGAAACATTGGACAAATGTACGCTATGTAAAAAAATTAATCCATTTATTAAAGACATTATTTTTGTTAAGAAGTGTAACCTGCCAAAGTGTGTGTTCTAAAAAAATTAAACAAAAGTAAATAAATATTGTAAAAAATGGTTAGTTTTTAGTGTCTAATGATCCCTCCCAGTGTGTCCCCAGCAAAAGCCTGAATTGAAAATACCCAACACAGCGGACTTGGTAAATCGGTTTAAAACCTTGGAATTCCCTTGGATGACGCAAGGAGGTATTAAAATTGTATATACAGTTCAATATGTAGTCTATATTGTAATTATTTCTAAATCCAATTATTTAGTACTAAAAATGGCCAGTGTTAATGGTGTACGCTTTGGAAATCATTAACACCAGATACATCCTGAATGAATGGCTCCACATTTATACCGACGGCTCATACCTGTCTGAAACAAGAGGAGCAGGAACGGGATAGTATTGTCGCCTATTCCAAAACTCATTGGGAGTGGGACAGAATTTCAGTAATTATGTTGGCGAGGTTGTTGCGCAATCCACGAAGCTTCTGGGCAACTGATAGCCAACAACCTAGACCCAGGAAGAGTGGTCTTCCTCATCGACTCCCAAGCAGCGATAACTGCACTTGATAGCAATGCCTCTACTGACTGCTTCAGAACCATTCAATGTCGCACCAGACTGGCGGAACTCATATTATTTGGATGGGCAGTAACCCTACAATGGGTGCCCAGCCACATATGAATTCCTGGCAATTAAAGAGCCGATATTTAGGCCAAGCAAGGAGCTGAGTCAGACCAACCCGACGTTCCGCTCACTCTTAACAGAGCAAAACGCTTGATAGCTATCACCGTCACCAGCGCTACAAACGCAACTCTTAAGACCCTGAGGACTAGTAAAAAGTGGGAGAGTCTTTCCACCGATGGACCAATCCCAAGTGAGCTAGAAAGAAGATAATCTGTGGCACGGTACCGTTTGGCACGGGGCAAGATTACTTGCAAGCCCATCTCCACCGCATTGGCCTCCCCGCCGATGAAACCTGCCCATTGTGCAATCTTGCAAGATTGGACAGCGAACACCTACCGAACTACCAGGCGCTATCGTGCCCGGCTGATGACATCATAAATCGCTATTGGGAGGCTCGACGTGGAATGATTGAGGAACCACGTACGGGTGTTGGATAAATAAATAATAAATAAGTATAAATAAAACACTAATTCATTTCAGAACTGACAAGAATATATCTTATTTTTAAAGTTTAGTTTCCTCTTGCTAACAGTTAAATGACTTTCACTAGATTGCTTAGGGGTGGACGATCTGTGGGCTATACTTTGTTTTAGAGGCCCTAGAATAAAATTATTTTGAAAAGAAGTTTTAAAGGTTATTTGCCAATGCCTAGAGACACGTCATTTGTAAAAATATGACATCTGTATGATTAACGATGCTTGGTCAACTGGCAGCGAAATAAAATATTTATAACTTCATCATACTTCTTGGAGAATCTTTTACGAGGTTCCTTGACTATTAGCGTTCTTATTTTAAACAATATATGAGGATTACACACGAGTTAAATAATCTTAAAATCAAATCATGTTACTAATGCTCTTTTTTATTAGTACCAAATTACATATTTTTATGGTTCCTGTTTTATCTCATTTCAAGATTTTCTTTCTTATTTTATACAATATTTTTATTTTAAACACTTTTCCGTAACTGATATTTAAACTGTAGCTATATTTTAAACTGTTTATTTACCAAATATTATATAAATATAATAACGGTAGTACTTGAATCATATAAAGCAATAAAAGTAAAGTATATCTACACATAATCATATTTTAGCTTCCTATTATCCACTAAATACATATTTTTCTTAACTATTGTCTCATTTTTACTTTAAAAATAGACAAAACTTTGAAAACAGACATGTGGGTATTAGAATGCAATTGGAAAACTCCAAAAAACATGTCTCTAAAATACTAGAATACAACTAAACTGCCAAATTTTATTTAAGGCTTTATGGAGTGAGTTAAATTTTACTAATATTCAATCGTTTTTATTGTTGTAATACAACAACAGGCTTATTCGAAACGGCGCATTTATCTCTTATGGGAATGGTTACTGAATGAATGCAGTATTGGTATTCTGTAGGAATAATTTTCAAATATTTCTCCACGGATCTTTAATCTGACCTATAGAACTCATAGGTTTACCAATCCAAAGGATTGAAAATTTATCTATGAAAAATAATAATCAAAGATCACAATCGAACCATGAACTTTGCAAAGAAAAGAGGAGAGGAGTGGAATTGCGATCCTCTTTACGATGAGAGGCAAAATGAAAGAAGAACAGGAAAATAGAAATATATAGATTAGAATAGAAAAGTAACTTTGTTATTATGACTAAAGTCCCTTTAGAATAACAAATATGTACAGAAAAATAAACATAATGTATATCTGGCCGGAAGTCTACATGATACAAATCATAAAGCGTGTATTAAGTGACGGATTACAATTTAAAAAGAAATAGTTAAACAAGAAATGATTATAAGTAAATAAACAGTACGAATCGTGACTGAATATTAAGCAATTTAAGAGAATGAATATATATATACCTTCATATGAAAGACTTAATTAGTAAACCTGACGATACACTTGCGCTTGAGAGCTAGAACTTCACAGTACTGAATGGAGACAGAGGAAGGCGATCTATTAATACAGAAAACTTTCCGTTAAGAGTGACTTGCAACAACTGTAAATTGTAGAACCTCTCCGGTGGGAATTTTATTGCCCTGTTCCATTTGAACTTCAGAAGTCTCCGCTGATTGACGTCCAGTTAGGAAGGGCCCAGCAGTGTAAGCAAAACCAACTGCGAGGAGAAAAAAATAGACTTGGGGATTAAATTTGCAGGGAGTGTTGTTATTCTTAAGAGATATTGTCCCAAATAAATATTTTGTCAATTCCATATAGAACGAATAGTCAGTTTATTAATTAGATTTCTTTATTTAAAAAGCTGGGGTTTGGGTCCACTGCAGATTTGTTCATTTAACGTCACTTTATGCTGCTATGGCTAATCGGACGATGCTACAGTGGGAGCACTAAATTTTGCCTATCCAGGTTTTATTAGGATAGGGATTTTTAACGAGTACCTGACATCGTACAGGCTCGGGACCCCCGTTTAACGTCCCTTCCGAAGGACGGCGTAACTAAGGATTTTTTACTCCCTTTTTTATAACTATATTTTTCTAGGATTTTTTAAAAATCCTAGGGCCACCTGCCGGGCTACGAACCCGCGATCTTGGGTTTAGTAGTTTGTTACGCTAACCACTAGACCACAGATCGCCCCTACTGAAGATTTCTTACTATATAATCGCAGGGGAGCCTGGTTAAATGTGAATTGCATATGCTGAAGTTTCCGGGTACAAATCCGGTTGTGGCAGATAAATTATTTTATCTATTAACAGCCACGGATGTACCCTGTTGGATCTATAGGCCCTCCTGGAGCTCATTCAGCCCCTATAAAGTGGGTTTTTGTGGTAGACCTTAATTGGGAAAAACCTGACGGTTGAGCGTGATCTCCCACAAATTCCTATCTGCTTTATTTTGACATTTTTTTTTTTTTAATATATATATTTGTAAAATTGATGTTACATTGTTCTTTACGTTCTAAAGATTTACTGATTAAGTAAATCAAAAAATAAATTAACATTGAAACAAGTAAAGAAGTTTTCAATTTCAACATTCAATTACTGATCGATGATTATTGACTATTTAGGAAAATTTTAATTTTTTTAAGTATTAATTGGTAGGTACTAAGACAATGGAATCCATCTGCAAAATATGCTAACATATGCAAAATGAATTAGATGTGGTTTTGAATGAGGTTAGTGCTTTAGCATTTCAATGGAACAGTATTGTCTGATTGTGTAGGGATCCAAAACTAAAAGCCAAGTAAAATAATAATGGAAATAGAACGCGACATTTTTATTTCATGAAAAAGGATGAAATCTCTTAATATATTTGTTATGAAATAAAGTTTACATAAATCTTTGGGACTATAAACTAATTAGGAAACAAGAAGGTTGCAGGTCATTAATTTTGATTTGTGTTAACTCGTAGCACATAAAATAAATTTGGAAGAAATGTCATAATCAGAATGATTGATAATAGTGGACCTAAAAATGCCTTTTTTTAGTATTAATTCATGATAAACAGTTCCCGCCGTCTAAATATATAGTGTACATTTTTGTTTTTATTTGCAACACATTTTATAAAAATAAATTTGTACCAAATAAAAATAATTCATTTTTAAAATATTTATTACTAAATACTTTTTTCAAACGGCAAGTTGAAAGTGTTTAAAGATATAAATTATTTTCTTGTTATTATGAATAGAACTATAAATCCTCTTGAAGCTCTTTCCTAGGACAGTCTGCTTGCATTTTGCCACAAGATCTAAAATAAAACGGCGAAATTTATTTGATGTTTGAAGGTCAACCCTTTTGAATAAGGATTATCTGCCAAACCAAGTAACCTGATACTTTTAGGAGGTAAAACTGAATAATTTAATTACACGATCCAACATTAACAATAATAATAACAAATGCAATTTTGTGTTGTGTAATTACTTGTATTATATAAGTACTTTAGTGTTTTAAAAACCTGCCAGAGATTTTGGAATGCAAAGATTTATTGGTATTTTATATCTTATGAACTAGTGATTTGAGTACTACCAGTGGGTAGTTTCTCTACTTGCCATTAACTCATGTCATTATGTATCACATAGCCTATTTACTTGATGTATTATTGTAATACAGTTGTAAATATCAATAAATAAATTAAGAAAAAAAAAATCTTATGAATGGGAGTAAAAATAAATTTCAGTGTTTTGGTAGACTTATAAAAACGGTGATAACTTAATGAAAGGATTGCAAGGCGATTTACATCTCACAAAATTAAATGTTGCAAAGAATTTTCGAATTGTAATGGTTGAAAGCTACTTTATTGCATTTTTGGTAAAATAATGCGTGATGAATTATATGATTCTTATAATATTTCCCCGAATTTTGTTAATATTATTATAAAAATGTTTTATTATTAATTTTATTATAGGATGGTAAGTGGCAAATAAAGAGTTAGATTTTTTTCGTGTTCATGTTTTGATGATTCGGTATACGAATTTAAAATTTATACACTTGGTATATATTTCTTTATATAATATTTTTTTATAAACATTTTTATGAATAATGTCATGAAATTGTGAAGTATGATCGGAAAATATTAATATGGTATGGATGAAATTGTAATGAATGAATTAAAGTAAACAAACATTTTATTTTTTATTTAATATTATTCTCATACTATCTTAATAATACAACTTTGCTAATACTATTTGATTGTGATCAATATTTGAAATGGAATGGAAATAAAAAATAAAAACAACTTATTCATGCGCTATTGAACAAAAATTATATGTATGCTGTATCAATAACTACACTATTTATTAGTACAGTTTACTCACTTTTTTGACCCAAATTGTTGCTATAATGTTTTATATTCCTACCATAAATGTTTTTGTAAATATAATTTATACTTTATGGATGCCAATTACACCACCTACATTCAGGGTCAGTGTGCCAAGGACATTGGAAATGAGATAAGCTAATATTTTAAAAATATTAAATGAATACTATATTTTTAAGAATATATGTGAATCATATAGTTACTGGAGTCACTGAATAACATGTCATAATAATTTAATATCAGGCTAAAGTTTTTGTCTTGTATACTTAAAATACACAATTTGTTTTCCACGTTTATAATAACTTTTTAGGTGTTTGATGGGATAAATCGCCAAAAAAATCATTAAATTTTAATATTCATAATTTTTGATGATTGTTAGACTTTTTTTCTAAGAATTCATTTGACATTTGGCAGTTTATTAAAATTGTTTGTTCTTTTTTTCGATACTTTTTGGAGCGATTTATTTCCGACAGAGTATTACGATACGAAACTGATGTTGTTAAGAATAATAAAAAACAAATTATAAAAAAATAATAGATAAATAAAACTCACGCTGTTGTAGGAGAGAGAGGTATAGCCGACGCTGTGTCCACGGCGGGTTCAACGGAACTGCTCGCCTGGCAAGGGGCTAAGTTATGGCCGATTTATAAATACCATCTCAAACTCAAAGCTCTATTTTTAAACGATTATTGTCTGTCAGGAACACGTCCCACCATCTTAACCACGTGTTAAAGCAATTATGTATCAATCTGAGATATTATAAACATAAATTGTGCGTGAATACTCGGACAAGAAAACATCGGAATCAAACAATTTTTTTCATTTTTCAATGTGAAAGGTAAAGTAACTGTTGGCTTGTTTTACTTACATGATTCTTCATAGTAAAATCATTATTAATTTCATACATTTTTATGTATGAACTGAAGAGAAAAAAAATCCACTTGTGAGTTCTGATGATATAGTTCAGAAACTGTCATTACAAGAAGTAGAAATTCTAATTATCCTTCCAAATTCTTTTAATATGTGCTAAACGTGCAGAATATCGCTATTTCCCTACAAATCCTCGCAGATCCAAGCTACACGGAAAGAAATAAAAACTCACAGAATTGAGCAAAACCCTTTAAGCCTCTAATTTATTTAAATAATCTCAATTGCTGCATTGATATAGAACTTATTAGGAAGATATGCTTGGTACTCCACTAAACCGTCTCAAAAAAAAAAAAAAAAAACCTTTACCACCACTAAGACCCATGAAGTCTTGTGTTCAGTACGTGGTAGAGACTGTAGTGTTTCTAGGACAAGTGCACAGAGGTGATTTGTTCGAGACTATGGTCAACCGCTAGGGTTTCCCCTATTTTGGTCACCCAAAACAGAGGCTGGGCGAGCCCCAGGGGGTTTTCCAGATCCCAGAGCATCCGTACCAGGCTGTTAACAGTTGAAATAAATAATCAGCTCTAATTCTCAGCGGGATTTGAACCTCTTTTGAAACCGTCTCAAACCTCTTCTAAATACAATCATTGAATATATATTTTTTAATTATAATTTATTTTTATTTTATTAGTTATTGATTCTATTAATTATTTATTATTAAATATTTTTATTTGAAAAGAAAGAGGAGGATATATTTTTTAAATGTTTTACTCTAATAATCTACATATATGATGATCAAATTGAAGTTGACCTTGAGGAAGTGGATGAGCTGCGACTATGTATAATTAAGTAACGAATTAAAAAAAAATGCTATTTTTAGTAGAGATAGTCAAGTATATATATAAATATATATATATATATTTTTTTTTTTTTTTTTTGCTACGATTCCGAAATTATAAGCGGTCAACGAGAGTAATTTTTTTTTTTTGAAATTTTTTTAGTATAAATTTTATTTATTCAAGATATTTCAAAATATATATTTGTAAATTCTTTCTCTTCTCAGTACTGACATTTTTTCCTAAATGAAATTGATTTAAAATATATATGTTTAATTTTCACATGGATGTTGATACATGGTTTTGCTGGTAGAGAAAGTAATTTGTGGTTGGTTGAACTTAAATCAGCCTCTGAAGGCCTTATAAGGTTCACAACCCTTTACATCAAAGGAACCCTTCTCTGAAATTTTAAGCCCAACTGAATCAAAATGAAATAAAGAGAAATAGTCAGTCCCTTAGGAAGGGTCAACTATGATTCTGAAAGTCCATTCAAAATATTGGAATCTTAATTATGTTATTTGATTTATTAACAAGTAGGATTTTAATATTATTACCTCATTCTTTAATTTACTTATCTGTAATAAATATTGTATTAAAAATAACCAAAACAAGTATTATCAACTTTTAAAAATCATGTTCAGTTCAATAATATTAGTCCTCTTTACTTTATTAATAACTGTACCATTATCATTTATCGTATATTGGTTAATTATAATTTGTAGTATTTTTTAAATTTATCAAAACCGATTATATAAAATTCTACAGAAATTAAAATTTTAAAGCATTTTCCCAAGCCAATTTAGGTGTTTTCTTTATGATAGACACTTCAATTGTCAAATCGTTTCTTAAATTACATTGTTAAAATAATTATAAAATAATGTAAATCTATATGTACGTTAATATTGTCAGTTTGTGTTGTTTAATATTTTAAAACAAGAAAAAATATGATTATTATTTTTTCTTTTTATGAAATCTTGAAGTAATTTTTAGGATAAGAGAGGGCTAATCAATTTTGTATTTTTTTTTTCATTATAACTCTATAATATTTAATATATTTTTCAAAAAGACTTTATCTATATATATATAATCTTACTGAGTATCCCAAATAAGTTCATGATTCATTTTATTATATTTTTTATAATTAGGAAAGATTAGCATGTATTTAGTTATGCTCATTGGTATATGCGTTCACTTGACACCCTGAAATATGCTGGTGTGAAAAAAAAAATTTATTTGTACTAAAACTTTAGTCTGACATTGCATTGCACCCGTGCTTCAGTGTCTTCTATAACAACTTGGTTTTCATATTTTCTTTAAAATATTATCTTCAAACATTTTCCTTAAGTTTAGAGATGTGTTTCTTATATTTACTATCTTGTTGCTAGCATAATGCTGAGTACATTTATAAATTTATATTTTATTGTTCCCTATGTGCTTGGCACACTAACCCTGTTTTATAACTACTTAATTGTGTTTTTTACTCCAGTTTTAATCTTGTCACGTTACTTTTTTTTAGCCCTAACAATTAAATATGGCCACTTAATAAATAATTTAGGTATGGCTTTTTCTTTATATAATTTTATTGATCGCACCCTCCCCAATTGTCCACACTACTGTGACATTTATAAATATTATAATAACAAATAAATACTTTGTAATTAATTTTTTTAATTTAACTCGTTTAGTTTTTATAAGCAACAATGAAAGTCTTAAACCATCTCAGGAACGAAGCTCATTTCCAAGGAATGATCCTGTGCCCTTTTCTAATTCAACTACTTCTAAGTGGTCTGTATAGAAAATATGGTAGCGAGCCAAGCAGCTGATCTGGGATCTAACTGATGCATGCCAAAACACTCCAGACATATTTCCTTTCAACGTCTTTCACTTTGCAGGAGGCCAAAACCAATGAAAATACATTTAATGCTTTTGTCGGAGTAGTATGATCAATCTAAATATAAATAAATAAAAACATTATACAACAATATAAACATATTTAAAAAAAGCCAAAAAGGTTTTCCCTTTCGGTAAACAAAATTTATTTACCGAAATATACCCAATGAGCTAAAATTTAGTCAAGGATAAATGCAGGAATTTTAATAATTAAAAAAAAAAATTATTGAAAGAAATAAAGCCAAACTACCCACCGAATAAACTGAGTATGTAAGTGAGAATCACTTACAGATTACGAGTAAACTTTTAATTTTCAGAAAGTTGCATTGAATAGAATGCATTAAAAATTGAAGTTGCTTTCCGATTCATATTAATTAATTGTATTAAACTTCATTTTTTCAAATTAAAATAATTTTATTTTGATTCTTTCGAAATCTTCAGGGTTAACATTAGCTGATATGCCTCATTTACTGTATATAAAATCATAAAACCCCTAACTAGCAAAGGATTGGTCAATTAATTTTCTTTATTAAATGTCATATTTTGTTATCAAGGGTGTACTGTATTTCTATACGGTACCAACAACACGTATTTTTTTTACTTATAGGGAAATGTTTTGCTGGTAAAAAAAGTGTTATCATTATTTTTAATTGATTTTCTTTAAATTGACACTGGTAACTATAAAATAAAATAAACCATATCCATATAAATAATTATTTATACTGAATTGCACCTCTACTGGATGGGAAGAATCTTCTCAAGAGGAATTAATTATCGTATTCCTTTTCAACTATCAAATTACATAACGGCGTTCTTTTCAACTTTCACACTATGATAAACAATCATCATTTCTTTAATTCATTCTTCGATATCAGGGAATCATGCCACGAGCTGGTCCAATCAATAACAACGATAACACAGGTCTGCAAAAATAATTTATTTTTTTGCTTTTTTACATGTACACTTTGTTTGATAAACTTTATGTTTTTAGTATGTTTAATCCAAGAATGATCTCCATTTAACCCCATCACCTACAATGTTTTTTTTTTAATAAGGGATTTAAAATCAATAAAAATCATAAAAGCCCAAGTAAATTAATTGATATTCTTGTAGTCCATATAGTTCATTCGCGGTAATGAATAAATTAGCCATATCCTCAAGGATGGTTTCTTGAGCATCTTCATATCTTGGGGATTCCAATGTCTGTTCACTTCCCTACTGGCTCTTCGTTGACTCTGAAACTCATCTCAGGCCCTTGTGTTGCGATCATATCTCATTTCGGTGGTTTTTCCCTGACCTTAGGATTGTACTCGATATGAAATGTGCCTCTCTTCACGTATATGCCTCCACTTCTTTCTCTTGTATTTGTGTAGGTGAACTAGTGGGATAGGTAATCGTTGCCTTTCGAACTTCACGGATGTTCTTATTGGCATGGATATGGATATCATATTTTTTAATGATACGGGATTATTGCCGATCAGTTTTTTTCTGGCTCGACGATTTCCCCTTTAGCCTGAACTGAAAGACACTCTTTCTTCCTGTTTTTATAACCAACATCAACTCCATGAGGATAACTCATCTGCTTCTCCAATGAAATTGCCAGTACTTTATGATCGGAAATCATTTTAGATCTGAGAGTCCAATCGAACATGTGCATACGAGGTGTGGCTATTAAATAACGAGACTGATGCTGCGGAACAAGTACGCATGCGCCAACCGCCATTGACTGACAGCTGTTTAGTTTGAAGCTTTCTCTTTAGTATGCAGTTAATCTCGCTTCTGTAAACAATACCGTTTAGTCAGAGCCTACATTCGCGTTAGTGTTGTTTTTCTTTTTTGCCGGATAAACTGGTTAGTGCAATAATAATGTTTATCGCGGGCACGTGTTTTAAAGCTTCATTCAGCGAATGGTTTAAGCGTTTTAAAGATGGCCGAGAAGACGTTGAAGATGATTCGCGGCCATGTCGCCCTTCAACGTCAAAAAAGTATGACAATGTTAAAAAAGTCGGTAATTTGATTCGGTCTGATTGTCAATTAAGTATTCGTGCAATTGCTGAATCATATCAATAGGCATTGATAAAGAATGTGTAAGGCAAATTTTACATGGCAATTTTAACATGCGAAAAGTGTGTGCCAAAATGGTGCCTAAAATTCTCACGTTTAAACAACAAGCAGCTCGCAAAAATGTATGTACCGGCACTTTGGATGCCATTGAAAATGACCCAAACTTATTGGAAAGGGTAATAGCATGTGATGAAACGTGGTTTTTTACTAATGATCCGGAAACGAAGCGCCAATCCATGCACCGGAAGACCCCAACTTCACCGAGAACCAAAAAAGCTAGAATGAGCAAGTCAAAATTTAAAGCAATGATGATTGTTTTTTTCGATATTCATGGGATTGTGTACCTTCACTGGGTTCCTAAAGGTCAAACTATTAATCATTACTACTACCTTGAGGTACTTGCAAAACTACATGAAAGAGTAAGGAAAAAACGACCCGAAATGTGGAAGGACAAATCATGGGTTCTCCACCAAGACAATGCGCCAGCTCATTCCGCGTTATCTGTCAAGAGGTTCCTAGCTCAGTACAGCATCCTAGTGTTAAAACATCCGCCTTGTTCACCAGATCTTGCACCATGTGACTTCTATCTGTTCCCTAAGGTGAAATCTTCATTAAAAGGGGCAAGATTTGGGTCTGTGGAAGCTGTAAAAGAGAAAGCGGCAAGCGTCCTGAAGGAGGTGACAGAAGATGACTTTCAGCACTGTTTCCAACAATAGAAAATTCGCTTGGAGCGTTGTAGGCATAGAGAAGGGATGTATATTGAAGGTGATAGTAAGTAATTGTGTATAAAATAAAAATAAATTTAATTGCAACGTCCGTCTCGTTATTTAATAGCCACACCTCGTATTTCATAGGATAGAAGTTGGTATCAATCCAGCTTCTCCTTGTGTACCTTCAGAACGCGTGAGTTGCTGATGTGTCGTTCACAACTTGATGACTCTTCAATAAATTCACCAAGTTTAACTCCAATATGTTCGATTGGAACTCCAATAGTGTTCTAGTTGTTGGTATTAGATCAAACGATTTAATTCCGGAACTTTAGCATGTTGTATTGAAGAAGCACCCCAATCCGTCATTTTTATCATTTTTCTCCTCCTTTTTGCCCTATCTTAATTAAAAAACATAAGCTTAGGGATCTCCACGTTAAACTCAATTGGAAATACAAGATTGTATTATTAACGCAATGCCCAAGTAAAAATAAAGTACATTTATAATTATAGGCAATATATAAAAAAGTATAGCAAAAAAGTATTAACCTGATCACATGCCCCATCGGATTAAACAAGTTTTTTAAAAGTAAATATGTTATTGTATATAACGGATTATTCCCTATTAGAAGAGCGTTTGAACTTGATAATATCACACTTTTACATTTTTTATCTTCCCAATACTTCTTCATTAGCTTCAATTTTTTTCTCATGTTCCAGTTCATTTTTTAAAATTATTTTTCGAAATTAAGATCTATCCTGTATTACTAATATTTTTCATCCAGTTTATTTTAATTTTATTTTTTTATAATCTTAAAAAAAATCCTATGTAAGCCTAAGATCAATCATTCCATGTAAATCTCATTAGAACATTAATCGTCTTTTCGGAAATGTGTAAAAGAAAAGACATATTATTATCTATTCAACTTCAACATCACATATCTGTAGTCTCCTTGTCCAGCCTGCTGTAGTCTCCTCTATCCAATCCCAGGGAACAATACCTCGCCTTTCCGACCTTTATACCCGTTCCCACAGAACCTGTGGATACCTGTGAATGTTCCTATCTCGCTTGTTCTACCTCTCTTTGGAACTCACTACTACCAGATATCCGCCATGCATCTTCCTTATCCACATTCGAATCCAAGCTTTTCCTACATCTCCTAAATTCCTAAACAGATGCTCTTTAATCATTAATAATTTTAGCTCATATTTATCATATTTGGTTGATGAATTACTGTAAATAGTCCTTTCTCATATTGATATTCATTTTTATATTGTCAGATGACTTTTATTTATTTTTATTTTTCTCTCAGCCTATTTATTTTTATTGCCAATTTCCAATTTTTGTATTATTATTTTCTTTATTTTTTCTTTATTCTCTACCAGAACATTAATTTTAGTTTATATTTATTTTCATATTATTAAATAAATATTGTTTTGTTCTAATCATGTAGCCTTTTGGCCAGATATATC
Organism: Troilus luridus; assembly: GCA_964056705.1. NCBI lineage: Eukaryota > Metazoa > Arthropoda > Insecta > Hemiptera > Pentatomidae > Troilus > Troilus luridus. The sequence continues at coordinate 27,513,778 of OZ057414.1, forward strand.
TTTTATTAAACTTTGTACACATCTGATATTGTTAAGGGACCTGGTCCCAGAATAAAATTATTTTTATATTCTATTATTTATATATTCTACAAAATTGAATTTAAATTAAGCCAATATATGATATTTGTATGGACATGAAGAATTAGCAGATTTATTCGGAGGTATCACTTCGTTTGGACACGTCGTCCCTTGCAATAGCAGGCCGTAAATTGTATTGACAAACAGGCCTTCACTTGTCCAATTTAGTTCGAGGACAAATCATCTTAACGTTTAATCATTGATTGAAATGTCAATAACTGTCAATCAAAATGCGAAGGGAACTAAATTTTAATTCAGGGCTTTAACTCCTAGCAAAACCATCATTTTGTTAATAATATCAGTTATTTTATCCGCAGGGAATATCGCATTTGCTAATAAGGTTCTGGAGGGAAGAGGAATAAAGTTTGTCAAGAAGCCAAAATTTCCCCTCTAATTCTCCTTAAGAAGTTGGGAGCTGCAGGAAGGGTAAACATGTTTTGTTTCTGCCTCTCCGTTAGCGAACTTGATGCCGACATTAAGGCGTCTTCAAGGATTAATGGGATCTTGATGAGTTTTAAACCAAACTATAATTATAAAATCTTTTTTGAAGAATACGAGACTCTTTACTTCAGGAACAATAATATAAACGATATTGTAAAAACAATAATTCATAAATTTTCGGTTTGCTTTACAGACCAACTAGATCAATTGTGATGTGCTCTTCTTAATATTGTTTGCGGAGAACACACAGGCTAGATGGGGATCTCCCAACATTACTTTGCTGTGAACCATAGTTTCCAAGTTGCTTCATGACCAGTTACTTTGTGGCCAATTCGCCAGCTTCCTTCCCACTGACGTACAATCGGGTTTGAGGACTGGGGCGATTCAATCTACAATAGATTCATGGATTATGGCTGTTCGATGTCAGCAGGTGAACGAGGACCTATTTTTCATTTCCCGGAGCAGACCATCAATGATTCGAACCTCCGGGTGAATATTAACTATATTTACTATTTAATAATAATCGACTATATTTAATAATATATTTAAATATGGTATATTTAGATATATTTTTTAAATGTAAAATTATTTTAGTCTGTCTTAAAAAGAGCCACTGCGAATAGAAAAAAGTCGAAGTTTGTAGAGAGATGAAAAGATGCGTTGCAAAAACCAAAGCAGCTTATATTCTTATAGGCGATACTGGCCAATATCAAATAGAAATATCATATATATTTAAAATTTTATGTTTGTTATATCTATGTATATTTGTATATATATATATATATATATATATATATATATATATATATATATATATATATATATATATATATACACATAGATATAACAAATATAAAATTTTAAATATTTATGACTACTTCATTTTGTATATATGTAGTTTTATTATGTTTTTAAATGTAGTTTGTTTTAGTAAAATAACTAATAGTTGTTAGTTCTTTTTAGTATTAGGCATTATTAGCTCTCGACCTTATTTATTTAAAACAACATGAAAAAATATTTGAAACCTCATAGCAGTTTTATAAGTGCGACACCGATTTTAAGTTCAAAATTAAATATTTGCAAATAGTAAAATTTTATTTGTTTATTTATCTTTATATATTTTGTATTTTTATACATATTTTATTACTTATGTTTGTTGAAGAATAAATTATTTTAGTATATTAGTTATTTGGTGTTAATTCTCAACCTTGTTTATTAAAAACCAATTGAAATCTCGTAGCTAACATTATTCATATCGTTAATGCTCAAAAATTATTTATTTGATTTCATATTTATTCTCTAAAGACTGCATTTTTGTTTGTTTTCATTTTCATATATTATATTTTCCAAACAATCATTTCCGATCCACGTAATGGTAAATACATAACATGATGCATGATATTATCTGGGGTAGGGTCATCACTCCTATACTAGGTCTTTGTGAATTGCCTCCAATAAGCTGACTGACCTCACATACCTGTGGGCGAATACCGCATCTCGCTGCAGCTTCGTGGTTTTTCCCTGGCTGGCGGTCACTCATCTAAGTGCTAACCGTTGCAATAGATAACGGTGATAACATATTGCAAGTGCCTTAGACAGCTTGGCCAACCCGTCCTGGTTCTGTTAGCCAAATAATATGCTTTGTCTTTAATAATAATAAAAATTGACATCACTAAATAAATTTTTAATTTTTATGAAAAATAAATACATAACACATGCCTACCCAACTTGGAAAACCTGCTAAGATTAGAAAGGAGGATCTTAAGAAAAATCCCAGGAAACATAGGAAGATTACAGCCGAAGATCTAACGAAGAAATCAAAGACCTGGAATCTGAGATAAGAATCAGAAGTCTGATGGTCTATGGGAGCATGAAAAGGATGAAAGAGGAAAGACTTAACAAAAATATCTTCAACAAAATTTTTAGCTACAAAATCGTGAGAGGATACACGAAGCAAATAACAGAAGCATTATAGAACCTTAAAATGTCGGATGCCGACTGTCTAGATAGAGACACATAGAGGAAAACACTGAAAAATCTCGAAAATATTGTAAGAGAAAAAAGGAGGGGTACAAAGTGGTCCGAAGAAAGAAAAGAAATGCAGTCGAAAATCAAGAAGCTGAGGTGGGAAGAAAGAAAATCATGACTCCCAAAGGAGCCCAACCAATGATATACGCGTAGTCCTTAGTGGCCAGAAGGTGATAAAAAAACAACAACAATATTTTAGTTTCTATACGGTCTCAAAACACTGCGTGCTGTACGCAAATTATATGGGATCTATAAATGTATTTATAAATTATATAAATTTCAGATGCCAAAAATATTAATATTCATTGTACGATTTGAAGTAGTGTGATAAAATTTGTAGTTATAACATTTTCTTTGTAGGCTGATGACAAATTTCTTTCCAAGTTTCTAACTCTATATTTTAAAAAAACAACAGATTAGACATCTGCAATCTCTGCGCAGCCTTTTCTAAAAAGGTTGGCTTGGCACAGGGTTCACCCAGCCTTTATTTAGTCGACTAACTCACTCTATCAGTAACTTCCAACTTTCAATACAACGCAATGTGAGAACATATATACAGGCTACTTCTCATTCCCAATTCATCTACAGCCAGGAGGAAAGACCTCAGAGCATTGATCATACCTAAACGACCGAGGAAGTTGTCTACCTGAAGCAGTGATGATGGGCAGCGCAACACTTTAGAGTCACACGTAGCCGCATTAGTGGCGATTCGTAAGGTAGTCTTGGGTAGGTTGTAACATTGTCTCGAATGCATAGTACCATGCTTAGGTATGAATAGTCATCGGAGCTTCATTCATGTATGGCAGGTATGGAGGAAATACTAAATGTCGATGATGTAATACAAATCGCTCGTCCTGATTATATTTTATTGCATTATTGCTATTATTATCATTAAATCAATAAAAGGGTACCCTTTGGTAAAGCTGTGTTGGAGCAAAGTTGCAATGTGTTTGACGAGACTGTTTAGACTGTTGGTGTGAGATGTGCAGCATTTTGTTTTCTTTGGTGTTTGGACTGATGATGCTTGAACAGGTGAGACAGGTGACTGGTAGTTTACGTTCCAGTATTTTAGAGATTCAAGGCTTATTTTTGTGATTTAAGGTGGTAGGGGTTTAAAGATACGCAGCTTTTACTATTTTCTAATAAAAAAAGAAAATAGTGTAGGGATGATAACGTTAAACAGAAGAGAATCGATTAGAAACGACGTTCACATTGGGTGTACCCTCAAATTTAACAAAGATCTTACGTTAATAATTAATTTGATAATTATACCGGAAATGTGTATAATATCACATTTAAATGTATAAATATAGAACAAAATAGTGTGTAGTGCATTTTGACTCATTAAACACTATGATATTTGTGAAACAAGATTCAGCATTTCATCTGGTTAATGATTGTGTCGTTTCAAAAAAAAATATATTCGATTGTCATATCTGGTAGATAGGCTCTATCATCAAATGAAACTAATATCTTGCTGCACACCAGAATATATATATAGAATAAAGTATAAAATACTTCTTCTTTCAGAATTCATCTTTCTTCAGGTCAGATTAAGACACTTCTCACCTGAGTATCAGTCTTCAAACTCAGACATTGGTAAAAAAATCAGCTCATTATATATCTTATTTTAGCTAGCTTAAACATAACCAGACCAGTCTCTGTCCGCGGCGTTGCTCTGTCGGAGCCATTCGGCTAACTTCTTTTAATCAAGTGAATACCTTCCTCAAAACAAGACAAGAGTGGTTTCTTCTCTTTATACGTATCTGAAACGTCTACAAAAATTGAGAATGGAAAATGATTGGGCTGCAACGCCGCGATCATTGACGGTATTTTTTCCGTAATATTATAATTTACCTTAATAGTAATATCATCATCTTAATTATACTATAAACATTTACATCATTACCGTAGTATTGATATAACAATAAAGACTTAGCACTTCACTTTTGTGCTTTGCTTCAAGTTGATGCTTATGTTTTACTAATACTGCTTTTTTTGTCTATATTTTATGTTAACTTAGATGCATTCCATTAGGTAATGCAACATGACTTAACAAGGCAATAAAGCGCTACATCGAAAGAAAATTGTGGCTTTTTCTATAAGGTATTTCTTAGTTTCAGAACTGTTGCTCGTCACATTCTTGATATATAGATAATTACTTCAATATTTATTGTTAGAATTTAGTCTACTCCTCTGGTTGTTCGTTTTCTGATAATTGATGTTGTTTTGTTTTTTTGTAAAAATCCAAGTTGAATGTCCTAGATCAGCTAGTTGTCAAGTATATCATTAGGGTACAAAGGACTGATGTGTTTGAATAAATGAACGGAAAATCGTTTCCAAACACGAGACAAGTTATAAGTAAAACAGCTACAATTTCCTATTAACACGCGGAAACCCTGATTCCATGAATATGTTAACAATTGAAGAAGTCACGTGATGTTAGAATCATGCGATAACGCAAGATAAACCGTGCCGTTTCATTAATGTGGAAATGTTAATGAAGATTATCTACGATTGCGGGTTAAAAACGCCATAACGTATCAGAATGTAAATGTACGAGAGATTACCTGATTATAGGACTACATAATTGTACATAACAGTATGGTAAAGGTGTTGACTAGGGGGTCATTTTGTATTCGTGTTATTAGGGTTGTTTTTAATTGTAGATAAGAAGCAGAAAAATCGTTCTTTGTTGATACGTTAAAAATGAAAGTTTTAATTTTTCCATTTTTTTTTTCACCATCTAAAATTTAGAGATTGACTATATAGCTAATTGTGTTGTGATTTCGGACTCCAGACTATCCTCTTAATATTAAACTAATAATACAATATATAATCTCTTTCTCTCTCTCTCTCTCTCTCTCTCTCTCTCTCTCTCTCTCTCCCTCTCTCTCTCTCTCTCTCTCTCTCTCTCTCTCTCTATCTATCTATCTATCTATCTATCTATCTATCTATCTCACTAGCTCTCTCTCTCTCTCACTTTCTCTCTCTGTCTCTTACTCAGACATCAACAAATTAGTAATTATTGTAATTATATTATTATTTTACATTTGATCCAGCGCTGTTTCGCATCCAGCAAATTTGATCGCAGTTTTTGTATTTTTTCAAGAAATTTTTGAATTGATTAATAGTTTCAGAGCAAATAGTTTCCCTTGGACAATAGTTTTCTGCTGACCTCCAGTGTTATTAATGTGTTTTGTATTTTCAAATTATTATTGGCTTTTTAAACTTTTCAGAAATTTGACCTTAAACAATAGTAAATTAAAACAATACTAGGGCTCGACCTCAAGTGAATAGAACCATAATTAGGGTTCGTATACCGCATTTCATCGAAAATCGACAGTTGTGATGTAATTAAATCAGCAATAATTAAAAATACAAAAAATCTTAGACCTCAACTGAAAAGGATCCGTTGGGCTCTGTTGATGTCAGAAGAGATCGCGACAAAAAGAAGTCTAAGGCTATAATAATTTTAAAATATATCAAATTAATGTCGATTTTTAAGTTCACTTCAAAGAACTTTGTTACCACAGATTCTGGGACGTATAATTTGTGTGGCGCCTTAAATTTGTAAGGCGACGATACTCTGAAGTCGTACAATGATTTTTTTTTTTAATTACGAAATTTATATGATAATTGCAACTTACAGAGATCCTACAGAGCAATTCTTTAACCTACATTGCGTGCCGAACCTCAATTTCATTTCAATCCAGGTATATTTTGTTTTAGATGGTTCACTATTCGTATTAATTACGATTTCCGTTTCAAATTATTTCTGTCACGATATTCCCAAAGAAGAGAACCATATTCCTCTTCGTGGTCGCTAGTTCGCATGATGTAGATCCCGCGGGTTGAGCAAATAAAACGAGGTTACCTAGAAATCAAAATTAACCGTAGCCGCCTGTTTTCAGGGAAGTGCTCCCAGGGAAGGAGAGAGCTGCCTCCAGTGGCATCCAGTAGACTCCAGGCGAGATAGTTTTATCTCGAAGACACTATCAGATAAGAAGGCTACCTAGAACCTGCACAAGCTACACAGTCTACCAGTTCTCAGAACGGCGTCTGATAGTGGACAGTGGTCTGCGTGGATCAGCAGTTCTATGTCAGGATCATATAAATATATATGTGCAATTGGAAAGTACCAAAATAATAAATTATAAAATCTCAAGAATACTCGAAAAAACTAGTCAACGTCTCGTCAATTCAGACATTATCAGGACATAAACAAAATATATTCACATCGATAAGGAACAAATGCCGAACATCTCACATCAACAGATCAAACTCTCTTTTTAACTTATTGCTCATTTTTATTTGTTACACACAATCACGAAATAAGCCGCACAAGTTTTTCGTTATTCTTTGTTATTAAGGCTGTTTTAATTGTATATAAGAGACATAAAGTGTTTTATAAACTTTTTTGGTGCGTTATAAACAAAAAATCTTTTTGTTTTTTTATAAATCTTTTATTTGAAAATAATAATGGTTATGCTATTATATCCAGAAAAATTAGAATCATTGAACTATAATAAATAAATTATTAATGCTTATCATAATCCATTCATGTTCATTTAAATTTTTTGTCAGTACTAAATCATGTTTTCTCTAATTTAAGTAAATGCATATATGCTGGACTGAAAATTAAGCTTGTATCTTCAGGTTATATCACTAACATTATTTAATTCATCTTTAGCTTAAACTATCAAAAAGATTTGGCCCATTGTCCCTCAACCTCTTTTACTCCTCAGTAGCTCTCCAAGATTAGATTCTCTCTCTCTCTCACTCTCTCTCTCTCTCTCTCTCTCTCTCTCTCTCTCTCTCTCTCTCTCTCTCTCTCGCTCTCTCTCTCGCTCTCTCTCTCTTACGGGAAGATATCAAAGAATCATCAAGGATATCAAAGAAGGTCCGGGTGGAGATCAAAGAATTAGTTCCTTAAATAGAGATTTGAAACAGATGTTTCAAGACCTACATTGAAGTTCTTCTTCAGGGCTGGTTAGACAAGATACGAAGAAATTTAAATGATATACACAAATATTGTGAAACATAAAATAGATGAAATATAATATAAAATAAAACTATCGGAGTATACCAGATACAAAAGAAACCCTCCCTTCTTTAAATAATGTAATAAAATGAAGGCATTATTTAAAATATATGAATTAGAACAAACTAATAGTATTGATCAACAGTACTACAGAAACGATACTAACTATAGTTAGTATAATTTAATTATATATAATTATATATATAATTTAATTAGTATAATTATACTAAATATATATATATATAATATATAATAGAATAAAAGTATTATATAAAATGTAAGAACAAGAATAATATTATTCTTTTTTAATCATCCCTTTTTAAGAAATTCTTTCTTTGGCCTACATCCGGACTAATTTCATCCCTTTTTTTTTATAGAGGGAGGAGGTAGACTTTTATTTAATCTGTAAGGACCCGGAGATGAGTCCTATGTGATCAAGGATTCTCCCGGGGCTCACCCAGACGTGGTTGAGCGTGATCATGGACAATTCACCTTTCTGCACAACCGTTGTCCAAGAAACAGTAAAGTCTCTAACACGTATTGAACACAAGACCCTCCGCGGGTTGTAGTGGTACAGGTTTTTTTTTTTAACTGCTCTGCTTTATACTTCAGTTGCTCTTTCTAGCATATTGCTTTGCATAACAAGGCGGTAATTACGTATGTAAACTTTTATAGAAAATGCTCTCCTCGAAAACCACGCCACGGCGATCTGTTACGGTTTCAAAAGTCCCATTGAACTCTTCGGGAGCGTGTAAATCGGCGGAGGAAGATTAGAAAGTGAGCCCATGTCTAGAGTCCTCTGGTGACGTCACGGCCCCCTCCACAATCCGTCGGCCGCGGTAGTAGAGCTAGTCCCGCCGCGATCTTCTCATCGTCCGCGTCGCTCCGTCCTCTGTTATCAGTGCCTTATCACAGGTAATCACTATCATTATATCATCATCGTCTAAACCCTCTCGTCAGTTGTCAGCCGGCCGCCCTGTAATCTCTGCCAGCTCTCTATTTACCTGTAATCATTTTAGCAAGTATTTAGCTTAATTACCTTTTATTTAGTCTGATGCGAGTGATACTGAGAAGCCATTGGCTAGTTCTTTCTTGTATTAAATGAACAATTCATTATAGTTGTAATTTTAATCTCTCCCTATTTTGCTGAGTAGGATCTTTATACATTAGGCATGCTTACCTTTTGCTTATTTCCTTTAGTAAGGTTCTTTTTTTAGTAATTATTTGAATGTATAGGAAGAGTGGAAGATATGAATATATATTTAGTTTAATTACCTATTACATTTTATTTAGTCTGATGCAAGTGATTGGCTATCTCGTTACATACACTTACTGTACCTTGATTAAGACGTGCCTGCTCCTTTTGCCTATTTCCTTTAATAAAGTTTCATTAAAAACATTTTTTTTTAGTAATAAGAAACTTCTATGTATAGGAAGAGTTGAAGATATGAATATAAATATATTTTGTTTCATTAACTATAGCCTTTTATTTAGTCTCAGATCAATTTATGTAATTATTTATTATTTATTTAATGCACAATTTATAGTAATTATAATTTTAATCTCTACCTGCTTTGCTCAATGTACCTCTATTTAGACTTTCCTTTACCTTTTGTTATTTCCTTTAATAAGCTTTCATGAAACTCAATTTTTTTTAAGTAAGTGTTTATATATGAAGAGTGCAAAGTTAAAAATGCAAATGACTGGCCTTAGACATATTTACAAATATTTATTTTAAGTCTTATTTAAGTCAATATTTTTTTTAATTTTATTTATTTTTAAAATTTTTTTTATCTTAGACACATAAATATTTTTACAACAGATTTAAAGATCTTGCAGATTTACTCGTGAAAAATATATATACATATTATATATATATATAATGCATGAAATCTTAAGTAGTTTAGAATATTTTAAACTATTAGATAATTAATTATTTTCGATCTTCTTCGACTACGCTAAAATCGTATTATAAGTAACAAAATGAATATTGTAGGGAATTAAATTCCCTTACTTTGTATAACTGTTTACGAATGGCCAATTATTTACAACCGTCAGCAGCGAATTCCCCGAGATCTGTCTGCATTGCTTCTAAAAACAGCTGAAGGCACAGGTGTTTTCATTTACTCTCAAGATCTGTCGACTTCTCACTTCATAATTTTATGTTATTTGTATTATTTAAATATTATTAATATGAATGAACACTATTTAGATGTAGAACTGCCTTATTTGTTAATAAAACAGAAAGCCAAGTACCTCCCTCAAATTGTAGCATTGTTCTCTTGTCATCACCATTCATCATCTTTAGGTATTCATCAGAATCCACCAAAAGGTTTCATTTATCTTTGTTAAAATTAGTCATTGTATGCATAAAGGAGTAATATTTGTTCCTATTGAATTTATTATTATTGTTTTTATTTATGTTTCACTAGCTTATATAGTTTTATAAACATATTATAATTTTACATAATTATATCCATTATGTATACGCAATTATATTTAATTTTAGACACTTTTTGCCAACTTACTTTACCTATCGAGGTGGTTTGGTTAAATTAGTTGACAGAAACCAATATCAATTTCCATAATTAAAGAATACATTATTTTTTTTAATTCTTGATAAATCGAAAATTTTCAAAAAGTCAACCCTTGGTTTTTAAAGTTTGATTAAAAATCAAATGGTGTTTTAACTCTTTCTCGTTTTGGTGGTATTACTGTCTTTAATTATTATTCTGCCGAAGCATGCTGATACCGATCCCATTTATCGATTTCTTCGCTTTCATGGAAGGGATGTCGCTTTCTGCTCACATTGCCATCCGAAATTAATAACTGTCACCAGAAAAACAGGTACTTTCGTTCCTGAAAAATATCTCGAAACAAATCATATTACGAAAACGTTTTACGTGTTTTTTCGATTTCTAATGAGCGATCACTATCGCTTACAGGGTACCTAATGGTTGTATAGGAACGGAAGCTAACGCGCTAAAATGTTTAGTAAAAAAAAAAATCGAAGTATAATAAGGAGGCTCTTAAATATTTGATAAAAATTAAACATCGAAAAATTAATCAATATATTCGTGACAAATGCTATAAAAATATTCATTAAACACTAGCAATAAGAAAGAAAAGAGCTTGAAATTGTCTGGGCTTAGTAACCTAACAATGGATCTTTCTATATCAAGTAATCCAGCTGATGTTTACTTATCATTTTACGATGTCATGGTTTTCGTTTGTCCATTATCACATTACTGCAAAATCCAAAAACATTAATAAGAGACTTAATTGTATTTAGGGAAGTGTGATAATCACATTCTTGTAGTCCATGGCTTGATATAGAGTTATAATATTGGTCATCTCCATTTCAAGCCCAGGAATTGTAGTCTCCTCTCAGTACAACCAAGCCATTTTCCACTAAATTCAACTCGTCCAGATATTCGCCATACGATACTATTAAGACAGATGCTGCCTCCATCACGGTTATTTTGGGAACAAGAGCAGTAGCTGCTGTAACCATTTCTGATCAAGTTGTTAGGAGAACATTGTTCCTGCGAGTGAGTCGCTACTTATTGTTATTTGGCTTTGAAGAATGATAATAATCTTTATCATTAAGGCGCCTAAGATCGATAACGATTAAGGCAGCTACTGTTTCAAAGGGAGTTAATGACCTATTTCCCGAAAGAATGCGATCCATTAGGCCCTGCGTCGGTAATAAAATTTGTTTTATGTACGCGCTCACTTGCCAATACTTCTACTTCAACGCACATGTTGCCATACAGCTTAAGAAATAATTATTTATACTATCGGGTTCAGTACGTGAAGACTGAATGTTTGAATGTTTAATGTTTCGGCAGCGCTGGGAGGTGACTCGTCCAAGCTCACGCCGAACCGCTAGATTTTTATCCCAATTGAGGGTCACCATTAATAGAGACTTTTGATATCCAATTTAGTAGTAAAGTCCTCTACAACTTACAACTTGCTGATGTCCAGGTGATCACAAGTGATAATGAAGGTGCCAGCCAGCTACACGCTAAGAAAGCTTCAGGATGAATATGCTGCTTGGGGTCTGGAAATGAACAGGAAGAAGACACAGTACATGGCGATACATGCGAATACAACCCTATTGGAAAATTCCATGAATGCAAATATCTAGGCAGATGGCTAACAGACGATGGAAGCTCCAGTAAAGACATAATAGATAAAATTGTAAATGGCAGAAAAAATATTGGGTGCCTTAACTCTGTTCTGTGGAGCAAATAGGTTAACTTTAAAACAAAAAAAATGATGTTCCGTTTGTTGGTTGAAAGTGTTATCCTCTACGGATCCGAAACGTGGAGGTCTACGAAAAAATAAGAAACAAAGTTGGTGGCCGTGGAGATAGACTTCTGGAGACGCTGTTGTGCTATTTCCAGAATTCAGCACGTTCCTAATAGAACAATTAGGCAATTGTTTGATCAGGAAACAACGATCCTCTTCGAAATAGAAACAAGAAGTTTTAAATGATATGGTCTCTTAAAAAGAATGGCAGAGTACCGTTGGCCAAAAATAATCTTCTAATATTGCCCTGTGGAAAGGGGGAAAAGAGGACGATCCAGAAAAAGATGGTTGCGGGATGTGGAGGAGAGCTTGGCAGCGAGAGCTATCAGAGAAGGAGACTGGAACGGCATCTATGGCGAGACCTTTCACAGACGTAAAACAACCAAGTTGTTAAAAATCGATAATAACAAAAAAAAATGTTTTAAAGATATTTTCGTAAGGAAGTAAATAATTGGGTGTGCAGTCATATTAAACACTAAATAAGTGGGTACTTATTTTATTCTGTGCCGACGTTTCGACCCACTTTGTGGGTCATCTTCAGGGCTAATGATAAGACATAATAAGATAATAAGACTAGTCTAGCCTCAGCATCCATCATCCCTGAAGATGACCTACAAAGTGGGTCGAAACGTCGGCACAAAATAAAATAAGTACCCACTTATTTAGTGTTTAATTTGACTGCACCCCCAACTATTTCCTTCCTTACTCAGATCTTCCAGTCAACTATCTCCTCGCTTCTTAAAGATATTTTCCTAAATAAATACAAATCCTTATAAAAAAAAGTATACAATTTCCCTGATATAACTTTTTTTTGTGTTGGGAACTATCAAAATCTTGACTCAATTGGATTTTCTGGCTCAGAACTTGATATTGTAGATGTCGTTCTTCATGCCTTCATTATTGTAATTTGGTGATCCTCAAACAAACCAAACACCTCGGTTGTGTAAGGTACTTCCTGCAAGGATTTTGAGACATATTGCTTATGGTCACGTTCTCTATAAATGAGTTAGGATGTCATAAGTTATTTTCATAGAACCATTTACATATGAAGGTCTGTTAAGTCTGCAGATGCCTGTGATGGAGGGTATATCCCTAAAGTATTGTGCTAAAGAGTGTGTAATCGAAAGATCCCTGGAAACCAGGAAAAATCTTTCAGAAAAAATGGATTAATGAAATATTTTGTCATATTATAGCAAAATATATGGAAAGAGTTATTACAAAATGCTACCAATAATAATTATAGCTAATTATGTAAGACAGAATATTCCTTTTATCGTGAGCTTAAATCATATAATAAACATAAAAAGTTAAATAGGCAGCCATACTTTTTGTCTGTTAGAAGAAAGATACAGTTGTATGACCTGAAACAATCCATGTATTTATATATCCAAATATCTGTACGCAATTTACATAATTTAATGTGCATCGCATTTTTTAATTTTTTCTCAGAAGGCACTACGTAACTACTCAGTGTTTTATTCAAGAAAATATAAGAACATTTTATTTTATTTTATCAATCTCAAAAAAGAGAAAGCGTTAAAAATTGATAATGCCTAATTTTTTTATTATAATCACTAGAATAAAACAAAGAGGCGCTTATTACGTTCTATTTATTTATGATAACATGATGATAACAACATATTACCTATCCGACTCAGAAAAAAGTGGCGTACTTCCATGCGGTTTTTATATATTAAAAAAAAAAATAGAACTTCTTTTTGTTTATTTAATGATAAAAGTAAAATACAAATCATTTGAATTTTTTAAAAATGTTTTGACCTCAACAAAAAAATTTTTTTATTTTGACAAAACTTAGAACTTGTAGCCACAGAGCCAGGAACAAATTACATGATTTAATGAACGTTATCGGGAGTCGTTTATCTATAAGAGTTTCCGAAGGTTTCTTTACGAGTCTGTTGTCGAAAGACTGTAAGACTTGATGTATTGTTGAATATTAAAATCATGAAATAATCCGTAATTAGGCTGACTTCATAAAACAATAGTTAGAGGTCATGTCTAAGTTTAGATCTTCGTTGTCAGAGATCTTCGAGATTATCTTCTACTGCAATCCTACCACAGACCTGTACGCAATCCTATATTTATCGTTAGAGTAATAAGAACATCATTATGTTTCCCGATCCCCACATCCACGCATTTGGAAAAGATCCTTCTGAACAATGTAAGGACATTTTCTTAGTGCTTTGTTTAATTTTTTTTTATCCTAGATTCCTTCAAATAAAACCGTTTATTAGGATACGAAACCTTTGAAATATCTAGTTTTTTCTTACTTGCGTACTCCTGAGGGTCGGGGTAAACTGTGATGGTCTTGGGGATTCCCCTCGATCTTCTCAGATCATTAACCTCAGAAATAAGAATAAGAATATATTGCTATGGGAAAATGTACTGATTCATATCGAATAGGTCATGGGAACAGAAATATTGACAGATTTTTTTTAAAGTTATATTTTTTGGTATGAAAAAAATGGAAATCGAATTATATTTAATATTTTCATGGTCGTAATCGACTTAATTCAGACGCAATATGCCTAAATTATTTTGTTGGTATATTTATATTTTTGAGGCATGTAATAATTATTAAATAATTTGTATGCAACATTTTATTACCTGAACCAAACATGAAGTAATATTGGGTTCTGCTCCAGCGTAATGGGGGGATTCAATAAAATCAAGAACTTCCGCATGAAACCATAAATATTAATATTTATTATTTATCAAAAATACCATAAAAATTAAATACTTAATATTTATTTTTTATTAAAATAATAAATATTATTTTTAGTTGAAAGCCATCCTAATATTTTCAATAAATTTGATGGGCGGTATTATTGATCTATTGTTCGTAATCAACGGATATCCATAATACTACAAAGGCACTCCAGATTGTTTTTTTTGTTTTTTTTTCTAACAAAATACATTTTACTCAATTTATAGATATGTTAGGTTTTATTGTTTATAGACGCACAACATCCACCGATTAAGTAAATAATTGATGCTTGAAAATAAAGTTTTGTTATTATACAATATGTTGCAAAAGAAATACTTTAATAATTTATTAGTCTCTCCTTCAACTTAATCAAGCTATAGATCTGGGAATAGTGAAAAGTATCCAGTAAACAGCGATAGTAAGCGCAACAATTTTGATTTTTTTTTCATATGATTTCGTCACTATTGGACACTAGATTTTTATACTCAGGGGATGTATGCTACAAATTGGTCGTTAGTCCAATTCGTCTTATACAATTAATTAATTTTTAATTATTTGTCTCGGTCCTATATGTTCATAATATCGAAAACCCATGAAACGAAGGACGAAAGCCCATGAACGTGAAGGACAGTTGCTTTCTGCTTCTGAAGAACAGATACAAAAAAAACAAAGTGCTGTAAAACATCGATTAACCGTCACTCTTGGGAGCAAGGACGTTAAACGATTAATCGAATCGACGCCTAATTGAAATAACATTTGAAACATCTTGGCCTATGAATATAAATCGATAAATCTAATATTTGTTAATAAATATTAACACATTAAATCAAGAAAACTGACATGTTTTTAAATAATGCTTAAGTTATTTCCTTATTCTAAGAAATACTGATTGCATTCTACTCGATCTTCTAACGTTTTTAAAAATGTATTATTGAAATATACAACTGTACTATAACAATTATTAACAAGTAAATATAATGAAGAATACATAATGTTGTGGATTATGGCCAGAAGAGAAACTACCTAGTAAAGTACTTAAATAAGAAATTGAACTTAGAAGCTCACGAGGCCATCTTCTTTTCAGACGGCTCGGTGGATTATCGGGACTTGAACGATTTTTATGAATAGTAAAAAAATAATATTCCTTGCATGACAAAGTATTGAATATGTCATGTTCCTGCATTTGCTGTTGCAATCTTTCTTAAAACCTGCAAGATGTTTAAAGCAGACTATTGATTATGACATATTCAATAGTTTCCAATATCCATCTTTTGGAATTATTTAAAATGATACAATGCAAACTGAAAAGGATGCCGCAGCCTTTACTTTGTGTTGTACAACATTAAAAAATAATCATAAATAGATAATCAAACTAAGGAATGTGTTTTTGACTAATTAAAATGCATTATTCAATAAAATTCATAGCCTTCTAAAAATTTGTATTTGATAAACCATGGTTCATTCCAACGTTTTTGTTGCTGTTTAGGTTGTTTTTCAAGTTCTAGGTTTTATCCTGTATACGGTATACGTCCATATTTCCTATAATACTTTCCAGAATATAAAATAATCTATACTTTCCAAAATTGTTAAGTTATCAGTTGTTACAATTTACCACGACTTCAGTCACATTGTTGCATGATTGATTAATATCTTGGAATACAAGAAGATTGTATTTTTTTTTACAAACAGCCAGGAATTTCTTGAGTAGATTGAAGCAATTGAAGAAACAAGATGGTCATGTCACGAGCTGTGAACGGAACACGGAAAATTACAATTCTAATTTCCTCAACAACAGATTGCAAACCTCATTTCAGGTTTTTATTATGAAGGACGAGTTTTTCTAGAATCTTCATACGCGTATCTACCTATTTCCCTGTAAATTTTTACAAAAAAAAAATATATATATTAAAACCGAATCATGATTTTATGTAGAAAATTTATGATGTATTTTTTTAAATTAATAATTTCTATGGTATTAATCAGACTGGAAAAAATTGGCCAGTGTCTAAACATGAACTATATTATAAATTTCGGTCCGAATTCATTACATTCAGTAATAGCGTTGATTTTAAAAAGTTGACAGCAAATTCATAAGTTATATACATTGTAAAACAAAAAAATTAAAGTACTTTTATTTAAATGTAAAATTTTATAATGTAATAGAAAGTAAGTTATAATGTTTTTGTTCACATTTTTGGTTATCATACATGTTATGATTCTATTTTGTAAATAAGTAATTAAAAAGCACATACTACATTCTGTAATATAAAGGGTGCCAATAAGTAAACGGACTTTTATTTAATATTTTAACAGCTGATATTTATCAAATGGAAACTAGGACCTTCCTGGGTCTTGCCAAGGCCTCATGTGGGTACCCAAAATAATGGGGGGGGGGAGAAATATGGCGGATGAGTGTGATCTTGGACAAATTATCTCCCTTCACTACCGTTGTCCAAGAAACAGTACATTCTCTAACATTTACTGAACCCCAGGCCCTTCAAGAGTTGTAGTGGTGTTAAGGTTATGATTTCTTATAAAACATTGAAATGATATTATATGTCTTACAAATTTATAAATAGTAATAATTACTATGAATTAAGTAATATATAATTAATAATAATTTTGTTGTTATTGATCAATAATTTTACTCTTATAATTTGAACCGAACGCAATTAAAAAAATATTTAGATAAACAATTAATTTAAAAAAATTAAAAATCAAAGGAAATTATGATATTTAACTATTGAAACGGAACACTCGGTTATTCGTGAAATTTTGAAGCTATTCTTGATTTTTCCTACTAAAAAAATTAAAAATATTTTGTCGAAAAATAATTGTTTTTCACATAAGGATTACCAATTATTCGTATTTATTAATAATTGTTTGTGCCTATAGGAAATGGTCGTTGTTTTATTGGCGAGGACTAAAGGTTACGGGTCACAAATACACATCGTTACGAGACTTACGCTAGACTCTCCCCTTATTTTCACGCTTCGTACTTTCTTCGGTCAGGGGACTTAATTGGCTAGTGCTGAAGATCGCACGGCATTGGTTGAACCTATAAAATATCATTCACCTGAGCCAGTGCAGTTATTATTACCATTTATATTGTAAATAAGAAAGTTTCGCTAATTTTATTTTACACAACTCCAGTTACCAATAAATTATATTTCATTATCCCTTATATGACAACATGTTGCTGCCTAAATATATAAATAAATAATACGATTTTCTGTTTTTTAACACTACTATTTTTTTTCATCGATTTTTTAAACTTTTATTTCCCCCAATCTAAAAACAAGGCTAACAATAAACAATAATAATAATTAGCGTCTGAGGAGACGTAAGTAATACCAAGACGTAAGTAATAATATTGCGTTAAGGTGATGGGTCCGTGGACAGAAGTTTAAGCATATGGCATCAGCATTGAGCCTTCAGGTTCGCTAAACCTTATCATTATTATAATATATACATATATATATATATATATATATATATATATATATATATATATATATATATATATATATAATATATATATATATTATTTCTTTCTTTCTTTTCCTCCAATATTCCTTCTTCTCTTCTCCGTCTATCCCCATTTCTCGTTCTCTCTGTCCAAGCAGTCCTTATCATTAATTCCAAATCATTTAAGTTCTTCTTTCATCTGCTTAGCATAACCACTCTGGCTTTTGAGGTTGTATATCTTCTCAAATATTTACTTATTCAACCTTTTGATATCGATCCTGACCATGTGCCCAAAGAAATCTGATTGTCTTTTCCACATGATGTATTCTAAGTCATCCGTTCTTTCGTATGTTTCTTCATTTGTTCTCAATCAGTAGCTCCCTTATGATCTTCTAGGGCCGTGAACCCTTCTTCACATTCGCTTTTCCATCTTCAAGAGCTCTCTTTCTTAGCTCTGTCTTTCTTAGTTTTTCTAATTTGAGGCACCTGCCTTCCATTACAGGCCTGTCCGATCTATTTCTGCTTATGATCTAATAATTTTTCTTGGTGTACTTTTCTTTGGTTTTCTGGAGAGAGATTCGTTGCCCTGTCTTCTCAGATTTTTTTGATTTATTATTTTGTGTAAAAATTTATTTTTCTGAAAAAATTATATAAATTATCCTTAATAAAACATTGGTTAAATGTGTTATTTAATGACTTGAATTGTCTATTGTTATAATTTATTTTTTTAATAATTGTTATCAGTCCTTGAAGAACTAATACCAGTAATTACATACTACATATGTTTACAAGAGACAGCCCAAGGTACGACTAGGAAGGAGTGGGTGCATTTATGGCGTTTGTTGTGGGTTGTAATGGGAGATTAAACACACCTTCAAGAGTTACACAAACACTTCTCGTTTGTTTAGTTTCTTATCTCTATGATCGTATATTTTCTTTTGAAGAACAAAACTTCCTACTGATAAGAATGATGCGCAATTAACTCACTGTTTACATATTTAAACAATTTTTCTACAATAATTTTGTAAGCATAGCATTTTTGTCTTTTATTATCGGTTTTACAAATTTCCCAAGTAATATTTATTTATTTTCAAACATTAACACATAGTTCCCATTTGCATCTATAAATATAATTATTACAATGGCCATATGACACTATATTAATTATTTGAGCCACACCTTTATAATTTTATACTATATTTTCTGAAAATTGTGAGAATATATTAAGTTTTAACTACTGACTATTTTTTATTGCTCTTTTTTTAAATTTTATTATTTTGTAGTATTGTCGAGACAAATGATCTTACCTGAAAAAAAACAATTTTTAGGTGAGTAAAAAAACTGTTTCAAGGTTCATTTTAAATCAGTGGGTATCGCCAAACAAAGTGTCTTTATACATTGTTTTTGGGTCCTATAGATGAATCTGTAACACCTTTATGTCGATTATTAATCCTAAAAACAATCACTATTTATCGTAACGAAAAATGTATTTTTTTTCACATTCGATACATTGCATTTATATAGACTTAGAGAGAGTAAAGTGTAAAAGTAATTATTAGATTAAAAAATGGTAAAAAAATCTGTTACGCGTATCCCATATTTTCCTTCCTTTCCCTACTTGAAACTAAATAATTATAACAGATTTTAGATTTTTTTCTCTGGATGAGGAACACGATACGGATCAATGATATTAAAACATGTATATATTATCATTAAATAGACCTAGGCCGTAAGGAACCCAATGCCTTGATATGAAAAATAAAAATAATAACACATTGCGGTTGTGATTAAGGTTATTCAAGGCAAGCGTAAGTAGTTCTACGATGGTTTTCCTCGTCTAAACCTTGACGAATTACTAAAATCGCAAAATTGTTTATAAATGAACTGTTAAGTGATATCACTCTAGGACAGCACGACTTTTTATTCCGCGTTGAATTTTTGTTCTACCAGTTTAATATTAGGTTAGTACGCACCGAACTTTTAGCGAACGAGTCCTTCATCAGCCAATCAGTCGATGTGACCGGCGCCAATGGAAGGTCGCAGAGGTTCGGGAAAAGGCAAAAGACTCGGAGGAGCATTGTGGCAGCGCACAAGAACCGCAATCGGTTATCCTCATGATCGGGAGCCGCTAATAGGGTTCCAAGAAGGGCTAGGAAGTTGATGGAAACGCAGGAGCACGCGATCCCATCCGCTCTATACAACATTGATCTCATTCTGGGAACTCTCCTGCTAGCCCGAGTAAAAATAGTTCACGTCTGTTTTAGGGAAAACAGCAACAGTCGATTCATTCCCTTCTCTTCCTTCCCCCTTTGCTATCCTTGGACTAGTTTCACTTTTACATATTTGTTTATAAATTACGGTTTATTAATTAATCAATTATTAATTAATTTATCCCATATTACATACACAGATGTATTGTGGGATTTTATGTTTAAAAAAAATCATTGATCCAACTCTGCATTATGAACATTTCCTTAGTCTTTTCTCGTTTTCCGACGCAAAATGATTTTTAAAAACCTTAAGCTATTTAAGATATTTAAAGAAATATTCTGAAACTTGTTGAAAGGAAATTGAAGTCGTTTGTAGGTTGCCACCATCTCATCTAATTCACATATCTTGTCAGACAACATTCTTCCATGATATATCTCAGGACTAATATTTTTCATACTTTGATCAGAGTTAAAAAGCTAATTTCTTAGACTATATAGTTTTTATTATAATTACGTGTTATTTTTATAGTTACACTAGTTATTGAATTTATATGTTTAATATTTATTCTTGAATGATCTGGCCGTAGGGGGATGCGTTGCATGAAGATAAAAACTTGTCTGTTCTTCTTCACTTGCCAGTACCTCTTCTGCTCGGTCATGTACATCACCATAGCAGACAAGATACCTGAAACCAAATCATATATAAGTTTTAACATAATACAGTTTCATTTAATTAATTATAAAACGACAGTTAAAGATTAATTATTGGTTTATCAGAACTATGATAAAAATATTTATTTTTTAATTATTTCGTACAATTTAAAGGCTGCAATGACATATATTTATTTAAAGTGGAGTTTATCAAGGGCACGCCCAAAGTGTCGAAAACACATATAGCAATAATATGTTACATTATTTTTATCGTTGTCTAACTCCTATGCTTGAACTGGTAAAACAGTCGATAATTTAAGAGCAAGTTCAACCAACTTCTTAAAAAATAAATAAATAAAATCTAACATGTTTTAGGTATTGTTTTTAGAGATAATCTGTCTTCTCCTTATAAACTTTTTTAAATAGATATCTATTTTTGTTTAAATATATATAAACCTGTACCACTACAACCCGTGAACGGTTGTGGGGTTCTGTAGATAGTAGAGACTGTACAGTTTATTGGACAACGATCGTGCAGGGAGGTGATTTGTCCTAGATCACGCTCAACCGCTAGATTTTCCCCCGTATTTTGGGTACCCACTTTATAGAGGCTGGGTTAGCCCCAGGAGGGTCTTAGACCCCATATGATCCATCTCCGACTGCTGACAGATTAAATAAAAGTCTTGCCAGGAGTGGACCCAGGACCTTTGGCATGGCTACTCAGTCCTCTACCAATAAATATTATAGATTATTAAAATATATTTAATAAAAAGTTAATCTATGAGTATTTATAACTTAATTTTGTTAATAACAGTCCGAAATTTCGATTAAATACTGCAGTTGATATGATTTCATTCCTAATGCAACAGAGGCTTTAAAAAAATTATATTTCCGATAAGGAAACAATTTTATTTCGACCATATTGATAAGAAACTATCAAATTACTTTTTAATTTGTTCTTTGATAATAAACTCAGTATGCGTCATTCAGAAAGCGAGATTACGGTTATCTTTAATCCATTATTTTTTTAAATCTATTCCCAGCAGCTTTATTTAATGAGACATTCCTTGAACCGATAACAAATTTATTTTGTGTGTAGTATAGGAATTATGTGTAGGAAGTATGCGTGTATGAAGTATTCTGTCAAAAATTTTCTTAGAGCATAGAGAAAAAAAGATGCTTCGATCGAAACTTTATTAAGTGAGTGGTGTAAAATAGTCAGGGGGTGCAGTCAATTATTACACAAAATAAAAATGACTAATTTTATTGCGGCTATGTTTCGGCCTAAGATTTAGGCCATCTTAAGGGCTGAGATAAAAGAAACGGGAAAAAGCTATGAGGTCCTGAAGACGGCCTAAATATTAGGGCAAAACCGTAGGCACAATAAAATTAGTCATTTTTATTTTGTGCAGTCATGGACTGTACCCCCTGTCTATTTTAAACCCTCATAGAGTTATCCAGTTCTACATTTCCATTTAAAAAAGAAACTTAATACAATTTAAAGACAGGTTCGATAGAAACTTTAGTTGGTCGAAAAACGTGGCCAACATAGTTCAAATAGGATTATTTACAATAATAAATTTTTGAGAATTAGAATTATTAATAAATTTAAAAAATCAGGTATTCGAAAGTTTATCTACAACTTAGAAGTCTGTGTCTAGATTCTTATATTTTATTTTTTTAAAGCCTTCGTAGTATAAGTTATAATTCATAATTGTAGTTGTGTTAACTCGAAATTTCGGACTGTCCTTTGCTTATTTGCTAGGAATAAATGTTAAAAATAGGTAAATACCTATAACAACAATACCTAAAAAATGTTATTCAGCATATAATCCAATAAATTTTGCACAATTCTTCTAAAAAAAGTATACCATCTATGTTCTTATTTTTTTAATCCTTTCGTTCTATAAGTAATCATTCATATCTACAGCAGTAATTACTCGAAATTTCGGACTGTTATTTGCTTTAAAAAAATTTTTATTTTAATTTTGCTGAAAATATTTGAAGACTCTTTTGAATTTTGACACTCCTAAGGCCAAGGCATTTCGTAGATTCTCTTTTTATTAAATGTTTTTTTAATCCACTATAATATTTATTTATAATAAATAGGTAAATAATAAACTTTAAATGGTAGAACGCGGATTAACTCTAAAAATAATACCTAAAATGTTATTCGGCTTATTTATTAATTTTAAGTCCTATATTAAGTTTATAGTCCTATAAACTTTTCAATGTTGTTCATATTAATTGGCCACCGATGAGAGGACAACAGAGGAGAGGATTGGAAAGGATTGGATTGGGACGAGATGAAAGTAGAAAGCTTTGAGTTGCCCGCTGCGCCCAACATTGGATCATCCGTTACCTTTGATAGGCGGGGTCGTACGCACCGTTCAGTGATTCGTCCAAGTGTCAACTCTTACACTTAGGTAACTGCTATAAGGATCTACTCAACAAACGAGTCTATCAGTTAATACCTTAAGTCTATATTCAATGGTTTTGATCCTTTAACGTCTACTAAATGGTAATTAAAAGGAAGAAAATTAGAAAAAAACAAAAACCTGTACCACTTTAACCTCTGATGGGACTTCGGTTCATGCCATAGGCTGTGCTGTATTAACGGTTGTGCAGTAACGTACTTTAGCCGAAACCACGCTCAATCTGTAGAGTTTTCACACCGGCTAAAACAGTCTGTACAGGCTGGATTAACACCCCTCGTGGTGAGCTCCTGAACAGCTCCGATATGATCAAACCACGAATCAGTCTTTATTTTTTTTTAATTATAAAATCTTTTATTGTACAGTAATATTATATAATCCACCACACTTAAAAATAATAAGTATCCAGGCTGTTAATGTAATAAATACTTAATTTGTCAACTCGGTTTCAGACCAGGGAACTCCAGCTCAGCAACTAAGCTCTGTAAATAGGATAAAAGAAATTAATATTCATATGTTATAAAAAAAAATTTTAAAAACGACAGTTTCGGTCTGTGATTTTCTAAATTCTTTAATGATAAAAAATAACATGCTTTAGTTTGGCAGAATATGATTATTTATTCCATTGAGATTACTAAATCGAGTTGTTATCAGTTTCGTTTTCATAGATAAAAAAAGGTTTGCTTTCTCACCTTGGATCGAAATCTCATAATTTTTTTTCGATATTTATTATCTTGCTATGTTAAATCATTTAGATTGCTGTTTGACTAATGTGTGTATATCAACCAATTTTTTTAAATTTTCGTGACTCCGGTTCTGCTACAATTATTAATTTTAGAATAAAAAAATATTCATGATTAAAAGTACTATTTTGTCTAATATAATTGTGACAAGGAGGAAATTATTATGTCTACAGATGAGCCACGC
This sequence comes from Troilus luridus, assembly GCA_964056705.1. Lineage (NCBI taxonomy): Eukaryota > Metazoa > Arthropoda > Insecta > Hemiptera > Pentatomidae > Troilus > Troilus luridus. The sequence goes on from OZ057414.1 coordinate 27,538,099, forward strand.
TAAAGCAGTTTACTAATTATTTATTTTATTGTTAACCAATAATAATTCATAACTTGTTTAAATACATTTTATCGTGAATAAAAAAAAAACAATCAATTCTACAATTTTCTTAAACAGTTAAATAGTAATTATCATGCAAATCATGGTGAATAATAGAGAAACACAACTTTCTAGTATTAATTCATAAATTTCATTTTGTCTTGTTACCTACAAAGCTGGACCTGGTGGCCATGAAGTGTGGGTTTATTTTCGTTATGCAACTGAGTTCATAGTTTGTAATTTTCTAGGGATCAATTCAAACTAGAAATTCAGAAAACTTCAAACAAGTTTTGAAGCGAGAAGGCGGAAAATAGTATTGCTTTTATTTGGTCTTAGGAAGAAGTGATTTGCAGCTCGGAAATAGTAAGTTAATAATAGAAGACAGCTGTGGCACAGCCTGCAAACCTTCTCTTAAAGGTCATTTCAAAACTTTTTTTTGATTTAGCACGAAAAAATATAATTAAACTGAAATAATTACATAAAAGTTAATATTAATACAACTCACCTACTTAAAACATTGTATTTTCAAGAATTAGATATTGGATAAGGAAACATTCCTTCAGGAATGAGAATACATTAAACAAAATTAAATGGATTAAAGATAACTGTAATTATGGATCTGAATGACGCATATTGAGTTTATTCTCAAAAAACAAATTAAAAAGTGATTTTATAGCTTCTTGTCAATACGTTTGAAGTGAAATTTATTCCTTATCAGAATTATTTTGTTTTTTTATAGCCTACCTTGTAATGAAACCATAATGACAGCAGTATTTAATTGAAATTTCGGACTATTTGCAAAATTAAGTATAAATACTCAGACAATCTATTGAATTTTCAATTTCAATCCCCAAGACATCTCGTTGATTTACTTTTTGTTAAATATTTTTTAGTAATCTATAATATTTATTTATGAAAAAATAAATTTTTATAAAAAAATAAATTGATACCACTAACATTTAAATACTAAGCAAGAAAAATCTCGATAATGTGCCAGTACTACTGAAAGATATAACTCGGATATCTTGATTCAACATTTACACAAAAAAATAAATAACAAAAATTTATAACAAACGCATGGGTATGTTCGCAATATTACCCGTACTTTTCCTACAGATATTCAATGTCAACTGTTAACCTACACATACGTAGTCATTAGTAACGGTTGCACTCACTCCCACACGGACATATTAAATTTCTTGTTCAGGTTATAGCCAATTCAAAAATCCTGAAAAAAACAAAACATGATCAGTCATAAGTCACGGTTGAGTAAAGGATGATTTGGCGCACCACCTGATACGCGTCGTGATTCTCTGCGCGTAAATGATTTGGCTAAAAACAACTTCAACTATCTCAAAAAAATATAATAAAAAGCCATTTCCGCTTCGCCTACTCAGACAAGTTTTTGGAACCTACCTCACACAAATATGGAAAATACATGAGTCATCAAAAATGACCATCGGAAGGAATAAGGAAAACACCCAAGCTACTGGTGACGTCAGGAAATTAAGTCATATCAAAATAATTGACCGGAATGATGTGCATCTTTTATATATTATGATGCGTCTATCTAATTGCGTGTGTTTAACGACTAAACGAAAGTAATGTCCCCATCCTTCATTCTTCCCCATCGAATTACAATAATTATGTTGTTGTAACGTTCCTATGCTAAAATGCTGAACATTTGAGAAGAGAATAAAAATCCTTTTCATTCCATTTCTAATAAGGGTTATTTTCAATAATTTTTTATTTTTTTCGTTGAATTTACTAATAGAAAATATTACGGAAAGCCATAGAAGGCGTAATATCGTCCTTAAAAAATAATTAGTTTCACCTTTGTTAGTTTAACAAAGAAAAACGGTATGTTAAGTAATGTTTTTTTCCTAAACTAAAATACACAATCTTTGTTACATGGATCTTTTATTGCCCCAGGGTTTTTATGACTTCTAAGCTGTTACCGATGAATGCGAGAGCTTATTTTAACTAAGTAATTTAATCAATGCTTTAAACTGTTTACGTCTCAGTGAATTAATATAATTTCTTTTTACTGCAGTTTTAAATAGTAATAATAACTTGGTATAAAATATTCTGCGGATCTTTATTACAAGAGTTCCAATAATTTTTAAACGATTTTTTAGAACAACATTCGATATGAAATTAACATAAGAGAGTAATAGAAAGTTTAAACAAAACAAAGTGAAAAAAAATAATTATATACGATAGGAATTGTAGACCTTAAATGAAACGAAAATAACTATTACTTATATCATGACTAAGAATATATTAACAACTATATTGTGAATGTGCATGATTGATAACTTTATTATTTATGTAACTGTACAGTGCAGTAGTACCCCGATATATCTGTACAGCATTGCCCTTAAATACAATAAAATAGTTATTTTTTATTTTATTTTATTCGTCATATATTAAAATTTTATAATATATTTTGGTTTTAATTATTAATTAAGCTTTATTTAAATTCAAAGATTCTGTAATTTGTCGAAAAATAAATATCTAGCTTCCTGGGGCCAAGTCATTCAATTTTCTATAGATTTCTGTCAAATGGTTACAAATAACGTGCTTTAATATAAATACATGTCATAAATTATTGAATGACGGTCTTTTAAGATTATTATGTAGTTATCGAAACTTTCATGTTAATAAATTAAATTGAATAAATTGGAAATATCATTGTTTAAATAGTGTTAATAAATATCTAAAATTAAAAAAAAATAATATTAATAGTTTTTTTTAATATTTTAAGTATAAAATTTTCCTTAAACTTTATTTAAATTATTCAATTCAATTTTAATTCACACTTCATTTCATCTCTGTATAACCTACCATTATTATTTCATCCTTTTTCCCTACAATATCTTTTTATAAACGAAAACCGAAATCGAGCAATACAAAACAGTGTAATATTCATGTTCACGTAATGAGCACACATACCTGATAAAATAATACAATAACCTATGTAAAAAACGCAATCTTTTACTGCGCCATTTCTTCCTTACAGCCTAACAGCTCTCATGTCCAGCTTCTTTATTAGGTAAAGACTCGGAGGCTGGCTCGAGTCCTTGGCACAGGAGTACCCGGCCAGTTCCCCTTAAACACGTTACGTAATTTCGCCCACAAAGGTCCCGAGACCCTAATTGGCGAGTCGTGCACCGACGGTGTTACGTATACCTTTCCTCGTAGTGTTGTCTTTGCTGTTTACTAGCAGCAACCTTGAAGCTATGGCTTCCAATCGAATACCGCCTCCAAGGTCTGTGCCTGCAATCTGACCGATAAGAAAGGCAAACCTTAGTGTAACCTTATCAGATAACGGATGGGTGGGACTCTCTGTGTGTACGTGTCTGTTATAACAACGATCTTCTAACTGTGAAAAAAAACTTGTGTATAACTTAAAAAAATTCCATTCCTTATTGGCAAAAACTGCATCCTATGACCATATTATGAAATACCAACTAAATTTCACATATAAGAAATAATTTGTACAACTTTTCCCCTAACATTAGTAAATATTCAATACGAATCTTTTGAAAGAATTCTTATTTATTTCCATTACAAGGTCTTGTGAACTTGAATCTTCACAATTCAGGTTCTATCTGAATTTTCCGTATCAAGAATCATTCCTAAAAGATCTACTGGTATAAGCCTCATAGATTGTGTAATTCTTTTTTTTAATCTTCATTACTTTTTTTCAATTATTAAAATAAATTTTGTTTATAACATTTTCTTTCTGTTAATAAGAAAACTCTGTAATCCATGAAGTATTTTTCTTATTTCGTATTTTTTAAGCTTTTTTTTATAGTACAATAATCACAGAATAAGTAGAATAAAATTAAAACTTTAATTTTAGTAATGTCTCCTAAATGCTTCTACGTATTGGAAAATTAATCGTTATTAGTTTTGATTTTTGTTATTCACATGTCAAATATTTTTTTTAAGTCAAAACCGTTACATCTTAATCATTTATTACAGAATTATATGATTCTTACCCCATTCATATTCTTCCAAGATATACTTGAGAAAATCTATAAATATTTCTATCAATGAATGTTGCAACGCAACTGGTATGAAAGAATTCAGAACGGAATCGAATGGAAATAGTGCCCGACGATATATCTGTAGCCTCGACGAGTAAGTGGTCATGTCGAATTTTGCCCAGAGAGACTTAACTCTTTTGAGGGAAGCGGAAAAGTAAAATAACCACTAACTCCTTTGCCTGACCTAGCCCCTTATTCACTACAAAAATAATACGATTAAGTCAACTAAGTATAAGAAATTAATTTTGGAGAAAATTGAACTTAACCACTTATTTACCGGGACTGTAGAAGAAAGAAAAAACATTACAAAACCTTTTTTATTCTAATATTTTAAAATTTATTAATTAATGACACTGGGGTTTAGTTTTGTGGTTCTTGTGTGTGCTTATATTTCTTTCTTTTATATTACGTATGCTAATATTGGAAACCTTACACCAGTTAGCTAATTCCTGGCGCTCGGACCTTGTGCGCTATCGCACGAAGACATTGACAGAACCCAGACCCTAACCAGAATAGACACTATCGTCAAGAAAAGCCCTACTATTTTAGTCTTCCCTAAGGGCACGCTCGATGACCCAGTTGTTAGAGCCGAAATGCCGGCGGACGAATCCACCGCCATGCCAAGCCTCTATTGATCACTCTACGTGAGCTATTGTGCAAGAGGACTATTGTCCTGGGATAGGACCCTGAGAGTAATTGGAGTTCCACTATAGCCGTGCTAATATATATCCCGGGTCCTCTATCGTAACGTGGAGAGTTCTTGGAGGTAGTGGAAGTTGTGGAGTACGCTCGAGATCTTGCGGTTCTCTCTCAACTTCTAGGTGTGAAATACTATCAAGTAACCACAACTAGTAACCAATTTTGAACAATCCTACACCAAGAGTCACATGAAATGTCCGTTTTCAAAGGAATGGTTATTTAGTAAAAGAACATTGTGAAATCAAAATATGTTTATTAAACATAATTAGCATCGTATTTTTACATTTTGGCCAACGTGGTACCAAATTTCCGAAGCAGAAATGAAAAATTCTGCGTTTTTGACTTAGGAATCATTTTCGAAAATCTTACCCTTCAAGGTTAAGATTAAACTGTGACTGTGTTTGATAAGTTTTTGTTCCATTATGTCAGTTTCCCATATTGTGGACGTGTGGACCTGTGGTTAGGAATGAGAATTGAATTTTTTATGAATTAATCTGTGAGACGTAGTGAAAATGTATTAAACCAATAGTCCGGTCGTACAGGACCCTTTCCGGAACACTGTTGTAATGTTTCTTGGAGTTTATTATTTACAAATTTAACCACCGAAGCCCATTAATTCCCCTTTAAATTTTAGTTATATTAAACACTGGAATTTCAAATATTTCAATTCCTATATTAATAATATCCCTCGAAATATTCCTGTTCCATTTGTATAGCTAAATCCAAAATATGGTTTATTCCATTCCTAAATTAAAAATGTTTTGTCAGGCCTGGAAGGTTACCAAGAAATTAATATAAAGTAATACATATAATTCTGATAAATATACAATGGATGCATATTTATCCATATACATATATGGATACTATTCTGCATTCATAAAATGCTGAACTAAACAATTGTATGTTAATAAATAATGATATTTATGTCTCATTTTTACTGTAGTTTGAAATGAAACAACTTTCCTAGTTGACTTCTCAAATGAACATCCTTGAGAAGACAAATGGAAGTATTAGAAAACAGTTGCGCAGAGCTGGTGCGATATGCTGTCGTCACGCGACAACACTCAATGTCGGTATCATATCTTGCTATGTGCGTATGCATAATTCAAATAAGTATATAAATCGTATAAAGATATCAAGATCAGAATGGGATTCTTATTCTAACCAAGTTTGCGAAGAGAATCCTCTAAACCTTAAGAAATTTCGTGGATTAAAAAAATAAATAAAAACAACAGCTTACAAACCGTTTTTCTGAATTTAAGTTTCTATTTAGTACATTTTAGAAGGAGTCTATTTTATATTTGATAGAATTTCTACTTTATTTTATTATCAAAAAATTGGTTTTTCTTGATATTTTTAACATCCTATACTTTCCATACTTAAATATTTTTAATTTGATTGTTGAGTATTAAGTTGCTAGGCTGAAAGTTCCGGGTTCAAATCGGGCTGAAGCAGATAAGTTATTTAATCTGTTATCAACCACGTATGGACTCTGTGGGATCTACTGGCCCTTCCGGGGCTCACCCAGGTACTATAAAGAGCCGACATGGGGGAAAACCTGATTTCTCTATCATGTTCTGGGCCTAAGACCCTTTGTGGTTTAAAGTGATAGAGTTTCATTTTTATTATTTGTTTGAAGGCATAATTGAAAGAAATGATTTTATCTCCTGACCCACTCAACCTGAATTGATATGCTTTCAAGCCAACCAAGAAAAAATATATCCTTGACATTGATAAATATCAGAAAAATGGTATCAAATTTATGAGGAAGTTCGTACGTAAGTAATGAAATAAGGTGATCGTTTAATTTCAAGTAGTATTGAAACAATAGTTCATAATCATTTTCCTATGTTGAAATTATCTTTCTTTTCTAATTATAGCTGCTCAAAAATATTTCTTCTTTTAAACATTGCCAAAGTATTCAGATATAATTTTTGATACGTGTTCAGACGATGACAATCTGTTTTGGACGTTCACCCGGCGGTCCAAGAAGATTTTTAGACCTTTCTATCCCACGTATTATACTATGCCAAAATTATAGAATCGATTATTCTAATTTATAAGAACTACAATACAAATATTGTATGAGGGTAAGCCCAATATTGTGGAATAATATTTCAGACATGTAAATGGAAATTATGGAAATTAAGTGAATTATTTGTCTAACTTCTTTTCAGACCTCTGTCACTGATACTAAGCGATAGTTTTTCTTTCATGGGATAATTATTGTTTATAAAAGCAACTATGAGTGTGGTTTGAAAAGTTTCCGACCGCAACATGATGGCACTCATAAATAAAAGCAAGTGAATTTTGTTGTTCACCTGGTGACAGTTAATCACCAAAATTTTAGCCATTTTGGAACCGCAGCTTTTATGTAACAGTCGTTTGAGTGAGTTGATGTGAGTATATTTGCAAAAATGGACAAAACCAAGTATCGAGCTGTCATTAAATATTGGTTTTTGTAACGCAATACGCATACGCAAATCAAAGATGAGTTGGATTCTGTGGATGGGGAAGAATGGTGGAACATGGAACGTTCGGGGCGTCAAAAAACTGCAACTACCGACTAAAACATCGCCAAAGTTCACCAAACGGTGCTAGACGAACGCTGAATTAAGGTGAGAGAGATGGCAGAGGTTATGAACATGTCAAAAAAAACGTGTTTGTTACATATTAAATCACATTTAGATATGAGAAAGCTGCCCGCACGTTGGGTGCCGCGTTTGCTCACGTTAGACCAAAAATGTGTCCGAATGAACATTTTAAACGCTCTGTTGGCGCAGTTTAGGCGCAATAAATCCGAGTTTTGGCGCCGATTAATTACTGTAGATGAAACTTGGATACACCATTACATTGGACTGAAAGGGGGACCCGGCTCCAAAAAAAGCAAAATCTGTTCTTGGCTAGGAAAGTGATGGCGACTGTTTTTGGGATAGTCATGGAGTTATTTTAATCGATTATCTTCAAAAAGGAAAAACCATTACAGGAGCCCACAAAACCATTATTACGCATCATTACTTGACAAGCTGAAGGCAGAACTTGCGGAAAACGGCCACATTTGCAGAAAAAGAAAATCCTGTTTCACCAAGACAACGCATCCTCTCACACCCCAGCGGTTGGCATGGCGAAAATCCACGAATTACGGTTTGAACTGCTTGACCATCCGTCTTACTCACCAGATTTAGCCCCAAGTGACTTCTTTTTGTTCTCTCATCTAAAAATTACGCTAGGAGGACAGACATTTTCGTCAAATGTAGAGGCAATCACCTTCGTGAACAATTATTTTGCATATAAAATCGTCGAGTAATTTTTGGACGGGTTACAGAGATGGGAGCATTGCTGGGAGGAGTGTGTTGAGTTACAAGAAGACTATGCTAAAAAATAGAAAAACAAATTCAGAAAAAATCTCTTTTATTTTTGTTAGGTCGGAAACTTTTCAGACCACCCTCGTAACGGAGTGGGGTAGTTGAGTGGTTGTTATGCTTAGGATTCTTGGTTGTGCGGCTTTGACAGATACAGTTTTTAATCTGTTAATAGCCATTTACGGATCCGGCAGGATTACACATCAGTCTCAGTCTTAAAAAGCATGATTTAGTCTATTTCCTTGGGATATTTCAGGTTTAAGAGACTCTTTATGACATTATTTTTAGATTATTCTGTGCCTGTTATAGAACTATTGTCACGGAATTCGTGGCCCTGTTCTTGGTACAGGGCCTTAGTCATGCAAGAGCCGTCTCCATCACGGAATATTGAAGTTCCTGTGATAAAATAGGAAAGAGGAAAGCATAATTTTCTTCTCATAAGTCAGTACACAACAAATTTATTTTTTATTAAATGGCAGTTATCTATAAATTAAATTTTAACTAAGTTATTTATTTAGCCGTTATTTGATAACCTTGAGACGATTAGAGTATACAGCCTAATGTATCAATAAATAATGCGATTTTCGGTTTTTAAGTACTACTAATTATTGATTTTTCGTCGGTTTTTTATACTATTATTCTCATATATTCTATTCCACTCAGTCTCAGAACATGCTAATTCGTTGGCAATACTCCAATGGTAGTTATAATTTTTTTTTTTTAATATTCCTTGCTAATTTATTAGGCAAGGTAGTAGTTAGATTAGTTGCGTCAGTTATCTCCTGAAAAAACGCGACAGATGGTTGTTTTTTATTTTTTCCTTCCTCTCAAAATCAATTTTATGTTTCCGGGTATTTAAGATATTTTAGCCTAATGCATTCAAAATTATGGGAGAGTAAGAGCTTAGTTTGTTTAGCGCTAAGTTTTGTGTTGAAGTTTCGGGGCTCAAATCATGATGTTGTAGATCACTTGTTTAATCTGTTAAGAGCTACGGTTGACCTTATGATCCCTGTGTTGGTTTTCACCCAGGCTCTATATTGTGAATACCTTGTACAGGGAAAACCTTGCGGTTGAGTGCGATCTCAGAAAAATCACCTCCCTGCTCTGCAGTAGTCCCAGAAACAGTACAGGCAAAGAATTAAAACTTGAATAGTCAATAAAATATACAAAAAATTGTTTTTAATTTCATATTCCCGAATGCATTACAAAGCTACAACTTTGTAAAGAGACAAAATTTAAAAAAATAAGAAATAAAAAACTGTACCACTGCTACCCATAAAGGGTCTGGGATTCAGTAAATGGTAGCGACAATTGTTTCTTGGACAACGGTTGTGCAGAGATGTGATTTGTCCTATACCATACTTAATCTCCAGATTTTTCCTCCTATTTTGGGTATCCACTTACTAGAGGCTGGGTAAGCCCCAGGAGGGTCCTAGATCCCATAGGATGCGTCTCCAGCCGTTAACAGATTAAATAAAACTCTGCCAAGCAGCGGTATTTCAACCCAGGACTTTCAGCGCGGCAGCTCAGCGCTCTACCACTCAGGCTCTCCGCTCCCTTAACACCATATTAACTTAACCTAAAATGTAGTTTTCTAAGAAAAAATTTCGAACCCTTGTAAAGATTGAGGCAGCATACCTTTGTTGTTAATAGCAGTATAATGGAACAAAAAGAAAAGGAAACACGAAAATAAAACGACAATAGAGCTTTAGGAGACACAATGGGCTCTATCGGCTAGACAATACTTTCCCGGTGTCCTTGAAGCCTTGCCGCACCTGCAACTTTGTTATCATTCATATTATAATAATAACTAATTGAGGCTATGGCTACCATAAAACCCAGAGAACTAATAATATTGTTACAGAACCATGTATTATAATATTATAATATATGTCTATTTATATTGGAATGTGATCGGAACAAATCCACTGGAAAGCACAGTATGACAAATATTTTATTTTATTTGGCACAAAGCATAAGAATTGCATGATTCCACTTCCCTCAATACAATTAACCCGAGGAAATTCGACATGACAACATATCTGCACCTATTTATTATATAATAAGTCATATTGCTGTCAGTTATGATGAAAATAATTTACTGGCGCTGTTTTTTAACTAAACGGCAAAAAAACAAAACGTACAATTTTTCGCAAGGTTAAATTTTAATTATCAGGTCCAGGGGGGGGGGGGTATTTTTTTTTTTTAAATATAGGCAATAGTTTTCCTGGTAAACTGCTTTGAGACTGTGGTGAATCCTGTTTGAACAGTTGTGCCTTATCGACCTGGCCTCTGAATCGAACGATTTCCGTGTTAGCGTGAGAGGTCATCAAGCAATTAAACGTTGACAGTAAAAAAAAAATCCAATTCAGCTTTAATAGTCTGATATTAACCTTGAATGAAATGAACTACTAGACAAAAAAGATCAATTTTTATAGCTTAGAATTGAAACCTACTTTTCTATATTTGATTTATTATATAATATTCGAGTTATTAATTATAAACTTAAGCCAATAAATACATACATAATTACTGTCTCGAGGTCCCGAATTCGAAGCCGGCTGTAGCAGATAATTTATTTATTCTGTTATCAGTCATGAATAAGTGTGCGGGGTCTGGAGACCATATTGGGGTTCACCCAGTCTTTCTTATTCTTAATTAGAGGAGAAACTGGTGGTTGGCCGTGATCTAGACCAAATTACCACTTGCTTAAGCATTGCCATGGAAACGGTAAGGTCTATACCATCTACCCCTAAATAATACCCTTCATGTGTTGTAGCAGTACAGGTTTATCTTGAAACAAACAATGCTAGTAACTACTTGGTCATAAAACTGAAACGGTAATAGTATTTTCATTAATCGAATGATTTTTTATATTATCTATTGATTTCATTCTTTATAAAATACAAAATAATATGGACATCCTCCCTTCTAAGGTAGTCAATAGAAGATAGAAGCTGAAAGTATCTAAAACAAAAGAAAAAATATATCGAACGCCTTAAATATGTATATTTTAACAATACACTGAAATCAACTTCGGTATACTTTGGCATGTTGAAAAGGTAGGCTCTGCGTAAAATTACAGGCTGCATATCTTTCATTTCTCCTTCTCCACACCCTTTCACGCCCGTCTGGAGATCGAAGAACAAATCTTGATTCATCTGTAAAAAGGACACCACTCTATTCGTCCGAAGTCCAATGGCTGTGTCCTCGAGCAAAAGCCAGCCGTGTAACTCTGTGGGAGATCTGGTCCTCCTACTGGGGGAAAAGTCATTAATCCATGCACATTTAATCTTCTCCGAGCAGTACGTTCAGAAATTTGCATACCTCTAACGTCTTCGAGCTGATGGATAGCTTGAACAAAGGTAAGGTGCCGGCTTCGTAAAAATAAAAGTAAAAAAACGGTGATCCTGTGGTTCTGTTACCCTAGGCCGTCCAGAACAGAACCGGTCGAAAAGTTTCAAGAACACCTTTGGCATTAGATGCATATCTAATGAAATGTTCATCATCAATAAGCGCTCATCCACCACGATGAGGCGTTTTTAAACTTAAAATCCAAAAAAATAAAAGCCGGAAACTGAGAAATTAGCTGCAAGAAACGGCACTGAACAAATTACACTAAATAAATATTTAAATTCCATAGAAAGTGAACATTGGAATCTACATGGCTTTCATTGAATTAAGGATTAAGTGTTATTATCCTCTATATTAACATCCCTTATTGAAAATTAATAAAAATATATTTATTTATTTAAAAAAATAGACCAATCCATTGCAGAAATATATTTAGATGAAAACATAAAAAAATCAAGTGGGTGGAATTTTTGCCTGTCAGTGTGTGTGTGTATAATTTATATTTTTAATTATACCATTTTTAATGATGACTTTCTTTTGTTTCAGAAATCAATTCTGTAGAACTGAAGCCAACTGTTTAAGTGAGTATAATTTACATATTAAAATCGTTGATTTCAATTACTATTTTAATTAAATAAGATTGATTGTTATTATTAATATTAGTGAATATTTCTCAAAATACAATCAAATTAGTCAAAAACATTTTTTTCAATTATAGTTTTCGAATAATCAGCCAAAACACAGTACCCCATTCCAGTACTTAAGTGTATTTTAAAAATATCTTTATTTTAATTTTACACCGAATTTCGGCAATTTATTGAACATCTTAAATAGACACCCATCTCATAACAATATTATAAATAATAATAAAATAATATGAAATCAACATTGTTACGAACAAGACATTTAAAAACTTTTTTTTTAGTATTATCATATCAGTTATAAATGATAAAGATTGATGATAACCGGTAAATGTAACTAAGAACAGCCTTGTTTTTTTTTAAATAATACAATTCCCCGCAAAAAGTTGAATAAAGTACCTTTAGTAAAAAAAAAACAAATTTATGTATTGACTACATGTTACCATACACCCAGAAACATTATGTAAGAATGATCTTATTATTAAGCCTAGCATTTAGGTGGTTTCGTATTGCGTAATACGCACACAACCGACAAAAATAAGGAAATACTAGTAGATTAGTATTTCAATATCTTTATGATTCTCAATCTAGGAAATACATTATTATTGATTTCTTCTTACCTAGTTTCTTGTAACCCAAAATAATATTTTATTTTTTTTGCAATTGTTTGCTATTCCTTGCCATACAAGGTATCTTTTCATTTATATCCTGTACTGGTCATTCCAAACCCCAAGGCCTAGATGTTTTTTATGTTAGAGTATTAATAGATGTTATATGGCCGTGGTAGACGAGCTTGTTGATATAACAAGCTCCAGTTAGAGGAGAAGATTGGAATCCAGCCTTACAAAAAACTTGATATATTTTGGGCGAATCAATTTAATTCATTTCGATATTCTTTGGCCTGAAAATATTATATCCCTGAAGGATTTGGGTTCGGTAAACGGTAGAGACTATACTTTCTTGTACGACGGGTGTGCAAGGTAGTGATTTGTCCGAGATCATAACGCCAGATCCCAAGTGTCCTTTAATGGATGTTAAAAGATTAAAAAATATAATTATCACTACAAGTTTTGTTTCTGAAATCTTCAGTACAGCAGCTCACCGCTCTAAACACTATCTATCTACGCCGCTTTAAAATGTTATACTCCTATATTGTCAATTCTCCTATTGTAGTATATAAGTATGTTAAAACTTGTTTATTTTTATTATTTATTTGTTCATTTAGTATACAGTTGTAAAATTCAATAGATTGATTTTTACAATCTATATGTATATTTCTATTGTAAGCAGTATTATATTTCCTATGAAATTTGTTCACTCTTAATTTAGGTATGTCCAGATTTAATTTTATAGGACGTAACTGGGCCAATCAATAAATAAATAAAACCTTATGAGTTTATTCGTTTGATGTTGGACCTGGATATGGATCGAATGAAGTGATGGATGTGGGTCGTTTTCAAGGCGCCAGTGGGTTGCTCAGTATCTTTCCATCCAACACCAGGCAATGAGAACGAAGGCATTTAATTTTTTTTTACATTTTCTTTTTAAATTGTTATTGTTATTAAATTTTTGTAAAAATGTTAAACGTTAAGGAGCATAAATGAAAATCGTTTCACCTTCAGGCAGGTGTTGATTTAAGTGAGTTGACGTCATCGACACTTCACATAAACTTAATGTATTCTTTTGAATTGGAGAGAAAGTTTAACTAGCTGCTTTATTGACGCTAATAATTTGAAATCGGCAAAGCCAACGAATCATTCAATTTCGGAATTAAAATTGAGGTACTAATATGTAGGGCTTAGCTGAATATGTTCATATTAATTGTAATAATATGTTTAAGAACAAATATATACCTAAAGAAATATGTTAATTAAATATTTCACGGCTTTGATTGCGGTCTGTGTCTCTGATGAGTTTTTATGAACTGTTGGTGTAAATGTGCTTCATTTATGTGAATTTTATTTTTGTGGATGCCTGAATTGGTGAAACGTAGAATGGTTAGATTTTCCCCAGTTTTTTTTAAACATAAAGCTTTTTTTTTGTATTCTGTTAGTGGTTAGCGGTTAACTCCAAATTTCCAAACTTCACATTTTCACTCCTTTAGTCAAATAATTCTTTATGGTCCCGGAACTTCAGGTTAAGAATCGGACTAAAACAATGGGAAGTACGGGACAGAAGTCTTCATTATAAGCTTCTTTTTGAGTTTTTGCTAATTTTTATTGAAGTACATTAAAAATGAAACACTAAATATTAATTAATTTGACTGCACCCCCAACTATTTCCTTCCTTACATAGAGATTACTTATATAACCTGCCACTGTAAATTAACTGAATAGTCGTTTTATGGAAACTATTTTGTCTATTGATATTCCATAAACTATTTTTTTTTTAATGTAGATTGTAAATGAAGCAAGTTGAAAAAATGTGACCCAGAAATCGTATGGAAATCAATGTATATTTTTCTTCAATAAACTAAATTCCGAACAGGGGGGAAGTCAAATGAAGAATTCCTTAAATACAGATAACCTATTTAACTGTTTGTTAGAAGCAGATGTTTCGATCCCCAATGTATTCCTTGTCAAGTCTGGACAAGATACGGGGCCATATTCTTGCACATATCTATAAGTTCAACTAATACTGTTCACTAGAAAACTAAATACAGAAGCGTTCATGAGTGCAGGTAAGGAATAGGGCTGGAAGTAAATTCGGATAAGAATAAGTATATGGTTAGTAGAACGAAAAGGGGAGATTTTGGGGATATTGTTTTAGAAGGGAATGAGTTTGAACATGTCGAGAAGTTTAAGTACTAAGGGTCTATGGAAACTAGAAAAAACGAAATTCAAGTGGAAATAAAGGCACAATTAAAGGCAGGAAATCATTATTATTTGGTCTCCACATTACTAAGCTTGCATCTTATTTCCTGAAATCTAAAAATCATAATTTATAAAACCATCAGATTAGGAAGCGTCTGAGCGGTAAACCGAGACGTAGGTGGAAAGTAATATTAATATTATCATTTAATATTACCCCAAAGTATCAAGGTATACTTTCAACCTTGATAAAACCGCATGTAGATAATCTTTTTATCATGTTTACGGACTTTATAATCAGAAATCTTGAAGCTTCAGAAAGTAAACTTAATAAAGATTATGGAAAACCCCGTTGGATAACGATATCTATAATCCTATCTATTTACTTACGTGCTCTATCCCCCTCGTAACCGAACTCAGCAAGATCAGTCATATTGCATTCAGCAAAATCCGATCTAGTCTATACCTTTGATTTTTTTTTAATTCCTTATTAGCCCATTACAAGCCCAGCAACTTATCAACGCCCATACCAGCTTTATTTCCTTTACAACCCTGATGTTGTTGATCGTACCATTAAACTCCATCCTCCGAATAGACTTAGATATCCCCTTTCCTCTCCCAGTATCCTGTCTCTCCTTAAAATATGGACGGTGCTTAGCGATGATGAATCCCTCCGAGGGCCGAGAAGTTGGTGATTGTGGATTCAGTAGCCAATGCCTGGCGTCAGTGAACGACTCTGGAACAATAGTGTGGAGTTCCCACAGTGCATGTGCTTATTAAGCAATCTGCCCATGTACACGAATATCAATGAACATATTAAAATTAGTTTAATATCACATCTTCCCCATAAATGAAGTTAATTATAAAATCATTCAATCAACAGTAATTGATAAGTAAAAAAATATGTTTACTCCTTAACATTTTTATGTTTTAGTCCAAAAATTGAAGAATAAAAAAATCGTTCAGATTGTATTATTTGTTTTACAATTAAAAGTAAAATTCCGGGACTATATAATAATACATAATCGGGAATAGATACGTGTGGTAATTATGGTAACAGTGTACTATATTGCTTTAGTCTCGAAGTGTTGAAATGCAATTTAATTTTTTGTATAGGAGCCTTCTTAAAGACAGCTATCCAAACAAACACTATTACTACTCTTATTTAGATTCCGCCTCAAGCTGTTGGGGTCCATTCATGTCACTTGGATACGACCTCAACAGACGACAGGGCAGCGTTGCTCTGATAAGAGTAGGAAATTGACTAGCTATCTACCAAGGCTGTACAGTGTCTATTTAATTGTATACAGTGTGTAATCCGTATTCTGTAGTGCTACTTGGACAGAGGATTGGTGTATTAGGAAGTGGACATGCAGTGATCATCCTGGGCTTAAATACATCTCTACCGGACTCTGAAGATGAGACCCCCTTCAAAAAACTGAAGACAGGGAAGAAATCGGTCAAGAGGAAGACAAGGAAAGCCGAAGAAGCGCCACCGGTAGTGACATCAAACAGCTTTACAGATTTAGCTAATTTACCATCAACTGAGGAACCTACGGCGGCCCCTCCGAAGAAGATTCCTCCTTCAAAAACTTAAGTGATGTAGTCATAATATAAGATTTTCAAAATTAGAAAAATCTAAAAAGGTTATCTCCGTCTCTCATTTTATTCAATTAAAAAAGTTTTTCTTTCTTATATTGAAAATTTAAAAAAATTGTTAAACAAAATTGCTTCAAATAGATTGTTTTTAAATTAATCTTTTGTAATTTTTATTAATTCTGGACGCTGTTTTATTTTCAGAATTTCATTTCACATTGAATTACGATTGTAAATATAAACTTCCAATAAACAAAAGTATTTTCTAATAAATGCACTTTTTTCAACCTAAATATTTATAAGAATGATGTTGTATATGTGAAAATATTGAACCAAATTATTTTTTTTTGTTACTAATTTACGGCCGTTTTTTTTTTTTTCAAATTAATATTTAAATAGTTGAATAACTTATTATCACGTTTGTTCAATACGCAATTAGTACGATTAAGTCAAAATCGACACAGATATTCACTCTATCTATAAAATCTTGTAATTCCATTTCATGTCTTTGTTGTTTCTCAAACTGATTTCAACGAATTCTTTGAATAATTGGTTGTTTAATCGTGAAAGAATGCCAAATAATCATTAATTCAAAAAGAATTTTTCCCGATCATCTATTACTACCCATGAAGGCATTTCCTGTAATTAGGGTGACGATATATAAATACGGTTAAATATTAAATACATTTTAATTAATAAATTAAATAAATTATTTTGCTGCAATTTTAAAAAGAGATTATGCATTATTCAACTTCTAAATATTAATTGCAGTCATGAAACGTTACAACTTTATATTTCGAGGAATATTCATGTTTACATCTTGTTTGATATATTAATTTGGTCAAAACCCACGTTGCAGTAAGGTAATAGTGAATAAATAAAATTCTTGTTGTATAGGTAAATTGAATATTTTTCCGAAACCGTGTGTTATTAATTAAATTATATTAATTAGTAATAATTATTTAGTTATTATTACTTTATTGGTATTTATACCTGGGAATATACCTGTACTACTACAACCCATTGGAGGGTCTTGGGTTCAGTACATGGTAAACTGTACGTACTATTTCTTATTTATGCAGGGAGGTGATTTGCTCAACCGACAGACTTTCCACCTATCTGTGATACCCACTTTGGAGGCTGGGTGATCCCATGGAAGATCCTAAGATCCCATAGGATCCATCTCCAGCCGCTTACAGATTAAATATAAGTCTGCCAGCTAACGGGATTTGAATTCAGAACTTTGGCTCGACAAATCAGTGCTCTACCACTGAGCCTCTCCGCTCCCATTCTTAGGTACGCACAGCGTAATTCATTTTTTGTGCTAATTTTCATTTCAAATTTTAAGTCCGGTCGAAGGATGTATTTCTTAAAAATTTATATTAGTTGAGATTGATTCAGGCCAAATCACATTCTTGTACAATCGTTGACCATGAATAAGTATAGAACTCAATACACTATTAAAATTGCAGGATTTTTTATTTTAATTACGATTCAAGATCTATTTTTAAAATAGATTGAAACAATTAAAAAATGTAATTAGTACCAACAGTTATTGTTTGTCACCAGATTAGTTTTATAATTTGAAATAATTACATTCGACGATCTCAGAAAATTGATTAAATTTTGAGTTATTTTTCTTTCATTCATTTTTATATCTGTAAATTAATAAAAAAAGGGAAAAACAAGCTTTTGAGAACAATACTTTTTTTTCCTGATACTTCTAACACCCATTTTTGAGAGTTGCAGCTTCAAGCGTTTAAAACATTCACTTAATGAAAAAAAGTAGAACAAAATTCTTCCTTAATAAAAGAAAATTAGAGCCGATAGCAATTATAATTGAAGGGGGCCTTGGTCTTTAATTGGAGTAATGTAGTGTGGCTGTAGTCGGATGTTAATGAGTCAAACACATGTTTGAGTGCCATCAACATTCCATTGTCGTCAAATCACCTAATGATCAATGATTAATCATTTTATTTTTTTCTTTATCTCTTCTTTATTATTATTCTTTTTTTCAATCAAATCCGATTGAAATTAGAAACTCTTTCGGTTGGATAAAGAATTAGTAGCAGAGATTCTTGAATGTTTTTATTAAACAAATTTTATAAATATATATTTTTTATTTTGTCTTCTTGTTTGTTCATTTATTTAACGCCAATTTATGCTGCTTCAATAATCGGACGATGTTACATAGGCAGAATGAAGCGCTAGCATGAATATTTAGGAAAAGGATCTCTAAGGAATGTCTGACACCGGACTGGCTCAATACCCACCAGTTTACGCTGCCTCCGAAAGACAGTGTAACCAGGATTCTTTTCATCCCTCTTAAAATTTTAAGACCATCTCCCGGGCTGCGCACTCGACATCTTGGGCATTGAAGGTTATTATAATAATCACTAAACAACAGGTGACCCCATTTTTTTAGTGTGGTATGAAGAATTTACCAATATTTGAAATATGGTGGAGGGGATGGTCACACAGCCAATGGGTTTAATTTTGAAATATTATGAATAATGAATATCTGATTAATCACCTCAATCTTAAAATAAAGCAGTGCAATTCATTTATTGTTTAGAACAAACTATTATGACTAATTGATGCTCAATAATAAATATGAATCACTTGGGATGTTGACGAATTTTATCATGCTGTTCCTCATGTTGTTCAAATTCTCGGATGTGAACAAGTAAGATTTTCAAATCGGTACACATTATAGGCAAGGTATTTTTTTTCGATCCCTTCAAAAACCAAAAGACGAAAAACAGCCACTTTCTAGAGGCTGGGTGTGCCCCGGGTGGGTCTATAGATCCCTCAGGGTCTATCAATATCCGTTAACAGATTAGAAACTCAGCACTCAACTCACTCAGATGTACCCCACTCCGTGTTTATGGAATAAAACTTTAATTTATTAATATTATTTATCACAATCAACAGCGACGATAATGTTTTAATTTATTTCAATAAATTTCTAAAATACTATTTTCTTTAAAAGATTTATGTAGAATTTTAGAATGGGTTC
Source organism: Troilus luridus (assembly GCA_964056705.1). Classification (NCBI taxonomy): domain Eukaryota; kingdom Metazoa; phylum Arthropoda; class Insecta; order Hemiptera; family Pentatomidae; genus Troilus; species Troilus luridus. The sequence goes on from OZ057414.1 coordinate 27,557,674, forward strand.
CAAACACTGAACACTTCAAAAATTCAGTGTGTGCAAGTAAAGACGGCCAGTTGTCACCTGTGGTCATCTTTCACTATTTCTTATCTTTTCTAACTGTATCTACTTTAGTATTAGTTTCTTGTTTATTATAAATAATTGTAAGGGAGAAATTGGTTTATAGAATGTCTTAGATATATAATTTTATTATTTCTGAATATTTTTTAAATTTTAATATTCGTTAATATTATTGAATACTATTATTGATTTCATATATTCATATATATATTCATATATTATTGATTTCATATGTATTATTGATTCCGTCTTAATCGAAAGAAGTATTAGTTTTACTCCGAAACCTAGCTTAGCTTTGTTTGTTATGGCGCTTCCTGAATGAGATGCGGCTTCCTTTAAACACCCCCGAAGATGAATGCTTGAAATGGATATTAGCATACAATAGGAGGGTCACAAACCTCGTTTAGTCGTTTTGGGACAATGATCGTAGGAGTAGCATTCAAGTTTTCGCTATTGCTAGCTATTTAATTTAGATCTTATTCAATGGAAATAGTTTGTTTTTTACCTGGTGGTTTATGCATAAAGATGAAGTTTGCATATGTTTCGTATTTGAAACAATCGAGGAAAACACGTAAATCAACCACTTGAAACTGTTTGGATTATGTATCAGAATTTACTTCTGCATTTATTTAAGCCCTTACTACAAAAATAAATGCATGGTGTTATTTTTTCAAAAAACAATTTTCAACCATTTTTATTGTTTTTATTTCATACACAACTAGCTTATTTGGGTTTAATTTTGGATTTTTTTTATCAACAGGATTATTACTGGTAGAATTAATGCGATGTCTGCTATTACTAGGTTTATTAGTAAATGTTTATGAAATAAACAATAAAAAATTACAATGTATACATATATGCAATATAATCCTATATATATATTATATTAACAATATATTTCACCTGTAGTCCGAATACAGACTAATCTACTCTATCCTCACAACTTCCACACATCTAAACTCAATATGGGAGGAAGTAGGCAACATTAAGGTCACACTGATATATTACATTATTCTATTTAATCATTTTACACACAATAATTCATTGAATGACTTCTTGACATTAGATAAACAGAAGAGTTATTGTGTAGCCTTGACACCACACATTCTCGAGCATTCCATTTTACTCCGCGTATGTTTTTCATTAATAGTATGGTCTGTTTCAATGCCAATCGTTTGCAATGTATGTACTAATTTACTAAAGTATTATGTTCGTTGATTTTTATTTGCAAAAAAAATAAATAAATGTATTATACTCTGGAAAATGAAGAAGTACGGGAAAGAGAACAAGAAAAAGAGACACCATAAGTCTTGAATTACGTGCGCTCCATAGGTGGCCAAGTTCATAGATACAAAATTTTACTCTGGAAAATTAAATATATTTTTTTTAATTTACTCTAGCACGTTATTACTCTTCAATCTCAACATCTCAATGAGGATATCAAAAACTGAGCGTTGTTTAGGAATACCACATTGGAAACCTTAGAGCTAATAAACTACCGATTATCAAGCAAAATAAAAATTTCTACACTTGCAAACATTAATAAAGTCAACTTACGCCAATAAGAATACAGCAGGGATTATTTTAGAGTAGTAATTAAAAAACACACGAACACATAGCATTGCTTACAGTTTGTAAAGGCCTGTTATTTGATCATAAATGAAAATTTATTTATTATTTAATATCATTTAATTAATTTATTAATTGAGTTGTGTTTAACAACAGATGAACTAAGGGACATAATTGCAGCAACATAATTGTTATAAATGAAATGAATTCGTAGAAAGGTCGGTTGACTCAGGAAGTGTAAACACCAATAAATTATTTATTGTATACCGACATTTAGGCCTACATTTTAGACCATCATCGGTCTTTGATAAATAAATAATACCAGAAGAGCAATAAAAAAGACAGAAATAAGGCGTAAATGAGTGGAATGATAATACTGAACTATAAAAATGAGAATTAAAGAATGCTGTGGTATTTGTGAAGATAATAAAATATGAAAACTATTATTTCGTGAAGAAATAATAAACAAAAATTGTAATGTAAATTCACTATATTATTTATTTACTTATTAACAATCGATAATATTAACTAAGTAAATTTAAAGTGATTTGAAAGTTGCATTAATTTTTTTATGTTTAAAAAATATATTGTATTTTCATAGACTGCAGCACGACCATTTTCACTTCATTATAATACAATTAAAAAATGTATTCCGACAACCAAGAATTTTTTTCAGTCGAAGAAAGTGGTCCGGATGGAGGTCAGAAAAAATTCCATTTAAAGGAGAACTGTTTATTTTAAAGCCAACGTTTCGACCGACATTGCAAGTCTTCATCAGGGCTAATTATAGTTGTATGTGTATTATAGTATTTTGTGTTTGTAATAATAGTTGTATTTGAGACAAGACGAATTTTTCCTTGATATTCTTTCGTTTTATGTGTTTCCATTTTTCTAGTACAGTACTTTCACCCTCCTATGGTTTTACTAATAATGATTAAATATCATGTACTTATTAATAATTATAATGCATATATTAATAATTTAACTACACTAAAAAATTGTTTTCGATCCTGTTTGGTTTTATATATGTTTGTTCCTCGCAGTTACTACTTGTTTAGTCTTAACATTCCTGTGGTGTATTCTATGTTTTTCCTTAACTCTATCTTTTTTTTTTCTCCAGATACAATTTTAACATAATATATTATTTTTAAATGAGTTCATAGCTCTATCATAACTACGTATTTATTTTAATAGAACTAATTCAAAATTCATTTTGACTTTCACCAATAACAATTCATTCATTGTCTATAATAAAATCATTTCTCTTGTTATTTTATTATCTTCATTCTTTCACTGTATTTCATTCTCATTATTCCTGTGTATCGAGCTGTTCTAATTCCTTGTTACTGCACTGTTGATATTGTCATTCTATTTTCGTTTCATCCTCAGTCCTGATGAGGGCCTAAACGTTAGGCCGATGTTGGTACAAAATAAAAAGAAGTTTTACTTATTTGTGTGAAATTCATTGACTGTGCCCCCCTACCATTTTTAACATTGCTCAAGATTCAGTCAACCTTTTCCTTATTAATAATATGATATTTCTAACATTCAGATTTAGACTGAAGGTAACCAACATACGAAACATGATACGTATCTGTAACATTATCTTTAAACCTGTATGAGATTAGATTTAAAATCTAACCAAGTGATTGTTTCTAAATAAATAAATCTATAGTCTACAATTCCTTTAAATAAACTGTAACAACTCCACGGTAAATTCAAATATCATTATCAACTATATATATTTTTTTTTAAATTTAATTTATTGATATTTACGACTATAATATGATTATAACTAGTAAATCTGCTGATATGTGCATTATGACATGAATAACACATGTGTAGAAACTACCCATCGGTAGCACTCCAATAAAGTTCTATAGTAGATGGTCTCGAGGCCATCTTCTTTTTAGACGCCTCGGAGGGTTATCAGGAATAGTATGGGAAGCAAGTTGAGAGACTAGAGGATTCGAGTGTGTATGGAGCTTGTCGTGGAAGGATAGGTATCTAGTTTGGGCCAAATCAGTAACATATGGGATATTAAGATCATGATGGATGAGTTTGTTTGTGACATAACAAGGAGCATTGAGGATTTTACGAAGGATTTTGGATTGTAAGGATTGGATACGAGATGAATTGGATGGTTTAGTAGAGCCCCAAAGCTCAACTCCGTATGTCCAAATAGGTCTGATAACTGTCATGTAAATGAGTCTTTTTTAATTAATTGGTATCAAGTATATAAAATTATAAAACATAATATTCCAGACTCCTGTTCCCCATCAATACAACATTCGTTTCTTGTTTATTTTTTTCCTCTTAAAATTGATTGACTTACTAAACGTTTGTCATATTGATTATTCCGACATTATCAATACTATTCCATGCTAACAAAAAAATATGCCATTGTGCAAACTTTGAGTTTGATAGGAATCCCAGTAAAAACATTTTTAAATGTATTTATCACCATTTTTGAATGTGTTCGAATTTGTCCAATCGATATACTAACTATGTAAAAAATATTTGTCCTTAAAACCCGAGTGACCAAATTCACCCCAAATCCAATAGATTTTCGCGGAAGAAAACTGTTCTTAGAATTTCAAACATTTCATAACCATAAGAGCAGATTAGTTTTTGAAGCGATTTATTTATTGGTATAAAATTCTTAACAATTACTTAAACAGAAGAATAGTTTTATATTTTGGTCAGTATAACAACCTCCTATGCCCAATATTGCGGATACGCTAACCGGGAGGTGGCTTTTTTAAAGAGAATAAAAAATCCTTGATTACTTCGTCCTTCAGAGGTTACATAAAAAGGCGGTCCCCAGCCTGTGTGATGACAGGTACTCGTTAAAGATCCGTATCCTAATTATAGTCCGCTTAGCCGTACCAGCGTAAAGTGTTGTTAAATGAAGTAACAAACAAACGACTTTATATTTTTTAAATTCAATCTTTCAGGTGTTTTAGGATTCATCAGTAATACCTGTTTTTCACAGAACATGCTAATGCTTAGGCAAAAAAAAAAAAAATTATAAAGTGCTTTAAAAAAATCGTTCCTTAAGCTGTAATCTGATTTTAAGAGATTATTAATTCGACTATGATGATGAACATTGTTGGGAATGACAAGGAAGTAATATTTGTTGTCACTATTGTAAACTCCCAAATGTTTCCTTTTTTATGCCAACTTTAATGTACCCCTCGACTCTTAGGTAACCTACGGTTTTCTGTTTCTTTTATTTACAATTCCCTAGAGATTGTTGCCTATATATAAATAAATAATGCTCATATTATTTCATAAATTACAGAGTATAAATGTTGATTGTCTCCCATTAAAAAAAAAAAAAAATCTGTCGTATTATAGACATAATTGCCTTCGATGTATGTTAGATTAAAAAAAAAACATTCATTTAACAAAGATCATATATTATAGTGCTACAATTTGCATCAAATATTAAGTTCATTATAAATCTATACCTTGCTCTAAATACTGGAGTCAACCATTCCTCCGGGAATACTTTTTATTTGGACTCAATCTACAAAAATAAAATATTAATTCCTTTAATGAATAACATTATATTTTTTTAATGCGTACACATACCTTTTTAAATACAGTTTGTTAATTTACGCTATGCATCTCTATGCATATAGGTTTTTTATATATATATATATAGCAACATTATTGCTCATCTCTAGTGATATATTTGTTTTTCATTTAATTTTTTGGCACATTTGTAAGTACCTAATGATTTGCATTATGTAGCCTTCTGGCCAAATATATATTATGTTTTTTTTTTTTCTGTTCATGTTTGTTAAAGGGGCCTAGTCCCAGAGTAAGATAAGTTTATATCAAATTTTATCGTTCGTGTTCTAATGGTTACTGTTTTTCAGATTTTACATTTGATAATGCGTTTAAAGAATTAATGGAAAATTTTAGCTTCGAGAATGATGTATGTAAACATTAAAAAATAAAATCCAACGCCAGATACACAATAAAAGCAAGAAGAGCCATCTATGACTAAGCTTTGGTATCACTAGGCGCGGCAGCGCTGGCATCTGACGGCTACTCCGGGAACTAGCTTAGAGCTTATAGTTCAGAGCTTTGCCGCTAGAATGCGGGAGCTGCTTTCTTTCTCCTGATATTTGATTTATGTTTTTATTTCGTCTTTGATAACAATTATTCATTGATATCATAAAATCAATTATTCTTCATTTTTTGTGTGCGCTTCGAATACAATTTAAATTTTTAATAAACTACCAATTTTTTACAATTTTTATTAATATTTTTTTGTATCTTACCTTATTTTATAATACGCTGTAATTATTATTTACCCATTTGTTTTTTTGGCGATTAATATTAAATTCTGTCATTATAATATATAAATACATTTTGAATAAATAGTACATCCATTGCAATTTGATATAAAAAAAAACATTGTCCTGTTACTTATAAATGAAGATCTGAACTTAAAATTTTGAAGTTTTTAAATGAACAAAAATACAAAAGAAAAATGAACATATAACGTACTTATGATTCCTTAACGCGTTCATAATAAATGTATCGCATCTCTCAAATGAAAATACTTTGTGAATTAAACCAGACAATTAAAGATTTTACTATTAGTTAAAAAACTTTGACATGAATTGATATGCTCCTGTTTTATTTCAACATTACGCTTTCGACAGTATTTTGGTAATATGCTATATGAAATCGGTGATTAATTTATACCTTTGTTATTATAAAATTATTATTAATATATGATTGAATGTATTTTACTCTTAAATAAACCAGAATTATCTAGTACTCATTGTTCTCAAGCGTTTTAGTCATAACCGTCTGTATGTTTTGTAAATTTTTAAATTGTTTTCTATGTTTAAACTTGCCCTCTTTTTTTGTTGAGTGAGGAAAAGAATTTTTTTTAAACTTCCTAAGATTGTTATTTATTAGAATAAGAAAGGAGCTAATTTTAACAGAAATCAGAATTTCCCAAATGTTCTTCTTGCTGGCCTTTTCATATATTTAGTATTTCCAGCGGTTTTGATGAAAAAGAAGTTACCAGTAAATTTGTATTTACGTAATTTCAATTGGCGTTTCCCGTCGTTTTCGAAACACATGATCTTTTCTCATTGCTGCTGATTGGAAAACCAAACATTTTAAAACCCTACCAATATGATACCGCATCCAAGATACAATTGGCTTTGTTTTCAATAGAAAGAAACTTTAATTATTGATTGACACTGCACTGGTAATAACAATTAAGACATAAGTGCTTTTTTTAAAAAAAAGAAAGACTTTAATATAGACGAGTGAGTACTTTTTAAAGTTAGAGAGGAAATAGTTGACTGGAAGAACTAATAGAGGATGGAAATTGTTGGGGGTGCAGTCAAAATATACACACAGATAAGTGGAAACTTATTTTTTATTTGTGCCTACGTTTTATAATTACAATTAATAACAATGATAATTGTTGATGAGAACCGTATTCATTATTAGTATTACTCTGTTATACTTTTCACTGTGCCATTCATAATTTTTTTTAAATTTAAATCAATGATTTTGCAAATACGTTATATAGTAGTACTTTTTAATTTACTTTGCAAGAAATTATAAATATTTAACAGTGGAATATAACATGGCTAAGTTAAATAGTTTAACTTTTTCTATTTTTATTAATTTATTAGATGCGAAAAAATACAATGTTTAAAATAAATGTATATATTTTTGTAACAGGTAAAATTGCAACCATTTACGGATTTGAAGTCTACTTCTTAGCCTGCCAATGCTTTCCCAATTTTACTAAATTGTAAATAATTAGTAAGAAAATATTCTTATACTGCTTGAATTATTACTGGTATGAAACAACCAAAATCATTAATGATAAAAAAAAAATATGACTGGCATAATGAAAAGTATAACAGAGTAATAATAATAATGAATATGGTTCTCATCAACAATTATCACTGTTATTAATTATAATAATAAATAATATTATACAAATGATCTTTTTAAATAAATTTAATATCTATTTAATGAATTTGTTTTTAAATAAAAGACTTTTCTTTGAAGATGCTGATCTTATTTTGAAATAATGACTGGAAGATATTTCATTACCTCCTTCTAACTTAATAATTTAAAAAATCTAAAAGAAGGATTAATTTTAATGAGAAATATTAGGTATTTATATAGAAAAAGTCATTTTTAGCTAGTGAAATCCACATTTATGATTTATGTGTTATCCAACAAATGAGGGTTGGATTTTCAACCCAGTAGGTGGCGCTGCCAAGCGGCCGTTCCTGTACTACATCGATTTACGATTTTCCTCCCTACTTCGTATTTGCCCTACACCCTCTGACTTTCTATTTCCTTTATATATATTTTTTTTTTTTTATTTATTTATTGATATTTACAACTATATTACAATAATATAACAACTAAATAGACTAAGTGATACATAATGACATGATATAATGACAAGTAGAGAAACTACCCACTGGTAGTACTCAAATCGCATGTTCATCTAAGAAGGTCACGTGGCCATCTTCTTTTCAGACGCCTCGGAGGATTATCGGGAATTGAAGAGGAAGCTAGGTTTGAGACTAGATGGTTTGAGTGGAAATGAAGTTTGTTATGAAAGGATAGATAGCGGGTTCGGGCTAAATCAGCACCAAATGGAACATTAAGGTCGTTATGGATGACTTTATTCTTAACAAAATAAGGAGCTTTGAGGATTTTACGAAGGATTTTGGATTGGAGGGATTGGATACGAGAGGAATTCGATGGCTTAGTGGAGCCCCAAAGCTCTACTCCGTAAGTCCAAATAGGTCGTATAATGGTCATGTACATGAGTCTTTTGTAGTTAATTTGGAGCTTAGAGCGTTTGTCTAGTAAGTGTTGAAGTAGCCTGAAACGTCGAGTGATTTCTTGTCTTTTCAGTCTTGTGTGAGGATTCCAGGTTAATCGTTTGTCAAGATGCAACCCTAAGTATCGGATCTGTTCTACAGGCACAAGTGGGATATTATTAAAGGATACTGAAGGGCAGGAAGTCATTGGTTTACGACGTAAGGTAAAAGTGATTTGATGGGATTTTTGAGAATTTATTTTAATTCTCCAGTTTTGGCACCATTCTTATTTCCTTTATATAAAACGATAATTGGTTAAATACAACCTAAAAGTTATTTAAGAAACGTATTTATTATTATAATTTATTCCTAACATTATAATAACCCAATATTAATAATGGTTTACTTTTATTGCAGAAATCGATTCTATAGAACTCAAGCAGTTTTAGTGAGTAACACTTCTAAGCTTAAATCTTTAATTTTAATTTAGATATTAATTATTAAGCAATGGCCATTACAACTTACAGTGAGATTATTTAAGGTCAAAATAATCATTCTCAACTTATTTACAATAATCATCCAAGAACTTAGTTTCCCTTCTTTCAGCATTACTATAATGATTATTAATTTCATTTTATCATTATATAGTTTATGAATATAATGAACTTATTCTTTTCCTGAGTGTTAGATTGTCCTTTCATATATTTATCAGGTTTCAAAAAAAAAAAAATCAGGCGATAGATACTCGTAAGCACATTATTTATTTTAGAAAGACGAGATTTCTTGTTCTTGCAACTTTTTGTTAATTTCTTTTTTTTGTAAAATTATTTTATCATTATTTTATAAAACATAGCATAATGCCAATAATCAATTATGTTTTGTAAATAAAAAATATACTTTTTTATTTATAAAACAATCTTTTGTGGACGGAAGGAAACAAACTTTAACTATATTGATTGATTATTATTAAATAGTTATCAATCAATCAGTTGGATATCATTTAACTGTATTTTCCAGAGCGCGAACAATAGTTCTCATTCATTTGTCTTTAAATTATATTCCTTAAGCATATATTTAATGGAATTTATTTAAATTGGAATTGGGCCTTTTTTATATATTTATCACTACATGGCTTTCGACCAAAATTTTTTACTTATTGACGTGAAAAAATCCATAGTAAAAATAATAATAGAATAATTTTTATTTGTCTCTTCACATTAAGCATTAATATTTTTATTTGTAATCTAACGTATTATTACATATATTAAAAATGTAGTGTAAAAATAGAACCTATATCTCGTGATAGTAAAAGATTGCCAAGTCAGTTTTAATAGTATGCCGTTGATATTTATAGATTTATTTAAAGTAATATGGTAATAAATAATAATATGTATATGGTTTCGGGGTGTGAACCAAGGTTTTAAAAGCCCGAAATAAAAAGTTAAAATAATACAGTACTAAAAGTAATATATGTTTATTTATTTTTTTAAGAATGATTCAGAAAAAAATATATAATAATAGATATGATAATCCATTTTAGTATATTTAAATATTATGGACGTACTTCATTTTAATTGGTTTTCTTATTCTTCAACTGCCTGAGTCAACTTCAGGAACGTATTCTGTATTTTTTTTTCTGTTTCGTTCCCTGATTAAAAGCTTTACCTTCAAGAGTCGAGAGTTACGAACACGAGGTGCCCAAGGATATTACTGTTATTAAATCTACTCATAGGATTTAATTTTTTGTTCTTATTATTGCCTGGACAATTTCTTTTTTCGATGCAGACTCATATTTTCTCGGAATTTCTTGTCCAACCTCTGCTGTTGGCGTTCCTTCCAGATCGTTGAACCCACTCTTGGACAAACAATCTCTAAATGCGCAGAAGCAAGTCGGTCAGAGCTATGAAAAACAACTGAATGAAATTCCGACCTCATTACTGCCTACCGATGGGGATCTTTCAAGTATATCTGTTCCATTATCCATCTCATCGCAGTTGGAAAGGATAGCCTATCAAGATGGAGGTGTTAAAACCATAAAGGTGTATAGGTTATATAATTATTGGGTTTTTGCTGGTAGAATTAATGACTGACAGTTATCACTAGGTTTATTAGTACCTTTTTATTGCACAAACAAAAACAAAAATTACAATGTATCATCATCTTCAAGATTGGCACGACAGATCCATACAGCGGGTCTTGTCCTCCTCAAATTACTATGTTTACATATAATTAATTTAGTATAATACATACAATATGTTTAAACAATATATTTCATTTGTGAATAAAGCATCTACTATATTCCTCATAATAACAAAACACACAATTGTAACCCCAATGTTTCCTCATTCCATAGATTGAGTTTAGATGTCTATGTATTGTTTTTGTTTTTTTTGTTATATCCAGGAGATTATAGTTTAATAATTATATTTAGATAATTTAATGGGTTACTACTGGTGATATCAATGTACTGCCAGCTGTTACTAGGTTTATTATTACAAATTTATTTACTAACAATAACAAATTACAAGGTATAAATATAAACTTTATAGGATAATAACCATTACATTCACCAATAATCTGGGTGCAGTATTAAAAACCATCAAAAAGTTCATACTACTGCAAATCAAGGAGGAAAAAAAGCATAGAGATCAAATTTGCTCAGGTGCCAAAGCATAAATGAATAATAAAAATTGGAAAATTCAAATTTTAAATGTTTGTGTTTAATATTGAGAAATAGGACAACGATTCACTGCTCTAAAGCAACTGATGCAACATGAAAAGCCTTAAGTAAGACTGTCAATTGATAGTGTTCCTTAAGATCTTGAATAGACTTCTCTACCTATTAGAAGATCCTCGAGGGGCGAACATGGAATACGCCAAAACGCTAGACTTGGTACCCATTTTCTTCTTTCTCCGTTCTCTTCACCTCCAACTTGAAGACCACACCCTCCCCGCCAAGGATGCACCACACCGCACCTAATGAGGCGGACTCGGATGTAAACAACTTTCACGGCAACGGAGCCCTTTCATCATCCACTTGTGGCCTTACCTCAACCTCCTCACTTCTTTCCAGGCGGTTCTCCAGTTCTGCCTATCCTCTCTTGTGTGTTTTCCGCCATCCTTAAAAATGTATTTTCTGTGTTATGATGACATATGTTTGTTGATACGTTCATTTCTAGAGGAAATGATAACCAAAATATACATATTTTGCACAATTACATTCTCTTTTCCGTACTAATGCGCATGATAACTTATATTTTTGGGAAATATTAAAACGGAGACTAATAAAAAGTGAATACATGTTCGACAACCTGCGGAATAATTACCCATAAAACTGTATTTTATTTAGCGTTACTTTATCGCAAATCGGTCGATTCTACAATTGGAATCCTAAATGTTGCCTATTCATTTATAATGAGCCACCGAACAGGCTCGGGACCACTAATTTACGTCCTTTCAGAAGGACAGCATAACCAAGGATTCTAATCAATTTTATTTATTCGACATCGATAAATAATTTTTTACAATATCAAAATCACAAAGATACAAATAACATATTTTGGGCCGAAATAGAAATTAAATCGAATGAAGGAGATCTGAAGTTTGTTACTATCAGAAACAGAGTTAATTTAGAAAAATATTGAAAGATTATTGTTGTTTCATTAACGTGTTCATTAATCTTGAAATGTCTATAGGCTACATAAAGTAGAGTCTGTATTTATACTGCAACATTGTATTTGCTCGTTTTCATGCTTTTAAAGAAAAAGAGAAAATAAATAAATATAAAATAAGATTGAGAAATGCTTGAAATTGTCAGATTTTTGTATATTTTGATTATAATAGTTTTATGAACATTCTTCCCCATAAGTAAATCGAAAAAAATGCGAGTGCTGGGGATGTGGGATCGGTGAAGAGAATGGATTTGTCTGGGCTGGTTACGAGCCCTGGTAACTTAGTTGGTAGACTACCAAGAGATGCGGAGGACCCGGGTTCGAATCCCGGCCAGGACAAATCTTTTCTCTTCAAATTAAAATATTTAAATAATCACAATAAAATAAAAATAAAAAATCATGAATTAAAGATATATTATACATTACACCGTTACACAAATGTGTTCTATTTTTTTAACCTTTTCAATATTTTTTACGTTTTTTCATATGCCTTCCATTTCTTACGCATATTATCGTCGTATGCAGTGTTTTTAACAATATTGTTTCATCATGTATATGTTTTTGTATTGTTTAACCTAACACACTCGGGAGAAAAAAATCCTTAGTTACGCCGTCCTTCGGAAGGGACGTTAAACGGGGGCCCCGAGCCTGTACGATGTCAGGTACTCGTTAAAAATCCCTATCCTAATTAAACTTGGGTAGGCAAAATTTAGAGCTCCCACTGTAGCATCGTCCGATTAGCCACAGCAGCATAAAGTGACGTTAAATGAACAAACAAACCTAACACGCTCCGTGACTTTCTCTCCGATTCTCTCTGATCTCCTATTCCTTTCCTCATCGGAGGTTTTGATATTTCGCTTCGTTCTCGCCTCGAACCTCATTCTGTTGCTTCGGGTTACGCTCTTGGCAGTTTCATCCCTAACCATATCTTCCGTAACCCCAAATTCTCTCATGTCCTTTTGTTTCCTTTAACTAAACGCGTTTTAGTTTTTTTATTGATAAGAGATTCAAATACTCTATTTGTTTTATATACACGTTATACAGGTATTATACAGGTACGCTATATTTGTATGCTGATGTAGTGTTTCAAATTTTGGACGCCAGTATTTTATTGGTCCTGTTAATTTTAGTCGTTGCTCCCTGGTGCCGAATTTTAAGCATTGGCTGGGTCGGAAGTGGAAAATAAAGTTCATAATTTTCTCATTCACTTAGTAATATTACATTTGGTTTGGTATTTACAATAATATATGGAAAGCCTGACTAATATTTCATAATACAGAGAGCGAATCATTTAAAGGACAATCATACTTTCGTAATAGCTAAAATGAGCCGTTTTTATCTAGCATTCCATTTTGTTTCCTGTTAAATCATGTCTTTTCTCCATTCCTAAATAAGCTTTTGTATCATTGAAGTTCTAAGTCATACGTCTTCTTGCACAACCGGTGTCTTAGGACTTGGTCAAAGGACCTCCTAGTACCTGACGTTAATAGGAGCATTGTGATGTTAATCCGTCGGAGGTTTGAGCCCATCGGGGAATACCAGCGAGTCATTTGGATGGGGGCAGATTGTCTTGGAGATCATTGCTCCTTCCAATGACAGGAAAAATATATGTCTACTTATTGGGGGTGAGACTAAATTCGTATTTTATTATAAGCATAATCGCTGGTTGAGATAATTCGTTAATAAATAAATAAATGTATTGAGTGGAAACTTGAATGGAAGACTTTATGAAAGGGCTGAACCGCCTCGCCATTGCGACGAAGGGTTGCTATGGTAACGCGGGATGAATGGACGGTGCCAGCTGCTGGGGTTCTATTCAGCATCCCTTCGTATACAATACATGCGTCATATAATACATAATAGATCTTGAATGATTTTTTACCACCAATACATAATATAGTCTTCCATTTTATCTTCCACACTATATATTTACAAAGTATTTAATTATTTTACATTTATTAGTGAATCGTCGCAACCAATGTTTTAATGAAGAGATATTATAAACTCCGAATTATTGGACTAACTGACTTCCTCGATATCTAAATAAATAAACATATATTTATTATATTTTTCTATATATAAATGCGTATATATGTCAGTTTAATAGAACAGTATTCAAAAAGGTCTCGTCAGAATAACGAATGTGTACAAAAAATAAATCTAAAAGGCTGTACAATAGAAATCAGTTGGGATTTGGATATGTGTCAAAAACGTATATACCAAAAAATAATTTCACATCAAGAAATGAACCTGGTAACTAAATGCAAAAAAATTGCGAATAAAACATATACAAATCACTTATATCTAAAATCGTTACCTTAAAATCGATTAATAATAACGCAAGTTATAAAAAAAAAATTAAAATAAAGCAATACTTTAAGATTATGCATCTTGTATTTATGAATTTGTATATATAAATAAAAAAAAATAGTATATTGTATAATATATAAGCAAAAACTCTTTTTAAAGCCTTATTTAGCCACTTACACGCCGAGAGAATAACACGATTCCTCCCCCCTAAGCACAAGAAACTCATTTTGGAGAAAATACGACCTAACCACTTACTCGCAGATATATTTTCCTTAGCTTGAACATTCTAAAAATTCCCTCTTAAAAGTTATTTTCCGCCGAATTGATATATAACCGTCCAAGAGGATTTATTTACTTAATAAAATACTTAGATAGGAAGAAGACCAGGCTCCAAGTCAAGTATTTTATATGAAAACTATAATTCCAGTATTGTATCATTGGTTTTCATCAAATACTCAGAAACATTGCAAGATGCTAGTTTTTGTAATTCTCTGCAAAAGAGAGGATTTTGAGTTATTCACGAACTAAGGCTCAATTGTATCACATTTTATTTATACTCAAATGGTAGGCCATCGAATACGATAAACTGTATTATTTTCAATTCTTGTATTGTTTTCAAATATTTTCGCATTATATGAATATGAAATTTACCTTTATCAGTTAAAAATATATTCTTTTTTGAAAGAAAATGGTTGACCTTTATTCAGTTCTTTATTGACCTCTTCCCGGACCATTTTCTTCCAAAAATATATTCCATTTGATATTAATATAGTTCTGGAAAATATATATGTAATAGTATCCTTCACTCAGTCCTCGTTATAGCATTAAGGATTTTGTGGGAAAAATTAACAGAATAAAGTCACTAAGTGCATTCGTACGTTTTAAATTTAAATAAAATTTAATTTCATATCAAATCTAAAATTTATCCGGATGGTCAATATTGCAACATTGATTCTCACCACGCCTCAGAGATGGCGCCACTGGCATATATCCGTACGTTTTCATTTAATATAAATTGTAATACAATAAAAAAAAAACCCACTAAAACCACGTGCTAACAATATAAATGTTATTTCAATAAAATACTTATTGTTTATTTATTTTTTATTATCGCATCTTCTGTATAATCGGCAATTAAAACATTTAATGCTTTTCCGAAACACTTATTACAATTGACATTTTTATTATGAAAAGATGAATTTTATTTTATTTTATAATAGACCTTATTGAAATTCTAGGTCAAATATTTGGACAGAAGCTGGAAAATACGTACCTTCAATGTCTTTACTCTTGTGATGTATTATTTTTTTTATTTCTACCTAACTCCATTCAATACCACAGTTAAAAATTATAAATACAAGAATATATGGAATTATGATCTTCTCTAAATTTCCATTGCTTTTTTTATTAAAACTTATACAAAGTTCTTAATACATTGTTTTGAATAATGTTTTGGAATCATGATACATCAAATATTCAATATTTCGTAATACATATTAACAGTGTAATTTTGTTTTTTTATAACTTAACAGGTACTGCCTTTATCCGAGTTCATTCTTTATTTATTTTTTCGCTTGAAGCATTTTCGTTATGAGTGTATGTATACCTATCAATATTTCACTTTGGCAATCTAAATATTAGTATTTAAAACAAAAACATTTAACGAAAATCCACGGTTATGTGATGTGAGCTTTGGTACACTTGAAAGAGGAACTGTGCGTCCGAAAAGTCTTTCAGAATTAAAGAAAAAAAATTGAATATTATAATTTTCTTCTAATTATGCACTTAAAGTATATGTATGTAACGAAATTCGTAACAAAGACAAAGTTACTTAACATACATCTTATTTTTACCGGTGAGAACTTTTTAAAAATAAACATTATCTTGTCTCTATTTGGGGTAATCACTGTTTACTATTTGATACGTCTTGTTACGATTCATGCGATAACAATTCTTCATAGCATTATATAAAGAAAACTCCCCCAACAATAAAAATAAATAAATAAAAATGAGTAACGCAGATAGCAGTCATCTGTCTTGACGTTCCGTTGTCAAAACATTACCTAATTGCTTGTATATTTTTAAAAATTACTGCAATGAATTTATCTTATCTCCTTCTTTTATCTCCGTTGAATCAGAGTGAAGGAATTTGCATTTTTTACGGAATTCGTTCTACGAATTATAATTAGGTTTACCCGAATGAAGAAGCATACCTGCATCAAAAATGCAGTAGCAGATGCTCTGATAATATAAAATGTGTGAAATTTTATACACCTGTATTTTTTACTATATTTTAAAAAAAAATTATGTTTCAATTTTATCTTCAAAACGAATCTAGTAAAAACCATTGAAAATTACTCTATTTTTGATACAAACCTAATTGGTTCACACAAGTTTATAGAGATGTTTAGGAAAAGATTTAAAAACAAAAAAATTATTTACAATAGGTTTCGAGAATGAGAAAAACAATCCGGTCAGGATAGGAAATGGGCAGAAGAAAGGAATAAGCAACAAATACTAAGAAGAAAATATTGTGGGAAAAGAAATAATCCAAATTATACTAGAGTGATCCTTGGATGGAGTTCATTATTAAATCTTATTTTTCGTGTTGTTAACTCTGAAATTATTACTATCAATATTATAACTTACTTGTGCTCATTTCATTCCTTATACCTTCCTGATGAAGAATATTTTTTTTAATATATTTTATTTATAAATAAATTAAAGCCCGAAAAGCTACAAGATTACTACATCCGGTCCTATGGAACATAGAGATGTATACGGAAAATAAACGCCGTATTTTCACATCCATTGTCGAATCTATCCTGACTTATTCTTCGGAAACCTGGACTATGAGCTCCCGTCTGTACTCAAAGGTGCAGGATTTCTGGAGGTGTCTCCGTGTCACCAAGCTAGATAGACTAAGAAACGAAGAAATTCGACAGAGGATGGATGTGAATATATCAACAAATGAAAGAATCGGGACACGCCGCCTAAGATGGTACGGCCTTGTGAAGAGAATGGCATTTGAATGTTGGCCGAACCGAGTGCTGGATTGGGTTTCACCAGGGAGGAGAGGACGCGGACGGCCCAGAAGCAGGTGGATGGAGGGAACCCAGGATGAGATGGCCTGTAGGGGGTCTCCAGGAAGAGGATTGGATGGATCGAGAGGTGTGGAGCTCTGCTCTGACAGGTTGAGGCAACCCATGTTAGAACGCCTATAATAATATTTATAAATCATTATCATTACAGTTCGGCTAATATCTTATTTGTTTTTTTGGTTGGGGCCATCAAATTTTATGATTTTGCTTTGAATTGGGTCTCCATAAAATAAAAAGATGGCCAAAAACATACTTATTAATTTTAAAAAATAGTCAATAAATCCAACTATTAAACTATAATGAATAGGTTTAAAAAAATATTAAATTTAAAATTTAATTAAAAAATGAAAAGTTTATAAGTAATCAGTATATACATATATATATATATATATATATATATATATATATATATATATATATTGACTATCAAGATCTTAAAAAAATACTGAATAACTATTCCAGTTTTTTTTCTTTTAACTTTAATAAAATACTTACAACATTACACAATTTGTTGTTTTTATCACCTTAGCATGCACTTTTATTGAAATTTGATAAATTAATAACAAGTGAAATTAATGTAGTAACAACAGCATTCGTTACAAATCCTGTATAATTGATAAATAAATTCCAGTCTCATTATTATCTACAGTAAGATTTATTACTTTGCCACCAGGTTTTTATTTTATAAGAGTAAAAAAAAAATGAATCGCTTGATTGTAGGTATGAGCGGATTTTTCCAATTGAAATTTCCATAATAACCGTTTGTATGAAGCTGGTTGACAGGTAACCTATCGCATTCCAGTCACGTAACCAACATCCATTGCAACACCCGCTCACCATTACCTTACTCAATAATTTGATTCTTACAGTTAGTATATATATATATATATATATATATTTTATATTATATTTTTTTTCTTTATATTTACGGTTAGCTTTACATATTCTCTGCCTGTCTCCTCCTTAACAAGCCATTTTAGCCCTGTATGATAATTTTTCTCCGACTGTAACTAGGGATGAGTCGTTCGGACTTTCACTAGGAACGACTCGTATCGTTCCTCCGCTGGAACTAGTTCCCGTTCTCTTTCCGTTCCACTTTCGTTCCGAACTCACCCTAAGGGATGGACCGTTCCAAGCACCATTCAGCTCGTTCCATTTCAAAGGTTCTATTCACCCTATCGTTCCCGTCCCATCATAGTATAATAATAATAATAAAAGTTAACGAATGTTATATTTAGTTTATTGACTAACGAATAAGGATATAGAAAGTGGAAATTATCTGACTTTTCATTCGCTTTTTGGAACGGTCTACTGAGTCCGGGTGGAGAGCTGAGTGGTTAAAAGATATGCAATTTTTATTGTTTTGTTTTTTTAGTAAACAAGGTTGAAAATTAACAACAAATAATTACTTTACTTAGATTTTTTTAACATTTAAAATACATTTTGTGTACAAATGTGTGTAAAATACGTACAACAAACGTCTAACTACTACTAAAACGGATACACAGATAAAAACTGGGGAGGTTATTCTGATTTGTGTTTTGTTTGTTTGTTGTTTTTTTTATTGAACAGTTAAAAGTAAATAGTGTTGTAATTAATATACGAAACATTAGCTTTAAATTTCGTTCTTATTTTACAGATAATATCAGTTAAATTTGTATTTCAACACACCACAGTTAGTGTTTTATATATACTAAGTATCTCAACTGAATATCTTGATACATCAAAATGAACTTGTACCACTGTCAAAAATAATTAAATAGCTGCTTATATAACTGCTCAAATGTTTCTAAGTGACGTATTTGTTTTTTTTCTACAATCAAAGCCGATCTTTCTTTTTTATGCAATAACTTTTTATACTATAATTATTTTTTCAACATAATAAAAATTATATTGTTCAGAATTAAAAAGTACTCCTCAGATCAATTTCCTCCTTCGCGCCCTCAATGGCTGACCTGAAACAACGAACGGAAAACGTTGTGATATTAATAATTCATAAAAGAGGGATTGAATGGCGTTGCGTGCGGGGGCTACTACGGCCGTTTTATGAATGGGCGCGTATCCACCTCCAGTACTTTGCGTAGCACCACCTGGATTCCACCGGATTGGGTTCGATTCCTTCGCACCTCATCGAGGATCCAACAAATGCCATAAAGATGTCCCGGCATCGATTATTGCCTAAGAGCAAACAGGCAATGACTAAGAGGCGGCGACCCTTTGCTGGAGAGAGGAATCGGAAATGACTAACATGGTTGCCAACTATTTCACTCCCGCACCTTCCCTTTCTCCGAGCCCGCTATGGAGACGTTGCCGTCATTACGGTTGGCACCACTGGCTTCATCATCACCCTGATCTCGTTAATGCTAACTCTCTGTCTGCGATTTTTTCTTTTATTTCGCCTCTCTGATTGATAATCCTCTTCGTGCTAATCGGACCCAGGTTCCTCCCAGATGTACCTTCAACTTCCTCAGGAAATACCGTCGTATTCGAAAGCGTATTCTTCTTAAGCATTATGGATCAAATAATTGGATGAAATATTTCTGATGTGACTCCCCAACCAATTCTTCTCCTAAACATTAAAGTCATTGTAAGAGAAACGATGGATTTTTTTTTGTACAGAAAACGTCGTGGAATGAATCCTCTTATAACGCGAATGGAATCCAACTCATTACCTTACTTAGACTTTGAACTACTATTCAGTTTTTTAACGATTCTCTGCAACAGTTACTTATTAAATATTTCTTGATATCAGCGATACATGTCCAAAGTATATAAAGCGCAACATACCACCAGGAGAGTGGAAAAGCTGTATCAAGGTTTTTTCAAAACCAGTGCGAATCTTCAAGAGAATTTTACCTATGTCTTTATGCATTTTTCTTGTGCCTTATTGATTACTCTATATTAATTTTTAGTCTTACACTAATAATGATACTTGGAAAGAGAAAATTGTGTTTTTTTTTTTTTTTGCATTCAATACTTTGCATTTGTATCAACGATATACTTAATCACTTAAGAATAAAACCTGTCTTTAAAATATTAAAATTAACTGAATAAATTTATAGTTTCAAGACAATTTAATTAAACTGTATTTTGGTTCATTGATTTCATATTATAAAGACGTTGAAAAATACAAAAATAATAATTTACGACTTTTGATGCAATGAGGGAACGCTCATCTAAGCAAATTGAAACATGAATCATCTGCCCGCCATTTTTCTTTTTTCACTAACTCTTGAAGTAAAATTTCATATTTCAAGATATACCTTCCAAACAAATGCAAAATATCGAAATTTGTAAAACACACCTTTTTAGGAGAGTATTTTACTTATGTCTTCATAGGTCGTTTTGCGCCTTACTTTGGATAAATTTATTGAAGAATGTACTTTTATTTGTAAAAAAAAAAACATTCTTTGGTTTGATTATCTATATTTTATGATTATTTGTCTATAATGTACCATGCGAACTATTGAATATTTCAATCGATAGTCTGCTTTATAACACCTCGTTGAATTTAGAAAGAAATCTAGTAGGTGGTATAAAAAGGTTTTACCCAAACATTATGCTTTATTTTACCTAATTAATTTTAAGGGCAAAATATTGTATTAATTTTGTTAATTTATTTTTTGAGCATGTGTATGTTTAATAATTATTTATGATGTTTTTTCTTATAAATCCAGCTTCATTGGAATCTGAATATTTAGTTACATTGAAATTTGTGGCTCCCCGAAAATTGTCATATAATAAGTTTGGGAATAAATTAGCCAGCATTATCGTTAGATTGGTGCGCTATACCTTATTGTCGTTATTGTTATATAAAAAAAAATAGTTTTTATAATTTTGGTATCTGTTCCGCATGTTGTCGCTTCGAGTTGAATTCAAACAAGTTTTAATTGTTTATTCGTTTAATTTTTAATATTTTCCAAAAATATAAGTTATCGTGAGCTTTGGTTTGGAAAAGAGGGTGTAATAATGGCTAATGAGTAGATATCGGTAATCATTTCCTAAAGAAATAAAAGTTTCAACTAACATTTCGAAGTATATATGATATATGTTTGTTGCAATGTTCATTTCTAGATGAAATGATTACCAAAGTATACTCATTTCCCATAATTACATTCTCGTATCCATACTAAAGCTCGTGATCGCTTGTATTTTTGGAAAATATTAAAAGGGAAACGAATGAAAAGTTAAAACTTGTGACTCAACACGAAGCGGCAACCTGCGGAATAATTACCATAATTTTATTGTACACTGAGGTTGGTGAAGAGATCTTATCAATGTAGCCAACGTTCTGCTCTACTTCTCAGGCCTTAAAAATAAAACTAGGAACGCAGCCCGGAGACTTACTTCAATGTCAAGGCTGGCTAGGAGGAAAACTCCTGAGTGAATAATGAGTGCTGAAAGAAATACGCTCGTATCGTTGGAGCGACGGAGCGTCGGATCGGCGTGGGAGTTTGGCAATGTGCGGGGATTACATAGAATGGACTCGCCCGTCACCTCCTGATAAGCTCTTCCTCTCGTGACGTAGGCGCGACGTCATCTATTACCCAGAATCCAACCGTGACGTACAACGTCCCGCTCCTTTTCCCAACAATATTTGGACTGTTGACTGTTTCCGGCCCTGCACCCATCAACGTTACGTCTTGTCGTAGCAAATAATATTTTTTTCTTTATTGTTTGTTAAGTATTTATAGTATTTGATTATGTTATCTTCCGTTCGTACCAGACACGGTTTCCGTTAAGGAAATTGGTACGGGCGTAATAGGTCAGAGATAGCTGTACTTAGGTTTTTTATTAAATTATTAATACAATTATTTATTAAAATTTATTTATAATTATGTATTATAATAATACATCAAGTGAATATAATGAAAGATATATAATGGCAAGTAAATAAACTGGTCACTGGTAGTACCGAATAACCAATTGAAGTTACAAGGTCACGAGGCTATGTTCTTTTCAGACGGCTCGGAGGATTATCAGGAATCGAAGATAGGCTAGGTTTGAAACTAGTAGGTTTGAGTGGTAATAAAGTTTGTCATAAAAGGTCTGTGAAAGATATAGGATTCGGGCCTAATCAATAACAAATTGGTCATCAAGGTCCTTATAGATGACTTTATTCGTAATAAAATAACGATCATTGACGATTTTACGAAGGATTTTAGATTGTAAGGATTGAATACAAGAGGAATTTGATTGCTTGTGGAGCCCCAAACCAAATAGGCCTCATAAAAGCTATGTATATGAGTCTTATGTGATTAATTGGGAGCTTAGAGTTTTAAGTAGTCTGTCTATGTATGTTAGTAGTCTGAACTTAGTGGGAACCCTCAGTTTTTATGGAATCAGGGTAATGGGGTTTTGATAACTGTATTCTTAAATCAAATCAAAGTAATTTGTCGTTTTATTATAATTTGAAATTTTATGTTTCACTCTTTATCTGTGTGGACAAGAGAAAGTGCGGTCGTTTTTAGAACTACTTTTAAACAGCTGCCTTTGGTTTTTTTTAAGGCCAGGAGTGTAAAAACATTAATTTTTTTTTCGTTAAAATTGCTTTCCGTTATGTCGTCGATACGAATGTACAGCACCTAATGTGAAAAACACTTTTTCGATCCATAAAGGATTATTTTAGGACTGATACTTGGTATATCCAGAGTCATCTATAAGACACAAAAAATACGTATAATGACGAAGAAGTAAAATACATTTGACGATAGGCATTGATTTTGCCTATTTTGAATGAACCATGATACAGTTTTTAATTTGTAAGAGTGTTTTTTACTTGCATTTGGACTACCTGGCCTCTATATCGACAATATTAACTTATTATGTATTATCGAATCAATAAAATAGCGCAGACGTGAAATTCTCCACGGGATTTAAAATCATGAATTTCAATTTAATGCTGAGTAGAACTGCAATGAAAAGTTAATTGCTCCTAGAAATGCGTACAGTTTTGATACTTGAATAATGCCCGTCGGATTTTCTTCCCATTTCCTTTTTAGCCCACCTCTCCTCTTAGACACTGTTCTCCAAGAACTCGCTGATACCTTTGCCATTCGTTGCCGACGAAGAAGACCTTGAGGATCGACTCCGGAGAGGCGCCACTGGAGGAGAGGTGCCAGGACATCCTGAGAGAGTGAGATGTGAGACAAGGCCGTGTGTAATATCCGTAGCAGTGATTCACTTGGCCCATTGAGGGGTTGGCATGTCCGGCCTCCAGCCGCGCTCCTTATTGGATAGCTGTCTCAGGGGATCGCCGCTCAAGGATCCCTGCCTTGCGAAATTTTTCCGTTATTCACCCTAATAGGGGAGTTGGAGATTGTGTATAGCAGACAATTTATTAATTATTTTTTAAACTCGGTATTTTGATCATTTTTTTTTTTAAATGTGGCTTATTTCGACCAAATTCTTGATCCATTGTGAGATCATATTAATATCAGTAAGCGATTTTAAAATTTTATCGAAATTATGACAAATATTTATTATAAAATTATATTAATATCAATAATATCAATATAAGGGATATCAATATTTAGGGAGCGGAGTGGCTCAGTGGTAGAGCACAGAGTTGTCATACCGGAAATCTTGGTTCAAATCCCGCTGCAGGGAATTACTTTTATGTAGTCTGTTTGCGGCAGGAGATGGATCATATGGGATCTACGACCCTCCTGGGGCTCACCCAGCCTCTATAAAGTATTATAAAAATATGGTACTCAAAATAAGGGGGAAAAACCTGGTGGTTGAGCGTGACCTAGGACAAGTCACCTGCTTGCAGAACCGTTATCCATGAAACAGTACAGTCTCTACTATGTACTGAACCCCAGACCCATTCACGGGTTGTAGTGATACAGGTTTTTTTTTTTTTTTTTTTTAAACATCTATGTTTCAAACGATAAAGGACCGAAGTTAGAAAAACACTGAGGTGCTCAAACAGTCCAGTTTTCATTTTGAATGAACATAGTTGACCTTTTTGAAATATATGGAAGAAAATGGTCCGGAGAGTTCAATAAATATCTCTGAATATCTAGAAATATTTATTCAGTAGTGAACGTAGCCAACCTACTTTGTAGGTCTTCTCCAGGGCTGAATATGCAAAATACAGACAATTGAAAATTAAAAAATTGTTAAGCGAAGAAAAAAAATTAAAGAAATAGAAGCATAATGTAAGCATATATATTTTTTTCATTAAAAAATATATATAAAAAAATAAAATTACGTTGGAAACGTTGGCTACTAAATAAATATTTCTAGATATTCAGAGAAATTTATTGACCTCTACCCGGACCATTTTCGTCCACATAGTCCAGTATCCAGTTTCATCTAATTCCATGTATATGTTCATGTCTACGTGGGTATGCATATTTACGAGTCTGTGGGTCGTAGTGATTACAGGTTTAATATCAATATAAATCGCATTGAGGCATTAGGCATTTTTAGTTATTTATCATTCCAACAATAATTTCATTAAAAATGTATAAATATAAAAAAACTTTATTATAACGAAGGGTAATTCCGTACAGGTTATAGACTTTACTGGGTCTATAAATCTACGAGTCTATAATTGGGTATAATTAGAATATAACTTAAGATGATAACTCTGGTGTTATTTCGATATTAATAAATTTATTTCAATTTATATGTAAAAAAAACATGTTCCATTACTATCCATGATAGGTTCAACACATGGTTAAAAAAGTATAATCCTGTGTTTCTTGTACTTGTGGAAGAAGAATTGTGTTATTTTCGTTGTAAATAATGGGCTAAGTCGGGCATTAGCTTGAAAGAGAATTTTTACTTATATTACAACTCCGTTTCTACAATAAAACTACGAAAATGTCAAGATTCCGTTCCCCGCAATAAAATTAACCACTTATCCAACCGGGCTGCAGATAGGCCAATAATTAATCACTTTTATAAGCAGCTCTTTCATTTTACTTCCCTTAAAGTATTTTTCATAACTGTTGTTGAGTGTTTTTTTTTTAATAATTTACATTAGCCTGTTGATAGTCTCCAAGCTGTATATTATTTTACTGAATCATTATTCTAAACTCTTCAATTAATTATTCAAGTGTATCGAGACTAGTAATAAATCAACATCAACTTAGCTGGTTGCGCTGTAACAAATAAAACATAAAACAATTAAATAATAAATCCAAATATCCATACCTTATTGAATAATAAGAAATATGAACTATCAAAGTACTGTTTCTTTATATTGGAAAATGAAATAAACAAGTATGAGTCTATTTTGTTATTGATTAATAACGGTGTTGGCCAAACAGGATACGATGTCCATGTAATATTTTCCCCAAGAGTTACTTAGTATTCAGAAGAGGCAGCTAGTGTCCAACTATATACGTCATTAGAGGCTTATGCATTAAAGATGGCTTACATTTTGGTCTAAGGTTGATCGAAATCAAAAACTAGTGACGTTAACAGCTGCCATACCTCGAATCGAGATCTCTTTACTTCCTCCAGGAGGGTGTGGATTTTATTGGAAAATAGTTCTTCCTGAACTCTAAAATTGAAGACAAGTTTGTATTTTACAAAATTGTATTTTGTAAATTGTATTTTAAATTGTAAATTGTTTTTAATTTATTTATAAATTTTATTATATATTATATTTTTGTATTTCTTCTACCTTTCATTACAAAAAGCATCAATTATTTTATTTTATGTTGTACTGGATTGTGTACATATTTTCATGCTGCACAAATTCCATATTTGGGTCAATGTCAATGTATTTGGGTGGTAAAGTGTTTAGCATTACAACCTTCTATGCCCAGAATAGCGGGTTTTGAAGGGAGTAAAAAATCCTTGATTATGCCATCCTTCAGAGGGTTCGTAAAATGTCGGTCCCCGAGCCTATGTGCTGTCTGAACCTTTTAAAAGCTCCTTAAGATTTGTAAGACTAATGTAATATGTGCAATTTGCATAGCACGACTGATAAATAAACGTCTTTCTTACATGCTTATAGAGTAAGAGAAAGCATACAAAATTCCGTCAGAACATAATTGAACTTCGATGCTCTTAATGTAATACTTTAAAATTCACATTTTAATTCACTGCAGGCACAAAAAAAAAATTAACATTAACCCATCAAAAGCATCAATTTTATTCAGAAGTGCATCGCCAATAGATCGTTAGAAAGTAAATTCTCCTGATTAGGGCAGTGAAAAGGATTCTTCGAAAATCGTCTGAGGAATGGCCCACACACGATTGAGAGTACTCGTACTCAAATATACGGCGTGTTGATAGAGTATGTTTATTTATAATCCAAAGTATGATAATTATACCGTAATCCCACGTTCTCGACTCCCCTATCCATCAATTATAACTCCGGATGGTAGCGTTTAGCCTGGTGCTAAATATAGCGTCCAGTCGTTCCTTCTTTTTTGTATCCTTTAATATTCATCGTCTGCCGAGTCCTGAATCATCTCCACATCCTGAGCTCTCATAGGGAAGGCCTGCCTCTCGAGGAGGTACCGTATTGGAACTACAGAAAAATAATGTTTAACTAAAATCTTCGTTCACAAGTTTTTAAGAATGGTTAAATAAGTTTTTTCGGATAAAAAAAACCCTGAAATGTAGATATTGTTTATGAACTACTTCACTATTTTTATGAATTACACAGCCAGTTTGAGATTTCGTAAGGTGGTATTTAATTTTATACTAAAGAACCTTAATTTAGAAATTTAAAATTACATTAAATTAAAGGTACACAAATTTCCTTTCTATAAGTTATATATTTTTAAATATTTTTGTGTTGAAGAGAAAAGATTTGTCCTGGCCGGGATTCGAACCCGGGTCGTCTGCATCTCCGTTGCAGTGCTCTAAACCACTGAGCTACCAGGGGTTGTACCCAAGTCAGACCTATATCCGATCCTGTTCACCTATCCTATGTCCCCATGTTTTCGCAATTTGCGATGTATACAAGGGGAAGAATGTTCATTGAACATTACTTTAATTAGGGTCTTGTTGACTTACGTCAATATATTATTTATAATTTATTTTTATTAATTGTTACTTTTATGGTGATTATTTTTTAATATTTTTGTTTTGAAGAGAATACAACTGGTACCTCAGTGGTTTAGAGCACTGGACCGGAGATGCAGACGACCCGGGTTCGATTCCCGGAAAATAACAATTAATAGAAATAAAATATAAATTTTATAAATAAATATGCGTACCCATGTAGACATGTACAAATACATGCAATTCGATCAAACTGGATATTGGACTGGTTGAGCACGCCAGGGTTTTTTTAACTTCAGTCCTTTATCGTTTGAAACATAGATATTTCAAAAAATATAAAAAAAAAAATCTTTATCCAAGTTTAAGGAGAATTATACAACCTATTTTTTTTAATTTAATTATTTTATTTTTTTACTTATTCTTTATCATGTAAAATAAGTTTGCACATACCTTTCTGAAAGTATCTGATGGAATTTGAAATAATTGATGTGATAGGATCGAAGATCTATTTTTTGTTTGTTTAAAAATTCTAGGTAAGCATTTTATATTATTATTTTTTTTTTAAATTTATTTTTGATATTTACAACTGTATAATAAAAAAAATACATCCAGTAAATAGGCTATGTGATACAAAATTACATGAGTAATGGCAAGTTGAGAAACTACCCACTGGTAGTACTCAAATTTATATTATTTAAGAGGGAATTAGCATTGCTAAGATTGAGATGGAGTTATAAAGATACGAAGCTATGTAGTGAACGAATTCCTAAAAAGTTGACAAGCGCTGAGCCGACTGGTAAACCACCATATTCGTAAACATCGTTTGATGTTATCGGTATCGAACCTTCGGGTTCGCTAGGCCTTTTATTTTTACTTATTTTTTGGGATATTATTAGTGGCTTGAAAAAAAAACTATATTCTAATTCCTCGTATATTGTCTACACAGTTGTCGATTGCAAAAGAAAATCATGAAAAAAAATTACAAGCTTATAGAAAAACAATAATAATAATTTCGTAAATATTTTTGCTAAAAAACAAATATTGTACATTCTATTATTTTGGTCTAAAGGGTAGCTAGAAGTGTACAAATAATTTTTGGTATTTATTCATTCTAATATTTTTGGTAATTAATCTATTTATCAACATTAGTGGAAAAGCTATGAGTGGCCCTGCTTGTAAACCACTACGCGCCGCGGCAATTGGATGATTAACTTCACCATCACGAGAGTAATGGTTATTTTTGGCAGTTGAGGCATCTACTACAGAGAGAGAGAGAGAGAGAGAGAGAGTGTGTGTGTGTGTGAGAGAGAGAGAGGAAGGGTGAGATGGGGAGCAAATATTTAACAGTAAGATACGTAATACTTATTTAATTAGTTGTGGATTCTTATTTTTGTTTATTTCCATTTTACGAATGCTAGTAAAATAAAAAAATATTCGCCTTATAATCGACTTCAAATATCAAAGCGTAATAGTAAATATCACGTTTGACATGAAAAAATATTTTAGAACTGTTCTTATGATATCTTAATATACAACATAATATAATAATCGTCAATCTCCATTGTGCCTTAAGAATAACAAAGATGTATAAAAAAATGTTCGGAGCTAAAATCATGCTTATTAAAATAATCAAATAAAATCAAAAATAATAAAATAGAACTTAAAAAAATAGCAATATAATTCTAGTGGCATATTAAAATATGGCTAATAATAAATAGTACGAAAAATAGAAAACAATTAATTTTAGCATAAACTTATTAATTAAAATATATACATCTCATATTACTTATATTTCTGTATCATTAAAAAAAATAATTCATATACTTTTTCGCTGAAAGGAAAAAAAAATTAAACATCTCAAAAGAAAATAAGAAATTTAACAGTTTGGTTGATGATAATTAAAGATGAGAATATTGATGAGAAATAAAGCGTTAAAATTAATGTTCGATTTATGAGTGTAGTTGACAAACACTGAAGGAATAAGAAAAAAGTATATAAAAATAAAGAATAAAGACTAAATAAGAGAGTCCTCATAACTTTAAAACGAACTAAGAATCTGTTGTATATTAAAAATATATCTTATTAAAATTATACTGGGTGCCCTCACAGAAAAAGGTAACTCGTCTAACTCTTGGGAATCTTATAACAAACATTAAACTAAAGAAGAAAGTTGCTGTGAACATGGGTCAGAAAATGAAGTCAACCGTTTTTCAGAATAAAAATAATTTAAACATTTTCGTTATTAAGAATGATCCGACTCATTAGATAAGGCATTTAATGAGATCATCCAATCTTCATAGATTAAACTCGCGAACTTTATTGAATTTCAGGAATTGAATTGATTTTCAAAATTTTGAAAATGGGCAGGCCAGCCCATCACCTTAGTGCAACTCATGTTTCATACATTAGGTCTAAATTGATACCAATATTTAAGCATTATTCTGTACCATATATTACCATATCCAAACCGGCAATAGTAATCTTTTGTTATCGTGTTGGTCGATGTTAAAATGAAACTGGGAAAAATATGAAGCTTCCTCGTACTTCATTATTTGTAAAATTTCTTTCGAGAACTACAAAAATTGGTTTATCTAAATACTTGACTACAACTTGGTTGTTTCTCTACATATTACAACAGTACTGTGTCATACTTCTAATAGACGTAAGACAGAATCTTGTAATGCAAACAACTCATTTTAAGTTAGTCAATGAAGAAAAAGGAAAAACAACAAATTAATACATATTATACAAAATAAATAATTATAATGACACTTCGGGTGTGCCGTTCTCATTCCTTAACATCCCATTTTATCTCCCGATATCCTGATCAGACCTGTTTAGAATACTTTGAATTCTTCTTCCGACTGTTGAAGGAATGATTCACCGGGAGAACTAGTTAGATAATTTCCAAAATTACCACTTGGGCTTGGCTAGACCAAACTAAGGTTTTAGGAACCCATTAGTTTAAATAATCACGATTGGATTGTGTGAATCATAAAATTATTCGAATAGTTCATTGAATTAATAATAAAATCTATTTTACAACTGTAATTATTATCACTATTTTTTTCTCCATAGATTTATCTGGAATCACGTATACATCTTGGAATTAAAAACATATTATTAGTCACTTATTGTTAGTATTTGTACTCTGAATAAAAGAGTAGTCAAAATAACAAAATTCAAAATACCATAGGAAAATACCAAAAAGCAAAGCCTTAAGTCACTAAAATACAGAAAAAAATAGCCAGGCAACATTTCACGAATCAACATAAACGAAAAGAAACATCCGACCAAAAAATACTAAGTGCAATGCATCTCACATCAACAGTCCAAACAGATTCATCAAATAGTGACAACTTGCCCCAGGCCACAAATATGTAATTCAATAATAATTCATTAGTTTTTCAGTATTTTAGGGACTAAGGCTTTAATATTTTCCTATATTTTATGCCTCTTTTTGAATTTCGCTCGGTTTATTGATGTAAAAAATACTAATTAACGGTTTATAATTAGTAATTTGATACTTAATACATATGTAGATGTACATCTATGAGTTCACTCTCTATGTAAGTTTTCATCAGAAACCAACGAAGTCTATCATGCTATCTTCAAAATGAGTATTCTTAAAGATGAATTTGATTAATGGTAATCAATTTCTAGTTACATGAATATTCTAAGTTTTAGAATTAGATAAATTATTCATCTTAAATATTAAAAACTTTGATCTCATTCCTTTTTTAGTAATACTAGTGTTTTACAAAATTCTATTCATTTGGAATATCTATTTATCCTACCATAATTTCACGTAATGCGTCAATATTGATTGAGCTACTACAAAAACCAGAATAAATTTCCAATTTAAGGGCTTGACGATATCCATGCAATGGCACATTTACTGGATGGTTTTAGCATTAAATTTGTTGAGCTAAAATTTGTCTAAGTTCTATTTTAGAAAATTTGTAGTAATCAAAATTAGGTACAAGGGGGCTCTTGCCAATATAAATGCTCTTGCATTTGGGTGATTTTCACTATTGAATTATCTCAGGTAAGGGATGATAAATGACTACTTCTACAGCAAGTAATCCATAATCAATCAGCAAAATTATAATAAGTGTATCTTTGATTTTAATAAGTGAGCATCTTGATAAATATAACCGACCTAATATAATGTTAGACTACTGATGCAGCTCCGGTGGGAGATTTCATTCAAGAAGCCCATCGCCAGGCTCGTATTCCTCTCGACACTCTTCTAGGAGTTCCGACCTGAATAGTTCATGATCGTGTCATAAGGTCTATTGATCGAATATTAAACTCTTTACCCTCATCGATACAGTGTAATACTATTTTCGGGGGGGGGGGGTATAGAAAATAATAAAATATAAAGTTCAAATCAGGAAAAATAAATCTCTTAAACTCATAAATGGTTGTCGCAATTATTAGTTTTATTGAATCGCTCGATTTCATGTTCATGTTTTTATTGAGCATGTTACATATAAGCCCAGACATTTTCTGTTGTAGGGAGGGTTAAATTTTCTTTTTTGTTTTGATGATAAGTTCATTTTAATTAAATTATATACTACTTTGTGTGGTACCAGGATTTCCTGATTGTTCTTATGCATCCCGTTGCTTTGTAAATTAATTTTAAAGTAAATCAAAAAGCCTATTTTGTGACCCATCGCATTCAGCCAATGAGCGTGACCTTAGATGCATTCCATATACTGCTCGTTTCTGATAGGCTGGGCTGGTTGGGTTACATGACGGTGAAAGTGTACGAAAGTGTACCGACAATTCCTTACCCCTTCCCACAGATACCTCAAGGATGATAGTATAAGTCTCCATAAGTTGCAAAAGGTCATTTGTTCTTTATAAATTGGACAAAAAGATAAATAATTTATATTTATTTAAAAAATAATAAGAAATAACAAGCTGAGTGGTTAACTAAAACTTTGTGTAATGAGGTTTTAATTTATGCTAATTGTTCAGCATAAATTAAAACCTCATTTTATTCTACATTTTAATACATTACATTCTACTTTTTTTTAAAATCATTTAGTTATTTTTGGACTTAAGACCGGCTATGCTATTTTGGAAGAAATTTGTGAAATGGTACATTTATTCATTTTTTTTTTTTGCCTTAACAATATTCGTTTTCATTTTCAAATAAATACTTTACATGTTCATGAAACCAACATAAATATTAACATGAAAGTCTTATAAAATAATTTTATCACTTCAGCTTGCATAAGCTACCTCGTATAAGTCGAAAGATGAATTGAACATGTTTTATTAATGTAGCGCAGTCAAAGTGAACTGCATTCATATAATTTCATGTGACTTTTTCTGAAAGGCTTGTATAAGTATATATCAGAAATACTGGCAGTTCGGTTCTGCTTAAGATTGAAATTTAACAAGCATCGCGACTATTAGCATTATGGGGAAGATATAAGATGAGCGATATACGATTCCCGACTGCGCAACAAATCGTAAGGACATATCTCTCGAAGTACCAGTTGTCTGTTACTTCAGAAGTTTGTATCATCGGATATTTCGAACTTTGAATATGACGGGAAGATTTGATCTTAATCAATTTTTGTGAAACACTGATAGATTGTGTCTCTCATTACTGATATCTTAGGTATTTTCATAAATCTTAGCTTTATAATTCTTTTGTAGTTTAGTGATCATAAACGATTAACTAACCGCTTGATTAACATTAATAACTTAAAATCTTTCAAAACTATCTTATTAGTTGGTTTTTTTAATTTTCATTGAAGTTCATTTATAAATTCTGGCCACGTTTTGTAGCTCGTTTCTATTGCTTGGCTGTTAGATTGTCACAAACAATAAATTTCATCATCCATTCACCACTTACTCTTCCTGCTAGTGGCTAGTAATAAATGCTTACACTGTTCGTATCGAAGATCCGGCGCAGGTGTCTTCAGAAATGCGTCAAGGCAGCAAGAGTAAAAAAATGCAAAGAGCCTGTCCGCTGTGGCTACGTGATTGAAAGCATGTGTGTCATCTGGTTCAGCTAGCTTCCTCCGGGCTGTGACGTGCTTTAGTCGTAATTCGAATTCAGCAGTAGCCGAAAGATGAAAATCACATTATCGCAACATCAATGACATAGTTAGTTAAAATGCTACGAAAGCTCATCTAACCACGTAGACTCGTCCTAGTTTGTCTTCTAAGGAGCGAACATAGCGTAATTAATTAATATAAACATAATCTACGTTTACAACCCAAAAAGGGTAGTGGGTTCCATAGGCGGTAGGGACCCTTCTGTTTGTAAATCAAAGATAGTGCCAGGGGATGAATTGGACGAATTCACACTCGGCAGGCAGATTATTTCCTCAATTGAGAGGCTGGGTGAGCCAAGAGGACTTCCATATTCAACAGGGTCGATTTATCTATTAGCATATTCAACTTAATTTATCTAGCACAGTCTGTCTCGAACTCCTGACCTTGATTTCAGTAGCCCAGCTTTTTACGCTCTCAGCTAATCCTCTCCCCATATTAATTAATTTTTAAGTTAATTTTTGTTCGATTGTTATTATTTAAAAAAATTCATTTTCAGTTTTACTTGTGTAATAATCTAAGCTGGAATTGAATATATACTCGGATAAAGTCACTCGGTTATACTCAACAAGGTTTTAAAGCCGATTTTATTATACTTCTCGACTTAAGACAAGGATTTAAACTCAAGTTTCCCTCTTGAAAGCTCTGCAATTTCCTTCAAAAGTGATTTTATATATATATATATATATATATATATATATATATATATATATATATATATATATATATATATATATATATGTATATATATATAATATATATACAATATATATACAAACATAAACTTCTACGTTTACAACCCATAAAGGGAAGTGGTTTCCATAGACGTTGTTATTCTAATACCGTTATGTTACGTTAGTCATGTTTAATAAGCTATATATATGAGCTATTAGATATATTTGAAACCGGTATAAGTCCATTTTTTCATATCCACTATATCTTAAGGTTTCCATTTGAATTACTATAAATGTTGGGCAAATAGGCAAATGCTTTTCTTCACTTATCAGTTAGCAGAGAGTGATGTATAAAACCTATACACCTTTTGAATTCTATTATGAAATAATAATCATTAAAAGCATTAGTGGAATAAACGATATTGTTAGACACAAATGGAATTGCTATTTCATAATATAACAGCCCATGTGTACATTTTTAGTTTAACTGTGTCGTATTTTTTACATTCCAAGTTAATTTTATATTAAATTTAACTTTTTTAAAAATATTTATCAATCTCGTTTATTATTTTCAGGTCTTTCAATACAACTTTACTGTTTCATCTGCAGCTTACCTTCAAAAACATCTCAAGGTATTTTCTTCAGGATTCTTATCTTATGTTTACTTAGACTTTTAAGAAGGTTACTGCATTTCAAATTTTTCATGTGCAACAATCATTGATATTTCCAAGTTAATAATTTATGAATTTCACAAAAAATCAACATTCTTCGAGTATATTTCTTTTAAAATTTATTGTTTATCCAATTTAATAGTAAACTGAGATTTCCATAAATAATTTTCACTCACATTTCCTAACTATTTTGACTTTTTGGAATCCAAAATTAATGATAGTTAGGGGCTGTTGATTAAACGATGAATGAGATTTTGCTTTATGTAAGGGGTTATGGATATTTTCTAAACATCGTTTATGATATTAGACAAGTCCTTAAGAGCTCGCATGAACTACGGACAACTAACTTCAAGGTATTAACTATAATTACTGATAATTGTTTATTTAAATTGGACTGCGATTTGAAACGTGTTTGACTATACGTGCCTCCTTCCACGCACACTTTACATAAGGATTTGTTTTGGACATTTATTTAATCATGGCGATGACGTAAGTGTTCCTCAGAGTTCCGCTTTTGTTTCAACAGATCTGCCGGACTAGAACCTTGAGCCCCGTTATCGTATCCTGGATGAGGTCCTATCGTATCCTGCCCAGCCCTAGCTACTGGACCTGGTTCCTCAGAACTGTGACTATATTCCCGAATATAGCCGCCGATGACACCCACCATCGGAGTCACTCTGCTAATTGTCTAGCCATCACCACTCACCATTCACCATTCACGAATCCTGTTCGTGCTCGGCGCTCTATGGAAGATTAGATCTCGAGGACCCGGCCAGGAATTTCCAATGTGGCAACTGCTATTTCCGATCCGGGGTGGCCGATGCTCAGGGACACAATCGGGCATGTCTTTCTTTTACCTTCCCATCGGTCGGATGTAGGCCGTCATCAGGAAACCTTTGTCGGGACGTAATGTGGGCTACTCCCGGCCTAAGATTAGCCGAATCGGTATCCGAGTCCATCACCTCAGGGTCTGAGAGCCGGGGAAACTGCCTTTCCCAGGGCCAGGCCGCTTAGCAGTCGAAGGCGTTTAGGCAGGAAATTGAAAAATACACCGCAGAATGAAGTAGATTACATTTTTTAAATAATAATTATATCTAGATCCTTCTCATTCAGTATTCAAACCCCCCCCCCCCACCTCTACAGCATTGAAACCTCAATAGTATGTTGTTAATGTTAACAATATTAATATATAATAAGAAAAAATGGCATCTAAACTAGTATGATGGCAATTTTAAAAAGATATTAGTGACGTGATCAAGGAAAACCTGGACAAGTATGATGGTAATGAAAAAAGACTTGCAACCAACATCCATATATTATTTATAAAACAGGCAACTACATCAATACCTAATACCTGGGGACCGGGTACCTCAGTGAGTAGGGCACTGAGTTGCTGAATAGAAAGATCCAAAGTCGAATCCGCCTGTGGTAGGGAAATTACTTAATCTGATAATAGCCATAGATCATGTGGGATCTCCAGCCCGTAAATGCGGGTACAATTAATTGGGGTAATAACTTGGCGGTTAAGACCACAGATGAATTACCTCCCTGAAGAGCATTTGGTTTAGAAACAGCACAGTCTCTATGACATGTAATCAAGACTCTTCTAGGTTTTACTAGGGTAGACTTGGTGAAATTACTAAGTGGTAGAGACTTGTGAAATTTCACTTTAATTATAAACTTTAATTAAGTGTTCTTCTAAAAGTCATGTACAAATGGAAAATGAAACACCATTTAAATAAATAATTAATACTTGAAATAATATTTTAGAGATGAAAATACCTGTCAAAATAATAAGAATAGGATAACTAGAAAAAATTAAAAATCGTATCACTACAACCCATGAAGGTCTTTGGGTTCAGTAAATTGTAGAGAATGTACTGTTTCTATGACAACGATTGTGCAGGGAGGTGATTTGTCAAAGATCACACTTAACTGCCTTTTTCCATTTTTGAACGTGGAACCTTCAGTAAAACAACTTAGCACTCCATACACTGACCCACCTCACTCTATTTATGATAGTAAGTGATAATAAGCATTATTCTTTTTCCTAAAGTATCCGTTGCAAGACTCTATTTACCTAGAAAAGAAGATGTGCGTGGGTTGATCAAGAATCAAGCAATTGAAGAATCATGCCGAAAACAAGTAAATTTCATGAAGGTGTTTTTCATTACCAGCATTATTACGTGTACACCACGATATTACAACGATGTAATTGTTTTGGATTACATTGACAGAACTTCCTTATCACTTTCGAGTATAATATTATTATCTTGACCTTTAAAGCTTTTGGAAAGGTGTACCGCTGGAATAGCAGATCTTTTTACCGCTTGATATTTACCCAACGCATGATACTTGGAACTACGCTAATTTAATGTACATGACGGCAATAATTCTCCTGCGCAGTGACTTGCTTATCAGTTGATCTCTTGCCCTACGCGGCTGGAGGCTCATCGTGATCTACCGACGCCTCACCATCCCAACCATTTCCTCCGCGGTTCCAACAAAGTCCACTCGTAATCACTGAGACTCCTGTTGTAAGGTGGTTTTTCCCGCACGGAATTTTACCCGCGGGTCTGATACAGTGCTGGGGAATGCAACCACTTCCGTGTTTAGGAGGTTACTTCCTTGACGTGCATAATTTATGATAAACATGTAGTAATGACATTTATCATTCATGAAAATTTCTTTTCAGGGTGGATTTTTCCGTTCAAATAATACCTTTTATGTTTCCCTTTAATTATTTGAATTTTAAAATTAAACGACTGATCATTTACTTTAATTTTAACATATTTAAAGATAGATATATCTGCATCCCAAGTGATTATGTGGTGAACTCGAATTTTGTCCAGGGAAAGTTACCTCGGAAAAATTTTGCCTAGGGAAAATTTCGATCACTTATTCACCATGGCTAATAATACCTTTGTGGCGTATGGTACAAAGCACTTCAGAATTTTAATTAAAGTATTATGTCTTAGTTAAATATGTTTTTTTCATAGATATAAGATAATAAATTTTAAAATAATTAATTTTTACTTAAATATATTTTTTGAACAAAGTTTGCTTGATTCTTCAATTACTGCAGCACTTATGGTTTATTACTTATAGCAGAAATTTAGTATATATATGTACATACATCAATATATGTGTTTACCTAACCAAATTACCTACCTGCTCAACAGCACTGGCTTCGAAACAGTTTCATGGGTTGTATGGGTGCATGTTATTCGTATTAAGCAGAATATAAAAGGTGCTGCGACCATGAGAAGGAGAAGAGATGCATTTAGATCTGTTGCCTTAAGATTCTAGAATTTTAAAAATATGAGAATAAAATTTAGAGGATCTCAAGTTAAATTGAGGGATATTTCCCACCAATAGCCCATCAATGTATACTTCCAATTACTATAATTTCCAATGAAATGAATTAATTTTGTTTTCGGTTTATGATAGGAAAGAAAATGGCATGTTGAGTCCATACTTGTCGTTATTTTGATCCGATGTTTCTCAGGAACATTAATTCCAAGAACACGGTTTTTATTGAAAAAAAATGTATTTCTCTGGGGAGAGTTTCGCCAAATTCTATACATCTTTGATACCTATTAAGTCATTATAAGATTCAATATGCTGGGCGAATTAACGTGGATTTTATAAAACAGAGTTTTGACGATATTATGCAGTTTACTCTCGATTTACTGATATTTAAAAAAATGTTAAGGTCTTAAATAATAATTGAGTTTAGCTTAGTTATTACATGAGTAAGGATTGTTATAACTGTTAATTGTAGGCCTGGAATAGTGAAAATATCAGCAAGGGGTTGTTATGGAGAGTACAACTGCTACATACCCGCCAGTTCTGAGAAGCTAACTTGCCTATTCTAGTAAACATCCTGTCAAGCTCGGATCCACGGCAGCTATTTCATGACGCGGTTGTTAATGGTTGTTCAATAGCAGGGCTCTTCTTATCGGTACTCAGCAATTTAAAACGGAATGGATGTGACGTTTATAACGTTCAATTCATTTGATGTCTCAACAAGCAAATAGTCAAAAGCATCAAAATCCAATAAAGAAATCTTACTACGCCGTCTAAATTCAATAACTTATATTTTTTGAATGGTTAATCTGTATTTTTATAATATATTTCTCTTGTATTTTTCTACCATTTCTCTCCTTCTGTTCCACTGCAGGCTTTTGTTATCGAAGGTTTCCTTAACACCATCTTCTCAGGTATGTCGGGGTCTTCCTCTGGACCTTCTTCCTTCAACCTTAGCCTCATATATCATCTTGGCCAGCCTGTTGTTTTCCATTCTTAAAACATGTCCAAACCATCTTAGACTATTTTCTTCAATGACTTTTTCTGCAGCCTCCACTCCGAGGCTTGATCTAATGATCGATTGCGGATTCGGTCTCGTCTTGTTCTCCCCTCTATCTTCCTAAGGAATCTAATTTCTGAACCCTGGATCCTACTTTTATGTTTGGTGGTTAATGCCCAAGATTCTGAATAGTATGATTATGGGGAGGAAAGTTCAAAATTTATTTTGCTTTCTAAACTTCAGGATTAGATCCGGACATAAACCGTGAGAAATAAAGTGTCAAAGTAGCTCGACTAAACTAGTCAAGTTTTAAAATTATAGAATTAATCTTATCCACTTTTGTTCAGGATCACCTAAAATGATAATAGATTAAAGAATAATATAATGAGAAGAGAGGATACAAAAAAGAAAAAAATCTCAGCTTCACCCCCCAATATTAAAATGAGAAGTCAATAGTAAAATGTTTTGGGAAAGCTTAATGAGCTCCTTAGCATTCCTTGAATAAGTAAATAATTAAAATCCAATCAACAAACATTTAGTGTAATTTAGTTATATTAATACATTTGTGTGGTATTATATCTAATTAAGCCGGGAATGGAAAAAATTCAAACGAAAAGCCTTAAGTTAAAACCAAAATTGTCTATTTTTCGCCCATTCCATCGGTTAAGTAGTCTGGTAACCTTCCTTACGATTTTGCATTTGGGTCTTGGAGGGGGTGGGATGTTTCCTCTGGTTAGAGTCTTGCTGAATTTTGAGGTTTGGATGTGCTTAATTCGTTTTTTTCTTTGCTAATATTCTCTTTCTGCCCTGAAGATGCCTGAATCGGTGAATTATTGACAGTTTTTTTTTCTGTTTTTACTGTAGAGACTTCCTGTTTGGAATTTTTCCACTCACGTCTGAACAAGTATTTTATATCTCTTTTGAGCTTTTACTCTTCTATGTATGTTTTTTACATTAATGGAAAAACAAAGTTGTAAAAAGCATTTAACAAAACCTAATCCCTTGATCTATATCTCCCTATGATCTAATTGTTAAATGGCTTGTACTGACTTAGTCTGCCTCTTTTAGAGCTCGGATATTACTAATATAAGGAATATAGCCGCTTTTTCGCAGACTCCCCATTGCTGATTGAGATTCCAGTGAGTCAGGAACTAGTCTTAATATAATTGAGACTGGCTGTGACCCAGGGCTATATTAGATCCAGACGGGAAAGAACTACGGCCTCCAGACGGCGGAGGTGACGAATAGGTTCATGAATAATTTTTCTATGCCGATTCAACGATATTAAAAACAAAAATACTTTTTAAGAATCAAAAAACATGCTTGAGGTAATATGTATTTTTGAGGGGTTCAGGCGCGAATAACTCAAAACTTCAAAAATTCGCTGGTTTAGTCCAGCAATTCTCTATGATTCTGAAACTTCAGATTGGAGAAAAATCGTAAAAAAAAAAGATGGTGTTAGATACATTTGCTTGACTTAACTAACGAAATATATAAATAGTCAAAGTCATTGAAACGTTTGATCCTGAACGCTTTCTGATTGACTTTTGTGGATATTCTATATTTCAATTACTATATTACCAACCAATCAATCACCTCTCAAACGAAACAGATAGTTGAGTCATTCGTAGGTACTATATTTTTGGTTTATCTAGCCTTAAACAATGTCAAATGTTTCTGTTCAATTTACATGAAATTTTTGTTAATAAATCCTTTAATTTTTGTAAAAAAATCTTTGGTTCAGAAAAAGATGGAAGTAGGAAAAATGGGTCACGCTGTCAGTTGAAACTATTGGGGCGATCAAGAAAAGCTACAAACAATTTCATGACTCACTTGTTAGAAATCCAAACTTACTGGTACAATAATTACTAACAGACACATTGCCACAGATTCGACAAGGAGACTAAAACTTCTCTGGAGCAGGGATCTATTGCCAAGAGATGAACCACGCTTGGAGTGCCTTCAATGGGACGTTTACTATACACGTTTTCAAAAGAAGATCGAAAATACAATATGTGCCAAATGACATTTGTATTATTTCTTAAACATATATTTTTATTATTATTAGTTGAAACCATCAGATTTCGACCACGATCGGTTTTCTATCTAGTAGGGACAAGTCATGTTATCTCACATCTTGTTTGAATTTTTTGGTATTAAGTGATGGTTTCATACGATCTTGTACTTAATTATCATACAATGCCTAGGTTTTATGTTTTGTGCGAATAAACTTCAATTTTTTCCCTTAAATTTTCAAGGAGAAGATTAAACTTTCAAGTGTCTTAAAACAAAGTGTGATATATCTTTTGGCGCAGATGAATTTTATAAACATATACTTCTTTTGGAAGATACAATTTCCAACGAGTGTCAAGTTTCCAGTTTTTAGGAAGCCGTATAAACGAGAATTTGGATGAGGAGGAGGAAATCAGAGCCAGGATAGTATCCGGTAATAAAGTATGTTTTGGGATATCAAAGCTCCTGAGAAGGAAGTCCTAGCTGATGATATATATAACCGTCATTAGGCCAGTAGCGACATACGCTGGTGAAACCCTCACACTGAATAAATCCAGCGTGGAAAATCTGAATAGATTCGAAAGGAGAGTTCTTCGGCAAATATTCGCCCCAGTTCGAGAAAACGACCAACTCAGGATCAGAAGTAACAAGGAGCTAAGTCAGTTATATGGACACCTAATGATATCGAGCTTCATCAGGATTCAACACATCAAGTGGCTGGGCCACATATATAGGATAGACGAAGAAAGTACAGCTAAAAAGCTGTATAAAGGAAATCCGGATGGAGTAAGACCTCGAGGAAGGCCCAAAGCTAGATGGAAGGATGCCGTCTGTGAAGATCTGAGGCAGGGCAAGGTCTCCATCACTCGAGCAGGCGATTCGGACGATTGGGGTAGAGCGGTTGAGCAGGCCAAGGACTTCTTTATGAGTCTGTCGCACCAATAATAATAATACTTCTTTTAGCAGAAAAGTATTTATAACTTCCCAATCACATTTGTATAAAAAAAAACCTGTACCACTACAACCCATGGAGTCTTAAGCTTAGTAAGTGGTAGATACTGTCCTGTTTCTAAGCCAGCAGTCGTCCGAGATCAACCGCAACTGTTTCCCACACTTCTTAGTATCATGATTAGCCTTAGTAGTTTCAACACTTTTATTTGCAACGATGCCATACCAGTAAATGGTTCCAAATAATGGTTCTCTTCTTTTTTTTGCGAAGATCTCTCTTTTCCATTTCTTTGTTTTGGAAAAGTTAAAAGTTTCCTTATGCCTTAATTTCTTTTTGATTATAAGTTTATCTGCTCGAGTCGTAACCCTTGGTTAGTCGCAGCTTAGTAAGGAAATTAAACATGAAGCCCTCGATCACCTCCGAAATGTTTGTGACTTCAATAGTTAAGGAAAAAATCAACCTCACTCGTCAACAAACACCAGACGACCCACGAAAATGAAGATTATTATCTTTATGAGTGGGTATTATACAGCCTGGATGAGCCGCAGGAGGGTCTTCAAATCCTACAGGCTCCAAACGTAACTGTTAACAGATTAAATAACTTATCTGCTACGGCCAGATTTAACCCGGGAACTTCGGTACATTAACTCGATGAGCTACTGGAAACTGAGGTACCCAGCATCCCAGGCATATTTACATATATATACATAATTTAAGTTTAATTTATTTTATAAAAAGGCACGCGCACTTTACGCGCACAGGCTATTTTGCAGTGATTGCTTGGTCCAAGGGGATCTAAGTTTATTTAATGTTTAATCGAGTTAAAGATAAATAAATTATTTTCTAGATTTGAATCTAGAAGAACATCGTTTTGTTTCTAAATCCACTAATATATTATATTTCAAGAAACACATTACACATTAATCAGTGGTTTAAAGTAATCATTTGACTGGTTTAGCTATAGCAAGGATATTTTTAAATTTAGTTTTTTTTTTTCTTTTCCTAAACATTAAAAGTTCCTGTACGCCTTAATTATTATTTGATTATAAGTAAACAGCCTTAAAAAAATATTCCTAAGTGGATCCAGTGCCATTAGGAAAATATAGATGAAGGTCAATAGCCTCTTCCACTGTCTATTGCCAACTCTATTGTTCCTCTTCCAGCTTCCCTTTGTTTATGCATCTCCTCGAAATCGGGCTCTTTCCT
This sequence comes from Troilus luridus, assembly GCA_964056705.1. Lineage (NCBI taxonomy): Eukaryota > Metazoa > Arthropoda > Insecta > Hemiptera > Pentatomidae > Troilus > Troilus luridus. Next base: position 27,601,090 of record OZ057414.1, read on the forward strand.
GTGTACGGTCTTAAAGATTTTACTTACTATATGATGACGGTCGCTACCATACCAGCTGATAGCTGACTCTGTTTACACGACACTACTACAAGAGGCGAGACAGTGGGGCGGCGGCAGTCAATGATCGGGCCCGTTGGTTTCCTGGAGCGTGGCCCCTCAGCCTGCTCCATTATCTCCAGCCATTGCCACAGCTGATCCATTACAGATAGCAGATCGCGAAGGGTCATATGACTTCTTTCTGGGTCCAGGGCGTTCTCGGTCTTATCTCGGGGTTTTGTCGTCTTAGCTAGGGAAGATCCCACCGAATACTAAGGTGTTAGTTAATAATTAAAAACTTAATAGCTTCTTTTCAATTAAGTTTTATAAGACTCTTCCGGATCAGAGTCCTCGAGGGTAGGTTTATTAACGTCAATTTATGCTGATATGGCTAAGGTTTTCATATCCTGGTATAATTTAATGAGTATAGGATTCTTTAAGGAATACCTGGCATCGTAGAGGCTCGGTTATTCCATTTTAAGTCCTCTTCTAAGGACGGCATATCCAAGGTTTTTTACTCCCTTTCTAAAATTCTAAGGCCAGCTTTCTGGCAGTGTACCCGTGAACTCGGGTACAGTAGGTTGTTATGCTAACAGTTGACTCCCCAGCCCAAGACTAGGAATTATTGATTCTTTCAAATGTAGGTGCCATGCACGACGATATTAGGCCAGAAACATCATTCTTTGATATGTTATTCCTATTTAAAACAAATCAAAAGAATATATATATGGAACTACAACCCATGGTCCTTCGGGTTCAGTTCTTGTGTCTGTACATACAAGGCCTTTACAGTTTCTAAAGCAAAACGTTGTGCAGGGAGGTGATTTAGCTGAGATCAATCTCTCAATCACAAGGTTTATCCCCCAACCAAGAGTACCTACATTAAAGTGTCAGAATGAGATGTATTAGTGTCGACACTTATAGCTTACGACGATGCTGCACTAATAAATGTTTCCAAAGATGAGACATTCGTAAAAACTATTTATATGTCAATGCATAATTGTTGGTTAAAGTCATAGCTTTATAAGGAGAATCATGAAACCCTTGATCACTTCTAAGACCAGTCGTTTGTCAACCTCGTTCGTCAGCCCTCCCATAGACGATGCACTAACATGAATTATTATCTTTAAGAGCGGATATAGAAGCCAAAATTCAAGATAGAGATTTAGAGATACTGGTCAACTTAACGGGAGTGCAAAATCATTGGAAAATGGAGCAGTTGTAAATCATAATAGAGGAGGCGTATCACCTGACGAATACTGTGGTGGAAAAGAATGAGACAACAAGAAGAAAAGTGCAACAATGCCAGTTTGCAAAAGAAAAGGGGGAATCAATAATTATAAAAAACACGTTACTCAACACTACTGATAAGTCTTCGTTGTTGCGGTAAGTAAAAGAACTATAACTTACGTGGAAAGAAATACGTTGTCAATGCAACAAATCCAAAGCACAGCTCATATCTTCTATTAGGCGAATCACTTGGAGGATTAAAGACCTTAAGGTTTCATAGATGGTGTTCGTAAATTTTGAAGCTACATATAAAACTGTAATTGAAATGCTCTATTTGTAAGAAATAGAAGCAATACCAAAAGCTCAGACTAAGTGTAGTTCCGGGTTGAAGAGCGAATGCCTGTAGAAACCTCTAGGAGACCTTTCGACTCTTTTAAAGTTAGTTCTGGACTAAGGCATTGAAATCTATTAGCTCATCTTTTATTTGATTACGTCCAGCGAACTTTTTTGTAAACGAGCTCAATTATACTCTCTTTAGCGTGTCTTCTCTCTAGTGTATTTTGGCAATCTTCTTCTTCCTCTGCTTCCTGATGCAGTTTGATGGTTCTCTCTGAATGAATTGTGAATACAGAACAGAACCTGGTCCATTGGGCTCGGTCCTGTGCCATCTCGTCTCCTTCCCTTGTCCAAATTGCCAATCGCTTCACTATATCATTGAAGGTCTTCGGCTGACCAAAGGATCTCTGTTAAACTATCAACACCAAACCAATCTGTACTATTCCTAATCCAAGGAAACTTCCTTCTCTCCTTTGCATAATACATATAGATATTAATACTCACACCCTCACAGAAATATGAGTCGTTCAGAATTAAAACCGGATAAGTCCAAATTCCAAAAGTTGACCTTTCCACATTTTTGGCTGGTTTAGTCAAGCTAAACCAGGAGGATAAAGAATTCCTCCCGAAAGTTTAGGTTCATAATCTTACTTGAGCCATGAGAAATGAGGCGGTAAAGTGTCAGGTTAGATAAAATTGCTTTGCCAGAGTACCGGAAAACCTGATCAAGTAAATTATGGAAGTTTTGGAGTTATCAGCTTTTGATCCTGAAGGCCTCATATGATCAGTCATCTTAAGTCGATACACATCAGTTAAGTTATGAGCGATTAGTGTTGTATTTAGTATTATATCTAATATTATTTCATATAGATCTAAAACACACTAACTACCAGTGCTACTACTTTCCACAAGACTGCGATGGTAGATTTTTACTTTCAGCTAAATACTGATATTTGGTATGATAATTCTTCACCGATCTTCGGTTATCTGATTTCGCAATGTTTTCCTTACCTTTGGCTCTTTCGAATAACTCCAATAGCTGATTACTAATGAAGAGGTATGATTTCAGCAGTGATGCGCCTCTGGAACGTTAACTACCGCCTTGTCCTAACAAATGCCACACACGGGTTACTTATCATAATGAGTCCTATCCACATCCTCACCCTTCGTGCATTGTAATTTCCGACATGGTATTTGTTCATCTTTCGAGAAAAAATGGAGGCGAAACCAGCGGATATCTTTTGATCTTTTTGAAATTGGGTCTAATTAGGGGATAATAAAGTAAAAATCCTGAAGTACTTTGGTGGGGTTGAGTCATCACAAATGACTACTTCCATCACTAATGACTAAGGGAGCGTAGTTTGTGCCTTCCAATACGTCGATGGCCGCCCACTTTAGTGAGCGCATTTGTGGGAGTGTCAACAGCCACTTAGCGGAATAGGTTGAGGATCAATTTATGTCGTCGATACATTATATATGTTGATGGATTGTGTAAATATGATTTTGACATGAATTGAGTTATTACATGAAACTTCGGATAGCCTTGTAATTTTATGTGTATTGTTTATGGGAGTTCTGTAGATAAGGAAATGGAAAAAAAAAATTAAATAGTCATGAGGAGTTCTGACAGAAACAAAAACATTGAAATTAGTGTATTCTTTTTTGGATTTTCAAATCAACTATTGTCTGAATTGTTAAAAATTTCAAATAGGTAAATTTAAGTTATTTACATTAGTCTAGTTTTTACATATACTGACACTCCGAACAATAATTATATTTATTTTGAAGTAGTTTATTTATTTATTAATCAAAACATGTGATGGGCTGCACAAGCTCAAAAGAAAATATCAATAATTTAATCGAAATAATAATTAATACATATTTTTATTAAATAAATCTTGTATTTGTATTTACAAAATATTATATTAATGACTTAATGCTTTTTTCAGTTTTAGCATTATTATCAACATTAAGTTCAGCAATACTTCATTTGCACTTTCATTCATTTCATAAAACAAGGCATTTAAATATGACAAATAAAATCGATATTCTATATACAGATATTTTATCGAAATAAATATTGATGTATTAAGTTATTCTTAGTATCAATTGTACAACTGTTAAAAGACTTCGTTGATAAATATAATTAATCTTATATCAGTTGAATTGTAGCGTTTAAACTGAAGTTGAATAAAAGAAAATGTATAACTTATGCACTGTCCGATAGGTGTCGCCAGTCTCAAGCATGTTGCTGAGGCGAAGCAATAAGTTTGCCCTATACCAAAAGTCGGTTAAAGAAGTTTTCACTTAAAAAAAAAATATCAAAACTTACTAGTACATAGGATATAATTATTAAAAATATATAGACATCTAATTAACTAACTATACTTAATTATATTGACAGAAGCCGCGCTTAACATAAAGATATCAATGGACCTCTAGAATCAAAGAAAATGTCGATGTCACAATTTCTAAGGTCATCTGGTAAATAAAAACTTAGTGCATTGGAGTGGGTTTCGGTATTATTCACTTTAATTCAAACTCGAAGACGGTCTAAATTCCGATAGTATGATTTTAAGTCGAGAATATGTCTAAATATAACGCATGAAAAAAAAAATTGGGGTCTAGATATGATGTTAGCTTATAATAGCAAATTTCATTAAATTCATGAGTAGACATCGAAAACCCGTTTAATTTTTTCGAAAGGATTATTTGAGTACCAAACTTTCTCAACAACACACTTCACAGAACCGTGCTGCCAACAACTATTTCAATATCGATTATATTGTGATTTTATTAACGTTTAAAAGAATTGCAAATTTAAATTGTGAGAAAAATGGGTATTTTTTATTTATTTACGACATATTCCAGATAATTAGAATTCATATAACATCTGCATTTGTAATAATGAAAAAAACCTTACATATCACTTTCATCAACTTATGTCTTCAAATACAAGAGAGGCAATTCGATTGGTCGAGAGGACTTATATCGAAGTATGCTGTAAGCATTTCATTGGTCGGGGCGTGGCTTCACCCCTTCCTATTGTTTGTCTATACTGTTTAATTAGGCGGTGGGTATTACCTTCAATTTTGCGATAATTGTTAATTATTGTCAAAAGAACTGTTGAAATAATGAAGTGCATCGTTATCGGTAGTATATGTATTACCATTATCGATTATTTACTATTTATTATAAATTATATAATTGGGTAAAATTTAATTTGAGTAATGTGACTTATTTTACTACGAATTTAGTAATACCTACCTAAAAGTCCACTCCTGAAGGAATCAGTTAAAATTGCTAAATTAAATAATAGATATGGATGAGAAAATGATCAGGCTGATGCTAAAAAACTAATTAAAATAAAAACACACCCTAACGAGATTGTTTTTAGGACTTACAGTGACAGAAAGAGTTAACAATATCTATCAGTATTTCCCAGTAAGGGGGCATAGCTTTTTAGCTTGTGATCCCAACTTTGCTCGTGTAAAACGTGTTATAAGGAAACATGACCGTGTATACCTACCATTACAGTGTAACGAGATGATAGCAAGCGATCGAAAAAAATACACACATTTCACTGTCTACCAGGTTACAAATATAGAAATCATGAACTTCAATGGTTGGTCGCCACCCTATTTTAAGAAATCCACCAATTCCATTCAGGACAAAAATTAAATTTTTAATAAGCAAATACAAAAAATAAAATACAGTTCTCAATCAAAGGGATATCTAACTGCATCTGAGTTTATCGATGGATTGACAGAAGATGTTTTCAAACTTATAAAGGAAAGTCCAAGGGAATTGCACCTTCCTTCAAACAAAGCCTACGATGTTTCTGTGGGTAATAACAAAAAAAATGGGGGGCGATCTGTGGTCTAGTGGTTAGGGTAACAAACTACTAAACCCAAGATCGCGGGTTCGTAGCCCGGTAGGTTGCCCTAGGATTTTTTAAAAGAGAGTAAAAAATCCTTAGTTACGCCGTCCTTCGGAAGGGACGTTAAACGGAGGTCCCGAGCCTGTACGATGTCAGGTACTCGTTAAAAATCCCTATCCTAATAAAACCTGGATAGGCAAAATTTAGAGCTCCCACTGTAGCATCGTCCGATTAGCCATAGCAGCATAAAGTGACGTTAAATGAACAAACAAACAAACAAAGAAAATGTAAATGATGTGGGAAAAATCTTACAATACGTACCAGATGACAAGAGACTGTTCCATGTCAGATGACGAGTAAAATATTATATTCTAAGCCAAGTAAAAACTGTATTAACTTTTGTACTTACTTAAAATGGTAATAGATTTGTATTTGAAACAATTTTCAGTATTTCATCAATGATTTTACCTTACAATATCTTTTAATACAGTGCAGTACTTGGTAAAACATATCAAACAAAACTCAAATACATATTATAACCAAATGAGTGGAAAAAGGGAATAACTTTTAAATAAATAAATAGTTCCTAGGTCCTAAAAGTATAAAATAATGTTGTAATAGATATATATTAAGATTGCCCATGTATGAAAGTATATTTTTCATGTTTAATATTATTTTGTAAGATCAACAGAAATCTATTTAGACAGTTTTTTTGCGTTTCTGAAAAAATAGGTTTCAGTCACTTATTCCTTTTTTCCACTCAGTGGTTCAATTATAAGTTGACCGTATATATAATATGTAATGAAGGAAAAAATAGTCCCTGGCCCAAAAATAAAATCTAAATTAGTGAACATTGTAACTAACAACTACTATAGTCTAACAGCATCTCTATTATTATAAACAAAGTATTACTTTTATCATCATTGTTATTAATATATGAGGGGTTCAGAATCAAAATACGAATCACTCAAAAATTTCAGAAACCTCACTTTTTCGATATTTTAGCCAAGGAATTTTTACCAACACAAAAATTTGCTACCTCATTCATCATACCTGGCAGTTTAGGAAGCATTAAACATTCCTTGACTAAATTAGCGAAAAATGTGAAAAATACAATTTTTACAAATTTGGAGTTATCCCCATTTGATCTTGAACGCCTCATATTTCCAATTATTTTATTATAAATATTTTTGAACTTTTAAAATAAAGATTCTTATGATGGTGATAATTTTTAAATATTTTTATTTTGAAGAAAAAAAATTGTTCCAGGCCGGGATTCCAACCCGGGTCTTCTGCATTCTCAAGCGCAAAGCGAGTATACCAGGTAGCTCAGTCAGAAGACCCGGGTTCGAATCCCGGCTTGGACAAACCTTGTCTTTTCAACACAAGATAGCAACACAGAGCAACAATCGTTTTATCGATTGCTAGATTGTTGGGCTTCTGAATCAAGCCTTGCATTATATGGTCGTTTCTTCCCCTCCTCATTAGCTTAAAATTATTTTACGTCTAACTGGTCGCATTGTGGTTAAATGAGAAGGGATTAATTGAGAAAATTATCTGAGTTCTGTTTGCAACATAAACATATAATCCAGTTGACTTATTTTGCCAATGTTAAGGACTTTGATAAATTTCCACCATCTTGTGAAGCTATGTGGATGCCAAATATTTATAAAACACACACTTACATGATGTCATGGTAATAATACAACCGAATAATAATATATAAATATTCAAATACCAATAAGTTTCTGCATTGCTGAAAACTACGAACACTATGCCTCACTGCTCGCACCCAACTCGTAGCCAGAGATTTGATTCGGACACTATTTCCTCGTAATCATTATTTTTGTGCTAATAGTTGTTTTCATTAGTATTTTTTGTGTTTTCAACAGTCGCTTTAAAAACGAAATGCACAAAATCATGTTTCGTAGACAATTTAATACTTATTATGAATCCTTATCTTATTGTACGATGTAAAGTCTAAATCCGGTTGAGGCGGGAAAACATCTTACTCACAAGTGATTCAGCCCCTCACTTAGTGATTTACTTACCGATAACTGTTCACATTGTCACATTCATAAGAACTCACAATAAGAAACAGCCGGTGGTTAATTGGAAAATATTCTTTTTAGGCAGTAATCTATTCAGCCGTGTACTTTTTTGTTACAATAGAGCTATTTTTAGATCAAACGTATTGTTGAATCATTGTCACCTAGTAGCCAGTGGGATAGATCCGCCTGTAGAGCGCTGAGTTCCTGAACTGAAAGGTTCATATCCGGTCTGTTGCAGATAAATAATTTAAGCTACTACAAGCCAAAGATGTATGATCTGAAAGTTCTTCTGTGGCTAATCCAGCTTCTAAATAGTTGTACCTTAACTAGCTGATCGTGATCTCGGCCCAAGAACCACCCTGCACAACCGTTGGCTTTGAATCGATTCAGTCCTAAATTTTGCCTATTCAGATATAATTAAGATAGGGATCTTTAACCATTTTCTTGATCATGTATCATATGGAGATGCATCATAATTTAGCATAATGTATTTACTAGTGCTCTTGGTAATGTATCCCACAAGATACATGTGATTTTTTTTAACTACTTAATGAGATTGTTTTTTTTCTAGACATCCTTGGGTCATAAAGTTTGAATATTATTTTGATATTAAAAAAATGAAATTCTGCCAAGTTAAGGGATAACGAGTACCTGACATCGAACTGCCTCTGTACCACCATTTTACGTCTCTTCTGAAGAACGGCATTACTAAAGGTTTTTTAATCCTTTTAAAAAAACTAATGCCACATGCCGGCCTGAAGAACCCGCGTTCTTGGGTATAGTAGCCTGTTATGCTAACCACCAACCACATGTGACCATTCAAATGGGTTCAGTTTTTCTCTATTTTCGGGTTATCTTTGATTTTTTTTTGTTTAATAGAATTATTTTTTCTATATGTTTCCAGATTTGGAATTAATCCTATCGTCTTTACAGTTCTGAAAACCATGGTTCGTATTCGCACTGGTTATAATGTGATTAAACGACAGAATGAAAAAAAGTTTTATTAGCCGTCTCCTAAGCCAAAATCTCTTTATACTACGCACGTTGTGTGTAACATTTAACAGCTGCTAACTTAGGGGATAATAACCTTGTAAGCATTTTAAGAAAGATGATACTACTGTGGAAAAAAATTGGCCCCTGGAATTGACAATCATTGAACAATGTGAAGTATTATACAAAAATAGTTCTGAAGAAATAAGGCCCAATTGGCTGAGTGAAGAACATTTGATTTTTTTTAATCGATTGACGAAGCTTTTCTCATTTATCCGAATATATCCGAATTATATTATATCCGAATTTGCACAAATCAATATAAATTATAAACCTTTTGTATATAAATCGAATAAAGCCCTTTCAATATCGATGGCATCAGCAATTTAGAAGTTTATTTTAGGAACTATACATAACAAACCATGCGCTTGCCTCTTCCGAAGGACAAGAAAAATATTTGAAGACGTCATAGCAATCCTATCAAGCTTTTGATGTAATAATAGACTTGAAGATCAATTAATAATAACAAAATGAATAATAATTGTAATAAGAGTTTTATAGTATATAATATGTTTTTCCTCTGAAGTCTAGCGTTTCGATCGAGACTTTGGGAGCGATTATAACCCTGAAATTAAATAAAAAATTGACAGGTGATTTAAAGTAGGTTTAATTAAAATACCGATATTAGTATATAAAATAAAATATATATACAGTAGTTTATTTGGATAATAAATGGAAATAAAAACCAGACAAATAAAAGGATACCATTTTATTTATTAAAAGAATTGTGTAACATATCGGCTCATCAAAAGAACGACATAAATAAAAAATTAGGAATTTTCAGTAGCAATTGTATTGCTTGGAGCGTTTTAATTCAGGAACGACATATCTGATACTTCATTTCCAACATGTTTTTCATTTCTTTTTTTTTAATTTTAATAAAATCAAATTTTGAATTGTAGTATCATGTTTGAACATAAAGTTTTTTGGGAACAATGACATTAGTTAAAATAAAAAAGTTTAAATGTTTTCAAAGATTAATAACTATAACAATACTCAAATTTTTATTTTTTTGACTTCAGGTTAAACTGGTTTGAGTTTTAGCAAGACTATCTCTAGAGTATCTCCATCGAAAAATAAGGTTTTTTGATTTATATCATTGTTCTTTTAAAGGAGCGATATAACAAGTATTATATGTTAGTCAAATTTAAATATAAATCTGTTTTAGCAAAATAGTTTTTACTTAATATTAATTATAAAATGTAATGCGCCTGGATTCCAACTCCGCACTTTTGTAATTCTCATTACGTTTCACTTAACGTTTGAGAATTACAGACCTCAATTTTCTTAAAACTTGAGCTTAGGCATATTCTAAGCTTAATTAAGATGGACTTCAAGTTTAAGGCAATGTTTTTTTTTTCTAGAAGTCAGGAAGTGTATGCAATTGTGTGTATTTATCATTTTCATTAAGTGGAAAAAAAAAATTGTCAATAAGTTAAAAACAAATGTGCATTATGAAAAAGAAATGAAATGGTCTGTTATTAAATATCGTCAGTGTCAAAACCATACCGCCTATCTACAATTTTTATGAAAACGAGTTAGTAACGGTAACGCATTGCACAGGTTATTACACATAGAATATGATTTTTTGAAACTTCTCTTCAGTAGTTCTGAAAAAAATTGCCAAGTCTACAGTCGGGGCGCGGTTTTTTATCGCTCCTGTAAAATCGCCCAAATTGTACATAGGCGGTATTGTTTTGACAGTGACGATATGCAAATTATATTTAAATAATGTGTAAACTTTATCAGTAACTAGCTTTATTGAAGGAATTGTATAAACTTACTCTTAATTGGCTAATGAAAGTGTATTATAAACATTTTAAGTATTTTTGCTTTAGTACCTTGATAATATTAGTTCGTTTTAAAAATTTTCGATTGTTTTATCATAAGAGAAAATAAATTAAAAGAATGTTGTTCGAGTACTACCAGTGGGTAGTATCCCTACCTGCCTTTATCTCATGCCATTTTCCATCTTTTATTTTATTTACATGATTTATTATTATTATTATTATTATACAGTCGTCAATTTCGATAAATAAAGTTTAAAAAATATATATAACAAAATGCAGAAAATTGGCACGCGAATCAATTATCTTACATGCTGCGAAACCCCAGTAACACGAACTAACTGCATGGTTCCATATCGTTAACAAAATAATTTCAGTAAGATAAGTCTAAATTTAACTTAAAAACAGGGGAGTTATTATCTTTCAACTTTTGATTATTTAGTTGTGGGCAAGGTCCGAAAAGGAAGTTTAAGTCGTTTATTCCTCTTAGATACGCAAGAGTGAATGATAAAAAACAAACACGTGTGGATTCAATGGAAACATGGGGAACGGCTAAAATATTGATAATATTCTGATGATCAATAATATTACTTTTAACTAAACTAAACTACATTTTTTATTAATAGATAGATATCTATAATTCAAATACAATATTGGCTGTAATTAAATTTATACGTCAAATCACAAATAATAAAATAAAATGAAAAGTTTATGGGAAATAAATTATCATGGGAAAATATTTCTGGTCTATTCTATTATATTGTAACTGTTATCAATATCAAAGTTATTTATCGTTAGAAATTGATTATTAATTTACTAAGTGATCTATATTAATGACTATGATGTTAATTATTCTTCTTTTTTTTTCAGGAATCTAAACTTCTTCAAAGTCAGCTTATAAGGTAAGATATTTATATATTTTAATCGCATATTGAAAGAATCCCGAAAGATTGGAAATACAGTGTGATTATCCCTATCCACAAAAAAGGAAGTCAAACAGAATGTGCCAATTATAAAACATAATACATATAATGTTATTTTTTTAATTATATTATGACTATTATGTGAAACTTTTGAATTGGTATGCTGCTGTTGTCTCTTTGGTCTTCCTAATCTTGGTGTCCTGATGAAGGCCGATTGGTGAAATGTTAAATGGTTTGTAATTTTCATTTATTTTAGAGGCTTAAGACTTTGTGTTTGAATTTCGCAAATTTATTCTAGTGTGATATTCTGTTTGTTTCGTTCTGTTAATAGCTGTAAAACCCTCGGGTCATCATCGTGTACGGCTTGAATAGCCCTATATTTACCATTGTATAGTTATATATTTAGCAACCTTACAGTATAATTTGATCATCGTGTATGGTGACCATTTAATGCGTGATATTTTTTTTTTATCATATTAGGTATATTTTGTTATCATTGACAAGTTTCAGTATTGATTACTATTCTCTAGATAATATTATATATTTATGTAAGAAAGAAATTAGTTGACTGTAGGTACTATAATAGGATACTATAATACTGCACCCCCAACTAATTACATCCTATTAATATTATATATTATTTTTCTCTCAAATATAAAAAAAAATTGATATTTCCGACGTGTAATAAATTTATAAATATATAAAAATGGTGCTTAAAAAAAAAATTTACCGAAAAATGACGATATATTTTCTTAATATTCTATTTTCCAGCACATTATTACCATAAAAATTTTCATTATTATTAAGGCTAACAAGTTTTCGTTTGGTTATTAGCTGTTGTGTGTACTTGTGTGGCTTCCTAAACAGCTTTAAAAAAATTGAAGGTAGAACGACGTATTTTGTAAAATAAATTGCTAACGAAGGATTCACGTTAGTTACCATAAGAGTTATACCATAAAAAATTACCTTATTTTTCAAATGTCCCATATAATTTTTAAAATATAACTGTCATGTTTTTTCTGAAAAAATAACTCTTGTCTGGTTTTACTTTTAAATTTTTTAAAAATTTATTGACTTTAATGTTTTTTTAATAACCTTAATTTCTCTTATGTTTAAAATTAAAGCATAATAAATTAAAAGATCCCTAAAACTTCCCGATGGTTCAACACCGACAGTAGTTAGAGAGAGAGAGAGAGAGAGAGAGAGAGAGAGAGAGAGAGAGAGAGAGAGAGAGAGAGAGAGAGAGAGAGAGAGAGAGAGAGAAGCCGTGAGCGGGGGTGCCCGGCCTTGACCTAGCTACTCGCTGGCGGTGACTCACTCAGCTCTTCGTGTATCAACAGCTGTGAATCATCGCTTCGCGGTTTGATTCTCATCTCTGATTGTTTATCGACCGCCTCTTATAATCCATTTCCTTCATATACAGAGCATATTATATTTTCGATACTTCCTCAAGGTGAATTTCTTTTATGTGAACGTAAATGTATATCTGCTTGCGCAATATACAGGGTGCGGCAGTATAGCTCCCTTTTTTCAAAACTTAAACCAGATTGTTTCCCCAATTAAGGGTACCCAGTTTACAGAAGCTTGGTGAGCCCCGAGGGTGGGAGGGGGGAGGGGTAAATCCCACAGTGTCCACCCATGTTAACAGTTTAAATAAAATATCTGTCACAAATGGGTTTGAACCCACGACCTCCTGGATATCAACTCAGCACTCTGCACACTGAGCCTCTCGTCTCCAGTTCGAAGTACTTCGCCTTAAAAAAAAAAAATTATCTTTTCATTAAACCTCATCAACTTTTTTAAACATTCTAAAAAAATTGAAAAAAAAAATCTGTTTTCTATCCTTATCCTTCCTTTACCAAATTTGGTCATTTATTTTTACTGGTTCTTATGGGAAGGATGATAAACGATTAATCTGTTAATAACTATAAGTAAATTTTATTTTAATGTTATCATTATTCGCATTTCTGTAACCTGCGATCGATAAAAAAAAAGATCATTCGTAAAAATGAAAAATTTTGAATCCCAACATTTCGATCTAAACTGGTTTTAATAGCATTTATAACAAAATTTGAGATCTTTAAAAAAAAATAAAATAAAATAAACCTATTCTCTAATATGCCAGCGGCCAGGTGTTTGAAGGTCGCAATAAATTGAAGAGAGCTGCATTTTTTATATGTTGTAGGGCATGTCAGAATAGTGAAAATCCAAGTTTGGAACCGAAAAAACGGATGGGAAAACTTTTGGTGGCCGAAAAACCTCGGGGAGACTGGGTGGCTACCCCCCCCCCCCCTCTACATAATAGTAGATACTAGTACTACTATTATTTTTTGTATAGGTAATTTACAAGTAAATATTTATACTTTACAATAAACAAGCTGTTTTAGATCGATTCGTGACGTACAAGGTCATTTTCTTAAAACACCCACTCTCCCCGATTTTCCTTTTTTTTAATTAACATGAGAATTATAACACCTACACGCCTTTGTCTGTGCGTAAATTAAAGATAATTATATTTACTACCTTGACTTTCATCGTAGGATCACTCCTTCGGCCGGTGTTCCTCACGAAAATCCGCAAAAACTTAAATTTGGATTTTTTTGGAAAAAATTACCAATTTCAAAGGGACGTAACTAAGAATCTATTAGAGCTACAGAGCAGCGGTTGGGCTCAAATCATAGCAAATTTAATCTACATTAAAAATAGTTACCGATTTTAATTATATCAAAAACGCACCGATAAGGAGATATAGGCCAAACACTTAAATAACTCCGAAAATTTCGAGGTTTTTCGGCCACCAAAAGTTTCCCCATCCGTGTTTTCGGTAGCAAACTTGGATTTCCACTAGTCAAAGATGCCCTTACAACATATCAAAAATACAGCTCTCTTCAATTTATTGCAACCTAAAGCCCTTTTTTGGTACCTGACCGCTGGCTTATTACTCTCCCCGTCAGTACTAAAACACGTACGCGTGGGTCTCTGTTACTTTTTAGAGCTACCGTAGGGAAAGACAATTATATAACCAACAATTAGTTTGATAAATACCTAAAATGAGTACGTTGGCTTGAGCAGCTAGGCATGTACATATGATATTTTCTCTTGCTTTCGTATGATTTTTTAAGTAAACAATATAGCTATTGATCTATCCTATTTTGATGTTTTACATTATTAAAACTTATCATTATTGCAAACCAATAATATCGAAGGTTTCGCACGTTCGATATTTTACACGTTCTATAATCGCGTCAACAAAACAACTCGGTTTATTTATAGTTTCTTATTTTCAATCTCTTATCTGAAAGGAATAAATATCTTAAAGTTTTTTTTTTGACCCTTGACTTGAACCGAATGATATCAATTACTGTCAAGTAGTGATAGTCCTTTCCTGTTTGTTGAAAAAAAATTAATTTTAGTTTTATCGGACAGGAACTGATAGCGGCTTGGTTTATTACGATAAGCTAATTTCATTATCTTTCGTCTCTTTTCGCGAGTTTATTGTTATGACAATTAGCATCGAACTTTGACGTGATGTGAAATAGTTCCCGTTGATCGATTAGTTCCACTATCTCCTGCAATGCAGATTTAGAGATGTTTTAATCTCATTTTCGGTTTTAACTCGGCTTTATGAACCCGTTACGTAAGCAATATTTTTGTCTCATGCCTTGCTGGATGGCACAAAAGATTAGTTTATAGTTCATATCAAAACCACGTTAAACATTAAACATAAAAAAATAAATCATTAATTTTTTTCTTGTTGTGAACCGGCTTACGAAGGACCACATTTCCTCCTCCAGTAATCCTTCATCAATCCTCTACGAAAATTGCCTAATTCTCTCCTCTGTCTATTCCCCTGTTACTATTCCTCGCTCTTTCCTTCACAAGATCTCAGCTGTTTTTGAGTCGGCTTCTCTTGATTCTCTCTCAGCCCAGGCATTCCTCGTCAGTCTTGTAAGTCCTTCGTTCATCTGCTTAGCGAAACCACTCTGACATTTCATATTATATATCTCATAAAATATTTCCTTATTCAAACTTTTAGAATCCATTCTGATCATGGGTCGGTCGAATCCTAGTCGTATTTTCCTCCTATTAGTTTCCAAGTCCTCTGTCCTTTCGTTTATTTCTTCATACGACCTCAATCTGTATCTGTAGACCTCATGTGATTTTGCTGGGCCATGGATTATTTTTAATATTAGCCTTCCCATCGTCTTCTATTTATTTAAAAAAAAAAAATGGTTGGAATTACTAAAACTCAAGATACAACACAGATTATTAAAAAATAAATTGTAAATAATTTATTTTTAGAATTTTAATGTTTTTCTTAGTTTTCACTGCAATACATCGATTTTAAATTACGAAAATTACTCTAAAATAAGAGTAAAGTAATAGTCTATGTTAAAGTTTTAAATAACAAGAAAGAAATATCAAACAAAAAAAAATAGAATTAATTGTATTTACTAATTATTAGTTTTAAGGAAATATCCCTATAGGGACAAAGTACATAAAAAAAACACAATCATTTTCATTTTATAGTATATTACGACTGATTATTTTTTCATGATTTTATTTTTTTTAAATATATTTATTGAAATTTTCAACTGTATACAGAATACATCAAGTAAATATAATGAATGAATACATTGACATGAAAAGACAAGTAGAGAAACTACCCTGTGGTAGTACTCAAATTACAAGTTCAGCTTAGAAGGTCACGAGGCCATCTTCTTTTCAGACGCCTCGGAGGATTATCAGGAATTGAAGAGGTTGGGAGGTTTGAAACTAGTGGGTTTGAGTGGAAATGAAGTTTGTCATGAAAATATTGATATCGGATTCGGGCCAAATCAGCAATAAACGGGACATTAAGGTCATTATGGTTTACTTTGTTCGTAACAAAATAAGGAGCATTCAGGATTTTCCGAAGGATTTTGGTTTGTAAGGATTGAATACGAGAGGAATTCGATGGCTTAGTGGAGCCCCAAAGCTCTATTCCGTAAGTCCAGATGGGTCTAATGATTGTCATGTATATGAGTCTCTTGTAATTAATTGGTAGCTTAGTGCGTTTATCTAGTAAATGTTAAAGTAGCCTGAAACGGCCAGCTGTTTCTTGTCGTTTCAGTCTAGTATGAGCATTCCAAGTTAAGCGTTTGTCAAGGTGTAGTCCTAAGTACCGGATATGTTCTACAGGACTTAGAGGGATGTTATTAAACGATACAGGGGGGCAGGAAGTCGCTGGTTTGCGACGGAGGGTAAAGTTGATTTGATGAGATTTGTGGCAATATATTTTAATCCTCCAGTTTTAACAACAAATTCCCAAGTTCAGTGATTTGGGATTGAAGAGTACGGGGTGCTATAACTGGATCAGTGTTGACAGATAATAGACATGTGTCATCCGCATACGTGATAAGGATAGTATTAGGAAGAGTTAGGTTTCATAATTTAAATGTCAAAATAATACTATAATGCAATTAACTCGTAGCGCTATTAAAAATAATATACAACTATATCTCCTTATACTATCAATACTTTTATGATTTCAAATATATGTTAATCAACTCGTTAAGGTTTGTCGCTATACAGTGACATTCTATAGTGTTGTTTTACAAATATCTTGCAATTCACATTGGAATCTCACTAAATAATGACTTTTTATAACTAGGTAAGTCATAAAAAAATCATTATGTAGTCATCCATCATTAAAAAAAATCAACACTTGCAAATTTAATCCTCTTATTCATTGCATTCATGATTAACTTTGTTAGTAAAATAATTATACAGTAAAATAACTATAATTATAAATAATAATAATTAATAAAAAAAAACCTCTCCCACTACAACTGAGTGGGTAAACTGGTTTTGTGTTCAGTACATGGTGCAGGTATTACGGTTTATAGTTTGGGCTTTATCACGCTCAACCGCCAGATTTTTTTACAAATAAGGAAGCCCCTTATTAAAATGGCTGGGTGAGCCCCAGGAGGGTCTGGTTCAACTATGGTTGTTAGCAGATTGAATAATTTATCTGCCACAACCGGAATCGAAGCGCTCTACCCAGGGGGAAAGGAAACATTCATTATATAAACATATAAACAAAGTCGAAGCAGTTTTTTTCATCCACTGTGTTTCGTCATTTTATGCTCGGGAGGGATGTGGTTGATGCTCTCCAGCTTGTAACGTCTGCTTCCAGCTAAAGGGAGTACGTCAGGTGTAGAGTCACAGTATACACATAGGCTTGGGACCGAGCAAACTCCAGCAGATCGATGACGTAAGAACTCGAAAATGACGACAAGAAGATAGCAAACCCGAACAACCCCATCTGGGTTCCATATTCCACTCGATAAGATGGCTATCTTATCAGGGCTCTAATTAGATAGAGCTCAGGATGGGGGCACTGGTGACGGGGTGGGGCTCTTTGCCAGTGGGCTACTTCCTCTCATATCTGTGCCAAATGTTTATAATTCTGATAACCTAGATAGGCACTAAAATATGAAAATTAGATATTTACATACGTTTATTTAGTTACATATATCGATGGCTTATTTAAAAAATGTGTTAAGTGCCGAACACAAGATTTTACATGATCAACTTTGATAATAATTTAACATAAGTTCAAGTTTAAGCACACAATATATTTTTGTAACCTTTACTGCTTTTCTATTAATTGTATATCAACAAATGATCTGTGACTTCCTGATCAAAACTTTACAATATCATTTATATAAGAAAACACATTTTTGAAAAATTTGCACTTAGCACATTTGTGAAGTAAGGCATCGATATATTGTATGGCGGGTATGAGCATGTCCACAAATATGCTCATACGTTTGTACCTACGAAGTATCATACTCAGTAAATATAGTCTGACAATTATTGAGTGATCTCGGTGGTAGGAACCGCGCTGTTATTAGCCAACAGTTGTAAATGGAGGTGATTTGGCCGAGATCAGATTCACACTTTTTAAAGGGTGAGTGAACTCCTGGATGGTCTGTAGTCCATATAAGACTGTAAAAACATAATTTATCCGCCACAGCCTTTTTTTAACTCGTGGCCTTCAGCAAATTAACTCAGCGATATGAGTGATATAAATAAAAAAAAGAGACTCATCGGCTCTAACCGATCCTATGCACACATTCCAACGTTGGAAGCTAGACGGTTCGTTATCGTGTAACCGTTGATCGAACTTTCGAGCGCCGAACGTCTTTCTTTAACGCTCGCTTTGGAGCAAGTTGTAACCGATGTTGTTATGGGTTTCCCTAGTCAAAGGGCAAACGTTCGAGGATTCGAGTAAACTGTTACACGACTAGTTCATATGAAGGGAGAGACTTGGGTACGAAGGAAGATTCTCCTCCAACTATGCCTTCTATGCCCAACTAGACCCATCAGTCTTTATTAAGGTTAAGGTTTATATTATTTAACCTGACTGCATAACAACGTTGGCCCCCCTAGAAATTTGGGTCGAATGTTTGAATCAATCAACAGTAGGGGTAACATTTTCACCAACAACTAGGCTAAGTCCTGGATAATAGGTCCAATCTGGATGTTAAAATTTTACCTCTTTTTTGAAAATTTAGTCAAGCAAAATGATTCTAATACTCTCAAAGATGATCTCTATGTTAAACATCACACATTCATGGAGATCAATTATATGAAGTTTGGTGTCACTTGAATGGTTTTCCACAATGAATCGGTCGCCAAACGCGAGATTTTTTCTAAATGTCGTTTAAATTATAATAATAAATTTTGATTTTATTTTTATAATGAGCATAACTGATTGAATAAATAACCAACCAAAGTATAAGAATATTTAACTCCTCTAAAAAATGTTTAAAAGCAATATATACCTGTTCAGTTACTTCATCAATTCAGTAATAGCATCGTATTGATTCAAGAACGGTTAGCTTGTCATCCGTTTGTAGGTGTAGCTGAAAGTCGGTTTATTAAAATAATTTATGAAATTTTGTTGATACATACATACATATATATACATACACATACTTACACATATATGTTGCTAAGAAGTTAGCGCCCGGTCGGAAACTTTCATCCTTAGTGTCGCGGTGTGTCCTTTGAAAGCCTCGATCTTCTTTGTGGCATGTGGAAGTCCGCTTGTATCCGCGATGAATATCTATGAGATTGCATATGTTTATATCCCTAGCATATGTAATAGATCGCGGGAAAACTACATCGGGCATTATACCTTGGCCTTGTGTTCTTCCATTGTTTATCGTTGTAGTGAGGATGCACTATGCAATATGATAAAATGCAATGTACTCTTTGAGAGGTGTGCGTGTTTCAGAAATCCACTGCCCAGATAAGGTTGGTCAGTTTGTTCCAGAACAATAAATACTTATTAACTTTAGGCATGCGTAGACCCTCACAAGAAATCGAAATCAAAGAGACCAAAGTTTGAAATTTCTAGTCCTCCGTAATATTCTTAGTATCTGCCTACGAAGTTTTCTCAATTCTTTTATTATACATCATTTATTTTTATTAATCGTTATTTTTATGGTAATTATTTTTAAAAAGTTTTATTTTAAAGAGAAAAGATTTGCCCTGGCCGGGATTCGAACACTGCAGACTTTTTATTATACCATTGAGAAAAATGTCTGTAATGTAATACATTTCATTCACGATCCTCATGGGCTATGTTGCACTTCGCGGAAACTCAGCAAATCGTTTAACATTTAAAGAAAATCAGCAGCAACTATTCAGATTTCATATAATTGTTCATACGGTTGTATCTTAACTACGAGTAAGATGAACTTGGACTAAGTCGTCGAACATGATGAATTCGTACAGTTATTTTGTGAACGAAAAGTGTAATAATGGTCTAGTTGTTCTATCACGATTTTTTTTTTAGTTTGTGTTAAACTCAAATCTGTTAATTTCACTCACTTATAATTTAATTAATATTGTATTTCATTATGAAAATTCTACTAGACAATTTTCTTTTAATTTTCTTGCTTTGTTTAAAGCTACTGAACACTTTGTTTAATTCCATACACTCAGTTTTATAATAATGTTTACCTGTATATTAAACTAAATGGAAATGGAATAAAATAATAAATAATAAGAAAAAAATGATACTAAATTGTGCTAATTTTTTTTCCATCTTACATTGATAGTTGATAAAATACCGGGAGGCGTAGTATAATCAACGGAATTTAATACCTTGGTATAAGGAAATAATAATTGAATATTCTTTGGTGAAAAAGCATCAACACTTTTAAATTATACAATCTGAAACAACAAATAAAAGACCAACTTTCCTGTCGACAGAAGGATGTCCCAGTGATTGTAAGTTCGTGCAAATTCATCCGTCATGACTGCATATCAATTGATATCTTTCACATTCCAGTCAGTTCATTCCGTCCTCATGTGATTTGAGTAATTTCCTTTATTACTTTTATCGGTTTTATCATTTTATAATCCAAATTATGACTTATAAATGTTCCTATTTGCTAATAGCTACTCTTGTGCATGTCTATTTTTTATTTTGGGCATGCGATGTTTTTTTAGTTATCTATTTCTAGTTTATTTAGTATATTATTTCCTGATTTATTTTTTTATATATATAGTTACTCAACTGCTCATACAAGTTATTCTCCAATGTACTGTATGCCAGATTGACACCATATGCCGAGAAAGGAATAGGTAAATACCAATGTGGGTTTAGAAAAACAAATCTACTACAGATCAAATCTTCACCATCAGGATGATCTTAGAAAAGGCAAGGAAGTACAACCTTCAAACTTACCATTTATTTGTTGACTTCAGGTCAGCATATGACAGTGTCCGTAGAGAAGAGTTGTACAAAGCTTTATCAGAAATGAATATTCCGCATAAACTGGTACGCATGATTAAATTGACTATGGAAGATTGGCACGTTGTAAAGTACACGTGAAAAAAAACCTCTCAGCTGAATTTGGAACCAACAAAGGTTTAAACAAGGAGACGCCCTAATGTGCCAACTCTTAAATCTGATTCTGGAGTATGTGGTCCGCAAAGCCTGCACTCAAAGAGCCAGCACAATTTTTCACAAGTCGACACAAATTTTTGCTTACGCTGATGATGTCGACATCATAGGAAGGTCCTTTAATGAACTGGAAAATGCATTCCTCAATCTGATCAGAGCTGCTGAGGGTGTGGGATTAATAATTAATCAAACCAAAACTATTTACATGAATGCAGGAGGACCGATGGAGCTGACTGGTACTATTAAGATAGGAAGCCTTGATATTGAAAGAGTAAACTTCTTTACCTACTTGGGAACCACCATAACGAGCGACGATAATGTCTCCATAGAGGTCAAGAAGAGAGTGGCTCAGCCAAACAAATGCTTCTTTGGGATAAATCGACATTTAAAAAGCAAGCTCCTGTCGTGGAATATAAAGATTATTCTATATAAAACGTCCCTTCGCCCTGTCCTCCTATATGGCTTGCTTATTGTAAATTGCATAATTGCGAATTTATGGACCTAATTGAATGGGGAAGCATGGAGAAGACGTACCAATGCGGAGCTGGCAAGTCTATTCCAGAACCCGGACGTGGTCAAAATAATAAGGCTTGGTAGGTTGTTTTGGGCTGGCCATGTGGCCAGAATGGCAAGTGTTGAAGGGCCGAGAAGAGTAATAGATGAAAAGATTCAGGCCACAAGAAGAGTAGGGCGCTGGCTGGATGGAGTCAGTGAAGAATCCAGGACTCTATTTAATGTCCGGAACTGGAAGGCCGCTGCACTGGACGGAGAGGACTGGCGGAAACGTATCGAGGAAGCCAAGGCACATTGATGGGCTGTAGAGCCATGCAAGAAGAAGAAGATATATATAGTAACTTGTTCTTTTATTGAACAATGAGTTTAGATTTGAAGGACTCTATTCTGAAAAACTTCTCAACCTCTGAAATGTCAATTTATAGGTAAACAAGTAGAGTTTGTTTGTTCTGCGACATCATGACTTGCGGGAGTACAGACACCATAGAAGCTGTCACCCAACCTCACGTTGCGGTAGCTCATGATTTCCGGCTGCACAAACCTCCATAACCAGTCCCTTTGGGGTAAATCTACTCAATCGGGTTCAAGGACTGAGACATAGATCCATGGGTTACGGCTGTTCGAGGTCTGAAGGCGCACGAGGACACTATAGGTATTTTCAGGAAGCAGAACGTCTCCGGATCAAACCTCCGGTGGCTATTTACAACGTGGAAAACCAAAACACGATTACCATTTCTACAAAACGACTACCAACTCCTGCTTCTTGGCATTATGTGCTGATGGTGCTGCCTTGTACTCGAAAGGGTATGGTGGACCAGGGTGACAAAACAGAGGTCTCCAGAAAACTTGTTTGTACTCTGCGGTGATGACGAGGAACAATTTCACCATCTGTGTTCCTCCTCGGCTCAAAGCTCTGCCTGCGGTTAAACAGCTGCTAACAGTTCATTGTCAACATTGAAATTTATACAACAGAACTATTGACTTAAGTAAGATTATGATACATTTGTGGTAGAAAATGATCCGGTTGGAGGTCAGACTTTTGTTTTTCTAAAGTAGGGTTGAACTATTTAATTGAAAGCCAACGTATCGACCAACATTGAAGGCCTTCTTAAGGGATAATAATGAGGTCAAGGGTTGAAAATGAAATGAACATCTAAACCTTATTTTAGAAAAAATATTTCTGACCTCCAACCGGACCATTTTCTTCCACATATATATACTGTCAACTGATTTTATAGATTAGGATATATATGTTATCATTTGAAGGTTTAATTCAACATACACTAAATAATAGAGAGATGAGAAAAGTTTCTTTATTTAATATGTTAGAAATTCTCAGTTATGTAGTTCTTGAATGATATTTTGCCTGGCTTTTTGAAAGTCAGTTATGGCATCAATATATTGCCACATAAATGTATGCGAGACATAAATATAATTTATTTTATATTTTTTTACTGTTAATATTTCTCCCGTTGAAACTATAACTGATTTATTTACTGAATACATTGTTTTGGAATCTTCAAATGTTGAGGAGGAATGTGTTACGTTTGATATTTATAATTGATTTCCCCTATTCTGGTTATTGGGATTATATTTCTTGAAATAACCTCCACTATAGTAAATTGACAGTTATTTACTTATAATTTAATCCGAAATTTTCAAATTTTTATTTGTTTCTTGGTAGTGGAATTTTACTATCAACAACATCACTTCCTCAAATAAGAATGAAAAAATATGAATAAATAGTTGTGGGGGATTAGAGAAAAATATATGTAAATGTTTATCCAAAAATATTGATTTAAAATACCAAAATACCAATTAAACTCCATTATTACAAATTTTCTAAATTTGTTTAAAAGTAATAACATTCTTTTTTTTTTGTCCGGAATAACAAAAAGTATTGGATGAGAAATATTTTTATGATTGAATAACTTATTATAAATCGAAACTCAATAATTAATTATTGGGCGAGGACGCCCAGAAATATTGTAATTACTTCCTAACCTTGAATTTACGTATACAAGAATGTCAATATTATTAAAACTGGTACAATTACATATTATAAATATATTTTTTAACCATTTAAAAAAATAAAAGTAATTAACACCTTTTAGCCATTTGGGCCTGCGCGAAACTTAGGAATATAAAAAGCTTATTTAAATGCTCGGCGAAGCGTCCTTGACCGAACTTCCCTTCGACTTCTCGAGGACAAATCTGAGAATTACTCAAGTTCGTTCACCTTATCATGTTATCATATTAGATAACAAAAGTTGACAATTTTTTTTCTCATTTTAAATTTTATTTATCTTTCTTTAAAAATATCAGATAATAATCAATAATTGAAATGGCCTTAGTACTTATTACCATTACTGATAACGCCTACTTTTAATACATGAATTCAGTTAATCGTCCATTCTTTAAAATATTGAAAATTAGAAAACGATTGATCATGATTCACTTCATGTTTACAAAATAACTCATTTTTTCTTCGATTTGAATAATCAAATTGAATAGATAAATTTATATAAAAAATTAATAGAAAATGTTTAATCGACTCACGCTATATAAAATTATATATATTTCTATTAAAATTAATTAAAGTATAATTTAATGCGTAGTGAAACTTCGTACACACTAGGTAACTTTATTAACACCTTTGAATTTTATAAATACTTATTTATAATACGCGTTTATTTATTTTTTTAATTTTGTCTTCCTTATTAGTTAATTTACAAAATCTACAAGAATATCGAGAATTTAAGTTTTGTTAAATCATTACCTGATAAAGTTCTTATTTAAAAATATGTAGTCTTAAACAAACAAAATATAAATATAAGTGATTACCTATCCACTTATACATGTTATGTTGATTGTTATAATATTACCTTAGCATATGCTGAAAGTCATTAGTTTAACATATCAGTTTCGCGTTGTCTGTCCCTTTTAACATGAGAACTTTTCAATCGTTTTGGTGCATTTAGTCATCCAACTACGAAGTGATTACAAAATTATTCCTTTAACATTAAAATTTTACATAGATATTTATAACATAGCTATACCACAAACTAAATAAATAAGATAATCATTGGAGCAGATGAGTAATGTGAAACCTGATGCACTCCCTGAGGTAAATTGTTCCCAAGGACGCGGATTAGCTCGTTTTTATACAATAGTAAATGTTTAAAATAAATGTCTTTATTCATAGGTAAATACCATTATTTTATGATAGATTAATTAAACAATTTTTTTTTTGTTTCAGGGTCTATCGATCCAGCTAAGGTAAGCGGAAATCGCTGTCTTCTTTAGTACTTATGACTTTTAAGTACGTAGGATTTTAATATTACCAGTAAGAAACGTGCTCAATACTGTAAATAGCAATCTTATCTTTTGTATTTAAGCTAATTTATATGACTGCGTTTAGCAATTAAACATTCATTTCATTTAATAACTTATTGTTTTAATTGTAACCAACCTGTCGATTTCCGTTTGCTCAAGATACAAGAAAATTACTATGGGATATTTGACAGGATCTAGGTCTCACCAACATTTAAATTTAGTTATTTATGTAATACAAAATAACATAAAAATCTCGGAGCCTTTTTATATGAAATAAT
Organism: Troilus luridus; assembly: GCA_964056705.1. Lineage (NCBI taxonomy): Eukaryota > Metazoa > Arthropoda > Insecta > Hemiptera > Pentatomidae > Troilus > Troilus luridus. Next base: position 27,626,477 of record OZ057414.1, read on the forward strand.
TATAAGCTTTGAAAATTCTATATTTTTTCCATAGACGATAATTTAAATGTATTTAAATTATTTTTCTTCAAAAAATTAGGACAAATATTGAAGAGGACTAGAATAAACACAAAATCCAGTCAGTTAAGTAACTTCTAAATAAACATTTTGAATTTTTATTGAGGTGAAGGTGTCCATTTGTGACAATATATAGATTTTAAAAAAATCACATATATAATTATCGCACAGGTTAAAATAAAAAAAAATTAAATAATGATTTAATATAAAGGAGTTGGGCCAGAATCGATTACAAAATCCACTGCAATAGCAGCATCGATTTTGGCTGATATCGATACTCATGACGTCATCGGGAACTCCACCGCCGCTACCTGATCGACACTAGCCGTGCAGTATGGTCGCGGTCCTTGGGGTTTTACCGCCAGGAGCTTGAAGATTTAGGAAGAAGTCTCGTGAGTCAGCCATATTGTACAGGGACTTTGCCGAAAATCCAGCGGTGTTCGCTTTCATGATCGATTTCGTCGAAACCTTTAGACTACGACATGTCACTAAAAAGCTCTTACGACGTGATACAAACCCGTTTCCCCAGAAGACCCTGACTAAATCTCTCCTCCGTTCCGAAAAGAAGCGATCCCTCATGTACACAATGCAGGGGAAACCCGACGGATTGAAGTATGTTGAGTGGTTCCGCTGAAGAGCATTTACTTATCCCGTAATCGTCCCCTTCAATTATAGGCCATAATGATCAGGTAATGGAGCTTCCAAGGAATGGAGTTGGAATTATAGCCCTCGTTATTTATGTTATACGGCGAGGAAGTCGTTCGGGCAAGTGTACTATCATCTTGCCGCTGACTTATTAAACACTGCTAACAACACTGGAAAGTACACAAACCTCTTCCCTCTAAGCAGAACTCTTCTTAATATCAAGTATTATAAAAAACCTACAGGACTACAACCATTGAAGAGTCTTGGGTCCAGTACATGGTAGGGACTTTACTGTTTCTAGGACAACACTTGTGCAGGGAGGTGATTTTTTCGGGATCACACTCACCCACCAGGTTTTCCCCCTGATTAAAGGTACCCAAAATTTAGAGGCTGGATGAGCCACGGGAATGTCTCCAGACCATACTTCTTTGGCTTGTAACAGATGATATTATTTATCTGGCACAGAACGGATATCAACCAGAGACGCTTCACTTCAGAACCTCAGTGATCTATACACTGGGCTACCCTACTGCCTACTGGGGATATTAATGATTCACAACTAGATCGAGATGCAAAAATATTTTCTGGGCCGACTAGATTATTATAGAGGCTGGGTGAGCCTCAGGAGTTTCGTCAGATCCCACTGGGTCCAACAACGACTGTCTATTATATTATTATTATTGCTATGTCTATGCAGATTAAATAATTTATTAACTTAATATTGAGATGATAACGGTTGTATCCTAGAAGAGTACGAAACGATCAAGGAGTGAAGTCAATAAATTATATACAAAATTACTTTAACTTATTTTGGTGTTTGTTCTGCAGGTTGTCCCTTCGAGTTACAAGTTTTAACTGTTCGTTTCATTTTTAATATTTTCCGAATAAGTTCTCATGAACTTTAGTATGGAAAAGAGAATGTAATTATGGGTTATGCGTAGATTTTGGTAATCGCTTCATCAGGAAATAAAAGCTACAACTAACATTTCGAATTATACGAGGTGTTTCTATTAAATAACGAGACTGACGTTTTTTTCGATATTTCTGGGATTATCAATACTACTACCTTGAGGCACTTGCAAAATTACGTAAAAGAGTAAGGAAAAACGACCCGAAATGTGGAAGGACAAATGATGGGTTCTCCACCAAGACAATGCGCCAGCTCATTCCGCGTTATCTGTCAAGAGGTTCCTAGCCCAGTACAGTATCCTAGTGTTAAAACATCCGCCTTGTTCACCAGATCTTGCTCCATGTGACTTCTATCTGTCCCCTAAGGTAAAATCTTGATTAAAAGGGACGAGATTTGAGTCCGTTGAAGCTGTAAAAGAAAAAGCGGCACGCGTCCTGAAGGAGCTGAAAGAAGATGACTTCCAGCACTGTTTCCAACAATGGAAAATTCGCATGGAGCGTTGTAGGCATAGAGAAGGGGTGTATATTGAAGGTGATAGTAAGTAATTATGTGTAAAATAAAAATAAATTTTATTGCAACGTCAGTCTCGTTATTTAATACCTCGTATATGATATATGTTTGTTGAAACGTTCATTTCTAGATGAAATTATTTCTGAAGTACTCTCATTTCCCATAATTACATTCTCTTTTCCGTACTACAGTTCATAATGACTTGTATTTTTGGAAAATATCAAAAGGAAAATGAATGAAAAGTTATAACTTGTGATTTAACTCGAAGCGACAACCTGCGGAATAATTATCCTTATTTATGTGTGGCAAAGTTTAGGCCTAATTTTTAGGGCGTCATCAGAGCAGAGGTAACTCCAATTGACTATATCTAACAATATAGTAAATGTCTGTCAAGTATACTTTATTACAAATGAAATAATTAAATTATCTATTATGAATCTAAATTGGAACCTTACCAAAACTTTTATTATATATTATAGCAGCTATATGCGGCTTTCGTAACTTTTCTAAAATACGTATTTTTCTCTATCTGTTTTTCCTATCCTAAAATAGTTTTCTTTCCCCCAAAAAATCAATATGGTATCATTAATCCATTAATTTAGATTTTATATATTTTTTAGAACAACTATAAACATTTAGTTAACGTAATTCCATAGAAAATAATTACAATTATACAGATAAGATTAATTATAATCTGTTTTGATTCATTATTATCTTTTAGCGTAGAGCAATCACTAGGTCACAGGCAAAAAAAACACGGTAAAATATCTCTTCAGTCGTTTATTTTCTCTAGCTATTATTAGAAATTATGCAACATGGGAATTAAGATTTTTCTTTGCAGATGGCACTCATTGAAAAAGAATTTATGACTACGTTCTCCGAAAGGCGCACTACTAAATTTACTACACCCATTCATAACTCGGTGTGGAGCGATTAGTAACTAGGGATACAGTGACTAATCTATGATGACAAGTCTACATCATAATCTATCTGTTTATTTGCTAGTCAATGATCTTATCTAGTCTTACTATATATATTTTTTTATGCTCTGATTTAACGTTCTCTCTTCACTAAGATTTAAGTACTTTCATTCATAAGAGCTCGTATCCTATTAGCAAATTTTTTTTAAATTGCAAACCTTCCAAAATAAAATCCTATGGTTCGCAGTAAACTCCCCTTGGTTTGTACGGAACAGTCAACTACACCGAGAGCTAAAACTAGAGACGATAGAAGAATTTATTAAAAAGCGTTACACCAGATTTAAGACCGGATTATCAGCACTCAAAGGAGCTGTAGCATTTAACATAGGCGAACCTATTTCATCCCCAAGACTAAAGCCGAGATTCTTGAAAGATATTCTGATGTGAACTCTATTACCTTCCTCACCAATCGTTTTAACAAATTGTAATATAATCCTGTTTTCTTTTAGTTTTCCGTTTTATAGTACTATAGTTCTGTTTATTATTACATTTATTTTAAGTGTATACTTATTTATTTATTTATTTTTTAAACTACAAGCATTCTTTTATATGAAAAAAAAACTATTATATATTTATATCTTCTCTTGTAAATAAGCTGATAATGTACAGTTACGGGTGTCTCTTCCATGAGACGAAACCCACATTTTTTAAAAATTCATTATTAAAAAAATACATGTCAGGCTAGGAATAGCCGATCTGGTAATAAAAAAAAACATTTTCCTTCGCGAAAAAATGAGAGTGTTTGTAAAATAATTATTCACGTTTTCTTTATTTATTATTGAATAAATTAATAACAAATATTTTTAGTTAACACGAAAAGCTTTAGGAAAAAACGGCATAGTTTAGTGATTAGTTTCTTGTCCGTTATGATTTGTTTACAATATTTTTTATTTATTAAAGTAATCTTCTTTTGGGAATAAATTAATAAAACCTAATCTAACTGCGGCGCAACATTCCTGAATCATTGCCTCCTCTGATTTGATAAAAATATTTAACAAAAATAAAATAAAATATTTAACAACAAAAAGCATATGTAATGTAACCCTTGGGACAACCAGAGGATATGGCGCTGGCCTTGTCCAAAGTCGGGAAGTCGTGCGCATGGAATCTGCTTTGGCGTTGCTTCTTAATCGCAATACTTAATTCGAAAATTCCCTAATTTCTTATTCAATAGACGTGATGAGCCCCGGTGGTTTTTGACTAAACATTCCCTCTTTTCGCTTCTCCATATCTCAATTTGTTGATACAACTATGTTGAATATAGATAATATAGATATAGTGTAATAATATAGATATAGTATAATTCTTGGTTAAACTGATGGGTACTTCAGTAGGAAGAGGACTGAGCTACTGACCTCTATAGAAACGAACTTCGAGACCGACCGGGAAAGAAAAATGATTTTTCTATTAACAGTCGTGAATTGACGTTGTAGATCATGAAGACTATAGCTTTTAAAGTGGATACCCTTTGGGAAAAACTTGGTTATCAAGAATATCTGGGTATGATCTCGGCAAAACCACACCTACTGCTACAACAGTTGGCTTGGAAACAAGTACAATCCCTTCCCTATACAGAGCCAATTACTTTCATACGTTGTATTGGTTCACGTTTTTTAAATATTAAATATAAAACTGCAAATTTTTATAATTATTTGTGTCAATAAAAGGCGATTTGTGGAGGACACTAATTCGGCTACAGATTCCCACCACCAGTGGCCTAAAAAGCCTCATGTAATTTATTAATCTTGCATGTAATTTTTTTTCCACAAAGTTAAAATATTTTTTTATTGATTGGCAACAAGTTTCATCTGCCCCATTAAGAGCAATAAGTATTGGTGATCTATGAACATAATATGTAACTGATACATTATATCATATTGCTAAAATGAGCATTATCATTGTAAAGATTTAATTATTAGGGTCAGGAGTTGGAATCCCTTGCTTTAATTATTTATTTAAAATGCGTTAAATGTAATTTATAGATTTATTGCGCTGTCCAAATTACAATATATCATTAGTATAATTTAATCAAAATAAAGAAAAGAAAATAGAAATTATAACTAACCCACTCAACCGAAATTAAACATTATAAGTGAAATCTAAAAATTAAATCGCTAACAAAAATATTTAAGTCGAAAAAATGGTTTCTCAGAAAATTTAAGTTTTTATTTTTTTAATAGTTGTTTTTATACCAAACGGTAAATGTATATTTATGATTCTCATAAAAAAAAATGTTTACTTTGTAAGAAGTAAAATCATAAGTATGTTACTCTATATTCTACTATATATTGTATGTATATGTTATATATGTACTGTAAGTTTTATTAAAACTAAAAATATATAAATAAAAAGTATATGTAACGAGGTGTTCAGAATCAAAAGCGGATAGGATAACACGGAAATTGCAAAAATTGACTTTTTATAATGGTTTAGTCAAGCAATTTTATGCTCCCTAAACGACAGGGGCAGAATCAGACTAAGATCATGAGAAATAAAGCGGCAAACTGCCGGGTTAGACAAACTTGCTTGACTGTTTAACTATCAAAAATGTGGAAAAGTAAACTTACGTAATTACGGAGTATTCCACTTTTGACCGTGAACGTCTCAAATATGTAGGATATGTATATTATTCTTGCATGAGTTGCCATACCGAAAACCCAAGTTCAAATCCTTCTGCTGGGAAGACTTTTATTTAGACCCGGAGATGGATCATATAGGATCCAGGACCCTCCTGGGGCTCATCCAGCCTCTATAAGTGGGTACCCAAATTTAGGGGAAAATCTGGTGGTTGAGCCTAATCTAGGACAAATCACCTCCCTCACAACCGTTGTCCATGAAAAATTTAAGTCTCTATCGCCCACCGAACTCCAGACCCGTTCACGGGTTGTAGTGGTACAGGTTTACTGGGTGAACTAATTATTTAAATGATCTATCCCCCTCTCCTAGGAAGTGCCATGGAGACAGTTGTCACGTAATATGTTTACTACCACTAGGACCAACTGGCGCCATCGAAACCCTAATTGGTGCAAGGTGGAGGGGATATTTTTTGGGGTTTCGTGAGGGCCGGCCAGATATTAATAGCGAAAGCTGACTAGCCGAGGTGAGACAACAGTTTGGTACATCGAGATCTATTACTGAGAATCTATGACTGTTCGGGACTGCGTAGCTCAGTCAGAATATTCGTGTCGGGAAGCGATGGTCTTCTGCGTGCCTTCTGTTCCGTTAGTGCTAGTCCAGGTTGTGGTGTGTGGGTGTCCAAGACGATGAGGAGGAGCTCAATTTCATAAAATATCATAATTATCTGTTATGATATTGTTTTAATAATTGTTTACTTGGCAAGTCAATTATATTTTTTTAAAATATTAAAATCAATATCTTGTTTATGTGGGAATGGGTGTTCTAATAAACTTGCAGTACTGGGTCATTTCGTATCAAATGTCCGTTTTTATTATTTTTTACATTGAAAGTGGACTTCTGTTGTTCTATGAAAACGGATATTTCCCATGCAACGGTCCAATAGAATGTTGATATTGAGATATGTAAAGTCGCTATATATAATATACGTTTTATATTAATTATAAGGTTGATATAAAGCTTTTATAATATTCCAGATTTTTATAATCCTCTAATATGGGAAAATTTTAGATCAATTGAAGATTCTTCATACATTTTTTATAGTGTAGAATAACGTCGGTTTTCGAGACAGGCTATATTTAGCGCGACATTACTATCAATTAAAGAAATTTATTGCCAATAATGACTACTTACCCTCCATAAACATGTTATTAATATTTGATATATTTAATAAAATTTTCACTATAATTATATTTATATAAAACTTATTTAAATCATCGTTTCTATTTTTAATACTATCTGACATGTAATATGTGAAATTTATCCCTAAGAGATAGAAGACCTTATTCAATTTTTAAATAACTATAGTTTTAAGCTTGAACAAACTTTTTATCATTTAAATGTCTTTTTGTGTTACATTTTTAACTCATAACTTACAGATAAAATGATAAGCAAATATAATGATTATTTTCTTTGTTATTTCATTTACGGACCTAAAATTCGGTGCTTCATAGCATTGATTTCATCGTCATTTCTAAATCGACACTATGTTGTGTGGACGATGTTCGATCAGTGTGAAAACAATAAAAATTTATCACCAATTGTTTCATAAAATTGATTCATTTCCGGCGTACGCAGATATTTTCGCATCTTCCGAAAGTGTTCTGAGCTCAGCAACGAAGGCTTGATTCCAATTTCAGATACCTAATCGGTGCTTTTTCATATTCTAATCTTTAACATTTTTTTTTGTTGGCATTAGGAGCGGTGGCAAAGCGCTGAGTTGCCGTTTCAAAGTTTAGGTCTAAAATCTGGCTGTGGCAGATAATTTATTTAATCTGTTAACAGGAAGGATCCTTTGGGATCTGGCACCCTCCTAGGGCTCACCAACCTCTATAACTGATCGTGATCAAAAACAAATCACCTATCTTCACAACCGTTGTCCAAGAATCTGGACGCAAGACCCTTCATGGGTTGTAGTGGCAAAGATTTAACACTGCATTCTGCTCCCACTTCTTAAATACGGAACGTCAACCTAGCTCTTGAATATCTCTAACAGAGTTGCCAATTTCGAAAAATCTATTTACGGTTATGTCATTTTTAATTCTTTGCCGTGAACTTACTCGTGAATGTTAAACCTTGTTATCTCCTTCTAAAAACCGCTCATTTTTCTATCTCCTAAATGAGCTCTGATTAATCTCGCATATTTTTGCAAACAATAAATGTCCATGTAATTCTTTATAAAAATATAATTATCATTTTCAATTTTTTCACCATAACGATCAGTTGTTATCCATTTCATTTACAAATTAGTTGTATTTAATTATGCTCCGAAGTATAGGAGAGTGAGAGATTTTTAGAATAATCGATTTTCAAGCCTATCCTAATGAGTGATCTGTTATCTAGTGCTTAGCATAACAACCCATTATACCCAAGATACCCGGTTTGAAGACCGGATGGTGGCCCGGAAGTGAGAAAAAAATCTCTTGTATTGCCATCCTTCGAAAGGGGCGAAAATGGGGGCCCCGAACTTGTACAATGTCAGGTACTCGTTAAAAAAAACTCTATCCTAATACCTGGATAGGCAAAATTCAGGATTCCCACAGTTGCGTCGTCCGATTATTATGCCATACCAGCATTGACTGACAAAAAAACCTATTTTAAGCGTTTGGGAATAAAAGACACAGCACCAATCTATAGTATTGTTAAAATTTCTCAGTGCCCTCATCAGTGCCTCTAATAGCCCTGCTGGCTACTCTTCTGGGGTTAATAAAAACTTAAATGACCTGATAAAAACCAAAGAAACCTTCGATGAAAACCTAGAGGCAGTAGAAATCTTCACCAAGTTTGGATCATATTCGACGTCATCGCTAGTGAGTGAGTAAATCTTTCTTAAGAATACTAATCTTGACTTATTATGACTTCAGGAGTAAAGCATTGTGCTCTGCTAAGCCATCGAATTCCTCTCGAATCCAAAATCCTTAAATCCTTACTTTGTTACCAATAAAGCAAATAAGACTTGATGTCACATTCGTAGCTGATTTGGCCCCAACTCGATATTCATATTGGTCAATCATCATTGGGTACCATTCATTTTATATACTTATATTATTATAATGGAGTAGTTATTCAATAATTTGGAACGTTAACTAATATAAGCGTATGTAAAGAACAAATATATACCAACAAGCTTCTTTTAGATCACATTTGATATTTACTTTTTTCGGTTTTTGGATCAAAACCTTTGAGCTTGTGCGGCTAACCATTTCCTCACATAGATCATTGTATATTAGTATAACAGATTAACTGTTCGGCGAACATTCCTCGCAGGACCTAAGCCTCCCTGACGATTTTCCTCCACCACGCTCCAGTTCTTGCTCCTCATCATCGATCCGCCGTAAACGCGGTCTTCATCGTTTCAACTTCCCTCCTGGTCTTTCATAGAGCATTTTATTAGGGCGTCTGCTTGACTCCATCCTTTCCAAATGCCCAAGCCATCTCACCCTTCCCTGTTTTATAACACTGACACTTTCGGGTCCCTGATAGATGTTCTCGAGTTCTATATTCATTGTCCATTCTCCTGTATTGGGCCAAATATCTTTCTTCCCCATCTGCAGATCTTGCACTCTGCCTTTGATCTCGGTAACGGTAAACCTAAGTGCTTTGTACAGGGCATAATAGCATCTATTTCACGCAGCAATTCGTGCATACACATCTGCCCTATTATTGTTATCATTTATGATAATCCTTCCTAAATACTTGAATTATGTGCAATTGAGGAATGCCTATTGCCTATGTCCATTACCTCCGCCAGTATCCTTTCATTTCTAGATGTCATCAAGTATTTAGTTTTTTTTGTAAATTCGTATTAGTATAGCAAGCATTTCTTGTATTAATGGACCACCATGTCGTAAGGAGCCTCATTGAAAGCTCCGGTATTGTATTTGTAGTTTACCCCACTGCCTCCATTATTTATTGTTCAAGGACAAAGTAGTACTCCCCCTTTGTGGCGCGCGGCCCTGAGCTGCCAGAGCAGATCCCGGTTAGGCGGTGAGGGATGACGGCGGGGGCGGAGGATGCAAATGCCGGAGCGGGAGTGGGCGAGGACCAGGACAGCGCCGCCCCCGGGGTGCTATAACGAGCCCCAATTAGCGCTCGCCTCCGCTCCTAACAACCCTTAGCCTTCTCAACACCCTCCTCGCTAATTATAGACAGTCTCTACTGTAACGAGTAATATCAGTTTCGTCCCCTTCTCTCTCTCTCCCTCTCACTCTATTTAGTTTTAGTTGACCGATTTTCCTTTTCGCCCCCCCCCCTTAAGGTGCCGTTCTCTCTTGTATCCAGGGCCAGGTCCTTAGGTCGAGACCTTTTGTTTTTAGCCTTATTGACCCTCCGACTCTTATAAAAGTAAATACTGACTGTTCTGTTATTTATTTTTTCCTGCATGGTGAACTAATTGGTCGTTATCTAAAGAGTTTTAATATTTAGCGTTCCTTTGACCAACTGAAGCGATATGCTGATTACTGGGGTTTCTAGGCAGAAGTCGTGTGGACTATTAAAAGGTATAATAATAAAGCTGGACGCCAATATCATTATTCTAAGCTTATACCATTCCGTTCGAGTTACTACCTATACCCGAATCCACTAAATTCATTCTTAACAACGCAATCCATCCACCTACTGTCTACACCTGGAACGTTTACTTGTCCGGTCAGGTCTTATTAATTAAGTTTTTTAGGAACGTTCGTAACCAAGAAGTACAACATTACGGGGTCATCTGTGGTTAGCATAACAACCTTCTATGGCAAATGTTGCGGATTCGCAGCTCGGCAGATGACCTTAGGGTTCTTTTAAGGGAAGTAAAAAATCCTTACTTACATCGCCATTCGGATGGCGTCCCCGAGCATGTGGAGTGTCGGACACTTTGGGGTTTCAGACAAAATTTGGATTCCCACATATATATCCTCCGATTTGCCATAGCAGCATAAAGAGACCTTAAATGAATAAAAATAATAATCCATCCACCTATGCGGCTCATTATTTATTAACTTTATAAGGAATCCGTTCGTTACTCATTCCAACAACAATACTAAGGGATTAACTGTGGTGTAGTTGTTTTCATAACAGCCTTCTAAGCTCAAAACCTATCCTAATTATATCTGGATAATCATTGCCCGATTAGCCATATATCACCATTGAGTGGTGTCAAGTGAATAAACTTTTCAGGACGCTCTCATTTCAATTATGTTAAACCGGTGCGTGCCGATTGCGTAATCTTAATTCTCCCCATTGTTTTCGGACCAGATATTCTATGCAGTACGGGTTTGAATGCCTTACATCGTTGAAAATATTTCAAAGTCATCGGCCGCGTTAATAAAAAGGATCCAGATCAATAATTAAAGTTTAAAAAGTCTGAATTTTTGTTCGTTTTAGAGCTATTAGGTGGGGAATCATAGTTATTTTTCAAATAATGCCTGAATGTAGTAATTAAAAAAACGATTGTGCTTCAACTAAAATTCAGTATGTGGCGGCTCTGATCAATGTAGAACTTTAGCTCAACATTTATCGCTTGAAAATTTGACGCTATATCAATCGGCCGCATTGTTCGGACAAATCCACAGCTCTGCATCGCTTCGTTCTTCGTTAAATAAGATGGAAATTATAGCATATCGAATGAAACGGACGTGTTATGTTTTCGGTGTAACAATCGAATCACTAAAATGGTGATAAGTGGCTAATGGAATGGTTAAGACCTCAGAGTGTAGAAATAACTAACTCCATAAAAAAGAGCCGACAGAAATGTACCTGCCCCCACCCATTGATTATCTACCTCGTCCAGGTCTCAATGTTTTTTTTTGTTTTTATTAGTTTGTTACCACTCATTTCCTCTCATCTTCCTTTCGGCATCTTCTTCTAATCTTTTCATCAGCTTATATATTATTCAGAAGTTAGATAAAAAAGATTAAAAGATGGATTTTTTTTTAAATCATTGATATGTAAAAAAATGAGTTTTTAATTTAAGTTCTATGTGAAGTTTGTGGGAAAATTTTGAAAAAATACACAATACTTTATTAATTTATTTAGTGAGGGAAAATTACATGATAATTCTAAAACACTTTCAAGTTTTTTTCTGTGATAAATATGTATAAAACCTTAAACAATAGCCAATTTGAAATGAATATGTTGGATTGTGATGTCATGTTCCGAGGATCAGCTGGAGTCACGTGTGATTGGCGCCAATTCTGAAAGAAATACAATTTTAATTATAAAATAAAATCAATATTTTACATTAAATTTCAGTGATGAAACTTTCCAATGATGTTTTATTTTACAAAGCCTTAGGAACAGAATTATATGCATAATAAGTGTCACAAATTCACAGCTTGTGATGTCATCTTCCGAGGATCGCCTGGAGCTACGTGTGATTTGCCCCATTTCTTAAAAAAAAATCTTACAAATGTAATTAAAAATAAAATGAAACTTTCCAGTATATATGAAGAATGGGTCATATATATATATATGTAATATATGTGTATAAATCCGTAATCAAGAGCGAATTTGGAATGGAATTTATATAGTGGTATTGCTATATCAAGCTTTGATGATCATCGTGTTGTAAGTGATTGCTGCAAAAACAACAATAATGATAATTTTATTTAAAAATTGAAAAAAAAACTAATAATAAAAATAAAACCACATTTTATTTATTAAAAATATATTTAAAAAAAAAATGACAAATATATACAATTTTCTAATGATACTTATTTTTTAGAGCTATAAGAACGTTATTATTCACGTGTATCTTAAAATATATTTACTAGGGATCTTTTGTTTGGTTATAAATTTTAATGGTTATATACTTTTATAGCTATATTTAATTAAAATATACATATACAATTAAATAACTAATCATTATTAGCCTGATAATATTCGCAATTGAGATATGAGATATTTAACACTTATTCTTTTATTCAACTCTAACTTTCAACTAAGAAGAAATCAGACCAAGTGGTTTCTGAATCGAATGCATTTGGATTTTAGCAATAAAAATTTTTAAAAAACGGAAAATGATTAAAAACTTTAGGAAATTTCATCAAATCACGAAACGCAGTTTCTCGGTTGAAAGTAGGCCAGAGCCACCGTCCGACCTACATTACATAACCGTTGGGTTCCAGTTTGTAACATGTTGATGTTGTTCTAACTGGCGGTGGGCAAGGTCGATTCCTTCGTTTGTCATTAAAAAATATCGATAATAGGACAATCGATTGACATGTTGAAAGCTAGAACCTCTGGTTAGATGATATCGTGCAATTTTTGAAATATTTAATAAAAAAAATAAGAGTCCAAAAAAAAAAAAAAACTCAATTTATTATAATATAACCACAATAACAATAAAAAAAATTAAAATTAAAATAATATTTTAATTTAATGCCTAATTATAGCTATTAGAAATTAAATTGAATATTTAACCTTAAAGTATTATGTAAGATTCATTTTTAGATAATAAAGGTAACTAAAAATACTTTTCCAAAATAAAGCTATTATTTTTGCCCAAAAATAAATAAATTTGTGGAATATCATTTTCGGTTCGGCTTGTAGATTTAATAATTCTTGTTTGATTCATTATATCGTTGAGTTTATATTTATTATGACCATCATTAAACAATTCAGATTTGTTTAAAATATATATATTAAATAATAAGTTAAGCCAGATTTTATAGCGAAAAGTTCTTTATAGATTTGATTTAGTTTTGTTCATGTGCTCTTTTAAAACTGTAAAAAAGATTTTTTTATTAAATATAAAATAAGGATATAAAATTAATATTTTTTTAACATGTCTCCTGGATGCTGTAGTTCTTTTAAAACTCATTAAAGAGGTTCATCGATTAACTAGAAAAGTTTTTTTTCATTAATTCTATAATCAATAAACAAATATTAATGCTTCCATGACGGTGTGTAGTCAAAACCCATATATTCAAGGAGTTGTTTGTTGATTTGTTTACCGCCAATTTATGCTGCTATATGGCTAACCGGACTATTCTTCATTAGGATTAGCATGCACTTTTCCTACCCAGGTATAATTAAGATAAGGATCTTTAACAGGTACTGGGCAGCACACAGGCTCCTTATTTTACGTGCCCTACAAAGGATGCCACCATAAACAAGGATTTTACTTCCTTTATAAAATCCTAAGTCCACCTGCTGAGATGTGAATCCGCGAGGTGGGTGGATTGCGTAAGGTGCAGTGGTTCCGCCATGCCCTCTTTGTTCAAATGAAAGCCTTCCACACCCCCTTGCACAAATTTGTTAAGAGTATATGATAATAATCAACAAGTATTGCATTGAAAACAAAACATTTATTTTTAATATCACAAGATACAGCATTATAAATTTCAATTTAACATAAACAAAGACGTACAGATAAAAGAAAAATCACCTAAATTAAGTGAGAATTTTTTTGTCAACTGGTCTCTTGCCCCCCCCCCCCCCGTTTGTCTTCAAGGTTGCGATCTACCGATCTAGTGGCTTCGGGTTTGGGTAATAAACCAGGCTATGGTTTTTTTTTTAATTTTTATTTGTTACCGATAGTTTTCTTATTTTGTTTTTTGTGTGTGTAACTTAGCAATCTTATCTATTAAGATCTCTAGTTAATATCATGTTATTGCTATTATTGGCTGCCCGATTTTAATAATTCAATGTTTAATAAAAATGCCTTGCAATTAAAATTTATCTAATTACATAAATATAGTTAATTGTAAACAGCCGGGAAGATGGAAAACCCCGGATAACCCGCTCCGGAATGTGAAATACTTATCTCTCTCGGACAGATCTGAATGGAGCGCTATTTAGGACGATATCCGCCGCAGCAGGACATAGAGTCCTCACCATTCCTCGGATACCAATTGCTACAGTCAGCGCTTAACTCTAGAGATATCGCATCGCATACGACAAGTAATGAATGTCAAGATTATTTATTTACAATTTTTCAGTGGTATTCAATAGTTCATGTTTTTATTTCTATTTAATAGAATCATGAGATAACTGTAACAAACAAAAATTCAATAATCTCGTTAGGAATCGATCAATGGTAGAGCGCTTAGTTGACTGGGTTCAAATCCCGTTTGCTTGTAGATATTTATTTAATCTGTAAGAGGTAGATCATATGGGATCTAGGACACTCCTGGGGCACACCCAGCTTCTATAAAGTGGTTACCCAAAACAAGGGGGGAAATCTAGGGGTAGAGCTGGATCTAGGACAAATCACCTCCCTGCACGACCTTTGTTCAAGAAACAGTACAATCTCTGCCATGTACTGAACCCCTGACTCTTCACAGGTTGTATTGGTACCGGTTTTCCCCCATAATCTCATTACTTAAAGTTATGTCTGAAAGTCTTATCTCATATTTAAAAAAATCATAGTAATGGATTGAATTGATAAGGGGATGGAGTGTGGACCATCTTCAGGGCAATAGTGGCCAACTCGCCCGGTCGATAGATGGTAGTTTGGCGTGTCACCTCGGACTCGTCACCCACTACTGCCTTGAAGATGGCCCACATCTTAAGCCGAAACGTTGGCACATTAAAATAAGTTTTGCTTATTTTGTGTTATTTTTGACTGCACCCCCAGACCAATTCAATTCATTGTTATAATTATCCAGTCAACAATTTCCCCCTAAAAAATAAAAAAATCATATATAAATAACCAAGCCTTTTTAAGATGTGCTACTTTTAAAGGCGGTATGTCGTTAAGGAATGGACAATATACAATCTTACTAAAATCAAACATGCTAAAGTTTTTAATTTTTTTATTTCTTTTTTTTTTTTATTGATGCTTTATTAAGGTTATTTTTATTGTAATCAAAAGGATATTATGTCTCAAATTTTATTCATATTTCATATTTTTCGTCAATTGTTGTGACATATTAGTCTCGGAAACGGTAAGTTGAAAGTAAAGACGAAAAAGCTTCCTGATGGTCCTTCCGTGGTATGAGTAACCAGTTATGTAACTTCTCAATGCAATATTCCACAAACTTGTGACACGCTTAAAATATTTTTGCACAAGCAGAATTCTGGAACAGTTTTATCCAAGTTTAATAATAACATCTTCTAATTAATCCTAAGTATCGATAATGGCCCTCATTAACAATCAGCGTTTGCTTGGAGCGCAGGTGACTCATTGCCCTCGACTGCCGCTCGCCGCACACACTAACGGTACCGGCCTCAAATTTCTCCAAAGTCCTTGCCCTCCAAAGCCGGGGACTAACCCACCCGGACGACCAATGAGATTGCTCGCCTTGGAGGGGGTGGCTGGACGCTGTTGTGAAAGGACGCGGAGATCTGGCGGGAGAAAGTGGAGCTGAGTCAGCTCTTACACCACGTGGAGTCACACACCTTGACTTTGCCGAATACCTTACAGCCAGGTGGCCTCGTCGGCCTCTTGGTGTTATATCAGGAGCGGATCCTGGATTTATATACATATATTTTTATTTTATTGGAGGAGGAGGGTGAGGAATCAACGCAATTAGGGTCACAGATAATTGATGCGTTGACATGGAAAAGGCGTTAAGCCATGAAAAGGTAATTTGGTATCAATTCCGCAAGTTGTCGCTTCTAGTTAAAGCTCAAAGTAGTAAAGTAAATGTCACGACATTTCTGCTTATTATATTATCGAAAATAAAAGCTCTGTAATTAAACATTAAAGAACCGACTTCCACATTCAGTCTTCTGCTATACATACTTCTAAATGTTAATCGTAACGTTTATTTCTTGATGAAATGATTACCGGAATATACACATTTCTCATAATCATTTTTAATACTACAATTCATGATTATTTCTATTTTCAATAATACAATAAGTAGAAATGATGTATCATTGATGCGACTACTTTAGGCTTTAACTCAAAGTAACATCCTGCGGAAAGCAATGGAACCAGTAAATTTACAAGAAAAGAAAAAAACTGTTTGTATAAAGGAAAGGTTCAATTTGAAAATAACCGACGTACCACAATAGAAAATATACTAAACCACTCCCAAAACTTAAACCAGTTTTGACTTACTCCCCTTTCTATCTTATTGGCATGGTTAATTATTATCTTTTCTATTAAGAAAACTGAAAATTAATTTTTATTATTATTTTTTTTCTCACAACCTTATCCATGCTTCAATTCATCTGGATCATTATTAATTTTAAGTTACGATAATTAAAGTAACTGAATAGATATTAATGTTTATGAATTAAAAATTGAAAATATTGTAAATGCTTAATTTTTTGGCTCAGATCATTCATAACTTTTCTAATGAATTGAAAAAATTAACATAGTAAACAAAGAAAAAAATGGGGAGACCCTTTTGAGTTCAGTGGAATGTATTTTTTTTCAGTTTGCGAAAATGCAATTAATTATTAATCCTTTCTTCGTGTGTGTTTTCCGGTTTCCTAGTGGATGTCGTCAAATTCTTCGCCGACGTTTTGCTGGCCAAACTTCCTCAGTGCTTAATCTGAGGCTTTTTCAGCCTACTGACTTTTTTTTTCACGAAATAAATTGAGATTTAAGAAGAGGTAGTCAATTAGTTTTCAAAATTTACCTCATTAATAATTATACTGTAATATTTTTATATTTTATTGTACGTTATAAACCTAATGCGTTGTCAATAAAGTAAACAAGGTGAAAAAAAAAACCTTCAATTCAATACAAGAAGTAGAATTTTCTTAGGTCTTAATCATTTTCATCAGTTTAAGAGAAATATATCTTCGTATTGGAGAAGATGAAAAAACAAACAAAAATGTAAAAAATATAAGATTGTAACTTTCCTCCCTGACGCTCGGGCAGCAAAGATCATTATGAATTTTATGACTTTATATAAAATTATGGTCAGTTTACTTTTTTACGACCTAATTTATTAATCTAGTTGTTTTTAATACACTTTTCCACTTTTCACCCTTGAAAGATTCCTGAGTTTATCAGAGTTTCTGATGTATTTATTTGTTTTTATTGATTTTGTGTATTTTCTTATATTAATTATAAAAGGACATGTTACGTTTCCCGTTCATTTATTGTTATCTTTTCTTATTCGTCTTAGTCGTACTTTCATATTCATGTGTGATAGTAAATTTTTATTTTTATAAACGGTATATTAAGTAGCCTGATTACATTAATTGTATTATTTTTATTATTGATTGTTTCTCCTAACTGGGTCCCCCTGCTTACAGAATCTAACTCTTTGCTTAATCAGTTCCGTACTTTCTCACTCTCCATTTTTTTATAATTTAATTTGATTTATAAAATATTAACAACATAATTATTAAGTGTAAGTTTTGTTTTGGACATTTTCCTGCCATCAACCATTTTATCAGTCAAGATAACCGGCACGAGTCTTGTTTAAATGGATAGGACTTATTATAAAAGTTATCCAGGTAGTTTTTATAATGTACTAACTTAGTTTGTTTTTTTGACTGAAATTTTTAATTTTACACGACTTTGTAAACAAAAATAACAATAATATAATAAACAGGGTACTTCAAAATTTTCAGGGGTCCCATGCGGCCAACTACTACACCACAGTAGTTAGCATAATATCATTCTATGCCCAAGGTCACGTGTTCGCAGCCCGAAAGGATTGCGAAAAATCTTCGGTCATGCCGTCCTTCGAAAAAAACGTAAAAAGTGGGTCTCAACCCTGTAGGGCAGTGGTTTCCAACCTTTTATGTACCACGCTCCCTTTGACAAATTTTCTATGGCAATATGAATAAAACATCAAACAATAATTACGTTTAAAAGAAAACAATTAGTTTTACCATCACAAGATACAATATTATAAGTTTCAATTTAAGATAAACTAGTACTTGTAAGAACAAAATTACCAAAAGTAAGTTAGATTTTTTTTTCAACTGCCCCCCTTACTTGTCTTTACCCCCCCACCTCCCCCCAGGTTGGGAACCACTGCTGTATTAGCCGTAGAAACATAAAGTGATCTTAAACCAACACAAAAATTAAACAAACATTTCCGTTTCTCTTACTTTCTGTTAGACGACTGATGCCACTCATACTTATTTAAAAAGGTTGATTCTTATTTTTCTTAATTTACCACTTTTTTTTTGGTTTTTCAACAATTATAGAGATGCGAATTCCACACTATTTATGTTTAAAAAAATAATTTGTAAATATAGCAGAACCTTTGACAATCCTTTGACAACTGTTCCCCCTCAAACTGTCAACCTTAAGGGTTGAGCCCTAGATTCATTAGACAGAGGTGTGAGTACTTAGACCTCCGGGTAGAGCTAAGTACTCAAACTGTCTGACCTTCAGGTACTGCGGTCTTAGTGCCGTCCCTCCCAGGTGTCTACTTACAGGTTATTTACTGCCATTGGGGATCGAATTCGCCGACAATTTAGTTAACTGAAAATGCTGGAAAGGACTTAGGCTAAATATAGACCATATGAAAACCAAACTGAAAAATTTCAATTTTTTGTTCTGAACTATAAAGTTGCAGTCCTTCGTTTCTGTTTTACATTGTATATTATTATTATTATACTCGAATAATAAATATTAAAAAAAATCATATTTACGGTTTATCTTGTACATCTAGGTAAACCTTATGTTATCCCTTCCAGCAATGTAGTTGATATCTGAGTTAATTACCTTAAATGTTCTTATTTGCTTTTGGCTGATAAGGTTTTCTTTGTTTTTATTAAATAGATTAAACAGATATCAAATTATTTTATTTTCAATAAAAAGGTATTTATTTTTCATATAAATTTAAAAAATATATAAGTTATAAAAAGCGTTAATTTTGACTGATTATATTTTTTATTTCAATGTATACAGCTGCTAAATTGATTCAGTATTCATAAATTCAATTCGTTAAAGTGAAATAAGTTTCTTTTAATTAATTAATATAATAAGTTTATTAATAAGAAAAAATACCTTAGATTATAATGTTGAAATTATTTATAGTTTTTTTTTCTTGAAGCGTTTTGGTAAATTAAGGGATTATCTCGCTAGGTAAAAAAAAACAAGTTTCCGGGGTGTAATAAAATTATAAGACTTAAGTGTTGTGCGGGTGATGTATTACGAAGCCCCGATCTAGAAAAGGAACGCTTAAGTCAGATAAGGTTATAGGTATAGTCTGAATTATTGGACAGGAAATTACGAAAAAGTATACCATAAAAAAGTGTGACTAAAAAAAATCAGAAATGTGCAATATAAAAATTATAGTAAAAAACAGTGTACAAAAACGTACGAACTTGTACGGTGTGGTGGGTTCTTTCTGATTAGGAGTCAATCCATATACTTTTGTACCTATATCTCTATATCGTTTATTCATAAATAAAATCTTCGAAATCGAGAAAAAAAGAACACCTGGTTGACGCTACAGTATATTTATGTATAACCCTTTTTCCCTTCTGTCCGTTCTTGAAAATATATTGGGCCTATAAATAATTTTGGGATACCTGGCTACATTATTTTTACTGCCTGTTTTCGATCTAGTTTCAAAAGTTCAGTCACCTTACCCACCCCAACCCGAGGCAGGAAGTGGCAGCTAGACGATCCCAGACGGAGCCTAAGAAATATTTCGGTTGAGGCCACGTTGGTTACCAAGGATCGGATGAATCGACCTACAAGCGCGGCGGAGGAGATCCGTCCTTGCTGGGAATGTGCCCCGGCATTTCCTCGGTAGAAGTGAATGGGATAACTCAACATTCCTCATCATTTACATAGCGATCACACCCACGCCAGCATCCGACGTCCTAGCGCAACTTTTCCTCCGTCGAAGTCTGTGACGAATGTTTCTATAAATAGCCAGGACATCTGGCGCAATGTTTGGTCTTTCATTTAGTCATTCTCGGCGCTCGAAAAGTACGCCCCTTCTGAGGATAGGGCTGACAGGATTGGCGATATTGACTTTGAAAAATTTTATTATTATTAATCTATTAGCTATGTAGAGTTTGTTTGATCTGCTAAATTAAATTTAAAAACAATGATAATTTAAAATTTGAAAAATAGACTAAAAAAAAGAGAAAAATAAAAAGAGTAAATTTTGAAAAAAATATGGAGAAGATTCATCAGAGAAAAAATGGTCCGATGGAATTTACAAATTAATTCTAAAATAGCAGGTAACCATCAGTAACAAAAATGAAATAATAAAAATTAAGATGACACAAAAAGTATTATAATTAAAAAAAACTGTTTGGTATAAAATAGTAGGGTAAGTATGAATAACAATAATAATAAAAATAATATTTAGTTCAACAAAAATGGTGGCAATTGAATAATCTGTAGTGTTATCGTCCTCTTATTTATTCAGCCTAGATCAAAACCTGTAATGTTTTGCTCATTATAAAAAATATAATCATAATAAATACAACCTATATTATTAAATGTTATTGTTTAATAAACTTTTTTCTTTATTCACCATAATGCAAAAAAACAATTTAAGACGATAACTGAGGTCATTGTTTAATCAACTTTTTCTTTATTCACCATATTACAATTAAAAAAATTGAAGACGATAACTAGATATTATTTCGATATTAATAATGGAATTAAAATAGAAGAAAACCCACGCCACTGCTACCTACGAGGAGTTCAGCACATGGTAGAATGTACTGTTTCTGAGTCAACCTTAATCTGCTTTTAAGTCTAAATCAATCTTAAGAAGGGTACCACCTTTTTAGAGGGTGCGTGAGCGCCAGGAGCTTCTACAGATCCCACAGGATTCATCTAAGGCCTTTAATAGGTTATACAATTTATCTCCAACAGTCGGATTTGAGAAGCAGGGACCTTCAGAACAGCAGCTTACTGATCTACCCCTCACCCCTGAATTAAAATTAACATATATTTTTTTTTATTTTATGAATGCGGTCTTAATAACTAAAAATAATTGTTTATATTTATCATAACAGTTAAGCCTTTTTTCATTTAATTTTTTGTATTTATAGTAAAATAAATCAGTTATTCACTGTAAAATAATTTTAACTATTATTAATAATTAGGGGATTTAGCCCGTCTGACTAGCATGGGTCCTAATTTAACGGGGTTCAGCTTAATTTAATATTTTACGACCCATTTTTATTTTATACCACATTATGTCTTAATAAAATTAGTAATTTCAGTTGTAAGAAAACTTCTGGTTTAAAAAAAAATTGTAATAAAAGAAGGGAATGAATAATTTTTGAAAATTTCAGTGAGAAATCATGATTAACATTTTATATATTACCGAAAAAGCGTTTTTTCAGACATTGGCATGAATTTTCAAAAGTCAAGTTTTAGGGGGTTATATTATTTTCTTTTAGTGGATTGGAAAATTTCATAATAAAAAATGACGAACAATAAAATTAATAAAGTCGCTAAAGTAAATTAAAAATTGGGTAGTACGAAGTGCCACAAAGTCATGAAATTGATATCAAATTATAAATTATTTACACATTTTTCATTTTAACAGCATTCCACTTGCATAATAAAAATCAACCCAATCTTATTTCTTCTATATTTCTTCTAAATTATGTAAATAACGACAATAGTATCCATACGGATACAAGCGTTATAAATAAATTATAAATATAGTATATTTTCAGAAAATTAAAACAACTTAACAACCATAAAGACTCGCCAGTTTTTATCTTTACGTCTTCAAAAAAAGATTTTTTTATTATCCTTAAACTACACCAGTTATCTCAAACCATACACCAATTATTACTAATCCAGAAAGACATTACGTCAATCGCACGCATTTCCTTGTCCAAACTTGTTTAAACTTGTTTTGAAACAAGGCGCGACTTGTATTTTGAGTCATCCCAATGTTTATGATGTTGGATATTAATAATGTTTTACCTTTGCATTTGAAATGTTTCATTCAAGCCTTAATGCAGTAAAAATATGATAAACATAATTCCAGTTGTTTTCTTCAAGAATTCTTCCTCCGGTTACGTTTCTGGCTGAGGTGGTTTTCCTTCGCTATCCATTGGAGCCACCGAGATTCATAATATTTCATTCATTGGCGAAAAAATATTTCATTCTTAGACGGAGTTGGAACCCGTGTTCCAGGTAACAACATGACTAGCCCGAATAGGCCTAAGTGCCGCTTGTTAGCACCCTCCGGGCTATTATTTTGGGCTGGAAAAAAAATATATATATCACTAGTTAATATTGCTAATTTGTTCAATTAATTTAGTTAATTATTTACTGTAAGTTGTAGGAATAGTCACCTTACGAGAAGTGTGAAACTTGAACTAAATTTCAAGGTTCTGTTAAAGGTATTGAAGAGAGCCTATGAATTATTCATAAAATAGTCTCGTCGTTTAAAGTAGACACTACTCAATCCTTTAGTATTTTTAAAAAGTATTGTTATTAAAACAAGCTGTGATTTATTTATCTATATTAAAAAAATAAAATATATTGTAATGAACTATTAAGCATAAGTATAACTCATCGTTATCTTCAGTTCAATGGAATTGAGGAACAGACATCGTGTACACTTAACTTGTGTGATTTCCATTAAGTGGTGCTAACTTTGATGTATCCTTCAAGGCTTGGGATGGTGCAACAATGTGCTTATATGGTTCTCTGTCATTTCCTTACTTGTGAATAAGTTGGAAAATCCAGTATGGTAGCCAGAAGATGCCTTTGAATCATAAGTTTCAACACGAATGTTCATGGAAATTTACTCTCTCTCCCCTTGATCTCACCGCACCCAGATATTTATGAGAAAAAAGTAATTATAGTTATCAAATTCATTATACATTTTAAATTTCGGATCAATTTTACCATTATTTGTGAATGATTACCATCAGAATGATAGCGTAAATTAATGTAAATCTAATTTAACTGTTCAAGACCCTTTCTGTTAAAGTTATCTGAACCTCCAGCTGGGAATAAATAAGGTTAAATAAACTTTATCAAATATTTTAGTTTAATGTTTCCCGTTTCATTTCTTTAGTTGTTTTATTTTCTAATTACGACATCTCCTATAAAAGACAAATGTATAAGATATCTGAAGAAATGCTTTTATTGCTGCTTGGAGGCGGATATTCAAAACATTTGTGTTTTAGATATAAATAAATAAAGGCTTAACGAACCCAAAGGCTCGATGCCGATAGCATCAATCTATGTTTACAAACCTTCGTCCACGGAGCACCACCCAAACCCAAACCCGCTAGATCATTCCGAACGCAGTCCTCCCACCTACGCCTCGGTCTACCCCTCAGACGTTTCCCAGTCGGTAGAGCGCCTATTAACATCTTGGGAATTCGTTCATTACTAAGCCCAGCAACTTTACATGCCCATTTTAATCTTCGCGACGCTATCACCTGAATAATATTTATCGGATGCATGATTCGCAATTCCGCGTTATGTAATCTCCTATATTCCCCAGTAGTCTCATCCTTTTTTGGACCGAATATTCTACGTAACACTTTATTTTCGAATACCTGAAGAGGTTGTTCATCCTTCAGCATTAGTGGCCAAGTTTCACATCCATAGAGTTTAATCAGTTTAGATCCATAGAGTTTAAAAATTAGAGTTTAGATGGAACGATAATTGTTTTATATATTCTGATTTTTAGATTTCTGGACAAAAGACGCGAGCTTAGTAATTTCGAGACCGAATAGTAACAAGCATTTTCCGCCTTTAGTCGCGCCTTTATTTGAATTTCGTTTTTTGCAGTTACCATTGACCCTAAGTACTTAAACATCTCCACATGTTCGAACTTATTTCTTCCTGCAACAATATCACCAAATTTCGCCCTTCCCTTCTACTGACCATATACTTAGTGTTATCCGAATTTATTTCCAGCCCTATTTCCGTAGCAGCATTCATTAAAGTTTGTGTATTTAGCTTTATAGTTTCTTCGTCCTCACCCAACAGTACCAAATCGTCCGCAAACCCGAGCACGGATATTTTACTATTCAATTTCAAATGCAAACCTCTTTCGTTGTGTAACACAACATACTCGACTGTTAATTTAATAGTACAGGTGATAGCGAATCACCCTGTTTTAAACCTGAACGAACCTCAAACTTCTCCGAACAATTATTACCGGTTCTAACTTTATCGAAAGTTTCGCTCATACGCATCCTTACCAGATCCATACCAGTTTTAGATTTATAAACCAATATTCAACTATAAAACAGCAAAAGTAATAAAACCGAAAGGGAGCCTACTTTGTTTTGTATTTACAAGGTGTTATTTATTGTATTAAACAAATGTTTTAAAAACACTATAAAATTGTTTACCACCTCAAGTTATATGTCGTTGAAATATCGACGATAATGTTTTGAATAATTTACTTCGAAAACTCGTTTGCGTTAATTGTGGATGGATGTTGTTGATCTCAACAATTCACAAAATATCATTTTTTTGGCCTATGGAGAAGACATCTATGAAAAATAATAATGTTATTGTATTTATAATTTATTTAATTTTTAAATCCTAACTTGCGTAAGGAAATACAAGTTTTGAACAGTTTGGGTTAAAAAAAAGGTATTTCGTTATCATTTTGAATTCTAATGAAAAATATTTCCATCTCATGAAAAAAAGATCAAATTTAAATCATGGAGATGATATTTTGTTAAGCAAAGAATTTATTTCCATTTAAGATCAAAGTATTAAGAAAAAATTGAAAAGTAACAAGCATGAGCTGTTATGGCGATTTCATTAGAATAATACGGAATGTATTAATATAATTATTTAAAATGGTTGATTGTTAAATAGTGGCTTGGTAGATTGATTGGGATTAGGGTTAAAATGTTGGAAATTCTAATATGATCCCGAAATGTATCGTATGATAACCGATTTCGTATCAAGTAAAAAAATAGACTTTATGTTTATAATGTAGACTTTAAACATATAAAGTAGACCTTGCACTTCGATGACTGGATATCGCCGCGGTGTTAAGTTCCAGCGTGTCTACCAGATCATATTTCGCATTATTACTTTGGAGATATTTAAAATGTGTTATCTTGTTTTATTATCTACACTTAAGATGTATTTTATTACAGTTTTCCAATACGGTCCTTATATATTAAGCCCGGAAGATCCGAACAGTAATGAATATGGATTTGAAATTGACAATAAATGAATTAATTAGTAAACATCAATTATTATTTATAGATAACAGAATAAATTATTACTAAACTCTAGCTATTTTTTTTACAATGAAAAAAAAAACAATTTCAGTATTTATTTATTGTTAGTTTCGTGTAGCAATTGGTATTATAGTAACTGTTAACAAGCCTGAATGAAGTGTGCATAAGTAAAGCCGTTTTTATTTTATTATAACTTTGAACTTCTTTTATTTTTTAATTTTTGTTATTTTTTCTGATTCGCTATTGATTTTTTTACTCCCCGAAATGTGTCGTACGAATGTTTTTCCGAAAAAAATGATTTCAGATGTATTTCTAAGTATTAATTAACTGAAGCACTTGTCCTTTCAAGCTTGAGTGAACTAACTTACTATGGCTGCCTGGCCGAAGCAACGGCTAGTTAAGTTCTCCTCATGCGCATCCAAACAGAACATACCAAGATCCGCCATAGTTGTGTAGCATCGTAATGAGCATTATGGGATACATTAGATGTATTTTGATACATAAATTATCTACTATCCCATTATGCATAAAACCAAACAAATTCTCATCGATATTAATGTAAATAATTAATATTTAGACACATCCTGAGAAGTGAAGTGCCGATAACTAGGTTAATTTATTATTTTTTGAAAATCGGTAAAATTATTTAAATATTTAACCATCCATATTTTGGATTCCTCATAATGTTTCATTACGTTATTACAATTAAAACTCATCTAACCAATTGCTTTTATCAAATATACCTTTTATGAACATGTTGTATGTTTGTTGAGGACGACTATGTACTATAAACAATATTCAGTTTTTATAAACAGTTTTTATAAAACTGGTAATGTGTGAAAAATAGAATCCTCAGATTACAAAACCAGATTGTAACAACTCAAGACTAGATATCAAATAATTATTTTCAGTTTATAGTGATATTTATTTCTTAACTAACTCATCAAACACACACAAAAATAAGTCATTTTCCTGTTTTGTTTTTTATTTAAAAGCGTAAAGTCATGATCCTGTAATCAATTTTAATAAAAATTATAAAGTGTTGGATTATATTTATGATTGGTTTTAATTGGAAACGAAATTCATACTATCTTCTATGCCTCCTTTGATCTATGTAAAGTGAAAAACATTTTGGAAAAATTATTATATACAGGAATTATTCTAAAAATGAATTAATAATATTATAAATTCTAACATAACGTTTGAATATTTAAATTCCATTTGTTCTAAAAATTATAAATGATTTTATATTTATTTTATGTATAATAATTTTATTTTCTCTCTTAGCTTGAATAATATCTTTGATAGAATATTCTCTATTAAAAGCTTGGTAAAATACTAGAGTCGTCTGGAGTTTCTCTTAATCGAAACAAGAATGAAATATTTTTTGTGATAGTAGAATTATTTTTCTATTTTTTTATTTATTTTAAAACGACCTGGTAATATATTTTTTTTTTTTTCGAAACCTCCTTTATTATATGAAAGTACATTCACAAATAGTAAAAAAAAAACTACAGCTTCTATTATTAGTTCTTAGCTCTTTATATCTTTTTAAAAAGACCTTTTAGAGTATAGAAGACAAACATTCATTAATAAACTATTTAAGGTTTAGCACGTACTATGATTTAGTAGAAAAAAATTCTATTTTGATGACATAACGAAATTCACTGACTAATCAGAAAGAAAGCCGAGTGAATCCTATTCTATACGAACAGAACCAATGAATAAATCTAATGGAATGTTTGACGTTCAGCATTTTTGTCTACTTTCTTTCTCGAAGGTTGGGTGGTATGGATGAATCGATACAAATTAATTCGTAGGCGGAAGAGAATTTATTTTATAAGGCATCGTAACATGTAGACAGTAAAATAATGATAATCACTAGAAATTAAATACTATTAAACGAATATAGTGCAAGAAAATTCCTTTTGATACAGATCACATTGACGTAAATATAAAATATATTCTGTAGTGCACAATGTTATAAGGAAAAAAATGGAATTTCAGCTGCGAAGATGAATTATGATGTGCTGGAAATAATATATTGTATAGATGTTGAAACTAGATCTTAAATATATAAAATTAAATTTCCATTGCCCACACCCCTAATGTTTTTCATTAGTCTTAATGTTACGGATGTAAATTAAGTTGTTTCACACAGGCTGTTAAATATGACAAATTTTTAATACAATAAAATTAATCAAATATGCAACTAAAATGATATTGTTACGGGCTACTGGGTGTAAAATGGACTAAACTATTACTTAATTCAAGAATCTAATATTTATTAACAAATTAACAAGAATACAATGAGATTATTTAAAACAGTTAAATTATTAAACTAATATCAATATACAATAATAATATTCTACTAAATGTTATCTAATTTCTAAGATAATATACAAATAATATAAGATATTGTTTATACTAAGTAACTAAACTATTTATATAAATTTGTACAAATACAATAATATTACACTATAGTTTACAATTACAAATTAACACTTACAGTTCGCTAACTAAAGTCCACCGACCGTAAGACTCTTCAAATATGACAAACTGCCACACAGTTTATTACACTTATTACACGGTCACTAATTGTCACTGTTGCTCACTAAGCACTTATTACAGACTGATACTAATACTAACTAACTGATACTAATACTAACACACTGCCACTAGTTAACGACTGCTACTCACTGGCTTATTACAGACTCGTCTTATTACTACTGCCGGCCAGAACAGCTGTCCTTTTTATATAGGCAAGGCCGGTCGGGGTGGGGATTTCTCGGAAGAAGGCCCAGAACCGCCTAGACCGACCCACAAGGATCTACGCCATTCTATAATCCCTTCCGCTTAATCCCATTGTTTGTCTTATCCTCCCAGCCGGTCCGACTTCCTGCTCTGACCGTAACACTGCCCCCTCCTTAAAAGTGCTCTGCCCCAGAGCATAGTCCGGAGAAATCGGGCGGTTATGAGCTTCCCTCGATGGAGACGCATTTCCTTTCCAGGGGTTGAACGTGCACACCAATATGGCGACTCCAGAGTTGGCGAATATCTGTTCAAGCATGTTCCTGACAACCTTCCACTCCAGGCCGTCATATCCACAGCCCAACTTAGGGATCGCGAGCTTGGTGACACGCAGTCTCAGAAGCTTACTCCGCAGGTCGTCGAGGCTTCGCCGCAGTGCGTCATATGTGGGCTTCTGATCAGTAGCACACTTGGTAACTAAGTAGAACAGGTGTCGTCCTTCGTGCGTATGGTGGAGTGCTTTCCCGACGCGTGGTCCTTGGCGTTCCAGTTCCTCAGTTCCAGCAAACTTCTTCCTGAAGACCGTTGCAATCCCTCGGGAAGTCCTCAGATCTTCGGCTACACAATGGGCCAGAGAATAGTCCGCGGGTAACGAGAAGATATCTCTGTATACTGTCTGAGTTACTCCACGGAAACCTTGTACCTTAGGTTGTGCAACTGATACCTTACTGGTCTCCACGTTGTTGAGGTTCCTGACTTGCTGGTCTTCTGTCGGGCCATGGTCTCCTTTGTATGGGGCCAGTCTATTAAAATGGACTACCCTGGGTTTTCCTTTTGGCTGCTTCCTGATTCTATAGATGACGTCGTTTATCCTATTGATGATCTCAAACGGGCCATCCCAGGAGTTCTGAAGTTTAGGTGAGTAGCCTCGCCTTCTTCGAGGGTCATGTAGCCAGACCAAATCTCCAGGTTGGAAGCCACCTTTCTCTGCCCTGATGTCGTAACGCTCCTTCATTCTGTCACTGGCTCCCTGGATGTTTGCACGAACCTTCTCGTGGATATTATCCATCCGCTTCCGTAGATTCGTGACGTATTCCTCTCCGTTAACTTCCTCATTAGGCTTGAACCCGAATTTTAGATCACAAGGCAAACGAAGTTCTCGGCCGAACACCACATTTGCGGGGGTCTGCCCCGTTGCTTCATGGACTGAACTCCGGTAGGCTAACAAGAACAAGTGAAGATACTGGTCCCAGTCTCGCTGATGCTCGGAGACCACTTTAGACAAATATCGACCCATTGTCCTGTTCATGCGCTCCACCATGCCATCCGATTGAGGGTGAAGAGGTGTTGTCCTGGTCTTCCGTATCCCCAGTGCTTCGCACATTCCGGAGAAGACTGCAGACTCAAAGTTTCTTCCCTGGTCAGCATGGAGTTCCATGGGTACTCCAAACCGGCTGACGAGCTGCTTCACAAGTACGTCTGCAACCGTGACTGCCTCTTGATTCGGAAGGGCATACGCTTCCACCCACTTAGAAAAATAGTCCATGGCCACGAGAATATATCGGTTGCCTTCGTCCGTCACAGGGAAAGGGCCAGCGATGTCGATTGCTATCCTCTCGAACGGTGCTCCCACGTTGTACTTCTTCATAGGGGCCTTCTTTCTTCTTGTTGGTCCGTTAGAAGCCGCACAAGTCGCACAACGCCTGCACCAGTCCAACACATCGTCCTTAAGGTTTGCCCAGTAAAAGCGTTCACGAACTTTTTCCAATGTACGGTGAACTCCAAGATGGCCGCCAGTTACACCGTCATGTAGTTCCCTAAGCACTTCGGGCACTTTATTCCTTGGAACGATGAGCTGAAGCCTACGCTGATCTCCTTCCGAGTTCTCCAATGCCCGTTTCAGCAGCCCATTGTCCACTAGAATGGAGTCCCATTGGGCCCAGTACGTTTTTACATTCTTCGACATTGGAGCAACATCCTGCCAGGCCGGTCTTCCTCGCCCCGATATTTTCCATTCCTTTATTTGTTTTAAGTCCGGGTCCTCGTCCTGTTCCTTTGACACCTCTGCATCCTGCCAACTGTCGATGACAACTGTAGTCCTCAATACTGTTGCCTGCTTCTCTTCTTGTCGGGAACAATGCCTGCATTCTTCATCTTCACATGGTCTTCTTGACAGCGCATCCGCATTCCTGTGGCTCGTTCCAGAACGATGAGCAGATTCAAAATCGTACTCTTGAAGGCGCTCGATCCACCTCGCCACTTGTCCCTCCGGTGACTTGAATCGCAGCAGCCACATTAGAGCCGCGTGGTCCGTTCTCAGCAGGAACCTTCTTCCGTATAGATATTTATGGAAGTGCTCTATGGATTTTACTACTGCCAGAAGCTCTTTCCTTGTGACACAGTAGTTGCGCTCCGGAGCTGAGAGTGCCTTGCTGAAATATCCAATCACCCTTTCTTCTCCGTCTTGGAGCTGAGAGAGGACACTTCCAATGGCGATGTTGCTGGCATCTGTGTCAAGTATGAACTTGCCCTCGGGACGTGGATAGCACAGAATAGGAGCACTACTCAATTTGCTCTTCAGCTCCTCGAAGGATGCCTGGCACTCGTGATCCCAATGGAAAGACCTTTTCTCTTCGGTTAGCCTGGTAAGAGGTTTTGCGATGTTAGCGAATCCTTTCACGTACCTCCGGTAATAGGTGCAGAGCCCGAGGTAACTCCTCACCTGGTGCTTATCTCGAGGTACTGGCCAGTCGGTGATCGCTGCTATCTTCTCTGAGTCAACAGCAACTCCGTTGTCTGACACAATATGCCCCAGGTAGTTGACTTGCCTTCGGAAGAGATTACACTTCTTCGGGTTCAACTTTAGGTTTGCTGCACGCAGTCGTTCGAAGACCTTCTCCAGATTCTTCAGATGGTGAGCGAAGGACTTTCCCAGCACAATAATGTCGTCTAGGTATACCAGGCATACCTCCCAAGAGAGACCTCTCAACACGTTTTCCATCAGCCTCTCGAATGTGGCAGGAGCATTGCAAAGCCCGAATGGCATTACTGTAAACTGCCAGAGCCCAGTGCCAATTGAAAACGCCGTCTTCTCTTTATCCTCAGGTGCCAATCCAACCTGCCAATATCCACTGCGGAGATCCAAAGTAGAGAAGAGTTTACACCCCTCTAGGGTGTCCAGCGTATCGTCAATCCTGGGAAGCGGATAGCTGTCCTTCTTGGTGACATTGTTCAGAAGACGGTAGTCTACGCAGAACCTCGTTGTGCCGTCTTTCTTCTTCACCAATACAACAGGAGACATCCAGGGGCTACTCGAAGGCTCAATGACACTGTCAGCCGCCATCTCCTTTATAATCTCCTCGGCGTCCTCCCGTTTGGCTAACGGCAGCCTCCGCGGAACCTGTCGGATGGGCTTCGCATCCCCAGTGTCAATCTTGTGCTGGACGATATCCGTTCTGCCCCGTGGTCCTGGTCCGATCTCGAAGACGTCATGCCATCGGGTAATCATGTTTTTCACCTCCTCGCTCTGTTCAGGTGAAAGGTCGCGGCATGACTCGTTAACAAATCCTTTTAGTTCTTCTGGCAGTCCTCGGAGCTCGGTGGGACGACGTTGCAGCTGACGAACCACTGAGGTAGCGGTTGTACACTCCCCGACCGGTGTTCCTTTCTTCAGCGTTACCGGGAAGCTGTTCAGGTTCATTAGCCGGATTGGAGTGGTCCGTCCGGCCTTGATGAGAGACCTAGCAACCAGTACGCCGCGTCCGATCTCTTGTTCTTCGTGCCTTCCAGTTTCGAGTAGTGCACATTGACCCGCGGGTAGATGGCCTTCGACCGTCCCATGCGTCACGATTTGGCTCCGTGCCGGTAAAGTGGTGTCTTCTGGAAGCAGCACTCGTGCGCAGAAGTCCTTTTCCTGCCGAAGTATGACTTCCTCGTCTCCCAGCGTCATCACACCTCTCGACATATCCAGCTTGATCCCGTATGCGATCATGAAGTCCATGCCCAATATAACATCTTCATCGATCTCTGCCACGAGAGCGCGGTGCTGCAGATGTTGATCCCCGATGTGGAAGGTGGCATCTGTCTCCCCGTAGACCTTGGCTGGCTGTCCCGTTGCAGTCCGTAATGCCCAAGTTGTTGGTAAGATCTTCTCACCTGGAAGTGTCTTGGAGTTCAAGATTGTCATGCTCGCGCCGGTATCCACTAGAAGGCTTCGCAGCTGCCCGTTCACCATCCCATCAACGTAGAAGCTGTTTGTCCTGCTTCCTATTGACGCAACTCTGATGGCCTTCCTGGGGGCTTTGACGTTACGGGTTGGACACTTGCTTCTAGGGTGTCCAAGCTGGCCGCAGCCCCAACAGCGTATCTCCTTCTTATGGGTCCTGAGAGCATCCAACACTTTGGTCACTATGTCCTCGACGCTGGTTACCACATTAGGCTCTGCTCCTGCTGCTCGAACTCGCGCATTGCCCCGTACAGACAGCCTGACAGCTTCAAACTCCATGGCCTGGGATAATGCGTCTCCTAAAGTTTTCGGCCTGGCGAGCTTCACTGCTTGCTGTGTCTCTGGGTCCCGAAGTCCATCCAGGAATTTGTCGACAGCCAAGCTTTCGTAGACATCGTCGGTGACCGATGGGTAGGCGTTCCTCACCAGCCGGGCAATATCCGCTTCAAATTCCTGCAGCGTCTCGTTGTCCTTCTGGACCCTGTTTCTTAACTGTGAGCGATATAGCTGGTCCATGTGGCGGTGTCCGAAACGCATTTCCAGTCTTCTAATCAGCTTCACGTAGTTGGACCGCTCCGACATGGGCATCCCCTGCAGCACTCTCAAGGCGTCCCCACGCAAGGCCAGGCACAACGCTGAAGCTTGGGTCTCCTGTGACCACCCGTGGATCGAAGCAGCTGTCTCGAAGAGAGTCATGTAGTCCTCCCACGGCGTCTTTCCGTCGAATACTGGAATGGTGTTGTGAGCTGGTGGCGTCCCATTATTGGCGGGCAGAATAGTTTTATGAAGACTGGCCTCGGGGGAACGGTCGGTGTCGTTCGTCGGTGGGTTGCTCATACGTCCCTCTAGAGCCTCTACTCTTTGCCTAAGTTTGCTTTCAATTGAATTCAATTTTTCTCCTAACCTAGATTCTACATCAGCTACTTTATTATCTACATTTTCCATTAACTTAGTTTCTAATGTGCCTAATTTAGACTCTAGCCTATTTTCTACATTGCCTAGTTCATTTTTAACACTGCTTAATTCATTACCTAGTTCATTTTTAACACTGCTTAATTCATTACCTAGTTCATTTTTAACACTGCTTAATTCATTACCTAGTTCATTTTTAACACTGCTTAATTCATTACCTAGCTTATTTTCTGCATTGCCTAATTCATTTTTAAAAGTTGCAGACAACTTGCTCAAATCAGTTTCAAACAGAACGTCATCTGGATTTTCCCCTAACTCTACAAAAAATTGACGCAAGCGATGTTGCAGTACACTTTTATTTCCGGAAGAATCCAGATCACGTTCTTCTAATTCCCGTTTTAAATCCGCAACTTTTAAATCCATCAATTTAAGACTTTGAGAAGCCATTTTTCAAACAGTAGCCCAATTATTACAAAATAAAATAACAATTACACAAGATCCCACTTCTGACACCAATTTGTTACGGGCTACTGGGTGTAAAATGGACTAAACTATTACTTAATTCAAGAATCTAATATTTATTAACAAATTAACAAGAATACAATGAGATTATTTAAAACAGTTAAATTATTAAACTAATATCAATATACAATAATAATATTCTACTAAATGTTATCTAATTTCTAAGATAATATACAAATAATATAAGATATTGTTTATACTAAGTAACTAAACTATTTATATAAATTTGTACAAATACAATAATATTACACTATAGTTTACAATTACAAATTAACACTTACAGTTCGCTAACTAAAGTCCACCGACCGTAAGACTCTTCAAATATGACAAACTGCCACACAGTTTATTACACTTATTACACGGTCACTAATTGTCACTGTTGCTCACTAAGCACTTATTACAGACTGATACTAATACTAACTAACTGATACTAATACTAACACACTGCCACTAGTTAACGACTGCTACTCACTGGCTTATTACAGACTCGTCTTATTACTACTGCCGGCCAGAACAGCTGTCCTTTTTATATAGGCAAGGCCGGTCGGGGTGGGGATTTCTCGGAAGAAGGCCCAGAACCGCCTAGACCGACCCACAAGGATCTACGCCATTCTATAATCCCTTCCGCTTAATCCCATTGTTTGTCTTATCCTCCCAGCCGGTCCGACTTCCTGCTCTGACCGTAACAATATAAAATATATTATATGGTTAGTATCATTGAAGTGATAGCGTCAATGATTTAAAATTTAATATTTTTTAGGAAGCGAGTTATCTCGGTGTGTAGTTGTAGTGAAGTTCTGAAGGACTCGGGTTCAAAATCGGCTGTGACAGATAAATTATTTAATTAATGTACTAAATAATTAGGTAAAAGAGCACTATATGGATCATGCGGTATCCATCAGTCTCTATAAAGTAGGTACTCGTAATTAGAAGAAAAACCTGGTAGTTGAGCGTGATCTTCCCCAAAGAACCTCCCTGCACAACCGATGGATTAGAAACAGTTCAGTCTACAATTTACTGCACCCATGAACCTTAATTGCTTTTAGTCCCGTGTTTTATTTTTTTTATTTTTTTTAACTAACAAAATATAGACCTAATATTTTGCCCCTTTCCTTAAGATCGACTAAAAATTTGTATGTGTTTTTTTTCTCCTCTCTCAAGGAAGCTAATTCATACTGAATCATTCAGTAATTGACGTAGTTTTATATAACTGGAAAAATATTTCAATTGAAGTATCATGTCCGCGAAGTTTTCCTTCATTTATCATTGCAGTGGGTGATGTTATGTATTGACTTACACAATAATCATAAATGTATTTATAAGCAGTTAAATACAAGTCACTGGATACTGATACGGATACCCTTAATGCCAAATAGACTAATATGTGCAATTGTACATGTCACACATGCTAACGATCGATGTAACACATACATTAATTAATAAGAAAAATCCCAATAGAATTTAATGACTAATATAAGTAATTGAATATAATATTTCAATGGTGTAAGATTAAATGTATAATGTTTTATGAAATTATACTTTTGTTTTATTCTGAACTATATAAAAATTAATTTTATATTTAAAATATCTTGCTCATTGTCAAATTAAATAAACCTCGTATTTAGTATACTTCATATGATCTTTTATTTTCTTAACACCTATAAAGGTATTTAGGATAACTTTTTTCCCTAATATTTCGAATAAAGAAAATTCATTCATTTAAAATGAAGATAATGAAAAATTAGAAAAATATCTATTGAATCAGAAAATTTCAACAAAACGAGTTGTATAATATGTTGAGAGGTAAACATAATGCTCTGCGAAAACAAATAAGGTAATTTATCTCACTCTTCAACAACGTTTATTTAATTGGCCATTAAAATAAAAACCAATAATTACCATTCCGGTTTCGATCCACCTAAAATATTGCAAAAAAAAAACAACCTATTTCACTACAACCCATGTACGGTCATATATAAATATTTATTTGAGAAATCATTCATTATCAGTATTTTCGATCTTCTTTTAAAAACCTCCCCTAATATTGGTTTTATTACGTGGGAAAAACTGAACTGTTACTAGGACAACGGTTGTGGAGAAAGGTAAATTATCCGTGAACACTCTTAACCGCCAGGTTTTCCTCCTCATCTACAGTACTCTTGTAGGGTCTGGGTGAGACTTAGAAGGGTCTGTAGGTCCTACTGGGCCCATCCGTGACTCATTTGTGCATCAAATAATTGATCTTCCACAGCCGGGTTTGAACCCTGGACCACTTAGAGCTCTACACACACTGAGCTATTCCGCTCCCCAGAATATTGTCTAATAAAAACAAATCAAATTATTGGCTACAAAAATTTAACTTGATTTATTTCACTGTCCATGTCATCATCACCTCTTTTGAAGGCCTAATTTAAACATAATTTGTTAGCATAATGAGTAATAGTGAATTTTTTAGGCAAATTGACTTATGTAAATGAGTGGGATTTTTTCCTCTGTGACTAACATTTTGAAAATTAAAACGAAGTGCACTTGAGAATTCCAGATGTGCTGCTTTAACATGGTAAGTATTCTCCTGACTAACTGATTCCTAGGCACTCCCGCCGGAACTAGATTTAATTTTTAGATAAAATACCCGCATCGAATTATGACGTCATTAGGTTTTAGTCTCATCTACCTAGCCCTTGTAAAGTATTAGGATGTTTTAACTCGAGTATTATTAAAAATATTACCATTAAAAAGAAATTAAAAAAGAAATTTGTTTAAACATTAAAATTGTTATGAATATTTGAATTTCTAAACCATCCTGAGAAACCAATGCAAACCCCGTTTCCACATTTTACCTTAATTTAATTATTGTTGTATGTTTAAAAAATAAAACCTTTAAGTGTGGGTGGTTATTTTATTAAATAATAGGTCATGAGCAATACATATTTGTTAACAAAATAACATGTCGAGTATAGTCGTGCCTAAGTGACCAAACAGAATACTGGTGAACAACCCATTCTACTAAATTACATACATGTTTAATGATTGTAATTTTATTCGAAATTAAATTTTGCCTAACTCTGGTTAGGATATTTATTCTATTACATGGATACATATATATTCATAGATTCATGTCATGTAGAACTTAAATCCATCATCAAAGCAGAGCCAAAATTTGTATTTGTTAATAATATTGCTATACCAATATTATAGCGTTTTTTCAAAACGGTGGAAAGCATGTAACAAGTTCAAACACTTTGAATTTCAAGTACAATATTTTTCATACAATATATCTAAATAATATAATTCACCTGTACACCTTAAAATTACACGTTTTAAAATTAAATTACAAGTTTCAATCCAAAATGACACATTTATATTGTTTTAGCCATTTTTTCCAACTCCTAAGATCGGGATATTTCCAATTTCAAAAAGGTAGTTGATTGTATTTAAAATTTTACTGACATAGATGCTCTACTGTTTTTTCTGACAAGTCTTTTTCTTGCTAAATTGCAAATTCATATCTAATATTCTTTTTTTATGTACATACACTTTATTGAAATATTACAATCTTCCACTTTTAGGCAATAAGCAATAGCGCTTAATAGCTATACAATCATTTAAAAAAAATAAAATAACATAAATAAAATAAATAAATAAAATAAAAATACATTCATACAATAATTAATACTCTGTCTAATTTTTTAAAAAATAACTGGGAAAAATCACCTTTTTATAATCGTGTTTTTTTTTCTCGCCCACATCACACTAAATCGTTATGATGTGGTACCCATTCGTTGCAGACCAGGTTTGGAGTCAAATGCGAATTTTCAAAATATATCCAAAACTTTCGTGAATTAAGAGCAACCAATAGTTCTAACGATGTCATCAGTGTAGAGGAGATAGAATTTTTGGTTTTAGGTTTAGTTATAAACGAGATAAATTTATCCTCTTATCACTTTGGTAGATATGTTAAAAAATTCGTTTCTCTGGATAGTTCTGTTTGATTTGTTAAGACATATGGGTGATAAAGTAATTTTTTTTTAATCTAGGGCGCTGTGCGCATCATACAACTTTCTCTTTCTCAGTAATAATAATTATTTATTATCAATAATGATTATTGATCACATCTTCCTACTTTTGGACATGAACTATTGTATATTCAGGATCTACTAAACTCTTACAGTACTATCCGGTCTAATCGCTATTGATGCTGGTCGAACTTTTAAGTACTTTTATTTTCTATATACATTGCGTATACAAAGATTTAAATGTATATAAGATGTCTGCAGTGAATTCTCGTCAAACGGCAGTGCTCTTCTGGTTAGATAGAAATATAGGAGATGAGATGGCTCGATAAATTAATAAAATGATGCTGATAATAATATTTATCTATTTGGCCCATCATAGGCATGTAAAACATCTCCCTAAACTAATAAATAAATACGCTTAAAGAGGTTATATAAAATTTTAAAAATAAACTTCAATAAGCAATTGGTTTATCATCTGTTGTTCACAGATGTGCGAATAGGTGAGATGAATTTTGAAAGGTTCGTTATCAATTTTCACGGGGATCTGAGAAAATGTTGGGATTCCCATTTACAATTCTCTATGTCAAATCTATTTTCAAATTGAAAACGTTTTATTGTTTGAAAAGCCGTTCGTCACCTCCTGACAGACTCTTTTATCGCTCGGATCCGGAGGGATTTCCTCGAGAGATTATTGTCACCGTTTCGAAAACTCGCTAACTAAGCTATCATCGGTGACATCACCTTGCAGATAAGTTGAAAATCGTGGATGTGTTGCACAGTACTCTCGAGTCAATAAGGAGTGATGTCACTTGAGGCGTTATAGAAGTGATCCTCACGGCGGATATATTACGTGTAAAATATCCTCCTTGAAAAAATATGTAATAAACGTCACTCACAGGTGTGTAAATACAATAAAAATTAATCATCGCGCATGGTTGTAAAGGTTTAGAAATAGTTAGTAGGTATCAATTTTAACTCACAAAACAAATTTAAGCATCCTATTTAAAATAAATAGCAAATACTTAATGAAATAAGCAATTGTATATTCTGGAGTATTTTTTTAAAACTTTATTCTATATGTAATATAATCTTTAATTACACCAATGAAGAGATAAATAAATGCAAGGTTCTCAGTTATATTCATACTGCTCTAACAAAAATTTATAATCTGAATGTACAAATCTTCTTACCTGTGGCCCAACATTGTAAATCTAATAGATTATTAAAAGAGATTTGAACCATATCAAGTAGCGAACGAGTGATTTTCTAACCCAATATAGCAAATCTACTATCTCAGGGAATCTACATAAGTACAGTTCCGAAATAAAGACCTCTCTAAAAAAATCTCGTTGGTCCGGGAATCGAAACTATAGTCAGAACAATTGTATGCATCCCATCTTGCCCTTGGCGGCAGAGTTAAGGGCAAAATTTAGATAAACGCATATAAGAGTTTTCTTCTAAAAAATAAATAAAATATATAATGATAAATGAGGCGTTAAGAATAAAAAGCGGAATACTCCAAAATTTCAAAAATTTACTTTTTCGCATCTTTCGCTAGTTGAGCCAAGCAATTTTGCATAGCATGACACAATGCCGCCTTTTTTATAATGATTTTAGTCCGATTCTGAACCCGAGGTTTCGGGAGCATAAATTATAAACTAGT
Organism: Troilus luridus; assembly: GCA_964056705.1. Lineage (NCBI taxonomy): Eukaryota > Metazoa > Arthropoda > Insecta > Hemiptera > Pentatomidae > Troilus > Troilus luridus. The sequence continues at coordinate 27,666,321 of OZ057414.1, forward strand.
GTACAAGTGTATTTTGGAAATTTAGAGTTATCTGCTTTTGATCCTGAACGTCTCAAATACTTTTATTGCTCAAATAAAAAAAAAAAGTGCAAAATAAAAGGTAATACAAAAATTTCATTACTTGAAAGTTCACGAAGTTTCAATCTACCAAGATTATACGCATTATTGATGTCATTAAAGAGCTCGGAAAGTGAAATTTCATATTGCTTGTGCATTTTATTATTTTGTCTTTGACTTTGGCTGTCAGCAAATGAGTCCTTTTGAAATGAACTATGAAACAGATTTTTTCCTAGAAGGTTAAAGAGAGAGAAAGAAAATTAGGTGACAAAAATCACCCTTTGCTAAAAAACCTTCCTTCAAAGTTCAGTCCTTGATCAAGCACAGATCGATAGGTTCTGTAAGTATCAGCGGCATGTAGTTAAAAATACTTATAGGATGGAATACAGTTAAATACAATACATTCAAAAAATAGATACATTCTTACACAATCTGATCTGCACGCCAAATGGGATCACTGGAGGATTTCTTCTTATTCTCCATAAATAAATGATAATAACTCCTTAATCTGTCATTTTGTAACAACTTATGTGAAATAGTCACAATGTGGCTAGTTCTCTAGTATCCTTTTTGTGTTCGCCGATGTCCCATTTCTTCATTATTATCTGTAATTGCCTAGTGAAGAAATGCTATTCAAAAAGACAATGGCAAAATCAAACTAAACAAGAGAAAATAACCATAAACAAGGAATTGAAACGAAGGTGAACGCCTCAGAAGAGAAGCAAAAGGAATACAAATAAATTGGAAGGCTGGATCACCGAAATAAATTAATGCGGATCAAAAGAATTGCGGGGAGAACAGTTACCGGCTGCATTCGAAGTAGCATCGCTTCCATTAGTCACTCTAGGAAAACTGCTTCTTTAGTATGTCATGTAAGTGTTTTTGGGAAAAAGTAGGTTTCTCTTCTCAGGATAGTTTAGCACGAAATGCTTAATTCTATTAGAAATAAATGATGGAAAATATTCGCAAAATTTATTATCACTGAGAGCGGGGTGTTTCTGGGCTAGAGGGCTGTGCCCAAGGTCCTGGGCTCAAATCCAGCCGGGAATGGATCCTGAGGGATCTGGCAAGTACAAAACCCTCCTGAGGCTAACCACGCTTCACAAAGTGGGTAAAAAATTACCTTCATGCAAAACCGTTGTTCAAGAAATAGTACAGTCTACACCAAGTACTGAACCCATGATCAATCGTGGGTTGTAATACTAAACGTTTTTTTCACATCGCTATGTCCTAAAAAAAAAGAGTAACACATTCGTTATAGGACCGGTATGTAAGTCCGGTGTTAACTCAATATCGGTATACATATCCTTATCTGATGTTTCTGTTTAGAGGAAGTACTGTTTGTGTAAATTAGTGGGGATTAGCATTATAATAATGTTAAAGTGATTCAGCCGATTTTGATGAAAGTCGGCACTTGTGATTCTTATAGGCTCATTAACCGTTCCTTGAGGACTACTCTCGTTCACCCTTTGAATTCAACTTGAAAACGGCGTCTTCGATTAAAGCTGGAACCGTATGTTTCTGATAAGCCAGCTAAGGGTATAATCATAATGATGCATAGTTGCTTCAGAAGTAAATTCAGTAGATTCTGGTACACACAAAGAAGTTTTATTAGATGACTTGAAAAACATGTCCCATTTGTTACACTAAATATTGTTCATAACATAAGTTTAAATTATAATTAACAATTACATTGTTTATTAATTCTCTGGGTGTCCTGACATTGCTGTCTTCATTGGCGTTGCTAGGTAATGAAAATACTATAACCTGTCAAAATATTATGTGGAGTTTTCAACGGAACAAGCGTTACAGAGCTCAGGAGGTTTAAAAAATCATTTATTACTAATGGTTTATTTCGATAAAAGACCATTGGGGTAGGTCATTAACACCTATTTCGATGTATATTAACACCAACAGGGGTCTAGGTCGCAGGATACTCACCTTGCAGAAAAATAATTTAGTTTGTTAACAAACATATATCGACATTTTGGGATCTTTTACTTTTGTGGGACTCACCCAGCCTCTATAAGATATATAAAGCCTGAGGGGAAAACCAGTCTTATGGGCGTTAACGTGCTAAATGACCTCCCTACACAAAAGTTGGCTTAGAAAAAGCAAAAAACTCAAACACGCCACAAACTGAACCTAATGTCATTCAAGGGTTGTAGTCGTAAAGGTTTTTGAAGTGATGACTTCATTAGCCGCATTTAGTGACTTTTGATCGAGGGTAAATTGGTGGGTCGAGACTGGAGACACCTAGCGGTCTGTGAATCAGTTATACAATATCTTTTAACCAACTTTAGTTTAAAGATTAGAATTCCATCGATATCAGAATAACTATATTTAACTAAAGGGTCATTTAATAATTATGCAATTCATAATCATAATAACTTAAAGCATCCAAATCTAACCTGTACCCGTACAACCTATGAAGGGTCTGGGGTTCAGTGCATGGTAGAGACAGTACTGTTTCATAGACAACGGTTGTGGAGGGAGGCGATCTGCCCTAGATCACAATCAACCGCCAGATTTTTCCCCTTACTTTTGGATCCATATCCAATAGGATCCATCTACAGCTGCTAACAGCTGCTTAATTTTAACCATATAATTATTAGTTCTGTATTAGCAGGATGTAGATGTTGGTGTTATTGGCATAGACCATTAAGGCAGGTATTGACCCAGGTATTGCTATTGTTATAATGAATACGTGTCATTTCGTGTTAAGATACACAACAATGTGTGCCCCCGGGAGATAATAGGTGGGAACCTAGGTGTCCGAACTGTCCCAAATATGCCACGCGGTCTAGTACTGAAGGATTCTTGGGTCATTTTTTTCAATGGTCTACCGGAGGAGACTGGGGAGAGGTAGGAACCCCTGGGTACCAGGTATTTCTCGACGGTTTCCGCTAAAGGGAAAACAGAAGAAGATGGCTATCTCCTCTTCGGTTCTCCAGAGTGTCGGGGGCGGTTGAGCGGCGCTAATAGACAGATCCTTTGTCGCCTAACGAGGGGCGGTCAATGGAGCCTCCCCCGAGATAACATCTCCTCTACCTGGCCTGGCGCCTCGTCTTCGATACACATCTCCTCTTCTCCTAACACCATTAATACAGGCCCTTCGCCGCCCGGCATATATCACATATATCTCAAAACCACTCTGGATTTATGTCTTTTTTTACCCCCACAGTGCGCTGCCTACCCCCGGGGGTTTTAATTTCAATACAAATTGGCTCTAATGTTTATCTTACGTGTGAGGATTTGCCGCCTTGTTAGAGATATTTTAATAACTATCAGTTTAGACCGAGGGCTAGAAGACTCATGTAAAAAGAGGCTAGCGCCGGACGGGAGGAGTCATATAAAAACTAGACTCAAAGCCAGGCCGATCTGCGCCGCCGCCCGCCTCTAACGCTCTTAACTTGTTAGCGGCTTACCATCTTAACTCCATCGCCTTTTTTTATTTATGAAGTTTGTTATATACATTTGTCATTCTAATATATATATACAATAATGTTTAATTTAAATATAACAACGATACTAGATTATAACGACAAGAAACAGCCCGCCGTTTCAGGCTACTTCAACATTTACTAGACAAACGCTCACGTTCCCAATTAATTACAAAAGGCTTATATACATGACATTCATTAAACCCATCCCGAGTTACTCTCTTATTCTATCCTTACTATCTTCATAAAATCCATACTGCTTCGTAAAATCCCCTTTCTCCTTACTTTGTTACGAACGAAGTAATCCATAATGACCTTAATGTCTCGTTTGTTGCTGATGTGGCCCGAATCCGATATTAATATTTTCATGACAAACTTTATTCCAACTCAAAGCCACTAGTTTCAAACCTGGCTAGTTCTTCAAATCCTGATAATTCTCCGAGGCGTCTAAAAAGAACTACTACCAAAAACCAAATCCGCCAAGTAACTGTTAACGTAAGAATCCAACCTATGCCTCGGTCCACCCCCAGACACTTCCCAGTCGACGCAGTACTTACTAAAGTTTTAGAAATTCGTTCTTAACTAATGTTACGACTTTCTTTGGTATCGCTTATCTCGTCCGACTGGTGCTGCTACCTATCGGTGTAGGCAGTAGGGATGTGAAGCCCCACGTCTGTGAGCTCATTTTGTGGTGAACTATCGTCACAAATGGACGTATACCTAACCTATATTTATTGTTTTATTTGGCCAAGAAATAGCCAAAATTTTCCTTCATCTTAACTTATTCTTTGCTGCTCAGCGATGATGTTATATTGTTCTCTTATGATTGATTATGTTATGTCACACTAATGAAGGTAGTTTCATTGTACTTCTATTTTTTATTATTTTCACTTAGACATTAGGACCTAAAACCCACAAACCTGGCCGCACTAACCCGAGAAAATGTATAAGCCCATCTGATCTTCGTAACGTTATTGCTTCGCGATTCCACGTTGTGTGATCTCAACCTTCTCCATTCGTCTCAACCTTTTTTGGACCGAAATTTTACGCAACAAATTATTTTGGAAACCTTAAGATGTTCATCCTTCAGCGTTAGCGGCCACGTTGGTTTTATAAATTCTGATTTTTAGATTTCGGGAAAAAGATGCAAGCGACGAGTAAGTATGTGTGCGTGCATACATGCATATATTATTATTTACTATTTATTGCGAATTGCATAGTTCGTTTTCCCTAACTTCCACCATCTTTACTCCATGTATTTCTCTATGTATTCCGTTCGTGTCAATTCTTCCTTTTCTGACATTATTATCCACTTTTCTACCTTATTTTCCAAACATTTTTTGTTATTAACGTCACTTAGTTCTTTTTTTGCTCTTTCTAAATCTAGTTTTACTTGGCTTCGCCATTTTGTGGTTGATTTTTTTAATGTAAGTAATCATTCTATTGGTAAATGTGTTGATATCTCCTCAAAGTTTTAATCGTCATTACATTATGTCTGATGCAAAATTTGAGATATTTTCTGTGTATGTGACTATAACATCAAGATGGCCAAGGCCAGAAACATATTCTAATATTTTTTTAAACAACTGTCATTCTTCTGGAACTGGGTGACAGAATGTTTTTTGTTTTTTTTCTATTCTGATCTCTTCTATATACATATTAAAACAAATCCATAATTTATAGAATAGTTTATTATTTGACAAATATCTAGAACAAGCATATGATTCAACAGATAATACCGGGAATATGTTTATGTAGAAATAGTACATGATAAAATAATGTGGTTATGTAACCAATTTTATAATTTAAAAAATGTTTTATCCACTTCCCTTTGAAAAACATATGTGTATAGATAGATGATTTAATATTGTTTTTAGCAATTGTAGACTATAATAATAATTAAATATTTTGTTAACAACCTGAAAAAGAGTAATAGCATCTGAAACATTCTCATGAGTTTGTAAGGAAGAATATTTTAGTTTTCAGTGATACAAGACTACGTTTTTATCCACCACAATTTCTCTTTACATGCAATAGTGATGTATTGATACAGCACTTGTAGCATGTTACCATGGGCTGTAAATAGCATTTAAGAAACAATATCAAAATATATTCATCAGGAAATTATTTTTAAAATTTATTTATTAACATAGACAAATAATATATGAATTTGGGGTGGATATTCACAACTATGAGGTATCGCACATAAAAAGTAGATTAGGGGGAATGGGTTTCGGATAGGTCGATTCAAGAAGTGAATTGGAAGATATTGAAATATTTAGATTTGATTTTTTGATATAGTTATGTGATAACTGAGTGCTGTCGACACCGAATCTCGAATCTCCGGGATAGCGCAGTAGTTATGACACTCAAACCGCCAGGTTTTTCCATAGTTTCAGTTAAGCTATTTACTTTGTTCAATGACAAAAAAGGTAAGGTGACCTCATACATCAAATCTCTGCAATACCCGGATCTTTAATGTAATATCCTGCACCTTAACTCGAAACATAATAAATTATGAGAAAATATATTTTTTTTAATTTATAAGTAAAAAACCTTACATTTTGGTGTATTATATTAGTTATTGATTTTATTAATTTTTAAATATTTTTATTTGAAAAGAAAAGATATGTCCAGGACCGGGACTCGAACCCGAGTCGTCCAGATCGCTAGTCTGGAACAATACCAATTGAGCTATCCTGGCTACATCAGGCTCGTTCCCCGGTCATGGTCATATCCTTTCTTTTCACTGATCCGACGTCCCCGCGTTCTCGCAAGTTTGCGATGCATGGAGGGGAAGAATGTTCTTTGAACATTTATTTAATTTGGATCTACTTGACATACGTCATTATAATTATTATAATTTATTTTATTATATTAGTTATTGATATTATTAATTTTTAAATACTTTTATTTGAAAAGAAAAGATATGTCCAGGACCGGGACTCGAACCCGAGCCGTCCAGATCGCTAGTCTGGAACAATACCAATTGAGCTATCCTGGCTACATCAGGCTCGTTCCCCGGTCATGGTCATATCCTTTCTTTTCACTGATCCGACGTCCCCGCGTTCTCGCAAGTTTGCGATGCATACGAGGGGAAGAATGTTCTTTGAACATTTATTTAATTTGGATCTACTTGACATACGTCATTATAATTATTATAATTTATTTTATTATATTAGTTATTGATATTTTTAATTTTTAAATATTTTTATTTGAAAAGAAAAGATATGACCAGGACCAGGACTCTAACCCGGGTCGTTCAGATCGCTAGTCTGGAACGCCTTATTATAAAAAAAACAACAACGCCTTATTATAAAAAACCATATAGTTTGACTTTAATGCAAGTGAGCCTCATCACTAGAATCCTACTCCTATCATACACGAGAAATCAGAAAAACCACCCATCCTCGTTCCACTCGTTAAAATGTACCTGGTGCAGTAAAAGAGATTCCGTCATTCAAGATTATCCTGGTAAATATCCATTCCAAATAAATAAATATGCCAAGGAGTTATGAAAAAAAAAAGGTCAATATAAATTAGAACCTCTTCCGATTCTCTCCCTCTCTTGAAATATAATAGACCCTTTTAATTCCTTTCCGAATTTAAATTAGAAACGCTCAAACCCAAAAGGGCTAAGAAAAAAAAAGGTCACTAAAAACTTATAATAGGGATATGAAAACATTTTGTCATACCCCAATACGATACTCATTTTTAACAGAGTACGAAACACAGTGTAGGAAGAACAGTAACTATCATAATGGTAGAAGATTTCCTCTAATATATTTGCTTTAAAATAATGTACAATTTGAATTGATTCAGGAACTGTTTCTCTTCTAGATGTTTCGGGTGTCTCTTCGCGTGTCAGGCAAGTTTCTTGTCGGCTGTTCTTGAATCGATGGATTTGGCTTAGTATAAGGTTTACCGGGAATTTTTTTTTTAACAATTTAATTAGAGGTCAGGGAGTTTCTATGTCTCTATGAAAGTTCTTGATTTTAAAATATATATTTAAAAAATAAAATTGAAAGTACGCAACCAAATAACTCATTTCTTTTTCTTAATAAGAAATTGCATAAATGCAGTTCGGGCGCTCCTAATTCGACCTCCCGTAATGATCCTGTACAGTTAACACATGGAAATTCCCCTCGTTGGAATTATCTAATATCCCACTGCTGGAATTGTCGTCATTTTCCATGGAATTACGTTCATGATTTTTTCGCTGTAGTGCGTGTTTCGTCAGGATTTCGTCGGGGTAGATCATTTGATCTAGATAATCTGGACTTGATCTACAGGGAATCACCACCTACTACACAACATTTAGATGAAATATCATAAGACCCGGAGTAATTGAATGTGAAACACAGAGGAAGGGAACTTGGATTGGAAAGTAGGACGCGTGGAATTTACCACTGAGTGCTTAATCCTTCAGTCCCGCAAGGACCAAGGTTGAGACCTCTGTGTCCAAACATACGCTACGTACCTCATCATCATTCTTATTAATGACGTTCAGATCAAGTATATTGTGTTTGTTTTGAAATTAATTTCTTCTACAAAGATTTAAATTGTGACGAAACGTATTAATTTAAGAAAATTAACAGTTTGTAAATCGCAGTGTCAGGTGCTTAGTTAGTTTTCATACTATAATATGTTTTGATGACAAACTATAAATTGATTTGGTGGCTTTTTCCCCAAATTTTTCGTTTAGATACGTTTGATAATCGTGGACATGCACTTATATAGTACCAGAAAAATTTCCTTTTAAATAATTAAAATAAAATATTCAAAAGTACATCACCATTAGGTTTATTTAAGCTTTATCGATAAGTGGGGATTTTCCAAACAATTTTTTTTAACTTCATTAACCCAAAATAATATTATATATCTTTAGTTATTTAAGCTACATATTTATGATTATATGACTTTATTTGGCAATTTTGTTTCTGTCAAATTAATTACAGTAAGGAATTGTAATTTTTAAATTATTCACTGTAAGTGGTGGCGACATATCAGTTTTGGAATCCGAAAATGTCGTTTCTATTTTTTAGAAATTTATTTTATTTTTTTTATCAATTACGATACTTACTATGGTTTAAATGTAAAACTAATTTATTTTAAAATATCTTGCAATATATTGGAATTCATGGAAAGAGCAGATTTTTAATGATAAAGAACAATTATGTTTTTTTTAGTTGAGGATTTTTATAAAAGGTAGAATACGTTTTTAAAATTACACTTCTTGTATATAGATGAAAAAAAAATTAAATTAAAACAATAATTTTTTGTTGATTTTTTTCCTACCTCTTTGTCGACTAGGATCACAAAAGGTTTTCACTCTTATACATAAGATTTTATAATTAATAAAAGCTATTTGTGAATATTAACACCTTTTTTGTGATAAAATGGTGATATTGGTGAGAGGACCTAGAAATACGTCAGATTAGGACAGAATCAGGGAAGACCCGCCAGAGTAGAAAGTGCTGGCGTAACTTCGTAACAGCCGGATCTGTCCGTTCCCTTTCAAAACAATCCCTTAGTAGTGTTCGCATAGGGAGTTAGTGTAAATTATCAATTAATTAAAGTATTAATTAATTGTGTAATTATAATATTTTAATAGTTAAATAATATGGTTTAATTTAACCTCTATTGCCCCATTACATCTCAACAATATCAATTACTAACTATAATTAATTAAATTAAATAAATTTGACCTGATTGAATTAAATAGTATAGGTAAATCAAATAATGTAGCAAAATATTTCATATCTCAAAAACAAACCTGAACATACGGATCTAAGATTTTTTTTCTTCTTTGACATGCTCGATCAGTTAATTTTTTTTAAAAATTTATTTATTGATATTTACAACTGTATTACAATAATACATCAAGTAAATGGGCTATGTGATACATAATGACATGATTTAATGGCAAGTAGAGAAACTACCCACTGGTAGTATTCAAATCACTAGTTCAACTAAGAAGGTCACGTGGCCATCTTCTTTTCAGACGCCTCGGAGGATTATCGGGAATCGAAGATGAAGCTAGGTTTGAAACCAGAGGGTTTGAGTGGGAATGAAGTTTGTTATGAAAGGATAGATACCGGGTTCGGCCCAAATCAGCAACAAAGGGGACATTAAGGTCGTTATGGATGACTTTATTCTTAACAAAATAAGGAGAGTTGAGGATTTTACGAAGGATTTTGGATTGTAGGGATTGGATACGAGAGGAATTCGTATGGCTTATTGGTGCCCCAAAGCTCTACTCCGTAAGTCCAAATAGGTCGTATGATGGTCGTGTAGGTGAGTCTTTTGTAGTTGATTGGGAGGTTAGAGCGTTTGTCTAGTAAGTGTTGAAGTAGCCTGAAACGTCGAGCGGTTTCTTGTCTTTTCAGTCTAGTATGAGGATTCCAGGTTAATCGTTTGTCGAGATGCAACCCTAAGTATCGGATCTGGCACCAGTGGGATATTATTAAAGGATACTGAAGGGCAGGAAGTCATTGGTTTATGACGTAAGGTAATAGTGATTTGATGCGATTTTTGAGAATTTATTTTAATTCTCCAGTATTGACACCATTCTTCAATATCAGTGATATGGGATTGGTGGCTTTGGGATGCAATAACTGGATTGGTGTTGACTGATAATACACATGTATCATCAGCATACGTGGTAAGGATAGTATTAGGATGAGTTGGGATGTCAGCTGTATAAACTGTATAAAGGATTGGGCCAATGATACTACTACCTTGAGGAACACCAGCAGATTGGGAGAAGAGGGATGAAAGGACATTATTATGGTTTACTTGGAAAGTTCTATTTGTGAGATAGGATTGAAGGATGAGAAAGTATGTATGGGGTAGGAATTTACGGAGTTTGTAGAGCAAGCCCCGATGCCAGATTCGGTCAAAAGCCTGTTCCACGTCAAGAAAGACGCCCGAGCAATATGATCCACGTTCTAATGCAGAGGAGACCACATCCACCACAAGTATGACATTGCTGAATAGTGGAGCGGGATGCTCGGAATCCAAACTGGTGATCTGGTATTATGTGATTTGCATCAAGGATGGGGTACAATCGTTTGAGGATGAGTTTTTCTAGGATTTTACCCATGCAAGGTAGAAGAGAGATAGGATGGTAAGAGGAAGGGTATTCTGGTTTTTTTTTAGGTTTGGGTATCATTTTTACAATGGATAATTTCCAGAGGTCAGGAAAATATGTGGAGCGGAGTACAGCATTATATATATAGGTAAGGAATAGAATGGCTTTTCTAGGAAGATGTTTTAAGATATGAATTGTGATGAGGTCGTGTCCAGGAGCTTTGCGGGAAGGTAATCTGTGAATAATGTTGGATATTTCTGTAGGATGGAATGCTTTGGGTGGAAGGGGCATTTGGAGGGGAACATTCAGTTAAATTATAATTGTTTTTCACAATCGGCAAATCACAGAGCTACGCAAAAAGTTCTTGACTTTTTAAGCCGTTTAATCAAATAAAAATAGAGTAAATAATAATGAAACCTACTGTTTCTGTTACATTATGGAAATATCCTCTCTTTCCTTCAACATTTGTTTTCCTTAAATTTCTTTCAAGACTAAATTAAATATTTAAAATATCTGAACAGGATAATAACATGTGAATATATTTTATAAGAACTAATTAAAGAATTGCATATATATTATGTATCCAGAACATATTGCAATATTTCTTCTCATTTATTTTATTAATCGCAAAAGTTCATGGAGTAGAAACAATCCCCAATATTTATAAAATTCTTAGCGATCATTTGGTAGCTTGGTTCTAAAGAAGTTTCTAGCATTTTCCTCCTTGGACTTTCTTAATTTTTAAACCAAATTTTTAGAATATGTGAAAATACTACGAAACGATCAAAAGGATTGAAATTAATAATTATAATTAATCTTAGTGTTTAAACACGATAACATCGTTTTGGCCACTTTTTCTATCAACACTTTATGTTCCTCAATTGAATATTTGTATAAACTATCATTTAGACAGCTTTAGAATAGAACAGAAAAATAATTTTATTCTGTGACCAGGTCCCTTAAGAAGAACAATATTGTACAGAAATTAATAATCTGGCCAGACGGCTACATTATTGGAATACACCATTTAAATATGAACTAAAACCTATGTTCTGTTAGAGAATTAAAAAAAACTAATAAAAAAAGTATACATTTTTATGAGGTTATTTAAAGAGAATAACACATATTTATTTTTAAAAGGGTAATTCAGATTTCAAAAAATGCATATTGCTATAATATAAATATAATATATTATTATTAATATTATGAGAATAATTATTTCCTCTCTTGTATATCCTGGGATAATAAAATCTCGGGGTTAGTATAATTTTATATATTTTAATAGTATACTTAAATATTTAAATTATTGCTTCAGTTTAATATTAATAAAATATTGCAAACAATTTCTGAATAACAACTTGTACATAATTTTAATAATATATTTATGTTATTGAATAGTGATATTATTTTCATGTTATAACATAGTTTGTTGACAGTATAGTAGGAATCAAAATATCAGCTCTTCCGAGAACTCAATTAATCCTTCAGAGTTAAAAAATAATTTTTATTGCTAATAATTGTCCTTAATTCTAGATATCTAGTCGTTAATTTAAATTTATTTTCGAAAAAGTAAAAAAAACACACAAAAAAACAAACATATTTCAGCTTGCTTGATAAGAGAGTGAGTGTGACCTTTTCAGGGCCTGGCCAGATATTACTGTTACAGTTTCCTTGTACTGTACAGTCGCAACCTGTGCGGGCCATTTCGTCTTTCTTAGTTAATTATGTTGATTTTATCATTGACTGCATACCTTCAGAGAAAGTAATCTTAACAAATTAGAACAAATATTTTATGAAAGAAGCTCTATTTGCATTATTTATATTCCTAGATCTTTCTATAAATTTTAATAATTCTAATTTTTTCCCTTTAATTTTCCTTAAAACATACCTTAATGTTAAGAAAGGCAAACTATCAGCATTAGTATTTATATGTTTGTGTATGCATATACATATATAGTACATATGCCATATGTAAATAAAGGAGGGTAAGAAAAAAAACAAAAACAATTTTTTTTCTCTCTTTATTCTGATATTTGTCAACCTGGTGGAGCAGTGGATTTTTCATATATTACTAAGTGGTGATTTTTACAAAGATATGAACAAGAACCTTTAGGAAAAAATATAATTAATTAATTTTTTCCAATATCTTTAAGAATAAAAATCTTTAACTTCTCGTCATCATATTTTAGCGGGAGTACTTATACTACTTGTAGCAAAATACTAATAGATACATACACTGTCATACACACACTCATTTTCTACTATTTTCTCAGTTGTAATTATGTTGTTCAATTATTTATATATGTTTGCTATCCCTGTTTATAATATTCATGGCTTGTTTATTTAGATTTAATTTAACGACGTTATCCCACTTGTTGCCCACTATTTCTAGCCAGCAAGGTTTAAAATTTATAAATGAATTGCTATTTGATAAATTCATTTTTGATATCTCATTAACGAAATGTATTTTTTTTTTTTTTGAAACAATAAAATGCTCAAGAACTTTAAACTTATAAAAAAATTTCTCAATTAACAACTTCTTACTCTAAAAAGTGTAAATAGTAAATTATATAATACATACAAATATGAATTAGAAATATATATACATTTGTAATTTTCTTGTCATTAGAATCCAGAGAATACTTGAAAATAAATTCTATTATTATTGCTTTTCTCTCATTGTCTATTATATGTATGAAACAAAATATATTGATAACGGAAATATTGATGAAATTAAATAAATTATAAGATATTTTACTGAATATACAATTGTAATCTTCTTACATAAAATTTTTATCTCCTTTTGTTTAAATATTTATTTAAGTTCATACCCTTTTTTAAAAAATAATATTTAATTTTGTAACTTTAAAAAATAAAATCTAATAAAATAAATGTATTTAATTAAGTATAACAATATTACACAAATGATCTCTTTTCACGTACGGATTAAAATAATATTTTTTTTTACAGCAGTACGAATACATGAGTACACCGCCAAGCATACATGCACCCGCAAACACAAACAAACATACACACACCTTCCCTTCACAAAGAAATTTTTATGATCCGAGATAACTGGCTCAGATGATTGGAGATGATTCTGCTATGAATATTTTATTCTCGGTACAGTTGAGGAAACTGGTTCTGATTCTGAATAAAAAAAATTGCCAGTCAAACGAAAGGGAAAGCTTGGATTGACGTCATTAAGGCTATTGCAAACATTCAGGAGAAGCAAAAGAGCCGTTTTACAAGAATCGTTAATATGTCATTAATTAAATATATTTTTTCAGAATTATTCTATTTTTTAATAACTAAAACAATTCATTCATATATCTTTGTTATAAAAAAAAAAAGTTACGAACGTGTAGTAAACTTTTACTAGTCTCCTGAATGGTTTTACTTTATCGCCTTGTAGGCTTTAATATATAATCACCTAGAAAAGATACTTAGTCCAGGTTGTTTTTATGAAAATGAGGCTCTCTCTCTCCACCTCCTCAATCGCTTGTTGTTTATGCGGTTAATATTTTTAGGGAATAATGTGTTGGTTGTCTTCATCTAATTCATTACTGGTACGTTTAAGTATATATTAAATATATAAGATTAAACATACCGGAATATTTAATTATTTAAAATAAATTATATTACAATATGAATTGATTTCAAAGTTTGAGAGACTTTATTCGAAGTGTATGCCATATATTTTCGTATTATTTATTCATGTGCATTGTACTTCGGTTTATCCATCTGTTTTCCTTTTTCTAATTTTTGTTTTTGCACATAAATATATTTCAAATCTGTTGGTTGGATATTGTGTACCAGACTAAAAAGTGTTTCTCTATTAGGTATATAAAAAAGTTTTCGACGTGTAGTAAATTTATTAATGTATAATGCAGGATAAAACAAAATTGGGTTGTATAAGATTGAATTTGACTACAACAGATCCCCAAGAACGCGTTTTTAGTAAGAAAGAGCCAAACAACGGGTTTGCTCCACCAATGCTCTATAATTTATTTTATTACATATAACAAAGAAAGAAAAGTTACTGTTATTTCTTGTTGTTAACTTAAAATTTTATCAATATAAATAGAATAGAAAACTAACTTATTTCCGGAACTAAGTCCTTTTAGAATAACAAAAATAAACAGATAAAGAAACAATATATATGTGGCGAGAAGCCTACATAGTTTAGATGTTTTTATAAAGCTCCAAAAAAGTAATTAAAAATAAATAAAAAGTACGAATCGTGACAAGATAAAGAGAATAAATTAATTAATAACAACAGTTAAACATATTAGCTAGCATAGAATAATTTCTTTGTGTAATGTATATCTTCTTTACGAAAAAGAAACAAAAACCACTAAGCAACAAAATCAATTATTCAATACTGATTCATTCAAGCAAACGACTAACCTGCTTAGAGAGCATCTTTTTGGGAAGCCAGAGGATGATGGAAAAAGAAGGATTTAAATGAAGACTGTGAAGAAGCATGGCGGATGTTAGGAGGGATTGTTTGTTTATTTATCGTCACTTGTATGATTCTACGGCTAATTGGGCGATGCTACAGTGGGGGCTCTAAATTTTGCCTATCCAGGTTCAATTAGGATAAGGATCTTTAACGAGTGCCTGACATCGTACTGGCTCGGGAACAAAGTTTAACGTCCTTTCCGAAGGACCGCATAACCCAGGATTTAGTAAAAAATCCAAGGGCCTGCGGGGCTACGAACCCGTGATCTAGGGTTAGTTTGTTAAGCTAACCACTAGACCACAAATCACCGGAGGGTTTGAGTTCCAGATATATCAAGCAAACTTAACTTTTAGAGCGCATCCTAACAAAAATACTTATTATTTTAGGACTAGGCTTTGTTGTAACAATATTATAATATTAAGTATAACATATGTTATAATTTATGGCGGGGGGTTGTACAGAAATGTATAGATGCCTTTCCATTACCTTCCGTTGACAACTAATCTATTATCCCGTAAACTATACTGTCAGTTAGTTGACAGTTTTTTTCCTGTGGCTGAAAAGAAAACGGCCTAACTGCATCGACCGTTGCTAAAACAGTGGTTAGCTACGCTTCCTTAACAGCCCCCATGCCACCACTTCTGTATTGTTTATTCTCCTTTGCCATTTGCCAACTTTACCTGTTATGAAACTGTTGTACAAACATAGTTCCTACTCTTTGTTACGAACAAACATAGATAGATCTTTTCTTGACAGTTGTGAATCAATGTCCCTTATTCAAATAATTCAGAAATAGATTTTTTTTTTTAGTTCTTTCATACGTAAGCGAAAAAAAAGAAGGGAATGTATGGTTAACGAGAGCCATTGGAGCGAAATTCACCATTTTCTGGACATACCTTTTTCACCCTGATACTCTTTTATATTAAATCGAACGGTCCTGTTGCGTATTGAGAATAGCGTAGAATCAGATCATCTAACTAAAAAATTAAATTATAAATTGGATTGAGAAATAAGAAATAATCCATTAAAGTAACCTTTTTTGTCTGTTGTTCAGTCAGATTTGTTACCAACATGTTCGAAGAGTTAAAAAAACGATAATCTTAGCCATAGATAAATTTCATATTTTTTTACCTTTTCTTTTTTTTAATTTATTTTAATTATAGCTTTTTTTCATTTATTTAAAAATAAAATGAAATAACATCGCACTGACGAAAATGTTTAAGGAGATTCAGTCAGGAAAGCGGTCAATGAAGAAAAAGAACATAAAATATCTTATTCGTCTAAATTGTATTTTTTTTTTAGCTTTGGTTTTAAGTCCAGTAGGTGTGAAATAGGGAGTGTAGTGGCTCAGTGGAAGAGCAGGGTTGCCATGCCGAAAATCTTGGTTCAAAGCCCGCTGCTGGCAAGACTTTTATTTAGTCTGTTAGCGGCCGGAGTTGGATCATATGGGATCTAGGACACTCCTGGGGCTCAACCTCCCTCTATAAAGTGGATACCCAAAAAAGGGGGAAAATCTTGCGATTGGGCGTTATCTAGGACAAATCGCCTCCCTGCACAAGCGTTGTCCTTGAAACAGTGCAGCCTCTACCATGTACTGAACCCCAGATGAGCTCACGGGTTGTAGTGGTACAGGTTTTTTAATGGTTTTTTAGGTGTGAAGGGGTGGTAGTTTTATATAATAAGAGCGTTTATCTACACTTTTATGCTTCGTGTAATAGTATATAGATTGATGCAATTATGAAAACGAAATATATGAAAGTTGGCCACCTTTCCTCTCGGCAATGTTCCTAAAGCATTTCTTAGTAGCCTGTCTACTAGTAAAAAAAAAAAAAAAAAAAGTATTTGTACAATAATTAGGTCACTATATACAATAATAATGTACAGTATATGATCCTCTGTTAACTAGCAGATTATAACTGATCAAAATTGACTATATCAAAAATCCATATTTACAGTTATTGAAATCTGAGTGGATCTTTTTTCTCTCTGCTCTTGAGAGCTCCTTGAGATTATAATTTCTGAGTACCAATTAAGGTTTACAAGTAATCAAGATTCAATTAGCCTCGAGTGATTCAATATAACATTCTTAAAGTGCCGATGTCCAATCGAAAATTAAAAAATGTGGACATGGACAACAGATTTACGTGTGTTGACTGAGTAGCCAACAGATTGATGTAGTTGCAATCCAGCCTGATTAGTCAATTAGAAAGAAAAATATTATATTATAATTATGCATTTTTAAAATTATTTATTATTTCTAATTTATTTAATTTAAATTTAAATGACACTATATAAATAAACATATTGAAAACAAATAATATATCCAAGCAATGCTGACATACGATTTTGAGAACCTGAAATAGAACATGTTATATACCACACGCATCTCAAAATCTTCACTTTTATAGATGCGTGTCATGTGTCACTAAGGCGACGAATTGGTGAAAATTCCTAGGAAAAGTAAATATATCTCAACATATGTTTTTTTTCTGATATTTAGTTTTTTATGTACTAACTGCAACTATAAAAAATGTATTAAAAAATAATATAGTGCCAACGTCTACCTAGTCCGTCTTGTTTTAGATTTTCAGCCTCGTATCATACAGGTTTCTTGTTTTATCCGAAATTTGATGATACATAAATGTTGACAAACAAATAACTTTCTATACTTACCAAGTGTTATTAAGTAATAAATTCCATTGCTAATGCTAAGATAACTTTAACTAACGAGAAAGCAGATTGGAGGAGGACACTGATTAATATCTGGTCCCGGGATGTTTACTACGCAGCCGGATCTGGTCTGCTTCTGTCGCTCAGCCACTGATAGCAGTCTGTTTGTTTGCTTTCATAATCTCTCTGATTACTAACTACAGCTGACCAATTAGGCGGTCAAGGTATCAGTAGTAGTATTAAATAACAGTTTAACTATGTATTAATGAAGCGTAACAAAAATCCAGTACATTAAAAAAAAATGGAGTCTAGTGTTAACCACCGATCTTATCTTAGCCCTGAAGAAGATCTGCAATGTTGGTCGAAACGTCGGCTTACTAATAAATATTTCTCCCTATGTAAGAGAATTATCTTGACTTCCAACCGGACTATTTTTTGCTTATAAAAAAAAAAAAATTGTACCACTACAAACAATGAAGAAATTGGGCTCACAGTAGTGGCTGTACAGTTTCTGCTTTGGCGTCATTCTACTAATAATTAGTTTCTCTATTATTATCTCTTCCATTACTTACTTACTCCATCTGACCAACTGGACTGTCTGGTATGTTAATATTAATTTTAAAGGTGAATTTAACTATTCATTAATATACCCTCAACAAAAATCTGTACCACTACAATGAAGGTTATTGGGTCTAGCACACGGTAGTGACTTAGAAGGAGTACATTCTAAACAAATGATTGAGCAGGTTTTAGCCGAAATCAAGCTCACCCTTCAGGTGTTTTTCCCCTTTATGAAGCCCATTTTATTTCAAAATATAGGGTCCACAGATCACGTAGATGTCGATCCATGGTTTGTTAACAAAATAAATAATTTATAACAACCGTTCTCGAACTCGGCACCCAGCGTAATGAACTAAAAAGCATCCAGACCCACAGACCAACCCCAATGTCGTGGAACAGCGAGCCTATCCAACGCAAAACAAAAATTTTCAGTGAAAAAAATGAACAAAAAATTAATTCTATTACGATAAATTATTGAAGAGTACCATGGTCTTCTCTTCAAATCCAAAGAGAATCGCTCCTTTTGTCTTTGGCTTGCTACGCCCTTGTCTTAGATAATAATTTTAGTAGCTGTGTTCCAAAATTCCGTTGTTTGCTTCCGTCAATCCTCAGCCTAAATATTCTATTTTTATACAAACGTTTTCCGATTTTTTTTCTTTAGCGTTACTTTTAATAAGACGCGGTCTGAATTTAGCGCCAGAAAAATATCAATTATTCCTTTGTTTTATTATTCTTTCTTAAAAATTATTTATTTTATTAGCTCCATGTTACACTCTGACCTATGTAGCTACTTGTTGGATGCATATAAGCAAAGTAAATAGGCTGCTTAACGAATAATTACCTTTTTTCGAAATGATAATCTATTTAATTATAACTCATGTAGTTTTTAAAATAAAATTTTTTATGTCTTGCCAGTTTTTCCACTTCCAAGCACATGCTTCCTATGTCCTGATATGCTTTCTATATCTACTCCATACGTCATCGCACGAGCGTAGGCCGGCAGGGGAGCGCGTTATCAGCCGAGCCCTGATAAAAGCAGGCAGATTACATAACCGAAGCGAAAGAGGAGAGAGAGGTCACTAAACGGACCAAAACAGAGTCTACTTGGCCGAGAGCCAGCTCAAGGTTCGCCACCGCTTCGTGTCTTCGCGGAACCTCCTCCACGTCACCCATTCACTCGTTCACCCGTTCACCATTCACCCTTGTGGTTCCTCCTCCAGTACATCTCTCTTCTGGACATCCCCGTCGTCGGGTATTGTCCCGCTGTCACCGAGATACTAGGAAACGTCGCCGTATCCTCGAGTCTAATTAACTTTCTCGGTAAATTACGTTCGTCAATTCTGGATAGAGAGCGTTAATAGTAAATTCACTATTAGGAATAGCCTATGCGGTCACTATCGCGGCGGACAGTACGTCACCTCACGACTGGGACTGTGGCTCCCTTATCTGTCCCCGGCACACTTTTGGTTTTCAAAGATCCTAAAATAGTTGTGAATACCATTTTCATAAATATCATACGCAATACAGGGCTTTTATCAGACCACGCGAAGCACTCATGACTACTCCGCATTCTTACAGTACTCCTTCATTCGTTCAGTTACGCAGGCTGTCGTTTCGAGTTAAGTCACAACAAGTTTTATCTTTTCATTAGTATCCTTTTTAATATTCTCAAAAATAAAAATAATTTTAACACCATATATAGTCAGTAGTAAGTATTACAAACTGTATATAGACTAAAGAACCGACTTACACATACGGCTTAGCTTAAATCATCTATACTTCGAAATCTTTATTGAAACGTTAATTTTTTACTAACGACATATAGAGATTTCCGATAACCATATTATTTTTTATTCAAACTAAAACTCACGATTATTTTTACTTTTAGGAATATTAAAAATGAAACGAATAAGGGTAATGAACAAATAAAAGTTGAGAATTGTAATTCGAAGCGACAACCTGCGGAATTGATACCAAATGCTCTGTTCCATTCTTCGGTCCAGTTGAGCCCATAAGTGTGTGCTGTATACCCTGTGTCCGTGATTATATATTAAAACTATTTCTTTGATAAGTTTATATATAAAATTGTACTAAATTCCATCTTCATATCTTATTATTTTTACTCGCTTTGAAAGGAGGTATTTAACAATAAATATTCACACCTTTTTGCCTTATGATTGATTTATTAAGGAAAAATCTAGGTTATATAAATACCATTCTTAGTAAAACATTATAATTTTTTATTTATTGATTTTGTAAATAACTTACAATACTATTACAATCCCAAAAGGATGGTACTGTTTTTATACATTTTTGTTTACTTATCTCTTGAATATTATCTACACTTGAATTTCAATACTCTATATTCACGATTTAAGTTACCCTATGACTTTATACATTTTTTTTGTGATTTAAAACCTTTAAAACGTATTTAAATTCACACATTTGATTTGTTTCAATCGGTCTCCTATGGCGGTTGGGGATTTTTAAAAATATATTTTGGCTGCCACTTTTTCATCAATATAAAAATATAGCAGCTACACACACATATAAATTTTGATTTTGAACGTGAGGCAACTCGATTTTGTAAAAAAAAAAAAATAAGCTGAATTGTATTACAATTGAAAATAACGTTATATTTTTAATTAATTAACAATCAATATTGTTATTAGTCAATGTGTTGATTTAGAAAGTGAATATCTAGCAAAAACATAAAATGGAGTTGTCTTACTTTCAAAAATAAAGGCTCATATACTCATTTTTTTTTTGTACCAGAGCAAGCCTTATACCGAGGATTTAGCCTAATATAATATTGTATAAAAACAAATAAATACTGTACCACAACTATACAAGGGTGTACCACAGACCCTAGTTGTGTCAATAGTAACTGTATTGTTTTTAATCCAATGTTGGAGGAAGGTGATCAGCCCGAAATCATAAAGTCAGTTTTTCCGGCAATTAAGGGTACCTACTTATTAAAGGTTGAGTTACCCCAGTATGTATAGAATATATTTGCAACTCCCGGTTTCGAAACCGTGATGTACAGCTCAGTAACTCAATTTCGTTATCTCCTGAGAAATATGAAAAAACATCTAATTTAGTCTTAACTAATGATATTAGAATTAATTTAGTTAATTGAATTATTCCTAAAATATTTAATATAAGATATTTTTTTAAATATCACAGTGTAGGAAAAACGAGTAGTATGTAATATATTAGCAACCCAATCGTGGGCAAGAGAGAGAGAGGTCAAGAAAGACGTCAAGCTCCACATTTTCAAGGCCGTGTATGTGGAGCAGAGAGCTGGGTCCACCCAGACAACAAATGGAGCCTTATAACTGCACCAGAGACGAAATACTTGCGAAGAGTGGCTTTAAAACACGGAGGCATAGAATCTAGAATGAAACAATTAGGGAAGAATTAAATATTCCTACAGATATCCTCGAGATCTGAAACAAATTAAAATTGTCATAAAGTTGTATACAACTTCAGTGGGCTTTTATCACATGTGATAAAGTTGGTGTGGAATCAAGGTTACACATCGTATTTTGCTTCTGTATCTTCACCACATGATGATCTATCATGGCCCGAAAAGTTTGCCAAATTTCTAGACAGCTGGCTCTCGGCCTTTCTTAAAAAACTATTACTAATGTTTTCAACGTTTCCACTTGCTCTGCATTAATAACCCTATTTGTTTCCATGGTAATTCTTTTGAAAAAGAACGGGCAAGAGGAAATAAAAATAAAAAACACATAAAGTAGTGGTTTTTCCATTCTTTTTAAAGATTCCACAACGAATCATTTTGTTTGCCAACTTTACTACAATGAGTAGCAAGATTTCTTAGTAAAATATCCCTGTACTATAGTTGTGAAAATTGTGTCAGATTTACTTTTCTTTTTCATAAAGTGTATCAGTGCAAATGTTATCCCCTCGTATCACCTAAGGGTATATAACCTGAGATTGCACGATTTCGTTTCCATTACCTTTCAATAAAAATAAAAAAAATATTATTTATGGCATTTCGTCTAAAGTTAAAACTTGGCCGCCAGTTTCTCGATGAAGTGCAGTTGCCTTCCAACTGCGGGTACCAAGCAGAATATGGCATCAGTAGATACGGAATGTTACCATGTAAGTTTTGGACTACAAACTCTCCTTCTTAGGTGTTAACGGAAGTCAACACCTTCCGTGGAATTTCTTCGGGATTCATTCTTGTTACGTGACCGACTCGTCGTAACCTGACAAGTTTAATGATCTGGCCAATATCTAAATCTTTGTAAAGATTATTTAGCTCGTTATTTGTCCTTCCTTTCTTGATTTATGTATTTTGGCACGAATATTCTTCGAAGAATCATCCTCTCGAACCTCAGAAGCGACAATTAAATTCTTTTAGTAATTGTCCACATTTTTGACTCTTATTTAAAGATTGGGCGTATCAGCGTCTTATAAATTCTTAACTTAGTTACCCTGGACAGAGCTCTTCATTGAAAGTATTTTTAAGTTAGAAATAACACTTGTTTGCTAAAGTATGGGATTATATATATCTTCTTCGATTCTATTTTGGAGAATTGGCCCCAACGAACAGTCTATTTTTCACTATGAATGAAAAAAAAATATTACTTTTTAGAGTTTTTTTTAGTGATAATAAAATATAATTAATACTTGAAATCATCTGGATTTTTCTGTGCAACACCCATAGGCATCTACTAATCTCATTTTCACTATTTACTGCCTTATATCGGTTACTAAATTCTAAATTTGTTTATCATGCTGTTATATTATTAAGTTTTAAACATAAACCTATATCACTAAAAGCATTGAAGGTTCTGGAGTTCAATATAAGGTTCCAGGGTAAAGACATTACTGTTTCTAAGCCAACGGTTGTGCAGGAAAGGGATTTATTCGAGCTCTCATAGCCAATAATATTCACTCAACCGCTAATAATTTCCCACGATTAAGTTTACGCTCTTTATAGACGCTAGGTGAGCCCCAGGAAGGCCTGTAAGTCCCACAGGATCGATCTTTGGTTGTTAACAGGTTAAAAAAAAGTATCTGGCATATTCAAATCCGAAACACTGAGCAACTCAGCGTTCTACACACTGAGTCATGTATAATATTTATTAATTGGTTGGTTGTTCCAAATTTGAGCCGTAAATCCGGTCATCAACGCCTTAGTTCAATATAATCGGTTAGAGTAACAATTTTTTTTTTTTTTTACATAATTTAAAAGAGAAGAAAAAACAAATCTCAATTTCAGCAATTCCCCATACATCTTCATTTAAATTTATAAGTCCAAATCATTACTGTAAAAACAATAAATATATACTAAAATAAAATCCTTAATAACTTGTCAAAAATAACTAATAACAATAAGCATAGATACCTTCAAACATTATTTCAAAGTTAAAAAGTTAAAAATATCTATAAAATCCTGGAACTTGTCTATCCTCCATGGCCATGAATGTAATAGGTATTAGATTGAAAAGCAAACTTTGATCTCGGCAATACTAGATCAAATTAAAATCATTTATAAATATAAATATATTAATAAATGTACTCCAAAAACAAAAATAAACAATAACAGACAAATATGGTATTTATTTAAATTTTACCATTTAAACGATTAAATTATTAATTAAAAACATTAAAATTTATTTTGAATATTAATGGGAATTTTTTTAATTTGATTTATCATCTGATCTATTAGTAGGTTGTGGGTCAGATTATTTTGCTCTATCTGATTTGTTTATGAGGCTTAAATCTTCTTATGTTTTATTACATCTTTAATTTTAAAATTATGGACGAATACAATTTCCTTATATCTCCAGCTTCTAAATATTTACGCTTAATGGTATTATTTTCCTTATGCAAAACTTTAAGTTTATTGAAATTGGAAGTGTGTGATTATTTTTTACAATCTGTAGATAATGCTGTGTTAGTTTTTGCTTTTGGTTTTAGATTGTTTTTGATGGTGATAAGTTCTGTTTTTTAGGTGTGTACTTGTATGTCCTATGTATAACCTATCACAGTCATTGCAAGTGAGTTCATATATCAAATTTTTGTTTTCTAAGATTGGTACCCGGTCTTTTTGGTTTTTAATTATGTTTTTAATAGGATTTCTAGTTTTATATGCTATCTTTATTTCTGGTATGTCATAATTTTTTAGTGTTGGTCCGATTTTTTCTGACAGGCCCCAATATAGGTTACAACTACCATATTGATTGAGTCCAATATATAAGTAAAATCTTATAAAGAAAATGCAACAATTTTTATGAAACCGGAATAAAAAAAAGAAAAAGAAATAAATAAATAAAATAATAATAATAACAACAAAAAATATATTTTTTTAAACTTGTAAATTAAATTATATATACTTAATTAATCCCTCCTAATTAATTCCTTTGACAGAAAGACGATAACCATATTAATGCACGTTTCTTCATTTCCTGATATCATGGATACATTGGCAGCTAGTCCTATTTTATCCATCGCTCCTTTGTAAAACGTACAACCCTCGAGAATATGAGCTATTGAAAGCTCTCGTTGCATTTCTCGCATGTTGGTGGTCTTTCTTTAGTAATTAGGTGAACGTGAGTAAGCCTTGTATGTCCTATCCTAAGCCGTGTAAGGATCCCTTCCTCTCTTCGATTGCTACGGCAGGAGCTGCTCCATAATTTATTTATGGTTAAATAATATTTTTGTTCTATTTACTGTTTTTTTTTTTCAAGGTTTGTGGTTCGACTCATAACCTCCCTGCGCAACCGTTGGCTCAGCAACTCAGCGCTTTATACACCGAGCTGCCACTCTCCCAAAAAGTTATTGGTTTTAACTCTCTCTCTCTCTCTATATATATATATATATAGAGATATATATATTTCTTATACTATTATCCTGTTTCTATATCATGACGTGACAGGCTGAACGTACACGGAGAGAGTTGTAGCAGACTGGGTGTAGGCTTGCCTGTCCTTAATAGTGTTCAAGGAAAAAAGATGTTTGTGTCTCGCAGCCCGAGTATTAGAGCTGACAGTTTCAAATTGATAAATGTTTGAACTACAGTATATATTATGTTTTAATAAGAGGTTCAAACGTTGATTAATTTGTTTATAAGTGCGAACTCTAAAACTTATTTATTATTAATATAATAGCAACTACTGCAACATAAACGCGCTTGAAATAATAATCATTTGGGATTCCTCCACACTTAGGCAATATTAGTGTAACAAAACGTTAACATTATTTTTATATCAATTTATTTACAAAATATAGTTATGAATTAAAAAATGTAATCCTTTTATACTCTGAAAGGTCATTTGTGGTATAGTGGTTAGCATGATGCGGGTGGTCTTATGGATTTTTTTAAGGGAGTAAAGTTATGCAGCCTTTTGGAAGGGACGTATAATAGGGTTTCCTAGCATGCACGGTATCAGATACTCATTAAAGATTTTTATCCTAATTATTTCTGGATTGGCAAGATTTATGGCTACCACTATAGCCTCGTCCGATTAGCCAGAAGAACATAAAGCAACATGAATAAAGAAACAATCTTTTATGCCCAAAAACTAAAATTATAAACACATAATCGTATGATACTTGTTGCTATTTTCGAAAGTGAAATAAGCACATTTGGATCTAAAAAATCGTTTATTCTTTTAAATTATTTTGATGATCATTATTTTATGATAAAATTTAAAAGATGTATAGGGTTTAAAACATTATTCATTGCTAATTACTAATTGATAAAAACATTTGCCCGTTTGTCCATATTTTTGAAGTAATTCAAGTGTAAACCCTTAGATATCGCGATTATGATTGAATGGACTTGTAACACTTTTAAAAACAACAGCTAATATCTTCTGATTCATTCTCTGAGTTTATTTCATTCCCGGAAAACACTGGCTTAGAAATTACATTAAAATAACTTGTAGGAAATTATGAGAAAGCTTCTAATCTCTGTTATCTTTTACTCTATTTCTCTATTTTATCCATAAATGCAGAATGTGTATAACACAGAATTCACGACAATAAAATAATTGATAAATATCCTCCATTTTTATTATATTACGATTGACCAATGAAGGAGAAATGTTACATTATTGATAAATTCCTGTTTTAAAATTAACTATGGTTATCATGTCGTTTAATACGAAGTTGCTATAAAGAAAATTCCATTTTAGTCATTTTCTGTATTCTTACAAATTATGTTCCTATTTTCTGGTGCCTTTAGGGTTTATTTCGAAGTTGTGGCTTCTGCGAAATGAGCAATCAGATTCAATAAAATAAATAAACAATAAATGGTTTATTGAAATCAAGATCCACCTGATAGAAAGAAGAAGGTGCAGAATGAGAATTCGCTAATGAAAGAAGTCATACAAGATGTGCTAAGTGCATTTCTTTATGCAGTTTTCTGACCAACCTTTATATATCTGCATTCTTCGGCAAGTGCTAATCAAACCACTTGAATCCAGGGTAAGGTGCTCAAAGTACAAAAATAAACAAACAACATATATATAAGGAAATAACAAATGGAAAACATTCTTTCCTGGATGTTGGATATTACAATTTGTTTTATTTTGATTCGAAACTTAAAAGTTTCCTTCTAATGTTTTTTCCTCCTGGCCGCTGACGTATTTTTAGCGTCATTTTGCCCACCTCTTGGATCCCATTACGTCCTCTAAGTTCCCATGACATAATTTAAGCCCCTTTATTTTATTTCTCTCCGTATCCTTGTTTCAGTCTATCGGCAATCGTATCAAGTTCTTGATGTATACCTCTTTCAGCAGGAATGCTCCCGGAAAATTGGTATAACGTTTAATAATAAACGACGCAAAGATTATGTATGGGGTGAATAACGTCCCAAACCTAAGGCCTCAAATCGATTATCTTATTTTGGTTTTGAGTTTTGAGTTCTGATTATACAATTGATAATCGTATTGTTCAGAAAAACAACAACCTGTAATTGATCTATATACCTGCATCTCCTGTGAAAAGGTGGTTGAGCCGAATTTTGTCTAGAGAGAGTTAACCTTTATTCCACGGAGCTGAAGATACAATGCAAACTACCCAATTTGATAACAACTGTTACAATGCTCATTCAAAGTCAGTTTGTACTGTCAAACATATTTTACCACTGTCATTATATGGGGTTTTATGTCCTATAGATAACTCTATATTTAATCTAATTATGTAACCATAAGCAATTCGCTATAGATCGATAACGAAAAATGGTTTTTTTTTTCATATTCGATATTTATCATTTGTACCACATAATAATATGTATACACATACCCTAGACATATACGTAAAGAGGTATGTGTGAGTGTATATGTGTGTGTATGTTTATGATGGAATCATGTCTGTTGTAGTTGTAAGGCTAAATATTTTTGTTTTGAGTTAATGAAAACAATGTTATGATCTGTTTAAAAAAACAAAACACATTAATTCATAAACAATACTAGTTTATTTAATTATAGGGGAAAACCTCATCATTATTGTTTGCCCTTGAATGAATATATTTCACTTTACAACAATCTCGTTCATTTTTCGTGACAAAATAATTAAATAATGTTCTATTTATAATTTAAAAATACATTGTTTACGTTAAAACGATAAATTATATTTCTTATAGCTAGGTGGGACTCTCCTGATTTTTTTCATACGGAAAAATCTCATTTATCAATGATGTAAACTACCATTATATAATGGGGTTTGGTATTCAGCACCGATGACTATCATGTTTAGATAGCGGATTCGCAACTCGGCAGTTGGCCCTGAGGATTTTATAAAGGAAGTAAAAATCCTTGGTTTTGCCGTCCTTCGGAAGGGAAGTACAATGGGGTTCCCGAGCCTGTGCGGTATTAGGTACTTGTTAAAGGTCACTATGTATATGTATGATAACATCATATCTGTTGTAGTTAGCCAGATATTATACTATATATACAGGTATAAATTATACCAGATTAGGTCAATTTTAGGACTCCCACTGTAGCATAAAGTGAGCTTAAATAAATAAATCAAATAACTCTCACATTTTATTAGAAGATATCTATTTTCTGAAATTTCGTGAAAAGAAAAAAAATTCAGGTTCGTAAAATTAATAAAAAAACCCTTAATTGTCCTTAATTAAACAAATCAGACTATATAGTACCTGCATATTATCATGGATTGCCTTGGTTCGTTTTATTTAACGTCACTTTACGCTGCTCTGCTAATCGGACATTGCTACAGCTGGAGTCTTAAAATCCAGGTTTAATTAGAATATATATACATACAGGCTCAGAACCCCCTTTTTACGTCCCTTCCGAAGGACGGCATTACCAAGTATTTTTTACACTCTTTTAAAAAATCTTAAGGCAATTATTTAAAAAAACCTACCGGGCTACGAACCTTGGATATAGTAGGTTGGTATGGTACCCACTTTACCACAGGTCGCCCCATGGATTGGCATTACGTTTTGCTAATATTTGAGCACTTAAATTATTGTTTTCCATTCCCCAAAGTGACTGCGTATTCATTTAACGTCACATTATGCAGCCGTGTAATGAATAATTAAACAAACAACATGTTTTCTATGATAATATAAGTTCTTTTAAGCCAAATAATAGACAAGATCCAGATAAAAATAACATTTTGATCTAATGACGTTTCAATTATTGGAATTTTGATTGTACGTAGCCGATTAGTTTTATTGATGATCAATTATGAAGGTTTCTGGCTGTTCCTAAAGGCTTGCCGTTAGGAATATTTTTGCTCTGTACTTGCACATAGCACCGTCCCCGCTCTCGGAAAGACCGAACGCAAGCTAGCACTAAGCATTGAGAAGAGAACAATACAATACCTTTTGGGACGATTGTGCAGAGCTAGGCAGGTCTCAAGAACCTCAAATGGTGCATTCCTATCCTCAAGCTCATCCCCACGTCTATAACAGGTGTAGCTCAATCCACTACTCACTATTGCAACTTCAGGAATTCCCGAAGAATGAATCTACTCTGTACCATCAACGGAAGGATTGTTAATGTCGAGTTATTTTTTCTTACAATTAATCATTTTATTTCTGACAAGATATTCTTTTAGTTTCTGGTACCTTTTGGGTTTATTTCGTATCGGTGGATTCGAGTCTGCAAGACGGTTCTTTACGCATACGGAATCCAGTAGTACTACTAGTTAACTAATTACTATTAACTAATTATTAAATTCTATTATTATAGAAAGAAATTAATTAATTGTGATGTCATGTAAATATCTTTTCTGGTTATTTACTGTTATATAGATGCACTTAAAATTCGTTCTATTTTTTTTTTTAGCTTTTTAGAGGAGCCAGTTGGTATCAGTTAGTTTGTAGATTCCGTTGCTTAAATTTTTTTTTTTAAATTGTTAATATGTATTTGGTGTGATATTGCAAAAATGGAATTTTCATCGACAATTCTGTTTAAAATTAACTGTAATATTAATAAAATCTATTGGGGATCTATCTAAAAATTGGGGATTAATGTAGGTAAGGCGATTAATTATGATTTTATGTGTTATCTTGTGATACTGTTGAGTATCAGAATAGTTTTGTTGATTTATTCAAATGCATTGTACTTAAAAAATATGATTTTATTTAATTACTTATTAGAAGCTAGTTGGTATCAGTTAGTCTGCAGATTCAATTGTTCTGCATCCTTTGGAATATTTTTTTTTTTGGTGAGGTATTTCAAAAGTGGATTTTCATCGATTATGCTGTCCAAAAACAAATATTTTGCGACTAGTATCGCAGAAAAGAGATACTGGTAGGAGTATAGAGCCCTTACCAACCTTTGTTCTTGGTTGGCATTGAGGTGCCGCAAAGGATGGGAGGAGATAGGAAGTCACTGACTCCACTTCCGTCCTATACTAACGCCCCATTCATCAAACATTCCTCATATGTCCTGTACATGTCGGACAAGGATCCGACCCTTCGTGTCCTTATTTCTCGCTTGGCATAAGAACTTTTAGCGATGCAATTCTTAATTAATAGGGTAGAAGGGCCAATTAACAACCTCTCATGTGGAGTTTGTTTAATTTTCACAGAATAATTATGATTCACGCTTGGAAATGGACGACCATTTGCACATGATCAAACCTAAAGAGCATGCCTTTTTACTAAGTGATCAATGACACTGGTGTTAGATCTTCCAATTGAATCAAGCCACTATTCCGTACTCGGTACTCATTATCAATAGCTTTTTATCGAGTCCTAGATATCTGTTTCAGTATATAGTAAAATGCTCTATTATAGACAGTATGTAATGAGCAAGATTGAGTTTTTAGTAGCAATAAAGCCTTCGAAATCGGTTGGGATAGGCTACTTTCAAGACAACCGCAAAATTCCTCATGATGGAAGATGATTTCAATCTTTTCATACCTAATCTGTATAAATAAATAGTAATTTGATAGTGTTTAAAGATTGGAACCTCAATATCTCTCGGAAAGTAACTGTGAGGATATTATCATTGACCTTTGCTTACCAGGAATAAAACAAAATTATATCGCACCAGTATTTCTAAAGTGACTCAACAAAATCAGTATTTTTTCGGTGGTGAGCTATGAGCATGAAAGAAAAGTTTAAATATCTCTTAATCCCTCATCAGAACTGTATCAACCTAGCTTCAGAGCTTGTCTACTAAAAAGCACTTGTTTCAACCTTAGTGCCCTAATGCTGTCCCAAGCTCACTAATGGTTTTTCCAAAACTTTGGTTTTTGACTTTACCTCACTTTACTAATTCTAGTGCCATATGCAACCAACAATATACTGCATAGAAATTACAAAATAGAAACCGATATCGTTGTAATCCTATAATTCTAATTCATTTACAATTGGGTTGGAGCCTCAATATCTCACGGAAAGTAACTGTGAGGACGTTATGAATGCCCTTTGCTTAAGAAAACATGTATAAATCGGTTTTCGTTATATACACTTTCTTCAATAGTTTGAAAAATCCTTATGATCGCTACCGTTCCTACCTTCCCCTGCATATTCAACAAAACAAGTTTTTTCAATCATCACTATTTAGATGGAATATACCTAACTCTTAAATCTGTCATATATATTTTATTTATTACGTAGTTTTTTGTTTATACATATAAACATAACAAAGACACGAATCATAGGAGTTTATCTTCCTTAAACTATTACGTTGATTATTTAACTATTTGGTTTTACAAATCATATTTCATTACGTAACGTTCGCTGGTCTTGTGTGGTTACCAATCCTACACAGCAGTCTTGCGGTAGTTCTTAGAGCTTTGAGAGTTGGGAAAACCATACTTTCGAAGAATCAGGTCAGAATGATTCATTAAGTGCAAAAGTAGGTACGAACTTAGGATGAGATGTAATTCGTATAGATGAGGATTTTTTGTAACAGATCTACGGTTCTGGTCTGCCTGGCTCACGTAAAAAAGTCAAGAAAGAGGTACGTAGAGAACAATGATCGTTTGCCATTTACTGAGTAAATTTATTGATTTATATGAAAAATAATTTATTTTTATTTATTGTTCTTTTGATGGTGATTATTTAAAAAAAAATTAATTTTGAAGAGAAAAGATTTGTCCTGGCCGGGATTCGAACCCAGGTCGTCTTCATCTCTAGTAGAGTGCTTTAACCACTGAGCTACTGGAGGTCATATCAAAGTCAACAAGATCCCAATTTAACTAATGTTCAATGAACATTCTTCCCCGTCCATGCATCGCAAAAATTGTGAAAACACGTGGATATAGGATCGGTGAAGAGAATGGATTTGTCTGAGTTGGATACGACCCCTGGTAGCTCAGTGGTTAGAGCACTGCACTAGAGATGCAGAAGACCCGGGTTCGGATCCCGGCCTGGACAAATCATTTTTCTTCAAAATAAAAATAATCACCATCAAAAGAACAATAAATAAAAATAAATTATATATATAAAACTGACGTAAGTTAACAAGATCCCAATTAAAGTAATCTTCAATGAACATTCTTCCCCGAGTATACATCGCAAAAATTGCGAGACCCCGGGGATATAGGATCGGTTAAGAGAATGGATTTGTCTGGCTTGGATATGACCTCTAGTGCACTAGAGATGCAGACGACCCGGGTTCGAATCCCGGCCAGGACAAATCTTTTCTCTTCAAAATAAAAATATATGAAAAATAATATGTACTGATAATAAAACTGAATGTGTATAAAGATACATATGAAAAATAATATGTGTGAACTCGTGCCATATGCTAACTTTTCAATTCTGCATTCATGTAAAAATATGTACTGACCGTGAGGTTATTATTGGTTTCCATTTAATGTCTCTATTGTTAAGAAACATTTCTAAAGAGCTAGTTTGTACTTCAGTTACAAATAGGAGACTGTCCTTAAGGTATTATTATTTTCAATGATTATTCAATTTAAACTAACTCGTACACACCCTGACTTTGAGTAACATTTTTAAACCTGATAAAGAATTGCTCATGAAAAGGTTTTGAGGACTTACTTTGATAAGAATTAAGCATAAATAAGATAATAATACTGTACCTAATAATTCGATAAAACACGTCGAAATATCCATAGCTATTCGATCCATAGCGTTCATGAATTGTAGTTTTTTTCAAATAATGCAAAAATAATTAATATATTTATGCTTGAAAAGTAAAAAACAATGTTTCTTTTATAATTTAAAACCAATTATCACCGAAAAATGCTGTGAATTCTTGTGACTCAAATTAAATCATTAAACTATATCTTGATTCTATATTACACTTCCTGATCTACTGAGATAAATTACGTCAAATGAATTGAATTTTTTATATTCGAAAAAAATTAACACTTTTAGATTTATGTTTTTTGATGTAATATATTAATAGTATTTGTTTAATACCCATACATTTTTATTAAAAATTAATTTTTATTAAAAATTTTATTTTTGTTATAATTACTGTCGTAGCAGTTTACATATTACATACGATTGTTATAGATGTCATAATTTAACAATCTAGATGAATCTACTCTACGTAAATTCCTATCGTCTGAATTCGTCGTACTGTTAAGTCAGGAAACGCTGAGTAGGTCAAATGCAAGGAAGGACGCGGGGTTTGCCGCAGGCCGGCTGTATAATTATGTATATGCATATATATTACTGCGTATATATAGTGCATATATATATATATATATATATATATATATATATATATAGTTATTGGAGGTAATTCGCATTTTTTTAATTATTATTCTTTCTTACTTACTAAATTATTTGTAATAATTAATTAAATGTAATTATTTCACACTCTAAGGCATAATAGCTTACAATGCCTGCCTGCACTATTATTCTGAAGGAACTTGTACCAGAATAAATAAAGACATTATTTTTATTATTATTATATATATATATACCCACAGACACAAACACACATATATACCATATATTACTCATGTACATATTCGCTTCGATCGATCCATTCTGTGCAAGGACGCTATGGAATATTTTGACTTTTTGGCTTTGGTGGGTGGTGGGAGTCAATGACTCTACTGTTTACAAGGCCTCTCTCTTCCTTCAGCTCGCCGCTGGGGAATTCTGGCCTTACGTTCGGAGAATTTGGCATTGCGTGGCAATAGTGCAATACAGTTGCACAAAATGTAATAACATTCCATAATAATATTATAACCCAAGATTTATAAACATTCCTAATCTCTATATTACTTTCATCAAAACATTAGCAGAACAATAGATGAGTATAAGTCAATTTTTATATCTAAATGATTGCTAGAGCAACGCCCATTGAAAATCGGAGTCATTATGGTTTATAAGTTGCTCTTAAAGGAGTAAACTTTGTTGTAAATACCTGGTTTTCAATGTAAATATCGGTCAGTAGGCGCTCAGGTGGGGCTTGCTTCTCACCTGGCGTATAATAATGTATTTATTGTATATTAATAAATTGGTACATCTTGAGATCAGTAAGGATGTAAATTTACCTTTAAAAATATGTAAAATGAATATAATTCATTTTTCCAAATTAAAGGTGAATATTTAAAATTTGATTTTATGTAGTTTCAGAAAATAAAATCAGCATGAGGAAAAATCATAGCAAAAAATTTAATCCCTACACCGTTGTAATGTTTAGGTAATATATGTTAAATAATCGCTTCAGTTTAAAATAGTTACTTCCTTGTCTTGTCGTTTCCGATAATTTCCTTATCTTAAAATATCTGTATATAATATATGGTATTTTGCACTAATAATAAATGTATGATTTTTGAACTCATCAATTTAAATATTAATTTTAACCGCAATGTTGAATCACACGCCAACAAACTTATTGGGAGAGGTTCAAATTTCTACTTTGAATTGCTCAAAAGTGAAAAATTATTACAGTAAAAACGCTTGTTAATAAATTGAAACGTTATTCCTGGATTTATTTTGAATTTTTGAGTCATACCTTCTAGCTTGCATTATTTATGTATTAATTATTGAATAATTTGAAACTATGTGCATAGTCCGATTACTATTAATTTTAATTATACAGCATAAGATTTCATTATTATCGAGAGATTATACTTCATTTATTTACTCACAGACTAGTGATTCCATAGTTTATGTATGTATATTTTAAAGAAGAAGAGAAAATCTCCTCATCTGTCTAAATAATTATCTATTTTTTTAATTTTTTTTTTATTCCTTAATAAGTGAAAAAGATAAACAAATATTTCTATTATTTATCTGTTTGAATTTTTTTTAAATTTATTAATAATACCCGTGAACAAACAACGGAGATTTAAGATTAATAAATTTCTTTCGTTAAATAACTCCTTTACGCCGCGTACACCCGATTCCACTTTTATATAATACATTGATATAAGAATACTTATATGTAATAATATCAAATATATTACAAAGAATGTATTAATATACAATAAATACATTATTATACGCCTGGTGAGAAGCACGCCCCACCTGAGCGCCTACTGACCCATATTTAAGAGGCAGGAATTCCTCAAGACCTTTCCTTATAACTTCACCTACAGCTGAGCCATTACACAACACTCATTCACTCATTCTTTCATTCATGAGTTGCTGAGGACCCGAGTTCCCGCCATAACCCCAGAACGTACACGTGCGATCTCCTTCCAGTTTCCTCAATCGGTTCTATTTCTGTATCGTTTCCTGATTATATCTGTAATTTATTTTTATTTCTCTTCATCTTATTGGATTGTCTATAACGACACTTGTTATCATTACAACCAAGCTACAGATATAATGTAAATAAT
The DNA here is from genome assembly GCA_964056705.1 of Troilus luridus. Taxonomy (NCBI): domain Eukaryota; kingdom Metazoa; phylum Arthropoda; class Insecta; order Hemiptera; family Pentatomidae; genus Troilus; species Troilus luridus. The sequence continues at coordinate 27,701,854 of OZ057414.1, forward strand.
AAAATCAGAAATAATAAATATAACATAATATATTAAATAAAATAAAACATTTGTTTTAGAAATATTAATTTAAATCCTTGTACTGTTAATAATTATTGTATTAGGTTAATTAAGTAATTATAGTTATTACGCGTACATTAAAATACCTACACCTACAGATGTAAATTTCTAAACCTATAGATTATGTATACAAATTTAAACTTGCTGTATTATATATACTATAAGTAGGTCAGATATAGTTCGTATAGTAAGAGCTATTATAGCTTTGCTCTAGTGTATCTATTAAAAATAATGGATTTATATGGATAATATATGGTAAAGGTCTACAGCTTCATTACTAAAGATGAATTAAGACCATTTATTAAATTATTCCAATGGAATAATTAAATTTCAAGTTGCTGAATTTGAAAAAATTTATTAAATATTATTATTGCATTTATATTACATTATTACTATTAATGTTTGTTTATTTAGAAACTATACACCATGATGAGAAACTCTAAAATCTCTTTTTCCCATTCTAAAATCTCATGAGGTCACTGTCTTAACAATAGCAAAATAAGATTTTTTTAAATTAGTTTTCTGTTGATACAAAATTTCAATAATTGAACAGATCGGATGTCAATTTTGGAGAACGTGGCCCAATTATTTAATAAATGGGATATTTCCTATAAATTAAATAATAAATATATTAGACTGAAGCTAAGCAATTTTATTTTTTTATTAATATAAAGTTCACATGAACTTCAACTTAAAATTCCATTATTATTAAGGGAAAAGAATAACAAACGCAACAAAAATACAAACAAAACAAAACAAAAAGTATTAGAGTATTACATATTATATTACAGTATATAATAAATCTTTAACAGTATTTTTCATCTTGTTATTTCTTTATTTATTATTTCATTTTTATTTGCACCTGCGCAATTGCTCATCCAGCAAATTTGATCCAGGTGTTTTTCTCTTTGGATTCAATTCAAATAATGATATACGAAATCAGGTTTAAAAACTTGCTTTAGTTCATTATCCTATGATGGATGTTATGATTTTTTTTAAATTCAAATTATGATATTTAGTATTATCAAGAGGAATGTGTTTAGTGATGTTTGCAAGTATAGTAAAAGTAATTTCCTACGTATTTGGGGGGGGGGCATTACGAATAATATAATATAATATTATGAAATAATTTTAATATACAATGCATTATGAACTATATATGCAATTTTACCAACTCCTTGTTTCACTTTGGGGTATTTTAAGGTTAAATTTTATTGGTATATGAACATTCGCATCATGTGAAGAATCAATTTAAATAAGTAAATTTAACAATAATATCGGGCGATACTTAAAATGGTAAAAGAAATTATGTGCCCAATGTCCAACATAGGTCTATTTTATTGACACGATGCGCTTGCTGTAAATAACTTGCGATGTTAACGATTTCGAATCCCACGGCGCTCTAGGTAAACCATTCCGCATAGCTAACCTTACAGGTGTATTATAAGTTCTACCAAGCACGTTTTGAAAAATTGATAGGTCTCTCCTTAGTTAAACTGAGTCTTCTTTTGCATTTTTATATCTGTATTCTTTTGTTTTTTTCCATCCAAATAATTTAATACATAAATATACATATAATACAAACTAAAAGGTAATTGACGTTTTTTTTTAATATGTTTTCATTCTAATCTATGCATCATATCTATAAACCAATATTTATACCAACTTAATTATAGCAATAGTATATACCTCAAGTTTTGGTCAAAAACTTCATGTTTTTTCCGACGTTACTTTTTTTTTTTTTGTAAGAGGTCTTTGACATTCCCTAGACAGTAACAAGAAACTGAACGAATGTATATCCTTATTATAATAACCATAAGGAGTATTAATTTTACTCCTTATTTGCATACAAATTATAATATAAGTATTTTTATAAATAAATAATAAATCTTTTTTAAATTAAGGATTTCCTACAAAATTTGGTTTCCGCTATAAAAATCATATGTTATCCATTATAACGTATACCAATTTATAACTTATATTATAACTTTTTGTTTACTCACTATAACAAGAAATAATGATATATACTGATATATCTTTAATTTTAATATAGAAAATAGAAAAACAAATAAAAAGTCGAATTGTGCCTCCTCGCTTTAAGGTGCCCTGAAGTAAAATTTATTTTTAATTTTCGCACAGGTAATGGGGAAAGTCCGGTGCGTTGTGAGTTCTTTTTTCAATTTCTTTTCATTTACATTGGATGCTAATCTCTTCTAGGTATTGCTTCTCGGGGAGCCAACTGCGAAGGACGTAGCGGTGTGGCATTTGGACCGGGATCTGTATAAAAAAAAAGTTTGACATTGTATATTTATAATTTTAATTATAGACAACAAGGTATTGACCTGCTTCGAAAGCTTCGTAAAACAGCCAGTCAGACGTGGGATACTACAGATAAGCATGGATAATATGCAACATTATCGTTCTAAAGGATTATTAAAACCAATAGTATGACCCAAAATACATTATATTATCTACTTCATCTCAGGAAATAATAATTCATCATTATTTATCATGCATAATTTACTGGCACAATGAAGATATCAATCTATCGAACAACCTTCTGTCCCTTTGCCTTATTTCAAATCCTTTATTGAAACAAAAACTAAAGCAATTAGGAAGAGGCAAACTCGCGGAACGTCGTCCTTAAAACAAGATTCGAACTTAAAATTACACGATTGGGAATCGAACACTCAAATTTATTGAAGGCAAGGGGGGGGGTACCGCTACTGTACCACTACAACCGATTAAGGCTGTGGGGTTTGGAACATGTTGGAGACTGTACTGTATAACGGTTGTGCAGGGAAGTAATTAGTCCATGGTCAAGCTCAACATTCAGGTTTTTTGCACATATTTACCCAAAACACGTCCCAGAAGGATTTGTAGACCCCATTGAAGTCCTTCCGCGGCTGTTAACAGATAAAATAATTTCTCCGCCGCAGCCGGATCAGAGCCCGCACTCAGCTACCCCTTTGAAGGAATACTTCCACCAATTTATAATTCTGACACCAATAACTAACGACCCAACGTATATTAGTTTGTTGCAATCTACACAAAAAAAGCAACAGCAAAAATTAGAATCAACAATGAAAAGTTGGCAGAGTTAATTGGAAAGGGTCCCAGATTACATAACAGGTCATTTATTATTTAAAAGTATTAACATTTCTAAACAGTCGTAATTTAAAATTAAAATTTAACGTAACACAATTTTTAATACATAATATTCGGACTTTTTAGCAATGGTTTCTATCTTAATATTGCAGCAATTACCATTAAAATATAATTTACTAGTTTACACGTGGTGTTCTTATATGACATTTCGTGTAAAAATTTACTTAAATCACACATACACCATCGATTCTGTCTAAAAATACATATAAATACACAATTGTTGTTCTTGAATATTACGTTACGCTTTTGTTACGCTCTATTGTAAAAAAAACTATTATTTCTCATTATAACTGACCTTTCAGCTTCTTACTGTGATCAATTAAAGCTCTCCGCTGTTATAGAGTTTGTTGTATTTCCAGATGGCTAGAAATTGATTAATACAGTTTTCATTGTAGATAATCCTTGACAATAGAGGGTAGAAATACTGGCAGTGGGTTTGGAGCTTAAAGGTCAAATCCGGTGGGCGTTAACGAAGTCCTAGCATGAAATTCTACTTACCCAGTTTCCCAGTTAGGGATAATAATGATCATTAGTAGTTAAGGATTATTATATAATTATTATTTATTAAAAAATATATATTATTTTATAGTACTAATACATTATTAATCATACATAGTAATCACATGGTTAATAATATTATTAACTGGTTAAGGCTTATAAAAACCGTAGCAAAATATAATTTTATTTATATCATAGTTATAGTTTTATTATTATTTATACCGAACTCGTGGACATTTTTTTTAGCTCGGCTAGTTTTTTAGGTATTATTTTTCTTTTCTTTCATTACTCTTTTATCTGTTCACTGTGCTTTCTCTTCCTGGGAATCCTTGTATTTTGAAAAAATTTTCCTAAATGCTTCGGTGCCATTTATTTCTTCTATTTTTGTAATGTTTCTCTAATTTTTATTCCAACAACATTCGGTATTCCTATTGGTGAATTTATTCTTCTCCTTTAATTAGATATAAATTTCCAAAAACATGAGTTTCTTTTCCCATTATATTTGTTATATTTCCTACATTTTGATGTGTTTTTGTATACTATATGATATTCGTAGATAAATATGTTCTTTTTTATTGTACTAAATGATATTTTTTTCCAGAACAAATGTAAGGGTACCGAAATTATTTAAACATGGTTTACATTTTAGGATTTCTTCCATTACAGATTATAATTTTAATAATTTATTTAAGAAATTATAAAGTTACGTTTTCATTCCAGAATGCCTTATGGATTACGCAAAGTAATACTGATAGAATATTAATTGTGTTTATTTTTTTTTTAATGTCTCGATTTATGATTTCCTAGAAACTATCATAAAACTGAGCCATAAAATACAGGATCATCACGTTAAGATATTAATTGGATTCATTATGCACAGGTGATAATTATGTCATCAAGCAATAATTCCGAGCATGAATGTAATTAAGAAAATTGAAATAAAACAAAGAATAAATTATTGAAAAATGGAATACATTCATTAAGACTATTAAGTCAACAATTGATTTATTATTAATAATTACAATAGATAGGATTATTATTATTTATCTCAGCATTCATTTCTGACTGTATTAAAATTATTTTTAGAATTAGTTTGTTTTGATTTAAATGAAAATATTGTTATTTAAAAATATAAAAAATTTGAGTCATTGCAATAGAACAAGCATTAATAATATTTTGTAGGAAGACTGAGAATATCTTGAAGTTTGATTTTTTTTTAAATTAATTTGATTTTGAACTTAATTCTTTCTTTTATCATAGGTGAAGATTTTACTACAATTTTTATTTGTTTTTCTGGTTAATAACGTTTCCTAAACCAAATGTCAGATATATTTCGGAGTTGTACAAGATACTATTAAATTCGTGGAAAGAATGATTAATTAAAATTACGTTTTTTTATTGTTTTTTCCTCTTGGTATATATGTTCAATTATTTTGTAGGAAACATTTCCAATGTTGCCTCTGAACTAGCCTGAAAGATTTAACATAAGATTACGGACTCTGATTTGTAAATAAGATTACTTTTTTATTCGGGAGTATTTATTGGGGATTATTGTTAATTTTTAGTTAAATTTATTTTAATATTAATCTATAAACCAAAATATCACAAATTAGTGAATCCGTGAATTTATGGATATTTCGTCAAGACATTTCCACAAACCTAAGGTTTCAATTAAAATAAATTTTTTTGACAGTTTAATTAATATCCTTGAGTGAATAATTCAAATGAATTTAATTTGCATTTTAAGGTTGATCTAATAAGTATACTTACTATCCCTTCATTGATTAGTAAACTTTATTTTATTTATTTCCTTTTAACAATTTTTATGACTTTTTTATTTTTTTTTTTTTTTGTATATTATTAGAAATCTTTTAGAGACATGAAGATGTCCCTGAAAACTAATCATGCTTTATAGGATTTAGAAAGAATATTATTTTATAAATTAAAATTATTTTGATTAAAAAGGAATTTCAGAAGAATATTAATTTTGTTGTGAAAATATATAATAATATGGTCGAATAGAAACCTTTCATCAAATATCATGATTGAAGATAGATATATCGTCTTATTACTATCAGCGTTACTCCGTGTGATATACACGGAATGAATTATTTGTAATAGAGACATAAATTTGACAAATTTTCACTGATATGTTTTTATTAATTAGATAATCTATAATCTCTGAGCCGTAAACTTTCCAAATATGATTTTTATTAATGACTTTTAATTAAAACTTCAATTTTGATTTAGAGTTCATTAATTGGACTACACCCTCGCGACCTTCGGGTTTTCATCAATGAATCGAATTCCCTTCTCGTGATTTGTGGTGACTTACCCTCCCAACCATTATCAGCCATTCAATCTGATTCGGATGTCGCGCTGGATTTTTCACATTCCTTTTTTAGGTTGAGAATGTGGGGGCTTAATCGGGGATCTGGTCTGCATCCTGTCTTCTTAACTTTTTTTTTTTTTAACATGTGTTAATAAATATTTTTAAAACATTCGAGAACAATACATATATTAACGGGTGGGCGTGTGTGTTAATGTGCTTATATATCTATTCGGGGACATGATTACACTATTAGATTACATAATAGTAGTAAAATATTACACATCAAATTAGTTCATAAAGATCACAAAACATGATGGCTTAAAACAATTGTTTTTTTAAAATAAACTGAAACCATTTAAAGTAATGAATAAAAAAATTCTATAATGTATCCTATGTAAACATTTAGGTGCTACTGATGGCTAAAGATGCTTAATTTTTCTTAATCCTTATTTATTATAATACAAATAAATTATTTTGACCGAACATAAGCTGTTTAAATTTTGTATAATTTATTTATTCTGTAAATAAATAATGTATTTTATTGTAGAATGTATTTAATATAAATTTGTTCAATTATAAATTGTATTTAATAGGTATTTTCAATGATTTCATTGAATTTGATAAAAAAATTACTTTAAGGAATAAATATAGAATACTTAACGTGCTTGATTAATTGTTTATTTTCAAAATTTTCTTAAAACTTCTACAGCCATGTAGATTAAAATAAAGAAAACATTAATTAAACTACGGTAGCTTTCTTATAACTTTTAATAGAAAAAAAAAATGTTTTTTCGACTTAAATAATTACTGGCAATGGTTTGATTGAAAGTATAAAATGAAAATGAAGGATACAATTTAAGGCAAATTCTGTTGTTTTTGTTGTCTAAGATTAAGTTTTTAGGCAAAGTTAAACTGCTTTACGCTCTTACTTACAAAGAAGCAGTCGAAATCTTGTAGATAATTTGTTCAGCTATCAAAATTATCAACACATCTTAAAGAAATCATAGCGTACAATCAATTTGGAAAATGTTTGGAAAAAAATTTGGATAATTTTTAATTTCAATAGCACTAATAAGAATTAGACGCAGCTGTTGATGTTTTTTAAATATTATACTTTTTTACTTATTATAAATGGTTCAACTATTAAGTCGGGAGGCTCATAAAAATTAATTTATCCTTTTATTTTGACAGAATGTGTTTTTATTTAGTTTAAGAATGTATTTGATATCGATTTTGGTATATGTTTTTTGATAGATATAACTTTATTAATTATAGCGGAACTATATGATCTTTTAAATATTTGACCCGTGCCTACCTTATTACTTGCATTATTAAATACAATTTTTAAATGTTCTTAAAACAATTTTTTTTTAAAATTATTTTATTGAATTGTACAACTGTAATATATACATCTAGTACAAGCGCTGTATGAATAGATAAATACATGAAAGGACGTGTAGAGGCACTACCCATTGGCAACACTCTAAAAAAATAAAATTCAGTTATTTATAACTTCTTTAATATTTAGCACTCTAAATTTTAGAGTTAGTATATTACAAGTTTTTTTTTCATTTACCAGTTTATTTTTGTAATATTTAATATTCAATTATATTAGAAGACTGATTAAAATTAATATTTCCTCTTATTTATTTTTATAGAAGTAAAACTGACTGGTATTATTTTCTTTATTATTATTGAACGATATTTTGAATATTTGTATGATATCTTGATTCCTTATATGCTTTTATTTATTTTTTCTTGTCGGGAATCGTTGTAAATAATGTTGTGGATACTTTTTATTATAATGATGCATTTATTTTATAATTTACTGAGATATTTCAGTAGAAAGTATTTAGCTAATATGAAATGCAGAATACCTGAAGGCTACAGGACGATATCTGAGAAGTGATAAGCGGGCGAGGAGTTACGCGATAGTACGCAAGAGGGGGAGGGGGGTGGTTCCGCCCCCACCCCTCGGTCCTCATGAATGGGCCCCATTGGCCACCGCCTCCCCCCACCCCTCCTCAGCCGCCCTATAATACCTCCCGCCACCTCCATTCACCAGTATGCGTGAGTGAGTGTCGGTGTATGGATCACATGGACCAATCTCTAGTCCCATCTCGCCGAGTCTCCAGTGAGTACACACATATTATATAATTGTCGTCTAAGGAGCACGTCCTCGCTTTTGCAATCTCTTCATCTTCTTGTGCCATCCTCTTCTGGAGTCTACCAGCAGAACAGAGTCAGAAAAAAAAGTGTCTACCTAGTTTTCTATTAAAAAAAAACACTTTTAGAATTTCCCGTACGAGTTTTCAAGTGAAAAAAATGAGTGAGTAGAATTAAAATATACTTCAAAAAAAAGCAATCAAGATATTAGACAAATATTCAAATATAGTTCAACAATAATAACAAAAAAAAATACTTTTTCCATAAACAATTAAGAGAAAAAATAGATTTATCAGTATTCCAATGTTAACGTTAAAAAATTATTGCAAAAAAAAACAATACTGTTTATAATACCAACACCAGATAATAAAAGAAAATTATTCTACGTACGCTTGTGCTGGGGAATCGCTTGAGACAGTCAACGGAAGGATGCAGCCCGCAAAGGTAGTTCGTGATCTATCAGAAACCGTTCGACTACCGATCTGTCTTAGCTCCTGCTACCGGCTCATTTCTGTAAGTCCGCTAAACATTTTATTTTTTTTCATATCGTTAAAGGACCTTTTACTAGTACGAGATTGCCGGTTCGGAGTAATTTTTCCATTTTTTACTATTTGGAAAAAAATAACAATGTACCAAGATAAATATAGCTAATTTTCGCCGGCGTTATTACTGTTTCGCCGTGAGACATTATAACCACAGATCCCGGGAGAGTGAATCAGCCAGTTGAGAATAAACCGAGCCTGCTATAGCTCCCGGGGAACCCCGAGTTCCCGAAGTCGAGTGCCTGTTTCTAGGAAGGGTTCTGTCGGGGCAGACCCTCAGGAGACTTCAACGCCACCTCTTTTACTGATGGCGGGCTTTTAGAAGAGCCATCTACTAAAAAATTAATAATAAACAAAAATAGTCCGATTTTTTATTTATAAAAATAATAAATAAATAAAATGCCGTTAATACCTTAATATTTGCAAACTATCATAAGCCCCAAAATTAACTGTGTTAAAAAAACAAAACACCAAACCTGTAAATATTGAGAGGAAATCCTGAATTTAAAATTTTATTTCAAAAATTTTGAAAGGTGTATTAACATTTTCGGTAGTCTGACTGTTGGTATAACTCTGGTATTCGCTGACATACCGGTTGCAGTTGTAAAACAGAAGAAACGAAAAGAATCCTGAATTGGGTTCCTTCTGTCTTCGGTCCTGTGTGGCATGGTATCTTGAATTCCTTTTTTTTATCATGCTTTCGAGACTATCCAAAAAAATTAATTTGAGCTTTCATTTTATTTGCTTTATAATCAAATAAAAATCACTATACTGCAAGCCGTGCAAAAGAATGAGTTTCCTAAAAATACCCTGTTTTTTAGAAGGGAACGAGGTATGTCCCATTTTTAATTTGTTAAAAATTATTTTAAATTTATAATTATTGACGGTATTTCCTTATTAGTTGTTTAAAAATTACAAATAAACAAAACCGAATCACACAATTCATAAATTGTGATGAATCCGAATTAAAAAGCTTAAATAAACAAAATGCTGTTGCTTAAAATTTTTTTTTTATGACGAGAGATGACAGATATAATTTACAACCTGCATTCAATGAACGTGAGTAAAGTGTATTGGTAGTTGTTGATTCACTCATTCACAATAATAAAGATAAGAGTTCGCTGAGTTTTGAGTTGTCAAATCATCAATGACAGGATCCGGAAACAGCTGATAGCGCTTGCATTACGTACTACATAACTCTATTATCATTCTAGGAAATACATTAAAATTATCATTATTTTACTTTTCTCAAGGTTAATTTTGAAAACTATATTTTCTCACAATTTCTCATTTTAAAAGACAAGAATCAAAGAGAATTTCATACAATAATGGAATTTAAAGTAAATAGTTTATTATAATTTTTAATAATTATTAATATAATTATATAATGTTTATTAATTTTATGATTAGAATTATCCCATTTGTATATTAATAATAATTTCTTATGCTATGATATAAAACAACTTTAAAAAAAGGTCATATACCGGTTAATTACAATATTTATGTTATGTTGCTTTCATTTTTTTATTAATGAAACCTTAAATAAATTTTAGCGATATTAGTTAACCTTACTTTTTTTTTGCTTCCATTAATCATGTAATAACTTAAAATTTTAATGGTCATAAACTTCATAAAAGTGTTTAATGAAATTCCACATAATATATACTTTTGAAAAAACCTCATTAATTTTGTGCATTTTTAAAGTATATTCTTCACCAAATTTGTTTATTTCTTTGCATTGCATTTTGTTACATTATGATTTTTATATTTTCGCCTGGCTACTTATCAAGTTTGACTTAAGTATTTAGGTAAATCATTTTTTTTTCTTTTTTCCGGCACTTGCTGACACAAAATGTATTTTTTTTATTCTTATTCTCTTAGTTTAAACAATATAACTTTGAGAGTCATCCAGAGTAATGTTGCATTACAGAAGGTACTGCACCGGTAACCCAGCTTCATCGACGCCATCCTTCCATCTTAAGGTCAAATTTCTTACTGCACTGTTTTGCGATCTAACAAAGGGCGACCTTGTTGAGTTTGCTCTGTGCAACTCGAAATGGGTCGCCTATCTTCCATTCCTGGAGGTTTTGTTTTGTATTCGAGATCCGTAGTTTTCCCTGAACCAGGAAGTTTCTTGTGGCCGTATTTAGTAGAACAAAAGGCTGAAGGTCCGCTCGGGTATAAAACAAATCAATCATTTCAGAAAAGATCACGTTTTCATTTTTGCATTTAATGGAGCTTTCGCTAGTCCTATGAAGATTCGGCGGTGCTGGGTTTTGTATTTCGGTCAGGTATTGGATCTGATTACAATTGTGCTCTGCCCGGCTGAAGCATCCGTCATGTCCGAAGGATTGATCGTATTTCGTCATGATCATGAAAATTATTAAAGGTATTTTTTTAGTTCAAAACCAATAATTTGGTCAGAGAATAATAACTATACCGTTGTAGCCTAAACTGTTGTTTTGTCCTGTCGTTACCAAATCTTGTAACGAACTAACCACTAAATTCAAAACTAAGGTTCTAAGAAATTAAGTAACCATCCTATGCTCCCTGTTTATTTGTTACAAAAAATATATATGTATAAAGATATATGGTCCGGGTATATGTATTTTTCAATGTAAGTGTATTCAATACATTACAAATTATTTTATTTGACATGGATTAGTATGATTACAGCTGTTAAAGTGAGATATCTGGTCTCTGATTTATATTAATGTGATTTTGCCTTCATTCGGATAATCCCGGAATGAGTTAGTTAGTGGTTAACAGCTATATTAGAGACTCTTTTTGTAGTTTACATATACCATTTAAGAAGAAAAAGCGATCAGGGCTATGCTTTTCAATTTCCAAAAATATAAAATTTCTTTTATAATGACATTGAATTGATCTATATTTAATTCTTAAAATCAACGGAGTTAATAATTCATTTGTAATGAAAATAAGCTGTATTGAATCGACGGGAATAGACAGAGGCTGCTAACATACATCGCTTCAAGATGTGCCCAAAAGTTATAACACGGCCAGTTACTATAACGGTGAACCATTACGTGAGCAACGAGTGAGGAAAAAAAAACAGTATTGAAAAAAAATTGTGTACAACAATAATGAACCGAGAGATTTTGTAGACCACCGACTCCCGAAGACACGGAGGTTCCGGTACGAGCGGTGTGTCTTAAGGGCTCCTGAGGACTTCCGCCTTTACCATTCCTTCGATTTTCGGCCTATTTAAAGAGGATGGAGGAAGAGCCGGAACGGGGCATAGGAAAGTGTTTCACCGTTCTGCCGCGAGAGGGTTAATCGATTTTGTATGCTCTTTTTCATATCCCTTCCTAACGGCCAAAGGAAAAACACAGCAGATATAATAGAGGTGCACCTGAAGAAGCCCAATCTTGAAAATTGACGCCCACCAGAATACGGAACCGTTAGGACCTTCTAAGATCCTCGACTTGCCCGGTCTGGATGTCACCTGTGTACACGGATGAACAACACGAACATAACGCACGGATGAGTCAGGGGATCATTTTTGGCTAGCAGCACCGAATCAAATCGAAAATCATAATGTAATGAAAAAAAAATGAACTTCGATGTAAGTGGGAAGTGATCAGACATAGTATTGCTCTCTGTACATGGATATATATTTATTTTTTAAATATTTTACATATATACACATCATAATTTTATCTATAAATTACAAATGGATCAAAAACATTCGGTTAAAAATTATAACCAATAATATTTTGCCGGTAATGTTAACTACAACTGCATCAGACGTTTCTTAAGGAAAATTTGGCATTAATTATTTATTATTATATTAATTTTATAAGATTCAAATAATTATTGTGAATATTCTTTTGAATATTATCCTCGGCTAGGAACAAGAGAGCTGGGAGACAAGCGGCCGTTGAGGTTCTGTCCCAAATCACGGAGCAGCAACAAAAGGGGAATAGCCCTCTTCTTATATGCAATTTCTCCAGTTCGACAAAAAATACATAGAAAAAAAAACAAAGAATAAAATAAAACGACCTCCATCAAATGTAAAAGTTGAGGTAAATATTCTCCGCCCCATCTTGTTATTATTCATTTTCTTCATGAGTTGCTAATATACTTTTTTTCCCAATCGATTCGTATTAAAATTTTTAATAACTCCTTTTAAAAAATTACAACTTCAGTCCCGGCTTTTTCTCCATTCCCCAAGAGTTAAAATTGTTGGTAATTTAGTAATTTTTTATTTTTGCCTCCGCTGCAAGTAATTTACCAACAGAAATTCATTTCTTCAATATTTTTTTTAATCTGTTTCTCTTATTTATTTATTTTTTTTAGGGACCTCAATCGTTAACATAAACATTGTCATTTTCGGAGCTTTCGTTTATTTTTATTCTCCCAGACATGCCAGGTCTCAGTTATTATTTAACGAAAATAATTAGGGATAACACCACCGTATTACTATTATTTAAATTTATTTTTGTGAAGTTAATTATTTAGTTTACAAATATATAATTTGATTTTTTTTCGTTATTTCATGATGGGTTATTTGAAATATTAAAATATTTGAAAAATATTATTCTTTCTTTTCAATAATTTTCTTATGATTGATTTCATAAAATGATCGTTCTTGGTTGCTTCTTATTTCGACGATATTTATAAAACCACTGACTTCAGAGAATATTAATTGTTATATTAAATAAATTTAAAAGGTAATCACTGCACAACTAGCGGTTTTCCATCCTTAGTAAGCCGTAAATAATTATTAATATATGTAATATAGTAATAATAATCATATAAATTAATTAAAATAATTGTTGAAAAATGGAGGCCTCCAGTCTGCCTTTCAGATATGAAGTGATTGAATTACTAATTCTAATCTTCCACTTATTATTGTTTTATCTTAAAAGAGCCTTTCTATCTTCGCCTATATATTTTGGCAGAGTCACTTTCTTTTTGTTGTAAAACTTTTAAATTAATATTTTAATTATAAGTTGTACGTTAATTATTTGTTTATCAACAATTAATGTAAGCCTTGAGCTGATCGTGACTAAATCTGGCACCATCTAATGATAACCTCAATTTCATCAAAAGATTTAGGGATATAAAACAGTAATGGAAAAAAACTTTGTAAATTATGTAACGTAAGCAATCTTTAAAATTCTATAAACTTTTTAGTCTATATTGTTGTGGCATATCATACCATGAATAAATACTGCATGAAGTAATTTTTTTGTAAATGGTCATATTTTCAATTTAATTGTATTTCTAAGCGTTTCTTCTTAATGTTCTTGTTGGAGTTTATGGGGGAAATGTTAAACCACCCAAAAAAATTCATTTCGATTCTTTTTTTTAAATTTCATCCATCAGTATCACCGCCACCATCACGTTCCTCAGACCTAGTTAGTGGTATGGTAGCGGGGTTCGTAATCTTTTGGTAACCGTAGGTTGGGATTGACTACTGCAGTTACATTGAATGCGGATCAGCAGTAGATGAGAACAGACTTTTTTTTATTAAATATCAATATTGAGATGTTAAACTTATATAATATAACTACTCACCTTATATACATTTGTAGATTTTAAGAGGGGGAGACAGAGAGTGGTCACCTGATGACCACCCGCAGACGGATGACAGGACTCGGCGATAGAGGGAACGGGTACCGTAGGACGACTGCGGTGGTCCCAGGTAAATCACCGCTAATCGGAGCGACTGCCATTCCAAGCCGGGCCGGTGTAAAAACGACGGAATTCTCGCTCCCGGTTAATAGCTCTACCTCCGCGGCTAATGACAGAGCCGACATTGTTATATATATAATAAACACTTAGCTCAACGGTAATTGCCCTAGGTCACCATTCCCTAGCCTCCCCGAGGTATGCCACCTCCCTTACCATTTGCTCTTCTACAGCTCCTTGGTATCTCTCTTCTTCTTTTGCCTCTTCTATTTCATTCCGCCGCCCCTCCCTTCCTCTGCCTCCTTGGAGGATTCGGCAAGGATCCGCTTCTCAGCCTCCTTTCAGCGGCCCCTCCTCAATGCGCCTGTCTCTGCCGTTGCACTCCTTCGTCTTTCCTTCACCAACTTTCATCAACGAAACGGAAATACGTTGCACCTCAATATTATAATCACACTAATTGGCACACTTGAAAATATTTCGGTCCGAACGAATCATCACTGCCAATTGAACCTGTTACATACAAATCATGAGCGATAATGAACAAGGAAGTGCGCTGCGGCGTGCGTGCGACGTAGGATGGCGAGGACTAAAAGGAACGGCTGATAGGCGATCTAGATAATTAACGGTGCATAGGCTCTATTATACTCTTTTAAATACGTCTCCTTATCTCTGCATCTCCGTCTCCTGAACACGAAATCAATTCACTATCGAAAGATCAATGATCATTTTGCCAAACTGTTCGATAGATTCGTTTGGTTGCCCCGGCTAGAGCAAGGAGCCGGTCCGATTTCGTCCAGAAAAGGATCAAGAATAAACAAATAAAATACTTTGTCCTTTTTTTCGAACATAAAAGAGTCAAGAAATAAAAACACCATTGTCTCGGTGTTTATATTTTTCCGACTGTACAAAAGAATATTTTCTGAAAGTTCAAGGAAATAAAAATAATTTTGTCTTCATCACGGATTCGCTTTTATACAAACGATTATTTTCACAAGTACTTTCAGTTTTGATCATAAAATCAATCATTTTCTATTTTAAAAGTGAGGAATATAGAATTCATACTTCTCAGGTCTGATACCTTCTGATACCTGTTAGCTTCAATGAAACGGTCCACATGAAAAGACCTCTATCAATCAATTTATTTACTTATTTGTTTTATTTTCATTTTCATTTTATTACAGCTACAATGACTATTAATATTTAGAGTGAAATCTTGTATAACGTTTTAGCTAAAACATCAATTAAAAAATAATTTGTTGAATTGTTTGTAAATAGCTACATTATAATTTCATATAATATACTTATTAAAATGAAATAAAATAATAACTGAAATGAATTAAAAAACAAAACATTAATAATTGAACGATCAATTATTAATAAAGAGAATTTTAATTTTCTTTAAAAGTCTTATCTATTACTTACTATTGACTAAGGATAGTTTTCGAAAGCGATATTCTTATATAGATCGAACGTGTTAATAATTTTATTCTCATGGAAGATTACCTTTAGAAACTGAACAAGAAAAAAAATAATAAAAACCACGACATTCATAGGTTAGCTGTGACGAAAGTAGGAAAACGTCGATAGCATAATTCGGTTGGGATTCCCGTCCGGGATATTTCCTCTCTCTCTCTCTCGCTCTCTCTCTCTCTCTCTCTCTCTCTCTCTCTCTCTCTCACTCTCTCTCTCTCAATCACTCTCTCTCTCTCTCTCTCTCTCTCTCTCTCTTAGTGGAAAACTTTTGAAATGTAAAGACTCACATTGGAGTAAGTACCAATGTTTATATACATTTATGTAGGCTTTAGGGTGATCCATTATGCAACTGTTTTGCAAGGTTGTGGAAGACAATTAAGCGATAATCATCAGTAGAATAGCAAGCGAAATGAGAGTTGCGTTTCGCTGACGGTGCCTTACCTACGACTGCTTTGGAGCAAGTGCCTCTCCATCAGACTAAACATAGACATTGCTATTGTCCGCTCAGCTGCTTTCTTATCGCAAAGGCAAACATAAATACAACCTCCTACTGCGATGGCAGTGTACTATGGAGCAGGAGCAATTTTTAGTTTCTTAATATTTCTTTTTAAGTAATATGCCAACCCTCCAAAAAGAAAAATAATAAAAAAGCCAGAAAGCCGTTAGAGGTTTCAGTCCGATATGTGACTATTTAAGAAACAGCGAAGGGACGGAAGTTAGAAACATAAGGAAACGAGAAATGACAATGAACCGGGCGAAGGCTCTCCGCATCCCAACAATAGGAAACACATTTCGTCCCCTTCAAAATAGGAGTTCTCTCAGATAGAACTGTATAAACAGTAATAGCAATAAATAACCTAAGATCGCTAGAATGTTCCGATAAAAACAATTATTCAATGCATTTATCTCATTATTGATCTTCGTAAAATGGTGGTCCCACTCGATTTTAATTTTCTTTTCTCATAGTCGCTTTTCATAGAGATTAAAATATATTTCTCTGAATATTATAACAACTAAATACTACTGATATGTAGAATGGTGCTATATTTTCCATTTTTCTTTAAATTAATTTTTTGAGTTTTACCGGTTTTTATGGTTTATGAAATTCAGTGTGTATATTTCACGAGCGGTCAAAGCCCGGACCCGCAACAAGAAGTTATCGATGAAGATGTCTCGGGGAAGTTCCCTTGGAGTCGAGAGCTGGGACCTGAGATAAGAAATCCTTATCCTAACTCTAGTTCGCTGACTGGGGCTAGAATTTTGTGAGGGCTCTCTTTCTTCCTCAACCTTTTTTATATCCTCTTTGGTCCTTTTTCCGATGCCGCGGGTTTATACCAACGAGGCTGTTTCTACGCCCCAGGGCTGTAAACACTTTGAAGCGATTAGGGGAAATTTATTGCGCCGGGATGAGCGTCAGAGCTCAGTTTAAGAGACGTTTCTTCAAAATCTAGTGCGATTTTAATTTTTTCTAATACATAACATAATATTCTTCGCCTGCCGTTCAGAACAAGATATAACTACCTGGTTAATACGTACAAGACAAATATATTGTGATTTATAAAGTTAAATCAATGACGTTATCAATTTAAAAGAAAACGTATTGACAAAACTACACAAAAAATCAATTTAGTAATATTTGTATTTCGGCTTATTCCTAGTATTGCTAATTTATTAATATTAAATTAATGCATTTATTATTTATTACTTCATATAATACAGATACATAAACATTCGATTATAAAAAGATTACAATCAGAAAATGAAGAAATGAAATATGATACCACAATAATAATATAAAACCAAAATAATTACAGAATACTTAATTAAATACTTTATTGGACCGAGGTAAAGGAATGCGTTTTATTTTTTTAATTGCGAATTTTCAAACTGCTACAAAAGAATAATAACAAATAAATAAATGTTTATCATTGCTTGTTTAAATTTAAACTTGAGTATTATGAGGGTTAAAATCGAGGGGACAAATAAATTGTGCATTTCAAAACCGTGTACAGCATTTTTTGAGAATTTGGGAATAATTAATAACCAAAATTACTTTTATAATAAAGCACACATTATATACAATTTTCGTTAATACTTTTCAGTCATTTATGGGCGATTATTTGTATATATATAGGTTCCGAGATTTATATGCTGAAATTAAAAGTTATGTTCCACACGAAAATTTTACTTTAATGTCGTCCAAGGAAAGAATATTCCGATGGCGCAGAATGTATTGAAAGACGTCTGATTGAATTTGACAGGGCGAAGATGGTGAGTGGCAAATCCCGTTGTGCTTCACCGACCCATATCCTCTATAGGCTACAGCATATTAAGATCCGAGATAAGAGCGCCTTACAATCGGGCGGGGAGCCAGATCTCTGATACAATGTCTGTGTCATCGGAAGGCCCTGCACCGGCCATATCCCCGAGGGTCGATTACCTCCTGTCTCTCTTCATTCATGGACCGGAGGATCCCGAGTTCCGTCCTTGGGGTGGGTGTGGAGTTATGTCGCAAATGATGGTTCGAATGAACTGAGGGTTTAATAGTGTTAGCTACCGAAGGTGTGGCGTAGTTTTCCTGCGTTATTAAAAATAATAAAATACAGGATTCAAATGTTAAATATTAGTATTTTAAAAAAATATTTGTCTAAATCTTCACGATTCGCAAATCAAATAGCGTAGTTATAATTTAACAATTATTAAAATAAATAAATTTATGATATTTTCACACTTTTATTGCTATTTTAGTGTTTAATTATGTATTTTATAAGCAATAATTATATAATGCGTTTTTTTTTTTTGCAGGGGTTAGCGAGGTTTGGGCAGTTGTTGTTAGTCTGGTGTGCTTGTGGTGCCCCTGTATGTCTGCGCCATCAGGAAAACCGCTATGGGTGGACCCATGCGGCGGGAACATCGCCCCCAGCGGACCCCACCACGACCCCGAACTCAACCCACCCTCGGATTCTGAGCTCTTGACGGGTATCATCATCTCGGCCAAGAGTGCCCTCGACTACGCCAAGCAGTTCTCAGAAGCATATGTAAGTAGATCTGTCAATCCAATCGTAAAATATTTGACGTTCTTGGTGCTGACTTGTACGAGTAAACATGTCGGATTACATTGGTATAATAAACAATAAATAGAACGCACTTATATAATAAAACTTCCCACTTGTTAGTA
Organism: Troilus luridus; assembly: GCA_964056705.1. Lineage (NCBI taxonomy): Eukaryota > Metazoa > Arthropoda > Insecta > Hemiptera > Pentatomidae > Troilus > Troilus luridus. The sequence continues at coordinate 27,720,929 of OZ057414.1, forward strand.
ATAAAGGATCATGATTATTTTATGATTGCTTCAACGCCCCTTTGGTCATTGCAGCTCACTTCGTACGCATAACTTCTATTGTTAGATTGTGCGTCGATCCCGTACCTTACGCTATACCCTTCCCGTCGTATACACTACCCTTCCTCAAGCCTGCTCAAACCTGACTTGTGACAAGTTGTATTTTTTCGAAAACATTTTACAGCTATAATACCGACAATTCCAACGGTTGCTATTTCCAGGGGGCAAAGTAGCCATAGATCAGATGTCAGTTTGACAAGGGATGAAATACGGCACGGCCTTGGAGGAGATTATATCGGTTTCTTCTTTGATGAGGCCCTCAAGTACCCAACCCATTAACAAGACCTTAGAGTTCATCCCGCTCTGCACAACGGTACCCCCTGCTAGCCACTGAAGACAAGGAGCTTCCATTCGAACTGTTGTAAATCTTACAGGTACCCTACAACCGGACTGCTTTGTTGACAAGTCAGCCAGAATACCCGGAAGTATGTCGTCCCCAGGGGATACCTATTGTTTGTCGATATCTCCTGGGATATCATTTAGCCTATATACAGCTTCGCATTTTAAAAATTACAAGTTTTCATTAGCAAATATCTTGCCACTATGTAAGCTATTTGGTTATATATGCGCTTAATGCATAGGCGATTTTCAGAAACTGGAAAACAAAGAGAGGTAATGAGGGAGAAATGAGCTGCAGATATTCATTCATAAATCAATATTTAAAAGTTTAAAATAATTTAAAGTTTATTATCTTCTATTCAAATTCATCATACTTTTGCCCGACAATAGTTTCGGAGAACACAAGTATTTGGCCTATAAAATAAATTTACTTGTTTACAGAACTTTATCCCCAAACTTCTGATCGATTTCCACTTGTCAAACACATCCACTCTTTCCGCCTCTTTCTTTCCCTACTTTTCCATTGAATTCTCTTCCTTATTCTGACTCTTCCCTCTATATTGCCTAGGCTATTAGTGAACCGTGTAAAGGTGTGAATTGGGATAAAGCAAGCAGTTATAAGAGAGAGAAGAAGGGGAGTGGGGGTGTGGAAGAATAACTGATATCCGGAGAGTGTTTCCTGTCTGTCCCATGTCCGGTCTCCCGCGTAGCCCAAAACTCCTGTCCGTCTTACGTCTTTCTGTCATCCTATATCTTCTACAGCTGTGATGAAGAAAAAAGCCGTATTAAATTTAATTTTTCCAGGAATTTAAGGTACCCCAAGCGTTCTTTCTATACGTTGTAAGCCTTAATCGCCAAGTATGTTGAATGTTTTTATTTATTACTATTTTTTTAAATAAATGTATCATCGAAACTAATTAATTTTAATTCCAAGCATTTAATTTCAATATTACGTTTAGCGCGATCAAACTTATAACGTCTCAGGAATTTTCATATTAATGATAACTAAATTATTATTATAATGCTACATCGGAAAATCCTGGTCAGTGGAAATTCATTTTTCCTATCGACTCGGTCCCAGCGTGCCCTATGAGTCAGAGAGTAAACAAATCCTTGACTCATTTTCAGAACTTTCTTCCAAAGTTCCGGAGAATTTCTCTCTCCGGAGGAGTTTCCCATTCCTCAAAACTTTCTTCTTTCGAAGTTGGAAAACTTCGTGAATCGGTTCTCTTCCCTTTTCTAATAACAACTTTACTTAAAAATCGATACCAAATAAAGGTTATTACGAATAATTAGACTCGGTTTCCCAATAATACTTCAATTATAAAGAGACAGATTCCTCTTGCATGAGTCAATCGAATCTGTTTTATATTACACAATTCCTTCCTCATTTCCGACTTGAGGAAGATTCACCCGTTCATTAGTCAATGATTTGTCATGAAATTCACAACATACTTTCTTACAAAAATGTCGCGGTTGTAATCATTCAATCAGAAAATGTTCCTCTATTTGTATTCTTTCTTCTGAAAATCGGCTTTGAAATTCTCGGGATGCAGTGGAAAGAACTGAGCGGTAGCAATAGATAGGTATCAGGTGAGCTGGTAGTATGTTAAATAGATTAATGTACATTCGTAACACCGTAACATGGAATTTAATATGAATCAATAAACAAAAATTCAATATCGAAATCGAGTAGTCACAGTCGCTCTAAAGGATTAAGACAGCAATTAAATATAATTAATAAAAATTTTATTTAATATAATTATGAAAATATTGGAAATAAAAACCTCAAAATAAATTACAACTATTAAAATACTCAGAGCGGATTGGCTCCTGAGCTGGAAGACTTTTATCTAATCTGATATCAGCCGGAGAAGAACCCAACGGAATCTAAGACTACTGGGGCTCACCAAACCTCTATAAAGTAGGTACCCAAATTAGGAGTGCGGTTAAACGTGATCTAGGTCTAACCCATTCCCTGCACAACCATTGTCCAAGAAACAGTCTCTACCACGTACTGAACTTACAGTAACTTATCACGTATACTGAACTTACCACGTACAGGACTTTTAAAATTAAAAATACCTCCTCTCTCATAAAAAAATAAGAATTCTTTACATGGATAAACGTTCTAGACAATCGATAAAAGCGAGTATCATTGTACATTTATACACTGTAAATATATATAGTATCATGGTATGCATGTATATACTGATTGAAGACAGCCTTGAAGAATATAACCGACTTCCTGTTCACTGGAATTATTAAGTCCTCGAATCCTCCCTTTGCTCTTCATAGAAATGTCCTCCCTGGCGAATCCTCTCCGACCAGATAGTGGACAACGGCGATGCAACTATTCGCTGAACGCAGCATCCTTATAGAGCGACCAGCTGCTCTGGTAACAGGAGACTCGGCCTGGCGACAGGCAGTCTGGCCGTCAGCGAATCTATGGGAAGATCTCCGTCTTATCTATAGAGGATGTGCATGCGGTATGTTAGTATATCTGACTGTGAAGGAAGTTAGCATCGTATCAGGGCGATGGAAGATTATATTAAAACGATGAAGGACTGTTGTAGGTTTAATATATTTAGACAGAATTTTCGCCTTTATGAATTTGAATAGATGTCTAGCTTTTAAAAATACAAATTTAAAACGAAATACCATTATTTTTTACACTCAACTTCCTTATAGCGTAGAAAATAATAACAAAGAAAATATATATATATATATATATATTGATATATGAATATATATTTTGGTACAGGCAGGCATTAGGATTTTTTATAAATCCTTGGCTATGCCGTCCTTCGGAGGGAACGGAATATTGCGGTCCTAAGCCTGTGAAGTACTCGTTGAAGATTATATTCTTATTCTAACTGTAAAGCCCAATTTTAGGACTCCTATTATAGAATTGCAATAGTAGCATGAAGTGGCGTTTAATAAACTATTAAAATGAAAATATCCTGATTTAATTTTATAAACGTTATAACCCCCTCCAAAAAATAGTAATACTAAAATAGTTAGGAAATTTAATATAATATATTTATATACAATATCTAGTCATTACATGATACACAATACCGTAGTTCGAGAGATAATGAGTACCCATAAAAATAAATCACCATCAAGCGATTAGAGTGGGTTGGATATCTACTGAGGAAGGGAAGCTAAAGTTCAAATTAATTAAAAGGAAATAAATCGTGATTGATATCTATTTATGGCGTATTTGGGAGGATATCATTAAGAATGGTCTAGGGATTTGGGTATGAGTATTGGTCCATAGATGGAAGTTTGTAAGCAGTGATCGGTAAATCATTTGTTTCAAGTACTGTATAATGAGTTCATAATTATTTAGGATTTTTTTTTTAGCAAGCATCAGTTTTTTTTCCTCTGAGGTCTTGACAATTTATTTTTTCTTCGGCTTGTGGCGTACTTGATGCTTAAAGACCCGTTCCCTCGCGCGGCATCCTAGCCCCTTAAAGGGCAGCCTAGGCCCCGTGAGAACGACGGCAAATATTCGCTTGCCTAGGCAGGAATCCGCGGAGGCTGAAACAAAGGCACCCGCACCTGCGCAAGTGCGCAAGATGGCCGCCCGCACCCACGCGCACCACCCACATGGCCACACCCCCAACCCCCACCACATTTATTTCTTCATTTCGGGGGTGAAGTCCGACCCCTGGCTGTCTCAATAAATCTACGCCTCGTAACCTGTCACAACTCCGCTGACATTAACTGTTAGCAGCGCATTGAATCTTGCGTCGAAAAGAATTGAAAAAGGGTTTCTTTACCTCTTGGAGTGTAAATATTGGGGTATATAAATCAACCGTTTATGATTTTCGCTCTAACATTACCTACCTACAGTTAACTTTCTAACATTACTTTAAAGAGTAGTTCAAATAAATCATTTATGCTGAGTATACCTCTCATACGTTACAGACAATTTTAACGAAACCGTGCATAGGGGATGTAAGCAACAAAAAAAAAATATTTACTTCAAATGAGTACATAGTACTTATATTAAATTTATATAATAAATAGACAAAAGTGTTAACTTCAGGAAAAAACTACCTATTGCGAGAGCGATTAGAGGATATAATAAACAAACTCTTGTAATTCAATAAATATATGAAAAACAGAAAAAAAAGTTTCTCTTTTTTTATTAATGAATACTGTCTGGAATATTTAGAATTTTCAAATATAAAATAAATAAAAATAAAATGCCATTTAAGTTTGAGATGAAAGATTTTATTACATTTTTGCAGGAAACCACATGAGTTTTTAATAATTATTTATTAATTATTATTCGATTTTTCAGTTACTTTCTACTGCTTTCTAAGTGATCAAACATGATATTTATTCCGCCTTATATCCAGAGGCACTTAAACAAGAACTTAATAACTTAAATTAAGAACTTTAAATAATAAATTCAGCAAATAATAAAACAGTTGGACAAGAGATAATGGTTAAAAATTACTTGCACGTTGATGTGATTAAGCAAGCATTTACAATAAAGTAGTAAGATACATTTTTATTAAAATGATGATAAATTATGTTGTTCCGTTTACACCCAAGTATAAACTTGCATAATTGTAATTTTGCTAAATTCTGACGATTAGAAAATAGCACAGGAGGGTTCAAAGGAAAAATATCTTTAATTTCGACATTTTCTTGGGAATATATCCATAATTTATATATTAAACTTATATTTAAATAATTGAGAGGCTCAGAGAGGTCGAACTGTGTCCAATCGCCTGGTTTGCAACCGCTCGCGTACTCGACTACTTAAGAGGCCAACAGTTGTTTTCTTCTTATCCTCACCGGCCTCCTTGGTCTTCGCTTCTAAGTCCGTCATTTCCTTTTTATTTCTTTTTTACTTTTCCGCTCAAGTTTTTCTACTCTTTTCTTTGTTTTTTTATTCAGTTTGTCTCTTTGCGATTTTTTTTCGCCAGTAAATAATACGACCTGTACAAAGGAACAAAGGCATTTAGCGGACAAATCAGTTTATTTGTTGTTGTTTTAATTCGTAGTCCGTACAGGCTAGAAAAAAAGCTGCAAGATAATTATTTCGAGTTGAATTGGTTATAATTAATACTTTTTAAAATGTCTGTGCTCAAAGAATAATTAATGCAGTTATTAATAATTTTCATAGTCCAAGTATATAAAACATATAACGCCATGAACGTCATGTATTTTTATGTCTATTTTTATGTAAGCTATTATATATCTAATTGCTAAAGTATCTCAATCAATTATAATCTCTATGATTGAATAAACTATTCAATATCTTCAAATTCCCTCCCTTTACGTCTTAGGGATATTTCCTATAATTTAAATAATATATTTAAAAAATAATTTTGACAAGAAAAAATTTCCTGAGAGGATTTATTAGACTGTTATCATCTTTTTCTTGAAATTAATAGACTAGGAGAAGATGACATAATAATGTGATTCTCCGCTATTGGATCCATTGTCTATAAACGGAATTGCAACTCGACAATTTTCAGGCATTCATTGGACCTAGAAGGATATTTTTTTTTCCAGGCCGATGAGAAATAAGCGAGATGATGATGGTTTAAAATATTCTTGAATACAATTAATTTATTTGATTATAGCGATTGATTCAAGTTACTCAATTGCTAACCTAGTCATGGGTTTTATAATTAATTATTATAAATATAATTGCCTCATTATTAATTAATGATTGAGGTGCCTGGAGCTGGAAGACTGTTGAAGAAGAACTGGAGGGGATGTGTAACGGACCCCATTGTCACATTGTCATTAGGTATCACTTAGCTCCCATTAGGCCGGAGTCTGCTCCTATTCCACGTCTTCCTATCTTTACCACCGTTCATATCTCTCAGGGGTGTAGTTCATATCTAGGCCTCTATCCCCTACTACTGGGTGAAATCATGCTCATTTTGTTTATTTATCAATTTTTTTAAATAGTAATAAATAAATATATGAGATTGGATTAATTCTGAGTGGATGATTTCATTAGCCAATAAAAATAAGAAAGTAGATAAATAAACTAATTTTGTTTGTTTTTATGTTTTAGTACTTAAAAACAAAAATGGGTTAGTTACTGAACTTCTTGGAATTAGGATTTGTTTTTTGTTCCATTTGTATTTTATTAATGATAATTAAAAAAATTAAATTAAACCTCATGTCATATTTTACATATATACACACAAGATCATGAATAGGAATGAACATTTATATATAACGTTAATTCTTTATATACAGCGTTAATTTCCTTTTGTTGACGTTTTCGTTGTTTCTTCCTCACAATTTCTGAGCAGGATGTCTATTGCCGAAGATGTCCCGTTTTCAATATTCTATTTCATTTTCCCGAAGTATTCAATTTTTTTTTTTCTCGAGGTCTTGAGAATAATGGTTTTCCGCCTTCTCCGGCCGCCACTTCCTTCATTTAGAGAATTTAGAAATTAAACCAATTCCCTCGGGGCATAAAAATATGGCGAAATTGGCGGCGGTAGAAGGCAAAGAGGTGGATATTATCGCGGGGGCTTTGAGCCTGAGGCCACCCACTCGGGCTAATCAATGAGCTTGTCTCATTAGCTTGTCCCCTGACATCTTCATCCCCTTCAATGGGAAAAAAATCCTCCGGGTCTCCTCCGTTATTGCCTCATTCACTCCGTTCCTTCTCTTCTTTTTCTTCTTCTTTTAGTCCTTTTTCTTTACTTAACTGCTAATGGCCGGGCCCCCTCACAACTGACATTTTAGTCTCGAACATCCCGTCCGGTAAATGAGTTTCCACCTGAAACAAATATCGACAGAAACATTTTGTAATAACTATATCTACTTACAGATGATGTAGACAAATTTGTTTTAAATATATAATTTGTTTATCAGGTACGCAAGACTTTCAAACAAGACATGAGGACACACCATTCGACATGGTTGGCCACCAGGTACTCCTGGTTGCCTAGCAAGGATGATATCCCGAAGGAGTTGGGAGAATCGACGTCTTCGATGCATTTCGGCGACCTAGGAGGGGTGAGTTCTTTTTATGTATTGTCTAAATACATAATCATTCATCACATCTATCCTTACATAGAACTTACTAACTTTAAAAAAAATTTTATAGCTGGATATGAGCCTCCTGAAAAGTTATGAATATCTGCAAAGGATCGCGGTGGGCTTGGAGCAGGTCCACCACGACAAGACGAGAGAAAATGAAGAGTTCTCGGAAGAGTTCGAGACCGTCATGTATAAACTTCGCCAGGTAATTATTTATGAAATTAATTTTATTTACATGCGTAACTAGCTGAATATATATTTCCTGTTCAATAATTTCTATTGGTCTTTACTAATAATGATTTTTTGAACTGCAGGTGTTGTGCGAAGTGAACAACGCGTTATCGGAGAGGAACCCCAACCTGCCGATAAGGGATATCGAGAGGTCCATCATGGACAAGGAGTTCCGAGCCATCTCGGAGAAGACTTACAGGCACCTTCGGGATTGGTTCATATTCCGGGACTTCATGAACTGCCTGGAGTACCTCATCCAGATGTGCGAGTTCTTCAAGAACAGCGGTTGATCTTCATCCAGCCTCTGGAAGAGGCCCACCCCCGCCCCGTCCCTTAGTATTAAATATTATTTATTTGTCCCCGTCCAATCCCTCCGAAACCAAAAATCCTGTTAACGAAAATTTAAACTATGAAAAAACTAAAAAAAAAAGTACGATTTCGAAAATGTTCCTCGATGTATTTATTGAAGATTGTATATTTTGTATTTCTTTCGAATAAATGGCGTGTGAATGAGAAATGTGCAGAGAGTGAGAATGAGTGAAGAAAATTGTGTTGAAAAAAAACTTTGTAAAAAAAAAAAAAAAAAAATTAAATTATTGTCTTGCCGTGCTATGCACGTTGTATATGTACTTATTAGGAAGTCTGTTGTATTGTATAGTAATGTATTATTTTTTATTGCCCTTTCTAATTGATTGTAAGCTTGTTTTTATTTTTATCTTTATGACTGTGATATATATGGTTAAGAAATATTTATTGAGTAACTAATAAATAAGAAGTAGAAATACAAAAGTTTTGTAGAAAACACTCCTATTATTTCCTTACCTGACAAAATTGTTTGAGAAATTCTGGAATAGTCTCTAATAGTAATCAAAACCCATTATAATGCTACAGTATCATAAATAACTTAATAGTCTACTTATTACTATTGGGTTTGCAACATCTTGCAGTAGTTCAAACAATTGAATTGATATTTATGTGATAAAATCACGATTAAATTATTTAAAAAAAAAAAGAAATTGTCCAAATGACAACACACAAACATAAACATTCATAAGGAACTTTGTCGCTGAAAAAAGCATTTTTCTATTCAATCCTGTTCTTCATATATAGAAACACACACACAAATCGACAAGATTTCAAATTATTTAGGGTGCATTGATAATATCAGCAATTCAATATTGGATTAACATTGTAGTATATAATTTAATATTTCATTTCTTAAAATGATAAAAACTTATAAGTCTATTAATCAACGTCGACATAACTGTATAAATTATTAATAAATAACAAAACAAACGTGTTTATATTTTGTGTAAAATCGAATTTTTTAAACATGTTGTATTGACCGTGTATGGAATATGTTTTTTTTTAAGGGGTCATCCTAGATTATAAAGTGAATTCGTTATTCGATAAATAACATCGAAATAATATTATGTATATGTTCTTCTTCCGGGACGGACCTAGTGGTGTTGTGTTGGTTGCCAAGCTTTCCATCATCGTGCTGTGAGCTAGTCAGCAAAAATTATTTTTACCACCTTTATCGCATTTGCAGACCACCTTCAAATTTTCAGTCGTTTGCTGCTACTAAAAACTATAGACAAACTTAGCAGTAGCAGGACATTAATGGGTATGTCATAATGTTGGACTGTGGAAAAACCATGAGATTGGAATACAATGAAGATCAAAAGTTATTTACCTTGGGAAATATTGTGTTAGCTAATGTTTATATAAATATACTTTTTCGATTTGAAAAATGATAACAGTCACAAATATATGGATAAATCTAGTTTAATTATACATTAATCTTATATATCAATCTTAATTATCATTTTCACTAAAGACGTGTTCGACGATATACTAACAACATGATGACTGTTAACAACAAAAATAGTTCGAGAAAAAGTAAGGCAAAAGAAAACAAAACTGAATAAAAAAGAATTCCTTTTTTCTACAAACTATTATCGTCAGATAAAAATTAGGGTCATTTCCGCATTGTAAAAGTATTGTTCCTTATAAAATGCGGAAATGGCAGATTAAAAATACTATTTTTTCTCATTATTTTCTAATTAATTAATTTTCTAGTAAGTATTATTGCTCCAAAGCACATATGATTTGAAAGAATTATTTTCATTTACAAGGAAACATTTAATTTTATAATAAATCTTCTAGTCGTTTCATTATAATAAAGTAATATAACTGTTAATCATATTTAGTTAATCTTAAATTTTAATCACAAAGTTTATAAATGAAACAAAACTAAATATATTTCTACCATTAGCTGAGAAATGATATTTATACACAGCTATCCAATCATGAATTAGATATAAATATGGATAAATTAGACCTAATTAAATAAATATAATTCGTTTTTTATAGTGAACTATTCTTCACTAACAATATTGAGGCTTTTACTGTTATTATTTAAAAAAAATTAAAATACATTATAATTTTTAAAACAATTGAAAAATATTTGACTTCATTTTTTAAGTTTCATCAAAATAATTAGGTTATGAGTTTTAATTTAGTTCATGACAAAAGATGCCTTAAAGTATAGTAAAAAAAAATTATACGTTGTTATTAATGTTAGGGGTAGGTAGAGAGCTGAGTAGCTATGCCGAAGGTTCCGGGTTCGCATCCGACTCTGGTAAATAAATTATTTAATCTGTTAACTGATTTACGGATGGAACAGATTGGGATCTATAGGTCCTACTCAAAGAAGTGGGTAACCTTAATTGGGGGAAAACCTGCGGGTTGAGCGTGGTTTTGGACAAATCACCTCTCTGCACAACTGTTATCTACCATGGACTGCATCCAATCACCCTTTCTTGGGTTGTAGTGGTACAGATTTTTTTTCTTTCATTAATAAAAAATGAGTTCTATAATCTTTCCTGAAGTATTTATTAGTAGTGCAATTAGTTATTTTATAGAATATTAGGTAGTGTATTCATAATTGTTTGTTAATATTATCGATTAACCAAAAACAAAAAAAATATATATATTATAAATAATTTTAATGCTTAAATTAAGCAGAAAGACAACGAAATACATTTCTTATTTTTTTAAATAAAATAATATAGTTCATGAAAATCGTTTATATCTTACAGAATCAAACCTTTTCTTAGATTAAATTTATTTAAAAATCCTTCTAAAATTAAAGTAATACTTAATTTACATATTTTTAAACCACGTTTCGCGTCCGGCCAGATCTTTAGAGAGTTTCCATCTATTTACTAAACACCAATTACAATTTTTATTTATGCTTAGCATATTAATACAATGTGATTTTTCATTTTAATATTTTTTTTTTTAACATTACATAATTATGAAAACATAAATATTTTTTTAGTAATACTATATTGCAGTAAGAAAAAAATAATATCAAATTTATTGAATTAATTTTAGGAAATTAAAAATACAATTATAATCAAACTATTAAAGCTTTAATAATTATATTTATAAATTAATATAAATTAATTAAAATATGTACATAAAAAAAAATCGTAAAATATTTTGTCTTTTACTGGGTGTATAGGCTTTTAGGGTTTTCGGTGAGCAATTATTTATTATTTTACTGGTCCAAATGAATATATGTCAGTATTATTTTTATCTGAATCATATGTAAAAACGTTTCAGCAAAATATTTGTTTATTCGTGATATATTTTGGTTTTATGGACGGCTATTCATCAGTATATTTATATTTATTTGGTTATCTTATAGTACCTAAATTAATCCAGATACACATAAATGCATGACAAAAAGTATTTATGTCAAAATATAAAATCACCATTTCTGAAATGGAATAAATTCAAGTGAAATAAACATAATTTTACTATTTGTAATTTGTATTTATTATTTTCAATAACAGTTAAAATGTGGGTTCAAATAACGTTAAATATATTTATTCTTCCTTTAGTTATAAATTAAATTTCTTAATCTACCTCGTTTTTGTTTCTTGGGCTTTATTTCATATTATTTAGAACTAAAACATTGCTTATATATAATAAACCTATTTATTTAGGCTATTAGGGACCGGAGTGGCTCAGTGGTTGAGTACTGAGTTGCCATGCCGGAAATCCTGGTTCAAATCCCGCTGCGGGCAGTTACTTTTATTTAGTCTGTTTCAGCCGGAGATGGATCTTACAGGATCTAGGACCCTCTCGGGGCTCACCCAGCCTCTATAAAATATTATAAAAATAGGGTACCCATAATAAGGGGGGAAAACCTGGCGGTTGAGCGTGACCTAAGACAAGTCACCTCCTTGCAGAACCGTTGTCCATGAAACAGTACAGTCTCAACCATGTACTGAACCCCCAGACTCGTTCACGGGTCGTAGTGGTACAGGTTTTTTTTTTTTTATTTAGGCTATTACAAACAAATATTCTTAATATTGCATAGGAAATAATTAGATCATATTATAATGCGTTACATACAAAATTACAGAGAATTAATTGATGCATTTAAAGCTACACAGTACAAATTCAATCTTTCCATTTTTGTGTTCACAAAAATAAACAGTCTTCCCCAATATATTTTTGGTTAAAATAAAACATTGAATGGTAAAAAAAAAATATTAAAAAGCTATCAAGAAAACAGTTCATAGAAACAAATGTAATAGAAATGCAATGCATGTTTAAATTATATTTAATAGCTTGTATTTTAATAGTTTTATGTAATTAACCATTAGTTAGTGTATTTATTTATTAATATTTATTGTGTTATGTTATTATTGTTGTTGTATATTAGTTTTCGTTGTGTTTCATCAACTTATACTGTTTTAAATAAAAATCTAAATTATTATTTATTTTTATCTGTCTATTATTATTATCTAAACTGTTAATAAAAAAATATATTGTTCAATGTTGTCAATAAAGGTATTCTTAAAAAATGTTTATTTTTCCAACTGTATGAAAAATGTTTATCATATTTAATATTACTATTATATAACATTAGTTTGAATTATAGTATACTTATCAAAATAGTTTTATGTAAGAATACAAAATTACATTAGATGCTTAATAAATTAATTTTGCGCTGCGAAATTAATCTTACTTTAATTGTTTTGCTTTTTCTCTAATATTTTCAATACAACATTATTGTACCAAAATTTACATACACACACAACTATATCTATATTATTAGATGATGAATCGAGCTGTTTAAATTATTATTGATTATTCAAAAATAATCCATCACCGAAGTTATTGTAGGAAAACCATTAATTTATAAACATTTAGTTATTAACGTTAAACTTATGATTTTCCTATTAAATTAAAATTAATAAAAATAAACAATTAAAGTATGATTAATACAAAAAAAAAATTGTTAGTACATAAATTCCAAGGAAAACAAGCTATGAAAAATATTTTATATAGTACAATTTTTATGGCACTGTATATAATTTTAACATTGAAATTTTTTTATCATTTTTGGTAATTTTTTTGTTTTAGATGAATCTATATGAAAAAATGTTTTCATCCACCCCTTCCTTTTTTTGTTTAAGTTAATATAATAAGAATAAATAAAAAAATGTCATTTTCAAGGGTGGTAAATCATTGAATTACAGGTTTTACCCATTAATATATTTGGTCCCTTAGGCGCAAACAATATAAAGTGCATAATTATCCTAATTTTAATCATTGTTGTTTAGTCTATTTGAGCCTTGGACTCAAACCTTGTCGAAAAACGGCTGTCAAGCCAATTCTAAATGACCATAAACATAAATATAGACACATTATAAAAATGATGTTTTAATCATGGATTAGACCCGCTAAGTAATAGTAGGTAGTAAGTAGTAAAAAATATATATCTATATATTTAAATACAAATACAAGTATATAAATATATATTTAATCAATATATATCGAAAAACCAGAATCCTATGAGTGATTAGAAATACAGGGACCATAACCACATTTCATGTCAAAGAAATATTTTTTTAAAAGTTTAATCACGCCTAGAAAAATGTTTTAGTTGTGTTACAAAAAGCCACGAACTATGAAAGAAAAATTGATATTATTATTTTATGGAATAAAAGGAATAGTAGGCAAACATTTCCTATATTATATTATTGTGAGTAATTTAATGGGCCGTTTTTAAGGTATCATAAAATTTTAAAGTTAATCTAAAATAACGAAACAGACATTTATTGCGCTGAGGTGCGTAGATGAGGAACCGATGACCATAAAGTTGTACCGTTGGCCGGTAGATGGCGTTTGTGATACTTTAGCAGCCCCTCAGATATTGAAATATTTATTTATATACCCTACTTTTAATTTTTTTATTTATTCAATTAATAAAAAAAATAAGAAAATAGGTATAATAACTATAGTTCACAAACACTAATCTACATGGAAGTGGTGAAACATGGGCTTATAAGAAATCTGGTATTTTTTTATTTTTATTTTTTAGCATTAAACTAATAATTTACGATTAGAATATTTTGTATTGTGACCTAAATTATACAAATTATTATAATTAAACTTTTGATAAGTAAATCATAAGGCAGCATGATCAAAGTGCATCAATAAATTGTAAAATATCAGAAGTGAATACTAATACAATTTTTTAAATTGAACAATTTTGCTGGACAATATGAGAACAAAAGTTTCTTAAATACGTTTTGCAACTAGAAACTAATTTCTATTACAATCATAAATAAATTAAATAAAAAACACTAATCACTTAGTTAGGTTAATTTTGCAAACTACCAAATATATTTCAAATACATAAATATATCAATTATAAACACAAATATATTTTTTGTAATGGTATAAAAAAAAATCTCCAACCTCCAAAAACAAATGATTTCTACGAAATAGTACAAAAGCACGCATAAAATACGTTTTAAATCACAAAAAAATAAAATAAAATCTTAGGGTAACTTAATCATGGACTTTAGGAAGTGGAATCAAAGTTAGATTTGTACAAAAAATATATGAAAACATTTTCATACTGTTGGGATTGTGAATATACAATTGTATGATTTCAATTGGTTGCTAAGTTAATTACTAAATCAATAACTAAATATTATTACTTAAACTTTTTCTCTCTTTATCAACACCTGTGAAGTACAAATCAGTAAAATATAACAAAATGACACAAGAGGCATGAACCTTAACCATCGGTACCTCTCCCGTGGCTTGGTTTAATATTGTTATGATAACAGATCCCTCTTTCACGTTCTTTTTAGTCTCCATCTAGTGTCCTTAGGTATGAGAGTCTGAGACACTTGTTAAATTACTTAAAGCAAGCATTAAATATTTTAATAAGATGTGTATTTATTTGCCCAGTATTTTTCCTAAATGTAGTAATTATTCAATCATTGGTGCAATGGTGGCAGGAGTGATAGTTTAAAACTTCTTATCAAAGCGGGGAAAGTAATAAGATATGAAGATCAAAATAAATTTATTTTACTTCTATTCATAAACTCAAGAAATGATTTTAAGGCTGTCAAATGATTCAATCACTCTTGATGCCTAGTAATTATTAGAAAGTTACACATATAGAATCCTGAGTTTTTTTAATTTTTCACGAAGAGTTTAGGATGGTTATATGGCTTAACTAAGAGCCATTAGCCAGTCTTGAAGAGGAGATGAAGGCTTCCTTTAAATGAAAAGAGGATGAGCACAATACCTGAGCAACAATGGTCATTCAACTTGACACTCTCCTGCGGCTCCTCCGGCCACTTTGATTATTTAACGCGTATTCCCAACTGAAGATACGAATGGAGAGCTGATCTGCAATATATCTATCTATTTACCTATTTATATCTAGATGTGTAAATATATATTCATAAATATATGCATACAAATACATCGATCTTCACCTTTACTATTAGATGGTATACAGATATTTTGAGTATTGATTTGGGCATTACGATATTAAGAATGGGAATATATCTGATCACTTCATATCTGTAAGAAACTAGAGTTGCTAAATTTGAAATAGTTTTTCTCGCCTTCAACTATAAAAGTGATATTTTTATTTTATTTTATTGTTATTTTGACCAAATTAAATGTTAAAAACCTTGCAGAGGACTCTGAAAAGAAAATTAAAACAAGGTTGGGTAAATATTCCTCCAAAAATTCTGATAGATAGCGGGAAAATCAAAGCAGCGCGCAGTGTTTCATTAGTACAAGCTAGGACAAAAGTCATGCTAAGAAATCTGAAATAGGGTATTGGAATATTGTAAACAATACTAAAAAACATGGTAATCTAATATTTGTTTAGATCTGACACACTTCCCGGCTTGAGGGTTAGGGCCCAAAGTAATCATAGCAATAGAATAAATCAGTGGAATTCAAGGCATCATTTCAACCTCAAAAATTAATTGTTCAACTACTTTTATCGAACCAATCGTTGAATATGGATATTAATTGTTCTGGCAAGTGCTATTTATTCGAAATAAAAAAAGTCTTCCGGTAATCAAGCTATATTATTTTTTTTTTAAAAGGCCGAAGAATTTTTCCTTATTTTGAAATTTTGAAGTGATGAAAATGCCTTTTACCCATTTGTAACCGGGCTAATTTTTCTATATTCAATCGCTACACCTTTCCTATGAATAATAAGACACATTTTATCCTGCACACTCGAGTACAACAATTTTTTTAGAGTACTTTAATTCGAGAAGATATTCTGTTGAAGAATGGTTGATGCACCCAAAGGAAGAAAGAAACTCTTATCTCTTAGAGTTTTTTCCGACCAAAATTAATTTTTTCAGAACACATTGCAGAGGACTCTGAAAGGAAAATAAAAATGAATTTGGGAAGCGATTCTTCCAATTTATTATATATCTTACACATTTGATACATCTAAAACATTTAATATCAGAAGAAAAACCTCTCTGCTTGGGAGGTAGACGAGGATAGATTTTGAGGTGGGATGAAATAAATGTCATCATATTTTTATTAATAATTAATAAACTATTATATTACAATTTAAAAATAAACAAACCTTAAAACCTTATCAAAAATGATCCTGCAAAGATATAATTTAATAATTTAAAAAAATAAGTTTTAGCGAGAAGTGGTGGCGTCTGATGGAGATATAGGAGTTGAAGTGGTGAATGGTGAATGGGGCGGGTGGCTAGCGCGACTACTTGTTAAACACAAATAAACGGACGCGGTTTTTTCCTAAAGGATTCATTTCAGGCTAACGAGATGGAATAAAAAAGGAGGGAAGAAAGGAAAGGATTGTAGGATCTCGTGCCCAACAGCTGAGCCCGTATTTAGGTTTAATTGGTCCAGTTGATTGTGTATGTATCTGATTGTGCCGTGTCGTGTTCTGGCCCCACACAGTGTCTCAGGTAACAAGCACTCCTCCCATCTCCTCCCGCCTAATATACCCATCAACTCCTTTCCTCCAATTCTCTTCTTCTCGTCTCTCAATGCCTCGTACAATTTGTAGTAGTTATTAAACATTCAAGCATCAATTATATTGAAATAAATATTATTTATATTGTCACATTTACGTTTAAAAGATTTGGAGAAGGATAGGTGAGTGTGAAGAGAGATGGAATCGCTGTGCTCAACTTCCCGGATTCGAATCGGAAGATTTATTTAATCTGTTAAAATCCATGGATAGATCCTGATCTGTGGGAACTCCTACAATAAGGTAATCCTTAATAAGGGGGGGGAATAAGGGGGACCTGGAGGTTGAGGGTGATATCGCACCAATCACCTCCCCTCACGCCCGTTGAACAAGATACAGTAAAGACTGTACCATTTACTGAACCCAAGACGTTTCATAAGTTTGAGTGGTGCAGGTTTTAAATGACTCAGACTAAGGCTTAACCAAGATATAAGCTGCGTTAGACTTTACCAAAGATATAAGTTTACCAAAGACTTGGATGAATCTGAACCATAATAAATAACCTAAAAGAACATACTATATAGGAATACTACTATATAGTCTCTATTTTTGTGTTCCTAGGAACAAATATAGAGATCATTTTATTATTATTAGAAAAAGATCAAATTATTATTAGAATTAACAGTAATTTTTTTTAAATATAACTGGACTGACATAGATGGAGAAAGGCAGATAAGGTAGGTCTGTGTGGAAGATCGCTAAGAACGCCAAAGTCTAGCAAGGGCCATTGCGATGTTAGGTATAGAAACAGATAGATACTGGTATAAAGTTTTAAAAAAATGACTATTTTTTCACTAATAAAAAAATTATTTAATTAAACAATTTTTAAAACATAATCGCAATTCATTTAGCTAAGCTTAATTTATAATATATCCCCGAATCGATGATGAAAGGCTGTGAGTTGAACTGAATGTTCTTTAATTGCGCCCACCCACAGCTACAAGAAGCCGATGATCCGCGGAGATTATGCGTGAAACTCAATTAGACGGAGAGGCTGATGGATGTGAACACTGTCCCATCTACAAGTGTTTTTTTTCTCCTCCTGTTTGTCCCGTGTTAGTGGGAGCTAACAGAGGAGAGGTAGGACCTTCACTACCTGTTCGCGCCAACACGGGTTATCCCCTAATGAGGATTGTACCTCTAGCGCCCCGGCTTGTGGCACCCCTCGACAAAAAAAGGCCCAACATATCCTCAACGATCCTTAACGCCGGCCAAGTCTCAATCCACTTTAACATGCTAAGTCGCTTATGAATACTGTCCATTCAACTCCCAAAGCATAAGAAATCAGTTTCTTGCACGTGTCACGTTTTATTATGATAATTACAGTTTTTATTAGTCCTCGGATAACTTCAATTTTTTTGTATTTAAACTTTTAACCTTTACCAGAGAACGAAGGCATCACCTTCAATATTTTATTTACTGCTGATCGGAAAGTAATCCAGGGCTAAATTCCTTTTTTTAATTCTTTCATTGTAAAATTCAGGAAAGTGGACTTGATGCCTTTCTGAGGTTAACGATTGATAGGTAGATTAGGACAGAAAAATTTGACATTTGATGGATCTGTGGAAAAGTACCGTTTGCGTAAAAGATTATCATTTATGCGCAAGACTTGTGGTTCCAATCGTCGTTCCTATCTTTCTTTCATAGATTAAACCATGCTCATCAAAATCCTCGTTCAGAAATCGTTTTATTTGTCAGTAAAACCATAAAGGTTTTCCGGTGCCATTACTCTCTGGCGTCTGTAATTGTAAGCTACACAATCGTCCTGATGAAATCAGTTAGAGTAGAGAAAGAGCTAACGTCAACAAGTGTTTATTTTTCTTTTGCGGAGCGATAATTCCTGGCCGCTAGCCGCTGGGGAAACCCGAAAGGTGACCCATTGCCCTGCCCTCCCTCCGTTACAATACATCTCCAACATAATGAATCTCATGGCCTCGGTTCCGCCTTAGTCACATTCGGTTCTTTTTTAGTGGCACCTTGCTCATTAGGACTCCTCTAGGATATTATTCATTTCCTATTGCAAATGATCACGATTTCAATAATGGAAATCTATAAATACCTTTGAGCAGTTTAAGATCTGAAAAGTTCTGCTACATCCGTCATCTCCGAGTGGACGAACTCCGGATAGGAACTGCACAAAACCATCGAAATATTGTTTCGATAAAACTCTTAAGCAATGATCACATATATTCTGAATACATTAAAACTTAGCATTAACTTGACTTTTGTTTGCTTTTGGACCTAAGCAATAAATCACTGCTTTCACATTCAGGGTAGGACAGATTGGAAGCTTGATCAAGGTGTGTAGCAAAACTTGAATCTCTTGCCCAAGTTTGGGTGCATAGCAAAATAAACAAATAATTTTTAAAAAATCACTCCTCAATACTGTAGACTAAAGAACGGCACATTTGACTCGGATTAAATATTTTAATAAATAAAATTTGGAATACGAGACAAAAAAACTTACGTGTATCACCACAATTTTTTATTTATTTGTTTTCCTTTTTCCAAAAAAGGGGTGGCCATTCATACCACTTGGATACGACCTCAACAGACTACTGGGCACCGTTGCTCTGATAAGAATAGGAATTGACTAGCTATCTAACAAGGCTGTACAGTGACTATTTAGTGTGTGTAGTGCTACTAGGACAGGAGATTTGTGTGTTAGAAAGTGGACATCCGGTGATCAGGCTGGGGTTAAATACACCTCTACCGGACTCTGAAGATGAGACCCCTTTCAAAAAAGTAAAGACAGGGAAGAAATCGGTTGTGACTCGGTTGTAATTTTGGTACCTTGTAGAAAAGATGCGTATTCTACACCAGGGCGAACTGTCATGCTGTTAGTCATTAGTTTGGGTATGTTTAGGTTAGTACTCATCTGCTTAGATCTCTTTTCTTCCATCCTTTTAGTCAGTATTTCTTCTAATTTTTTTTCTATGGAGGCTTTTCTATAAGAAGCGATGTGCGCTCCCTCGCAATTCGAGCATTTTGTTTGAGTTCACCTAGTCGCGGACATTCAGAAATATTATGTGAGCCGCTGCATCTTACACATTTTAAGGGGTGGTTGCAGTAAATTTTTGTGTGCCCAAATTGCTGACATTTATAGCACTAGGGCGGTAGGATATCCTTTCTTGGGAGGTATTTCACAACCGTGAACATACATCTGTATGAGTTCAGTTGAATAATACACGATGATAAGTATCAGTAGAGAGCGATTAATTGGAAAGGACAGATTTAAAATTCATTAGAAATGGAAAGGAGTAAACTCCAGTCGCGTGTCGGAGCTGGCACACACACCTTTTTTTTCTCTCTCTTTATGGTATCTACATCGGATCCCTCATCCAGGTTATTTTTAGTCTCCTCCTACTGTTCTCAGGTATGAGAGTTGTGGCCATTTGCTCTATCTGTGGGTTTGGGTGTTAGTGTAGTTTTTCTTGAAAGGGTTTTTAGTATGTTCGTATATGTTAGTCGACCATTGGTATTTGTAAGTCAGTATGCAAAGTTTGTTATTACATACTAAGGTGCTTTTGTATTAAGCCTAAGTACTTTTTATTGAAAAGTTTGTAATCGTTTTCTGTGAGTCTGTTTAGCGATGCTATAAATGTGTAATCCATGAGTCCAAACTGGTTTTAGTAAGCATGTGTTCGTGTTTAATTTTTGTCTCGTTTCTAACTTGGAGTTTTTATCTGAATAGAGAATATATTAAGGAGATTAGTGACTGGGGGATTTTTCTTAATATGAGGACCCAATGTTATAATTCAATATGGATGAAGAAATGGTTAACCGTAGATAATATATTATTCATGTAAGATATATATGTGTATATTCTTCTTTGTAGAAAATGGTCGGGTGTGCGGTCATAGAATCGTACAAAAATAGCTTCTATAGATTGGACTGAACTTACTCAAACCCCAAACAGCCCAGAGCCGCCAGAACTTAGACACAGACGGCGAGGCTCCGAATGACTTATATGCCCAGCCGTGGGACGCTGCGTAGGGGAAACCGCAATCTTCTCCCTCATCTATGCGTGAGCCAAAGACCCGGATGTGGTCTTTAAACTCATTAATTAATACACTGATAATCCTAACATCATAATGATAATTAGTTTTAATAATACTACTATACTTACATAGTTAATATTGCTGTTGATATTACATTTCAAATTAAACAAAACATGTACCACTTAAAAGGTGATTTCTCCTAGATCACGTTAAACCGCCTGTGTTTTCTTTTTCAAATAAGGATACCCACTTTATAGAGACTGGGTGAGCCCCAGGATGATCTTCAGATCCTACAGGGGGCTACCCCTTGCTGTTAATAGATTTAATTAATTATCTGCCACAGCCGGATTTGAACCCGGGACAATCGGCACAGAAACTCAGCGCTCTAACACGGTGCGACCCCAATCCTTGGTTAAATGACAAGAGAATGAAAAGAGAAATTTGAATAAAAATACTACATGTGATTGAGGGCATTTTCGGACAAAATATAAATTCTTCCTAATCTGAAAGCTATTAAATTCGCAAAATTATATTTGGGACATGTTAATATATTTTCCAGTTTTTTGCATCCATACTTTTAAGGAATGGCCCCTTGGGTAAACAAATTCAGTTGTATTCGATTGATATTAATGCTATGGTTTTAGAGACAAATGTAAAAATAGTTGAAAAATAATATGTGAGGAGTTCAGAATCAACAGCAGATACTCTCAAATTTCAAACGCCGCTTTACTTCCTTATTTCTCATCGTTTAAGACCGGTTTTCTAGCAATTAATTGTATCTTTTTTAAAAATTTAAACTGTATGGTTGCCGCATGGTGGTTTGAGACCCCGCCATTAGCTTCCAGTGACATATCTCAGGCGATATTCCTGTAATGGAGTTTGTCCAAGTCAAAAGAAGGGGACCAGTTAGGCAAAAGAGCTATGCTGCAACTACAACCTTAATATGATTTGTAAATATTGATACGTGATGCCTTCAAAACGACGTTAAATGAAATCTGTTTTTAGAACTTTCATTTAAAAACAAAATGTGATACTTGTGTATTAGACGGTATCCAAGAATCCTACCTCCCGATCTCGTGTAACTTCTTCTTATCACTTTTCTCAATTGAGTGATTTGTGTGAGCGTTTTTAAATTGTTTTCCGGCGTTTTGTCTTGTTAATTTGTTTATTGTCTATTTAAATTTTTCTAATTAATTTTGTGTTTTAGTCTTATTCCTTTGGTAATTTCCTGTTTAAAATAAACACAAAAACACTTTGGGAACAGCCGTCTTTAAAAGCAGAAGCTCTGAAATACTTCCAGAAGTTCGGAATAATTCAAAAGACGAAATTATGTGAAAACGGTCATCAAATGTATTTCAACATGGTCGAAAGTGTAGGCAAACATTTTACATTTTATTTGAATTTCCATTAATATAGATAAGAAGGTAAGTGTTATCAGTATCAGAATTTTCAGTGTCCAGGTTATAAACAATGACGGATAACAGTCCCTTGAGACCGGCTAAGTCACAGGTTCCCGAAATTGTGATAGAATAAAATGTAACATTAATAATTCCAAATACATAGGAGCATTTGTAGTTTTCAAGAAAAATAATTATACGCATATTTAAATCCACAGCTAGAACAAATTACGAGGGATTTGTTCTGAGGAAAGTTGTTGTTGTTGTATGTCTGAGGACACAAGGAGACTAAAAAGAACGTGGGTCTATTATTACAAGAATATTAAACCAAGTCAGGGGAGAGGTACCGCTGGTTACTGATCTTCTACATATGATTTTGTTGTATTTTTAATGACAAGCAATATGCTGATTGTCCATGTTTTGTATTTTACAGGCTTATAGATATGCAAGTGAGAAAACGATATGTTAATGAAATAAACTAAATGTTTCAATAATTAACTTACAGAAACTTATTATCATTAATAAAACAAATCGGACTCTTGATTATGCATATTTCCGTGGATTGCCTTTACGTTGCACCAATATTTGTGCACTCACATCCACGGTTTTCCATTCTCCCAAAATGAATCTAAAAGATAAGACAAACATGAATTCCTCAGGTAAGTTTACGTTGTGACGTGCTTGGATTTACTTAGAAAAATAAATGAGTAGTCGAGTAACATAGACGGACGGATCCATTTTTATCAGAAAATGATTTTGAAGATGTTTTGCAGATCACCAGTTTGGATTCCGAGTATCCCACTCCACTATTCAGCAATGTCATCGTGTGGTGGATGTAGTCTCCTCTGCATTAGAACGTGGATCATATTGTTCGGGCGTCTTTCTTGACGTGGAACAGGCCTTCGACCGAGTCTGGTATCCGGGATTGCTCTATAAACTCCGTAAATTTCTACCGCCTACCTACTTTCTCATCCTTCAATCCTATCTCACAAACAGAACTTTCCAAGTAAACCATAATAATGTCTATTCATCCCTCTTTTCCCAATCTGCTGGTGTTCCTCAAGGTAGTATCCTTGGCCCAATCCTTTATACAGTTTATACAGCTGACATCCCAACTCATCCTAATACTATCCTTACCACATATGCTGATGATACATGTGTATTATCAGTCAATACCAATCCAGTTATTGTATCCCAAAGCCTCCAATCCCATATCACTGATCTTGAAGAATGGTGTCAGAACTGGAGAATTAAAATAAATTCTCAAAAATCCCATCAAATCACTTTTACCTTACGTCGTAAACCAATGACTTCCTGCCCTTCAGTATCCTTTAATAATATTCCACTTGTGCCTGTAGAACAGATCCGATACTTAGGGTTGCATCTCGACAAACGATTAACCTGGAATCCTCATACAAGACTGAAAAGACAAGAAACCGCTCGACGTTTCAGGCTTCTTCAACACTTACTAGACAAACGCTCTAAGCTCCCAGTTAATTACAAAAGACTCATCTACATGACCATCATACGACCTATTTGGACTTACGGAGTAGAGCTTTGGGGCTCCACTAAGCCATCAAATTCTTCTCGTATCCAATCCCTACAATCCAAAATCCTTCGTAAAATCCTCAACGCTCCTTATTTTGTTAAGAATAAAGTCATCCATAACGACCTTAATGTCCCATTTGTTGCTGATTTGGCCCGAACCCGGTATCTATCCTTTCATAACAAACTTCATTTCCACTCAAACCCTCTAGTTTCAACCTTAGCTTCCTCTTCAATTCCAGATAATCCTCCGAGGCGTCTGAGAAGAAGATGGCCACGTGACCTTCTTAGTTGAACATGCGATTTGAGTACTACCAGTGGGTAGTTTCTCTACTTGTCATTATATCATGTCATTATGTATCACTCAGCCAATTTACTTGTTATATTATTGTAATATAGTTGTAAATATCAATAAATAAATAATAAAAAAAAAAAAAAAAAGATGTTTTGGATGCAACTCCAAGGCTAAAACTGATGATATGGATAAAACAAAGAATAAAATAGGATATAACACGCAGATAAAATTATTTATCTGCAATAAATAAAAAATAAAACTAACATATCTAAGAAGAACTTAATGCCACTTTGAAGGCTGGCGATGCAAGTAGCAATCACCTAGAACATGAAAAGCAATCATTTTGAGTAACCTGGGTTGTAGTGGTTAGCATAACAACCTACGAAGCTTGGGATCCGGTTTCGCAGCTCGGCAGATGGCCTTAGGATTTTTTAAATGGAGTAAAAACCCCTTGGATATAGCGTCCTTCGGAAGGGATGTAAAATGGGGGTTCCGAGTCTTTGGGTATAATGAATAAACAAGGCTAAATATAAGATTAATGATAGGATTTGTCTAGACAGATATTAGATCTATGATCTCAGCAGACAGATTTGAAGAAGAAAAACTTAGGCTAACATACGTTCAGATATACAGTTCAACTTGTAGATCATCTAACAAGTTGGCCTTAAAAAAATGGGTTCAAGTACGTTTATGTACTTTATGTACGTTAAAACCATAATGGGTGGTCCATAATCTTATCTGTTATGCTATCTTGCTGTGGCGTTCAATTCATATTTATGAGCATAATTATGTATTACTTATTGGGAAAAATACTATGGCACTGCCTGTGGTGTTGGTTTTTTATACCGTTTTTATTTGACTTAATTCTTTTCATTTTAAATGGACCTTACCATTTGAACCTTCTTCTTCAAGTGCCATCTTCGTTTCGAAGGTAGGGAATCATAAAGGCTTTTCGAATTTTCGATAGGGCAGATCTGAAAACCTTGATCCTCTTCTCTTAGGTTTCGCAGTAAGGAGTGTTGTCTCCTTCCTTGATTTATTCCCAGCATGACCATTTGAATATTTTCCCTCATTTATTGAACTAGTAATGACTAAAATCAAGACTATGTAAAAGTCAGGATATGGCTGTTTAATTCAACCCTATGAGTGAAATTGCTGTTAGGGATTAACTTATAGAAGACTGTTATATAATATTTTATATATTTTCTTCCTTTTATTCTCTTACAAATATCTATACTTTTTTAAACCTGCGAATGGAAAAAACAATATGGCTTTCATTTGCGAGTTATTGATCAGACAATAACATGGAATCAATTATATTGGCTATATTATCTTGTTATGCTAACCACAAGACCACAGGTGACTCCAAATTTGTTTAGACTTACGTTGAATTAATATCTCTTTCTTAATTGGGAGCTATTTTGTTTTTATTGTCTTTGATGTTTGAGTACCGAAAACCCTTCTTTGGAAATTGCTGAAAATTGCTTCTAAAAGTAATTCCAGTGTTGAACAGGATCTGTTCTGCCTCTTCATAATAAGTATGTAGTTACTTGACAAATATGCTTGTGGAGCGTTCATTACGATTATGAAGAGCCTACTCCTGACTAGCAACAACCCGGAACTTCGAAACCTCCGCTTTGATTCCGGTGCAGACACGGATGACCCCCGGCCACCCTCAGAGGAGGGAGTGTTGACATAATGACTCGAGACAACAGTTGCCCTGTCTCTACGACCCACATCTGTTCCAGCGACAGATTGCCAATCCTCATCGGCAACTGCCCTGCTAATGACCTTGTCAATTGACTCACATTATTTCTGATTTTTCCCGCTATTGTCTGGATGTGATTGCTATTTGGCAGTAGTATGCCGATTTCTCGGTTCTTTTTTATTTATTCCAAAAAAATAATATTAGGTAGGTATATTATGTAATTTAAAACCAACCCACAAAGTATGTAACAATCCCAGTTGGTTTTAAATAGGGCAGTGCTTGCTAATTCGACATAAAAGGAGGATCTATAAGTTTATTGTAAATATCGAACGTAGCAATAGGTGTACAGGAAATCCTTTCTAGTCATTCGGAGGGGACGTAAAATGACTATTCTGAGCCTGTGCGATGTTAGGTACTCGTTGAAGATCCGTATCCTAATTATCCCAGAATAGGAAATATTTAGGACGAATATTTAGCCATAGCAGCGTAAAGTGACGTTAATTGAATAAAAAAGAATCCTCTCTTCACAACTGCTAAATTATCATATTTTTGAATTTCAGCAATAACAAGCAGAAAAAAATAATTATAATAACGATAACAGTTAATTAATATATCTGTTAATCAATGCCAAAAATGAAGAAAAAAAAACGGTGGAAATTTTCAATTAAGGATATTTTTCCTTACTGTTTAATTTGGGAGGCTAAATTTATTATTTTTTTAATAAAATAGAGCCAAAACTCGAAACGAAACATTAAATTTTATAAGAATGCAAATGGAAAAAAACACAAGCAGAGCCTTATGTTTCAAATCTGGTGTAAAATTGTTTGTTTTTTACACCAAATTTGAAACATAAGGCTCTGCTTGTGGTTTTTCCATTTGCATTATTGTTTTTTTAGTAACTTGATCAATTTTTTAAAAGTTGTTAGTAAGGAATCTTTAGTTTTTAGGGATGAATAATAAATTCTTATAGTATTTCTTCTGGTAGGCAAGTATTTCGATGTTGATAAAAATATGAAAAGACTAATTATTTTCTTCCGCCATTTGTTTTTCAAATATATACAAATGAATATCCAGTAAGTAATATTTTATCACTGACCACCGTCACTGGTTATAAGTGTTTGTTATCATATCAGTTCAGTGCTAACAAAATGTTCTTATTTATACTCAATATGTAAATTTGAAATATTTTATTTTTCCAACTTCTCTACTATTTCTCAAAAGAGGCTATACTTTATACCAGTGGATGAAATTAAAGTTCAACGCTCCAGTAGAGATAGTTTGTTTATATAGAGCACTACATAGACAGATTGCATCAGCACGTTGATAGAGTAAAATAGATTAGAGAGAGGAATGAAGAAGTCAGCATTAATACTGTCTAAGTCGTCTCTGTAATTACCATAAGCGACCGGAATCTTTTGAAGTATTTAAAATATATTTGAAAAAAATTGGCATTGGCCAAAACTAAATCTTGTTATCCAAAACTAAAATGATGTTAATTTATCCTGATCAAAGGTTTATGTTTTTAAATCTTATATATTGAATGTTATTAAAGCTTATATACCTTAAGTGTATCATATACAAAACCGTACTCATTTTAACTAGTGGTCAAGATAGAGGAAAACACATATTTAATTTATAACATCATAAACAACAGTTATTGAAATTGTTACAAACATTAAAATACCGTAGGGTAGCAAGATAATATTACAAGATGTTAAAATTCCATATACAGTTCATAAATGTAATTATTTACAAATACAATTTTGGATTATGAGAAAAAAATTTAGCTACGAACTAGTTATTTGCAAGGTATAAAACTCAAGTGAATTACATATTAATTATCAAAAATATCTAAACATAAGTATGTAAATGAATAAAATTCTGGAGACAACTCCTTGGTGAAAAATAATTGATAATGCATTGCGTGCCCTTCCAAGATCATTTATATGAGCTGGAGGCAATGAAAAAGGTGGTCCTTTTTTAAAATTTGTTTACCTCTCTTTGTTTTTGTAAAAGAGATTCGTGCGTTTACAAACTTATTATATATAGTTTTTTAGAATAGTTGCCTATTTTCGATCGCTAATTAAAACTAAAATCGATAGAGAATCGTTGGTTAAATAAGATAAATGAATATGTGAGATCTTGCGTGAAATTATGCATGCATCTTCCTCGTGGCAGCAACGCTTTAGTAACATGAAAGACGCTAAACGGTAGCGTCTGAAGTACATAATTTTTTTTAAACATTTATAAAAAAACAAATTAAAACTACATACTTACTTTCTCAATCGTAGCTTACTAGGTTTATAAGCTATTAATGGCGCTATGCTATTTCTATATTAAGAACGCTACTCATTACTGCCTAATTGATCGAGGACCCAGTTCCTAGCCTGTTTAGACTTTTTGGAGTGGAACTTTTAAAGATTCTTCGTATAGAGATTTTACTAATCGTTACAACTTATAACCAAAGGTGGAGTGCATTCGAAAGTAGAAGCTGTGATGAACTTCTACAGAGATCGGAGGTCACTGCTCCGAAGAACAAACCCCTTGGTCGCGCCTGCACAAGAAGTACCATGAGATGGAGTTGATCAATCGTGGGATGTGGGGACTTGCACCTCCGCCCATTTGTTTCCCCGACTCAAACTTCAGACAAAACGTGCGATCTATTCCCGGATGCGGTCAGCTTCGGTCTCTGATCCCGGACCTCGTCTTTCCTCAGGAATACTTAAAAGTGCCACCTGTCGTTCATTGGAGCACACCACTTGGATTTGGTTTAATGAAGCTACAATAAATATAATGTTGTTTGTTTAGCTATTAATAATATAAATAAAGGTTTTACTAAATCGAAAGGGACAACTTCGCCATTACTACTGTTCTATGGTTGATCTGGAATATACACAATACACTAACCCGTTTAGCTACCTCCAATTTATCCTAATCTCCATCCATGTTTTGTCAACAACAAAAAATTGACTATCAGAAAAAAAATATGAAAGAACAAATCAAATTCATTCATTCATCACCAACAACTACAGAAAAAATTGTCAAGTAACAAAAAAAAAATAATAAATTGATCCT
Source organism: Troilus luridus (assembly GCA_964056705.1). Lineage (NCBI taxonomy): Eukaryota > Metazoa > Arthropoda > Insecta > Hemiptera > Pentatomidae > Troilus > Troilus luridus. Next base: position 27,750,006 of record OZ057414.1, read on the forward strand.
ATATAAATAATAAACAAACATATAATGGAAGAGCTGAATATTACATACATTTTACAAATCTATGAGCTTGCACGAAGCGCCTAAAAACAGAACCGTCTTGTTGGACAAAAGAGAGAAAGGAAAGAGATTGCAAGAATGAAGGAGATTTGGGAACTGAGTTTAAGTATGGAAAAAAGAATGAATTATGGGAAATGTGTATTTTTCGGTAATCATTTCATCAAGAAATGAACATTACAGCAAACCAAAACAGAATATATAAATCAGTTATTTATTGTAAATATACCCAATAATAGTTACTATAGAGTCAGTAATAAAAGTATCTTTATTGATGGTAGAGATTGTACTTAGACAACGATTATACAGGGAGGTGATTTGTCCTAGATCACGCTCAACACCCAGATTTTCCCTATTTACGTACCCACTTTACAGAGGTTGGGTGATCCCAGGAGGGTCCTAGATCCTATTGGATCTCCGGTTGCTAACAAATTAAATACAAGTCTGCCAAGCTTTTATTTTAATATATAATACCATATAATTAAATATGGTATAATATATCTTAAATAAGGTAAGAGTAAACAATTAAAACTTGTCGTGAATTAACTCGAAGTAACAACCTGTGGAACTGATACCAAATATTTTTTAAAGAAATAACCATTGAGGAACAGAAACCTCAATGACAGAACGCCGGCCCAGAAGACATAGCGGTCAAGTTTGTACAGGTTGGGACATGCTCCACCGGGCCACCATAACCTCCTATTCGAACAGTTCACCTGCTCGGAGTTAGTCATTCAACTTCCGACTGATTCTATCCCATTACGCTCAGTGAGTAATGGGCGCTTCATTGTTTGCCATGTATCTGTTTATTTTTAATAGAGTAATCCTTGTTTGGACTCTTCAATCAACTGGTTCGAAAGATGAGGATGTACGTAATGAACATCCGCTATTTCCTGAATATTGATCATCAAAAGCTATGAATCGACTGGATTGGATGCTATTCATTACTGACGTCAAGTGATATCAACGTTCGAAACGTACAATGGAACCGAACATTCGTCAATAAATAAACATCAATATATCTTCTTTTTTTTTTTTTCTCACCTTCCCAGATTTCTTAGCAACGTTCTTCTACTTTAAATGCCTGTCGACATTTGTATCGTATCAACATATTTTTTGGCTACCTGCCGTATATATATTTAATTATAAATGCCTAAAGTTTAAGTTATGTTTGGAGACCCCGATATCATTACCTGGATAAAAAATAATAGATTAAGGTGGGCCGAGTGAGGATGATCCCGCGAAGAGCCTCTTTTCCGCTGGAGGGAAAGTTGGACCGTGCCAGAGGAAGAGGAAGACCAAGGCTCCAATGGGAAGATGGAGTTGCACAGGTGCCAGACGCATCTTAAACGTCCGTAACTGGAGGGCAACTGCATTAGATAGAGCCGCCTGGCGAAGGCTCCTTGATGACCCACATAGGGTTGTAGAGCCATTTTGTTGTTGATTATTGTTGGTTACCCTTAGAAATCCTACATTATTGTAGTTTCTTTGTAACTAGTAAACAATATCCAACATTATTATTATCCAATATGATATGGATTTCCAAAATCAAAACGTTTATTTGTGGATTCGTAACGAGTATTCTGGAGTAATTACACAAACTATCCGAGGGCCATAGGATATCACATGGTTTTAGTTACTTTGTAGCTTCTAAACAATATACAAAATTATTGAATTTGAATGTTTGAAAATTTGATATGTTTTAAATCTCTAACAGATATTGTGGAATACGCATGCCTGATTTGGGCACTTAGTAACATTCCACACTAATTGAAGTCCTACATTATTGTGTTCACAAGCCACGATGGAAAGACGATTTCCATACATAGATTTCCAGATTATTATCGAATCTATAGAATATTCAATACTTTCTGCAAGCTTGTTGCACGTTAGTTCGCCTTACTACAATAAAACACGCATTCAAATAAATTATAAAATTTAATTAATTAAGTGTATAAGCCTATTGAGTTATCAATAGAAGATGGAAATTTTCGGAGAAGGACACGAAACGTTATTTCATTGTTTAGAGCTATTTAATTTAGCTATTAATTAAAGACATTTTTTAAATTTATTTCTATTTAGTTTTTGTCTAATATATTTTTCAATGAATTGCTTTTTGTCCCAAGCGGGGAATTGAAACCATCCGGAGTTTTTTGCCCCCAAATCAAACAAGAAATACTGCTACTCACACACACAATAGTAAAAATAGGATAATCTAGATAATCTAGGATTATCTATCTTCTTTCTAAAATAACAGTCTATGGTAGTGTCTTCTCCAAGTGCAATTACATTTTATGATCCGTGAACAACGCAATTAACAGATACGTGCTAGAATTTCACGGAATTCTTACTTTTACAAGTTGTTAGGAGCTTCCTATACATTTAATAGCATCTACTTATATACTACTATTTATTGTGTAAAATATTGAATTATAAACGCAGCTTTGTACTAGTTTATAATCACTCCTAGTAATGGTAGTACAATCTAGTAGTAAGGCACAATCCTGAACAGCCAGTAAAGGTCTGTCTCAACAACTCCCCTCATTCAGGACACAGCTTACATTAGTAAAAATACATTCTAAAGGATACATAAGGAGGAAGACCCCCAGGGGTGCTGGTGTAGGATGTACTATGGTTCCCAGAGAGGAGGTAGCAGGTAGTGGAGCGCCAGTTCCCAGCAGTATATCACGATAACAGATTAGCTGGCCCATCTGGCACAACACTTTCGCTCAACAGTAGACTCCTTGAGGACCATCGCTCATCCTAGGGGTTCCTTCTAGCGCCGGGCCGCCAGCTTTTTGTCCACCAATTGGGATCTTAGTGACGATTAGTCCACATTTCCCGGCGTCTTGGTGCCAACTCACATAAATCACCGCATTGTAACATGCCGCAAGTCTGGTATTCGATACAAGCGTGTGAATTGTTAGGTGGAAACTGGACATAGCATTCTCAGGGAATAGTAACGGAAATCGGTAAACAGACTAAATCCAATATCATATTCTCCTCCATGTGACTGAAGCCATGTTCATATATATGCGCTAATAATCCTTAGTTAAATTTGGCGTTTAATTCATCCTTCTGTGAAATTAATAAAGATCATTCAAGAAAAATGAACAACATAAGAACTTTTTTAAAGAATTTATTTATTTATCTGTGCTACAACAATAGAAGTAAATATAATGAATGATATATAAAGGCAGATAAGATATATAAAGGCAATGGTAGTACTCGAATAACAAATTTAACTTAGAATATCACGAGGCCAACTTGATGATTTCAGTTGCCTCGGAGGAAAATTAAGAGGTTGCTAGGTTTTAAACTACTTGGTTTGAATGGGAATAAAGTTAGTCATGAGAGGATTGGTATCAGGTTTGGGTCAAATCAGCAACAAATGTGACATTAAGGTCATTATGGTTGACTTTATTGGTTAAAAAGTAAGGATCATTGAGGATTTTACGAAGGATTTTGGATTGTAAGGATTGGCTACGAGAGGAATTCGATGGAGCCCCAAAGTCTTCCTCCGTAAGTCCAGATAGGTCTTATAATACTCATGTATATGAATCTCTTATACTTAACTACGAGTTTAGAGCGTCTAGTAAGTGTTAAACGGCTAGCAGTTTATTTTATTTTCTATTTTATGAGTATTCTATGTTTAACGATTTTCAAGATGTAGTCCTAAGTATCGAATTTGTCAGATAGGAACTTAAAACGGACAGAAGGTGCTTAAAAGAAATGGACCTTGTCTGATACAGAAATGGGCAAGCAGGAGCATCGAAACAATATATGATACATTACCATCGTAGGTGTTTCACAATGTACGTACATTATCCCATTACACATAATACCAGAGCTTACTCGGCAGACTTCTTAACTACTTTGCCCAACATCCCTACCACCAAAAAATCAATGTAGTTAAACACCTAACCCATCGATGCTTTACCTTACGCCATCCTCAATACTATCAAACCAACATTCACCGCATCTAACGAATCCTAATTTCCATCCTTCATTATTCAGAAATTCTATGATTCTATACGGGACTGCTCCTTCTCCCGATTATTTGTAACCAACTTCGAACCCTTTCCTTTACCTATTCCTTCGAAATATTCCCATCTTCTCACACAATATTAATAAAGTCCTACAATCTAAAATTCATTCTAAACTAAGATTTCTAAAATTCTAGTTTGAAACAACTTTGTAATACATTGTAAAACTCATTAAAAATTTTCCTTTCCATTATTTTCTTCCATTTATTTTATTTTAATATTTTCACCCATCTCTTCATTTTGACATTTTATATTATTGTATGTGTGTTTATAAATTAAGATTATATTTTTTCCAAATTATCGCTATTATTATTACTTTGAATACATAGTATTTTTTGAAATTCTCAAAAATGTTTTGTACAGCTACTCCTCCCTCTTTTGTTTAGACGCCACTCCGTGTTAGTTTACTTCTATCATTTCCCTATACCTAGATGGTCCTGTATCTTTCATCTATCACTTTCACTGATAGATTTATGTTGGTCTTTATTTAATGAATCTATTAGTTATTCTATAATTGTTATTTTCACCATTTATTTTTCCTCCGTACACAGTTTATGTATTCATTTATTTAATTCAGTTTCCCTTTATACATTTCTCTAATATTTAAGTTTCATTTCTAGCTTTTGTATGTTATTTTTAGGTTCTCCCTGTGCTTCTGACCTACATTACAAGATATGTTTTATTTTACATGATTATATCTAAGTTTCATTGTATATTAATTAGTTTCATTTTAACTACTATTAATTAGACGCTTCTCATTCATATACTCATCATTATACTTTTTAATGTTACTTGCATATTATTTTTCAACATTATTTTTATAAACCAACCTATATGCCATTGTTTTAGTTCAAAATTTATTTAAAAAAGTACTTTTATTTAATTTAATTGAAACCATCCCTATCTTGTTTATTCCACTAGTTTCATGTTTATATATTTTGTTTATTCCAATTATTATCCGCAACGCGGATTGAAACTTATGTTTCTAATAAATAGTTTACTATTTAAGGAATTATTTATTTGACCTACACCGGGCTAATTACTTCTCCAAATCTGTATGGTCAACTAATAATAACTCGAAATTCAAACATTATTGAATACTATTCTTCAAATTAAAATAAAATTTTGCTACAACTCACATTAACATTTTTAAAACATTATTTTGAGACGATTAAATCACTTTAATTATTAAAGTTCAAATGAAACGAATTAGCTTGGGTAGTCAAGGAGCTAGGCTTTAAGAAATTAAGCATTAAGAAAGAATATATTTGATGTATGGGTTAAGACCATCTTCCTCTTATCATAAAAAAACCAGTTCATATTGCACATCTCATTTTCTTAGAATATATTGTTACATTATGTTAAGTTTTATAATATAATATAACTTTTAGATTATAATACTTTTTGGTTGGATGAAAACCAGAGACCTTGGAGTAGCTTACTACACAGTTAACTTCCTAAAATTTTAACATTTAATGAAAATAGTTGAACACATCTAACAAAACTAAATCTATTTGTAAGGAAAGCGTAATCTAAATTGGTTGATCTTACTAGATTACTTCATCATTAGAGGTGCTTATATTTTGTATCACCACTCAATAGTCCTACCACCATTAGTGGCAACATTACTGAGTCAAATTATTTACTACAAATATAAACAAAAACATGTTTGCTTCTGATAATGCGAATCACTTTTATTCGAAAGGCGCACAAGGTAAACCATTCCGCACAACACACATTTGACAGCCAAATAATTCATCCCAATTTACTGCAATAACAATTAATAAGGAGCTGTACAATAGGAAATTTATCACTACTTAAGTTAAGTGTAATTAAACGGTTTACTAGGCCATCTATAAATTGGATCCATTATTCCCCAGTGTCGAAAAGACGATTTAAAAAAATATTTATTGCTTCTAAAGAAAAAAAATTGTATTATTTATAAAAATTGCACTATTTTGTAAATAGGTAAACTTTAGTACTTTGAGTAGGGCTAGCAAAGAAATTTAGAAATACAATAAAACTACTTCACCATTTGTTTTGTTATACAGTTTACGAATAACAATTAAAACTTTTTTTATAATTTAATAATGAAGAAAAACACATATTCCAGTCAAAAATTGTTATTAAAAATTAACAAATGATTAAAAAAAAGTTTCGACACTTATTTCTCATTCTCAATTTAAGTGGTTCTTCATACAACTTCCTTTAAAATTTACAAGTCCAAATCATTACTGTAAAAACAAAAAAAAATTATTATAATTTCATTGAGCTATTTAGATCATTGGAGATGGTTAAGTGCCTATTTACTTCATCATTAGTGGTGCTTATATTTTGTATCACCACTCAATAGTCCTACCACTATTAGTGGAAGACCAACCACAATCTACAGCCGAAATATAAAAATAGTGCAGCTCCTTGGTACTGTACTGTAGTAGTGATTAGCATAACAAACTGCCGTGTCATAGATGGCGGTTTTGCGGCCCGGTAGGTGGCCTTTTTTTTAAATGAAGTAAAAAATCCTTGGTTGCAAGATGGAAGGGGCATAAGATGGGGTTCCAGAGTATGAGTATTTCAGGTACTCATTGAAGAATCCTACCCTATTTATACCTTGTTAGGCAAAATTTGGGACGCCCACTATAGCATCGTCCGATTAGCCATGCCAGCATGAAGTGACGTTAAATGAATAAACAAACAAACCTTCAGCCTTATGAATTACAGTTGGTTATAAATACTTCGTTTGACAAAGGAAGATACCGAAATCCGTTTCAGTGGACTGTTTCGGTTCTGCGCTTCACAGTGACAAGGTCTGTTGTCATTGCTGTGAAAATTCCCTTAGTCACCCGTTATAAGAGCAGCCTTCTTTCCCCTCTGTTGTCATAGAACAAAGCCCCCAGACCGTCCATCATAGCGTGGAAGGAGATCCTTTAAGAGGGCATACATATTTGAAAAGTAATTGGTCAGGTAGTGATGTTTGTGTTGTGAATAGAGGCTGGAGGCCTCGGTAATAGATTTGTCACCCCCGGGGGTAGCGCGCCACACACGGCCATAAATCGGAGCCAATGAGCTGTCAGCAGAAAACACTTATACACCTTCTGATTCTGTTTTAGATAAGTTTTTTTCCCGGCGCCCCCCACCGGTTTTTGTGCCCCTCAGGAGCTTTGAGGTGGGCCGCTTCGACCTTGTCACGGCTAGGCTAGCCAATGGAAAAAAATGTTTTAGGCACCGGCCACCGCTCCATATAGCTTTTGTAAAACGGCATTCCATCTCATTTCCTGTTCTCACAAACCTCCCGTGATATATTACGTAATGATACCCTCGTCTATCATATATCAGGGGTGCAATCATTATACCTTGTTGAAAATAGATTATTGTTCCTTCTCGGCTATCTTGATGGAAGGGGAATGTTCAAGCAGAGGGTTGTGTAACGAGGTATGTCAGGTACAATGTTTTAATTTATGTTGACCAGAAAAACACGTTATTTTATACAAATAAAATATAAGACCTTATAGGCTGTTAAGTTCTATAGACAAATAATTGTTTTAAGATTACAATAATCTACCAAAATTGAGATCAATAGATGGTAAACAATTAAATAACACCATATCATTTATGAACTAAAGAAAACTATTAGTATGAAATTCAAACATAAGACGTATACATTCGCTGATTAATTATAATTAAAACATAATACTTATCACATTTCTACTCAGGGTTGGGATTTCTTAACTAAGCCTTTTCCTCCAGCAATGGTTGGGAAATCAGTACGTACTTCAGAAGATCCCAGCGCTTCCTCCTTAGCCATGTCACTGGTATTGAATGCTAGAGTTAGATGTGAGGAGGTATCGGCCCAGACGCTCATTACAAGAGAGGATAAGGTGGTCATTACAGAAACTGCAATAGACATATTTATGAAGGTCTTGGAGATATATGAGAATGAGAGAATCCTAGACAGGATAATATTATAGGATGATGTGAAAGGTTCTGATGAAAACTGGATGAAGAGTATATCATAATTTTAATTTAAGAAAACAATATAATGCATAATACCGAACTAAAGCCTATCTAGAGAGATCAATGGCAATTAAGGGTTCAGGAAAGTAGATCCAACAAAATGAAAACATCTTCGATCTATTTTATAAAATAAAATTGTATACCCAAGTAGAAACTTTAAAATCATACGATATACGAAATTTATATGATTACATTATGTCGATATACAACATTATATGATTATATTATATCGATATACGACATTATATGATTATATTATATCGATATACGACATTAACACATCTGTTAAATTAAATCTTACATATATAGAAGATGAAAATCAGCGCTCATGTTACATAATTCAAAAATTTAAAGTTAAAACCAACATAATACTCATAAAAAATAAATCAATTTAACTGAGACTTAAATAAAAATAAAAACTTTGCTAAATGAAAAGCACTTTAAGTATGTTGTTCCCTAAGTGCCTTGTGTACATATAAAATAAATATCCGAGCACTTGAATATTTGAGTTATAATTATTTTTTAGCATGATCAATGTGTCTTAATATGCTGGATGAAAAGATTTGAACTTCTTTCAAGACTAATCACAATTCCACCAGTCTCAATCCACGACTGTACTATTAAGTTTTTTGACAATGGCTAGGTCGAATTTGGCCGGAATGGACTTATTAGACACCACTAAATGTATGTACATACATCATTACTTTAATGGATATACATTTAGGGCTCTTCAGCATCGTTTTTAGTGGATTTTGGCACAATTTTAAGAGGGTTTTCCATGGCCTTACGGAAGCTATTGGTAATTGATAGAAAATAATTCCCGCCAATCATTGTGAGAAACTTCTAAGCTGTGTACAAGGGAATCTAAAAGAATAGAGACGAGTAAGGTTAGAAATTGACTCCCTATAAAACAACAAAGCATCCGGACAGGATGTGTTACTTGCAGAATATGGAAGATGACAAATGACGATTTCAATACCGAAACAAGAAAATCTCTCCAAAAAATCTTGAGAAGATACCATAAGATTGGCTAGTGGTATTGATAAACCCATTAGACAAAAAGGGGTCAAAAATAAATTTATTTTTTTTTCTTTCGCTTCCCCCTATAATGCCTTTCAGCGTAGGGGAGCGTCCAGCCAGTAGCCGAATTAATCCCGGTCTCTTGCTAGGTTTCTTGTCTGTCGGAGATCTTTTCCTCTTTTTCTGCTGAGACGTTCGATGTACTCGAGATACGACATCCTTGGGCGTCCTCGAGGTATTTTCCATCCGGCATGTAGTCATCGTCTTGTGAGGGTCTCGGTGATCATTCATCCTGACCACGTGGCCGAACCATTTCAGTCGTCGGATTTCCAGAAGCTCTTTTAGCGGGGCAATCGGCAGTTCCTGACGAATCCTCTCGTTGCGAACACAGTAATAAAGTTGAGAAATCACACTTATCTGACAATGGAATATATTTTCTGAAATACTGCTCAAGATAATGGAATCACAAATTTATCCATAACTGAAAGAGTATCAGAGAGGCTTCAGGAGAGGGCGCTCGTGTTACAAATATTAACCCTGAAAATGATAATAAAATATTTCAACGCAGGGTCAAAGGAAATCGTCAACTAACTTAAAAAATCATGGGTGTGATACACAAGAAAACACTCATGGAAAAATGAGAGATCATGAAGTTTTAAAAAAAACCGGCTAAATCTAGTCAAATTAACATTAACCAAAATAACATCTGTTATAAAAAAGTTTGTCAACCATGAGAAAACAAGTCGCTGGTAATGTTGTAATAAGGCCAGTGATTCTGTATAGCACGGATAAATATGGAGAAAAGTTTATAGCCCAAGAATATCACAGGGAAGATACAGATTGAGATCTAATAAAGAAATATACGAAAGGACAGAAGACTTGGAAACAGCTAAAAGGAAATTACGATTAAGCTTCTACGGACACATGGTCAGGATGGATCCCGAAAGCAAATGTTTGATGATGAGATATACATACCGAAAATCCAGAATGGTTATGCTAAGCAGATGAAGAAAGAACTTCTGAAAGAGGAATTCTTGGACATAGAGAGATTAAGGAGCTGATTCAAATACATCAGGGTTCTTGTGGAGGAGAGGACGAGGCTGGGACATGGGTGATGGACGGGAGAATGCGAATTTGGGAGAGAATGAAGGGTTATTGGTGGAAAAAAAAGTATGATTTGCTGTGATAATATACTTATATATAAGACATCACAGTTTAAAGTATGTATGATATGTTCAGATCACTTATTTTTAATATCATTTAAAATACTATTGATGTATAATATTGTCCATCATCTATTCAGTATATTGATCATCAGGCTACTCATGAATGAACTTCGAACTGCATTTCCTGGAATCTCTTGTCGGAGGTAAGGTACAAGAGATCATTGCGTGCGGCACGGCATTTTAATCCATAACATCAATTATTAGCACTGAATTAAAAGATAAGTTTATTTGATTAAAACAACGTTTACATTAATTATACCTGTAATACCTATTCATCCCCTTTATTTCAGTCTGCAGGTGTTACTCAAGACAGTGGCCTGTGTTCGCCAGGAATGGTTTCGGTGAAGAATGATTTCGAAATTGGAAGATCAAAATAAAATCCAACCAAATCACATACACTCGAACTCAATAATAATATTCAAATGACCTCTGTAAAATAGATTCGATATGATAGGGGTCTCTATCTTGGCAAATGATACTGCTCTGAGAACGTACTTCAATACTAGAAAAACACTCTAAGCTTCGTATTAATTGCCAGACTCATTTGTATGACAATAATAGGGCCTATCTAGTCTTACCTTCTGTGCCTAAACTAAACCGTCGAATCCCTCCCATAGTCAACTCCTCACATAGACGACGTTGTAATGAATAAAATCATTAGTAATGGCATTGATGATACCGATTATCTGTTATCTATAATTTTATGACAAACTCTATTTCTATTAGAGCTCAATAGTTTCCAACAATACTTTATCATCAATTCCCGATAATCCTCGGAGACATCTGAAAAGAAGATGGCTCCTTTTAATTTAAATTTTTTTGGACTACTAAAGATGGGTTGTTTCTAATGACCGTGATAGTTTTTTGTCACATTTTTTTTTTTACTTCTTAACTAAAGTAACTTTCATCATGGAAATTAGAATCAACAACGTAACTTTTTGAATGCCACGAAATAAATATCTGATAATAAATGCAGGGTTCATGATTTCAACTATAACATCTTTTCTTATTTATTTCTGCTACATTTCCGATCCATTTTTAGTTTTGTTTACAAATTAACTAAAAAATTGATATGATCTTAATAACGGCAACTTTAATATAATATCTGGCAAAATTGATCGATTTTAATGAATCACAGTGACCAGAAAGTTGGCCCTTGAAGTTTTACGGTCAACCTCCTTTACATGAATTGCATCATGTCTCATCTAGTTTGTTCTGTCACATCTATTTCTTTATAATGGCTCACGCATAATTATAGGGCTAAAGAAGGTCCTGTTTCACGAATAATTACCTTACGATTCGCCTATGATATGAATTCCATTCCTCTTACTTTGTCGAAGGCTATATTTACATCCGACGCTAGTCCCCAAAAATCGTATCCGCCTGTGGCCTGAGTCAGGAATGAATGAGTTTGAAAAACGATCCAGATTAAAATATTACGCTGACCAGGATACAGATTATATTGATCGAGTCTAGGAAAAAAGAACAAAACTAAAAAAAAATTAAGTTCGCTTCATACATAGTTTGGATAAAACGAGCTTAGTGCTTTTTACTGCACAGACTCCTAAATTATATCCTAAATTCACTTTAGGAGAACTGAAATTAAAATAAGTACTTCGTACATCTTCGTTCTGAAGGATGACAACCGTGAACGGAGTTTGACAAGGCTCATTTAGATAATACATTCTTGTAACAATCTCTCAGGTTCTGTAGCCATGAGTTTCTTCTTTTAACCGCACTTCTCTTTAATATGATTTCCCCCTTAATTTCCATTCGATATCATTCTGCTTTCAGGAAGTGTGTGCTTTTTTCTCTACTCAGCTAGTAGTACTTCCCTTTAAAGTGTGTTTGTGATTCTTTCAGCCTAATATATCCTCAACATACGATGGTACATCTACAGCTCTAAGCTTTCAAGCCATCTCCTGTGGGCTATTAGGAAACATCAGCTTTCCTCAAAGCCTACACGCCATTCTAGTAGAGTACTGGGGGTGCATAACACCTCGTGAATCGGATTTTGAAGTCGATAAATAGATCTATGTCACATTCCATACTATTTCTACGTCTTTCTTCATTTCCATTGATCTACCATTCTTCTCATTTACACATGTACTTAGTCAGTTACGTTTAATGACTCTTTCAATGATTTCACTCTGAATGCACTTGTTGTTGATATTCCGAGTTGATTTTTATCCTAATGTCAATATAGATTTAGTTTTTTAAACAATCTAACTCAGTCATTATTCCTCACTATTCTCCACGGTTTAGTTTAATAGAATTTACTGACCATGAAGAGTTAAATGTAATTTGATGGAATATTTATTTTGATGGTTCGTGTGATTCACCATAGTATATTTACATCAGTGTGCTCCAGGAGATCTCCTAGCCCAGGAATTGGTCCACGGCTAATATCATAGAATGAATAAATTACTCGTCACAGGCTGATTTGATACACGGGGATTAAGTAGCCGGATACAATCCAGAGTGCTGCCTAACTCCACATTCACGTATTAATTGTATGTTTTGTTCCTTGTACTTTTTACTATCTTTTCTTCATTTCAAATATTACAAGTTGTTCATTCTTGTTTTATTATAATCTCCGTTACATATTAGATATTACTTACTTATTATTATATTGAATTTAATCCAATAGTTTTATTTTATCTATGTCTTTCCCTTCATTTTATCCAACTATGGACCACGTGCCAATTTCAATTCCTTATCATTTTCTTTTCCTCCAATACTCTCTCATCCTTTCACCATGTCTATTCTTTCTTTCTTCCGTCCACTTTGTGCCAGTTCTTTTATTGTATGTGCCCTGGAATCCCCAGTTTAAAACCATCTTTAAAGGTAACTCTATGTGCTGATGCTTCTGCTTTTATGATGCGCATTTCCAAATATTTTTTGATTTCTCGGATCCGGAATAAAATTAATTTAAACATTTTTTTTATTTATCTATTTTACTTATTACAATTTTTTCTATATCATTTTAATTTGTTTGTATCTTATTTATTTGAATCTCGTTTGTGCCTATCCAGCCTTAAAGAAGGCATACAATTCAGTCCGAAAAGTCGGTTTCAGATAAATAGTTCATCTCTAAGAAATTATTTCTTTGAAGATTTATTTAAACAAATTTGAATTGATTAAAATCATCACACTCAACCAAAAGAGAGTAGTGTTTCGGCGAGGTTACAATTGTGGTTATAGTTGGGGTGGAAGGATTATCATTATAATTATTATCATTGATAACATATCATTGATGTGATAAAAGATATGTCTTATCAGTATATTCATTACTATCAAAGAACCTTAGCGACTTGTAGAAATCTTCTGTGATTTCTTCCTCACGACCTGCCTCAGACTTGAAAATTTAAACAATCACAGGTAGTCTATAATATATACCTGAAGGGGTGGGAACCGAACCCACCACCGCGACGGCTCATCAAACGGCAGCGATGGCCGGTACGATAGGTGAAGGAATGCCCCCGAGGGAGGACAGGAAATGTCCCGCAGAGGGCATCCATCAGGAGCCAGGAGTTCCCAGGCCCTCCAACCTAACTACTCCATCGAGGACAATAGCTGACAGCTCGAAAGAAGCTCTTGGGTGGTGGGGTTCAGAAAGGCCGCTCCGGTAGTGACCAAATCAAACACCTCCTCTCGATTCGTTACGACCCTCTTCTCAATGAGTAAATATTTTTTACCGGAGTGAGCACCGTGAAACTTGTATGGCAGGCGGAAAGTAGGTGGGAGAAATGGAGATAACTCAATAACAAGTTCACAGGTGGGTCGCACTTAGGGCTACCTGCCCGCCACCCTTGTTAGCAGGCGTGAACCTGAGGGCCTTAGTATCTTCTTAAAAGCTCTGTAATTGAATAGCCCGAGATCTTAAGAGCTTTTCACTCATCTATTTAACTCAACAGAAACACAAACACAATTGGGCCGAAACAAATTAATACTAATGGAAAGCTTGCACTAAGTGTTAAGTGCTAAAAACAAAACGTATGTCCATATTTTTAAATTTGAGTCGAAAAGGCATAATTTATAACTGATATTTGTTAAACGAAATTACACTTTAAAAGAAAAATCAATTATTTTCATTGATAATCTCAAAAATTAAACAATAAATGCTTCTAAATCTTCAGAGTTGTATACTAATATCTTTTGAGAAAAATATTAGTTCCTTCTCATATTTATTTTTAATCGGGTTTTGCAATAGTTATCACATTCCGGATACTCAATTCGCCTCCTCTCCGATATCTCCTGTCCGTACAATCTTCCTCTTCTGAGGTCTTCCACGTCTTCTTTTCTTCTCAGGGCAGTATTAAAATAATCGAAGGTACCTTCGCGTCTTGTCAATTCTCATGACGAGTTCATGCCACAGCATATTTCTTTTACCAATGCTATTTAGAAAGCTTAGTTTAGCTCCCACCTTATTTCTTACAATCTCATTTAGGACCTTCTGCAACCTGGGTATATCACGACTTCTTCTCAGAAGTCCATTCTTAGAGACAGTAATTTCTTTTCCAATTGTTTTGACGAGTTTCAATTTCACACCTTCTCCAATATATTCGTATAGATTGACTCATTGAATTAAAACACTTAAATTAAATTAATATCGTCTCAGTTAACTATATTAATTTAATTGGATTTAATATAATGAAATTAGAAAGCAGCTATATTGAAATAACTATTGAGATGATATGGATTAGTTATAAAATATAATTGGCACATCTTTTCGACAAAAAAAACATTAATTCAAATGCTAACAATTAAAGATCGACTTTCAAAAATAGCAGCTCATGTTAGTAATCCACTCCACTTATACATACATACATTATGACAATTTATTATATTATTTTTATAATTAAATAATATATTAATAGAAATGGTAGATGTTAGATGTGGCCCCTTCACATCAACCATCTACTTCTAATTTTTATATCTTGTTATAGCTTCATTTAAATTACCAAGAATATCAAATATTTCTTGTGATAACATTAAAAAAAGCTTTATCTACAATATTGTGAGGGAAAAAAAACTACAACTCAAATATACAAATTTCAAAACAAAGAGTTGTTTTTCTGCTAATAGAAATACTATGATACACCTATGTCCACACAAATTTATAAAGGGTGAGACAAAGATATATATTTTTTAATGTCTTACTTATGAAGGCATAAGTAATAACCTCACACGCCGCTATAATAATACAAATGTTTACAAAAGTTCATGTTGGTCCGGAGCATATAAAATAAAATTAAGTAATAAAGTTATTGGTTTTATCCTTGTACAAAAAAAATATACACAAACCGAGAAATCCTAAATTAAATCCAGCTACCCATACGAAATGGAAAATCTGGGCTCTAGGACTTACCAGCGCTTTTAACTTAGCCGCGTCATTGAAACCCAGTGAGAATACTAGAGCCAGTGACACTTAATATCTAGTAAAGTGATTACCAGAACTACAATAGCATATTTACAAAAGGAATCCGAGCCTCTGCAAACCACCAGGAAGGCTTCCACAGAGAATTCGTAATTGAATAATGGTCGAATCCCTAGATCCGAATAGTGTTTAGTTGTCATACTGATAGTTTTCTATTGAAATGTGAATATTATTATGTCTAACTCGCCTAATTGCCGATTAACTCTTGTGTGTGGATTCTACGTTAGCCTTCGACATAGATCAAAGAATGTCGAGTTTTGTCTGAAAAGAGAGTGGTATTGGTTAACATGTAATGGAAGAAAAGAGCAGCTTCGGAGGCTATTAAATTTTGGTGAGTAATGTAGAAGCTTTCGAAGGCCAATGAAGATGTCCTGCGCGCATTACCTATACTAAGAACTACGGATACTACGGATCCTAAGAACTATTTATGCAGCAGTGCAGGAATCCTCTAGTAGAATGGAACTAACCAAGAAATCGGAAATCTGTATCGGGAGTAGGATGCAGCTAAAGTATTTCATCTCGGTGGCTTGCGTTAGGTAGGTCATGTTACAATATATGTGAGTGACTTCGCGAGGAAACTAGTTGAAAAAAAGCCGGACTGAACAAGAAGGGTAGGAAGCCCTGGCTAGATGGTGTGGAAGAGGATGGCCACACCCTAGTCGGTGGGAGAAATTGGAGAGATGGATAAGCGTTTGGAGGAGGCCAAGACTCTGTAAGACTCTTAGGGATCTACTTACGTACTCTTAAATAATAATATTCATGTGAGAAAGAATTTTTTTTTTTTTTTTTTTTTTTTTTCCTTTAACTTTATTTTTTATTTATTTTTTCACATTTTTTACGCGTCCCCATATTTCCCCATATTGCCCTTTTCCCTACTTCTTTATTTTTCATTTTTACTTTTTTTGAATTTTTTTCGCTACTTTGACCTTTGACCGACAGAGATCGCGGCCAGCGCTTCCGTCGTTTAACGGTTTTATCCGCGTCAGTTACTCGCTGTCCCAGCTGCCATCGGCCCTGAAGATGACCTACATAGTAGGTCGAAACGTCGGCACTTAAAATAAAATAGTTTCACCTATTTTTGCGTGTTTTCTTGACTGCACCCCCAACTATCAACTTCCTATTAAATAATAATAATTTAACATTTTAATTTATTATCTTTGATGCGCTTGAATGGTAGCAGCGCTTCTTGCCTGGTTCAGACATTCATCCGATACTTCAAACAGGTTAATGATGGGTTAAGTGTTGACAACAGAAGGGCAATATTAACTATACATATTTTTTATCACTATAATCCAATATTGAACTTTTTTGATTTCATTGAGTACTTGGTAAGACTTGTATTATTTCTTGCCCAACGGTCGTGCCGAGAGGTTGTCTATCCAGAGTTTATATTAAATGTCCCAAGCCTTTCTCCTCCTGTCAGGCATTTTGCTGGGATCATCTCACGGAACGTTTATACTCATACTTGATTCTCTTGATCCCAGCATTTTCACATTTGATTCATGACAATTCCCGATGGTTCCCTGAGACGACTTGTTCCCTTTCATTCCCAGGTGTAGCCCCTTCTTTTGACCATATGCCTCGTATATTTTAAGCCTTATATTACTCTATGATAAAATCTAAATCTCCTAATACAATTCATCACAAATATATTTTATAAGCATTCTATCGAGTTTTCTCAGTTTACACACATAAAATTTCCTCTCCGAAGGTGTTTGTTATATATGACTTTTATCTAATCTCATTTATGTGAACAACTGTTTAAGTTATGAAAAGTTAAATTAACATAACTATCACCAACGAGATTCAGCTTTTAATTTATTTCTCCGTTAGATTTTTAGTACTTACGCCAGATCCAAAAGAAACGGAGATACACTTTCAAATCTGAAATTCTAGTGATTTTATTACCGGGAACAGATACTAAAACCTTGAAAACAAAGATGTCTAGGGATGCGAGTTGAGGACGGAAAGGAGATCATGTTTACCCTTCAGTTTGCAGATGACCAGGTTGTCAAATCATGTCAGATGAGCATGATATGGAAATTATGATGAGGAGACTCTTTGAGTTCAAAAGGTGGGGTTAAATATCCATACCAACAAATTGGAATATATGACTTTCAATTCACCTGTTCCATCTCTCTACATAAGAGAATGGACGATCCCTCGAAGTACGGTTAAAATACATACTTCAGTATTTATTAGTCGCGCCTTGAACGTTTAATCAAGCATGAGGGAAAAGTATTCAGTCCATAGCGATGGTAAGAAGTCTCTCTAGGCCGCATCGGGCAACAGTTGCTCGCCCTTTAAGGGTTAAAAAAAAGAAGGTGTGAGGAGCTTACAAAACACCAGGAAACAGCTTGCACTCGAGTCACCGCCTTTTTTTTAATGAGTACATATTTTCCTCACATACATATCCTGTAGGTATCAGTAATTTGTAATGATACAACAAATACAACAACGGGCTGGGGCACAGAATCAAGATGGGTGAGGGGAGGAAAACCCGATGGAGTAAGACCTCGTGGAAGACCGTAAGATGCTGCCGCCGAGGATCCGAACAGAACATGTGTATCCATCAGGCGTGCTAACGGTTGAGGTGGCCAAGGACTGCTTCAAGCGTCTGCTGCGTCGTTAATGAATATAAGTATCAGCCAGAAAATATTTGTTTCCCTTCAAACTATTTCAAACCGTAGCCTTGCGCCGAAATGTACAGTTAAGTACAGAAGGAGGTTTAAGTATTGAAGAAGGTTTAGAATGGGGTAAAATTACAGGTGTCGGTGCGGGAGAAGCTAAGAGCTCACTGACATGTCGGCGCAGCTCCCCGACCAGAAGGTCCTCAACAATCTCCCCTAACGAAAGGAGGCCGGCGGCTCTTTGTCAGGTAATGCTCTTAGGTTCGGCCACTCTCCTGTCATTGTTTGTAGAGCTACCTGTTGAGTCGGATGTGGCTGAGCCATTCACTAGTTGCTAACAATGTTGCTAATCCGAGCAACGGTGTTTACTTACACCTTGTGTGGTAGGGGGCTCATTGTCAACAAGTGTTCACCATTCAATTTCTGAATGTATTATATATTTGTAGGAGCGGGCCAGAGCACTGAGTTGCTGTGCCAAAGGTCCCGGGGTCAAATCCAGCCATGACAGATTATTATTTCTGTACCCCAGAAGTAAGACACAACTCACTTTTTGTAAATTTTTATATTCAATCAGAGAAGCTAATTTTCCACGACTTTGAACTATTAAAAATTGCTTCTTCGTTACTTACAGAAATAGCTTAAAGAAAATGGTTGACATTGTTATTGGCATTAATAGCTAAGTAATTGGAAGTATTGATCATAGTATTAATTTATGAAAATTTGACCAAAATATTACATGTTTTAACACCATGTGGACATGGTGTCCTTTACATACGGGGCAAAGATTTAATCTGTTGATAGCCACGGATGGACCCTGCGAGATCCCTCCAGAGTCTCACCCAGCCTCTATAAAGTGTATGCCATTAATTGGCTAGAAGGATATACTCTGCCATATACTGGATACAACACCCTATGTAGGCTGTAGTGGAACAGATTTTTTTTAATGTATTTATGATTTATGCGCCCAGCTTAAATTTAATAATAACTTTACATATAGGATATTTACCATATATCTTATTAATTAGGTTGTGACATGGAAACAAATATAATAGTATTGCTCAAAATTAAGTATTTTAATTGGGAATTCTATAAAGATTCCCTATATATAGTATTCGCAAAAAAATATTATCACCTGTGAGCATCTTTATTGCACTCCAACAGAGGCAAATCGTAAAATCAGTGAAAAACGTAAGTAATTTTTTTAACAGCATGTACTTTTCCGAAATTATTTCTTAGCTTTATCATGTATTTTTAAAAATTCTGCAAGGTGATTGGGTGAATAAAATAGAGAAATCCAATAGAAATAGAAACGAGAAATATTAAATATTTCTTAGGCATTAAGCTAAAACTAAGCAAGGAATACATTTAAAATAGTAAAAGTAATTAGCCATCATTCAGTTGCTAAAATTAAGGAAACCTCATTTTTAATGTAAAATTTATAACCTTATGAGAACTTTCATTTGATCAAGTGTAGTTCTACATGTACGATAAAGTGTCTTCAACATTTTTACGTTTATAGAATTGTGATTAACAAACAAGGACCATTAAAAAAGAAAGGCATTTCTCCTAATTATATGTAATCAAAGTTAAATGCATAAATGTATTTGAATCTATATGTATCGATGTATTTGTATCTATCTATCTACATGTATCTATCTATTCATATATATCTATATGTATCAATTTAGTACAAGAGGTTTCTTTACTATCGTCATCATCATCATTATCATGAAAAATTGAATTTAAGTAATTGTAAAATCGTGTACAATTAGTATAATTCAGTCTATTAAATATTATTTAATAGATAAAACTATACTTATTGTTTTTGTTTAGTGGTTCTGTCAAATATTAAATCATATGAGAAGCCTTCAGAAAACGTTGATATCTGCATAAAATAATTTGGTTGTGTTTCGGCTCGAAACTCCTCAATGATGTAATTATTATCGTCGTGATACAAGATTAAATTCGAACAGTGCAATGACTTACCTTGGCATTTCATAAGAGGCATGTAATCTGTTTTGGAAATGGTGATAACTCAGAAAAATTTCTCAGAAGCAATTTGTATGACTGATCAATATACCTGATTTGCTTTTAATTTGTTGTACAATATTTTGTTTTTAATTCTTTCAATATTGCTGTTGCTAATCATTAAAATTATAATGAAACATTACTATTTAAGATTATTATAAGTCTCTACTAGGCAATGAAAGAAGGAGGGAGAATAGTAATCATGAAAATAACGAAGCTATATAGCACAAATATTTGTGTGTATATACGCAATCATAGTATATAAGCAATATATATAAGCTATCCTTACCTTGACAGATAGAGCAATGCGCTACTGCGATGAATAGCATCAATAATGAAAAATAGTGTTAACTTAACCTTTGTTATGTTGGACTGAGGTAGAGATGAAGTAGGCAGAAGTATTAGAGATTTATAAAGAAAAAATTAACAAAAAAGTGTGTTTTTTTAATTGAAAATATGGTTTGCCTTGCACTATCCGAATGTTCCTCAGTACCGGAACACATTTATGGATGGTAATCTGCACTATACAGAAATGTATATTCGTTCTCATTATTCCAGCACGGCAGGATATTTTGGAATGATTAAGAATTAGCATGGATGTCTTGTAGGGCAGGATGACTTATAAGTGATTAAACACCTTACCTTCAAAAGTAATGACATCAAATTGACCAACCTTTCCGACAATTGATGGGCTTGACTTACTTGACATTTGTGTTACGAAAGTAGTACATTGCAGTAAATTCTGCAGTGAAAACAAGATCTGCTCTCTCTCATTATCCTTCGGAGGAAGAACCGGAGTCCGAACGCCAAGAGACAAAATGTGGATTGTTATCTGAAGTTAAATCTCTTCATCTGAAACTTGAAAGCGTCGATGTGCAGGAAACTGGGTAAGAAAAACCATTAACTCCCCAAAATAGTTATAATAAAGTACCTTAAAATGGATCATTTTGGATTTTACAAGAAAAACACCGCCAGACCTAGAACTGCTCAAACCATAAATAACAAATAAAATATAACGATATTTTAAAAATCCATTTATAATGCTTTATCTTTCATCGAACATTTATCCAAAATTCATCGTATATTTCCTATCTCTCCACTCGTTCCTACAAAAAGAAAACATTATAGCGTTCCTTTCTCGCCTACTCCACTATCGGGAACTCAATTCCTTATAATATCCGTCATTCTTCTTCCTTATCCAACCTCCCAATTAGATGCTCTCCAAGCATGTTTAGTTATTTGCTTTAATTGATCAGTTAAATAATAATAATTAGTTAAATAATATCTTTTGGTGTTCAGTCTTTTGTCTTGTATCTTATTTACATTATGCAAATAAGTTATTATATCGTAGCTTATGTTTTTATTTCCTGGTATAGATCTAGGATTCTCCTGGGGCTCACCCTGCCTCTATAAAGTGGCTTTATATTACAAAATAAGGGGGAAAGATCTAGCGGCTGAGGGTGATCTTGGACAAATCACCTCCCTACACAACCGTTGTCTAAAAAGCAGTAATGTTCTATACCCTCTACTATGTTCTGTACCCAAGACCTTCCATAGAATGGCAATGGTACACGATTTTTTCCCCTTTTTTATGTTTAATATTCAAAAGAGTCCCAGAAAGAAGTTATTCTTTTATTGTCCTCTACACTGTTGGTGACAGGTTTGAAGAACCGACTGCCTATAACCAATCAGTAATGTAATCGACATTTATATTAAAATTGCCAGTCCATCTTCACACAAATAAAGACAACTCATCAAGACAAAGTTTTCACCAATGTACCTCTCTCAGCCTATTCTATGATGCATGCAGTACAATCAACGATAATAAACCATAAAAAGAGCCAGAACGGTACATAGAAGGTCCCAATAAAGTTTTATATCATTATAGCTAATCTCTGGCGGAGCTAGGCTAAGGTTATTCGCCCTTCTTCCTGGTACACATTTATAATGTCCTTGTTTCTTCTCATGGATGTTTACATCAGAAACTCAATAAAAGACTAATCATTAAATAATCTTTTACCAAAAAACATTTATTCTAAAAGACAGATTCTACCAGTCTACCATGAAGTACCAAATAACAGAATTAGATCCAAAGGAACAACTCAGCCCAGTTACCACAAAAAAGCTCCATAAAAAGTATGTACTCGTATACCCAAGAACGGCACCCTGTTTAACTTCGTAAAAAACATGGTGAAAACCTTTCTAAGACGTGGAAAGTTCAGAAGGAGTCGGGTGAGGGATCTCCTAGCCAAACAATAACAGTTAGTTGAATGGATGATGTAACAGTGGGTTCTCTAACCATCATGCGCGTTCATGTTTCGTCTTTCTTTCACAACAGCTCACGTGCTGGTTGTATTCGTTTATATGGTGTGAACGATTCGGGTATATTTAAGAAAAATGAAAAATTTAATCAAATCCAAAAACAATTGATGCACTTATAGCAATTCAATTACGAAAAGCTTGTATCTTAGACTATACAAAAACATATCTGCACCCCAGTGAATAAGAGCTTAAGTCGAATTTTTTCCCAGATAGAGTTGACTGTATTAAGAGAAGTGGAATAGTGTCATTATTGTACCGTTTGCCTTGAGATGTAGTTTTAATATAAATAATAACTCCTTTTCAAGCCAATGACCCACTTAGCCCCTCATACACTAAGAAAATAACATGATTATGCATCCTTGAGTAAATGAAAATCATTTTGGAAAGAAATATACTTAACCACTTATTCACCGGGATTGTAGATTGATTGATTGAACGTGTTTATTAGAAAAAAATACAAAGAAATATATACATACACTTACAAAATTGTAGAAATGACATTCGACATGATTAAAACGCGCATAACATCTATAAAGGTATTGTTGGTTTCATTATAGATTACAATTAAAGCATATGAATCGGTGAATTCAAAATTGTAACTAATCTAGCTTATGAGATTTATTTTTCATGAAAGCTTTTGTCAGACACGGCATTTTTTTTTTTACAATAGCAAGGACAATTTTACACATAATAGCACAATCTTGACAATGCCTTCAATATTTTGTTTTCCACATTGTGTTCGGCGCAGTATGAACATTTCTGCATTAACGAACAAAAATTTTTATCTAAAAAATGAAACAAATTCTGCTGCTTAAAATATTTTACATTACCCTAAATGAAACCAATCATTCATAATTCTCGCAAAAATTTAAATTATTTATGAACTCCTAATGTGAATACTTTTATTGAATACCGATTAAATGGCGGTATCGATAGATTGAAAGGGCAATCAAATTTATTGGGTTTACTTATCAAACGAATCCTAAAACAATTAATGAGCGCTGAGGCAAGTAGTACACGTCCGAGGTATGTGCGGGAGGATTGCGATAAGGGTAATAAAATACTTAGGATTGGAGTTAGGGCAGTGATTCGTAGACGGACTAAACAGCAGTTGATAATATTGTCATCGCACATTCGTAAACGTTAAGTCGTAAACTATAATTAGAAGCATTTATGCTGATCAACTAGCACATACGTAATATACTCGTTTCCTGGGACTTTTAGTTCGTGTTTGTCATGTGTACACAACATTGTCTCTATTATTTTATAGTATTATTATTATGATATAATTGTGATGATCATAAAAACGGGCATTTCATAAATAAAACCAATGGTTTATTCCTGATTTTATTTTTAGCTAAAAAGTCTAAATTTTATCAAAAAAGAGTGCGTGTCAGCCCAAAATGGAGGGAAAAACGAAACAAAAACGGAGGTATTAGCCCATTTGGAATCATAGGTATGTGTATCAATGTATTTGTATCTAGTTACATCTATGGAGTAAAAGAGAATTATTTAATCTCGTGGAATTTCAATGAAAATTATTTTATTTTAAAACTTTGTTTGTTGAAATGTAAAATTTGATGAAGAAAACTTACAGAAAATTTTATTTTCTATTCACTATTAGCAGTTTTTCGATAATATAACAACCCCTATTTTTCAGCATGTATTTGTTTTAAATTTTAGTAATCCTTTAAGTGAAATATTTTTTCTCAATTCTTACAGTTCAAATATTTCCAACCTCCTACTATTTTGATAATTATTGTTAGCTGAATTTATGTATCAGTGTCTTCTCACTCTTTCCACGATGACATTCCTATAGGAGATGTAAATTATATCTTTTAAATTAAAAAAAAAAAATAGTACGGATTTCACACGGATCGAACCGCTTAACTAATCTATCTATTTAACTATCTATCTTACTAAGAACATCGTAGAATATGTCCTCTAGTACATAGTAGTAGATGTAGAAATTCATTTGTAAACCTGTGATCTAACTTACATTATTATTCCTCCATTTATTATTTAAATACTCGTTATAAATAAATATTAACATTTAATTTTAGCCTGCACACCGATTTTAAATAATAAAATTAGAATAGAATATTATATCACTCGTAATTCCTTCAATGGTATCACGAGAAACTCAATGCTCTTAAGAGGTGCTTTCAGTATAATATTTTTCTTTAAGCAAAATCACAGCGTAAAAGGTAGATTAAAAAAAAAAAATATATATATATAAATATATATATATATATATATATATATATATGTGTGTATCGGTTTCTACATATATATATATATATATGTGTGTATCGGTTTCTACATATATATATATATATATATATGTGTGTGTATCGGTTTCTACTTATCTTGACGGTTATGAAGATATTATGTTTTGGTTCTTGAGTTTCAGTCAGTTATTTCAACTTCTTAAGGCGACGTTTCGAGACTAGGAGTCTCATATTCATGCCTTGACAGTGAAAAAATGAGCTTTAGTAAAAACATTAAATAGCAGACTAAAATAAATATAGATGACACGTGTAAGTTTTAATGGACAGGGTGTACTTACAAGTTCCAAATAATTAATCAGTCTATCATCAGTCAGTTATTTCGCAATATATCATAGAATGTTTATATTGCAAAAGCTATGATCAGCGAATAAGTAATCAATTTTTATGGAACAGCAGTTTTATTTAATTGTTGAATCATATTAGACTATTATTTTTTAAATAATTGAATTTTATAATAATAATTTAATATATAAGAAAATTATATATATATTTATACATTAATATATATATATATATATATATATATATATATGTATATATTTAAATATATTAATATGTATATAATAATAATTTTAAAATAATTGAAACTCAAGAACCAAAACATAATATATATATATATGTGTTACATACATACCATACATATTTATATTTTTATCCACACCTGTCAAAATACAAACATATTAATATATTTTAAAAAGAGAATAGTTTTCACTTTCTCAATAAGTTATTGGTTATTGGATCATTATATAATATTTATAAGTATATAATTACAAAACCAATCCAAATATATCATTAAGAACCTACCCTAACCTAAACCCTATAAGCGAAGTAGTTGAATATGTAATCTTTCACATTCATATTAGCTATAAATAGCTTAAAGCTATAAATACAACATAAATAAATATGATAAAATCAGGTACATTTGAAACAAAAAGATTTTTTATTTATAAACATTAGATGACATAATTAGTGATAATATCTCTACTACGAAGAGGCATTGAATAGGACAATGGGGGCCAGGTCTGGATGGAATAGCGGCCCCCCCCTCCCACTGGTCATATTATTAGTAGCAGGTTATCTTTAATAGTTTAATACATTTAACTAACTTAATATCTTGCTAATTTATCGATATAATCATTTAATATTAACACAATTAATATACATAAAGTTTGAGTAATGCGTTGGGAGGTCTCCATAACCACAAGATGGGCAAAGCAGGAAGATGGCTAATTCCTGAATTCCGATTCTAGTTATCGTCGTCAGTTGAATCTAACTCAATGTTGTAGCGTTTATATGATATTTTGTTTACCTTTATACAAAATATTTATTTAATGGAGGGAAGAAGTGTTTTGCATACCAACCTTCTATACCCAAGATTGCGGGTTCGTAGCATGGCAGGCGGCCTTTTCTTGAACGAGCTAATCTTGTGATCCATTTGTCCAAAGTGATGAGAATTTTATAAAACCAAGATCTTTTCAAAAAATCAAGATAATTTTTTTAATCAAAAAGGGATATCTCACTGCAGTGAGCGAGATGCTGAGATTTTATCTACGATTGTGGAAACGGTTTACTATATTTATCTTGTGCAAAGTCTAAATAATTATTGAACGTTATCGAATAAGCTCTAACGTACATTTAGATGTCACAACATAATATCAGATCATCTTCAACCTGCAGCTAAAAATTAACCCATCAATATTTACGAGTATACAATAAGTAATTACAAGTATACAATAAGTAAATAATAATACTTGAAAATAATATATATATATATATACATATAGATGTAGATATTCTCGCGATAATGGCCGTCAAAGGCCGCGCGTAGCTTTCTTATCAGCCGATATTCTTTCATCTTCCATTTCTTTCCTTCGCTCGCCTGGCAATATTTTTTCCATCTTTCCTTTTCTTTTCCGATTCAAGATCCTTTGATATATTTACTATTATTTATTTGTCCTGGTATTCTTATTATGTAGTCTTGCTATTTCCTCTTTCGTGTGACTGGGGTATTCTCACATGTTTCTCATAGTTCCCTAATTATGTTGAATATCTGTTTGCTCAAGATTCTTTCAAATATTCTTTTCATCTGTCCGAAAAGTTGTAATCTCTTTTTCCTTTTTGCTGTTTCCATGCTCTCAGTTCCTTCATGCATTTCTATGTCTTTCTTTTAGGCCAATATTCTTCTCCTATTTTTCTTTTTTGGTCCGTGAATAATGTCTCAGGGCTTTTCTTACCATATTTAACAATTTCTCCTATGTAGCGAACCCCATTGTTTCCGACCCGTATAGGATTTAAATATTTGATTAGTTAGAATATGCTTAGAAACAAATAGCATTTCTAGACTTATATTGTAACATTATAAAACAAAATTTATATGATTATTCTGAAAAACGATATAATTATCAAGTTATATAAATATTATTAGATACAAAATAAACTATCGTTCTTATCATCCAAAATATACTTTTTCTTTGTGATTTAATTTTTTATCACAGTGCCTGATGTCTAAATTTTTGCAAATTTATTATAACAATTTTCGTTGGATATAAACAAGATAATTGGATAAATGTTTTATTTGAACTTCAATATGTGTGTCGATCGGATATGACTAATGCTGGTGGTATTTAATGATTTCACTCAACAAGCATTGCTGCTTAATTTCACTTTAAAGGAGGGAAAAGTACAAAAAAATAAAGTCTAGTAAACTGTTACTAACAATTATATTTAAAAAATAAACTAAGAAATTAAATAGAAAAGAATGTTACATAAAGAAATAAAAAACTTATCTAATTCATACGTTATATATTTATATCAATTTAAGGTACATTAGATTAAAGATATAAGACATTTAAACCGATGTTTTATAAATAACCAATTTGGGGAGATATAATGATTTTTCATTATTTAATTATCGAATTAAAATAACAATATAGGTAACACGTGTAAGTAAAAGTTAGAGAATGTTTAAATTTACCCAAGGGTTTTATTTAATTGTTTTTATAAGCCATTTTCGGTTTTCTAATACAGAGTGAATATGAGCGTTACTAATCATATGTAGTATATGATCAACAATCCTTAAGTTAATAAAATAATTTTCAATCATACATAAAATTGAAACTATACAATAATTTACTATAATTAATTAATAATGCTTTCGGAACAAAATAAAAACTAGCAATCAGAATTTCAGCCCATTGTGATCAAACATAAAGATTACAGAAATAGGATGAAATATAAACCACTGTGATCAAAAACTAAAATAAACCATAAAATATTTACTAATTTAAAATAAATTAACTTAAACATATTAATTGCAGACAACATATAAAAAAACAAACAAATGAAAACGTTCGTCAAACTAGCGTCAATACGAGGTTTAGAAACAACTCTTGATTGGAACTATCACAATAACACTAATAAATTTAAATTTTATTAAGTATATAATTTAAACTTCATAAGCATTAATTACTACTGCTGGAGAAGTATAGATAGTATAGACACGACAAATTAACACCAAAATCAAGACAATTAGAATAACAAAAAATAATGAAATCAAGTTTCTTTACGGCTGATTTGATGCAAAAAATGTATTTTTTTTTTTGCAAAATTATGTCCGTTGTTGTAGTTTTTGGATTAATATGGTGTTGTAATATAAACAATGGCTCATTTTCAAGCCAATGCCTGACTTGAAATAGCCACATATTCACAACGAAAATAACAATTATTTTTCTTCATTTACAGTTTCTTACAAGACTTAATTGCCCAAATTCCAAAATGTTATTAATCAAAATGGCTTCTAAATTTAATTTATTAGAAATAGCTAAGAATTTCTTAAGCATTTATTTAAAATATAAATGAATTTAAACTATGCCAGAATTATATGATTAACCATTTAAGAATTTACTCCCCAAAACTAAGAGTAGTAATATATATATATATGTACAGTTGGTTGTAAAAAGGTTTTGATTTTATAAAAAAAAAATGTATAAAACATAAATTTAGAAAAAACATACGATACTGACAAAAACGCATATAGACGGTAATGTTTGTTTAATTACTAATTTTTTAGTGTAAAAGTGTTTAGATGGAAAATAGTCAGGGGGTGGATTCAATAAATTTAACAAATTAAGTTAGACTTATTTTTTGTAATTTATTGACGGCACCAGGGGTTTCAAACCCTCGCCATTTTACACTCTTCTGAGATACATCCAGTTAACCGTTTCCACATGAGTTATAAATTGATGTACTGAATCTCGTAGGAAATTTGAAAAATATATATGACGCAGAAAGGTGGGTATAAAAAAAATAACTTTTTGTTGAGAGAGCTTAACGATTTTAAATAAATTATTTTAAAAATGCAGTTACGATAATATTTCATTGCAGTTATGTAATTTCAATAAAAATCATAATTCAATAATAGTTCCCCGGAATAAATTAAAATTTAGAAACAATTAGTTACTTATTTAAGTAGTTTTTTAAATCTTGTTTTCGTGATAAAAAACATATGAAATAAAAAACATAATAAAACGAATTATCAAAATTTAATAAATTATTTATATTATTGAGTTCATTATATAATAATAATCAATATTTTTATAAAAATAATTAGAATCATAAAATAATTAATACCTACAGTGACGGGAAATTGCCTGAAAGCGGACAGATATGCAATTAGCACGACACACCTGCTCTGCGGAAATGTATCGCTATGGCCTGCCTGGTCACACCTGCGCTCTGGCGGCCGATTCCCGAACAGGTATAATCACTGATCCGATCTTTGATTGAATGCTTCTTTTTTTATTTCGTAAATCGTTTTTTACATCATAAGCTATAATCCACTCGCCATATAGTGTAAATAACAAAACACGATCATTCACTTAATATTAACTAAAATTACATAATATAAATTATAAGGCTAATTAAAAGAAATAGCTGCAAAAACACTGAAGTATACATACTACATCTCATAGTAACATTCTCTTTTCCATACTATAGTTACCAAACTTTCAAGTCTTTAAGAGAGACCAACAGCAGAAATAGATCGGACAAGACTGCAATGGAAGAATCAAATCAAATGGAAGAAAAACTATGTTTCCTCACAAAAGACATTTATAATAAAAACGATCTTTAAAATTCTGCAGTGAGGCCAGGGATTTTGCATGCCACGGAAACAGCGAAACTTTCAAACCAGGAAAGCTCCTGAAAAACGAAAGGCAAATATTAATAAGAATATCTCAGGTGAGCGATAAATAAATAAATATAAGAAAGATTTGAAAACAACTATTGAGAAAAGAGGACGAACTTCCCATGGGCATATGGTCAGGACTGATCCTACTAGGTTGAATAAGCAAATATTCAATAAGAAACACACCGTGAAAAGCCAAATTGGTTATGCTAAGCAGATGAAAGAAGAATTAAAAAAAATTGAATTACCGATGGTATTTATAAGCATAGAGAGAGATCTAACAAAGAAATATACGAAAGGACAGATGACTTAGAAAGAACTAAGAAGAAAAGACTATTAAGCTTCTACTGAAAAAGGGTTAGGATGGGTCCCAAAAGCAAATTTTTCTGGAATGAGTACTTCTTGGACAGAAAGAGATTTAGGAGCCGACTCAAAAATATTCGTTCTCTTTGCGGAAGAGAACGAAGCAGGGGTATGGGGATGGACGGAGGAGAGAAAAGACAGCATTGAGAAAGAATGGAGGATTATTGGAGGAGAAGAAAGAGAGTATTCCTTTCTTGGCCGGTTCGCAAAAAAAAAAAAATATTTATAAAAGTGGTGTCAATGCTGACGCCACCAATCGCTTTAGAGCCGACATCGTTGGTAACACTAACGAAAATCGAATCCGAAACACTTTAAGCAACCGCCTATCTAAGTTACAATTTACGCCAGTTGTACAATGTACGTTAAATATGAGTCGGATCAATGTTCATTTTTGCAATTCGTTCAAAACCATGCCCAATGACATTGCAAGTCAGACATAACCACCGCTATTTTATAGCTTATGTTAAAGTAATTACACGAATGCTCTGCAATGCCGTGTAGTGTCAACTCCTAAACATCACTTATTGTTTTCGTCCTAGTATTCTACGCAAAATATAATTCTAAAGGATCCTTTGACGTCTTTCTTCCTTCGAACACAGCGGCCATGTTTCTCGAAAGAGCAAAATTTGAAAAATAGGAAGCATAATAGCTTTGTAAATTATTTATTTGAAAATTATTTAGCTCGCGAAAGTAGTGTGAATGTTGCCGTAAAAAATATCAAGATTTCTTTTCCTCTTGAATTTCTTGTATATCAATTCAAATCCAAGTATACCCCATCCCCCCCATATGAATGATATTGGGTTGAATATAATATAGGGACTGGCTCGATCGAGCAAAGAGTTGGTTTGTCAGAGATCCCGCTCACCATTCACTTATAGTGTAGTGTCTCAAGATCCCAAAGATTCGAGTTACAGTGGTTAAAATAATAACAAATAAATTATTCACCACAGCCCATCTCAAACTCAGGGTATATAGGCCAGTAACCCAACAACCTCCGTACTGAGCATCTCCACTCTCAGGTGTATATTAATATAAGTTTGTCACTTTTCTCGTTTACCATTAAAAACCAATTTACAAACCAATGTTAGACATATCATTGGTGCGAAGCATGATTTCTATAACAGCAGCACCCCGGCCATACCTCCAGTCTCTTAGAGACCGATTCGCCAGTGCCCTTACCTTCGACGACCATTTGGGTTCAAGGACAATGGCAAATCAGTATAGATTCGTGAATTATGGCTGTTTGGAATAAGCAGGAGGACGACCACCTATATTTCTATCCCAATAGCCGACCGTCAGAACATGTAGGTCGTTTTTGACTTAAAGGAGAAGTACAATCCGATCCCGGTAGAAGTACATTGATAATGAAACTGGACATGGTATTTGTATTTTCAAAATTAAAAAATTATTGTATTGAAAAGAGGTTGGCAATCAACATTATTGGTAATATAATTGTTCACTAACAATACTAATAATTAAATTTATGAACTTACATTTTAGACTACATATCATATATAGAATGCTTTGGGTAATACAACCGAATATGTGCACTGATATCTTTAATATATACTTATATATAGACAAGGAGGCGGGGCAGAGAGATCTTCAGACAGTAAACAAAAATCTCTTTATAATTTAATAACTTGTAAGTGTGACTGTAATGTCAACATGGAATTGCTTTTTCACCAAATTAAAAAAAGAGAAATAGGTTTTTTAATGCAGAATTTCACATCAAAGATATTACAGATCAAAATTAACACCGTAAAATATCCTCATAATTCAACATAAATTAAATCTTTCTTGCCGGTCACAATAAATACAATATATAAATAATTTATATTAATGTCTTATTAAAAACGAAGTTATTATTAATGTCTTCTTTTTTTTATAGGATAAAACGAAAAGAAATGGAAAAAATATTATTTTTTTTATTGCTACTAATGGAGTATATGGGTTATTATTCTATTTTTTAAAGGAGTATTACTCAAGAGTTACCAAAATTCCAGGATATATTCTAGGATACGAAACGTTTGGAAAAAAATAAACTTGTTGAGACTATGATAATTTCCGTGAAAACCTTCATTCACTTTCTTTCCTGATATTCTATACAGGGAAGTTATGTTTAAGGAAAGATGATTGGGAAAAACATATTCACCTAGTATTGAATCATTGTCTATAAATATTCTAAAATCTATTAATAAATACAGGAAAAGTATTAGGAGTAAGACCGCTAGAGGTTTCACGCCTAAACCATCAAGCTATATTTGATTTCATACCACTCTTCTATCTACTTAACTAATATAATGCTTACTTAGGAAATTAGGAATCAGTCGAAAAGTGTGGTTGTCGTAATGGAGGTAATGGAAACGGTGTGGGTTCGATTCCCATCAGATGAGTTATTATTTAATCATTCAATTCGTGGTCCTGAGAATCGAATCTTGACATTACCAATTGGATACAGGGGTATGGCACGTTCCAGGACAAAAAAAAATACCAGAGAGACTTTAACTAATAAATAAATCAAAATGCACGTTTCATCAATCAAAAGAATATACACACCTATATTTTAATCGCTCCGAGAATCATTTCTAAGGATTTTAATTTTTCGTTTAGTGCGAATTGCATTGTGTGGAGGTTTTCTTCGAAAAGTCATGCGCGCGTGAGGGGACCAAGGGCAGGTAATATTAAAAGCGATTCCAAGGAACGGTTCTTTGTCTGCTCAATCAGGGCTTCCTTCATTAATAAATTGAATAATTACTTAATGACTTAATCCTAACAAAGAAAAACGTAGTTGCATGCTAGTACAGATTAAAAAATTAATTCATATGTTTACAAGACACTAGGAAGAAGGTCTCGGAATGTTATGGACCAGAATTTTATATTGACATAATATCTTTTAACACTCCCTGTTTTTAATATAGCCTTCTTATAAACTGGGATATTTGGTAAATCATTTTTACATCGTCTATTTTTAATATTTGTAAGATTGTAGGATTCAAGATTATATATTTATATTGAATTTATAAGATTACATATTATATAAGATTATATATTATTTATATTGAATATATATATATATATATATATATATATATATATGTGTGTGTGTGAGTGTATCACTTTTTGGGATGCCATTCCCATTACAACCAAAACATTGCTTAGTATAATGATTTGTTGATTGCAATATTCAGCCATTCCTTGGACACTGAAATTATGACCATAGAACAAAAACTAGCGGTTAAGTGAATAAGAATCTATGTAATCTAATATTTTCAAAATATGATATTATAATTCTTTCTATAACTATAATAACTCCAAGCGTTTCTCATCGGCGTAAAACGTAATCACTAGCTTCGAAAGATGGATATCGTCTTAATGTATACGAAACTTAAGGAATCGCGTAATATATTCGTTCCAAAAAAGAATAAACTGCTGGACAATTCAGTAGATATAATTTAGGATCCGGTTAATATAATTGAAGTGAGAAACCCACCAAAGATGTTGGCATTAGTAACGAACGAATTAATTGAAAGTTGATAAGCTCGGAGGTGACTAATAAAAGTTCGAAGGGAAGACCGAGGGGTAAGTGAGTGGATTGCGTACAGGGCGCTCTTAGAGATATTCGTAGATGGAATTCTGTAAACAGCTATTGGTAGAATCAGCATTGAGTCTTAAGTTCACTAAGCCATTTTAATATAATTAGTCACAAATATCAAAAAGTTTACCAAGCGCAATATCTGCAACTTGGAAGTCAATTTAATACACACACTTAACTTACTAACTATAATTCTAGAAAACCGATAGAATAATAAACTTTGGCCATGCCTTGGACACTAAACGTTTTAGCAACGAACTAATAAGTGATGGATAAGTGAATGTATATTTCTTTGTAAATTTGTATACAATGAAATTAATAAGATTGTATCAGATAAGAAAAGATCCAGCATATAATAAAAAAACCCGTCAAGAAATAGCACGATGGGGCCACTATGTCGGCGGTCCATTCGGATCAGCTCGATCTGGCGCCATTGTATTAATCTTTATTATTATAAAATTATGTCATAATAACATGTTGATCATGATTAATATTGATATTAGCAATGAACTAATTGAACGAAATAAAAGTTGTAATTTATTATAAATCATTTCAATTCAAATTCGTAACACATTCAAATGAATGTTCAAAGAAGCAATAATAATACTGATAATGTCTAAAAATTGATTTAATGAAACAGTCACTCGGACGGAGCGTAGATCCTTATCAGGCAAACGTAATTTATGAATCAAGAGTTCAGCTGACTCGAGCCGCCTTATCAGATCTGTGTCGAGTGAGGCGTCGGGTTAGGAGAGTGATATCTTTCCGTTTCCAAATGATAACCTGAGTCACCCACTTTCCTTTCAAATGATCCTTGACAATTTCGGATTACTATCAAGTACCAAGCGTTCCGCTGCTCTACGTATATTTACACAAATTATCCAAATTGCTTTCAGTAGAAGAAGATAATTAATAGTGTTTAACTAATAAACAAAAATAAAAAAAATTAAAGAATAATAGGAAAGGAATATAAAGAAATTTAAGAACGGAAGATATTATGGAAAAATTTTGAGTCGATAAATACTTTACAATGCAATAGCAAGAATCTCCGATGGAATGAGGAAATGAAGAGAAATGTCTGTGGTAATATCTTGCGAATGAACGCAAAAAGGCCAGCGAAAAGAAATGGAAACTTGAACTGAACTGATTAAAGATGACAGAAACATGAGATAACTTGGGGTTACGGGGATATTTCTATGGATGGAGCTACTAAGACTAAAACCTGAGTCAAGATCATGGGGCGAGAAACAAAGTGGACGAACTAAATAACCGATGAGCATAAGAAGAGATGAGGGAAGATTAAGAGACACTGGGTGGGGAGAAAGTCGCGGAACAAGTACATATGATTCATCCAAAGAACAACAAATCTGGAAAAAAAAAATATTATATTTAAAGTATGACACTGAACTAAAATACATCCTGGAACTGTGTAGCTATGGAAAAATCCAAGTGGCTGTGCAGAAGAGGCCGAATATAGGCGTGGTAGGTTATTTAATATGTCGACCCTCTTGCTTCAGCAGATCTTCCTGGGGCTCGCCCATCCTTTACAGAATTGATAACCTTAATTGGGAAGAAGTTGGCAGTCGAGAGTGATTTTGGCCGAATCACCTCTCCATACAGCTATTGGCTTAGATAAAAATAATACAAACTCGAACATCATAGTATACTGATAAGTTCAGTTTTGTACTTACATTGTACCTCCAAAGTTAGCCAATTAAAATAAGAGTTTTTTCTTGGATTTAAGATATTGAGCATTTCGCATAAAAAAAAAATGTAATGTTTTGTTTAATATATAAAAAATATAAAGTTTATAATTATAGGTTATTTAATAAATTGTTCTTTAATAAATTAGTGTAATCCCTTAAAAAAGCAAAAAAGTGGATTTTTGTTTTTTCAGAATATTTATAATATAAATGATCGATCACGACATAAGACTAAATGAAAAATAGTTGCTGGATCCATTGCTTTGCAATGCCGATAAATATTATTATTATTTGCGAATATATAATAAATAAAGTCTATTAGGACAAGGTAAAGTACTTAGAGCCTTTCTTTATCCCGCTACTTCTTTCATTCCTTTTCTGGGAGCTTCCCTTCTCTCATGAGAACATGCTCTTTAATTCTTCTTTTGAATCTGCACACTTCTTGGATTTGGATGTTCTCTGGTGTAAATCAGATCTTTTTCTATTTCACACACGTTTTAGTGAGTGTGTTTTTGGACTGCACTCTTTTTTCCCCATAAAAATCGACTATTTGTTTGATAAGTCGGCCGGATTCATCCTTTGTATGTGCCAATAAAATCTTAATCTGTTAATGTTATAACGTTTCCTAATATCTCCGTGAATATATCATTACTATATCATAATATACTATTTAGCTCGCTTCTTAGTCGGTACAGCTCGTCTACCAATTTTGGGAACACAATATTTCTTATGACCTTTCGTTCCTATTTCTGTTTTCTCTCTCTCACTCCCTGTTCAAAATTAGTATCTCTAATCCATTGATGCATTCTGGTTTTATGACTGTATTGTAACGTATAAGTTTTATATGGTTGGATGTGCATTTTTCGTTATAAATATATTGAATGAGTCACCATATGCAATGTCTATTTTTCGGCGTCTATTGGCTTTTGTTTCTATACAATTCTCCTGAAAGTAATTATTCGGGAGGTTGTCGCTTCGAGTTGAGTCACTAGTTTTAACTTTTCATTCCTTTCCCTTTTAATATTTCACGAAATACAAGTTGTCATGAGCTCCAGTAAGGAAAACCGAATGTAATTACGGGAAATGTGTATAATTCGGTAATCATTTCATCTAGAAATGAAAGTTTCAACTCAAAAATATTATCTATACTTCAAAATGTTAGTTAAAACTTATTTCTTGATGAAATGATTAGTGAAATCTACTCATTACCCATAATCACGTTCTCTTTTCCATTCAAAAGCTCACGATAACTATTATTTTTCGTTATATAAAAAATGAAACGAACAAACAGTTAAAACTTGTAATAAATCAACTCGAAGCGACAACCTGCGGAAAAGATACCCCCCTGAATTGTATCACCGATATGTTATAAACGCGTATGTATATAGATAATGTAGATATAAACGCGGGACTCATTCAGACGTCAACTGTTTACTGTTTTAAAGCTTTAGTCATTGTTGAAATAAATTTATTATATATAATAGTATTTGCAACTCTTTTTTTTTTTTTTTTTGGAGATATTATACTTTAAAACGTTCCGACCGAAATCTACTCCACATTTATGTAAGTAAATTACCAACTTCAAATAACTGCACGCTCTTAAGAAATGGTCTCAAAGGAGTCGGTATACTTAGCTTTAATAATCAACTATTATACAGTTAGCTGTAACACCTTTTTCAAAGAACCCCAAGACTTCTGCGAATGTGAACGCCTAATAGCTGGATTTGCCCAAGTACCAAGAAACCATCCCGCCGATATGTAATAGCTCATTTGAGACTAGTGATTAACCCATTATATTCAAAATAGATTAAGTCAATTTATTACCATTTTACAAATCAATTATAATCGCTTGCATTTCAGATGTAACTTTTTCCATTTCAAACCTACCCGGTCCTGAATTATTCGTAAGAATCATGTTTTTTTTAATAAATGTAAAATAATTACCTATATTGTAATATAAAATTTTTAAATAATATAAGTTTAAACTTGGAACATAAAATTTTCAATGATTAGCTGTTTTGTTTGTTTCATTTAACGTCACTTTATATTTCTTTTACTAAATCAGGCATTATTTCTGAATAAATAACGATTAACTTTTGCCGCATAGGCTCGGGACCACTATTTTAAGCCGCCTACGTAGGACGACACAGCAAAGGATTTTTTATTCCCTAAAGCTATTTAGGCCACCTGCCGGGGTGCGAACCCACGATCATGAGCATAGTTAGTTGTTATACTAACCACTACACCACAGGTTTATCAGCTTATTAATTTGATGTTCCGAATTGACTGCTTAACATTAAAAAAGAAATTGCTGCGTACTTGTTATAAAATATTAGTTTTCTGGATAGGGGGTGTGTCTTTAAAGTATTTCATGATCATTCATCATTTTGTTTTAAGTGCAATTAATTCACTTTTATTATTAATTCACACACACTCTCTTCGTGCCATTAATAATTAAGTATAAAGTTTTCTAATTAGTAATTTAAAAGAATCGCTTGTTTGGCTTTCGAGAGTTTTCGCATTATGTTTTAATAATAATCACATCTAATAAATGGAATCACAATGCTGAAAACTAATTATCTCGGTTCACTTCAGCCAAACATTAGCATTAACAATGGAAAAAAACAAAAAAAATGTGACTTCATTTACTGCTATACAAAACGAAACTTACAATAATGCTTAAATTTTAAGGGATGGTTGTGGAAAAACTGGGAAAAAATCTAAATAGTTTAAATAATAGGACTTAAATTTGAAGCAGTCAATAAACTCTTGCAATATCCTGAATGACCCGAGCCGATCACGAAGGAACTCCTCACGATATCTGATAAACTGGTTCTAAGAGTCTAGACCTATTCATCTCCGAAGGCAGAGCTTGCAATAGCTGGGGTACCTCAGGGCTCTGTGCTCGTTGTCTACTCTTCTGTCTTAACATAAGTTATGTCTCTATAATGTCAAGCCTAGTCTCGGCTCTCAATTTAATGGCTGTAGCATGTTAGGTGTCGCTTATATATTTATTGACACTTATAACTTTATTCTAAAGAAATAGTCGTTTTCATAAACAATAGTGAAGTAATTTTTAGAGCATAATAAAAACATTAAGCAATAGAAACGCTATCTCAGGTATAAGAATAAGTTTGACAGATGGCATTCATACTGATTTAGAAAGTATAATGAAAATAAATAATCATATTATAACCATAAATCAAAAAATATATAATGTATAAAAACAAATGTTAATTAACATATGAGTTGCTCATTTCCAAATCGTTCTTTATCCAATTTTTTTCGAAAATGAGTTACTCTCGTAATGGCAATCTATATAGTTTTTCCTATCGAATTAACCAAATATTTATTTGCAAAACGTCCTTTAAATAATTTAAAATAAATCTCAAAGTTGTGAGAAATTCGTGTATGCTTTCTATACTTCCTTTTTCCAATCCAATATGGCCACCAACTAACAGGAACTATTTTGTTTTCAAATCGTCCACTATCCCACATTGTAATAAATCGATGTATTCAATTTTGTTTTCAAAATGTCCCTTACTTATGTCAAATGTAGTCGAGTAATATTTTCCTCTGTAATACTAATTTATACCACTTTGTCCAATATTTTAAAGCTGAGATTTGTTGTACTAGACCTGCTGATCAGCTTGAAAAAAATTCTCGCTACTTTCGACGAAAGGATATGTTTTTATGCACCTTTGAAATTGATGGTTATTATACTATTTTCCATACTATAGTGTTGAGTATCTTACTCAGGAGAGCCCTGGTATAACACGAATCTTAGACAATGTAAAAAAGTCACAAAGCCAGGTTATAAAACTCAAGATTTTGAACTGCCGCTTCTTTTCCAAGGAGTGCCTGTCAAGACTGCCGAGGTTGCAGATGTCAAGAAACATCTTGAACTTCACTTTGGAGCAAATTAGGCAGATAATGAAGATTTGATCTTTTAGAAAAACAGTATTTTTGGAAATGAAAATCCAGAAAATGATACCGCGCAGTCAGATGATGAAAACGAAGGTGGACTTATGGAGGACGCCGAAGAATTTTAAAAGAAATTTACATTCAGGACTATTCCCTTCAATTACAACCACGTTGACAAATTTATATTATTTTATAATAGCCTTAAATATTTAAAGGTTAGACAAGAATAAACCTGTTTTTGTGAAGTGTTTTTACTCAAACTGTCCCTTGTCCTTTATTTTTTATTCAAACCGTCTCTTATCCGTTTGGTTCCAAAATGACCTTTATCCAAACATTTTTTATAAATAACTAAATAACAATGTAATATATTTTTAAATAAAAAAACAAATAAATCCAGCATTTTTTTTTAATTTAAGGAAACTATTTCCAAATTGGTACGAACTAATTTAAATTCATAGGCTTTATTTCGCTGTTTGCCTAAATTGTCGTATGGATAAAGGACGTTTTGGAAATGGACGACTCATATGTTAAACAAAAATAAATAATAATGTTATATATACATACTTTATTTTTTAGTTTAGAGTTCTTTGATTAACATGATAATAATTGATTGGTCACTTACTGCAATAATAATAGTAAGAGACCAGACTCCTCGAAATTTTGTTACTTATATATATATATATATATATATATATATATATATATATATATATATATATATATATATATATTATTATTATTATTGTCACTCATATAAATTGTTTAATACAATACAATGGAAAAATTCACGGCAAACAATTGGTCAATTTAGGCATCGTCAGGGAAGGAAAAAAAGGATTGCGTTTTTCTTCGAGGAAATTACTGCCTCTAGGTCAATAGATTATCATTTCTGTTATTCTGAAACAATTTGATTTATTATCAATGTCGCCGGTGCATGCAGTTCACTGATAAAAGTGATTTAAATTTTTATTTTTAACCAGGCTGAAATGACTACCGTGGGAATCTCACTTATTGGATAATCTCACTTATTAGATAATCTCACTTATTCATAGACGATAACAAACCGTAAATCCCATATCAATGTTATTGTAGGACAATTAATATAATAAGATACGTATTAGGAACACTATAGTTTATTTCCTCACACCATGCGCTCTGATAACATGCCTTGTTTTTCTCGACTGGTTATTCGAGGTTACAACTTACAAATACGTCCTGGTACAAAGAGATTCTGTATATTAGTGACTGACTGGATTCAAACAATAATTAGTAATTCAAGTCCCTACAGTATATAAAATACTAACCAACAGAATGAAGTAGCGATTATTGTTAGTTAACATAGTAAGTTGTATTTAAAGCCACTAAGTTTGGAATTGTACCTACTTCATGTTAACAGCTTACAAATTATATCCTCACTTATCTGATAAAAAACAAGAAGTTGTTTAATATTTTTGGATTTGCTGGTTAAATTAAATTAGATATCGATGCTCTTTTTCACAAATCGTCGTGAAAAAAATTAAATTCTAAACTTGAAATCACCGTTAATAAACATAATCACCGAATAAGCAGACGACTTACACCCTAATCTCACTGCAACAGTCCATGTGAAAAACCACAGAGTTAAAAGCTCAAACTATGAGATTTTTTTTGATTTTTTTTTATCCCATCCAAACTATTTTTATCTTGCCCTCATCAAACCATGAGAGGAAGAAGTTGTAATTAGAAACAAAAGCTTGCTGAGGGAGCTCAACAAGACGAGTCCGATGAGTATAGGTTTCAAGGTTAGTTCGTTTAAACTCGTAGGAGGACTTCCGGGCCATTGGCAACTTGGAGTTTGTTTTACATCGTTCGGAATCGATGTAGTAAAATTTGTTTCGTTATTCTTCATTCCTGTATTATTATATAATACCATATCCTATATCTGATACATAATGGTATAAATGTTAAAAAGGGTCATAAAATGATATATGTAAATGCATATGTAAATATTATGATCAATTCACAGTAATTTATTTTTAGAGACTATTATTAAAATATACAATCCCATAGCTGTGAAGAACATGACTCCAAAGCCGTTATAAGATCCTGGTAGAAGGGAAACCCCGAGTTTCCTTTGAACTCACGTTGTGAGGAATCAAGTCATTAACAACTGTTTAATAATTAGAGACTGAGGCGCGAGATGACTGATGATATTCATATCATTAGCCCTGACATAACGCTTTAAAAATAACAACGAATTATCTAAAAATTGCCATTTTTGAGTAAATCCTTTGAATTGAAGCTTTTCAATTCAGGAAGAACATATCGACGGTCCCTAGGTACAAAGCGACATCAAACATTGAGGTTATAAGAGAGTGTAATAAAAGTTCAAATCATTCTTCATTACGCTCTCTTGTAAACCAGAGTTTTTGACATGTCGCTTTGTACCTAGGGACCGTCGTTACCTGATATTCCATTTCCAACATTTTCATTTATTTGAGTCCCTTTTTGAGTTGTATCATGTTTGAACTTGAAGTTTTATGAGAATAATGACATTAGTTAAAATCAAAAAAAATGTCAAGCCTTTAAACATTTTCTAAAGGTTTTTATTATTATTCTCGCTCTCCGGCCCCGCAAGAACCCGGGCCTCCTCCTCCACAGCCAACCTATCCTGGTCCTCCTCGATCCTGCGCTATTTCTCACCATTCTTGTATACCCAGCAGCTTTATTGTCCTTGAATTTTTTTAAAATAAAAACAATTATAATAATATCTCTGGGATCACATAAAGATACAGTAGCTGTCAGATTCCTTGAATGCAGTAAAAATAGCGTTCGTAGTAATTGCTTCTCTCCCTTAAGGAAACACTCTTTAATGAACTAACAGGAAAAACTTTCATCTCTACATTTTTTTCGTAGTTCCAACGTTTACAAAAAGCTTCTGGATGATTCTTAACAAAAAAATCTTGCTCATATTCAAATCTCAAATTCTCTTTCACGTGTGTTATGAAGCCGTTCTCAGTATTCAATTTTTCAGCAATAACCCTTAAGTTGCTGGAAATACTTAGCTTAGGTTAATACACAATACTCCATTTCAGGACACAGCATTGGCTTCTCATGGTGCGATAGTAACCGAACCTCAAGTATGTCACTCTCACACTAAGACTAAGGCTCTGTCCTCTGATACTTCACAACACTACTTCGCGCTACACTCATCAAATATAGTCGAAGATAAAAGCCAAAAATATAGCCTAGAATAAGATTGCTTCAATAAAACTACATTTCGCCGTTTTTTTCCCTAATAATTTTGAGCCCTATCTTCACCTGTGGGCTTGAACAGCGAAAGATACCAACCTGCTCGAGCATAAAACCCAACAGAAAGCCGACAATATTATTTTGTAGATGACTAATATATTGAGTAAACTTATAAACAGCCTGAGTTGCTAACGAAAAAAAAATTGAAGTTTAGCTATTCTATAAATCTCCATCTTGAATAATTTTTCCAACTTTCTTTTTCTTTTCTTTTTTTTCAAACTTTTTCCCCTCTCATGAAATGAATACCTTCAGATTCGGGTCTGATAGTGTTCCAGACTCATTTATCAAGTTCAAGCAACGAATATTAAATTATCCATATAAAATTATTACCGGAATAATATATCGGCAACAGATTGTCATAATTCGGTTCCCCGTTTATTTATTTAGATTCAATTTTGCAATTGATATTCGCCTAAAAATTTAGTAATTTGTAGTCAGATTCATACTGGCGCTGCAGCAGTCTCAAGGCTGTTAAGGTGAACTTAAACTTATTCGCCACAGTCTTTAAAAGAATATCATATAGATACGAACACCTTATATGAATAAAAATAGCTATAGAAGAACTTATATTATTGTCTATGTTCGTAAAAAGCTAAAGTACATCCGCTTGAAGTTAAGACCGAACTCCTGGTCGGGGATTAACGTACAAAGCTTTGGGATGGTGGTCTAATAAATCAATATAAATTTATATATATATACAGAAAGTATAGAAGTTTATCGAATAATGTATAGAAAAAAAACTAATATTTTTGTGGTATTGTTTCTGATATTGTTAAATCACCAAACTAAACTCGATGTATACATTCTTTTTAAAAACGATCGATTAAATTTTTACAGAATCACAAAAGAAATGAAATCTGAAACTAAGGTGTTCAAATAAATATGAACATATAATAGAAATATTAAGGAATAATAAATAAAATTATAAAGCTGGAAGGAATTCAAGAACACTTGAAAAAAAAAGGTCATAAGGAAATTATGAAATGAAATTTAATTAATATCAAATTTGAAATTTAAATACCTATATTTATAGACTAACTAAGGTAAAGCAATATAAAGAAAAAAAGATAGTATAATGTATGTAAATATTACAAACTACTTTCACCTCCTTGTAAGAGAGCCTACCTAACCACGAAGCTGCTGGGCCGAATCATAACACTACAAGCATCTTCAATTGCTGAATCATAACGAGATTTCAGAGGAATCGCTTATTCAATACAGGCCACTATGAGATAATTATAGAGGGCTTTTGTAGTAAGGTAATTGCAGGGGAAAATTTTTCACGAGGGGCGTAAAACGATCTAACTAGAACTGGTTTGTCTCAAACTCATTTACCTCAAACTTTCACATGACAATCACTACTGCGTTTAATAGGGGCAATGTAAGATTCTCAGAAAAAAAAAATCGTATTTCTCCAACATCATGTTAGGGTGCAAAATTAGTTTGTTTTTTATATACTGTGTTAATTTTCCTAACAAACACAAATTATCACTAAATTATAATCTTTTGTTGTATCAAACTTCTCAAATAAACTGTATACGCCTAAAAATGATGGATGGCATATAGAAATTTGTGAAAATA
The DNA here is from genome assembly GCA_964056705.1 of Troilus luridus. Lineage (NCBI taxonomy): Eukaryota > Metazoa > Arthropoda > Insecta > Hemiptera > Pentatomidae > Troilus > Troilus luridus. Next base: position 27,794,719 of record OZ057414.1, read on the forward strand.
TCAAGAATACCGAGCATTCTGAAGTTGTTATAAGCTTCCAATAATTGTTTACAAGAGCATTCAATACATTGTTGAGAGTTTTCTGGTTTCATTGTACGGATACGGTGGTGGACCTCACACTCTTTGATCAACCTCAGATTTATATCGACCAAGGGTTCTTGATCGAGGGTATCAGGCTGAAGGCATAAATAAACTAAGACAAAATTCTGGCTGAAGGTCCATATGGACGACATGGACTCTGCAGATAGGACAAAATGAAACTGGTTCAAGACCATTTCTACTTTTCTACCTAACCAAATCATTCTATCTTTCTTTTAGCACCAAGGCACCGTTTGCTTTGCCCCGAAATTCCACGTTTACGAGGATGAAAGCACTATTGCATAGTACAAGTCTTTAGACGTTGACTGATTCCTTGCATTATACGAATCTTGCAGTGGTTCAATGAGGATGTCTTGCTCTTTATGCGAAAATCCACCGAGGATCTGTCGAACACCTACCGGTTTCACCCATCTTCAAATCTATCTTCTAATTTTAATTCTAGAGCATTAGATAGTTTCATGCCAAAAAATTTTTCCGGAAAAATCTAAGATTGGCTACTTTCACATTACTACAAATACGAAAAAACGACACTGAACAATCTGATTTTTTTTTTCTTAAGTGTAAAACTGTGACATGGTTACTGGCAACGATTTCCCTATGACGTAAAAAGTATAAGTATAAGGTGGGCAGATTATTTAGGCACATGACAGCTGAGCTGGAGGAAGAATGATAGGAACAGTATTGAAAACGTATTCCAAGAACTTTCAGGTCACAAATTCACAGATGTGTGGGTATCGTAATGAATACAGGAGACATACAATCAATCAACGAGACTCTTCTTAGAGATAGTCAATTATGAAATCATGAGGATTGCAAGGAGGGTATATGTCTCGAGAATCCAAACTTGAGAAAAATTACAAAAATATTTTTAATTGGATAAAACTATTTTCACTTTCTGAAGTGTACTACAAGGTAAGTTTTCAACTACCTGCAATAAGGAAATTGACATTTAAAAGATTATTCCAAACAATAAGCCCCATTTTCAGAATTATTGCATAAAACAACATGCTAAATGAGGCGTTGAGATGCAAAAGGAGATAAATCCAAATCTGAAATTTTTTTCGGCAACACAAACATATGCATAATTTAGGTTATTATGAAATGATAATTATTTGAGACAATTATGCTAAGAAAAATTAGATTGGCTTTGACATGTTGTGAATGGTTAACCATGTACCACCGCATAGGGGACACTAAATTTGTGAAAAACATTTAAAAGATTAAAAATTATAAATTATGGATTTACCCCCTTTTGCATCTCAACGCCTCAAATAATGTAATGTAACATGCTCCACGTTCTTAATTGTATCAACATACTTTTTTTAACGTAGTATTTTATGTAATTTCAAACAGAAATTATTTATTTATTTGTCCCTATTGGGTTTATTGACCCTCCCAGGACTCACACCGCCTGAATGTAGCGTGCGATCTTAATTAAGGGGTTAAGCTGGCAGTTGAGCATGATTTAGGACTAGTTACCTCCCAATATTACCAATTGAAAGTTAAAGAAACAAAACTTGAGAAACAGTACGGCTACTAACATGAATTGAGCCCAAAACAATTCCTTCATGAGTTGTAGTGGTACAGTTTATTTTTCAATTAAAATGTTTCTATTTTTTATTAATAAATAACTGATAGTTCTTATAACAACATTCACTACAGTTCTGAATAAAACTAAAATATCAAACCGATGTGAAAACTCGGTGTCTTATAAAAAGAGTATTACATTTCTCCAAATATCTATTAATGTCCATTAAACATATTTCTGTATTTTTATCCAAGGAACTAGTGTAACATACCAGGAAAACCGCATTGTCAAACCCAACTCGAGTTCAAAGACATCATACTAGCGTTGTAAAAACAACGTTAGTCATCGGAATACAGAACATTACCTGGTAGGACAAATTGACAGCAATTGACTCAGACGAGGACCCCGTTTTATTCGACTTATTAACCCCAGAATTGGGCGATGTGAGGCCCAGAAATGCCCAAAAGTAATCCGCACAAAGCTATGACTCCTCTGTGTTTACAGGGAACAGCTGATAGCTGCAGATTGAGTGGCGTTCTCAGAACGCCCGTGGGAAGGCCTCACTAAATTGTGTCCTAACAATCCGCACGTGACCCACTACTCCCTCTTAGTAGTTTAGTAATCTCTCACTCTGCCTTGTTTGTTACTATCTTTAGCTTTCAAGTGTCAACAAAACATTTCGACCCTCAGCTGAATCTAAAGAAGCATCTTTATCTTGTGTTTAATCCAATTAAGACGTTTAACTTTAGTTTATCAGCATTAAACTATTCGATAATGTACATATCTTGTAGTGTTGATGGTAATTTAACAATATGTATAAATTAAAAAATAAGAAATGAGGTAATAGGCGCGTGGCAAGGAATTTACTTCGGAGGGCGCTTACAATTATCGAATCCGCCAACGTTTCCTCTTGCTTTGATTTTGAAAACGAGGCAAGTTCATTATATTTATTTTAGTAGTATATGTACTGCCATGGCGAATACAATTTATAATTTAAAAATAGTTATGATTATAACTACAGTATAATAATTGTATAAACATTTTTTTTTAAATGTGACTAAAAAGCCACTGCAACTTAAATAAATTTATTTATTTATTTATTACTGAGGAACGGAGAACTGCGCAGCATGTACCCAACATAATGAGACTAATCTACGGTGTAATAAGAATACTAACATCTATTAGGACAAATGGCGCGGAACTTTGAGTTTCCGGAAAACATGATCATATACAAAATACACAGATATTGATTTTCTAAATAACATTTTTTTTAAATAATAATTTTGAGAATGAAGCCCAAAAACTTTTTCATAAGTACACACCTGTTGAGAAGTGGCTGTTTATAATATATTTTTAAAACAAAAAAATTATAATCTGTCAGTGGCCGGAGATTGATTTTATTGGGTCTAGGACCTTCCTGGGGCTCACTCAGCCTCTGTAAAGTGCGTCCTTTGGAGTGGCACAGTTTTTTTGTTTTGTTTTTTGTACATGCCTGTTGCCTTGTAGATTGCATTAAGGTAATCCTAAGGTTTTGGGTGTGAGGTAATCCTTGAATTGCGACTGAACGAGTATAGTTTTGACCTCGAGCCTTCGGCTTCACTAAGCCTTGAATTGTTATTATAATATATTAAATCATTATTACTATTATAATTATTTTATAAGAATAAATACATTTTCTGTTCACAAGAAAATTACTAGCAGTATTACAATGCAAAATGAGTATGAGATTTCAGGTAATCAGTATCTAAAAAAAATATTAATATATTAATCTCATTTTAAAGTTTTGAAGGGTTCTATAAATAATTGTCAATTTCGAGATACAGTATCAACAAATAATCGTGTTGTAGAATTAGCACAATCATGTTCATTACAATTAGTGTAGCAGAATGCTAGAGCGCTGAGTTGCGGTGCTGAAGTTGACGGTTTCAAACTAGGCTGTGCCAGTTAATATGTTTAATTAGTAAACAGTCGGGGATGGATCCTCTGGGCTCTGGAGAACCTTCGGGGGCTCACCCAGCCTCTGTAAAGAGGAGGAACCTGGCGGATGAGCGTGATATCGGACACTTGACCTCTCTACACAACCGTTGTCCTAGAACATTACAGTATCTACCTCTTTATTGAATCCAAGACCCTTCATGGGCCGTAGTGGTACAGTTTTTTTTTTTTTTAATTACTATATAAATGTCGTCTTCAAGTTATTTATAAAGTTAAAAATGTTAAGATGCAAGCTATACTTTTTTCTTTTCAAATTAGCAAACAGAAGTTAGCATGGCGCAATAATTTAGTTTAAAAAAAGTATTCAGTGGCTATACCAGTATTATTATTATTATTTTTTGTTCAAAAGGTCGTCCGACATCACGAATTTTTTAAAAATAATTTTTAATAATTATTTGACGAACAAGGTCAATTAATGAATATCTAATCTTGAATACGAGAAAAGATTAGAGAAGGACCAGACTGCAGTCGGGTCACGGGTATTGGTTCATTGCATCTTGCCCAAGCCGTACATTGTTAGTAAGGACGTCATGCACAACTTCTTATAAAAAGATAGTTTCATTCATTATTTATATAATAGTACACTGGATTTAAATGCATAAAACTTAAATTAAAACTTTGCATATTTCAATTAAAAAATGTAATACATTAACTATTAACAAAGTTTTATACTTTATGAAATATATCATTATGCTTATTTTTTTTCACGTAACGACCTTTTAAGACCACGCGAATATCATTACTTTTCCATTCTAATTTTCGCACTTCTTTTCTTCCGGTATATTCCCTTCATTTCAGCGTACCTTCTCTTCTTCATAACTTTCAACCAATCAAACCAGATACTTGATTTATTTTAATTTCTTTCTTTATTATTCTCTACTTAGGCAGTTATTTTTAATTTTTCCTCTCTCGCTTTTTTTACATACCCTCCTCTTTTTATATAATACTCCTGTTGAATTCACAGATTTTGTCAAATACTTGATTATTTAGTCTCCCTTGGTCCATTCTTACCACGTCCCAGTAGAACCTTAGTCTTCTGATTCTTTTTTCGGTTTCTAGATCTTTCAAAATGATTATATTATATATTTTTAAAGATTTTATTTGAAAAGAAAATAGACGACCGAGAAGCGAACCAGGATGGCTGAGGTTGCTAGTAGGCCCCGAGACGGTAACATGGAAAACCCGGGTTCGAGTCCCGGTCCTGGTCATATCTTTTCTTTTCAAATAAAATATTTAAAAAATTATAACATCTAACAATAAAGTAAAAGAAATAGACTATATTATATATTTAGATTAATATTATAACACTTTAATTATTAACATAACTTTATATTTTAGAAAACTATTATATCATTTAGAAAAGTATTTTATTAATCTGATTCAATTAATAAATTATGTTATTTTAACTATTATCAATTTTATTTATTAACATACCATTAATAGTTCGTTGGTTTTAGTTCGATATTAAAGAATTAATTTATTGTTTAAATTAATTAAGTTGATGGTTAAATTAGCAATTAAATTATACATTTCGTTATTTCTAATTTAATAATTAAAACAATGTAGTAATTAAAAATAGCTTCAAAATTTTTCTCTAAAAAATAAATAGTCAATAGTTTTTAATATAGTAGTTTAATTTACGTTATTAGTTTATTATTAATTACTTGAATTAACTATAAATAAAACCGTGGCTAAAATTTTATGGCCACGCCAGCAGACTTCCATAGACCAGCCTCATAAAGTAAATTCTTGGATAAATACAGCGGCTCAAGAATACAGTGGTGTTAAAGTTTCATCAAGATATTATTCGGGAATCTATCAACCTACAGTAGCAATTTCATGAGACGGTACAAGTTTTTGCTTGGCAGAATCTATACTGTACATAAGGGAAAATAACTTATTCGAGATTCGTGAATCCCATTCAATAAAAAAATTTTACTACAAAAGCAGATTAAAAATTAAAATTAGTAAATGAAAAAATGCTTATCTGTAACAATTTTTTCTTGATATTGCAGCAATATGCTCTAATTGTAACAGAAGTCAGAAAGAACCTTGACATACTAATAACTCCTTTTCCTCAATTCCTTAAGGATCGCAAGAGAAAAAAGAGAAAATGAAGACAATAATGCTTCAGCAATATACCGTCCGCTTTCGTTCTGGAATATCGACCTTAACATAAATTGAAAAAATTAGAGTTGAGATTACGCTTCTACATTTGAGAGTGGAAATCCAGAGAGATTGTGTTTATGTCTGATAATTACTTTAATAATTTAATTACTTTATAGCCTTAATAATTTCGACTTTTTGGCGACTAAGCGTTTTTATCCTTCAATTTTCATTTTCATCTTCAAACTGATTATATACAATTTATATTATAATTTACACCTAAACTTTTGCAAATTTAATGACGGAAAAACAATTTTTAGCCGAATAATTTATATAATCAATTAGTGAACAAAAATAATTGAAATCTGACATATCATATTTTGCTTCATATTACAGGATATTTCCAGGCTTATTTTACAAAAATTTGCTGCTTATAATAAATTGGGTCTTTGGGAACGGGGGAGCTTAGTGTATAGAATACTGAATAGCTGAGCTGTAGCTCCCTCTACGACAGATAAATTATTTAATTTAAATTTTAGACATCATAAATTTTAACATTTAATTTTTATTCTTATAAGTGTAAAAAATCGTCCCAAATAAAAATCGAGCACAAATATTGTTATTAAGCTGAATTGACAAATCACAGGCTTGTAAAAAATAGACGCTAGAGATAGATGAAAATAGATAGTGAATTTTAATATACTTTTAAAATATAAATTTAAGTAAAGTTCATGTTAAAAGAAGAGCAGGGTAGTATATTGGGCCGAGTTGCTGATCCAAGTCCCAGGATCAAATCCGGTTGTGGCAGATAAAATATCTGTTAACATAAGTAGATCGAGCCTATGGGATCTGCAGACCAATTGGCTAATGGGATCGGCAGGGCTCGCCTAAGAAACAGTAGTCTCTAACCTGTACCCAACCTCTACCCAAGAAGTCTCGTGGGTTGTAGTGGTACAGTTATTTTTAATACAGTCTTAAAATAAGCCACACTGATAAGTAAAAAGATGAGACTGAATCACTCATACTAAGTTTTGTAATTGTTGAAACCTATAGCCAATTTATATCATTGACTTGACTAACAATCCATTAAATTAGATAATAAATAATAAAAATAATAATAACCTGTACCACTACTGTTGACCCCATATTGGGTTCAGTATGTGGTAGGACTGTACTGTTTCTTGGACAACGGTTGTGCAGTGAGGTTATTTGTCCTAGACCACGCTCAATCGCCAAAAATTTCTTTCTGTTTAGGGATCTAACATTATAGCGGCTGGGGGAGCCCAAGGAGTGTTCTAGATCCTATTCTATCCATCTCTGGCTGCTAACTGATTAACGTCTTGAATCCTTTTTTCAATTAAATAAAATTTGATATTTAATAAACTTTAGTAGACCTTATGCGGTCCTTGGAGGAGAAAACAGCCTGAGTTGAGGTCACTTGTAGAGAGTTAAATTTCATAAAAACATACTTACTGATTAACATATATTTGAGCTTAAAAACCTGATGAAGACCAGCAATATGGGTCGAAACGTTTTTAATGAAGAGTCACTTTATTCTTGTAAGAATAATCAGACGATGCAACTGAGTGAGCTTTAAATTATGCCTATCCAGGTTTAATTAGAATAAGGATTTTTAACGAGTACCTGGCATCGTACAAACTTGGGACCCCGTTTTACGTTCCTTTCGAAGGATGACCTAACCAAGGATTTTTTACTCCCTTTTAAAAAGGGCCATCTGTAGGTGGCACAGTAGGTTGTTTTGCTAACCACTACACCACAAGTCGCTCGTTATTAAAGATTTTATTTGGGCCTCCAACTGAACCATTTTCAATTATCTCCTCAGCCAATTAGATAATTTTGCAATTTACAAGTCAGCTAATAATGTATCGAATATATGAATTTTAAGAGAGCTGTTAAAAGCGACGTCGATGGGAAGATACCATCTTCTTCTGGACTAAGCAGAAGGACAGCCCCTGGGCCTACCCCGAAGACCCCTCCCCGAAGTGGAGGACGTGGTGGGGCAGTGAGGCTGACGGCAGTGGGTAGCCTCGCAGCATGCCGTCACCATGTCCTCAGGTGCACAGCCAGGAGCAGCATCTTCTCTACTCCTGAGGCATGACGTTCTTCATCGGAGGGGCATCGCACAACCGTGAGTCCGATCAAACAGTATAGCCATAAACATTCTTATCTCCACTTATTGCCAACTCTAAGCGGAGTTTATATATCATACCAGATTCAGCAAGTGACTGAAAACGAAATAACTCTTATTATTTACAACACACATACATTATCTATATTTTATACCAAAAAATACGTTATCATTCCCCACGTTGTCGCATAGTGTTCGGCCACAAGTTTTAACTTTTAGATTCCACCAAGGTATAAGAGTTTATTTTTATGAATAATTACTTTTTTTTATTCCTTTTTAATGAATAAGTCAGCTCGAAAGAATTAAAAAAGTGAAGACAAATTAGTTTATTGATTAACCTACTATTTCATTTTTGATTAGTATTTTTGGTAACCGGCCAAAACTTGCACAACCGTTGGCATGATGACTGAACGATACCTTCATGTACTGAACTAAATACCCTAATAAACCACAAAGATTTTCGTGATAATATTTGTAACTTTCATTTAGCTATCAGTTCTAAACATTGGCGCTTCGTGTTCAGTCACAAGTTTTAACTTTTCATAAGTTTCTTTTTTCATATTTAATAGTCGTAATGTTTAGTAAGGGAAGAAGAGTGTAATCATTGGAAATGTGCATATTTCGGTTATGATTTCGTAAGGAAATAAGCGTTTATTTTTTTAATGAATCAATGGGCTCGAGAAAAAAAAAAAGTCTTTAAACCTATTACATGATTTTTGAAAAGTATTTTTGATATCAGTTCCGTAAGTTTTAGTTAGGAACGAAAAGTCTAACTATGGGAAATATTTATATTTTGGTAATTATTTCATCACGAAATAAAATTTTATTATTTTAATTAATCAATTGGCTCGGTAAAAAGAAAAAATGTTTGAAAAATTTATTTGTATGGATTGACCTACTATATACTTTTTGTTTAGTATTTTTGGTATCAGGTCCGCAGGAGGTCGCTTCGCGTTAATTTACAAGCTTTAACTTATCATTCGTTTCTTTTTTAATATTACCGGAAATAAAATTTATCTTTGATTTTAGTAAGGAAAGGTGAGTGTAATTACTGGAAATGTGTATATTATTTATAATGATTTCATCAAGATAAAAGCGTTTATCCTTTTAAGGAATCAATGGGCTCGAGAGAAAAAAAGTGATGAAAAAATTGATTAATTGATTAACATTATATTTGATTTTTGTTAAGTATTTTTGATAACAGACCGGAAAAACTCCTTGCACAACCGTTGACATGATGACTGAACGGTCCCTACCATGTAGTGAACTAAATGCACAAATAGTCACAAAGATTTTCGTGATACTATTTGTACCTAACGTTTATTTGGCTATCAGTTCCGGTGGTTGTTTAAAAAAAAAAAATTTACAACTTATAACTTTTCGTTTGTTTTCTCTATATCATTCTGGAAAATAAATATAAAAATTAATTTTAGTAGGAAAAAAAAGTGTACCTGTGGGAAATGTGTATATTTAGGGAAATTCAAATCAAATATAAAAATTTCAACTATCATTTCGAAGCTTATGTATTAATAATTTCCAATACATACACATTGCCCACAATTACAGACTTTTTTTCCTATTATTTTTAATTTGGAGAATATTAAAACTATTGTGAATGAACTCGAAGCGACAATACAAAAATACCAAACAACAATAAAATAGAAGGTTAATCTATAAATTAATATTTTTTCGCCTTAACCCACTGATTCATTAAAATGAACTACAGTTAATAAAATATCTTACGTAACAAGATTATCCGTTATTTACTAAAGCTATAAAGATTGCTAATTACCCTAATCACCCTCATGAACGATACAGATATAAGATTTTACATCATTCATGACACATTGAAGTCAATTCTTATTTATTAATTTTTTACAGATCTTGGTAACTCAAATTTAAATATTAAATATTGTTATTTTAATAAAGACAGTGATGAAATAACTGAAACAAATTTGAATTGGTTTAAATTAATTTTCAAACATAAATTTCCTCTCCCTAAATAAATAACAGAACATGGTTATTCGCAACTATTTAAAATAATGAATTAAATATTCATTTTGTCGTTTATCGGTAAATCAGTATAATTATGTCTCGTAGGAGACAAAGGAGACCATGCCCACAATATACATAATATTTTAGGTAAATTGTCATAAATAGATATCAATACTTACAGTTACTTTTTAATACCAGTAACAATGTGAATAATTTTAAGCTGTTTCTATAGGTAATGAAAAAACAAATTTTAATAGTTCAAAGATATGGAAAATTGCTCTCCTAAATAAATACAAAAATTTAAAAAATGTGGCATTGTGTCATTTACCTCTGGGGTACAGATGATTTAGTTTTATACTTACTATTTTTTAACTAATCAAAAACATTATATAATTTATCTTCGTTTTTTTAAATTCCTGCTATCATATAATTATTTCTGTTGTAATATAAATAAATACAGTTTTTAGAGTGAAAATATAAATGAATAAAATTACCATAAATGTATACTTTAAATCACTGATATGATTTAAATTTGTCAATAAATTGATACTTTTGATAGTGTTGTGATCATATTTTTTTCCCAAATTCCGTTAATAAAAGAAACAAATGAGTTAATGAATTTTGTGCTAAATAAAATAAAATAAAACAGTGGACTAAATAGCATTAATTTTTGTGCATAGTAAAATAAATTGCATAATACAGTCATAAACCAGGTTATAATGACGTTTTATGAACACGTCATTAGAATGGGAATAACAGTTAATTTAGTAATGTTAGCGTGTGTCGTGAAAAACTATAAAATAATCAGTTTTACTAATTTTATTTTAGTTTTGCTAATTTTATTAATTTAAATTTAATTTTATATAGAGCTTCATTCTTAGGTTTCATCATTTCTAGTCTGTTTCTCTTTGGTAAAATAATTTTAAAATGATAAGAACAAATAAAATATTAGAGGGGCATTTCACGAAGATAAGGAGGGTGCAGTGTTGATAAACTTTGTTTGTAATTCAGATGAAACAGATAATGTTTAATTAGGCGAAAATTATTTTTCCCGAAATAATAACATGTTTGCATCATGTTTAATCCTTACCTTTAATTTTTTTCTCAATATCGTCACTGGATTTTGGACTGTAAAAATTTAAATTAATAAAAATAAAATTAAAAAACCTTAACAACAACGATCTAAGTAAAGCACAAAGCAGCAAATGTAAATTACTTATATTTAAATCCGTAAAAAAAATTTTTAATTTAAATTGTTGATAAAACTTCGTAATTCAACGAAAATCCTTTTCATAAGTTGTTAGTTCGCTTTTTTTAAAAACTATATATTTCACATATTCTTCCTTACATTTATAAGTATCTTTCTAGAGATAGTAAACACATAAACTTAGTAAGTAAGCGGTTGACATTTCGCCGATTCACCTTAACATCATCAGACCTAGAGCATTGGAATTATAATTATTTAATATATTATTTGATATAATTTATTTAATTTTTAACACATTTGTTGGTATATGCAAACAGAAATACACACACGTATGCATGTATATATAATTCATTGTCGCAAAATCACCATCAAGCTTTTTATTTATATAGCAGTTTTTTCAGGACCGAAAAAAATATTTGTGTTTAGAATAATACAATATATAAAACCCTATTTTAAATATGAAAATTCTCTATTTGCTTATGAGCAAAATAAAAGAGAATTTCGAATTTCCAAAAGAGGTTCTATTTAACAGTATATAAAAAAAAAAAAATAAGGTGTTGCACTTTCGATTCACTTCAATTGCTTTTTGGGAATTATTGAACTGATAACAGGAGATTACCATGCGAGCATTTTCACAGTATTAATTTGCTAGCAATTGAACCAGTCATATTGAATTTGCTTTTTAAATAAATACAATTTATTTTATTTAGTTTTTATTAATAATGTTTTATACAAACATAATATCAAGGAATCAGATAAAACACGATTCCTTATCCGGTCTAAATAAAATATTGATATTAAAAAGTAATATTAAACATTTATTATTATAGAACTTCATGCAGCTTATGTTGAGTTCATTAACACATAACAAACCAATAAACAAAAATCACTTATTACGACAAATTCAATTACTGAAATGCATTATATAAAACGGTTTTATCAGCCGGAATGATAACACCGTCGGGAGTTACGCCAATTTTCATCAGAAGTTAAGCCCAACAGAGATTAATGAACCGAATTTAATTAAATATTTTGTTGGCTAGTTACCAAATTAAATATAGATATATTAAATCAAATCGAACATATATTACCAATCAATTATCCCCATAATTAATTGCTATATTCTTTGCCCATAGGCACAAGAATTTTATATAACTGCAATGGATTTCAAAGTTTTCATTTGCCAATGAATTTATATATATATATATATATTATATTCATGGTGATATAAGAAAATTTAAGTTAACTATACAGAATGAGAAAAAATGTAAACATCAATAGAAGCCCACAGTATAGTTGGCCAATAAAACTGTAATAAAAAACAAGTCATATTTTATTTTTGTAGCTTAAGAGTTCAAAAAAATAATTTTGATGAAAAAAAAATTAAGATTTATGAGCTAGATTTAACTGCATTTTCTTTTGAACCGATGCCAACCGTTCGTTAAATTAAGCATCCCAAGTCCCTCCAAAGTCAACTTTAAAACAAATTATGCAACGATAGCTGCATAGATATACATTATCTTTAACTTACACCAGTTCAGAGGTTAAACCCATAACAAAGATAAACAATTAGCATGGACAAATGTTTCAACTTTCCGATAAGATTTTAATCTGCACATATTAGATCATTATTTTTATCAATTTATTCGTAAATTTAAATATTTATAAACATGATGGATAATAGAAATGATGCATTTTTCGTATTGCGTATACTGCTTTGGAATAATTTTTACCAAAAATTAAATTAATAATGCATTTTACACTTATTTATTAACACATTGGTATAATAATAAAAATGAGGTTTTAGAAGTATGAATGCAATTTTAAATATGGAGAGAATTGCAACAACAAACGTTTTTAATAATTTCAATAATCATTGATAAACTCATTAGGGACAAATAAGACTAATAATGATTATTATGAATGGGTACAAAATAAGTTGAATAATCCATAATAAAAAAAAATTAGCTTCTTAGTGTCACGAAATATTTTTTTAAATTAAATTTATTATAGCACCATATTGAAAAAAATATGATTTATTCAAAGTGGCATCAACTGCTCTTTAAGAAGCATTAATCTTCAAGCAATGATCTGATTTTTTGGTAAGAACACCTAACTTTATATGTAATCAGGAGATATTATAAATTCAAATTTACATATACATATTTACATTTCCAGTTGTCAACAGAGGATACACAATATGAGCTTCTTACCATGCCACGCCTTAAAGAACAGCACAGTAAGTTTTAGATTTTTGAACAAGATTGCGAAAATTATAGCAGAACCTTGCTATACTATCTCTAACATGTTGGCAGCAGATTGCCTCTTTGGTACATGGCAAATCAATCGCACTGAATTTCCAACCTGAGCTAACCATAGACTACCCGACATAATCAACTACAACCAGTCATCAAGGAAATGGGGATATTGGGCAACCGATTCACGAAACATTCAGATCATCAGGACAAGAGTGGAAGATTGTATTTTTTGGGGGGTGATATATTGCACGTTTTAAAGATTCGAAGGAAATCGTGTGCACAATGTGGATTCCCCAGTGGGAGTCGCGTTTCAAAAGGCGCATTGTTTATTGTCCACGTCGATGGTTATTACCGGCATAAAATCTATTGTGAACGTGCTGTGTCTATTAAGGAAAGTCATATTTAACTGGCAAAATATTACTAGTTCAATTTCACTTTAATGTCACATATTAGCGTCCTTGGCATATTCTGTTTATTGATCGTAAGAATGGATAATATGGGAGAAAGCATTGCGTACACCTGAACGTAAGCATGCACATGCACAAAATAGATATGCTCATTCAAGATTTTTCAGATGAACCATTTCTGATTTTTAATTTTAGAAAAGTTATTGGCCTCAGTGACATACAACTATTATCTATCATCTAGTACATGGTAGAGACTGTTCTCTTTCTAAGCCAACGATTGTAAAAGTAGGTGATTGAGTCAACACCATACACAACCGCCAGAGGGTGTTTGCACAACAACCAATTACGCCCAAGATTGCTGGTTCGTGGCCCGGCAGGTGGCCCTAGAATTTTTTTAAGGGAGTAAAAAATCCTTAGTAATGCCGTCCTTCGGAAGGGACGTTAAACGGGGATCCCGAGCCTGTGCGATATCAGGAAATCGTTAAAAATCCCTATCCTAATTAAACTTGGATAGGAAAAATTTAGAGCTCCCATAGTAGCATCCTCGGATTAGCCACAACAGCAAAAAAGTGACGCTAAACAAGCAAACAAAACCAACCTCCAGATAGATATCTTCCAATTAACGGTAGCCTCTAATATAAAACTGGGCAAGCACCAGGAGAGTCAGCAGTTGATCTATGGATGTTAACAGATTATAGAATTTATCAGTAACATCCGGTTTAGAACCCACAACCTACAGTTCTGTAACTCAGCGCTCTACATACTGAGCCCACATTACATAAAGTTAAATATTAAACAATAAATTAATATTATTGATTAATTATTATTCTGCTTATAATTAATCTCTTGGTCCTCGAGTAAGGAAATGAACAAAAAGATTTTTTTTTTCCATCGATGCAATCCATTTAAACTTACTGTTCAGAAAAGATGACTTTACATTTGTTAATATTAATTTCCTGTATTTATGCCACTCTTTTCTATCAGTAATTTACCTCAATTATCCCGTTGAACGGAACATCTCTGAGTTGTGGTCTACTGGGAACATCCGTCATAATGAAGGCTATCAGTGTAGAATGTGAGATTAGCTTAATTTTTTGGAAATTCTCACATTCTACACAGTTTGCATAACTTACGTAAAACACTAAATATTTTCGAATAATATGTGTAAGGGCTTTGCAATTTTCCCAACCACTCATTGCTACCTAAGATGCGAGTAGCCTTACAGATATGAATTGATTATTGTTGGTACATCGCTATCGTTTCGTACGATAAGGACTAAAAAAAGTCAAAATTTGAAATAAAACATTTATTTATCACTTGACAAGATTTTTGAAATGATAAAATCAGTTTTTATTTATTATATTTTTTATTTTTTCCATCCGTTTGATTTTTTCCGGCCAAAACATAGGGCAGCGAGGAGCCCCGGAGTGATGCGGATGTGGCCGATACCTGACTGAAGATGTCACATTTTTTTTTTTTTTTTTTTTTTTCTCCAAGCCCCTGGAAAGACGATTACCTGAAACAGACTTAAATACTAACGTATATTAATAAATTTATATATGTACATATATACTACTCTTTTCCTGCACCGGGTGCATTTTAAGAGGATTTTAAGGAAGTTAAAGGATTGAGGTTAGGGGTTAACTGGGATCAGATATCCAGTGATGGGGCTCACTGGTTGTTTGAAATATAAAAACTAAACTTAACCTAAGGGTAATAATAGTACACCTCAGCCGAGACTGAGGGAACTTACTGAAGATGTCACAAACACCCGTTGGCGCTTTTATCAGTAAAAGAGTGAAACAATGCCGTCATTATGACGTATGTTCCGTTTTAACGGGTTATAGATCAAGTAGGTAATAACTTTTTAACATCTAAATTTGTTCTAATCTATTTTTAACAAGTTTAATAATTTTAACGTATAATAATACTAATAATGTTTAATTTAATATTATTTAATATAAATTTTTTAATCATTAGAACTGTTATCTTTAATTCACGTCCGTTATTTTCTGTTTTTATGAATGAATCTCTTATCTGCATATTATTATTTTGTAGTATGAATGGATTTATCTTATTTTTCCATTGTTGATAATGATAATGATAATGTTGCGACACTTAACTTTCATATAACGAAATTTCCACTGATTAAACCCAGGCTAATTATTCCGATTCGTCCAAAGTTGACCATAAAAAATATATACATTTACGTCTTCTGACTCTTTTCATGTTTTTTTTCTTTTTTTAACGGACTAGTTCGATTGTCATAATTAGTATCCTTCGCTCCATCAAAGGCTTAAAATACCACCATCCAATGAAAACTATATAGTAAAGTGTAAAAAAATTGACGGAAATAGACAACAAAAAACCAACTGCTGTTATGTCTACCAGACAGGCGCCGTTCCGAACTTCAACAAATGTCCTATTATATTTATATTGTTTATAAACTATCTAGTTCCTAGCGAGTTTTCATTGTAAATATATTACATTAAATAAAAAAGGATGACTTCTACAACAATCAACCGTTTTAACATCCACATATCCCAATGATCGGCAAATTATTGAAGTAGATAACAGAAAAAAAGTTTGACACAGAACTTCATTATTGTCCGCTATAAACAGATGAGTTCATTTAGAGTAGGATTCTGTTCAACTTTCGTCTCGTTTCTTCCTAATAAGGAAGTTGTTGTAATCGTGGAGACGCGTGTCCGAGGACAATCGTCGATATTTTTCCTGAGCATAATTACGAGTTCTAATCTGACCATATTAGTCTTTTATTTTAATCAGCATAGATCTCGGAACTTTTTTTATTGACCACGTACGCTTTTTTTATTACTTCACACCTAAAAAAACGTAGTATTTTCCTAATACATCACTCCATCAAAAGAACAACGAATTTGGCATTTTTGAGTTAAGTCTTCAGTAGCAGTTTTATTGGTTGAAGGTTTTTATTTCAGGAACGACATAACTGATATTCCATTTATAATATGTTTTTTTCGTTTATTTTTTTAGTCAAGTGTTATTTTTAGTTTCATGTTTGAAATTCACCTTTTGTGGGAATAATAAGTCACAATCATAATCTTTCCCTCTTCCTCCGCTGTGCTGTATAGTACCGCTTCTGTTGTTATTATTATAGTATTATTATGGTAAATTTCAAGCTCTTAAAAGTTTTTTAATGTTTACTAAAATAATTTCAATACCATCATTAAAAGATTTACCAATACCCAAATTTTTATTTTTTTAACTCGCATGGAACTTTCAAATAACACTTTGAAATAAAATTTTTTTTGTTTGATGACGTTGTTCTTTTGTAGTTCACATATGTGTTTAGTGCCAAAAACAAGATTTTACAGGAGTCAAATTTTATAATAATTTAACACAAGAAATACAGTTTAAGTTTAAGCACACAATATATTTTTGTAACCTTCACAGCTTCTCTATTAATTTTTTATCAACATATGATCTATGACTTCCTGATCACAACTTTACAATATTATTTATATAACAAAACCCATTTTTGAAAAAATTGCACTCAACACATTTGTGAACTAAGGCATCGATATATCGTGGCTTAACATCCCGTCGGATCACATGGAAATTATCCAATATAGGTTAATATGTAAGTAAGGAATATTTATCAAAACATTTACACTTACATAAAAAAATTTGATTGTATCATTTTCGCCTACTCAGGAATTTTAAATTTAAGTGATATCTATTGAAATAAAAATTGAATGTTACAATTTATGTCGCATTTAATTAATTTAAATACGCGTTATTTCCATTCGTTATAGGTTATTTTACTTGCACGGCTTAATAGGTTTCGTATGATAATAAAAATAACCTTTATTTAAATATTAGATAATAGTTGTCTGATATTGGAACAAACCGTAGATATATTCCAGGATTTTCAAAATTATCGACAAGCACTTGAAGGTGCCCTGTCCTATCCAAACTAACTTGGATTTGGTGCAATGTAAATAAAAAATCTGGGCCTGTAAAGTTAATACCTGATCAATTGATGAATACGCGCAAAGCCTAATGTATACATATTATCTTTTCATTATTTATTATAGTCAGATAAAAAAAATAAAAAAATGTGAGTTCCATATTATATATTTCTACCGTCTGTTAGTTTGTAGATTTATAAAAAAAGTTATGTATTTTATTAATAATTTAATGACGTCGCTTTCGTCATTTTCCGTTACCATAGATATTATTATAAGATATTAGTCTAATAATATACAAACGTGAAAAAGTATTTCACTATCGTTATTATTTCCATATAGCTATTCCATATATGAGATTATAATTTATAAATAATATAACAACTATATACTAATTATTAATTGTTATTTCATTTAGAGAGGGAAATAGTTGCCTGGAAGATCTAATTATTACATCTAATCAGTACATGGTAGAGACTGTACTGTTTCTTGAACAAGGGTTTCAATGATTTTTTCATGATAACGTCGGAACTAGTAATAAACAAGTTTTGCTTATTTGGTGTTATTATTGACTGCACCAATAATATTATAATATCGGTGCACCAATAATACATGATATTATTGACTAATCGTATCCTTCATTATTTAATCTAAATTATTGATATTTTGTATTGAGCTTGTGACGCCCATTACATGTTTCGATTAATAAATAAACTACTTAAACATGTATATAATTAATGCATGGAGTTACAATACATCTGAAAACCAGGCTAATGGTAATAATTTCAATTTACAAATCATACAATTTAAATAAATCAAAATGTAATTTATTTAGAAATTCAAAATAGAACAGAGTTATTACAGTGTTTTGAAAATTCACTTCTCGGTACTTGGCAGTCCTATTTTAATTTTTTTCTTTATCGATCAATACAGTCGAATATTCAAGGACTGTAAAAATTTACTATTTTACGTAACGGTATAAAGCTCTCAGTTAACCGAAATAAAACAAAAACCTGAACCACTACAATCCATCAAGGGCCTGGTCATCAGTACATTGTAGAGACTGTACTGTTTCTTGAACAACGGTTTCAATAATTTTTTCATGATTTTTCGTTTCAAAAACTAGACATTAAAAGATCATACATTCACCTATCATCCCGCCGCATCCGTCACTTGTTGGACACTGGCCAAAGGTCTTTCTGGAACAAACGTTGTGATTTGAAATGCAAAGGTGTACGATCCAGAACATGCTGCTCATAGATCACAGGCTAAGATGATTTTAATCCTTTTTTAATTTAAAAAAGTATTGCAAATGGCCGACGCAAGCTCCAAGGATTTCGCAATTATAATCGAGAAAAACATTTTCTTTAAAAAGAAAAAAGAAACGTGTATAATACTGTCGTCCTTGTAAAGTGAATAACAATATCAAGCAATGATGAAACGTAGTCTTTATAAGGCTTAGTTTTATTGTCTAAAAATTATAGGGCTAACCTCAAGAGTGTCACCACTTAGTAATAACAAAAAAATTGTTCATTTAACATTTTGTCTTGTTATCGAAAATCGACATCTGGCCAGTCCACAAAGTCACAAAGACTACGCATTATTTTATACTCTCCTGCAGAACTTTATGAAAATATTACATTATAATGTTTATCTCTGACGTAAATGATTTAAGGTAACAAATAAAGTTTAAAGTTCTTGTACCACTGCAATATATCCCATCGCGGTGCGGGTATACAGTAAACTGTGAACGGGCGTTCCTCTGCAGGAAAATGTGAGAGTCAAGTTAAGAGTTCTTACTTTCTTATTTCCCAGACGATTGTGTTAATCTTTTTAAGAAATAGCCTTAATAATAAGTGAACTCGGTAACCTAGACTGATAATTGACTAGAAATTGCGCTAAAAAGTGATATCTATATGAATCAGTTCAGATGTAAAGGTCAATAGAGATAAAGGGTATATAAAGGTTCATTCGCTCACTGGCACCCCATACATCCCTCAGGCACAGAACAGTCGGGAGTAACCATACATCTTAGTAGTTCTAAACATGGACGGGTGTAAGATGGCTAAAAATCGTAAGTACCTATTGGTAATCATGGTTGAAACTCAACAGTCCTACCGGGAACCACAAATCAATCATTAATTATTAATTATATCTTTAAATTTTTCATATGCAACTGTATCAATCTGGATGCAACTGTATCCAGGAGTAAAATCGGTTTTCCATATAAATATTTAGTATGTTTCATTTTTCCAGTGATAATCACATGATTCGAAGCTTCATGGACACGATTCCATGGCGTAAGCTATTTTTGAAAGGAAGATAAAATAAAAATTTTCTCATATAAGTTTGCGAAAATATTTTTAACACAATTCTTTTTGTATTCTGAATACAAATTTGCGACTAGCAAACCAATGTATTAATATTGCAACATGGAACCGAGTCCTAGCCTCCTCTTACACCAGCTGTCTTGCTCTTCTGCCGTTGGCTGTTGTCATCCATCTGCCCAACTTTACCCTGCACTAGCGACCGCTCTATGTCCCTGCAACTGTGTAGTCAAAACCATCCTCGGAGTGACAATTATGTGCATCCTAGCGACATCACCTACCCACCTAAGATAATTTCATTTTATCACTGTTGTGATATCTATAGTTGAGCATGTCAGAAATTTCATCTATTTTATTTTTTTATACTTATAATTTTTTAATATTTTTATTTTGAAGAGAAAAGATTTGTCCAGAACCGGGATTCGACTTAGACGACCCGGGTTCGAACCCCGGTCCTGGACAAATCTTTTCTCTTCAAAATAAAAATAATCATAAATTTCTTCGTTTGCTCTCCATCGCTATTAATGGGCCTGAACATTAATCGGAGTATTTTTCTTTCTTTATAAAGTTTGTAACTTTTCATCTTCCGACTTTGTGGTACTCCAACTTTAAGAGTCGAAGGTAAGCTCATGCCGGATAAGGATTTTTACGGAGTTATCTTAGTTCGCCTCGAAATCAATTTACTGGATATGGTACTCCTCATTGCAAAGTCGCACTTTTTGGCGGTCCTTAATCTATTTTTAATTTCTGCTCCTATCCTATGCCATACGTTACCTGTGATCCGTAATTTGGTAAATCGGGCAATTGTTCAAAGTTATATCTAAATATATTTAGATATATTTAGATTATTTTAGATATATCTAAATATATTTACTATATATTATATAGTTAAATATATTCCGAAACAAATGAATATGACTGGTTTACTTAAGAATTTAAATTTATTTATCATGTGTAATCTTTAATCTACTCTGATAAAAAAAATCTGATATCATTTTATGAACTCGAGATATGACATGATGAATTTCAGCATGATTTTTTCTTTCTTCTAGGTTTCATTAATATGCCGAGTTTGTATGTTTTTTTGTAAAGGAAAATCGAACCATAAATCGAAATAAGGGATGGGTAAACCTTGCACTACCCTTTGCTCTTGTAATCTCTTTAACAGTTATACATTTTTGCACTAAGGTTAAGCCTATTAACACGATTTGTCCCTTGTTTTTTTTTCAGATAAAATCCATTTTGTTGGATTTATCCTCCATTCATGCACGGAATCAAAATTCTTTGAAATTAAAAATGGGCATAGAATTTACTCTATAAGTTTCATCAGATTTAGCCAATGCAACTGGAATAAATTCAGGATCACAACTCGGGATAAAAGTCTATTCTTATACCCTCACGTTTACACTCCTTGTTTGGAGTTTACACTCACAGCAGTGTAAGCGGTTATAATATTATAATAACCTCACCTGAGAAATTCGCAGTTCTTTAAATATCTTACAAAGCCCATATTACCCCTTTCCGCTTTCGATCCTTGCTAACTCTCGACATACAAAAGGAGTCACCCAGAGAGAACAACGGCTGGGCCTAAGTCAGAACCCGCGGTGCATTTGTCGTGTCATTGCCTGGAGGAGAGCTGGGTGGGTTTTCCATTACACTTCGTTGGCGAAAGCGAAAACCATGACGACTGGCATTCCGATCTCTGAGCTATTCTAAGTGTTGAGGGTGTGATTCCTTGCAATTGCGGTGCTTCACTTGAGAGATACCAGCCGTCATATTTCGTAAGTATAGTAGTACTTTTTCTTTTAAAAATAAATTTAGAAAGAACAATTATCTCTGCGATCAGTTCAGGAACTTTGTAGTATGATAATGAAACTATAAGCTTACAGTGCAGTTGTATTAGCAGAGATTAACTGAAAAAGAAAACATTTGGGGGAAGTAATTCAACAAATAGTCCAACAGTAGGAAAATGCGATTAACCAGACAAAGGATATTGAAAAAAATACTTGTAATCTGACCGCATAAATGACGAAGAAACCGATGCCTTTGTAATCTATGTGGAGGCAGTAAGCTAGGGATTTTATGTCGTGCATCTTCCTCCTCAAAGCTGATGCGAACAACAAACACAAGAGTGTTTTTCGAAATGAATTTATGAGCTGTATTAGTCTATAATTTACTAATTCTTGCTTGATTTATCGTCATGTTGATCCGAATCGACATTTAACTGATGGATTTGTGGAGGTATCTCAAAATATTTTTCTAATGTTTTAATAACTTCCAGTGAGTTAAACTTATTACCGTTAGTTGCTTTATACATAAATCAGAATCCAACTATGACTAATGGAATCTACTGTGGTGTAGGGGTTAGCACACTCTTCTGTTACAAAGCTCTCCCATGTTGCCTAGGATTTTTTACAATTTAATGTACCCAAAGTTTAATGTACAAACTTAACATTTTAGGTTTTAAAAACAAAATCTTAACATTAAAATTGGTTTTTATAACACTTTTTAAATATGCTACTATTTCTATTTATATATCTTGTGATACAGAAATATAATCAAGATGTCGATAAGAAAATACATTTGTCTCCTGAAGCCAGTTGCAGTCGGATATAGATTTCGATCGGCTCAATCAACTGTCAGCTGGAACCATTAATCAACTGTAGAACGCAATTCAATTTGAAGTTCTTATGATCAATGAAGAAATAGTGGACTAGTAACTTTTGAATTGTAGGGTAAAGATTCGTAAGGGACGTTCGATAATACATAAAAATAAATGGGTTTTATGTATCCACTCTAAAGGTTATCACGAAGGTTATCCGAAGAAGAGTGTTTTTATCCAACATACAGTTGTTATCTATTTGTTGATATACATAAAGGAAAGAGAGGGGGGAGATATCGAGATAGTTACAATCTTAAGATAAATGATTATAAGAACAGAGGCTGAATGAATCTTCACATTTTCTTTAGATATTTTGTATATTCTTTAATGTGCTCCTAAATGCTGAAACATAATTATAAATAATTATCTATTTAAGTATTTATTATTTACAATAATTTTCCAATAAACTCCAGAGAGTAATCTTGTATTCTCAACTTTGTTATTTTATTCAATGACTATTTTATATTTATTTTTGAGTACTGCCATTGGGTAGTTTCTCTATTTGCCTTTATCTACGGCCTTTATTTATCTTTCATCATATTTACTTGATGTATTATATTGTACAGATGCATACAATGAATAACTAAAATATATTTATTTTTATATTGCAGTAAATATGTTGTAAACATAATAAGGGCTGGCTAAAATGTATCATCAATTGGGATGGTTCAGTTGAAAAATACCGGAAACTCACTCATTCAATGGAATGCCCAAGATCATTGTACAAGCTCTGAGTCTTCTTCGGAAGTGTGGAGGCACAGTATGTTTAGCGCTGAGCTGCTCTGCTGAAGTTCCCGCGATCAAATATGGCTATAGGAATGGAATTATTTAATGAGTCAACACTCACAGATCGTTCCTGTGAGATCTGCAGAGCCTTCTTGTCCTCATCCAACTTCTGTAAAATAGGTATTTTCAATTGAGGAAAAAGCTCCTTAGGCAAGTCTGAAACATTTAAAGCAGCGTCTTGAATCTTGTGGTGAACCAAAGTAAAATAAAGTTCAAAAGTACAATATTTTAAGTTGTGACATTGTTACTGTTTTAATGTCCGAGAAGACGTTATTCTACGACTAATAGTTTTTCAAAAAATGAAGATTTTTGACTTGTGTCACTTGAAATGCGATATATTGAACGCAAGAATCTGCGTTGCTATGGTTGTGTTCATTTTTATTTATTTATTTTTAGAGTCCACTGCAAATCATTGCTTATGCTATCATTATTTTGACGCCGATCATTGTTAACATCTAGAACAAATGTTCACAGCTTGCTAAGATATATGCTTAATACATTCAGCAAAATCTCAGTGGTTTCATAATTACTTTCACCGAACCAGACACAGGTATCGTTACGGGTCCCTAACCGCTGCGACTCATTTACCTTATGCGACCGAAATTTCTGTTCAATAACCTAATTTGGAAAATAAAATAAAATAATCGTGATTATTTCGCATTATCACGAGAAACCGTTCGGAACTCCTCATCGAACCCTGTTCTTACTCAATATTTATTTGCAGAACTTTAATAAATAAATTGGCAGCGGGGATAAGTGGATAGGATGCGATCGTGAGTGATGCAAATGGGATTCTTAATTGGGGGTTGAGAGGTCGCTCGATCCATATCTAACCATCTCATGAGGTTATTCTCTCTCATCCGCATCATCTAATCATCATCAAGTCCGAGAGGGATATTTAAAAAAAGTAGAAACATGCACATTCCCAGAACTGCAGGAAAGGATTGAGAATGCGATGATGAAAACAGTTTTCAACCATGAAATTTGCATTTGCATCTTCTGACAAAAGGTTAACGAATATTGTACACTTCACGCATTAGGAGACCATAGCCACAGTTTATGTATTCAAAGGAACTGACTCAAATGCCGAGAAAACAACCATTTAGGTAATACTAGAAGATATATCGCTAGAATAATATAGATCCCTTCGTCTGTTAAGGAAAAATTCCTCATAAATTTTAACACACCCGCAGTGTATTTCAATTTTTTGAAACGACAGTCTCCATGAGAATAGATATTACAGTACAAAAATATTTCTTTAACGACATATTCATCATTAATCCGTAAGAAAGTAAATGTTACTTTTAAATTTCTAATTGCTAGTGGATCGGACATATTCAGTGTAACTTATCCATAAATATTTCCATACCTAAATATAATCATGGATTAGGAAACATTTAGTTAGAGTTTAAACCTTTCATGTAAAGTGCTACAACTGGACAAGTCCTAATGGAGGCACAGAGTAGCCATACCATATAAGCGTACAACTATTTTCCCACTACCTTACAAGAGGCCACTGCCTTGCGTTCTATTGCTATCTAGTCCAATCAGTGCAATACTGTCGTGTTAGTTCAGTGTGATACTGTGAGGAAAATAATATGCGCATGTTGTGTCCAAATCGGGTTTCAGCACGCAAGAGTGGTTAATAACGCGATAGAAATCAAGGTAAGCATTTTAAATTATAAGACAGAAACCTCGCGGACAGATTGAAGATTGATGAATGAATATGTTTTGATGAAACCAAAAATTGGAAATTTTTATTCTACCGAAACTTTTGGTTCAGAACTGGAATATAAACATGAAAAACAAGGTGGCAAAGTGTCAAGCTAAACTAAATTGCTTGATTAAACTAGCGAATAATGTGAAAAAATAAATTTCAGCTTTTGATCTTCATTTGTAATATTATTAAAACTTATTCAATCATAAAATTAGGATTACTTATTATACTGATAGGTAACAAAGGTGCATAGGCATTTACTAGTGTCTCAAAAATATTTATTTTCTAATAAAACAGAGTATAGAATAAAATTTGCCCGTTACTATCTAAAGCAAATGCCCATTAATGTTACAGCCCGACATGATCAAAGGTAAAAGTAATACTGATAAATGAGCAGTAATATACCAATAAAATAAATTATTATAAAGCAAATGTAATGGTAATATTAAATCAATAAGACTTAATCCAAACTATCGGAATCCTGAAAATTAATTAATATTTAAAAGTAGTATAGAATAGTAAGTTTACAATTCTAGTTTCTTGCTTTGACTTCAGGTCCCAATTAAAAATCGTTGCAATAAAATCATAAATTGCGATTTCCTTTGCCATATACGAACTAAAATTTAAAAACAGCATTAGTATTTTCATATGGATCGTTTTTTTCATTTCAGAGGAAGACGGAATGAATTAACGCTTTCTAGGCTGATCGCTTCCAGAATAATAAGTTTAAGTCAATCCAAATGTCCGCATATGTCCAAGATTCAACGGGCTAAGGTGGCGACTCCATTAAGAGGGTGTACTTCATCAAATGTAGAAACTGTAATAATATTAATATTTCCTAACTATCAGGGATTGTTTATGGCGCTCCTTCAAAAGAACAACGACAGAACAAATAATTAAAAATTGACATTTTTGAGTTGAGCTTATAGTAGTAATTTCATTGGTTGGAACTTTTCAATTCAGGAACGACGTATCAGATATTCCATTTCCATCATATCCTATGATAGCTTTTTTGAGTCATATGATGTATGAATGAAGAATGGAGTATTATGAATTTTAATGGGAATATTGACATAAGTGAAAATAAAATAAAATCAAGCTTTTAAAATTTGTCTGGTGGTCAATAAAATAATTCCAATACCATCATTACAATAGGAATGCTTTGATTCCCTTACGTATTCACTTATTTTTATTTTGGTTTAATCTTGTCAAGGAACTTTCAAATACCTCTACTGAAAAATTGGGATTTTTGAGTTATGACATTGTTCTTTTGCAGGAGCTATATATTTAATCTTAAAGGGGTAACGAAAATGAAATATCGCAATTGAAAATTTCTTCAAATAAGTTGTATTTGTTTTTCTTGATGAGAGGAGGGAGGGAGGGAGAGAGAGAGAAGAAAAGGATAACATAAGAAATAGCACAATGAAACCTTAAGAATTTAAAACTGTCTGTAAAATACACCTATAAAATTAAGCAGGTTTAAAAAGTTCAGGTTACTAATAAACATAAGCTATTTAAAATATTAACGTCTTCTGCATCCCTGATAGATTATCGGAAAACGGAATTGAGAAAGAAGAGACTTGTGCAAGGATCCCGATTTGTGATGAAGCTGGGAATCCATCCTCCTAATTACTTCTTGGGCCCTATTTTCACAGATGACCTTGGATTGGCTGATGAACCGGGAAACCCATTTAGGTCAGCCAATGATGGAATACCTCTTCCCATGTTGGAATTGTACGAAGAAATCATAATGACGATGCTACATTATGAAGAGGTGATGTTGGTGATTTAGCCTCGTACTTATTGACATAGTAATATCAAGAATAGTGTAGCACCCAATTTTCAACTTTAAATTACTATTTTTTTCAATAGTAATTCTATTTTTGGTATTTCATTACTCGATAAGTCTTTAAATATTCTTTAAAAAAAATGTATGTAAGTATTTACGATATTACCAAAGATCTTCGTCCTTGTCAGATTTTGCTATGAACAGGAGAAATTCCAAATCGTTTTTCTTTTTTTTTTTGTTTTATTACATTTATAAGAAAAGTAAAGAAACTGAAAGTATTGGGAAAGAAGGTACTGGACAGTATATATGGAGCGGAAAAAGGTGACACCATTACAGAATTCAGGAGATTACATAACGCGGAATTGCAGCATGCAGCGGTAAATATAATTGAATCTCGAAGGTTAAGATGGACTTGTAAAGTTTTTGGGCTTTGCAACGAATGAATTCCGAAGTTAAAAAGCGCTAAACAGACTTGTAAACGTTGGAGAGGTAGACTGAGGTCTAGGTGAGAGGTTTGCGTTCTGAGTTATCTCACAGAGTTTGGTTCGAGTAGTAGATAGTGGACGGAATCCGGAAGCAAAGATTGGTAGTAACAGCATCGAGCCTTTGGGTTCACTAAGCCTTAATATTATTATTATATAAAGAAACAGGATATAATGTATTTAGTAGAATGACAAATATAGACTTTGATAGTAGAATGAAATGTATATACTTTGAATGACAGACTTAGTCCCTTAAGTCTAATCTGTTACAAGATGGAACTGAGTTCAGGTCGCCTCCCAGAAGCGGTATGTTGGACTTCAAAGCTTTCATTTTAATTTAGTATGTGTATATTTTTCTTAATCGAAAACTTTCCCATTTGGATATTATTATAGCCACAATTAGATTTAAAAAAGCTATTATAAGCTAGAGCTAGGCTGAAACCAATTTGGAACTAGTTACTAGGATTGCTTTCGTGACAAGGAAATAGAGCATTTTAGAGGACAGTTATTACAGTCTTACCTTCACTTCCCCCACCACGGCCTTCTTGACCAATCAGCTGTCAATATTCAGCCAGGAAATCCCCTTTGATTTATTTATTTTTCGCGGACTCTTAATATTGTCCATTTACGTATTGACTTATTGGCGATAATGACTTATTTTCGAAGCAATTTAAAAATTAAACTGATACAGACATTAGGGACTAAGTAGTCTCAGGTAATAGGATAACAAATAAAGGATTTGACGTATCCACGTCAAGTGCTTATAAGCTTGTTTCGTTTCGCTTGAAAAAGGTAATTATTTTCATTTTACGTCGTTGTTATGATGACTTATTTTAATCAACTAGACGACAGTCAAGCAGAAATAAAAGTATTACTATTATATTATCCTGCATGAATGGATAAAGAACACCTTTTTCGAAAGCTTTACTCCATTAAGAGCAAATATCGATTGTAATTATTCTCGACAAGGTCACCATAATACTTAAAATTGAATAGTACCACAGGATCTGATCTGATATGTTTTGATAATAAATTGAAGTCAGGAAAGACATGGATCATTCCTTTACATTTGAAGAGGTATTTTGAAACGCTAAACATGATTTTTCACCATGCTGACAACATAAGTACTTAAGGGTTTTATATTCTCTGCTTCAAACTATAATAGTAATTTGTAAAGCAACATCAGGTCTGAAATAGAAAAAAAAACATACTCCGGCCATTGATCTGAAAACAACTTAACTAAGTTCGCTACGAACGTGTGGTGCTACAAAAGTTTCATATCCTTGGAGTGCATTCCACTGACGTAAACATTTTTAGATCGCCGTATTTTCGGAATCACTTCGAAACAAGATTAGAAAATGATCACGAATATAGCCCAATCCAAGCAAGGCATGGCTATTTCGATATCATGCACCTTACACCAGGAAGGAAATGCTTGATTTGTCTTAGTTCCGAAGTTTCGTACTTGTGTTAGTTCTTCACACAACTTTGACTAAAAAATGTAGTAATTTTGAATTTGTCATACCCTTTACAAGAACCAGAGCCATTACCAGTTAAATCACAAGAGGCTATGGGCTATATCCCACCGAATATTTAATATGTTTAATTATTGTCATCATATTCATACTATAAATATACCCTTGATATAAAAATACAAATATCTTATAACTAAAAGAGGTTATTTGAGCTGGGATGATTTTCCAGCATGTTGGCTTCCAGAGCAAATTGAAAAATTAAGCGGAGTTATAATTATGAGTTCCAGGTGAAATCCTCACCAGGAATGGAGTCTACTTCAACGCAGTGTAGTAGAGAAAGGGAGGAAATAAATTAGGACGGACTTTAAAGAATCAAGCCATCACCACCAATCAAAGAAGCCATAGGAATGTCTAGGCTTTAGTAAAGAAACTTAAAATCTGAGAAAATGTATGAGTATCCTTTCTCAAACCTCTTAAAAACATCTTTAAGTCCATCCAAGATCATTCCACTTGCACATTAACAAGAGTTTATTGTTTAATATAAAGTGCAACAATAATTTTTTTTGCTAAATTAGTTTAAAATGATGGTGTAATTTAAAAATGATTAACTGCTAATAATAATAAATACTCATAGTAATACTCTATTAGAGCTTGAAAAGTGATTCAAAACACACTCTTTTCCTTTGAACTAATGAGTCAAAATTCAAGACTTTTAGTTATAGTCAGTCTTAATAAAAAAATTAAAAAAATAGTTTTCTTTGAACTAAAAAGAACGAATGTATTTATTAATTGGGGCACACAAAAGATGATTAAAGCACGTGGATAATCTTTATTACGCATTACAATGACTTTTCGATTTACAGGTATTTCTTCTACTGATTTACTGTATAGATTTTTAAATTGTAATCTCATCCTCCGAGGCGCCTGAAAATAAGATGGCCTTCTAAGTTCAATTAGTTATTTGACTTTGTTTATTTGAGGTTGTTTCCCAACTTGCCTTATCCCATTATATACCATTCATTATGTTTATTTCAATTAATAACTATTTAAATAATAACTAATAACTGGCCTAATATGTTTGGTCTGTAGTTGCAACCTCTCTAAGCGCTGTAGAATAAATTGGTACAGTTTCCAAGAAAACAGCGCCATTCAACAAAGGAATTATTTGATGCAAATACTTAATAATTTCCAATAAAGAATCCATGGGTTCGGCGTAAATCAAGACAAAGACCATTGGTGTACGTTATAGGCCTGTAGTAGGAGGCATACCGTCAATATCTGATCAAACACAAAAGATCTACATTCATCTGAGCTCGCTTTGTATTGTGGTTTCGCATTACGTTCACCAAAACGAAAAACTGGATATCAAAATAAGCATGCACTTATACGTATTTTAAAACTCAAGGTTACGTTGATCAGCGTGGATAAGCAGCGAACAAATGGTAACGACCTACGTAGCCACTGAACGACCACTAAATAACGGTCAACTGTTTGAGCATTAGTGATTATTATATTGGAGATAAGAAAATGTATCACGTGTGATTTATTGTTTCGGTTGGTCGATTTATAGTAAATGAAACTTGATAATGCCGCAGGACTAAAGCTTGGGTTTCACTTATGACTCGCTGAGGGTCAATAAAAGTCTCTAACTATTTAGAGTTCCAATTTTTTAATACGATTTATCGGGAAACCGACTGCATTACAACATATACGTATCAGGCATTTCTATGTGTTAAGTATTAAGTATAAGTATATATAAAGTGATACAACTCGAAAATCGGTGTTATTGGGTTATGAATATCAAAGAAATGGTTTAATATCTCTTTATCACTCATCAAAACTGTTTCCTCCTAGCTTCAGAGCTTGTCTACTGGAAGACACCTGCGTGACACGTAGTATCCTAATGGTACCCCCCCCCCCCCTCATAAGCAAGAATGATAATGTCTATACGTTACTATTATTTCTGAAGTGCGATAATTCAAAAACCTTTATTTTTGGAAATATTGGATAAACTATTAGAACAAAAACTTGCTTAATGTCTTGTCATGATTCCTACTTCTTATTTATTTTTATTTTTATATAGTTTTTTGGCTATTTATAAAAACTTTATGATTTGAATTATGTTGCCTTCAGGCCAGATATATATTATGTTCCTTTTGCTGTTCGTGTTTGTTATTCTAAAGGGACTCGGTCCCAGAATAAAGTTACTTCTCTATCTTATTATAAAAACCGTCGAAGCCCGAATCAGTAACAAGGTCACAACTCAAAATTTCTTTCACTTTGGTTCACCATAAGAATCAAGTCTCAACTTAAAAGATCACAAATACAATTTTTGCCAAATTTGTATAATTTTCTCAATAAATATTCATTATTACTTATACTATTGTATTGCTTCACCGGTGGTTACTGCAAAGCCATATTATATTAAAGCAAAGAACAATACTGAACTAAATTTTTAAAAAACAACAACTTTATTTGCAATTTTACATATACAAACAGCATAAGTGTGAATACATGTTCCGAACTTCCTTTAAATGTTAAAAGAACAGTGATTTTAATTAATTAAAGTTATCTTTTATTAAGACTTATTTTTACAATAACAGGAAAAATGTAGAAAAAACCCGCTTAAAAAAATATAATAATAATAATTAAATAGAAAATAAATAAACAATTAATAATAACTATAAAATAAATACAGATAACTAGATTACAATACCTGCAAATAGTGATTTGTTATGTAAGAAGTATATGTTTTAGAATAATACTGTTGCAGAAAGCTTTTATATAGATTCTTTCAGTCATCTAGAGGTCGGTGAGTCTATTGCTATGCAGATCCGCATATACGCGCTAGATACGCGGGCAACCCGGGTTCGAATCCCAGCCAAGACATAATCTTTTCACTAAAAAAAATTTAAAAAATGTATATATATATATATATTTAAATAAAATCTTGCATCGGTTCTATAATGATTAGGTAATTTTATGCTGTCTGTAAATATGGAGAGTTCAGTTGAGTCACAACCTCGCTAGTTAAGTCAAAGCGAACCAGAGGGCGAGCTCATTAGTGAAGTATTCGCACTTCATTCTTTTTCTTCGGTAGTATTCCTTTTTATCCTATCTTGATAACCTTTTTATCCGGTCCTTCCGTTATATATCATGAAGGTGAGAAGAAAAGTACCGACTTATGCAACAAATAAATAGGAAGAAATGCATCAAAAAATACACAAATAATTGCCATAGTGAATATTCAGAATGTATAATTTAATTTTGAGTTGTGTGAACTTATATAATTTTAGAAGAAGTTGGTTCATTCTATTATTTTAGTTCATATTTTTCAAAGTGAAAAAGCCACGTTTAGCGAATTTTGGTAGGGGGTAATTTTGTGGCTTCGCCTCAAAATGTTCGATACCGGCAACACCTATATAATTTTTTTAAATTAATTTAAGCTTAAAGGTTAGAATCACATTTGTATCAGAATAATAATATTTAACTATAAGGACGTTTAATAGTTGTGTAATTGGTAATAATAATAACTTAGAACATCAATAACTAGTTGAAGTTTTCGCTTCCCCAAAAAGATCATATTTGTAATAGCTAAATGTCTTATTTATGAAACAAATAAAAAAAAGTTATATAAGTATTGTTGAACTTAGCCATGATAATTATGGTTAAAATGAAAATAAAATCAGTATAAAAAAAATGAAACAGACATCAGGACCAGGAGACTGAGGTTCTACGGCGACATGGTCAGAATGAACAATAAGAGGCTGAACAAAAAAAATGTCGGTAATGCCTTGAGCTATAAGAGTATAGATAGAAATGTGAAACAAATAAAAGAGGAGCTGGATAGGCTAAAAATCAAGGATAAGGATTGCTTGGATAGAGAGTTTTTCGGGAAAAAAAAACTAAAAGAAGTTGGGGTTCTTGCAGGAAGAAAGGAGAGACGAGGGAGAAAATGGACTAAGGAAGAGCGAGAGGAACAGTCACGGAAGATGAGAGAGCATTGGAGTAGAAGGAAGGCGGAGAGTGTGAAGAAGATTATTAAGTGATATTCGGGTGGTACTTGCTGGTCGATTCGTGTAAAAAAAAATTAAAAAATATAAATATATATTAATTTGACTGCACCCCCAACTCTTTCCTTCCTTACTAAAAAATATAAGGTATAAATAATGTAATACTCTAAATATTATTTAAATTAAATTAGTGATTTTTCTATTCAGATAGTGCAGCCCATCATATGTTTTGATGAATAAATAAACAACTTGAAAATGTATTGTTTATGTATATTGTTCGGAGTGTCAATATATGGGAAAACCAGATTATTCTAAATTTCATAAATTTAAAAATTTTAAATTTTAATAATTCAGATTATTCTTGATATTGAAATTCAAATAAGAACACTGTTATTCAAAAGTCTTGAGTTTTCATTTCTTTCGGCAGTCCTCATGACTTCCTATCAATTTTTTTTCTTCTTAATTTCAATACGCCCCTTTTTTGTTTTAAATATTTATCTCCATATCTTATTCATATCATTAATTTTTAATTAATGCTGATGAAAGCCAGGGTAATGCCAAAATCATGCCACATTTGAAACGACTTTTCAAATTCGTTTTACATCATCAATATCTACTCCTATTACAGATCAACACTCCTTAAATTGTGCCCTTAATGATTATAAAACTATTTGATAAGCAGGAGAAAATTATATTCTTAATGAATGGAGAATGAATAACGAAAAAACAAATTATAAGGTGAAATTTATTTTAGCTCAAGACAATTGCCATTTATAAAAATCTCTCACTCTCTCTCTCTCTCTCTCTCTCTCTCTCTCTATATATATATATATATATATATATATATATATATATATATATATATATATATATATTACGGTCTCTTGATAAGTCCTGCACCAAATGAGATTCAATAACATATCTATAGCCCCGGTGAATAAGTGGTTAAGTCGGATTTTGTCCAGAGTGAGTTAACTGCTTTCAGATAACCGGATGGCATCATTCTCGTAGTTTTTGGAGTGAAATGGAATTGTAATATAAACAATAACTCCTTTTCAAGCCAGT
This sequence comes from Troilus luridus, assembly GCA_964056705.1. NCBI lineage: Eukaryota > Metazoa > Arthropoda > Insecta > Hemiptera > Pentatomidae > Troilus > Troilus luridus. The sequence continues at coordinate 27,828,726 of OZ057414.1, forward strand.
GCCTTACTAAGCCCCTTATTCACAGCGAAAATAGCTCGATTCCGCTTACTTAAGTATAAGAAAATCGTTTTAGAGGAAATTAGACTTAACCACTTATTCACCGGGGCTATAGATATAATGAAATTACTTATCATGGAAAATACTTATTTAAATAGGACTTCGTATTTTAGAGATAAATCCAAATTTATACAAGGAATCGGCTAGTTTGGAATAAATTGGTTAATGACCAGGATTGCGAACCTTGAACCAAATTTCCGCCTATCGATTCCTGATTATACATTAAATATCACAGCCACTAATTTGCCTGTGCTATACTACAATTAAAAGTAAATAACATAATATTATCCGAGTGTTGACAAGTTAATAAGTAAAGTATTTATTGGTTTTTAATGACTTTATTTTCTTTCGGCTGTTAAATTATATACAGGATTAAATAGGATAAAACAAGGTGACAAATTTTTAATTATTAAAATAACATCTAGGTCAAATCTAACTCTTATTTTAACAAATAGCTTACGTATTTTAATGATTATTATAAATAATTAATTAATTAATCAATAGTAATTAATATAAATAAACTACTGTTTGCCTGAATATTTGTATATATCTGAAATAATCATAACAATAAAACGAATGATACGGGTTAGTGAACCCGAAAACCATGGACCATCTTCGATTTCGATCTTTTTAGTCAAGATATCTAAATAGTAAAATTATTCTTAAAACGACCCAGTATACCCGACTACTTCAGATGGACCAATGCAGGAAATGGTTTTATATGTCTGCAGTATACAGTTTACGTTGGTATGTTTATTATGTAGACAACGTGTAATACAAATAAAATCACACACAATCTGCAGATGAGATACAGAAGCATATAGTGAAAATGTTTAGGTATCAGAATGAATAAATAATTGTTGTCCTACTTTAAATTAAAATAATGGTTTACATAAGCTTTATATTTTTATTCGTATAACCTGCAGATTGGAATTATTTAGGGGTAAATTAACTTAAGTATTGGTATTATATAAGTAAGTACCAAACAATTTTAAATTGACACAATCTGATTTTTTTGTATTTATATATATATATTTCATTAGACGATGTGTTAACACAAAAGTATGTATTATACAAATGTACTGGACACAATAAGGACTAATTAAAAATAAATAATTAACAGTATTCCATTTACAACTGTTGATAATTCCAATGATGAGAGCTCCAGTTTTTATTCAGGTCACGTAACTCCGCAGGTCAAATATCAAATTAACCAAATTCTTTAATCGTTTTGCATATCTCTTCAGGGCATTAGAGTATTTTAGCTGGTAATATGTGGAATGTCAGGAATTTTGGGTATTAATAATTATTTTCCTATGCCGGCCTCTTTGAATATTTCAATAATTATGAAGTTTTTGAATATTTCTAGGGGAAATATTATGTTGAGAGGTTGGCATATTAGAATCACGGTATAAATGTTAAGAGTGCTTCTACGCTTCCACTTTTCAACGATAAATTATATTAAAACATGCCATTTCTTATCATACAAAATCCTCTAGGATAGAATATCATGAACGGTTATGACGTGACATGAATAAGCAAGTATTGATCTAATTAAGACGCAGACTCATTCCAATATTCACTATAAGTTTTTTGAATCATTTCTTCAGAGACTTTGGAATAACTGTTCAATGTTTAGGTAGGACGATTTTTTTTTCGTATCTTTTCATTCGTAAGATGTGGACCTAAATAATTAGGTATAATTAAACTTGTATTGTCTTGTTATTTTAAATTACAAATACGCGCACCAATGCATTGGTCTCATTTTTACCAATTATACTCTCACACTCCCAAACAAATAATTAAAGAACTATCAATGGAACAGCCTTTTCCAGCTATTAGTAATTCAAATCATCTTAAATGCGATTTCAATATAATTAAAATAATGAGTATTTATAATTTACAATTTCAATTTGAACGGCTTTCGTTTAAACGTCTTGGGAATCATTAAAAGTATTCCTTTTTTCGAATGTTGTTTGCAGCCAGCAATCACGCACTATTCTGAATTATAAATTTAACGCTCATTTCTACGTCATGACGTATACATTGTAATTGATATCGAAATATGATTCACGTCAGTTACTAACTTAATTATTGATATTTAGAAACATGTTAACTACTGTTTTAACTTGTCTATAGCCAATACTACTCAAGATTGGGCGAGAGGTTAAAGGAAGTGAAGTTTGGCTTTTGTTTTTTTTAAATTGCACACATTTTTAACTAACAAAACAAACATTAAAATTTGTATATGTATATGACGAAAATGGAGATCTCTCTTTTGGAATGTCCCAGGTTTCTGAATGATTATTAACTTAATCCGAACCATAAAAAAACTACTTTTTTGAATTTTATTAATTTATTTATTGTTTAATGAGCCACCATGGACTATGTTTGTATCAACATTGTTCTTTTAGAAAAGAATAGAATAGACAAATAATTTTATTCTAGGACCAGGTCCCTGAAGAATTACATATATATACGAAATTGAATAAATATATATCTGGCCAGAGGGCTACATTATGGGAACAATACAATATTTACAGTATTACATGAAATTAAATATAATTTAAATGGTATGTTCTGTTTAAGAAAAAAATCAGAATAAAAATCTAAAATAACAAGAATTAGGCTTAGTGAAAAAAATTTGAATAAAAGAAGTTAAGCTTATAAAAAATATATCGTTATAAGTGAAGAATAATTACAATAACCATCTATCACTTCTGATGGACATGAGCTGTTAGCATAATATACTAGAGAGGATCTGTTTGGGAATTTAGGAGCGGGAAAATCTTGGATTTGAATGTGGATAAGGAAGAATCCTCAGCTCCCAAATATCCTTCGTTATTGGATTGTGCAGTATGCATTTTATTATTATTATCATTATGATTATTTTAAATTCGCCGAGTTACTTGCTTTACACCACGTCAAGTGAAATAATATACTTAAAAACATGATATTTGTTTTTTGTTTTATTCTTAGATAAAGTTAATTTATAATAATTTATAAGTTTCAAGATTTAATTATTATTTACCAGGTAAGAATATGACCAAATCATGATTACTCCTTGAGCCTAGGACCGACGGAAGTGAAGTGAAAGCTAACGAATTTAATGAAGAACCTCGCTGTAGGTGTACACCCTGTTTTCCTCACAACTGGCCGACGTCGCATTATGATTCGCGACAAAATTTATATGATAATTGAACAGTTGAACACAAAGGTGTTGAATACTGATTGGGAGAGGTAGGCTTGACGTGAATGCCTCAGCCCTCGGGTCGTGTGCCGGCGATTGGGACCTCAAAGAGCAAACGTAGGTGGCACGTCGTAATCTAATGCTCCTTATTATAATAATCTCACAATTACAATACTACCAAGGGCCGGACAATATTTTAGCGACAAATGAAGCGGGAATCGACCATCAGTCCCAACACCTCCGAACGTCGATCCATTATATTCGGATCCTGGACGCGTCATCCCATTGTTTTGAAACAAGTTTACTCTCAAATGTGCATTACTTGCATTTCAATTGAGCGCTCCATTCATTCAACAAGTGCTAATTAGATCTGGCACCTGTGAATGAAACCGAGGTGTGAGCTCTTCCTCTGAAGCTCTAATGTATTCCTTGTCGAATCCTTTTATCACTACTCCTCCAGCGATAAACATTCTGTTTACGATAGCTTTCACATCAGTAACAAACATTTAACTATTATCTGTTTGGTATTACATGTTTGAATATAAATCGTGGCTACGCATTTATTAACAGTACAAGGCGTACTGTCGTAAGAGTTGTCGCATAGATAACAGGTGCTAAAAATGGCGAAAGTAAACAGTTAAGGTGGTGCCTTACGATTTAAATTATGAGCCTACTTCAGTTTTCTACAAATACAGAAATAATTAAAATACTCTTAGCGTGGAGATATGTTTTCCAAAAAGATATGCTTTTAAAAATGAACTGGAGATTGAGAGGTAAAAATATTTTTTTAAATTTAGTAGTTTAGTAACTAATTACATGGATCTTCTTGAACTCCAGGTTTTGAGGTAGGGCCCGGCTTTAACTAATTAATTCCTTATCTGTGCAGCTATGCATCGATTTTTTGGGATCTAAAGGCCCTTCCGTACCTATAAACCCAGCACAATAGACAAGCTTGGAAACAGTATGGTCCCTCCCATGTACCGATCCCTATACTCTTCGTGAGTTGTGTGTGGGTAACTAATCTCACTATCAGATTATAAAAAGCCAGCTATTAGTTTGCTAAACTCTATAATCTATTGATATAAACTCTATAAACGCTAAACTAATAAGCTATTGAACCAATCTCTACAAAATGTTAACTATACCACTTTAATCGTCCATGGACGACATAATGTTGAGCCATTAATTAAATCTACTGTTATTTCTCATTATTTCAATTTAATAATAAACTACTAGAAAAGTGGTTTATAAATTTAATAAAGGTAAATCTTATACAAAGTTACTAAATGAAACCTATACGCGGACGTAAAAAAGAAGTATGGAATTGTGATGCATCCATGTCTGTGGTTTGTATGGGTTAGGCACTTGATCGATTCCTTTGATTTTATTTTTGTCTAGTTCTTTAGTATCGAAAGAACTAGACAAAAGGAGATCTTCCTGCGTTTCATCTAGCCTCATAAAACGTTACCTGCTCCTAACTATATTGTTTTAATACTAATACTTATGTTTTTATTTTTGCCATACCGCAAATATTTTACTAATCCGGGTCTTCCAGATCGCTGTTGTTAATTTTTAAATATTTTTATTTGGTTATTAATTTTTAAATATTTTTATTTGGTTATCAATTTTTAAATATTTTTATTTGTTATTAATTTTTAAATATTTTTATTTGGTTATTAATTTTTAAATATTTTTATTTTTATATATTGGTATTAATTATTATTTTTATTTATTTCATTTTCATTTTTATTTATTTTTATATATTATTATTTTGATATTTATATATATATATATATATATATATATATATATATATATATATATATTTATTTTTATTTAGACCCAGGTTCGAGTCCCGGTCATGGACATATCTTTTCTTTTCAAATAAAAATATTTAAAAATTAATAACAAATAAAATAAAATAAATTATTTTACTAATCCATTAAAAAATATATATACCAAAACCAGACAATTTCATTGAGTTTTACTTAAATAAAAAATCCTTGTGAACGAACAAATTTGACCAGGGACGTGAGGAAATAGAGTTAGCAAGAGATTTTCCTAATAGACTGCAACTAAAAACAACCATTGTCATGCAAATCCGACTGCATGAGGAAGAGATACGAGTATACCCTGCGAAGGGAGACAATGCATAGGTGCATGTTTCAAGAGTGGATCTGATCGGGTTCACGCATGCGCTAACAAATCCGTACAGTTGTTACTTTAATTAGCAACAAGCTACATAGACGGCTGATAACAGCGATTGCAATTTAGATAAGGTTAGGTACATTGTAGGACATGCAGATAAGGAAGAATTATTGCACCTATTCAGTGTCTACCTTACATGAAGATTCTTCTAGCTTTGCAGTTACGAAACAGTTCTGTTGCAGTTATGAAAACTTGTGTGAGTAAAGATTGCTATTAGTGTCTAATTGAATCAAAATCTTGAAATAATTTGTAATAATAATAGTAATAAATTATAAAATTTAGAATAGGTTTTGAGGATGTTAATGAAAAAAATATTATGTTTTGTCACGATTGTTTTTGTTGGTGTATATTTTTTTAAATGATTTAATATTGCTTTTAATTTTCTTTCTAAGCTCCAATGACATAAACACGATATTAAAAATTATTATTGTGCAATTTCGTGCAATATTAAATTTTAATATATCCATGAAAATATCGTGAATCGTTTATCAAAGATGAGATAAATATAAGGCCTCATTCGGTTTGCTATGAATAAGTCCTGAACAGAACTTTGAATATGCGTTTTGTTCAACGCCTTAATATGTCATAGAAAGCCGATATACCAAATAATACATTAACTTATATTAATATAAGTAATAAATAATATATTAATACATTTAACCTACTACCAACCGTACTTATGGTGCTTATAGGTATGGCACGTCAGATTTTCGGAAAGGCAAATTTTCTAATCAATATGGTATTTCAATACTAAATATCAGAACAGAAAGAAATTCTGTTTAAACTCCGTGAATAGTGTATCTGCCATAGAATATATCCATATCCTTAATTATTACTTAAAAGAATATATACTCCAACCATTTTAGGAGCCTGTTTCTTCTTTTAAGGACCAAATAATTGCCTGCAAGAGGTTTGGAATAAAAGGTCAGAGGTATCTGTTTCAGATTAACATTGATAATATGTTGAATACTACTCTATTATCTTTTTATTTATTTTTTATTGATGATATCCTGATACATTTGAATAAACAGTCCAATTAAAAAGTTCCTTATGCCCTTGTGAAGAATAGACAAACGTATCTCATCGCAAATAATAAATAAAGATTGCAAAGCGCGGAAATTGAAACAATTTATTATCTGAACGGTTAACATTTGAAAAAAATAGGATTTAAATTTTATTTAACTACTTCTAAGATTGCCGAACATTTCATTCTTTTGTTATATACCGAATTCAAGCATGTAAAATTTTCTCATTAAATAGGACGTAAACTTCCTCTAGTTTTTAGCAAGATATAGTTATGAAAAGACTTTTAAATACTTCAATCTTCAAAGTGCACGAAGCAAAGTACAAAAAATCAAGCAAAACAGATTGATATTTTGCATTCCGGTAATGCACTAACAGCTTACCGTAATTTTTTAATTACAACTCCGTGACCACAACTGATAACAAAAGCCTTGGCCCCGCTCAAACAAGGGATTGCACTTAAAAGGCACCTGCATTACATATTCAAATTTCTAACTAACTAACCACTCAATAAAGATTTATTCCGCAGATAGTTGTATTGACGAGACTTGAATCCGAAATGATACAGAAACATAATAAGTTTATTGTAGAAATTAAAAAGGGGGGATTGAGAAGTCTATATTTTCTCTAACCAGCCGCTGTGCTTATTTTCAAAAATCCAAATGATACTTGTCAAATAGCTTCTAATCCTACACAGTCAATGATCCAATAATTCAATTTCAAAATTTATGGTGAGGAATTGGTTCCGCGGATATTTCTTATAAAAGTGTAAAATCAGTTAATTCTTGGCAGATGCAGTTGGGCTCTTCATTCCTCTGCTATCTTCAATTCTATTATTATTATTTTCCCTGCTTCATTCTATATTCTTTCCCCACATACGATTATAACAATTAATGTTTATAAATTAAATATAAAACTCACAGAGCTTCATATTCTTTATAATAGCACCTACTTCAAAATCATTTTTTCTTTCACCAACAACATGGTAGTCATTATTATATATGGTAGTCATAATATAATCATATTTTTATTATCTATGTTCTCTTATATTTTTAATAGTACCTATCTCAAGCTCATTTTGTCTTTCACTAATAACATTAAAATGGTATTCATTATAATTTGTAATAAAATCATTACCCTTATAATTTTATTACGTTTTAGTATATTCTATATTTCTTTCTTTACTTATTATTTTTCATCAATTATTCCTTAATTTATCTTTTCTCTTTGTATTCATTGTCATTTCTATCATTTCTGTTTATATAATCTGGTGTATATTCTTTGTTACTGCATTTTTTGTATAGTTATGATCTGTTTTCATATATTCTCAGCCCTGATGATGGCTTAAAAATTAGGTAGAAACGTAGTGGCAAAAAAAAAAAAAGTTGGACTTATTTTGTGTAATTTATTGACTGTATCCTGACCATTTTAAATTTGCCAACACATTTCCTGAGAAAATTAATACTTCCAACATTTTTTTTTCCTAGACCCTTGGCTTTTATAATCGTGTTGAAAATAAAATAGTTAAGAAAGAAGGCACCTCTTTTACTGCACCAGGTGCATTATAAGAGAGGAAATGTGAAAATGTTAATAGTATTTTCTTGATTAATTGGATGGTAGGAGTGGAGTTCTACCAAAGTTGGTAAATATCTGTCATTTATTTTCTTGATGTTAGGCCATTATATTTAACGAGACGTATGAGGAACAGTTGATTTAATACATGAAATTCCATTTTCACTTTTGTGTTTTATTTTGCAATTCAGTCAAAACCAATAAATACCCAGGTTACTATAGGGCCCCGATGTAAAGTATAGCCACAATAAAGATTAAAATACTTTATAAGTGACAGTAAGTGGCCCATACTCGTTAGAAGTACACAATTTATACAAATAAAGTAAAGAATTATGTGCCGTAATGGTTCGGTATTCTGCAGGGAGGAAGTGCCGCACATAAATCCACGGGCGAGCACTCGTTATTAGCACATAAAGTGGCCACATTACGGAGATCTGGCAGCCATCTAATTCAATTTAACGTCCTTTATTTATTATACATAATAATTATTAAAAATATTTGTAAAAAAAGTAGTAGGATACCTTTATCTCTCGAGAGTCAGATGATCAGAAATATATATAAGACCACCGTAAAATCGCTTTTGGTAATAATTTATTGTTTGTGAAAGTTCTTTTACAGTTTTGTAAAGAAAAAAAATGCTTCTGGTCATACCAACTGTTTAAGCTGATTTTTACCATGATTAATTCTACAGCCCTAGTGAATGAGTGGTTAAGAATAATATTCTCCAAAATAAGTTTCTCGCACTTAAGTAAGCGGAATCGAGTTATTTTCGTGGTAAATAAGGGGCTTAGTAAGGCATTGGCTTGAAAAGGAGTTATTGCTTATATTGAAACTCCATTTCAAGCCAAAGATTGCGGGAATGGTACGATTCCGCTTATCTGAAAGCAGTTAACCTTCTCTGGACAAAATCCGACTTAACCACTTATTCACCGGGGTTGTAGAATTATAGGATGACTATGATTTTTTATAAGGGTCTTGTATTAAAAAAAAAAAACTAATTTGGTACAGAAGAACTGCAAAAAACTTCTGCACATCTGGAATTTCCAAGTGAATTACAACCTCATTTAAATCAATGGAATCATTTGCTAATTCGATCGTAACACCCTTGGGGTTCTATTTATTCATAAATAATGTATTTTATTTAATTGTTATTCTTTGTTTCCAAAATTTGTTTGGTCCATAACACGAGTTGTTCCATCTTCTAATTATCCATGGAGTGCAAATCCACGCATTTTCAACTTTCCATCAAACAATCTTCGATGGCACGCTCGCTTTTTCGATTTAGTATTGTTGATATTGGCGTTTTATTTGATAGAAGGATTGTTTAATAAATTTTCACGGATTTGGATTCCATGTTTTGAATAGTATTCCAGTATAGCATGCGCATTTCGATTAAGATATATGATATTATAAATAAAACTTTTGGTAAATTATTCTTAATTGGATTGTTTATTGAGCAAGTGAATTTCGAATGACCTTTAGACCAAATTTGTAAATTTTTTTAGTATAGATTCATTTATTTTTTATCAGCTGATAAACAACAATTTCCTGTTGGATATTTGATCGCTCATGCTTATTTAATTTTAATTAAAGCTTACTTCATTTTCATCCATTAGTTGTTATTTTCATCTTCTTTACTGTGCACATGTTGAGTTATTGTATTCTTAAAAGCCTATAGGACCTTGAGTGTGACACAAATTATTATTTATTTCTCAAATACTAATTAATAAATAATTAAAACAACCCTTGAATAAATAAGAATACAAAAAATAAAAATTCTGCTATAAGCGAACTTAACCAATTTATGAAATCTGGCGTCGTGTTCAGAAGATTTACTTAGCAGTACAAGTGGTGGGCTAAGCTGGGATTATTACTGTCAACGCTACGGTAGTCGGAGCTTAATGAACTAATTAATATATGTCATATGTAAAGTGGCTGTTGTAAGGAGCTCTCTAAGTGTTACATATGCATAAAGTTGGAAACAATTAAGAGTATATGTATATATATATATATATATATATATATATATATATATATATATATATATATATATATATATATATATATATATATATATATTCACACAGTAAAAAGGAGATTATAAAGGGAAAATCTAGGGTTAAAGATATAACATTGCGTTTCTCAAAATTAAATATTATTTTAATATACCACAGGGATGGCTGCTTCTTTCAATATACCTCCTAAAGTCATCGGCAAACGTTTGGGCAAGCAGTCTCAGAAGAAATTATATTTTTTAATGCGATAAATTTATTTCCCTAATAACTATTACACTAAAATAGATTACTCGTAAACCTGTAAGTAAATATAACATTTTTTCTACGTAGAACCCATGTAAGGTTTCAGTATACAGTTGCATAAGGAGAAAATATGGCTGATATCACACTCAACCGCCAGACTTTCCCCATATGTCGACTTAGAGACTTATAGAGACTGGATGAGCCCAAGCAAAGTCAATACACCCCGCAAGTCGGATACCCAGCACCTCTTGGGCAGTCAGGAAAAGGTATACTGTTAATCTTTATTTCGTCAGACTATTCACAAAATTTATTATAACTCTGATTTCCTACCCCCCACCTCATTAAAACATTCATTTTTACATAAGTTTTACTTTATTTTTTGTCACCGTTAAATGCACTTTTTTCTCTTTATTACTTAAGTTGCAACTTTCAGTGGCCTCTACGACAAACAGTGAATAAATTACAATAAATCAATAAATAGAAGAGGCTTAACAGGCACGAAGAAGAAATTTACCCTGTTATAATACACCAATCTCCTTTTAACAATTTGATTTTAGAATATGTTTACAAGAAATTAGGGAACGGGGTAGCTCAGTATTGTGAGCGCTTGTTAGCCTTGACGAAGCTACTGGGTTCAAATCCGGCCGTGGCAGATAATTTATTTAATATTTTAACAGCCGAGGGTGCACCCTGTGGGATCTACAGAACCTCCTTATAATTGGTGGGTACCATTGATTGGTGAATGTGTGCGTTCTTTGGACAAATCACCTCCTGCACAACGATCTAAACAGTAGTCTCTACCTCGTACTTGGGTTGTAGAAGTACAAGTTTTTTTCTTATTTTTACAAGCAATCAATAACGATATGATGAAGTTAAGGAGAGGTTCAAAAACTCTAGAAGCTCAAAACTGGGCGGATTTCTAAACGACCTTGGCTCGATGCACGTCAGTATAGATAAAAAACTCTTGCAAAGAGAAGTACACGTGGGGTGCAACGCCCCTGCACCGACCATTTACTCGGATACGTCGACAGACAAACCGCCTCCCAACCTGGGTATTAGCGTACGATTTAATGAATTCATGGCGATAATAATCATAGTGTAGGCTTTAAACCACTCGAACAGAATGCATTATAGGATTCGATAAAGTGCAAGAGGAAGGAATATTCGCTTTGCGCACTCAACAAGTGTATTGAAGATGCATGACGGGTACTAGTGATTTAGCAGGTCGCCATGGACTAATGTATTAGTCGCCATAAAATATAAAAATGTATTAGTAAAATGTTAAATCTAGGCCCCTCTAGCGACGTTCCCCTTTTATAAAAATGTTTTTCACACATTTTCGATGAAAACTTCTTCATTTAATCTTCTTGCCATAATCAATTTGATGACCTTTTCCACATAATTCTGAACTTCTGTATGCATTTCACAGCTTATTCTTCCGAAGACGTCTATTCCCAAAGTGTTATTCTGTTCATTTTAAATAACCAATAACATAATTAATAAGACAAAAACTTAAGGCTTAATACAGAAGCGGCATAACAGAGAACTGTACACTCATGTTCCAAAAATATCGGATGCAATAAGAAAAAAGAGAATCGCATTTAATGGCCACTTGCTAAGAATGATAACCATATGATAGACGAACCGGATTATACCATATTTTGAAGAAAAGAAGACTGGTTCGAACAGGTAGAAAAAGATTTACAAGAGGTGGAGGTTACTTGCGAAGATAATCTGAAAAGTAACAGTCTCAAGATGAAACTAAAAGCTCACCAAGGTTTTCAGGAAAAACAAAAGCTGAAGATAGGAAAGAAATAAACGATAGAAAGAAGGGAGCAGCACTGGCGACGGATGAGTGAGTACTGAACAAATAAAAAGGTGAAATACAAAAAATACATTCCAACTGTGACCTACTAATATGGTTCTTAAAAGGCCAAACCATTTAAAAGAAATTTAAATGGACAATAAATAAAATTAACAAGACAAAAACAATATGGACAATAATTTAATAACGCATACACAAATAACTCGAATGAAGCGAGTGATAAGAAGATGCTTCACGAGATAAGGAGGTAAGTAATTGGCTACCTCCTAAGTCACAAGCACCGAAATATGCTAAACTAAAACAAAAATTATAGTTATAAAACAAATAAAAAAAACAGTAACCCTACAACCCGTGAAGGGTCTGGGGTTCAGTAAATGGACTGCACTGTTTCTTGGACAATGGTTGTGCAGGGAGGTGATTTGTCCTAGATTACGCTCAATTACCAGATTTTCCACCTTATTTTGGGTACCCACATTTTAGAAGCTGGCAGATTAAATAAAAAGTCTTGCCAGCAGCAGAATTTTAACCCAGGACCTTCGTCATGGACACTCAGCGCTCTACCACTGAGCCATTCCGTTCCCCATTTAGCTATAATATCCAATTAAAAGTAATAAACATGTATACATAACTGTGGGACTTGATTTCTTTGAACCTAATGCTTCGCCATTATATACCGACCGGAATCTGATAGCGCTTCCAAACCTGGGTGAGGAGAATGATAACAAACGCTAATTGGAGATTATCAAGTGTCATTAGTTGGATAATTAATGAGAAGCGGCCTGTCTGTTCTTGCCCAGTATGCAAATTATTCCCTATCCACTTGAGACTTTTTTCCCATAAAATAAACTAATCATATCTCTCAGGTATGATATTAACAGATAAAACTATAGATTAGCAGACCTTTGATAAACAGACAATTTTATTTGTAAAAAGTTCTGGGATTTAAGCGGATATACGAAACCGGTTCAACTTGCACCAAGTGTCGATTTCTACTTCATTTACGGATTTATATGCAATAAAATTGATACAACGTTGACAATTTATGCATTTCCTTATTTCAACGTACTAATATTCTCTTTCCTCTTTGGTTACCTCGCTCCTAATTGAATAATAATATATTGGGTATGAACTTCCTGTTTCTTTTTTTTATTAAGAAATTGATATTACGTTTTTCTGGTAGATATTAAACACTGTAAGTAAAATATAGCTTAATTTATCAAAATATATGTTAGTATAGTATGTTTCAGTCAGCGAAATTTATTTGGTTTATCATTTATCTTATTCTCTGGAAGATAAATTATTTAAAGTGTTAAAAGCCACGGGTTGGCCCTGTGGGATATGCAGACCCTCCTGGGGCTCACTCGACCTCAATCGCCTTATTTAAAGAAAAAACCTGGAGGTGGAGCGTGATTTCAAACAAATCACTTCTAAGCAAAATCGTTGAATAAGACTTAGCAAAGTCTGTATCATTTACTGAAACCAATACTTTTTATGGATTATAATGGTATGAAATGGTCAGGGAGTGCTGTCAATGATTACACAAAGTGAGAATGACTTATTTTGTGTAATCATTGACTGTAACTCCAGATAACTTCATACCATTATTAGAATTATCCTGTCAACTATTTTCCACTTATTTTTGGATTACAGCGGTACAGGTTTTTTTTTTTATTACTCTCGGAACATACACATATTTCGGCAATAAAACAAATAGTTTATTGAAAATAATTTTAATATAATGAGTACGATAAAACATTGAACAGGAAATATCTTGTACGAGGTAGATCATTACAACTAGAACTGCCGAGGGACCGCACTAATGGTCCATACAATACGTGATCGTATTAAATCAATGCTGTTGAGGGGGGATGGAGATATCTCTTGTTGCCTCCTTCACGTAGACGGGGAAAATTGCATCCATGCATCATTCATTCCTCGCCATTTGCATTATAGACTAAAAGCTTTGTAAGGAGCTTCTGGATCGTTATTTTTGTTAATATATTTCTGGAATTCATAACTAATGGTCTTTAAGCTCGGGAATTAGCCGCCAAGATGTTTATCAACAAGAACTATTTCCCTGCATGTAGTCGCTTGTACTTGACCCGGACAAATTTATGTGCGTTTTATGAAACGTTTTAATTAGGGAGAGGAGTGGCACAGTGGTAGAGTACTGAGTTACCATGCCGGAAATCCTGGTTCAATTCCCGCTGCAGGCCATGATTTTTATTTAGTCTGTTTGCAGCGGGAGATGGATCATATAGGATCTAGGACCCTCCTGGGGCCCACCCAGCCTCTATAAAATATTATAAAAATAGGGTACCCAAAATAAGGGGGGAAAATCTGGCGGTCGAGCGTGACCTAGGACAAGTCACCTCCTTGCAGAACCGTTGTCCATGAAACAGCACAGTCTCTACCATGTACTGAACCCCAGACCCTTCATGGGTTGTAGTGGTACAGGTTTTTTTGGGTTTTTTTTAATTAGCTTGATATCAATGTAGTGAGCAATGATATCATAAATATTTTATTTATTTATCTTTTAATTTTCATTTGCACCTTGCATCCAGCAAATTTGATCCAAGTATTCTTCTCTTTGCTTTCTACAGGAACAGCAAGGTTTGGAAATGGAAACATCAATAGTTGAGCAAGTCTCTTGGCCATTGTCTTTTTAATCTTTTCCTATCAAGCCCGAGAATAGGAAAGTGGAAGAACAAGTGGATTTTGTGTTGATGGGTGGAATGTAATGTATTTGTTATGAATATATAATTTTATAGTGGGAATGTTCAAGTCGTTATGTATGGTTTGATTCGAAATACACAAAGGAGCATTAAAAATTTTTCTTAGGATTTCGGATTATGTGTGTTTGTATCTTGTGTATGTGGACGTGTTTTGCTGAACCCCAAAGTTCTGCCCCATATGTCCAAATACGTTTTAGCAAACTGTTATAGATAAGTCGTTTTGTTTCGTGGGTCAAGTGAAGGTTGGTAGTCAAGAAGAAATGTAGGTAGAAAATGTACGTTGAATGCTTTTTATGACAAATGATATGATCACGAAAACTATCCGAATCGAAACCCTATGTAACAATTATAAAAATAATCTGCTCATATTAACCTGCCAAACCCGGGTATCCTCCGCTGATAGGACGATGCTGACTTACCGATGATAGCCTGTTCTAGGAAGCCAGAGATACATCCTGAGACTCTTCCTTTGAGCTAGGTGCCGCCCGCACAGAAGCCTCACAAGTTGCTGACTACGCTGCTAGCATTATCTGGCTGAGGTAGCGGCATAGTGCGTATGAAAGGCTAGAGCAGCAACCAATCCGTTCTAAGCCACACGTTGTAATCGACTTAAAAATATAGTTGGAAAAACATTTCTAACATAGCATACAATTCTAACATAATAATTATATTTAAGACAGCACTCAACTGACTCCTAGCTCAGGATAAAATAATACAGCTTGCTCTCTACCGTTCAATATTTCAAGTATTATTCCCAATCTTGTATTACTACAAGCAATGGGTTCAGTTCTTGCTGGTTTACTTACTAACTTTCAGTGCTAGTACCGTACTGTTTCTTAGAAAACGATTGTGCTGGGATGTGATTTTTCCTATATAACGCCCCACTTGCAGGTTTCCCTGAATTAAGGGTAACCTTATAGAGCCGAAAGAGGGTTTGCAGATCTTACAGCGTCCATCCAGACAAAATAATTTATCTGCCAAAGCCGTATTGGAACCTGAGACCTTCAACACAACAGATCAGCCCTATACACGCTGAGATATCCCATTCAAATCCCCCCCCCCCAATAATCTTAATAATATTTATACAAGATCTTATCTAATTAGGGCCCAACAATCCACAAGGTGTAAGTTTCCTGTTGGAAACGCCTAGTTTTTTTTAAAACTTTTTTTCATTGAATTAACCTGTATGTTTTTTTTATTATTAATATTAGTTGAAATGTTTCGGATGAGGTCAGAGAAATAATTTCTTAAATAGGGTTGAGAATTGACGTATATATTTATAGCACTACGAAAGGGGCAAAAATACGAACAGATTTAAGAGAAAACAAACGTTAATAGATTGAAATAGAAACTAATAAGCAATTGGAGCTAATACATAATCGATAACCTTAGCGCAAAGTGTTTCTATCTTACATTGAACTTGAGAATCCAAGAGGAAAAGCTACAACAACCTTCTTAAACAAGTATAGGTTATTGTTATTACTTAAGGAAAATGGAATATTTACAATTACATTAGAAAATTCCCAATGACGCTAATTCTCGACTAATTTCCCGATGCCATTCCAGCAGGATTCCCCATGTTAAGAAATTCAAGGCTGATTGACATCTTGATAAATAAGGATGTAAACACACAGCTTTAAAGGAGCGATATAGACTTGATATAATATCAAAGAAGCGCAGTCTTAATATTCAAGCCCATTACGACATCCTGCATTGGGCTCTTCCTTGAGATATGAATACACAATAATCAGGAATAAGTATAATATATAAATATATATAGAGAGAGATAAAATATGAGATAGATAGGTAGATAGAGGTAAAGAAAGAGAGAGAGGGAGGGAGGCAGGGAGAGTGAGAGAGAGAAATAAGTAGTAAGTAGGAAATTAACTCACATATTAAGTAAGTAGAAACTTCCTGGCTAGCTAAATCGTTAAGAAGATGCGATTCCGGCTAGCATATCAAGTGACACTCTTGACTGCTTCCAACGATAAAAAAATAAAATAAATTAAACGTTCTTAGGTCCCCTGGAATTCAAGCAAAGGTTCGCACACTCCCGAAACACGATAGCTTCAGCTTCCCCACTAGAAGACGAACGCCCCCACACAGCATTTTATCACAACACCTGGGACCATATATCACCCTTGCGGTGAATCTCCGGCTTCCAGAAATTTTAAACAATGGCTATGACCGCCGTGCTGAATCGACTGCGTGGGCCATCTGTTCCCGTTTTCAAAAGCCCCGACGGTTGTTTCTAGATATAAGCTCGCGATTGTTGAAATCGAACAATAAGAAAAATCCGCATAACAAATTAAAAAAATATATTGAAATAAAAAATATATATCCGCTGAATATTCTACAGAATATTACTCGTAGGTTACACACTCCTGTTCTCCAATTGCAACTCAAACCCAAAAACGTATGATAATCTTAAGGCATTCGTCTCAACTTCACTCCTCGGTTTACCAGTCCGTTAAGCGCACATTAACATTTTAGGAATTCGTTCGTCACTAAGCCCAAGAATTTTACAATCTTCTTAAATTTCGCGATTCTATTACATCAATCGCGTATTAAAGAATAAAATCCGTTAATGGGGATACCATAGCTCAATACTGATTGTCCAAATATGTCTGACTACAGCCATATTAATGATAAGGCAACAAATAGGAAATTTAAAAAGATTTTGTTCGTAAGAGTAAAATGTTCGTATCATTTATTTAAGTCTTGTGTTAAAACTGGTCGCTTATCAAGATCCTGGAACACAGATTGTTTCTGAAGGATATACAGCTTATTATACGAATTAAAGGACAATAAATGTATAATGGATAATAATAACAATAAAAATATGATGAATTATATTTTTTATTGAAGGAAAAAAAAATATTTTTATTTTTAAAATATGTTTTGATTTCCCATAAGAGATCCAAATAAAAAAAACTATTGGCATCTTAGGATACGAACCCGATTTTATCCGCCACGACATTTTCCTAGTTTCGACTGTGTAGTGAAAGTCTTTGCCGATGTTTCGCTGGCTGTACTGCAAGCTTCCGGAGGGCTTAATCTGAGACATCTCAGTTTGCGGTATGGTCTGCGAAACGTCGGCAAAGAATTTGACTACACTGTCGAAACCAGAAGAAAGTCGTGATGAATGGATCAAAAGTATTATATTATTGGATATTATAATATATCTAAAATTGGAAACACATAAAGACAATCTGTGCAGAATAATGGCTTCCACAACAAACCAGAGCAAGTCAGCAACTCATCGCTGCATTACTCCCACTAATTGCATTCCCAGCGATAGTGCTAATGGCAGAGTTTATGGTCGAAGCAAAATCGGCCTACTAACAGATAGTGAAACCATCATCCGCTATCCGCAATCGGCAATCACATTATTTCAAATCGAATGTATATGTCTTGAGAGTAATCCCAAGTCTGCGACGAAAATACAATGCCTTACTTTTTGAAACGACGACAAATTGGCGATATTATGAGAAGAAGCTGTTAAATATTGGACAAATCGCTCCAAAACATCTAAGGAGCTGCTTCGCCGTTTTGTTTTAACTTTCCACTTTCGATTTCTTCGTGACCACAATCAACACTGTTTCAGCAACTGCTTTTCATACTTTTTATTTGGACCTTCTGCACGCTATACTTTTTGAACCGGGTGAAGGAACTTTATACAGCAGGAATGAATATAACTACGCAGTTTTGTTCAGAGTAATAACATCTTCAACAATATTTGTATGTAATTTATGTAACAAGGTTTAAACATTGTAATGTTTTTTTATTGATTTATATTGTTGTCATTTTGCATATGATCCCGTCTATATTTAAGTGGAAGTAATTGACTGGATAATTCTAATAATGGATCCTCCTCATGTCCTCGGGCTTACCCCAACATACAGATTATTTGATAGGAATTAGTACGACTTTACTTATTGAGCGGAACGAAGTGGCTTATGGTAGAGCGCTGCGTTGCCATTCCGAAGGGTTCCCTGCACAACCGTAAACTATTTGAAAAGTCTTCCAGTTAATCGTTCTGGATCCATTCTACATAGGCATCCATAATATAAAATATATTATTCCGGATTCTACTGTACAAATGCTATGGCGGCGTTGGTATTCATTTCTAACTTTAACGGGTCTCAAGATTTTTTGCCACGATTTCTTTGTCATTATTATTTTTTTTTTTAATAAGACCAGGTACGTTTGTTGCAGTATATATGTAGGGATGAATACGCTGATGTTTAAAAACTTGGATAAACAATCTTCCACAAACAGGATCCAGACCACATGCGAACTACTTCCGGCCAACTATTTCTTTCTTTTGTTATCGTTAGACAGTAACTTTTCTTGCTTGATTTGGAATAGCTTGTGGATAGAATGTGGTTTATTATTTTTAACAATAATTAAAATTCTATATTTTTATTTTGAAGAGAAAAATATTTCTCTTCATAATAACACTATTTAAATAATCACAACAAAAATTGTAAATATAAAATTGACGTAAGTCAACCAGTCAGATCCCAATTAAAGTAATGTTTAATGAACATTCTTCCCCATATGTACATCGCAAAAATTGAGAGTGCTGGGGATCGGTTGGATCGGTGAAGAGAATGGATTTGCTTGGTTACGAGCCCTGGTAGCTTATTGGGAGAGCACCGCGCTAGATGCGGAAGACCCGGGTTCGAATCCCGGCCAGGACAAATCTTTTCTCTTCAAAATAAAAATATTTAAACAATCACAAAAAAATAAAATACTATAGTTTTAAAACGAAATTAATAAATTTTCTTTTACATAAAATAAGCAGACGAATCTCCTCTCTGCACTACCGTTGCCTTAGAAACCTCTAAAAATGTACTGTATCCAAGACCCACCATTTTATTTTAGATAATACAATCTACATACAGATACTTTTTCCTAGTTAATAAAAAATAAACATTTTCTTGATGGGTGTTTGAGCAACCTCGAAATAGTTATTGGACCTTTCGATGAGAGCTCCGAAATGGATAAGGAAAATAAATTTCTGATTCAATTATACCAGATCGCATGTCATTTTGAATGTAACCTTTTATTAAACTAATAACATAAATCAATGTTCATAAATTAAATAACTAATAATTTTGAGAATGAAAAACAATTAATTAAATTAAAGAACAATTTAAACGCTTTTATAATGAGAAATGAAGTTACTAATATTAACTAAATTATCAACAACTAATTAATAACAAAAGAAAACAAATATTATTTAATCTTACGATGATAAATTTAACTCTATTAAATTAAAATAAATTAATGTTCAAATAAAATCGATTACAAAATAATAAATGTTTGTGGTCTTCTAGTTGAAATGATATAATAAAACTCTTATCTGCGTGTGGAAGTAGATTCCAGTAGATAGTAGATTCTCGGCAGGGCGAGCGGGATGTTGAGACGATAGAAGAATTTCGTCGGCAGGGCGAGCGAAGATGTTGAGACAATAGAGGTTGAGATGTTCGACTGGGTCAATTCGAATTGGTCGAATCTATGACGAAGTTTAAACTAATTACACCTGCAGCTGGGCAGAAAATTAGTATCAAAATTCAACTGTGGGCTCATATAGAGCATACGATATGCACGTCAAGAGGGTCGTGCCAACACTGTCTTCAAATTCACAAAACACAAGTTTGGGCTCCTCTAGAGCATACGATGTACACGGCTAAGGGCTCGCGTCAACACTCCCTCGCTCGGTCTAGCCGGAGCGAACAAAAGCCGATCGACTCTCTTTTGTTTTTCTCTCTTCACTTTTATAACATATGTTTTCACACTTTCTACAAATATTACACTTATAACTAAACAAATAAAATTACCTTTTAAAGTTAAATTATTCTAAACAATTATGAAATTAAACGTTTAAATTATTATATTAAATAAAAATGTGAAAAATAAGAAAAGATAATGTTCTTTCTTTTACGAAAAAATGATTTAATTTTTTATGATTAAAACTGATAATACTTTATAAGGTTACTACTTCATCTGGCCTTAACAATGGGTATATGAAGATCGTCGTCGAAATAAAATTTTTGTACTCTGATGATTTTTTCTTCACATATATGACAAAATTAACACATTAGACAACATAAATGAAATGAATGTTGAAAACTTCAAAACTGATTAGTGGACTAATGCCCCTCGACATAACGCCAGCCTCTAAGACAACCTATTTCTCGATATTCAGACTATTAGGAGCCAATTAACGAATCTATCATCTAATTGGGCAAGTCGCTCCGGGCTATCGAAGGGAGGATGATTTGGATCTCTCCGACAGTTTTGACATCCTTCAATTTTATGAATTTTATAAGCATAATTATATAAATAAGAATGCGGTAATATTATATGCTGTCAGCTGATAAGTGAATAATGAGATATTTTGATATGTCATATTAAATTAAAATAACAATACCTCAAAGCTTATACTTCATTTTGAGTATAAACTAATCTTAATCATGAATCGTGATAGCTTATTTTTTATAATTTAACGGTGTTACTAAGATTACGACCGACCTGATGGTGCGAGTCTCAGGCTCGATATTAAATGTTTATCATTCCATGACTATCGCTAGATTTGACAGTTGATCCGATTAAGGAATTTTAGGACATTAGTAATTTAACGTATAATAAATAATATTAATATTAATTTATAATAATATCTAATTAATATTTCTATAATTCACTGCGCATTTACATAGTCCTCGGATAATATGATTGTACATTTTATGATATTTAATTAGATATTTGATATAATCTTCACAAAACATAATTTAGCAAAATTTTCAAATCATCAGTCAGTCATACCATTATTCCATTCATATTGATGGAATGGAAATATGGTATAAATATGGAAACGACTAGAACGAGAGCAGAGATAAAAAAAATGGAGAAAATTGATTTTAATTAATCTGAATTACATTAAATAATGTTTACATTCATATTTCCTGTTTTAACAGTGGAAGTTTAAAACATCTAGCTCAAGAACTTGTAAGCGATCAGATTCTTTATTTACAAAGAGTGTTGATTTGCAGAAATTGAATTGCATAGTCTTCACCATAGTATATTTACTATTTACTAACACCTAAATAGTGACAAATACATTTGCTTACAATAAAGTATCCGATCACTGATTTGATCTATTCAATTTATTCACTACTCCCGGCACCTCCGCACCACTGACACGTGGAATATGATATTGTCTATTCATGTTTCATAATTTATTTACATAACAAAATTTATCGCTGTAAAGGCCAAGGGTTTCGCGGCATAAATGCATAAGTAGGAGACAAATTATGCCGCCAGGGAAAGCCAGCGTTAGCTCCAAAGCCGCCGTGCGAAACCACTCTGCGTCAAATGAGTTATCGTGGGACCATTATTGGAAAATATTTTTGATATAAATCACATCAATCGTGAAATGTCTGTATGACTTTTCGTCAATCCATAATCGGCAGAATAATTATTTAAAATACATTCATGATTTTAAATAATAATGATTTTTTGACCAAACATTGATCGTTGCATTAACTAAACAACGCTATTAAGATTAGCATGTAATAGGTTATAAATATATTAGTCTAATGAATAGCTATTGAATGATAGCTGGAGATGCGGTACGATCTTCCATCTGGCACACTCGGCATTCATTGTAGATAATAAAACTAATCACAATATATTTTTTTAAAGAGAATTTCATCACTTTTCTTATGGCTGATGTTCTTCTTCCTGCACCTTATCTGTTTCGAACATGCACCTTAACTGTTGGCTATTAACATAGCGATCTCAATTTAGTTCACGGCACTTCTAAGCAATTGGACAGCTCTGAGACCAAACCATTGCCTTAAATTATGCAGCCAGGAGAGCCTCCTTCCTGGTCCCCTCCTACTATCAGTGGTTCCCTGCATTGACTCCTGCAGTAGACGATACGATAATGACTTAAAATCTGCTTATTATTTTACATGAATTGTAATTAAAAGCAGCAACAGGAAAAAATAAATTATTTAACTGATCAGGCACGAGAAAAGACTAAACAAAAAGTATTTCCTCGATTCATTGCTAGGCAACGCCGATATAAGATAACATCACTAAAATCTTTTTAAAAATAAAAATAAGCGAAAACTCTGCAAACAAATGCTGCAATATAATAAGATCCAAAAACAAAGTCTTGAGTCTCCAAAATAAAGTAGTATTTTATATATAGTATTCCAATAGTAAAAATTTTATTTTGGTTCCAGTGTTTTGGAGACTCGAGGCTTTGTTAATAATAATAATGATAAAAAATTCTTTAGAATAACAATAAAGGTTTCTATGCAGGGTGTTATCATGTCTTAGAGTTTAATGGGATTACATTTAATTAATTACTACCATTGAATTAACAAATGTAAAATAATTAATGAGAGAAAAAAAATAGCGAATTACCTCCAGTGATGGCATTTAAAAAAAAAACAGAGTACAAGAAATAAAATATAACAGAAATAAGATTACAAAAATTGTATATAGAGAAACAATAGATAATTACATATGTATGCAAGTAGAAACAAACAAAGCAGAACATGAAACAAAAATACGAACAATATCAAGATAACTTGTTTTTAAAAATATCTAACTGTTCGCTTATTTTCGCTTATTTGGATGACTGAAGCGTCAATGATATAAATATATATATATATATATATATATATATATATATATATATATATATATATATAAATATACTTATATATAAATAAAAACACATCATTTATTTATCATTTATCAGTTAAGGGAATTTTTCCTATTGCAACTTTTTTAAGAGAGAAAACCAAGAAATGCCTTGGACTCATTTACACATCGGCTCGCAAATTTAACTAACCACTTTGAGGTGAATCGATAGTCAACGCAGAGATATACGTGCAAAGGAGCCTAGCAGGCTGAGCTGGTCAGGGCTGGCATGAATGAGAACATAAATCAAGGAAATAAAACAAAGACGTCGGTTTACGTAATCCTTATTTATTCCGTGTCGTAGAGGAGGCCAGCGACACATCGATTTAAAGTCGATCCTACCGCCGGAGTCGATAAAATGGCCGCTAAAACCCACAGCTCCACCTTCCTCCCAATTAACCAGCCCGTCCATCTTCCGCTACCGTGGCCTAATTGCGTTATTAAATCCAGTCTGCAATTAAGTGATCTCATCACTAGGTCGTCTCCGACTTCCACGGGATTACGTCGCCGAGATGGAATCCACTTGCTGAAATCAACGGGCCTGTGTGGGCTTGTTTCCCTACGCTTTGATGGTAATGAGTTGATCTAATAGTTCGCTTGGGAGTCGTGTTAATGTCCGCTTGAATAGAATAGCTTCTACCAATAAGAAACCTATGATCCAAATAAACGATAAAAAGTTTAGTCCTTAAATTAGTTATAAGGGATATAATTAACTAATTAAAGACACTTCTGTTTGATTCAGCACGGATATACCTTGTCTTTTGTTGGTTTTAAATGGAGTAGATACCATGTATAGCTTATTGTAGTGCCTCTAACTGATGGTCATAGTTTATGGTGGTCAGATATATGTAAATGACACAAATATTTATTATTTTTCAGAACTTTTTATTTAAAATGTGTAATGATGTCGATGTCAATAGATCATTTCAGTAAACAGATTATGGTCATATTTTACGTGTCTTAAGCGGTTGAATTTTTGGCAAGTACTGAGATCCTCAACTGTTAACAAGTAGTTTTTAGTTAGTTGTTCTCCAATTTATTGACTTAAATTGGAGCTCAAACTGTAAGTAAAGTTTTGTTTATCTTTCGATTTTCTTTATTTATTTAATACAAATGATTAATTAACTTATCGTTCACTTGTCAATTACCAAATATCTTAACACATTGTATTTGGACTCTAAATAATATATTCGAATGACAAAAAGTTGAAAAAGAAATTATGATAAATATAGCTTATAAAGATTTAGAAAAATTTAACATTTTGCTAGAGCCAACACACGTGTATTTTAGAGTTCTTAGTAAAACTATCCAATTGAAATCTGAAACCAAGCATTTTGACTTCAATATTTAAATAATAGTTTAATCCCATTCTCCCGGATTTGGGGCTACCGAGCCCTGTAATGTGGGCCCAAACGTTTATAAATAGTATCTATTAAAGAACAAAAGACTTTCGTCCTCCATCAGGGCCATTTTCTCATTCAGGATGTATCTAATAGTATTAAAATAATATGTTATATATAAAAAAAATTAATCTTGACTCATTTATTTTTTACATGTCTGTGCACCGCTGTAAAAGGATACCACTTACACAAAATAGTTATTGTTTTAAGTACAATTTCATAAATAAATGTTTTGGCCAAAATTTTCAATTACTTATCAATGCCAATAACAATGTGAAAACTTTAAGTAACGAAGAAACAAATTTCAATATTTCTATGTTAAGTAACATTGGCTCTCCTGAACAAATATAAAAATTACAAAAATTTGACATGGTGTTCTTTAACTCCGGTGCACATATTTCAGTTCGCTGAAATGATCTATTGCCACATTTTAATTTAGAAGATCTGAAAAGAAATCAAACTATTGAAATCAACTTGCAATAAAATATATATAAACAATTTATCATTCTTTAAGGAATATAAACAGACAGTCGAAATTTTACATGAGAACTAGAGGTGTGTACTACAAGGTCACCTGCCCAAACGCTGACTCCATTCACAACATGGTTCATTACGTTTGCTTACTCAGTGATGAAATAAGTGTCCTTATTTCTTTAATTGATTCTACAAGTTTTGGCATTGACTATCAATGAATATTGAATATCACACTATGTTTTTGTTTAATTTTCAATCGATTTATGGCTATGTGCAATTTATTGATCATGCAGCCTTCGACTATTTGAGTAAAAATAAATTATATACATATATATTTATATTATAGATATTAATAAATTAACTCCCACAAACAAACTTATATGTGTGTTTACATATCTACACGCCTACTTGTTGGTCTTTTTAGCTAAAGTTAGAAGCAGAAGGGATTAGTTGGTTTCTAGCTGCAGCCGAGAGTTCATAAAATTGAAAAGTAACAATAGAGAACTGGTCTGACATGATAAATAAAATCTGATTGTACCTGTCATGACCTACATATGCTGTAACTGCTTTGGAAGTGGCCATTCAAAGCGATTTAAGATCTATTCAAGTTGGCACTTTATTGACGATTAACCAGAATAAAGTAGATTTTTATTTTTATTGTGACTGACTTGTTTCCATGCATTCCATTCTTAGAGAAACAGAGCTCAACACCATCAAAAGAGTTTATATTAATTTTTTATAATATATTTATAATAACTATAATACCAGACAAAATATTGATACGATACCATTACCAAGGGGTGTGTGGTTTAAATTATTTAGTCATTTCTATTCTTGTCACAGAAATCTAAATTTTATAGAGGAAGAAAGAAAATAAATGATATATTTTTAATGTACTACATATATGAGTATAATGTATATTTTTAATACATAACCTGAGAAAAATATATGATTAGTTAAGTGCAATAATAAATTTTGTCCGATAGATGTAAACACTTGGATCAAGACCTATTTCAAAAATAATAACCTGTCTGAATCAGTCTTAAAACAGTTCATAAATTCAATAATTTTTCATTAAGATTTTTACAAAGAGGATGCTTGGGTATACTGAAAATACACCTACAAAAAAATTCTGGAATTAAACTTTAATTTATAATTACGTGTGCTTGATTTATATCAATTATGACAACCAAAATATTCAAAAATAGATTAATGTATTTTTATTTTTATCAAAATTGAGATTCGAACTAATGTAATGTACCAAAAGACGGAGTGCTTATTATTATTATTATTTATTTTTCACAAAAAAACATAAATATAATGTATAGCACTAACAATAATAAATTAAAAATTAGTGGCAGCTTGGTATAATATCTAGTCATGTACTACACTACAATGTCACTAATTTTATATTAGTCCCCTGATTAATGAACTGAATTTAATTTAAATATGAAACGAATACATTAAATATAATTTTATATTTAAATAAAGAACGTTATACAACAGGGATACATAAACAACAGCTAAAACATTTTTAAACTTATTCCAATTCCGAAAAATGGAAGTTGTTTTATTGTATATGGTTGACCAGTTTAATGGAGTTAAAGACTTGGAAGTCTTTGTATAATATACAATAATAAATTCTGAATAATTTATTTCTATAACCTACAAAATTGACACAGTTACCTAATCACAGTTTTTTCTCAAAAACCTCATACTTAAAAAAATCGTTCGTTAATTCCATAAATAAAGATATACGTAAAATGGTGGTGCAAGGGTATGTTGTTTCTTTTTCAGCTTCTTTAAAATTCCTGAGAGAATCTGTTGTTTTGATCATTTTCGACATTACGTGTTTTTATACATCTAAATAAATAGTTAAAGTGCTAAAAGTATAATTAAAGAGCTTTTAAGAATTAAAGAGCTTAAAATAGAATTAAATAGAGGTTAATGAGGTTCATGGAGAAGCAACTCTTGTTAAAAACTTCTATAACAATTTAGCGCTATTTTCAGGAAAAGTTTTTCTTCTATTCCCCAGCCACTAAATCAGTATCGGACGATTTTGGTTTACCATTGCAAGAATGTTTAAGTCACAGATTCTTGTTACGGTCGAGTTTCGAGAATCCCAGCTGGCGTTTCTTGAATACGGAAACCTGGTGTATTAGATAGATGCTAGTGACATGCTCCAAATGCCACAGCTTTTGAGATTCAACAGTTCTCCAGGACCTCTTTAGATTAGATCGCAAACTTACAGAAAGATGTAAGATGTAAAAAGATGTCTCTTATCTCGCCTTTCTCCATTCTTCCATCGAATAAATATTGATTTTAATTTTAGTGTCTGCGTTGCTCTGCACCAAGAAGGGAAAATTATATCACGTTCGCAGGTGATAGCAAGCACACAATATTGCCTAAGCAAGACTACTGGGCACAGCGCTCAATTGGCCTTGACATATTACTTTTCTGCAAAAACCAAACTAGAGATTTTATTAAAGGGTAATTTCTTCGTAGTTGAATTTAAGAAGTAATAGTGTTGATATCGAGCAACCGTCATTTGTCCTTATTATTGCAATAATTCAAAAAGTACTTTTTAAAGATTGTTGAGTATTCTATTATACATATACCAGAAAATGTCCGTTCCGAATAAAACGTCCCTTTTATTAGTCATTGATTCTGAAATGATTAATACACGATTAATTAAACGATTAAACCAAGGTATATAAATGTAATATATCTTATAATATTATATGTTTTTAAGAATCTTGAGGTTCAGTAATAAACAATACAACTGTATTTTGGAGTGGTTTAGAGAATTTATTATCTCCATACGCAACAGTGAAAAACATTGCTTCATAAAGCTTATAGTACCTACATAATGTTCAAAATTAAAAATTAATTTAATTCAAAACAAACACTTACTTATTTGCTTCAATTGAATAATATTGAAAGATGATAACGTGAATACATAAAGTGTACTAAAAAATATGCACTGTAAATGACCATCTACATGCACTTCTTTCCATATAATAAAAAATCCGGTAACACTGCAACCTGTGAAGGGTTTGTGAAGGGTATGTACGTGGTAGAGATTGTACTGTTCTTGGACAACGGTTATTATAAAAGATCTCGAAGTCTCCTGTCTACATGAGGAATCGCGCCCGCATGGGACGGCCTTAAGGCACCCATGGGTGGGCTGGGTGGGAGTTTTAAGAAATGCAGCACGCCTTCCACTTCCTGCCTTCCTTTCCAATTAATTCTGCCGTTGGAAGGGTACTTCTGAGGGTTGCGTACAACACCGGCGGGGAAACAGCGCTAGAGAAGGTAGGATGTGGGAACGAGTTCTCGGTCCAAGTAATGTGATTCCTAATTGTTACAGTTCAACAGAAATTTTCACACTTTCCTATCTGGGACGATATTATTCCAGCTGAACGGAATAGTAGTGTGTTTTAATGAAGCAAATGTAACGAGGAAAAGACTCTCGAACTCCTACTCAGTATTCCATTCATGAAACAAGACAAAAAAAGTCCCCTTGAAGCTTTGAGTCATTTTTAAAAATAATTATTAATTTCATTTAAGGATCATTGCCCGAAATAAGTGCATTGAAATTTTAAATCCATGAAATTAAGTTTGGATTATAACAAATAGACATAAATACAAAAAAGTTCTCCATATTGGGATGAAATATGAAATAAGCGCAATAAAATATTACATACATTCAAGTTGAAAATATAAATGAATTTAAATAATAAAAAAGAAGTTATGTAACTAGCATGGATTATAAATTGTAATTAGATAAGGATTCGATTGATATGAACTTAAAAATATTTCTTTTGCAATTTTGGTCATTCAATAAATAATTATAAAAATAAAAACTCTCGAATTTTGTTTTCATGAGTCTCTAATTTTTTCCCGGCTCTAAAATCTATGTATTTATATACCTATATACTTAAATAAATCCAATCGTAGTCATTAAACACTTTAAGTGCATATAAAAAAATTAAATAATTATAAACTGATAGCTTATACCAGACAATGGGCAACATTAAAATGACATAGAGTTCTGACACCAATGGGGCACACCTAAACAACATATGAAATTAAACATACAAATTATACTTTAGTCTCCAGTTTTCTATGGAAATTTACTTTTACTAGGCATTTTAGAGATAAAATAAACTGCTATGAAAGGTTTTTTATTTACATAAAATAAAAAAGAATAATTTAAATTTAGATTAATTAAAAGACAGATAATTTCAGTACTTAAGAAAAATGTGTATTTACTATATTCAATTTCTAAATTAAAAAACAAAGAAGCCTTTTCTCAAAATAATAAACAGAGAAAAATTTAGGTCGTAGTGTTTTTAAAAAAATGAATAAGAAAAAATACACCAGAAAGAACGACATTAAAAATAACAAATAACAAATCCAGTAAGTTAGCTAAAAACAGGATGTGTGAAATAAGGTCTTCCGTGTCACTGTATTGGTCACTTTATTTAATTTTTTGTTTGCATACCTACATCAATTTCTAACGTACACACCTAATTTACAAAAATGACGAACGTTGATTTCTTAATTGTGGATTTTAATTTTAAATTTTAAATACCTTGATCATGGGCAATGGAATCTACAATGCTTGTAATACTCGTACATTAAGATTCTACACAGGTCATGCTAACGTTACATCACTTATAAACATGGACAGAACCGAGCTATATTTGATGTGGCTCAAATATTAGCGTCTACTACACTTTGCTCCTTATTCGAACAAAAATTAATAGCTCAAACACCAATAAAGAGTTCTAACTTAATATTATCTAGAGGCTATCAATCACTAATAAATCATTCAAAGTAAATCCTAACAATGTTTATTTATCTCTCTTTTCTCAATAAGCTGGTGTCCTTCAAGGAAGTATCTTCGTATCATCGTATTACTCATGTATATGACACTCATTAGACCTATCTGGACTTACAAAGTGAGCTTTGAAGCTCCATTAAGAAATCGCATTTCTTTCACATCCAATCCTTACAATCCAAAATCCTTCGAAGAATACTCAATGCTCCTTACTAGATCAAGTCATCAATAATGATCTTAATGTCCCATTTATTGATGAATTGGCCCTACTTTTCTTCACACGCTAATTAATAATTTACCTAATCATATGCACTAGTTCTAATAAATTGTTTTCGGAACACAAATCATCTTACGTTCTAAAACTCTGAATCCTGTACTAGGAATTATATGGCGAATTATGTAAATCGACTACATAAATCATTTCATAATGGATTCAGAAAATAAATTGGAAGCTTCCTTATTTCAATCAAGAAAGAAGTATACTTTCCTTACTTGATCGATTGACTCAATATCGGATCATAATTTTCCTTCCTTCTAAGGAGAGAATAAAGAAAGAAAGAATCCGATTAGCCATAGCAGCATAAAGTGACGTTAAATGAACAAGAAAGAAAGAATGAACAGAACATTGGTTCCTAAATACTCATGTAATTCTGAACTTAAATTTGGCAACATGTGTCGGTAATACGAAATAGTTCCGTAGAAAAAAGTCCTTTTCTTTTTATTAAAAAGGATGTTATTAATAAAAAAATAAATAAAAGTAAGCTAGCCAACCACCGTACTCGTAAAGACGAAAAGCGATTTTCCAGGACTATTAGAGAAATCTTCCTATAAATAGTTTTGTTTTTATTATATTAGTTATTGATTTTATTAATTTTTAAATATTTTTATTTGAAAAGAAAAGATATGTCCACGACTGGAACTCTACCAATTGACTAGCGATCTGGACGACCCGGGTTCGAGTCCCGGTCCTGGACATATCTTTTCTTTTCAAATAAAAATATGCATTTAAATAATTTTTGTTAGAAGAACATTAATTTCAGTTAATCCTACATAAATGATATTTGATTTTAAAAAGTAGATACATTGATAACTATATATAAATTCGCTGTATTAAAGATGAACCCGAACTGGCTTACATTAAATTCATTTTTTTATTTTATTCAAAAAAATAAATAGAAAAAAATCCGTTAAAAAAAAAAGGAAATCACTCTTTTTACTTCAACTGATATTAAAATCGGCATTATATTTCTTTAAATTTTATTTGTGTTTCAACAATTAAAGATAGAAACTGTCCTCCAGTCTAATATTCAACACAAAAATACTAATATACTCACAGCTCATAATCCCATACGAACATACATAAAAATCAATAACATTTAATTATTTAATAAGTCAACCACCACAACTCCTTAATTGATCTTGGTTACGATTGTTCATTCTAAAAAACTCTGCTTTCCTTTTCTTTTTATTCTTTCTACTTCGCTGGAAGAAACCTGTTCTTGGCCTCGTGAGTCACTCGGAAGAAATGATGATGACTACAAGAGCAATAATTGCCTCGTACAGACGTTAGGGAAAAAAATCGGTCAAGCAAACTTCTATAACTCATCATGAACATCTGACTTATTCCTCATCAAAAGGAATAAACGATCAATTTTAGTATTATTAAAGGGGTAAGATTTAATAGCTTTAAAAATATTATGGACCGTGCTCAGTATAGAACTATGTACTTGTAAATTTTAAGTATTTATTTGAAACTAAAATATCAATGAAAAAAGCAAAAAAAATTATGGTATACCTTATTTTTCTACACCAAAGATACCTAAGTTGAAATTATATTACATAAAGGTATGATACGGGGTTCACAAATTTCTATGAAACTTTCTATGAAAATTATGGTGATACTTAGTCAATAAAATAATGTCAGTAGAGTCTTTCCAATGGGACCTAGGAGTCCAAAAAATCCAATATTATTAGCTTCTGCTTTCGCTACGTATGGAGTCCTAGCTTTTTATATAACAGTCAATTTGTTTAGTTGTTTTTATAAATTTAATTAAGTTGAATTAAATTACTTTAATGTAATAATATTAAAAAATGATTCATGCCAAGCAGATTTAACCCACCTCCCTCTCTACTCCTCCAAAAAAATCAAATAATGAGCCAAAAATGTAGTGAACTTGTCCGGACTTAACTCTTTTGTTGAAAGATTTTTTCTATCAATGTCTGCCGTTGGCAAAATAATTTGTAACTCCTAAGTCTCAATTCAGTGTAACTAAAATTGTTGAAAAGCCGAATTTCTTAGATATAATCCTTACATATATATATATATATATATATATATATATATATATATATATATATATATATATATATATATATATATATATATATATGATAAAATATATATATTAATATTCGATGCCCCTCTAGGGGGAAGAACAAGTGTAAATTTATTTATGGTATTAGTTCCTAGAAAAATGGTCGCTACAAAAATTTGTATTTAGTGTTTTTTTATAATTGCGAAAAACGAAAATCGACAATAGCTCCCTCTAAAAATGTACTTTTGTTAAGTCAGATTACCATAAAATAAAATCATGTGGAAAACCCTTCCTTAATTTCGAAATTGCGACACCTAAACACACATAACATCAATTTCGGCTAAGTAGAAAAATATTTACATATGAGCTCATCGTAATTTAAAGATTCTAATTTCGGTTTTATTAACTGTATAATGAACGGTATTTTAAACAGTTCAATAACCATTCAATACAACACTAGCAATCGAACGACTCATTCATCAAAACAAACAAGCATTTAAAATTCATATATACACTCATCGTAACGAAAGCAGAGCCCACTATTGGAATGATATCGATATGGTATGCATAGGATCTCAACTCATGCCCTTTCTTCTCAATGGACACTAACAAGGCTCGGACCACTTCCTCCGTTATCAATCATCTATTGGCAGCAATTAATCAATCTATATATTTATATACCTGGCATGAAGAAGATTTAAATCAATAGAATCGCGGGTTAATATCAATTCTAATTCATTAAAGGTGTGCTGAGTCCGAAAGTTCATCAACTGAAGTGATTATGATGATAATGTTAATCAATTTATGGGGACTGATTAAAACTTTTGAATAAGAGAACAGTTTCGTTAAAGTTATCATCACAGAAGTATTACAACCCTTGAAGGGTCTGGCGTTCAGTACAGGGGAGAGTCTGTACTGTTTCTAGGATAACGGTTGTGCAGAGAAGTGATTTCACCTATATCAAGCTTAACCGCTAGATTTTCCCCCTTATTTCGGGTGCCCACTTTTTAGAGACTAGCTGAACCCCAGAAGGGTCCAAGGTACTAACTATAAGATCCATCTCCGGACGCTAACAGATTATATAAAAGTCTGCCAGCGAGCGGGATTTGAGCCCAGGACCTTCGGCATGACAACTCAGCGCTCTACCATTTACCCACTCCGCTCCCGTGTATAGTTAAACAAATAACAAAACAAATTTTTGGAACGGTGTCATTGAAGAAAAGCAATATTGATTTTTCGAATGATTTTGGCCGGTACCATAATTTCTAGAGAGGCTTATTTTTTTATCTTATCTTATGATTATTCTTGTTTTTAATTTTAGATTTTTTAATTGTCATTGTTTAGAGGAATAGTATAGAGGTGTATATAAATACCCGTTTATAAACAACGGAAAAAGAACGGAAGAATTTGGGTTATTTTTAACTCATTTCGTGTATACTAAAATTTGAACATGGATCCTATAGGGAAATTAAATTATTTCTTATTTAAATTAAGAATTCTTGAGATTTCTTATTTAAATTAGCAAGTGCGTGGAATAATACTGATGATAGTAATCCTGCTACATCTGGTGTCGTTTGTTCCGATCCAATTAAAAGTTTTCCCGGAAAAATAAAATATCACATAGTTAATATAGCAAAGTACATACGATGGGATTATGATGTTATGCGAATTGAATTACAGAAATTATCACATTTAGGTAAATGTGATGTTTAGAGTGTTTTCACACGTTGAATTAATTCGCTTATTTACATTAGGTTTTTTAAATTCAGTTCTACAAAATACTGCCAGCCTCTGGTCGCATTTGACATCGTAGAGGAGTGGCCATTAAAGCGTTAATTGGTATAAGATTTTATGTGGGGAACGTCCAATTGTTTCAATTTTGTTTTCTTTACAAATACATAAATTATAATAATGGTAAATGATGAATAAATGATTCTATTGTTCATTCTGTGAATCTGTACGAGGTACTTTACAGCTTGCAACTCAATAAATCGATCTTTTAACTAAAAATAAAATCAATAAATCGGCTAGATCTGAGCCTGAACAATAGCAAATACTTATCTCATGTGATATTGGCAATCTTAACGCAAATAGATGCAGCAGTTTTTTAATAACCACTGGTTTAGTGTGGCATTTAATTTCGCCTTTTCGTACCGGATATTTTGATTGATTAGAACAAGTGTTTAGCCATGAAAGATAACTTATTGAGAATTTAGTTTGTGTAGAAGGTATCGCGTGCTATGATTTTTATTTAAATAAAAAAATACCTTTGAAGTACATACCGTCTTATCAATATAAACCAAAAAAAGCATAATCATATTCAATTCAATATGATCAATATAATTTTGGTGTTCGCTTCCAAACTATCCCTGTTTCCATATGAAACAAAAATTATAAGTAAAACAATAAAAGTCATGATTCATTAATTTAAAAAATAAACAAAAGATAATGTTAATACTATCAAATGAGTTTATTCAAATTTTGATACTTAATTAAAAAACTTGTTTAGTCTATTAACTCGTTACCTGGTCCGTTATCAAGTAAAAATATACCTTTATATAGCTTTAAGACCACCTTTTTGGTCTCGTTATTTTTTAGAATATACTAGATTCTATGGATATAAGCAATATTCCCCTAAGTTTTACCAAGATCAAGTCTTCTGTATTTTACGAAGTATAAACGTGATATTTTGAAATTAAATAAATATTGCTGCTAGCCATCATGAATATTTTAAGTTCGATCAGATTTATCTGAAATCAAGGTTAGTTTCACAAATGTACTGGGAGATTAAAAATACATTAATTTTAAAAATATTAGAGATCATAAGTGTGTGATGTTATATAAAAGTAATTATATAATCATCGCCTTGTATATATTAATTTTACCCCTTACTAAAGATTGAAGTTAAGCGTTAGTTCATTGTTCTAGCATTCTAGTTGTAGATAAAAAATTTGATTTCTGCACCCTGCGTTTAACGCGATCTAAGCCGAAAGAGTTATCTATATACATTGGCATTAATCTACATCAGAATATCATGTAATCGATACTGAAAAAGAAATTAATAGAATTTAGAATCTCGCCAGGCAGAAAAGGAATGTGTGCAAACTCTGATCTTCACCCTAGTAAAATAGTTCATTTTGTTCAGATAAAATACTACAAAAACCAATGGCACATTTCTAATTTTATTTTCCTAATTTCCTTCATAAAGTACATGCCCCCCCCCCCCTATAAAAATGATCGTCCTTAGTTAGATATGGCCCTCAATACACTCCGTTTCTCAACAGACACAATTCATAGCCGATACATAATATTGCATAGCGCCACGACTATTAGCTTCTATTTACATAAGAATAGCTACTTCATGTTTATCGATACTACGGGCAATATAATATCCGTTCAATAGATTATTGAAATCCCATCAGTAAACGTGTCAAAACAAACAAGTGTTAAGATTCATGTATGCGCACGTAGAAACGTAGTATATATGAACACAGGAAGGAAAAAGGAGCCCACGATTGGAAATAAATAATATACATGGCATTTTTCTTCAATGGATACTAACAAGTGTTGCTTCCTCCATTATCAATCATTTCAAGAGATAATAAATATACGTTTTAAAGTATGCCTCATAAATTAATGGATCCACGGATCCTCAGTTAAAACATTAGTATTTTTTATTTCCTTATATATTTATTTGTATTCATTAATTGATTTATTCAAATAAACGTATTCTCTCTACTTCGTTAACGACGCACCGAATACTACATTCTATAAATTAGATTGACAATTTATGAATATCATAAATAACATTTGTTAAATCAGTTTAACTAAAAAATTTCCATAAAACGTAGGTTTGCATCAAATTTTAATTCAATACGGCTTTTAACGCCATTCTTAATATTTAAGGGGTGTGGAGCACTGAGTTGCCATGTCGAAAATCCTGGTTCATATCCCGCTCCTGGAAAGACTTTTATTTAACCTTTTACAAGCCGGAGATGGATTATATGGGAACTAGGACCCTCCTGGGGTTAACCCAGCCAAAATAAGAGGGAAAAATCTGGCGGGTGAGC
Organism: Troilus luridus; assembly: GCA_964056705.1. NCBI lineage: Eukaryota > Metazoa > Arthropoda > Insecta > Hemiptera > Pentatomidae > Troilus > Troilus luridus. The sequence continues at coordinate 27,865,426 of OZ057414.1, forward strand.
GTGATCTAGGACAAATCACCTCCCAGCTCCACGGTTTTCCATGAAACAATACACTTTCTACTATGTACTGAACCCCATTACCCGTTCTTGGATTGCAGTAGTACATGTTTTTTAAATATTTAAATTAACATTCAGTATTATCTGCGCATGATAATAAATCTAATGGGGTATAGATCTGTGTGTTGCTAAGCTTAAAGTTTTGGGCACAAATCCAGTCGTAGCAGATAAATTATTTAATCTGTTAACTCCCACGGGCCTCCTCTTTGGAATCTACGGACCCTCCTAGGACTTACGTAGCCCCGAAATTAAAGTGGGTATCTTCGATTGGGGAAAACCTAGCTGTTGACGTGATCTACTACAAATCACATCCCAACACAACCGTTATCCTGGAAACACGACAGTGTTTATCATGTAGTGAACCCAAGGGTCTTGGTGAGCCCTAAGACACATAGGTTTTGGTGGTACAGGTAATATTTTGTCGATTTCACGACCCCGAATAAAATTCCGAGTTCAACAGTGGAAAATCTATCCCACCGATGTTTTACTATTGGGCGAAATGACAATAATCAATAAACGGATAATTTTAATTTTACTTTTAGACCGATATAAGTAACATTGAGTTGGCTTAATTATACTGTTTCTAACCACTTATACCATATTTTATTCTATTTACAATTTGAAATAGAAAGATTAGTGTAACATCACAGATAATGGGACAGTAGGTTGAGTTGTACCGCTTACTGACAACAGGTCTACAATTTGAACTAAGATTTACAAAAATCTTTATTCTAGATTCTCCCAAAGGTGACAAACTATCTACCCCTTTATGATCGGTTTCCTTTAATTTATTTTATAAGGCAATCGAAAATAAAAAAAATCTAGAGCTCAAGTGATACGCCTAAAACATGAGCCTTTCATATATGTTGTGACAGTACAGGTACATGAAAGCACTACATGACCTCATCAATAAATAAATTACTGGCTCATATAATCAATACATATATGAGAATCAATAATATTAAATGATAATTCTTAAAATTAAATTAAATTCCTATTCATGCAATCGTTATAGTGCAAATGTTTGCTTTTAAAATTATTTAAAGATTATTTTTTTACTTACTTTCCTTTAATTTTGTATAACCTATCTTTTTTACATTTTTAACTTATTTTTTATTATATTTTAGAAAAGTAGAACTGTTTACGAATAGATGACCTAGTAGCATCGCCCACCGGAAATGTGAAATGACAACAATTAATTCCTACTAATTATTACATTAGCAGATTTTTTTCTTGTAAAATCAGAATAATCGTATATTCTCATTAGGTCAAATGAAATTAACTTATCATTTATTACATATGCATATTTTTTATTATTCTTGGGCATAGATTTCTTATTAACCATTTATATTAAAATCATCCGCTTAATCCGAATTAACGACAAGTAATAAAAAAAATTAATCTAATTTTCAAAATGTTCGTTCAATTCTCCTTTTATAAGGCAATTGTCGCTTTTAATTGATTGGTAGGTAATAAATAAATTTACATTCACATTTCAAGTTAAATCCTGAGCAATTGAGAATTTAAAACACTCAGCAACAACCATAATATACGTTTAATTAAAATATCTTTATAATATAACATTTAGATATACAAAGTTTGCAATAGAAAACTAACGAAATACAATTGTTGAAATGTCAATACCATGCAACATGCAATGACTCAAACATGTCAATTTTTGTAAATATCTTATAAAATATATAAGAATTTAACACAAATGTTAAAAAGTCTTATATATCAATTGAAGTCTTCTGATTAAATAGTTTATATTGTGAATTATACTTTAATTTTCCTTTATTTTTTCTCTCTCTCACTTTTAAATTTCCTAATTTGGGATGAAATAATTAAATGAATAGGGATTGACGCAAATAGATCCATCTTAAAAATAATAATTAAACTGTAATATCCCATTCCAATGAATTTTTCAGTGGCATTCTGAGCTCTTGCAGAAATTTTGCACATCATAAAGACCGATTAAACTCTGTATTTTTAGCGATCTAACGTTTGTGCCAGTTTTATCAACAAATAAGTATTTAAAAAAATCCTTTTTCTTATTTTATTCAAGTACCAGCAAAATAATTTGTATGGATACGGGCTAGGTGATATACCAATGTTTTCAACTATAATTTAATAAAACAGAACTGTAAGATTGATGCAGTTTAATTTTTACAATTAAATTTAAAGTAATACGCGTTAGTTATAACATTTAAGGAATTACAAATTTCATTGATAAAATAAATTTTAATTATAAACGTTTGTTTGATGTACTGGTACAGTATTGAAAACGGTTTTATTAGTCCTGACTAATTTTTCCGAAATTGAATGAAGATAAGTTTATCGAAATATCGTTTGATCTATCGATATACAAACCATCGATACAATCACAACCATTAATGGCAGATTGGTCATAAAAAGTTATTTACGCTGCATATCAGAAAGTAGGTCCTGCAAAGGCAAAAAGCGGTCCATCAGCGACTATCAGCGAATGATATTTGTTAATCTTATGAATATAAATGCATACTACATTATTTACAAATTTAATTTAAAGTATAAGATAGTTTTTCTGTAATAATAATAATAAACTCATATATTACTAATACAGTTATTAGTATTCTTCTGACCAGCAAATTAGTACAGGATGAATGAGCCTCATTTGATACATTTTCTTGGTTATTGGACTTCGGAAAATATCAAATCGAATATTAAAAATCTTAATACCTAGTCATTAATTCCCTTAATCACCCAATGACTCCAACAGACAGTTTGGACAACGAATATCCGAATGAATGCCAGCTTGGGTAAACAAATATCTAAAACTAAAGGAATGAGGAAAAATATATTCCAGTTTTAGTATAATATATTGTTAAGGGAGCAAAGTGGGTCAGTGGTAGAGCACTGAGTTGCCATGCTAAAAGTCCTGGAGCAAATCCCGTAGCTGGCAAGACTTTTATTTAATCTGATGCAGCCGGAGAAGGATCCGATGGGATCTAGGACCCTTCTGAGGCTTACCCAGCCTCTGTAAAGTGGGTGTGATCTAGAACGAATCACCTCCCTGCACAACCGTTGTCCAAGAAACAGTATAGTCTCCACCATGGATTGAACTCCATACCCTACACTGTTTGTAGAAGTACAGGTTTTTATATTAAAGAAACGGGGTGGCTCAGTAGAATGGTGCCGAGTTGCCGTGCCGAAGGACCCGGCTTTGGAAGATTATATATTTATTCTGGGATGGATCTGGAGACGCTACTGGAGCTCAACCCAACCTTTGTAAAGTAGATAACCAAAATAGGTGGAAAACCTGGCGATTGAACTTGATCTCAAACAAAACCTCATTATTTTTTTCTGTACGATTTCAACAAAATTAAAAAAATGTTATAAATTTTACTTTTTTCTCCATTTCTATTCCCGCCTACAGAGAAACGTCTCAATTCACCTCTCTCCTCCGTGCATAGATATTTTTCAATCTCTCCAGTATTCTAACAGCCAATATTCAATCAACCGCAAAGTGGGACTTCGCCCATTAAGAAAACTATCAGCGGACAAGATCACAAGGGAAGGACGCCGAAGAAGTGGAAGTCCTGATTGGTAGAAAACAAATATAAGCACGAAAGCGCGATTAGTGACAATCTGTCAGGAATGGAGGTAATTTAGCGTCGTTTTCTAACTGAATACAGGATGCACTGAGAGAGGGGTTGAGGTGCCGCTAAAATTAGAATGGACGTCGCTATTAACAGGAGCTTGAGGGAAGGTGATGATTAATGTAAATGAGCTGAGAACACAGGTTGGGTCATATCAGGCGCTCAGGATTAAAATGTTTCCTGAAGGTGTAAAACTGAATATGTTTAAAACCAGATTTGGCCTCTTAAATTCAATATTCATTAACGTTCATTTATTTTTTTATCGAAGTTTACAACTGTATTATAATAATACAGCAAGTATACAGAATTAATGATAGATAATGGCAGCAGATGGGCTTTCTTGACATAAGTTACTGGGCTTAGTAACGAACGAATTCTTAAAGCGCTGTTCGTGGACGGAAGTTTGTAAGGAGAGATTAATGGTGTCAGCATCGAGCCTTCGGGTTCGCTAAGCCTAATTATTATCGTTAATATTATTAGAAAAAGGCAAATAGAGGAAGTACCCACTGGCAGTACTAAAATTACAAAGCCATCTTAGAAGGCCATCTTCTTCATTTAAATTTTTAAAAATATATTATACTTTAAACTTTACATATTTTTCTAAAACAATGAATATTAAGAACACAGAATTTAATGCCATTTAATTTTTTAAAACATAATTTTATCTAATAAAATAACTAAAAATAATTTTAGTTGGTCACGTCGTTTTTGCAACACTAAAGATCAAATTTGAGTATGATCGTATTCCTAAAAAAGGATTTTACATACAAATATGTAGCATTTTTAACTTCTACAAAGATCATATTTTATTTAAATAATTACTATGGTCGAATATTAAATAGATAAACTAAAATTGCGCTTTCAAAGAACAGCTGGAGTAATATTGTCGATGGAAAGTTTATGATTAACCCTGGCGGTTACCGTACTTACTGCGATTTGTTTCCAAGACACGTATGGAAGAATTCGAAACAAGAAGCTCTAAATCTTTAAAATAACAACAGAAAATAAATGTTGATGCTTGATGAAAAATATCTGTTGATGCTTTGCCAATTTAGGGATCTTTAGGATAGAATGAGAAAAATAGAAAAGGAAATAAATTAATAAAGGAGACCCCAAACTCAAATGCAGCAAGAACGAAACTGATGAAACATATCACTGAAACCATGGCTCTAATGTAACAAGCTGGAAAAGGGTGAATAACAACACCTGATAAAAAGGTAAAGAATAAATTGGAAATAAACGCAGTAAATTTCAAAAATCCTAAAGGAAAATAAAAATAAAACATCACAAAAACCGAAGACAAGAAGCCGCATCAAACAGGAAAGTAAAAGTGTAAAGAAAGAGGACATTCTTTTTGTTTTTTATGAATTCTTGATGTCATTTCTCCAAAATCGAGCTGTCAATTTTACCAAAAAAAATATAAAAACTTTAGATATTTCCAACTCTAGCTGATTCCATTTTGCACTACCTACTCCGAATCACATTTCACAAGCAACTTAACAATCATTACAAACAAGTCATAAACAATTATCTAAAACATCTCTTTTCCAATTAATATCCGACGTAGTTGCTCCGACTGATATGAAATCCCAATCCTTTCCCACAATTAACACGCATATAAACACCTGTGTCATTTAACAGCTTGGCTCTGAATCTTTTTGACCTTCCGTGATCTCAACCACTGATATTAAAGAATATTATGTCATTTTAGCGTTGTACAAAAAAGAAGGAGACAACTATTAGTGAGGCGCGGTTTGAAAATAAGGACACCGTTTCAAGGTGTTACCGGACCCCTGGCAATAATAAAGACATTTAGCCTTATAACACGTGTAATGAACCGCTTATTAGGGTAATTAAACGTCCAAATTGCAATGAACTTTGGTAATAATTAACTAGGTTAAACAAACCGAAATTATTTTTAAGCAAACAGCGCTCAGTAGCAATTAAACGTTTGCGAAAACTGAAATTCCCTAAACGGCTGTCAATTTTAGCAATTACTCAATCTTGTTAGCATAAACTATTTATTAATAAATTATATGATTCATATACTACACGTACAAAGTACACGTTATCATATGACTATATTTAGTGTTCATGGCGTAGCTTGATGATCACTTGATTTCGTACTTTAATAACAGCGTATTTTCATTGGAATTGCTCTAAATCTTAAATTATGGCCACTTTATAATTCTTTCACAGTTCTGAGAATTAGATCGTTTTTTTTTATTATCCATTAAATTTGTCCATTGAAGTATTTATTTATTGAAGTCAGTATATTAACTGTTACGAAATCTTTTTTTTTACGATTAAGTGAATACTACCCAACGAAAGCAGCATGAATGTTCCTTGGTATTTAGTTATCTGAACCACTTTTTGATAAAGGATTATAACCTGGATACCCAGAGTTACATTATAAATTTTATTAACATTATAAGTTGATCGCAATTCTACAGCCCCAGCGCAGGTTTCGCAAAGGTCGTTTTCTAAATTGTCGGACAATAGATCTCCATTAAATATAATGGGACAATTTTTGTTTACTATACTTTTAGTAATTGTTTAAGGTTAACGTGTATATAATTTGATTAAAAATACTATAACTAAGACTTGAACATGAAAGTTAATGAGACGTTGAAACATACTGTTGCTTCATTATACCTTTGAGCTAGATTGTTTTTTGTTATTTACATAATATCTAACTACATTTCGAAAAATGTATTAATTTTTCATTATTGTTTCACCGAAGAAGGCAATAACTGTAATTCGATTCGCTATTAAAATTTGTGGGCTTGGCGACTTTTACCTTTTAAGGAACCAAAACCAGTTTTGATCCCAACACGAGACCCAAAGATGCTCCGATCATTCAGATATCCGAATCAGCACGCGTCATATAATTAATTATCAAGGGCGGGTAAGGGGAAGAAATTGTAAACAGCCGAGCATCCAAGTGAAATCGGTGACGTTAATTTCGTTACAGGTATCAGACTGTCACAAGTTATATCTAATTATTTTGTCAGGAGTTGTTGATAGGAGAAGTCTTTAGCACGCAAGTACTCAAAGCTATACTTAAGTATAATAGCGAATAATTACACCGCTCTAAATACCTGGATAACAACAATCATTTCATCCAACACCTACCTCAGCTGATTCGTAAAACAGTTCTGGAAATATTATACACATGCCAAAACCGTCCCATTCTTTCTATTTATTATCAACCGATATTACTTTTACAAAATCCAATATGGAAGTAGGACTATCATCAGATCTAAGAAGCTGCTAACATTCTAAAATTATAAATAAACTTGTTATATATTTAAACACATTTAAACTGCATAATAATTCAGAACACGAATGTTACATAATATTTACTTTTTTTTTATTTTAATAATATTGGTTACCCTTAAATATATCGGGGAGATATTGGTCCGGATGTCGATCAGAGAAGTAATCTCTTAAATAAAGTGGAACTATTTAATTGAAAGTCAACGTTTCGACCCACAATGCAGGTGTTCTTCAGGGCTAGATATACATGATAGAAAAAAAAATTAAAATGATACAAAAACAATCGTAAAGGATAAACAAAAATAAAATAAAATATAGAAATAATGATATTGAAACGAACAAGATATACAAGTGGGGATGGGATATCGCTTTGTTTTAGTTTATATATTTATAAATAAATATTTATTTCGTTTATTAATTTCAATGATCTCTTACGAAAGACCTAAGCGAGAAACATAGCAAATAACTTACCTCTCAGAAGAAAACCAAAAATATATGTATCTATAATACCTTTATCCATGGATTTCTACAGAGTACTACTCAAAAAATCAAACTTTAGGCAGTTATATATTTTAAATATTAAAATTTAAAAAAAAATAATACATGCACCACTAAAATCCATGAACGTTCATGGGTTATGTACGCCAGATTGATTTGGGGTAATTATAGAGGAGGGTCCTTGATCCCTTGGGACCCATCTCCGACTGCTAACTTATTAAATACATGTCTGCCAATCTGGGGTTGTGAACCCAGGACCTTCGCTATGGGAACTCAGAGCTGAACCACCTAGGCTAAACGGTTTCGGAGTAGCTTGTTTTGTTTAAATTATATAATTATGACTCATATAAGAGGTTATGCCATTCTATGGAAGGGAAAGAAAATCGGAGTACCTAATCTGTACAGTGTGAGGTACTCGTTAAAGAACCGTATTCTAATAATACCTGGATAGGCGAAATTCAGGAATCCCACTATAGCAACGTCTTATCAACCATAGCAGTATGACGTGACGTTAAATGAATAAATATCTGATCGGATGAGGTTTGATATGAAAAAAATTACAAATCCGAAGACCCGCTATATCTTCTCCTGACTTGACGAGCTGACGATAGACAAGAAGAGAAGCCATTAGAAGTGCGGAGAGAAGATGGCCCCCAGAGGTGGCTCATTAGGAACGAGCAATGGTCCACTGCCTAACTGCCAATTTCCTCACCGCTTTGTAATTACATGCGTTTACCGCCGGGTTGCGTTCTCGCCGTCGCATTTCTCCCAGTGTCACTCTCCGGCTAATTTCTACGAGATGAGAACCTGTTTAGGCCAACTGGGACTTCGTGTGGATTTCGATTGGGCTCATTCTTCCAAAGAATAGCCACACTTCCAGGACCGTTAAACGAAATAATATTTCAAGTTATTGTTTTCTTCCAAAATCTTGCCTCAGAGTTAAAAGAATAAAACCTATTTCAATTCAGAAGATCTTACCCTCTTCAATATATAATAATCGATGTCTTATTTACTGAAGAAGCAAGGCAAAGCATACCCGAAACAGATTAAAGTACGCATAGTAATGGAAACGACCTTACATAAATAAAAATATACATAAAGGGTGATGAACGAAGTTGAAAGTCTTCCACCGTATTACAAGGATACGAACTAATTATGATAAAAGTTGATACTACAGTTGATATTCCCAAGGTAGGGTATTAATAAAATTGTTCATTAATTCATTTCGCTCTTGACGTGACCTATAATAAAATTGTAGTAATGAAGTTATAGTGTCCCTTGATGAAGTCTATGAAGGTCATTAGTCGCTCTTTAGTACCAGTCGATCAAGCATTAATGCGATAAGTAAAATGTTAAGTATCACGGCGAAGTAGTTCCGGTTACTATTCTTTTTACATGTTGCGGATACGGACTGAAGGAGAAGCTTGAATTAGATACATATTTATTTATCGTCAATAGTTTATGTTATTAAATATTCAATATTTCTACATTTTTTAATCTAGGAAAAATGTAGAAATATTGAGAAAAAAAAAATTAGAAATATACAGTATTTCCTGTCTAAGTTGAAATTACTATCGGCTTACTCGAACAATTGAAAAACAGTCTAATAGATTTCTTTAAATGATTGAAGTCTCTAAATAAAACAAAAATTCGTTGTTTGTTCATTTAATGCCAGAAATGCAATGGCTAATCGGAAGATGCTACATTGGGAGCAATTTTGCCTATTCAGGTTTAATTAGGACATGGATCTTTAACGAGCGTCTGACAGCGCAGACTCGGACCCTCGTTTTACGATCCTTCCGAAGGACGGCACAACCAAGAATTGTTTTAGGATTTACTCCCTTTTAAAAAATCCTAGGGCCACCTGCCGGGCTATGAGCCCGGGATATATATAGTAGGTTGGTAATTACTACACCACGGGTCGCCCCTAAAACAGGAAAAATCGCTAATAACTTTAATGATTTTTGTAATTTAAATTGTTTGCTATTTGTAAAAGGATATAAGTAACAATGTTTTTGTATTAATTTTAATTATCATACATGTTATAAATAAATAAGTAAATAAAAGACACATGGTATACTATAGTATGTAATGTGCCAGCAAATAAATGTTCCTTTTAAAGGGTTACTTTGAAAGGAAAAACAAAACGTACACGGTTTTAAAAAGATATTTATTTTATTTTGCCAATCAAGCATATACGTTTGAATGGCATATGTCTGCCAGAGGTTAATGAAACTAACGATATATTAAAAGCCAAATAGCATCAATTAATAAAAACTCAAATAAAAAAGTAACGCTCGTAATGAACGAATCGCTCTCATTCTTCGTCTGACGCAACCCCGTTTGGTTCAAGAACGCGTTCCAAAAAGAAGATTACTGCCGTTCAGGTCTCGCTATATCCCGGTCAAAACTTGGCGATGAATTAATGGGATAGGTCGTAAGGATTTGAATAACTAGCAACCAAAAGGAAGACTTTTAATAACTAAGTAGCAAACACTGAAATATTGCCATCGGATATTATCTGGAGCGAATGGTGAATGGGCGCTTCTGAGTCATCCAGCGACCGGCTTGGAGGTCCCTCGCTATTGTTTTCGTCGTTAGCGACATTTTAACAATATTCGCCCGCTTCTAGTTTACATCTGAATACGATCATTGTTCGGAGGAATGACACACGCGTCTATCTACTAGAGAATTCGAGTGGGATTACATCAGATGTGGGGATGTAGGCAGGCCTTTAGAGTGAATGAATAAACTGCCGAAGGCAAATCCGGGCTTCCCCAGCCTCGTTCCAAAAAAGAAGACTCTAGATCATACATATAGAAGGTCAGATCTCGACACTTTGCATCCTGTTAATTTGTAACGAAAATATAAATAAAATTTCGGCGTCAGACCAAATTGATATCATTATGTTATCATATAATACACAAGAACTACTTCTGTATGTTTCCAATGCCGCGAATCAGAGTATGTTTAAGCTTTTAGAATTATAGATTTTTGTTGGAATCGTTTTGTAATATTTTTTCATCTATTCATATTGATATTTTTTAGTATAGACCAGGCCGAACAAATAAAAAGATAAATATACATAACCTAAACAGAATGAATAATATTTTAATATTTTACAATAGAAGCGTACAGGATATGAAGCTGCAAAATATCAATTTTATTAATTCTTCGTTATGAAGTATTATTATCATTAATCTATAATTATAAATAAATCAAAACTAACAATAATTTGGCCTAGTCCCATAGACTAGAAGTCTAGGCCATGAAAGCTAATAGATTCAAATTGAAAAATAAAATTAGAATTTTGTGTTTAATAAGTATTAAAATTATATCAAAATAGTAAAATTAGTATTATCTCTTCATCACATTCAAAGAGTTTTTTTAATTGAAATTTAATAAAAGCAATACTGATAATAATAATTTTTTTTGACAAATTTTATTCTACACCTTAAAATCGTTCAGTTTATCAAACGTACATTACTGATCAATATTTCTGATAAAAAATTTCCATTATATCTATGAGACTGCCTTAAAATAGTTGCCTTAAAATTAAAAAAAAAAAGTAATTTGTCGGAAATCGATAAATTACATTTTGATGGGAAACTCCTCTTTTATTACTGTTTTAATTACAATAGCTATTTTGGTATATTTTTTTTGTTCATTTAGATTCACTTGATGCTTCTATGACTAACCGGGCGTAGCTACAGTTGGAGTCCTAATTTTTTCCTTTCCAGGTATAATTAGGATAAGGACCTTTAAAGAATCTCCACAGGCCACTATTTTACATCTCTTACGAAGGACGGCTTGCTTGTTTTACTTGTTGTTATAGTTGTTATGTTATAACCAGTAGACCACAGATGACAAGAGAGCGGTCCAGATAAATCCAATTAAATGAAAATTCAAAATATGCAATCTATTAAACGCAAACATAAATAAGAAAAGCAATAAACTTAAAATATAATATTAATTGATAAAGATATCTTATTTTATTGTCGACACATTAATTAAATACGAATAAAGTTAATTTTGGCACGAAAGATATTTAAGTGAAAGGTACAAATTTTATCTTGATTCACCTAATTTGTTTTGAAACTAAGGTGTTGACTGACGGGATAAAATTAATGTTTGAGTCAACATTGCACCAATTAATTCGTCAACGACCAATAGCCAGCCCCCCTGACACCACCGATCTCCCGATCAGGCAAGTCCCTGAATTAATTGGCCGATCGAGTCTAGGGCGACTGGCGAATTAGTTTTTTTCCCTCCTAGGACTTGATTGCCGTTCTTAAAAAGGAGTTTTTAATTTACCTTCGGTTTAAGATTGTCCTTAATTGATTTCTTCGTGAAAAACAAAAAAATGGTTTTTATATTAACTTTTCTGATGGTAAATGGAAACAATTTTTACGAGATACGGACTCACTATTTTTTTCAAGGTCCCACCAATACATTGGAAAGTTGGCCTTTATAAAGTTTAACATTAGTGATTTATTTATAGTTTTATAAATTATAGATGTAACATTGAACACAGGCAACGTCTATACTACTAGATATAATTTATTAATATAATTTATGTAGATAGTAACTTACGTGTATTTATGTTTAATGTGAACAAAACATTTAACCTTTCATCGGGTTTTTAACGATTTCAATGGAGTTATGGCAATACTGGAGTGAAACTTACAGTCTTCATCTTTGTATATATTTTAAAGGTTGTAAATAGATTCAATAAAATCGGATGCCTTAGAAAACAAATATTTCCCTAATTTCTCCAAAACAACAGATTTTCCACTGTATCGTCGGGTGTCCATTTTATTTCATAATATATATTTGAATTTCTACGCTACGTTTTGCCTAGATCAACTGAAATTAAAGTGAAAAAAAGTATAAATAAAAAATCAATTGAAACAAGTTTTTTTTATTTTCAATGCTGAACAATATCTCAAAAGTGTATCTGTAATTTCAGTTATAGAAAGTAGCAAAATAGGTTTATTAATAAGTAAAAAAAGCGTATAAGTTCACATTATCAAAACTAATAATTTAGATATTTCTCCATCTTGAACTAAGAATAGATTCATTACTAAGGGGTCCATAAGTTTTAAATTAAAATAAGATAAAATCTTAATGTTATTAGTTGATCTGGTTTTCAGATAAATAGTTCAACCCTTCTTAAGAAATTATTTCTCTTACCTCTATTCGGACTATATTCTTCCCTATAATAAAATATTTGTATGCCCCTGATTAAAAACTTTAATTTTAACCAAAGGTTTCCAATCTAGAAAATTTCTGCATAAACTGTTTATTTTTAAGTTTAGTAATCCAATAATGTTGAGGAATTTGACATACCAGATTACTACTAACAACTTAAACCGGATCTATAATCGTTTTTTAAGTTTTATTTTCCATACTCCCCACAACATTTTCTATTAATGACTGGGCTCGGTTCTGGTAGCCTCAGAGGTATTCTCATAGGTGGGGAGGATACCGCAGCCGCAAAACTTATCTCATTAAATTTTCTTCTTAATTTATTATTAACAACCAATCTAAGATCAACAAGACAACATAATAAGGTATTATTATCCTTAAATAAAACATTAAGGGTGGAGAGAAAATTTAATCTGTTGGATCGAGTTTAACTGAAGCCATAAAAATCTGAGCCCTTCCCGTGCAGATAGAGAATAAAAAAAACAAATGGCTATGAGCATTAAACAGCTAAATATTTATGTGAAATTAAGTTTCTATTCAGCAAGTACGGTTTATTACAGACTGGGATCGTTTTACTAAAAAGATTCAAAACGATTTAAGCCTATTTACTTTAACCATAGGCATACAACAAAAATAATTAAATTTAATGTATACATAAAAAAATAATAAAAATAAGGCTTAGCGAACCCGAGGGCTCGATGCCGATACCACTAATCTCTGCTTGCAAACTTCCGCCTACGGACAACTACCCGAACCTAAATCCGCCAGATCACTCATGACGCGATCCTCCCACCTACGCTTCGGTCTACCCCATAGACGTTTATCAGTTGGCACAGCGCTTATTAACTTTTTTGGAATTCGGTCGTTAATAATCACATCAATAATTTGTATAATCACAAACATAAACTTTGTAAGTTACATAAGTTGGTTACCAGAAGAATACAGAAATATAACAAAGGCAGCTTTGTACTATCTAGTTCAGAATCTTGAGACAACTTAAACATTCATTTGGCTAAATAATTTTTAAAAATTTGATTAGCTAATATAGCCAAGTTTATTAGTATTATTGAAAAGACTCGATTAATTAGGTATGTATCTTTGTAAAATTTAAGGAAATCAAAAACGATTTTTTCAGAAATGATTGTCCAGAGAATGATAAGGATATGGTAATTTATAATGAAGAAATATCATTTTATGTTATATCCTCATACCATATATGATATGACCATATATTATATCATTATGAGGATATACCAGCGCTTTCTCAAAATATCGTTTACAGAACACAATCACCAACACGGAAAGAAGGAAATAGCATACACAATTAAAAAGAGGAAGACTGAATATTTCGTTCATCTAATGAGACATGAAAGACGCCGACTACTACCAGTAATAGCCCAATGGAACATGGAGAATGAACGCGGAACCGGAAATAGAAGATATTCACGGCTCCACAACTTACGCCAGTGGTGTGGACTGACATCAGCACAATTATTTAGAAATGTAGAAATCAGAATTGAAATCCCTGTTGTTTGGAACGGACAGGACACACAAAAAGAAGCTATTGGAAGATAATTTCGCTCTTCTTTAAGCTAATTTTGATCAAATAGATAAACAATTCAGACACACTATCACAGTCTTGTGATTTTTAAAAATTCACATTGTATCTCCCAAGATGCTACTCCCAAGTTCCTTAAAACTGTAAACTACGACTCTCTAATACAGAATACACGAGCAGTTCAAAAGCTATAACCCGAGACTAGTTGTTTTGTGAAAACATCCTGTCTCAAAAGGGAAACAGACGGTGGACCACCCAAAATTCAGATTTCGAAACAGCCGTGAACCCGTTCCTTCCACTTGTCACATCATCGAATCTGATTTACACCCCGTAATTTAAGGCTGTTCTAGGCCCCTCAATATGGTCGGTCGATATGGGCCGGTGAAAGGCTATTCTGACAAGTCTATCGGCTCCGATCGTCCCGATATTTACAACTCTGTAATGTCCGAACCCACTTAGCTATCGTGAAACGAAACCCCAATACGGAATCGACAGTTTGAATGAAGATCACGAAGTGGAGATCGCGGCCTGGTGACAAAATAATTAATGTTCTCATGATTTATCGTCTTTGACTTTTGGAAGCTCAGTTACTATGCTGGTAGGCTCTGGGCTTCTTCATTTTTTAAACATTCGTTCGTAACTAAGCCTAACAACGTGATAAACCCATCTCAAACTTCGTTGTTATTATTTCAATTACATTAAACGGGTACGTGCTCTGCAATACTTCAATGAGTAACCTCCTGTATTATTGCATTCTGAATAATGCGAAATAATTGATCATCGAAAATGAATAAATGATTAATTGAAATAATATATAATGTTTAAATTAACAGGACTTTGTAATATTTTATATGATTGGCATATTCTACAATCCTATAACAGAAAAATGTGACCCTTGATATTCAGTACATGGTTCATTCTCTTTCATGTACTGAACCCTAGACACTCCTCATGGGTTGCAGTTGTTAGAAAAAATAAAATTATCTCTATAAGATATAAATTTATTTAAAATGAGCTGTTTGAGGCCAAAAGAGCCGTAAAAAGTTTCTAACTACAAGCTGCTAGCGACCCAATAAATCGTAAGATAATAGATCACACAGTAAGAGTATAATTGAGTGCACGACAGCAGTTATCTCAAGTTTTTTTTTTAATATTCCAAATACACTATTATTGACAAGGGGATGTGGCTTGCAGCAAGTAAAACCGACGCAAAGGAAAATATATTTTCAATCAGGCTGTCTGCGATGACGTTTTGTCGATTTATCGAATAATATGACTTGAATATTGAACCTAGAGTAATTCTTAAGTGCGCTAGCACATCGAGGCAAAGGAAAGGTGCTATTAGATTCAATATATTTATGTTGAGCTTCTTAATACCAACCTGTCAAAGAAAGAACCACCCATTTTGAAATTTGCACGTTGGGTGTTAGACAACTGCGTAACTAGTAAGTCATGTCCAACTCAACTCACAACTTATTATTAACGGACTTATTCTTGTGTGTGTGTTTTTTTTTATAAAGGACCGAAACCTGATGTCAGCTAGTACCTAGAATATAATCGCCGTTCATTAGCTCTTAGCTCCTCTTTAATGGCTCCATTCTAAATCCCTCCTTACTTAACGACAACGATTCCTTCTATCACCTTTGTTCCTTTTGTTCGTGCGGCGGCTCTGAGGCAAGATAAGAGAGCGGCTACAAATCTCTTGTGGGGGGCACATAGATGACCAGATACCTGCCATAGCTCATATTCTCCCTTGAGCCTCGTCATCGTACAAATATTTGTGAATGACCCCTCCGCTCCTCCGACCGTCCAGAAGAGAAGACCATTCGCCGAAGGATCGGCTTAGTCATTCCGGTAATTGATTCGTCAGTGGCTTACAGCGCTCCGTTAAACGCCCGCCGAAGTTTTATCGCCCCTCGGGTGACATCAGCCTTTGCACTATGCAAATAGCCTGTCTCCCTAACGGGTTATTATCTTCATCTCAAACCTATGGGTTTTTCTTTTAAGCTTTAATGTTATGTTGGACATTCCTTGCTCATTTTTATGACCTCAAAAACCCTTCGGATGATAGTTATGCTTATATTTTAAATCAAGCCCATACACGCATATATGGATTACGACTGCGTGGAAAAATTACCACTGATTATCAGTTTCGGGTCCACTAAACGATTTGTTGTTATAACTATATGTGTGTATAAAGTTAAAAAAAATAAACATTGATTTAAATAGTTACACTTTTTATTTCCAACAATATTCGCTTCCTGAAATTTTAGGTGAAGTTGGAACTATAATGTTAGATAAAGAATGCATCTCATCCAGCTTCACAACACCCTTAAATATTAAATATGCATAATATAAAACTCTATTACAAGGCAAGTTATTTTAAAAGTGAAATATTCTCCAATGTGCTACACAGACCGATAAATATAGTTGATCAGTTAATTAAAACCCACGACTGGACTTTGTGGGATCTACAGACCTCCTGAGGCTCATCCAGCCTATACAAAGTGGGTACCATTAATTTAAAAAAAATTAGCATCTGAGAGTCAAATCACCTCGTTGAACAACCTTCCGTCCGGAATGGGTACGGCCCTTAGCAAGTACTTAATCCAAGGGATGTAGCATCCAACCTTTGCCGCATCCACAAGTTTGATTAATGTAATTATTTTCTTTAAACGTCTATGTTATAGCTAATTGTACTTAGCATACTTATGTCCATTAATTATTAATCAAACAGCATATTGTATTCAGATTATGAAGGAACGAATCAATTTATGGGATTCACTAATAAAGTTAACTGCCCTGCTTGATTTTTAATTTTCTTGAAATAAAAAAAATATTAAATATCAAATTATGGTAGAAGAATAGTAAACCTCAGATAAAATTTGAACATATTTAAAACATTTACAAGACATGTAGATTATTTACATAAAATAAAAAATATATACAAAATATAATCATTCATTCACCTACATCCTGATTCCACACACTATCGCTAATTGTAACTAAGATCTCTAGAAGATGATTTAGAAATTTAATAAGCAGCCATTAATTATAAATGTAAAATGTCCAAAAAAAACAACAATTATATTAGATAAAATGTTCTGAATACTTACTTAACATAATAGAACATTTATGATAAGATACAACATTAAAGACTATATTGAAACACTACATTATAAAATATGATTAAAAAATCCGATTATTACGTAAAAAGTTGCGCCAAAATTTATTAAAAATTAGTTACTTGATTTGTTAATCCGAAAACTTGTATGGTTTTTTTAAAAATAATTAAGAAGAATCTGATAATTTGAAAGATGCTGATAACAAAAGTTGAAAAGCTGTTCAAACATTAAATTCATTGTAACATGGTTTATTCAATTTATTAGTGCTAGGTTTTTTTTTATAATAACTTTTTTGAACTTAACGCATTGAATACTTCAATACAATATAAAAGTTATATAATAATATCTTCAAAGAATTGATGGACTTGGACTGCATTAGACTTTAGTACGAGCTATTCCGAATTCAAACATCTTATGTAAGGTAACGATTTAAATAGGAAAACAGGCATATGTACCAGAGAATGGACGTGTAGGCGGACAGCCGGATTACATGGCAACTACTGTCCTACAAAGACACTCTAGAGCCTAGCAAATATAATGTCCTAAAGAAACCACCGATAACAACGCATTCTCTAGTGGTTCTGGGTAATGGGTAATATCATCAGTAAATTTGATAGAAACAAAAAAAAAAACAGCATTAATAAAAAATCATAGTCTCTATTCCACTAATAAAATATTTCAATACTTTCTATTAAAAGCAGAATCATAGGAGCCTTATAATAGCTTCGGGTAATAAAAGACCCATGTAGCACAGATTGTATATTTTTATTATATATTATATTGTATATTTTTTCTCCTGAATTAAGCCTCCTAGAAAAGAGTAAAAGTTGTATGCATTTAGACGTTACAATTAATCACAATTCACATCTTAGAGGTGTAATTATGTACCTTATATTTTTGAGAGAAAGAAAACTTGTACAAAAGTATTTACCAAAAAAAAAATCTTGACCTCAAATATGTCTTACGTTCTCATATGCCCAAAATGAAGGCACCAGCCCAGTAGTAGTCGAAATTTAATAAAATAGATTAAAAGAGTTTGCAGATTGTTGGGTGTTGGGTGTTGAGGAAGCTACAACTAAAAACTTACACAAATGGTAATAATTTAGCATAAATATTAAAAAATACACGTAAATAATAAAAACATAAGTAATCTAGCAATAATATGACGTTTCCAACTAAGTGATCATTGTGTTTTTATAATATTTGATATAAATTACTATTGGAGTTTATATATATGTTTCCCAATATAATATTAAAAGGCATACATAAATGGCATTAGAAAAGATTCTTTATTAAAATATAATGCTCATTTTATTTTGTTCCACATTTGTCAATGCAACTCCCGTGGTATTTTTTATTAATTCTATTTTTTATACGGAGTTTTGCGTAAGTTATTTATAGATGTTGTAATATATAATAATAAAGAATAGACAGACAGCTGTTGAATGAACTTCTATTACTTGTTAAGGACAGTATCCACTACCATTCTCTATCTGTTAAGGAAATACATTTTTTAGTTACAATAAAAAATACTTTTATTATATAAATGAATATTATGGTCGGCACATAAGAACGCTCATACGATAAAGGGTTCGGAACTGATTACTCGCCATTCCCAATGAAACTAAAACACCTGCATTTTTCTGTCTCACCTATTCCCTTCAATATTCCATGTTTACATCCGGTTTCATGTTTCCTGAACCAGTTTGATTTGTATGTGTAATATGATGCTACTGATGACTGCGATACACCTGAGTTTTGTTCTTAATACTAAATAATGGTATTATGATTACACTGAAACTAAGTTGTCCTTTGAAAGTGTTAAGAAACGGTTTCACATTAAATAGTGTATGTATATCTGTAATGAAATGTAGCTTTTGAAATATTTAATGATTTGCCTGAATTGATAAACAGGTTATTTATAAATTTATCAAATGGGAAAATTCAGTAAGAATTGCACCAAACAATGTTTCATAACTTTGAGAGATCCTAACTGAGCGCATTGATACATCTTTTTCAATAATGCTACTTAAATTGTGTGATACAAATATTATAATATGTAGTGACAAATATTATAATATTAGTGACATAAATAACCGATCATAGAAATTTCGTTGGTTCATAGGCAATATTTTCTGTTACACAATTTTTATTAAAAACCTGAGAAAAAAAACCTGTAACACTACAACCCATCAAGGGTCCTGAGTGCAGAATATGGTAGAGACTATACTGTTTCTAAGACAACGGTTGTGCAGGAAGGTGATTTTTCCGAGATCACGCTTGACCGCCAGGTATTACCTTTAATTTTAATAATCAATGGAACCCAAAGGGTCCTTCTGTGGATGTTAACATCATAAAGTTAACTATAATAAAATTAAATTCATAAAGCTATCAATAATGTTATGAGCCACAGGCGGATTTAAACCTGGAACCTTCAGTTTACAGACTGCTGATGCACACCGCTCCCAAAGTAGATACTGTTAACTGAAAATTAATAATAAAAACAAGCTTTTTTATGGCTAATAATAATAATTTAATCAATACGAAAATGTTCTTTGGTTGATTTTAAATAAATGAGACCGATAAATTCATAAGTCAATAAAAAATATGTCGTACCTAATATTGATAATTAACTTTTATCACTGAGATGTGTTCGAAAGATTTATTTCCGAATTGACAAATGCCTCGTCGTAAGAGAAATGATATATATCGTTTATTATAGCCGCTAATCGCAGCTGTGACCCAGAAGATAGGTAAGAGTTTGCCCGAGGCACTCGCTCGGGCGGAATATTACCATCTCGATAATTGGGACCTCTAGTCTGAGTTATTTCGGCTTGCACCCCTCTCGTGACCTCTGGGAATAACCGTTGGACTTCTTAAATACCTGACAGTAAGTTATCACTGATATTCGGTAAAACAGAATAATAGTAATATAAAGGTTCTTTTTACAAAATTATGAAAACAAATATCTGTGCTTCTACAACTCATGAGGAGAGTTGTTTCACTACGCGATAGAGACTGTACTGTTTGTTGGGTAACGGTGTGAAGGAAAGGGATTTGTCCTATCTCACGCTCAACCGCCAAGTCCCCCCCTAATTTATACCCACTTTATAGAGGCTTTATAGTGAGCCCCAGGAGGATCCCAGATCCCAAAAGATTCATTCCCACCTGTTAACATATTAAATACGATTAAAATATACCACACCCTGATTTGACCCCCGAACCTTCGGCACGGTACTCATCCACCAATCACTGAGCCACTCCACTCGACTTTTTGCTTAGTGGTTGAATATTAATTTAAGGCATACAGCTTTGTATGCATACTATCTATCAGATATTCATTTTAAAAATACATTAGGTACATATCATTAAATTAAATGTACATATATACATATGTTGGCAGAGAAAGGTTTATGGTGTAGAACACTCGGTTGACGTTAGAGGATGTAAATGTCTAAAATTGGTAAAAGTAAAATAATATCGTATATACATTATATTGTAGGTATTTATATATATACAATTTTGGAGGAAGAAGGAAAAAAATCATTTGTTTGTTTTCGAATTTGTATGGCCCTGATTCATTTTCAATTACTATTTTAGGACTGCCGTATCAATGATATTATTCTAACAAGAAAAATAACAAAGCACTGGGGATTTTCGTACAATATATAAAACTCTCACAGGCTGAGGAAAGGAATGGATGGGAACATTTTTTGGAATTCGTTCCGTTTTTCGTATTCATTTGTATCCCAGAAATATAAGGACATATTTACAATAAAATATGTTAATCAATTATTCAATTAAAGAATAGTAACATAATAGATAGACGACACATCACGGGTACAATATGAAGCTCAGAAGCCCGTTATGCGCTGGCATCGCCGTCTTACGGGTGTTATGATTTGTCAGTCTGTGTTTGTTTTTTACCTCATAGGTGTGAAGATATATTTGCCTAATACACCGAATTCTGTCATAGAAATATTACATAGAAGAGCGACTATGTTAAAAAAAAAAAGTCGTAAATGCTTAGAAGAAAGGATTACAAAAACCTACTTGAAGATTTTTTTTTCTTCCCAGAAATTCATAAATTATGTTTATAAATCCGACAGAAGGAATTATTTATAGATTACACAGCAAAAATAATTTTTAATGGTTATATTAAAAGCTTATCTGGGTAAATAAATAATAGTACAAAAGAGGACGCCATCATCTGTCACATAACCAACATGAACCTCCGTGATTTACCGAGACGGCATCTTTGTTTCCTTTGCACATTTCGCTGCATCTCGCTGCGCATAATTTTACATCTTCGCAAGATAAATGCCTTAAGCGCCGAACAGGACACAGCACAAACTCCTGACTTACACACTTTACGTGTCTTTCACGGGACATTGCTACACAATGATGAATTATAAGTGTTGCCTAATAAAACGTTGAAGTCATAGTTAGTTCTTCAATATTACGAAATACAAAATCGAGAAGAATGTGCAAATAATTGAAATGTTGAGTTGAATAAGAAACCTCTCAAAACCAATGGAAACTTGTTTCCAGAAATTCACAATTTATTAATTAAAAATATCAACAAAAGGTATATAATTAAGTGTTGGGACGGTTATAGAAATAGATTTTAGTCGTAGAAAAACTTTTTGAGTGATAACTTTTATTAGTACCATATTTTGTAGCTTTTATTTCCCACACGCTTTAGAAAAAAATACAAATAAAAAATTTAAAAAAAGAAAGAAAAAAACGATATTGGAGATCTTAATGTAGTAAGTTATATTTTTCCTGAAAATAATTTAAAATGTCCCGAAGTTGGCATTAGTGTTGTCACTTGGATAAAGAGTAGTAATGTTCAAAGGTGGTCTTATTAATTGTTACAACAAATGTTGTTTTATTATGATCAATACAGGAGTTAATGAGAACCATGAATATAATATCATTTTAAAATTCAAAATAACATTAATTCAACTGGTGAAGTATATTTGAACAAATAAGTATATTTGTGCTCGCTTACGAATCGGATTTTGACTATTATTATATTTTCCTCACTAGATATTAGTAACACTTTCACCATTACAGAGTTTAGGTATTGAAAGAGGATTTTCCTCAGCTAAAGGAAGGTTAATTATTCTTATTTTTCCTCTGTGATATTCCTCTTACTAATGAATTTTCTTAGAAACACACACCATATCATATTTTTGGCAAAGCGTGTAATAGGGAGAACCCGGGTTTATAACTGTTAAGAAAGCGATCCTAACCGAAATATACCGCACGTAACACAAAATACACGCGAGTATAACTCAAGATATCTAGAGATTGTTTAATTTACGTACATAAATATTATCGAGGAAAAACCAGTGAGTGGAAATAAAGGTTTCCGATTAGATATTTTTTAAAATAATATTATTAATATCAGTCACTACATATTATGGTTTTTTATAAGAGCATGTCGAGAATCCCAACTCAAACTACTTAAAAAAGTCGTTAAGCACATTCTCCAAGTCTGCGAGTTGCAACCATCAGTGGGGAAAACAATTAAATCTGCCAAACAACTTGAGATAAGAAACGAAGCAAATAAACAATTAATTACTAAATTATTAATACAGCGTACTTGCTGGATGCGGTCATAAAAAAGATATCAGCACAAGTATACACTTCTCAGGTTTATTAAGCTTCAAAAAAATACTTCTTGTGTTTTTAAAATATCAATATTTACAAACCCTGAGCATTAGTTATATATGTATGCTCATATATATGCATATATGTGTATTAAGTATTATCATATAATTGCTGGCTGCTTGTAGCCAAGATAGATGTAGAAGTACAAATATACCCATATTGTTGACATGAATGCTTAGAGATGCAAAATAATTATTTTTTTTTAAACGACCAATTCTCGACGAACAATTCCTTGGTCAGGTACTGTACGGTGTTTAGGATGGAAGGTCAGTTTTTGCATTAGTTACTACAACAGAAAAAAGGGATATGCTTATCCTTGGTTCCTTTGGATATTAAACTTAGGTTGCGACCATTCTACGGGTTGTAAGCCGGATTTTTGTTGAGGAAAAATAACTAATGAGGTACTAAGCTACTTTCGATATTCATCAGGTCTGTCGCATTTTCATAAATCTGACAATTAAGAAAAATTCAATGGAATAAATTAACAATAATGCGGACGACGACTGTTCAAATAAACAGTTTACCGATATAAATATAGAACAGATGTCACTGGAGTTTGCGATTACCCTTTAATGAATTTTATTCAATCAATCAACACTGGCTCTACAACCCATTACGGGTCTTGGTCGCATCAAGGCGCCGTCTCCACTCTTCTCTGTCCTGTGCCAAGGTCCTCCAAGCTCTGGATCCAACAATGCTACCTGCATCTTTCTCGACCTCGTCTGCCCATCTTAATCGTGGCCGTCCGCGTTTCCTTTTTCCGTCAACATACCCAAATAGCAGTCTCTTATGAGTAGCGTTGTCCTCCATTCGGGCCACATGTCCAGCCCATCTAAGCCTAGCTATTCTTATAAACTGAACCACGTATAGCTCCTGATACATCCGATATATCTCTGCATTCTGCCTGAGTCTAAATTGATCGCCAACTCTAACTGCTCCATATATCCTTCTTAATATTTTTCTTTCGAAGAGCAGTAAACTATTGGCATCTGCCTTGGATGTATGCAATGAATTTTATTGGTTTGTTCAAAATTACTCACTCACAGTCTGGCGCTACAGTCCTTGTAGGACCTGGGCCTCCTTCAACAGCACTCCCATCCTACGCAGATCCTCTTCCACATCTTCCATCCATCTCAATCGGGGTATCCCGCGTTTTCTCCTTCCTCCCGGATTATCAGACACCATTTTTCGAGGAAGTCTCTTCGGATCCATGCGTTCAATATGACCTAACCAGCCTAGCCTTCTCTTTCTAATGACCGTGACTAAGTCTGGCTCCTCTAGCAGTTCCATCAGTTCTGCATTACTTCTCATTCTGATTGCTCGCTTTACTTAATAGGACCATATAGTGTTCCTAGTACTCTTCTTTCCCAAATTCTGAGGGAATCTTTGGCTGATTTTTTAGGACCCATGTCTCGCTGCAATTTGTAACAACGGGCCGTATGATTGTCTTGTAGATTAAAATTTTATTTTACTGGAGAAATTCCTAAATTTCAAGACCTCCCGTAAAGCATAAAAACACATGTTGCCCGCTGTAATTCTAGCCTTGACTTCCATTGTCGTGTCGTAGTTTATTGACAACATCCCTCCCAGGTATCTGAAGGACTCACATCCAGGGAATTCCAGGTCTCCGATCTTTACTGGTCCATGCCAATGTGCCCCGCTTCTCGTCGTTATCATATATTTTGTTTTGACATTGTTTACAACGAAGCCAAGTCTCCTTGCTGCCCCCTCAAACTCTTGCACAGCCTCCGATAAAGCTGACATTGATCTGGCCGATATAAGCAAATCGTCGGCATATGCTAGATGCTGCGTCAATTTATTATACATTGTGCCGTTTGGGCTCGTCTTTATAAATCTAATTGCTACTTCCAGAATCAGGTTGAATATCACAGGTGAGAGAGGATCACCTTGTTCAAAATAGCTTAGTAAAATTTTTAAATGTAGAAATCTTTAAAACAGAAGCTGACTTAGAATTTCATATCTTGCACATTAACATATCCGTTTCGATATTTAAAATCAAGAGAAAAACAGAAATTCTAAAAAAAAAAGAAATACACTAAAAATTATATGACTATTTCAAGTTTTGTGAAACATGTTATAACCATGACAAAGACAAGCACATCGCATTTACCAAGCATAGTCATATCCTGAATGGCTCTAATTCAAATAAACAAAAACTCATATAAAATAGAAATTTGTATAGAAATTCTTTAAGAAGAACAAATATAATTATAAGGTTAGAATAATAGATATGTAGAAGGTAGCCCAGTTTGCAGAATAACAAATATAATAATAATTATTATTAGTCCTTTAAAAAGTAGACGTCACGAATAAATCTAAATCCTGCTATGTTAACAATGTTGTCATTATATATTATTCAAATTCAAATCTTAATACAAAAATGTATCATGTAAATATTAATAAATCTAGTACAGTGGTAATCTAGGGATTATGATACATTTTGCCTTCCAATTACCAAGCAAAGATGCAGATTCTTATTTTTTACAAACCTTTTTCGTCTCAGTTGAAATTCTCCTTAAATAATATTGACATTAGTAATTATAAAACTAAATACCAAAAATGTCGTAATTCGAATAAAAGATACTAATAAGAATCACCTTAATTCACTAATAAATAACTTAAAATAAACACCGATCGCTTTTTAGAGACACTTTTATGTAAACATAACATAAAAGCCAACATAGAACGTTTTGTAAGTTGTTTGGGTATTTTCAAAAATAGTGTATCCGTAATATCCCCCTACGATAGTAATAAAAAAAATTAAACTCCTATAGCTAAGTCATTTTACAGACTTCATGGAATATCTATGCACATTTGGAGAAAATCAAACGATATATTTTATCGTAATAGAGTAACAAAAAGGTTCCGTTTTAATTCAACGTTAATAATACTTTATTATGGAAAATTTTCTATGATTAAGAAAAAGTTGTATGAAAAAGGGTGTGGCACACAAGAAAGAGCATTCAAGTTCTAGGAAAATTATCGGTAATGTATTAAAAAAAAAATGCGATGTTACAGATAAGAATAAAAAAACTACTTTTAAAAGCGGTTAAAGTTAATTTTGATTACATTAAAGTTTCAGGGAATCGCTTTATGATTTTGGTACAATATTTATATATATATATATGATAGGGACTGAACTCGGATTCTATTAGACATAAAGAGCTGCATTTGGGATCAAATTGTAGCAAATTTAATCTACTTTAATAATGGTTACTTATGTTGTTTTTTTCAAAAATGCACCGATTAGGAGATACAGGCCAAAACTAAAATACCTCCGAATATTTCAAGGCTTTTTGGGCACCAAAGGTTTCCTACGAAATTATTACGGTGTAATATTTTTAAAAAATTAGCCGAATTGGTCGAGCCGTTCTCGAGTTTTGCACTTAGCAAGGAAATGGCGATTCATTTTTCTTATATAGATTATTTCAACTCCGGGACTTTTATTACATTACAGAAAATGCTGTGAAATAAGACATTGAAAAACATTTTTTTATAGATTCTTCTTATAAATAACTTTTTCTTATAAACTACTAATTAGTTTTTCAATCTATAAAAAAAACCCTAAATAAAATCAATAACTTGACAGTCATGGGGACTGCCGATAGAAGTGAAAACTCAAAATTTGGAATAACTCTGCTCTTTCTTGCAGTTCTAAATCAACTTTTTAAATTTCAATTTCATAAATTTAAATTAAAAACATTAAAAATAATTATATACATCTTAAAGTAGTTTAATTATTAATCAAAACATCTGATGGGACGAACAAGCTCAATACAAAATATCAATAATTTAATAGAAATAATAATTAGTAACTAGATGTATTATTTATACCTTGCATTTGTATTTACTCAGATTTTATTTTCATTTTTAGCATTATTATCACCGTTAAATTCAATCCTAACATAATTTATACTCCCATTCATTTCATGCGAAATACGTAACGAGCATGTCGCTCATGTCACAGACGCGAACCCAATTTTTTTTCTCTCTACCACAAATCGCTAAACGTGGCTAAACAAGTTTTCACTTTAAACAATCAACTTACAATTGTGAAAAATATATTAAAGCATACGAAGAAAAATAATAATAAAATAGTTAATGAGCTTAAGTTCTTTGAACCGTTTGTTATTGTAAAATAAATATACTGCGATCTGTGATTTTTACCACTCGAGTGTGGAATGTGTAATGCAATCATTAAAATGTTGAGCTCTCTTAATGATTCTTATTAATTAAAGATTATATCTGTTGTGAGTGGGTGTGTATCCTTCCTATTTATACCTTCGAACACAGTTTTGGAATAAATAAATAAATTTGGAAGGTTGAATTTATAGTAAATTATAACTTTGATTAGATGTGCGATGAAATTATAATAAATATCTTAATAGAATGAATAAATGAAGCGTGTATAAAATGTTCTTCTTTGAGAAATATCTCATAACTAATAAATGAAAATTTAAACTTACAGAATACTGAATTTGGAGTCATATATTTTATTTGTAAATAATACTTTGAGAGAACGAATCAAAGGGTGTGTCATACATGAGGAAAGCTCTAGATTAAACCAATGTGTCAGTCGAGTGTGAATCGTGAGTGTTGAAGGTGCAACATTTGTTTGCAGTATGTCCGTATCCTACAATAGTGGTAAGTCGACTTCTAAAGATGTCGTAAAAAATGTCTATTATTCCGTAATTAATGCTAGTTCCACCGTGATTTGCGACTACGGACACCGAGACAAGGCGGGAATATGAGATTATCAATTGAGACGTTGATAGAATAGTGGGGGGAGGTAGATAGTAATAGAGCAATACGATTGGTCCGTTGCTTACTAAAGAATTTGATGCATTGACGACACAAAAAAGTAAAATCGTTTAGTTGTCTGACCTCTTTCTTGAGCAGAAATGCTCATTCCGCAGAGTAAAATTGAATTTCGAAAAATTTGGCTATGTAATGAATTAAATAAATATAAATTTATAATACGGGAAAGAAAATGACTCAAACTCTATATAATAGTTTCTTCAAAAAAACTATGTCATAACTCAAAAAAGCCTAATTTTTCAACAGAGGTATTTGAAAGTTCCATCTCTTGCCAAAATTAAATCGGATGAGTTAAAAAAAAAATGGGGTATTGGTAAAGCAGATAATTTTTAATGGAATGATAGTATTGGAAGGCTTTCATTAATTATTAAAAAGCGTTAAACTTTTTTGTTAGTTTAACTTATGTCATCATTACCATAAAACTTCATTCAAAAAATATATAATGCGCATATAATTCTTAAAATCATATTTTAATATGTATATATGTATAATACAATTCAAAATATATCATGTTATATGTTGAAAACCAACACAATTGCTACTATAGGCTTGATTCAAAAATACTAATTTTTGAGTTTTGTCGTTGTTATTTTGAAGGAGCAATATGCATTGTACTTTCTTTAATTGTGAATAACTATTTATAGACATAGTTGATTAAGAATTTATTACTGCTTAAAAACTCTGATGTTTTAAAACTCGATGTTATTAATAACACTGTTCTGCACGAAAATCCTCCTTCAAACCAAAACATGCTTTCTTACTGTTATCAGATGTAGTGAACACGAATTTGAAATCAGATTTTGTCTATCACGCACAGTTTCCTGAGAAATTCTAGTTTTTTATCCAAAAAGGTGAGTTTTTTGTGGATTTGACGATTTTTTTTTCGGCATTAAAACATAGTGAAAAAAATTCAAAAGCCCGATGATTTTGAGCGCAATGAAGTATATTTGAACGAAAAAAATTTGATGGGAATATTACAAGTGGTTAAAGAAATATGGCTAAAAGTGTTTTTTCAGTTTTTCAAGGATCTCACTTTTGAAGCAAAGTTAAATACTACTGAGAAAAAGGCTTGGATTGCTTTTCGAGAGGTATGTGCTAAGTTTTTGGGAAACAACAAATCTAGAGACTACCGAAAAATAGCCCAAGAACTGCTTACTTCATATAAAACATTGGGATGCAAATGACCTTAAAAATACATTTCCTGCATAGTCACCTAGACTTTTTCGCCCCAAATTTGGGTGCAGTTTTGGACGAACATGGAGAACGATTCCACCAAGACATATCCAGAATGGAAAAAAGATATTCTGACAAATGGAATGAGAAGATGCTGGCGGATTACTCCTGGACACTGCAGCGGGAGACAGAGGAGGAAGAGTACAAAAGAAAAAAAACTACTCATTGACGATGTGTGTATATTTTTTTAGTTGTGTCATATCTAGTATTATACCTGATAGCATGCAGGATTCAATTAATTATATTTTATTGTTGAAAAAGAAAAAAAATCTGTTCTAATAAAGACAATAATTTTCAAATACAATTTTTCATTTTTTCCAAGTTTCACCTCTTTTCTCTCAAAATCAGAGGGTGATAGAATTTTTCTGAGTTCGGATTCGGACTCAGCACACCTGAAAACATGAGAAACAGGCAAAATTGTTCAAGGGAGGGGAGAAAAGTTTTTTTTTGCAGAACAGTGTAATTATTCAATATTAATTATATAATATAAAAAAGTCTTATTAGAATTGAGCTTAATTAACTTACTTTAAAAAAAAGCTAGATAAGGAGAGAATTATTCAAATACACGTTATATTTACTATTCAAGTTCTTCTTTTATATATTTTTTGTTTCAACAACTCTTTTTTTTTTTAAATAAATTGTGTATGATTTTTTTTTAAATATTAGATCTCTGTATAATTTGAAAAGTAGAAGTAGAGCAAATATTAATTTTAAAATTTAAGAAGAACAATAATTTACACTTTATGGCAAGTTTTCATTAATTTTAATTTCAATTAATAAAAAATATTGTAAACAATACATCTAACTTCGCTACATTGCTCATAGCCAACTTGCGAACTTTAAGATTCCAATTCTTCAAGTAAAACCGCTACGATGATAATTGGCTTTGGTTATTGAGTCTTGCTGATTTCAGTTTATGAGTATCTTGAGTAACTGAGTAGAAGTTTTGACTAATTCTAACAAATAAAATAAGAGAAATTATTTAGCTTCACAAGTAATGTTTCGGTAGGTTTTTTTATGCATGCTACGTGCTTTTGAGCTTTTTTATGCTACGTGGAGTAAAAAACCGATAAGTTCATTGAAATATTTGAATATGAATTGCTTTTTTTAATAATAATAATTGAAAGTGTTAATAATCTTTATAAGTCTAAGGTAATCAAGAATAAGAAGAAGTTTGAAGACGCGAATTGATGGCGGATTTAAAGATTAACAAATAAGCATTATTTTATCACTATTACATTTTTACTTTATTGTTTTTAATGCCACTTGAGGCCTTAGGCGTTACTTTGTAAATAACTCTTCTTTCCCGAGGACACGCTTCGTCATTAGGAATTTAATTAAAACTCCACCATATTGGAATTAAAGGTAATTCTCAACTTCAAAAACTCCTTAATGTATGTAGTTTTTGAGTACTAAGTACTTAAACTGACCGATACTTAATCATTTGTTTCATGTTTTGAAGTTTTTAATTGCTCTACGAAAGTGTACATTTCCCGTTTACTTATGTAATAATATTTTTTTGTTTTTAAAAAGGATGGCGCTATCATTGAAAATATTAGCGTTACTCATTATCAAAGAATGGTTCGGATCTTAATCAGCTCGTCATATTGCCACTTGTGACGAGCTGAATATAGGCTAAAGTATTTTTACAATTAATCATTTAAGAGTTGGATTGTCTGATCTCAGATGAATCAGTTAGCCCATTTCAGCTTTCGAGTGAGCGACACATATACTGTTGTTATATGTGAGATTATATGTTTATAAATATCTCCTAGGTGTAGTGAATTTATACAATTCAAGCGAGATGGTCCAACCCCAGCCCCATATACGCATTAATATAATAACGTAGAAAAGCTACTTAGGTCTGGTTGTTTTAAGGAAAATATCACACGCTCTTCCTCCCCATCACGTAGGTCCCATTGTCGTATTGTTGTTAATCTTTTTAGGGAGCAACAAGTTATTTGCGAGTATATATTTTATTTCTATATATATATATATATATATATATATATATATATATATATATATATTATTACTTTGATATGTTTAAGTAAATATCAACTAGTCAAAGATATTTCATTCTAAGTGTACGCGCTTTAGTATGTAGTTTTCTTGTATATTCTACTTAAGTAATAGATTTTAATAAAAAATTAATCATACTTAATTATATAAAAGTAATCGCTTAAAATCAATTGATTTCAAAGTTAAAGATACTTTTATCAAAGTATATGCTCTATAATTTAATTCTATTTATTCACACACACACACACATATTTTTCTTATTTTTGTGTAAAAATATACTCTTTATAAGTCTAATAATATTTTTATTATTATTAATATATTTTTAAAATATGATGGAAGAAGCTAGGTGACTCACGTTTGAGGAGCGTAAAAAGTCTCTATGATGAAAAAAAAAATTCGACTTATAATAAATTTATGAATATATAAGGTGGAATAAAAGATAAATGGGTCGTAAAGGAATGAATTTTGCCAAAAAAAAAACATACGCAAAGAACGCGTTTTAAAAAACGAAAGAGCAGAACAACGGGGGTTGGTTCACGCTTTAAAAGAAAATTTAACAAAAAACAATTTGCATCTGTAATTTCCTAAGTTGTTCACAAGGAAATTACTATCAAACATCCCAAGGTCATATCGAAATACTTTTAACTACTATAAATGATTATTTTTAATTATTCATACACGGAACTGAAAACGAATTGTTCATTCCAATAATATAGACCTATACTAAAGGGAACAATTCCAGTTGATATTTTAGCAATAAAATTACTTGAGTGGGAAAGTTGTGAATTCTTTTGAACCAACTGCCATCAGATCAATTAATTGCTGTATTATGATGGTCTTGTCCCTCAATAAAGTTGTTCTAAATAATTAAATTTGATTTATATTAATAAAATGTTTACCATTTTGGCCAACATCTTAAAATTGCCGTCAACAACTTAAAACGAATCATCTAACGATTTATTAATCATCGGCTTGACTGGAGAGCCGTAGTATTATCTTCTCATCAAATACATCCATCTAGCTCATTGAAAAGTATTTTTTCCTCCATGATATCACCTTAAGTCATCATTCGGTTCCTTTTAAACACACGAATATTTCGTTGAAATTCTCGTTAAGCAACTGATGTTAAATCGACGATCAATCTTAAAGTGAGTGTATCCTGTGACAGTAAATAATCTTACGATTAATTAGATTAAATAATAGGGACCTTGCGTTCCAAAAAGATAGAATGTCTTATAGTATTAAATCAATTTATTTAATGTCCGTCAACAATTTAACATTTTTTATAACAGTATAACTTTTATGTTAACTAGGTATCCTCTAGGTGGTATATAAACTTCATATAGTTTTGTATCAATCAAAGCTATTACTCCACAATCAAAAAATACACGAACGACCAAATATGAATTCGGCTGACAAATGATGCCGTCCCTCACCTAGCGCTTGACGATTCTAGTCTGTTATATTTTCTGTGGGTAAGACAAACTCAGGTATTTTACACCTAAAATAAAATAAGCATTACTTTAAAGCAAAACTGGCTTAGATCATGGATGGGACAGTCCGTTCCGAAGGTATAAAGTAATGAATAAACGATTGATTTAGTAACATAAATAAAAACAAAAAAACTGCTTTTGTATCAAAATTTAACTGACACGGATAAATATCTGTATATTAATAAGTATAAAGCATGTGAGTTTGATGTTTATACCAAAAATTAATGAACTAACCTAAATTCATTTCACAGTTTTAACTTCCCCGGATCGGGGTAGCTGGGTGCGCTGGGATTTACTAAGCTTTAGGTCCCGGATTCAAGACCGGATGTGGCAGATAAATTATTTATCCTCTAAGCAGATATAAATTGAAGCAAAAACATGGCGGTTAAGAATGATATCAACCAAATCACCTCACTTCACAAGCTTAAAATCTCTACCATGTACAGAACCGAACAGCCTTCATGGGTTGTAGAGCAATAAGTTTTCTTAATAGTTGTTTATCCACGGTTTAGTATCATTAAATGTATTTTTTTTTCACACTCATTGTCCAATGGTCAGCAGCACTGTTGACATATGTTTCTTTGTCTACAACACCATAGCGATATTAATGTCGATGCTAATCAAAGATGGACAAGAAATGTGCATTGTGTAGGTAGTAATCCAAAATCCATTAAGATTGTCTTGAATTGACGACAGCCTCAGAGGAGTACATCATCCATCAATCCAAATCGTCATGACTGTCTGTTTCATAACACGCTTCCTTCCAGATTCAAATTTTGAACTTTTTTCTTTTTTATCAAACACGAATGAAGATCCAGGAATGATTTGTAGTTGTGTTTTTTTTTATAAAATATAAAACACAAATAAATAATACTGCCTCAATCGTAATCTTCAATGGCAGTTTTACTTTTTTTTCTACTTATGTTGCCAATATAAATCAATTAAATGGGTAATTCGGCTACGAGTTGTGTTTCAACAAGTTTTAACTGTTTTTTCGTTTCATTTTTAATATTGGTAATTAATCCGCAGGTAGTCACATTGACTTAAGTTATAAAAATTTCTATGTTTATCTGTTGTGTTTATTCGTTTTATTTCTCTGAAACTGAAATAGAAGTAAGTCTAGTAAAAAATGAGTGAATACCAAAATAACTTGCATTTAGTAGGATGGGTTTGAAGCATATCTAGAAATGAACGTTTCAACAAACATTTATCATCTATACTTCGAAGTATTAATTGAAGCTTTTATTTCTTGATGAAATGATTACCGAAATCTACTCATTTTTCATAATTACATCATATTTTCCATATTTAAGATAACTGTTTTTATTTTGGAAGATATGAAAAAAGAAATAAATAAACATTTAAAAGTTGTTATAACTCAACTTGTAGTGACAACCTGCGGAATAATGACCATTAAAATGTCCTTATAACATGTAAGACGTAAAAAAAAAAACAGCCCATAAAGCGACCCCCATCGGACAGGAAGTTGCACTGCTAGGCGTGGATATTAGAAATAAACAAAACAAAAAAAAAATGCTAGCATAGGTAATGTGACACCTGTAGATAAATGATCCGTTTCATTTTTACCTGGCGAGGAGAAGGCTGAGTCAGAACACGGCTAATGGGTCTACCTCAGAGCGGTAGCCAGTGATTTACATCAGGAGATGTTAGTATCTTTATAAGCACAACTGATGCCGATTGCCATGTTATGTGCAGCCTTTTTCTATTGGTCTAGCAGCCGGTGTGGGCGTGGCCTAGAGAGCCATGGCCGATTCCCATTGGGCATTAACTTCTGTATGACCAACCTTGTTGATGGGAATTATAGAACACGCGGGCGGCGAGCGTCTATTCATGCACCATTATTTATATTTCCTGTGTCGTCATTCAAGTAGTAAATTAATTACGCTCATTTACATTCCTATTTTTCTTTCTTTTTCAATATGTCAACGATTATTTTAATCATAGGGACATTAAAATAACATTTTAAAAATGAAAACTTTGTCTTTGATACGGAATAAGGATGCTACTTGCACAATGTACCTGATAATCAAAATATATTTCCTAGGGAAAAAAATACAATCAATTTATTACATAGTCCATGTTGATGAGTTATTTAAAATAAATAAAAAAATTCACATATAGGTATCCTGTTTCTATTTAGGCAAAGATCTAGGTAACTAACAAGTAATACTCATCGAGGAGATATATTTGTTTATAAATTAATCACCCCTGATAAATAATTATTAATTAAAAATTAGAAATTTACAAAATACATCATATATATGTTATTCTATGGCAATTTTATAAGCCGAAGAAATTGAAATTAATAAAATTTTCCTAACTTTCCATACCAGCATCAAGAGCTTTGGAAAATACGGTAATCGGGTGAAATTTTTTATGTCCGATTTCTACCTTCTACCTAAATTTCTACCATCTTACAAAACGGTTTTTGGCCATACAGTTTTATTTAACTGTGTTTATAATATGCCTAAAATAAAGAAGTCATAAAAGATGAACTTTTTATTCCCTATAAAAAAATCCTTTTTCTGAAAATCAGGAATCTACCAGAACATTATCAGAAATAAACCTTAAATTTCAAATACTTTAAATACAAATTATAATTCATAATCTAATATTAAATGTTAAAGAAAATTAGTAATATATACCAGATCCTCAGTCCCTATTATTAGCTAAACAAATCAGATAAAAAAACCCACAACGAAATCAATGAATAAAATAAAAAATGAGGTCCAACGATTTTATTAAAGAGATAATCCAGATGGATTGATGATACCCAAATTGTAACTTACTCTTAACATGTAAGACAGCCTAAATTTAACATTCGACTCATCCTAGAATGGACGTATGTACCTTTATAAATATCAATTAAACAAGTCTGTTAATTCAAGACACCAAAAATTTCTAAGAAACCATGGTTCGTAATGAAAAAACCACCACTAAATCAAACAAAACTAATAAAGAAATATACGCACACACACAGTAAAAGATATTAAGCTACACACACTTTCCATACATTAGTGATTTGAAATGCAGACTTAGTTGTTGATAATAATCGCTGATTCTCTTTTTATTATTCAGAAATGGGACTGTAATTCACAGTCATTAATATTTGCTGGGATTATACGTTTTCTTCTGAGAAAACAATTAATATCTTCGATCACGAATCTTCTCAAGACAGCCGCGTTCGCCAAGTGCTGATTAGTTTCTTTCTTCTTACAAGGTTGCGAGTTCCGGGGAATTTTCACCTCGGGGTCCGCCAACAGCTGCTTGGTACCTCCGTGTAGTGATGGGCCAGAAATCACGAACTATTACTTTTTCACTGTTCCTCAAAAGTCACAGGTCGACCTGTGATTACAAATTCATCAGTAACAGTTCCAAACTGTTGTTCACATCAAACATTTTAGGGGAAACGTGTAAAAATTCTAGATTTAATATTTCGATGTTAGATTATTTAGTATCAAACATTGTACCATTTATTGTACCAACATACTACGAGAATAGGTACAATACAGTATTCTATGGAAAGACAGATACATAGGTATTAAATAAAGTTACACAAAGGAAAAAGTAACAAATCAAATAATTTAATTATTAAACAAAATTAATAAAATAATTGATAATTACTTTTGTTAGTTAATATACTAGGTATAATTGATACATCAAAATTATAATAAATGTAAGTGCCTATAAAAAGTTGTTTTATTTAAATAACGAAATAAAAATTAAATAAATCAAAAATTAAAAACGTGACGATTTGTTGTAGGGACTATTGCACCTATGTGCACCATTACACATATGTCGTTCAAATACCACACGCAAACTGAGTTTCATTGTTAATACTATTATGTTAGATGAGGGTTGTTCGGATAAATGAATGTAAACAAAAACTGGTAAAAAAAAAGAAAACTTGTGAAAAGTAGACGCCAATATCAACAGAAATTATTTTAAATTAATTCTCAAGCTCCATAAAATAAAAAGAAAAAATTTTTTTCTCGGAATATAGCACCTAGTAGCAGAATCCGACTAATGGAAAAAAAACTTCAAACATTCTAGTTATTTACTGTGAAGGTAGTTTTTTGGGCGATTTTGAGCGATTTTCGCAATTGATTATTTAATTTTATCACCCAATTTTCACCGAAAAATCCTAGACGTTTGAAATAATCCCAAGTTTTATTTGCCTAAAATATCTTATTATGGATGTGTTTTTTTCCAGTAGGTGCACGATTAATTTAATGCATTACCTCAAACAGTGGATTGCTTTAAAAATATGAGTTTTTAGAAAAATTTATATTTCAATTCAGAATTTTTTATATAAGATTTGATTTCACAATAAATTTATCTATGGATTTTGTTGAGAAGAAGTATAAAGTATAATTTAAAATCAAAATAAAGGACAAATTTAGTTATTAGAGAATTGGTCCAATGTCCAACAAATGCGTTGGTTCGTTCCACTGTGCGCCGGCGAACGGAATTGAAACGTGATTGTTATTGTGACTACAGTAACAATTCTAAACTGTTCTCCGCATAAGAGAACTGGTCGTCGGCGAACTGAATTGAATATATAATAAATTTAAATTATATTTGAATGTTTAAATAAAAGGGAAAGACAGATATTTATTTACAGCTTGTTTATTGTAAAGTATAAATATTTACTTGTAAATTACCTATCCAGACGGGGTTTTTTTTTCCCGATGAGAATCCATTATAGTACATACTTATAGGCAAATTACAAGATCTTGTTATTATTATTATTTTAATATATATTTTTTTAAATGGCATTGGATATTTCCATACAGCCAGATATAATTATTTGATTAATTGGTATTTTCTTTTGATGCCAACAGGACGCGTTTTTCCCAGGCGGTCACCCATCCAAGTACTAACCACACCCGATGTTGCTTAACTTCGGTGATCGAACGGAACCGGTGTGTTCAACGTGGTGTGGCCGTTGGCTTATTTATTAAAATATATGAATAAAATAACAGAAAGAACATAAGTGAAACTATTGTTTTGATATTTTAATAAACCTGTGAAACCTTTCTATAAATACTACAAGTTTATTTCTAAGTTATTGTAGATTTTTTGCCAGAAAGAAATCCTGGATCCGCCTTTGGGGGAGGGGGAGCCACCCAGTCTCCCGGAGGTTTTCCGGCCACCAAAAGTTTTTCCAACCGTTTTTCGGTGATTTCCATAGTAAACGTGTTTTTAAAAATTAAAAATGAACAATATAAAGAAAAAAAAATGTTCGCTCCTGGAGACCGAGTTCGAAAAAAATCCTCGTTCCAACTCTTCCCGTAATGACATTTCTTATAATTAATTCCCATTTTAACGCCTGGAAACAGATAATTCACTAACTGCTAAACTTTCTGAAAGTTCTTTGAGTTTGAGCTGGGTTTTAACATCCGATAAGTCTTGCTATTCATTTTCTTCTATATTTTTGGTTCTCCAGGTCGTTGTTTGTCATTGACATCAAACGTACCAGTTTTTTAATCGTTGAAACCAAAACCGATCGGGATAGGACTTCATCAAATTTTCGCTGGTTTATTCAAGCAATACTTTATGCTACCTCATGTCATCATAAAACTCATGTTCCGGATAAATACTATGAGAATCAAGGTGGCAAATTGTCTGGTTAGACAAAATCGCTTGAATAAACTATGGAAATATCCGAAAAAGTAAATTGTAAAATTTTTAAGTTAGCAGCTTTTGATCCAGAATGGCTCAATTAAAATAATATCAATGAATAGATAAAATATTAAGTAGTATTTAAATCGATATCTTTGAATGAATGCGGTCATTTTACAAGTGGTTTTAAAGTATATATATATATACATATATATATATATATATATATATATATATATATATATATATATATATATATATATATTACTATAGCATATATTTTATTCACGAAAATTAAAACAACCATCACTGCAACATTTTCTAAAAAAAAAAGAAATGAAATAAGAAAACACACTATTTTTACAAAAATCATAGAATTAGGTTTGAGTGTGGATTTGGAACTGGTAAAATGTTATTATGTTTGACATTGAGATAAAAAAGGTGGAAAAGATATAAAATGATAATATAGTAGTGCGCTGCTGGATAAAGACCTGATATTACAGGCCTTACTCGTTCATCTCAGATTTATTTTTTTGTTTACATAATTTTTTTACAACCTGAAGCAATATTATTACAGAGCCGATATTAATGCCATTTCTGTAAATGTTATAAATATATAACTACATTTGAAATTGTAGATGTTTTGGCACCATTTTATATGTTATATCACATTGGAAACATGTTAAAATTTACAATCCAAAAGCGCACTTGCCTAAATGGCTGATGAGAATCGCGTCATTATTTTTCATTTCATGCCCTTTTCAGTAAAACTTGAAACTACAAATAATTTAAATATATGATTAAAATAAATTTTATAAAACTTTTGCATTTATGCAATACGCCT
Source organism: Troilus luridus (assembly GCA_964056705.1). Lineage (NCBI taxonomy): Eukaryota > Metazoa > Arthropoda > Insecta > Hemiptera > Pentatomidae > Troilus > Troilus luridus. Next base: position 27,904,545 of record OZ057414.1, read on the forward strand.
GAGTATGGAATATATACGGTAATATATTATCCACTCCAAGTTATTTGCATACGATCTAATCCTCGCATGGGGTGTCAATTTCTTCTCCATTAGAATATACGGTGCATGCATTCCATCCATATAGTTATGCATGATTATGCAATATTGTACAACCTTGATGGATGAAGCATAGTATATGATAATTACAATACACACCTCCGACAAACAGTTTACACGTCGTTATTCACTATGAAAAATAATTTATAGAGCTTCAGCCCTCCTACTATGTGTAATTGTATTTGTATTTATATATTTATTAACCGTTTGTTTCAGTTAATATCAACAACCGATAATCTGCTATTGAATTTATCTGTAAATCTGTAGAGGTCTGGAAATTGATCGCCAAATATTTCTCTGTTTTAAAAAAAAAATGACATACCATGATTTTGGAGATTATTGAAAAAGTCCCAATTACTAAATAAGTACTAATTATAATTATACTTAGTGTTGAATTATCGCGATAGATTTTCTTAAACCGCTTTGACAGATCAGTGAAATTGAATTTTGTAGCAATTTTCGTAGGTATAAAGAAAAATTTTAAATATATTATCTTATATTATTTTCGCTACTGTTAGTAAATTAAAAAAAAAAAAAAGAACTTTAGTCAATAAGCTATCGTTAATCCAAATTTTAAATAAAAATTGTGTTATGATAAAATTGTGAAAACAAATAAAATTTTAAAAATGGAATTTGTTTATAAAATTAATTTATTGGATAATTTCTTAGATCTGAAATTCAATAGTTTGTCTCGTTTATACTAGTATTGTTTATCTACAGTCCTCTTGGCTGTCTTTTTTAATTGCTTCATCTTTTTCGCTGTGATTTATTATGACAACCAATAATTATCGGTGCTTTCATTTCTTAAGTTAATGTAAAATATTTTCTTTTCAAAGTCTGTTTAAAATTTTATTTTATTTCGAAGACAGATTAAAGACAATGAAAGGGGGGACGTTAATATTCTAAAAGTAAAATATAGAACTGAATAAAAATTTAGGAACGCTAGCAAACGCACAAGAACAATTGATAGCATGTTTTGGAGAGCTTTAGGAATGTTAGGAGGAAAAATATTGTTCCATTGTTTTTTCAAAACTTATTAATAATACGAATTAAAATTACTTATGTCCATAATGATCATTTATTACATGTATTTTGTCAGTACTGCAATAAAGGTGAAATGAAATATTTATAGTAAAAAAAAAAAATGAAAATGTCACTCGTTTTTATCTACAATATTATTTTTTTTTAAATTATAGAAATTCATCCATTCCAAAAAAGATTAATTTGTCATTACTCCATCTCTCCCTTCAGGAAACAATTAGGAAATCGAATTTATGTTCTAGAACATCTCAACATGTCGAAACTAAATTTTGAAACTCCCGAATTCCACGTATCGAAAAATAGTGCACATTTCTGCACAACAAAACGTCAGGAGAATCATGGTGGTTGTTGATTCCGCGTTAATTGTTTACAAATAAATCAATAAGCGATTTCATAAAGGCCATAATAAATAATTACAGTGCGCAGAAATCGATAATCAATAACAATACAAGAAAATACAATTCTATGAGCTTTAAAACTCAAGCGATTACATTTTTGTGTATCAGCAGAAAAAAACATTATTACTATCACTTTCATCCAACTGTTATGTTATGGCTATAAAATCAGACATATCGTTATTATCATTATCATCTTGAGCTGGATTGACTACTTCCTTTTAAATAATATTTATAGTTTTAACATAATGAATCAAAAAATAAAATAAAAACGAAACTGTAAGTTTATCATATCAATATGTTTTCTGTTTATTTTATACAATCAATCAATTTTAACAGTAGGTACTTACTTCATGTGCTTACTGACATTGCTTACTTATTATTATTAGCCTTTGTATAAATTAATAGTAAATATTCAATCATTATTATTATAGGATGGCTTTCTAAAGGCTTCAGCAGTATTTGAAAGAATTGATTTTAATGTGACGTTAAATCACCTCAATCATTGGGCACATCACCAAAGAAAGCAGACGTGGTTTCGTTCTTTTCAACACCTTTATTTTTTGTTTTATATCTTCAAGTTATTCGTACAATTATGAAGTCAGAATCCTATGGGAAGAATGATAATGGAAGCGAAAAAGCTTTATATTTTGGGTTAGAAGAAGTCCGAATAACAATATAACAAATAATTCTGGGAATTAGGTGTGTGGTGTCTCCGTTACGGTCCGTCCTGCTTAACAACTTTTAAAATAAAATAGTACAATATAAAATCCGGCAAACCACCATCCTCACCCCTCTCAGAAAATCCACGTAACGCAGTAAAAGAGATTTCGAGCACATGAGACATTAATGGGATTGTATTCCGCATCAATAAATAATATATTCAAATGGTCAGAAAAAAATTGAAAGGAGACATTAAGGTATTCTGATCAACAAATGTTTTATTTTTATTATGAAGATAAAGTTTAAAAGAATGTCATACGCCACACATCACTCTAAAAACTATGAAAACATTTAAAAATAAATTAAACTAATGAATAAATGACTAATTAGAAATTGTCTTAATAAATCTTAATACTGATCCTGAGAAAACTGAATTTAATCTAATTCTATAGATTGCATACAGACTGATAGGCATGGAGAACCAAAGACTAAAAATATTGATTGTAAATACAGAAATATATATAAACGTACATATAAAACTTGTTGGATGTACCCAAATTTATTTACATGTATAAACAAATATAGAGATCGGGCCGAACATGAACATAAATATGCAAAGAGATAGCATCAGTAGAGGGCAGAAAGACATGTCCGGCACACACAGCATTCCTCAACCCGTGAGAAGACTGGAGTGCTGACTACATTAATTACCTACAACACTACACTTATCAGGATTACAGTATTGTATATCTTACTCGGGCTTATAGGCGTTATCTTATTAATCTGTCAAAATAAGTTATAAATAATAGGATGGAAATACATGACAGGAGGAAAAAATTAACGGCTTTACAGGAGAAAGTAGAAACATAAGTTTGAAGTATAGAATGGCCAAGCTGAGTAATATTTCACCGAAATAATTTAAAAAAATAAATTATACAGTTATGAGTAGGGTTTAAGTGCAACTGGTGCATGCGACCCCCCTCCCAAACAAAAAAAAATGAGACGAGGTTAAGTGCAGTAATCTATTAGTGTTACCTGTGGTGTAGTGATCAGCATAACAACGCACTATGCCCAAGATCGTTCCTTGCCAGGTGACATTTTTAATAGATGTAAAAAAAACCTTAATTATGCCGTCTACAAATTGCCAGGCAAATTGTAAATGGTGTATATTTTTATTACATTCATTTATTTATTTTATTTTTTATTTGTTTTATGGAATGATTGTAAGATATTTAGCACTATTGCTTATTTCCCATAAGTGGGAGATTGTAATATTTAAATAAAATGTGTGTTTCTCTCTTTAAAAACAATAAAAATTATACCGTCATTCGGAGACGACCTAAAATTGCGGTACTGAACCATTGAAATGCAGATATTTAACCTTAACACAATTTTACATGGTTAGGCGAAATATAGGAGATCCACCGTAGCATCGTCCGATAAGCCATATCAGCATAAAGTGGCGTTAAATCAATAAACAAACACCGATCTCATGTTAAATTACGTATTGTTTCGCTATTAAGTTTCGCGATTTTATATATCCATAATGTTTAAAAGCACGTGTTTCTTTCTTAGCAAGCGTTTGTTTAAGTGCTTTTATCTCCAGGAACTAAGGTGACCTGTGGTCTAGTGGTTAGCGTAACAAACTACTAAGCCCGAGATCGCGGGTTCGTAGCCCGGCAGGTGACCCTAGGATTTTTTTAAGGGAGTAAAAAATCTTTAGTTACGCCGTCCTTCGGGAGGGACGTTAAACGGGGGTCCAGAGCCTGTACGATGTCAGGTACTCGTTAAAAATCCCTATCCTAATTAAACCAAGGTAGACAAAATTTAGAGCTCCCACTGTAGCATCGTCCGATTAGCCATAGCAGCATGAAGTGGCGTTAAATGAACAAACAAACAAACAAACTCCAGGAACTTCTCAATTACCCTCTTTGTGGTCCATCGTAGTCTACAATAATATAATCACAAAATGAAAGGGGGTACACGATTTTTCAATTTACTTAAATAAGGACAATCACAAACCTAAGTTAGCTTTTAAGAGACCAACCTATTGCGTTGTTCGACCAGGATTATTGGCAGACTTCCATTATTTTCAACGATTCAAATTTTATTAGAAGGATAATTATTTCAGACAATAAGAAAACCATAACTTGAATTTTCTGAAATATTAACTTAAATAAGATTCCTATCAAGAGTAGTTATCTAATGAATAAATATTGCGTAAACATCAGACAGAAGCTGTCCAAACCATAAACACATGGATTTTTATAGGAATAGATTAACAAAGAAAGTCAAGAAACTTCCAAAGAAAATTATGTTATTATACAACCCTAGATATGTATTGCACTGCCAGCTTAAAACCACATCAAGGGATATAAAATGTTTTAATGTGTAATAGTTATAATCTATTTTTTATTCCGAATTCAGATAAAAAAACGATTGAAATATATTTTTTTTAAATCTATCTATCCATATACGTGGCGCTGCAACGCTGGGTGGGTCCTGGCCATCTCTAAAAAAAATAAAATACAATAAATAAAAAATAAAAATCTACTGATAAAATATATGGAATAAATACATTAGCATCTACCCCCCTATCTTACCTCAACTCTTATGTCTCATTCGTGGAGTTGCAACATTCTGCCATTATTTTCGTTGTAATAATTGTAACAATAACTATGTAATGTCTAGTACTTTGGAGATAATAACGAATTTCTATATTATATTGACCAGCCGGCACAAAAAAATTGGCTTGAAATTGAATTATTGAGCAATATTACATGTTATTAGCAATACCTAAAACCGGTTTTTTTATTTGGGTTTATCGATTTTTTGACTAATCATAACCGATTTATTTCATAACAGGTTTTGGAAAAGAAAAAATCAAATGATAAATCGAAAAAATATCATTTCATGTATCCGTATCCGTGACTTTTTTGGAGGATCTTTTACCTTAATAAATTTCAATAGATACCCCCAGTTAATGACCCGAGACAATTAACCTTACTTCAAAGAGTTTGTGTAAGAGTGTAAAGCGGGATTGGGAATAAAACTATACAATCATAGAAGGAGAACCAATGGAAATAGAAGTGTAAAGGGCGTAATAACCTAGATGTTGATCGCCCGTAGAAAAAACATAATCTAATCCAATGGAAATGGCCAGTAGGAGACATAGAAAATTGGAGTGAAAAGTTTATAGACAATACAATTATTTTGTGATACTTAATATTGTCAAACCCCGTGTTGCCGTAAGAAAAGGAAGGGTATTATTTTTTTTATTTATTAATTTAAATAAAAAAAATAAATAATACCTAATTTATTTTCAATACATAGATGAAATTTTATATATGGGTATTTTATATTCACTGCAAAACTCTTAGGTACGTGTTAGTGGCCCTATAAACACCAAATTTTGTTCTGGCCAACGTCGAAATGACAAAAAACTCAGTCCTCCATTCAAATGACCTATCAGCTGATCTTTATGGAAAAACGCAATTTTTTTTTTGGATGTTTGTCCAGAACAAAAGTTGCTGTTTATAGTGTTACTAACGCGTACCTAAGTGGTTTTCAGTAAATTTAAAACAACCCAGAATAAAGGTTATTAGGTAGCAGTGAAAAACTATAGACATTTAATATTTGACTCAGGCAATCCTTTCAAGGTTTAAAGAAAAACTTCTTTGTTTTGTGTTGACAATTTTATAACTCACTACCAAACACAAACCTTATCTATGCCGCCCAACGCAAGTCGAAAACTCGAAACATGTACTGTCCTGTCTGTCACATAAAGTGTCAAGTGGGGACAACAATCAAGGTCACGCGGAACGACATTGATTGAGAAAAAAAGTTAAGATCCGTATCCGTATCCGCGCATCTTGACACCAAATATCCGTATCCGCGGATATACTTCGTTAAAGATCCGGCACATCACTACATGGAAGTTACCCTAGAATCTACTTTCTGCCCTGAAGACGACCTAACGGTTAGGCCGAAATGTTAGCACAAAATAAATAATTGGCTAATTTTTGTACAATTTCGCGACTGAACTCCCGATCATTTCCTACATTACTATTATGAAATTAATTCGCTTACAAAATTAATAAACCTTCATCAATTAATAAGCTATTGACAGTCTTATCTGCAGGAACTCCGAGAATATAACTATTACACCCTAATCTGGTATCATAATTACGAAAAAATATCGCAGAAGAAGATTCTTAAAACGATTAGCAGTCATTTTATGTATTCCAATACGATCTAGATAAGAGAAATTAATAATGGCACACAAGCCTGAATCCCATTTTTATATTTATTACTTATGTAAATTTTTTAAAAGGTATCTAGAAAAAACTCATTAGCAAACCATTAACTGCTGATTCTAGAACGTAGACTTGATGATATTATCAATTGCTATTGGATTAAATTAATCGATGAGATTGGAATGCATTTATGGAGGGACGGGCATGTGATATGAGAAATAGCTTTAAGATAACAAGCTCTTCAAGCATATATAATATACATTTAAGATGATATAAATGCTCCACTTTTAATCATTTCGTAAACAATAACAATTAATCATAAGAAGCATGAGCTAGATGCCAAGCAGAGTTCAATTCTCGTGCATTCCATTGAAAAAAAGATTAAGTTTATCTGAAACATACATGAAATATTTCAGTTTTAGAATATTCGCTATAAGACACATTTCTATTTATAAATATTTATGCTAGTGTTTCAAAAAACTTACAATATTAGTTTTATTTTATTTCGAGGTTACTTTTTTTTTTTAATTCAAAATCAGTGAAACTTTTTTTCTCGGGACCAAAGTTATTCCTAAAATTAGATCTATCAAATTATCAAACATTCTCTGTTGACTCAAAATGATGAAATGGTTGCTATAAACTCATCAAATAAATATGTCACACATTTTTACATCACGGATATGAATGAAAAGTTATTTATAATTTTTTTTTTGTCGTGCGTTCAAAACACGGAAATTCCGATTACACTGATAACACAGATACAATATAATGAAACTTCGAAATATGTTTTCCTTCACTGCTTTACATGATCATTTTCAATGTTTCCTTGAATTTTCCTCTACGTATTCAGAGGAGAACGACCCTGAGTCGTCAGACTTTGAATATTAAATAAATAAATAATAATAAATAGTCTATTGAAGTTGAAAATGAATAACAGATAATAATTTGAATAAAAATATGGTAAGAATCCTAGACGCAATCCGTAAAAGAATTTCATTCCATAGATACCTATGTAGAATGGATCCGAGACGATTAACTGGAAGACCTTTTCAAAAATTCAAAAAGCTAAAATTAAAGGATACATGGAGTGGAAAAAGACATGGAGGAGCTGATGATTACTCCATCAGATATAACAGACGGATCATCCCTGATGGCAAAATTTTACCAATTTATGGATACCAAAAAAAAAGATAGAGGCGGCTGGAACAAAAGAGGCGAAGAAAAGCATGATGCACGAATCAAAAATATTTCCACTGGAAAAAAAAACTGGTCTAGCCTATACTATTGAAGCAAAACGATTTTCCTTCAATGACAAATGTAAAATGCATCCATCTCCCTATTTTTTCTGATTATCCGGTGCCGATTAACTTAGGGTGTTTCAATAGACAGAGTAAACAAATAAAAAATTTTGAAATAATTTTTAAAAAACAACTGAAAAATCCAAGTATTTTTCTTTTTTACTTCTTAGTGCGCAGATATTCCGATCGCCGAAATTCTATATTTTCTGATTCCAATGGATACGTACAATCGCATCCATTTTTACTAGTTTCGATGTGTCATCTGCTAGTTTGTCTCCGACACGATTAAAAGACTAGGCTAGCCAATGCTGAATACTATTTTGCTGTAACATTTAGTTTTACACTTCTCTTATTGACTAGAACATGATCACTGGTAGTGGTATTTGACCTTGTTAGTTATTATTACCTATTGGTACTTGGTACATGAAGGTAATAATAAATTTGCATGGCCTCTTTGACGTTGACATCTTCCATCTGGTTTTCCCAGATGTTCCTTCCAGGAACCGTTAAACTTCAAGGCAACCACCCATACGATACACATGTCCGAACCATACATATATTTTTTAATAAATTATATGTAATATCCCAACAATAAGGTCTTCTCTTAATCTGCCATATCTCTAGCAATCCCTTCTTGTATTGCTAAGGAATTTTATAAGCTACTTCAGTTCTATGAGTGTCCCCTTTCTAATGTAGTTACCGAGGACGGCCAAACTATCTGGACCTTACAGAAGAATAGGCATGAATACCGTTTTAAATCCATACCGTTTAAATAAATAAACCAATTTATATTTTTATCAGTTTCCTACACCTCGGACAATGACTAATCTTGCTTTTGAGAAGATTTATTTCTACCACCTTTCTTTAACAGACACTTGTCACATCTCTTAGAAGTTAGGGTAGGCCTCGTGACCTTTTAAGTTGAATTTGTTATATAAGCACCAGGGGGTAGTTGCCTCTACTTCCCTTTATCTCATGGCATTACATATCTTTCATTATATTTTACTAACTCCTTCATCCAAAAATAGAATAGTTTGTGCCTACAACCCACAAAGGGTCCTGGGTTCAGTAAATGCTAGAGACTGTTAATGTGAGACCAGTAGGGTCGGAAGATCCCAGGGGTCCGTGCCCGGTTAACAAATTGAGTAATTTATCTGCCACAGCGATCGCAATAATTATTTTTGTAATTAGTATAACATATGATTATGAGATATCCATTTTGATTTGATTCAGAATAACTTTTAATACCAGCATTTTACAAGCACTTAATAGTACTAGCACAAGGGATTCGTGCTTCAGACGCATTTGATATTTTTGAATACAAGTATACAAGTAAATACAACACTGTTTTTTACCTAAATTACTGAAATCGCAAACATGTAATTAATTTCACAACTAATAATTATAATTTATATGCAAATAGCATGAATGTAGGGAAATACCTATACCCGTGCAAAATAAAATTGAAAAAAACCTTTTCGGCTCTTTTCTAGGTCAACGGTTGTGATGTCACGTTCAACAGCAAGGTTTTCCACTAATATTTCCACAATTTATAAAGACTGGATGAGCCCCAAGAGGGTTTACAAATACCACAGAGTCGAATGAAATAAAATATAAACTAAATTTAATTTAGGAAGGAAATTCAGTTTCATCATAAACCTTGTGTAAGTCCTGTTGTACTAATGAATTCGAGATAGCAAGTCGGTTAAAACATCGCATATATCTTGGTTGCTTCGAAACATCAAGTAAGAATCTAATTATATTTTGCTATATATTTTTTTCTTAATCAAAAAAGAATAAAGAAACTATTATTTGTTAAGTTAAATTCTTATGACCAAATTAATTGATATATCGCATAATAGCCTTTAAATTAAATAGACTGAGGATAAGGAGTAAAAATAATATTGTATTGTAATTTATTAACATAAGAATGAAAGGTTCAGAAAAAAAATAAAAATAGGAATCAAAATTAAAAACCCGCAAACACCCCAATGGTCCCACGGTTTGGAAATGGTTTAAGAAATAACACATTTCTTTTTGTGTATGGGCTCCCTTTTCCACATCAATACATTTTTTCACATGAAAATTGTATTTAAACACAAAACAAGATAGATATTTTTACTATTGCGTAATTAGGCCAGTACTTTCTCATTCGTGTGCAATACATTTCAAAGAGGTTTGAAATTGACTATCTAGATTATCTGAATTTGTTCAACAGTGGGGAGCTGATTGCACAATGTTTCCTATATTACATCACGTATCTAAGGTATAAACAAATATATGAGCGAATATTCAATAAAAAGAAAACATCAAATAAACATTTTTTTCACACTGCCGTGTGGAGGCATCCATCTCCTTAATCACCTTGCACGACATTCGTTGAAATCTGGTGTTTATTTTTCGATTATGTGATCGTAATTGTTTGGTAGTGGATTACCCAATTACGTAGGGTACCGGGTTATTGATCTTACCGACTATGGAAGATAAATTATTAGTTTGTTTATGGACGTGAATCGACTCTATGGGATCAAGACACCCAGTTGGGGCTCGTCAAGGCCCAACAAATTTGTTTAACTTAATTGAGGGAAAAAATTGATGAGAATAGAGCGTGATTTCGAGACCGAGAAAATCACCTCCTCGCACAGCCGTTGGCTAAGAAACAATCCAGTTCCACGGACTAAACCAAGTACGAGTACTTTTCTTGGATTGTAGCGGTACATGTTTCCGGTTTTTTAGTGCTCTAAATTAGACAATTTTTCATCTTCAAAACTACTACAGCACAACTGTTGAGTCTCCTGAACTAATACTCCGCTTTTCCTAAGTCATTTATCAAATAATTAATAAATAACTAACGACTACGAGAATAAAACTATAGCACTGTAGCTTAGTCATCTCATATTGTTCAATCAACCTTCCATGCATAAGAAAATTTATCCGATGCTAGCATATGGTATTTCTGAAATACACCAACAAGATTCCCAATAAAGACATGCATCGTCATCATTATTTGGGACACTGAAAATTTTAACACAGTAACAACAAGCTTTTAACAACAAATTTTTAATAAAAATCGAAGTTGATATCTGACCGCTTTCACGATTAGATATTTCAATGAGCAATAGAGGAAAATACGTTTACTAATACAATGTCTAATAGTTATAACAGGATGTAATTAGATATTAGTCAGAGGAAACTAAAATGTATAAAACGCTTACGATCTTACGAAGTTAAGTCTGTTCGAATGATTTGAGTGATGAAGTGTTCAAAAACTGAATAGTGAGCCAACTTTCTTCAATGAATCGAGGTATATATCTATCTATGTATGTATGTATGTATGTATATATATATATATATATATATATATATAGATAGATAGATAGTATTATACATTTACACATACATACGTATGCATAATCTCCTTCTAAAAAGAGCTTAATTAGAAATTAATCTATTACTATATAGTTAATGATTTTATCATAAACTCTCATTTCATCTAGAAATGAACGTTTCAACAAACATATATCATTTTATTGAAACTGGTCTCATCTTGTATATATAAATGGGAAAAAACATTGTTTTTTCCAATTTATATTTGAATCATTAACCAATTTTAGAATAATTTGTAATATATAATATTTATTGCAGGGCGAGAAGCAGATGAGGCGCGAGCGTTGGTTGCGGTGTTGATCCTACTTCTGGCCCTCGTACCAGCCAGTTCCAAGTACACGAGGAAAAACCACATCTACATCAGCTCCAACAAAGCCCAAGATGTAAGTGATACCCATATACTGCTGTTACGTCGGGACGCCCACCCTGACAGGACTAATCGACCCCTATTTCAGGGGTATCGGGGACGGAACAGAGCAGAGGCAGAAGCAGAAGGGATGGCCGGGAAGAGCAAGCCCAGTCCCAAACCACTGCGGAGGCTGCGGGTGCAGGCTGGCAACACTAGGGAGGAGTTCATGGGCAACTTCAAGAAGTTACCCGCCGAGTTCTGCAACCAGCTCATAAATAGTTCGGTAGGTTGGCTAAACTGTACGCAAGATGTGGGAAGCGGATCCACAGAAGAAGGGGGGGGGGTTCCCTTCCGAAACAACCACCCACAAATAAATAATCTACGAGTACCAACAATTGCAAAAAATTATCATTTATTCAAGAGAATCTTGAGAGAAATTTATAGTTGAATGTAATTATTATATTAAGTAGCAAAAGGGAGGAAAGTTCAGACTGCTGAGTGGCCGTGATGAAGGTCCCGTGTTCAAATCCGGCGATAGCAGATTTTATTTAATCTCTAAACAGACGAGGTTTGATCCTTCGAGATCTTGGACCCTCCTCTGGCACACTCAGACTCTAGAGGGTGGTGTTTCTTTTTTTTTAACGCTGATCTGGTCCGTCAGATATTTCTACTTATCTGTGAACTCATTTTGTTGTGAGTAATCATTACATGTGGATGTTTACCATTGTTTTTATTACGCCAAGAAATAACCAAAATTTTCCTTCATCTTTACTTTTCTCAGCGTTGGTGTTACGGTGTTATGTTATGTTTTAATATTATGATGTTCTTAATCCATTCAAGAAGTATTTCTTCTGGTTTCGACCGTGTAGTCAAATTTTTTGCAAACGTTTCGCGGGCCATCCTGCAAGCTTTCTCAGGGCCTAAGTCTCAGATTAAGCCTCGAGGAAGCCAGCGAAACGTCGGATAAAGAATTTGACTACACGGTCGAAACCAGAAGAAACACCTCTTGAAGGGATTCAAAATATTGGCCATGACAATCTAAGTGAGTAGTTATGATGTTATGTTTCTTTGATAGATGAGTATAACGTAGTTCTATATGGACTTTTTTTATTGTCTCCATTTGAACCTTGGACCTTACCTACAAACCTGGTAACAGAGGGTATCCTAAAAAGGGGGGAACCCTCTCTATACAAGAATTGTCCAGTATCTACCACCTGAATCGAAGACTCTTCATGAGTTGTGGTGTAAAGAAAAAGTTGCAAATTTAAGACATACGTGATTGAAGATAATATGTCAAAAATTTAAAATTTTGAGGAAAAACAAAAAACAAATTTTTTTTCCTAATGAAGATTTTTTATCTTTTGAATTAGAAATTTCCAACCGCATATTATGTTTCGGACATTCAGTACGACAAAGTTGATTCTTTGTCTGCCCTTTTGGCCTAAAACATAAGTTATCAGTCGGTGAAAAAATTCTATTTACGCTTGCTCAAATATATATTTTTTAAATAGTATATTCATTCACCTATCTATTCTAATATATATTTTTTTAATTGAGACAACCTGTATATATGTAAACTTCCCAAGATTTATTATTTACCTTTTTTTTTAATATTTTATTTAGTGAAATTTACAACTGTATTGAAATAACACAAGTAAATATACTGATTATACTGATTGGTACATATTAGCATGAAAGACAAGAAGAGAAACTACCCAGTGGCAGTACTCAAATAATAAGTTAAACTTAGAAGGTCACGAGGCCATCTTCTCTTCAGACGCCTCGGAGGATTATTAGGAATTGAAGAGGTTGCTAGGTTTGAAAGTACTAGGTTTGAGTGGGCATAAAGTTTGTCATGAAAAGATATATATTTTATATATGAACAAGTGGGTCATTAAGGTCACTATGGATTACTTTGTTCGTTACAAAGTAAGGAGCATTGAGGATTTTGGATTATAAGGATTAAATACGAGAGGAATTCGATAGTTTAGTGGAGCCCCAAAGCTCTATTCCGTAAGTCCAGATGGGTATAATGATTGCCATGTATATGAGTCTTTTGTAATTATTTGAGAGCTTATAGCGCTTATTTAGTAAATATTGTACTAGCCTGAAACGGCGAGCTGTTTCTAGTCGTTTTTGTCTAGTATGAAGATTCCAAGTTAATCTTTTGTCAAGGTGAAGTCCTAGTGGGATGTTAGTAAACGATATAGGAGGACAGGGAGTCATTGGTTTACGACGAAGGGTAAAGGTGATTTGACGGGATTTGTGAGAATTTATTTTAATCCTCCAGTTTTTACACCAATTTTTCCACGTCAAGAAATACCGCCAAACAATATGATCTACGTTGCAATGCAGAAGAAACAACGTTTATCATATATAACGAATATAACGATATATTCGTTTCAGGAAGAGTTTTTCAAGGATTTTACTCATAGATAGTAAAAGTGAGATAGGACGGTAAGAGGAAGGGTATTCCGTTTTTTTTTTAAAGGTTTCGGTATCATTTTAACGACGGATAATTTCCAGAGGTTAGGAAAGTATGTAGGTGAGGAATAGGATGGCTTTTCTAGGAAGATATTTTAAGATGTGGATCGTGACGAGATCGTGTGCAGGACCTTGTGAGAAGGTAATCTGTGAATAATATTAGATATTTCTGAAGGATAGAATGCTTTGGGAGGAAGGGTCATTTGGAGGGGAACATATAACTCTGGTTTTACACTCTGAAGGTGGGTTGGGGTTCGTAATATCAGGATGTGGATGAAAAGTTTTAGAGAGATGTTGGCCGAATAACTGAGCTTTTTCTTCGTCAGATCTTGACCAGACATTGGATTCATTGTGGAGTGGGTGATTAAATTCTATGAATTTCAGGATCTTTTTTGTGGTCATCCATAATGTTTTGTCAGTAGTTGTAAGATTTTCAGTTAAGTTAATTAAATTTTGAGTTTTAAATTTTTTAATTTCTCTGTTTAGTTGGTTAGCCAATTTAGTAAATATAGTTTTATCCGTATGATATCGAGTTCTATGCCACTTCGATCTTGCTATGCGTTTTTCTGTTAATAAGATGCGAATTTTTAAAAAACTCCAAAATATACTCTTGGTTCAGATGTTAAGTCACTTGTTTCATACAAATTGTAAGAGTTTTAAATAGGTTCAAACTACATCATTAGTCATTAGATAAAATTAAATACTGAGATGCAATGTCAATCCATTGCACATCAAAGGAGAAATATATTCCAACTAAAAATTAAAAAATCCCAAAAACACCCATGACATAATGCGCGGTCTCCTTTTAAGTATACGTAAATGTGTAGCGGATTAGTTTAGATTAAATCCGAGAATACATTAACAATTGACTCAGTAAGCGTTCTCTAGGGGATCTCTTGAGTTCGAGAAATGTTTATCTACGAGTGTGTTCTCTTGAATAAGTGTCGTAATTTCTTTTCCTGGTTCTCACATTAAAATAATTTAAAACAAATTCAAGATCAGATTCAACGAATACAAATAATTCGGATAAGCAAAAATTATCTCTTTCTTCCTAATACTTAATAAAAAAGCCCTTAATATGGATTGAAATATAAGGACCATCCTGAATTTGACGATTCAATTCTGGAAATACATTATATTTTATTTAAAATATATCACTTTAAGGCTTCAGACTTATAATGCGCCAAAATGGACAGGAACATTGCTAATTTGTAGAACACATTATACCTAGCATTTTTATTATTATGGAAATTTTTCCACTTTACAATATTTAATGTAGCATAACTTCTGGTAAATATTAATGCTTTTTAAAATAAAACTGATATTAAAATGCTAGGCAAAGTTAATACAACAAAATTAGTGGTATCACTATTCGTTTTTGCGCAGTTATTAGTTTTTTTTTGTTTCATTTAATTAATTTGCCATCGATATTTTTTTTAAATAGCATTATTATCTAATTTAGTTTTTTATATTTAATTATCTTTTAAAAATTAATTCTGTTATTATTATATTGTATTAACAGATTGACGCCCCGGAACGAGATTTTTCGTTTTCGCTAGACATTTGTTGGTGACCGGGGAGGAGAAATCTCTTTGGAGAAATCTATCTGAAAGCTCCGGACATATATTAAATTGATATTATAATATATATGATAAAAATGATATTGATGTATAATAAATCACCGGTATTATAGTAAATTTCAGCAGAACATTAGCGGGCGGCAATCTGTTAGCTATGGAAATATTTACATCTAAGAATAAACATAAAATGGGATGAATTGAAACAATATTTAACTTTAAAGATATCAAAATGGAACCAAATATACATAGGGAAAAAATTTAATTAGCTTTGTTATCCGTTGTTGCCGCATTTTAACTTCTAATAAATTGCAAATCACAAGGGAGGAATTGAGAAGTTGAGAATTGGTTTTTGCATTTAATGTATGTATTTATGCTTAGAATCAATTAAAACACGCGGCATTAATAAAATAAATAAATAATTTAATTAATGCATTTCCAAAAAAATCAAAGAAATTATCAACTAGATTTCAAACTGTAAAAAAATAAAAATATTGTGTGAAACTCCTCCCCAAAAGCAAGTAAGCTGTGGTCAGGGAAAATGTTCAATTCTTATAGCAGTAACATCCAAAATTTGTTAACGAAGTTGACAAGTTCCTTGAAAAACTCGAAAATGTAGAAATTTGGAACAGTTTATGACCCTTCAATTAAATTTTGTAGAATGTAGGGAACATAAAATATATCAGTTTCTATTCATCCTACAAGTTTGGAAGCTATGCAATCCCAAAAAGGAATAACTGCATTATGTCCTTAAGTTTGAAAGATGCTTATTTAAAAGTCGGATGATGTATTGATTTTGAAGGGAGACCAGAAATTTAAAATGTAAAGTACTCAATGGATACTTAGAATCTTAATATAGTACAGCGTCAATTATCCAAACGTTCAATAGCCAAAATGGGTTCGCGGAAAAGACACAAAGAGTGGTCCAAATCGCCATTTATAGAAAAAAGTTTGAAGAGTATTTTCTCTAAAATTTTATTTCCTATTACCAATACTTACTACTCAATACTCATTAATACTTAATATTTACTACAACATTTAATAGAAATGAAGACTAGGAAGTCAAGATTAAAGCCAACTAACATTACTACTTAATTTGTGTTATTTTTGTTACATCCTTAATAAGTACCTACACATATGTATTTTTTTATCTTGCGTACTAAACAGTAAAATAACTTTTTTAAATACAAAAATGCTGATTGTTTGGCATTTTTTAAACAGAATTTCTATTACACGAACCAAACTCGACAACATTAGTTCGGATAATCTACGCTCTACTGCATTTAAATAAATATTATTATTGATTCAATAATATCATATTTTTTCAACGAAAAAAGAATACTGAACATTTGTATCCCAATTTAAGCGAGAGAGGAGGGTCAAATACCTTAAGTTTATGTGAATGGGTACATTTTTTTTATTAGGCATGAATAAATCATCATTCGAGTTGTTAAAAGAATTATTAGATATATTTGAATATATTTGATTTTATACATCAGTAGTTCCCACATTTTTTTTTTACCGCGCCTCCCCCCCCCCCTGTTCTAATGAAATCCCTACTATGCCCCCCCTTGCACAATAAATTGTATGGTCATATGAAAAAAAACAATAAATATTACATTGAAAACAAAACATTTAGTTTAACCGTCAAGATATACAACATTATATGTTTTAATTTAAGGTAAATAAGAGAAAAATTACCAAAATTAAGTCAGAAATTTTTATTTTCAGTTAGTCCCGCGCCTGACTTGTACTCACGCCCTCCAGATTGGGAACCACTGATTTACATTTTTATAATTTATAATTAAATATAATATATAAAGAATAAAGTGTTTTATGATTATTTTTCAACATCAGATTATAAAGTATTGAAACAAGTAGCGGCACGATCGATGGTATCAGAAAGAAAGTGGCCTTCTGTGAGTCACAACTTTTTATAAACGATATATCAAAGAAGCAGGTTGAAACCAGTTGAATTGACATAATGATGCGCTCTCTTATCAAGCGAGAATCTTGAGGAACATTCGGATATCACTAAATCAATATGTACCGGACCTAGGGACAGGATGAATCCAATATATGGACAATTTTTTCGTGTTTCCCCTACAAAGTATTCGAAATACTTAAATAATTATTTATTTTTTAAAAAAATTATAATGTTATTCCATTTAATATAAAAATCATTCTAATAAAATTTTACGACCACAAGCTGTAATGATTCCTTAATTATAATATTATTATACTGTGCTAACAATATAAGTTATTGCTAATACTATGAAGTAACAAACAAACTGCCAAATAATTTAACACTCATGATCATCCATATACCTGGGAACGAAGATCAATTTATTCTATCGATAATAAGATCAATAATTGAGAAACCGAGAGCATCATTTAATAGCATGGAGAAACTTCTCACAAGTAATGACTTATGAAAATACTTAGTAATGACTGTCTTATGAAAATAAGACCGGCTAAATGAAATGTATTCCCGTACTGGTGTGGAAGCGTAGACAATGGCGGAAACAATCATGAGGAAACATTAATATAATTGTAACATTTAAGATGTGTATGTACAACCGTAATCCCCGAATTTCGTTGACTGGGCACATAACCAACAGAGAAGTGCTAATACGGGTCTTAAAAGGTAAAGAAGTCACTTATACAATCAAAAAGCGGAAATTAGAATACTTTGGCCACGTCATGCGAAATGACAAATATTGTCTGCTGCAGCTGATAATTCCGGGAAAGATTGATAGTAATTGAGGGGACCAGGAAGGGGAAGGCACTCCTGGCTGCATAATTTAAGGCAATGGTTTGGTCTCGCAAATGTCCAATTATTTAGAAGTGTTAACAAAATTAGAAGTAAACAGAATTAAGATCGCCAACGTCCGAAACGGATAAGGCGAGGGAAGAAGATGGAACATGTTCATAGCTTTAGCGCCTGAGAATTCAATCGAATCAAATATCATCCTTATTCTTTATCATTGATACTCCATAATACTTATCTGTATAAACTTCGATAAATTTCCTATGAATAATTATGAAGGAGGCCCTGGCTTGAAATTGTGTAGTTTATATTACAAGTCCATTTCAAGTCTACTACGAGTATGACACGATTCAGTAACACATTTTGGAAAAAAAATTTACGACTATTTATTCATTGAGACTGCAGATTTAATAATTAGTTCTCCCGACGTAGGGATTAACTTTTAGGTAAGAAAGAATTATAATATGCACACGTATAACAGTTCTAACACGGCTCACATAGTCTATAAGATGAATACATGCGTAGTTTCTACTTCCATCAGTGCAGTAAACGATGTAATATAATAGCGACATTTTTTTTATTTTCGGACTTAATTTCAGCGGAAATAATCAATTTTCCAACTCCGTCTTGACTACTTTAGACGAAAGTAAAATTTTGTATTTGGGATTGGTGAAATATTTAGTGGTGCTTCTCCATTTTTAGTCACTTAGTGGTCACACGTTTTTATCAAAAATCACAACGTAATATAACGCATAGCTCCTAAAATTTTGTATTTGAGAATAATATATTAATATAAATAAATAATAAATTTCGATTAAAATTGTTAAATTGGAAAATCTACTTAGGGCTGTAGATCAGCGGTTCCCTACCTTTGAAGTTGTGAGGATCACCAATTTTGAAAGGAAAACTTCAAGATCCACTATATAAATATACAATAAATACACAACACCAGTAGGCGTCTGTACCCATTTGATGAAAATCTTCAAACATTACATTTTCGAATTTTGAATTTTATTCATTTGATATAAAAACAAAAAAAAGTCTGCAAAAAAAAGATTTTATTTTAATTTTGTTATCTAGCTTGCGCGGACCATTACTACGAATCCAACGGCCCATTGGTTGGTAACCATTGCTCCAGACAGATTTAGGTTTAAAAAAATAATAATAATAAAACAAATACATAGAACAGACATTAACAAAAACAAAATCTAAAGTGAAATTCATCGAAAAACTTACAAAATCATTCCAGATAAAATTTTAAACTTAAAGTTTAAAAATGGGAGTTTAAGCCTGAGAAGAAGGCACCGAGAACTGGAACGAAATGGAGAAAAGAGAGAAAAACTGAATTCTGGTGGGTAAATTAGAAGATCAAGAAGGCCCAAACGTGAACCATCTTTACTAACCATCTTCCACTTTGGCAGCTTTACGGCTAATAATAATAATAATAATAAAATAAATAAATAAATATAGTCGTATATATTTTTCCTTTCTCTCTATTGAGGATAGGGAGGATAGTTGTTGAATTATCATTGTTCAGGTTAACAGTCCCTGCAGACCGGCTAATACACAAGTAATCTGTAGTAACAAACCCATCCTGTGTTTGTTTGCATTAGCAGGATATAGGAATACGTTAAATACAGATGAAAATAAAAGAAGAATCGCGTTCGTGCAGGAAATGAATAAAAAACCCGGTAAATTGCATTCCTAAATCGTCATCACACTTTTTCTGTTCACTACTCCAACACGTCATTGAGGCTGAGATTATATGTGCCTACCTAATTTGTTGAAAGGTCTGATTTAGACAGCTTATCCCTATCTTGAGCAAATAAAAAAATACGTCACGAGTTTGTAGCAGGAATCCACTCCTGCGATCGCGGTTATCAGTCCAAGATAAATATAAACAGCTAGTGTCTATTTTGGTACGAGCCGATTGATTGTCGAGCGCTACATCCATTGATAAAAATAAAAAAAGAAGCCACGTTACGATCGATATGTTTACGCACTGCTACTTCTACGAAACATGTTTTTTTCTAAATATTACTAATAATTCTACAAGTACCGTTTATAATGCTCTTGTAGAAACGGATATGATTTATTAATAGTCACCTACACTTATAATAATTTATTAATATTAATTGACCGAATATTTTTTTAAATAGCAACTTTGTATGTTGATTTAAAATTAGCGATCAAACCCATCTAGAACAATTTTCATAAATAGAACTTTTTATATTATTTTTTTGAGAAAAATAATTAAACATTAAACGATAATTTTATAATACTAGAACGCTTTATCTAATGAATTCAGTAACATTATTAATATATTTTCATAAATAATCATTTCTTATACAGATTAAATAAATAATAACTTTTTTATGAAATGGAGTAAATTAAGGTGGTTTTATGAAGCTTTGAACATAATTTAAAAGTATTGTGAACTCTAATTCAGACAGTTCATAGCAATCTCAATTAAGAAATTTTTTTTTTTTTTAAAGATATTCATTTAATTATTGCCATTGAATGTACACAAAGGTTTCATTATGATATCTGTCAATTATATTACCTTGAAAACTCACTAAATCCTTATAACAATTAATAATACATTTCAGGATGTATTGAAGTATCCCAAGAATGTTCATGCATGGCTTCCTAAAAACGCTACAAGATGGTATCAAAATCAAGTAAGGTGTGAAGACAAGCGACAAAAGGTAATACTTTTTGAAATGCCAGAGGAACTTATCATAAATTTAGTTGCATTAATAGCAATAACGTTAAAAAATATACTAGCATATTTCATGTTTATTTCAAATAGAATAAAAGAAACTCTAAAAATATATATCACATTAAATTAAAAAATGTACCCCCAAATTGCTAATATTAAGAATCAATGTCATAGTTGAACTAAAGTTGCGGGAAGTCAGTCATCATTTGCAACTGTTAAAAAACTTATTACTACATTATATTTTCATGATTAATACAAAATAGTCATTATAGCATTTTACAAAACTATTAGCAATTGGTAAGATTAACCAGATGTAATAAAATATTTCACTTCTATAACCAGGCTTTAAAACAATATTAAATTAAAATATTTAACAAATGAATACTAATTTGAATGAACTTGATCGATTTTTAACAGGTAATGAAAATATTACCAGAACTGCACAGAGGACTGCTAAGGTACATTGCGGCAATAGCCTGGCTCCAGAGACCACCCATGACCAACTTTACTGACCGACGCTGCCTCCATTCAAGGCCTAAGTGGTTAAACCTCTTTGCAGGGAAAATGGAACAGGTAACAAAAGGAAAATTACATTTTCTTTATTTTTTGTACTAGATAAAGCAAACTATAATCATAGTCATGAAATTAGAACAAGTTATTTTTTCCTGACTTAAAAATCTATATGTTTCCCATACAGTTTTTGAGTCATACATGAATACTAGCTAATGGGGAGTGTCCTTGCCCAAGAATGACCATGCAATTATAGTAAAATGACTTTTTTATCCTTAAAAAAGTAAAAAAAAGATAGGACCATAAATAGGGGTGTAATGTTTCTCTGCTGGCACTGATTACTCTTGTTTAATGATACTAAGGATTTAAAAAAAAAAATTGCTATCCAGAAGCATTTTAATGCCATCCAATAGCATTTAAACCATGTATTGAATAATGATTTGGCATGTGAATTGCTGAGTAGAAACAGCCAAATTTAATACTTTGAGTTTTTTTGTTTTTTTTTTGTTCATGGAAATAAACCTTTATAACTTAATAAACCTTTGTTAGGAAATGCAATTTTGAATATTAATATAATATTAGGAAACTTCACATATGATCTGATAAACTTAGAATGAGTGAGGATGATTATGAAATATTAAGAATAATTATTTGAGCTTATTTACTGATGTTTTGTTTTGTTTAATATATAAATCATATTAATAATGATTCTCTTTTGCAGCTCCTGTTGGAAGTGGAAAAATGTATGGAATTCATGGGGATCAGAATGAAATCTTCCCATAAACCTGGAAGATATGATTTCCATAATGGAATAGATAATAGTAATGAACTGGAAGTTAGGGAAAGAGATTTCCCAACAATACAAAGTACAACCTCAGCTCATGTGCACGAAGCTTTAATATTGTTTCGGTACAGTCAATTTATTGACAGTTGGAACCACATAGTTCGTCGAGTTGTGGGGAAGAAAGGATTTAAACGATGCAAAAAGAACACTAACTACACAATAACCTCTCCTTGAATTCTGTCAGAACTATTATTCAATTAACGTGTATTATATGTAATTGTTAAGTTTATTATAGCTTTTTCACCTTATTTTGTTAATGCTCTTCTGTGATAATTACTTATTAAGTATTGTGTTAATAGCATAATGACAATATGATTCACTTTATTTTAATTATCTTTGATATGAAGTTTTGTTATATAAATTGTACATGAAAATTTGAAAAATGTGTGATCAAGAATTCATACCTCTTAATTGGTTATGAAAAACATAGAATAATATTCAACTTAAGGATCATTGAGAACTACAAGATCTTTCACAGCTTTTTTATTATTCTAAGGTATTAAAATTAAAATTTAAGTGAAAAAAAAATTGCAAATCCCACAATCTCTTCTAAACTTGATATTCCTTGAATATAGATCTTTTATTTCAGAGGACTTAATATAAATAGTCTTAATATTAAAATGGAAATATTAATTTAAATTAATATTAAAATAGAAATGTGCTGTGTGAAAAGCAGATATGATATTAATTTTAAGTCAAGCCTCACAACAGTCGAAAAATAAATTGACAATTGAAATAATAATTTGAGATTGTATATCCATATAAAATTATTTGTATATATTAACCAATGGACTGAAGCTTTAAGTTATGACATTATACATATAGTTGATATAAAATTACTGTTTTATCAGTATTATTTATTATTTGTGGTGTGGTTGTATATTTAATATTACATCTTCTAAGTTAGTAAATATTTTTTAAATTAATTAAGCTGATACTTTCATAATTCAAAATCAAAATTTAAATAAATAAATCTGAAAAAATATTATTAAAATGTTTATTACTCTACAAAATAATAACAATGTATACATTTTAAAACAATTATCTATAGTAGAAAAACTATCCATTAAAGATTTCTCTCAGAGGAGAGTCACTTATGAAACATAATTTTGGTGTAATATATCATGATATTAAACTTACTTATTTATAATTATTTATGTTTTGTTATCTTGTAGATAATGTTAAGTTATTTTATTGTTTAATGTTTAAAGATATGTCCAATGGATTATTTTTTATAATTAATAATTACTTTAAGCCAAATGTAAATATCTGTACCATTCAATATTTATAATTGTTAAAATAAATTTATTTTAGAATGAAAATTATTTACTATATTAAAATACATTCCCTTATCTAGAAATGAATCTTTAGTATTTTAATACCATTCAGACTTTTATAATACGCAATTAAATATATGTACCAATGTATCTCAAATTTAGAAAATTAAATGCTCTATTTTTATATGATTGATTTGATACTTATGCATTATTGATGTCAAATATTGTTTTAGGTTAGTTTGAATGTTTTAAAACTAATAATGTGAAAATTTTAATTTGATATTAATTAATTCATGATAGTTGAAAATATTTTTCAACTCTGTAAATAAAAATTATCTATCAACTTGATTAAAACTAAAGTTCACTGATATATTATTTAAAAACAAAATATATATATATATATAATTATATATATATATATATATATTCATTTTTCCACATTGTCAATGGATGGCTTATTTTAAGATTTTAAATACCTGAAAAACTTCTCCATGTTATATATGTTTTTTTTTCAAATTATTATTAGATTGAGTAACAATAATTATGAAGTCCATTAGCTAGGGCATAAATAAATCTCTGAATGTTTAAAGGGCAGTTTTCCATTATAACCATCTTTGGGAAATTAAAACAAAAATTTTAAGTAGCTTAAATCTCCTGAAACGGCTAAGATCAGGCAATCTAATATCTTATTTAAGCATAGGTTATAACAAATCAGTAAATCAAATAGAACATGAAAATGAAAATAATAACTAATAAACCCCGAACGAATGGAGAATGTGCTTTTAAATGTTCATTGATTAAAATTTAAAACTAAAAACTAATGCTACTAGAATGTCATTTTAAACCTTGTGATCTTTTCATATACACTTATGTAAAAAATTCTCAAAAATATTTTTTTTTAAAAATGTGATGTGTTTTATGAGAATATTCAATACAATAAAACCACTAAAATAGTGATATTAATTCTAGTCAAGCAGTATTAATAACGAAATCTATTAACATAAAAAACCGAAGTGTTTGTGCATTACTTGTATAAGATTTTTTATTGTAATTTGAAAATAAACAATACTATTATAATTTGATTCTTACTTTCATCATGTACTATAATTGCAATCCTTATTTAAGATTTAGAAAAACCAACTATTTTTTTGGTGCCCTTCCTTGCATTACTTTTGAAAGAACTTTTATGTTAACCCCAAGCTAAAATCCTATGTCCCACAATAACGCTAAAACATCAAAGTAAATGATTTCTATGTTATGATTCCATTTGAACTGAAAACTCAGTTTTTAAATCGGAATTATTTATTGAGACAGTAAAATTTCATTTAATATGCATGCCACTGTTTGAGGACATCTGATCTATACAATTGAAATATTGTATATATAATTTTTTTTTTATTGTGATTATTTAAATATTTTTATTTTGAAGAGAAAAGATTCGACATGGCCGGGATTCAAACCTAGGTCTTCCGCAACTCTAGCGTGGTACTCTACCAAATAAGCTACCAGGCTCGTAACGGTGAAGAGAATGGATTTGTCTGGCCTGGTTACCAGGTAGCTTATTTAGTAGAGTACCGCGCTATAGTTGCGGAAGACCCGGGTTCGAATCCTGGATTTCTCTTCAAAATAAAAATATTAAAATATTGTATAGTTAATGTTATATAATAATATTTTCATTAATTTGTCCGTATTCGGTGCTGTATTTTATTATTAATTGTGAATATATATTATGAAATTTACAATGAAATTATTTATTATGAATATTTGGGATCATAGTGTTTTAAAATTTATAATGAAACTTTATTCTTTTGAATGGTGGAGAAATAGAAATTTAAAAAATGATTAATAGAAAAATAAATTTATCTTTTAATGTTTTTTGAGTTACCTACCTAGATACCTATAATATTTTATTCCACAAAGCTAAGCCTATAGGTTTATTGGGATAATAAAGCTTCATAGTGGGAATTCTGTCTACCAACTTTTAACTTCAAATTGTCCATTTAGCACATATTGTTTAAGATAATTCTAGACTCAATAAAAGTACTCGACTGAGTTATGCTTATGTATTCAAGAAAAAGTGTTTATTTAAAAAAAAGTTGTAATTTTTTTTTACTATCAAATAGATTCACGAGAGTTCAAAACTTTGATGACTCAAGCCTCTTATCTCTACTTCCCCTCTTCAGAGCTCTTTAAATACCTGCAAAATCCTTCTCTTGATCCAGTACCTGAAGTGACTTCTCTAGATACAGAAGTGACCAGAAAATATGATTTCTCATATAATCTCATTTTATCTCCTCATCGTAGCTAGTAGTAGTTTACCAGAGCAGAAATATGTTAACCCTTGTGGTATTGTTTATTCCACTGGCACACTCAGCCACCATAGTATCAAGAGTGTATTTCATCAAATTATTCCGACTATAACTGAATTACTTCTGATGTTAAAAACATCACATCATCAGGTAAACAATTTTTTAATTTTTAATTTATCTTTCTTTCTCTCTATTTTTTTCTCGAATAATTTTCTGTTTCAATATTAAATCAAAAGTGAAGCAATTACTGCAAACTGTATCTTCAAACACACTCCTATTTTACAATACCATGTGTTGATAATTGGATAATATAGGAACTAGAAACAAATAAACTATTTGTCATTAAGATCAAACTCAGTACATGTACACCGATTATTAACTATTAATAAATGTAATCATAATAGAATAAAATATAAATTAATGCATTTGACTTCATTATAAACCATTAATCATTAATTTTAATATTAAAAAATTAATTCTTTATATTTAATAAATTTAAACTCTTTTTTAATTTGTAATTTCTATGTAAACATGACACATCTTAAATAATAACAATTTTGATAGAAAATAGATTCACACCAGAGTAATAGTATAGTATTAACTATAACTATATATTTTTGAACAAAATTTATGTTAGTTATATACTAGATGCTTTTATTTATTTATTATTTTTCTCTCACCTTATTTCTTAATATGGAAAATTTGTATGGCGTTTTCTTTTAATTATTAATTGTTTTTTATTTTCTGCCAGAACATACATTTTAGTTTATATTTATTTTCATTCTATTCTGTAAATATTCTATTATTCTAATAATGTAGCCCATTGGCTATTTATTAATACCTTTATTAAATTTTGTTCATGAATGTTATTCTTGAGTGACCTGGTCCCAGAATAAAATCATTTTTCTGTTCTATTCTATTCTATATTCATTCATTATTTCACTTCTGGTATCTACATAGGTTATTTTTTCTATACTGATTTAATTCTAAACTACTAAACCTTTTTTTTATTTTTTTATTATTACAGTTAATAGACGATTACGAATTTCACAGAACATGGATACCTGATGAAAGCAATTTAATTGCCACAAAGAGCACAATAAATGTAAGTACAAGTTATAATATTATATAACTATCTAAGTATTATATTGTCAACATTATAAATATAATAACTATTATAAATTTTATTTTAACCCTAGATTGCAAAGCAGTTGCCTGATATCTACAAAAGCTTGATGACCTTTTCCTATGCTCTGGATTTAGTCCTCGAAGACAGTACCCATAACATTAATAGTGACAAGTGTTTTTTCTTCATTGACACCCTTCCGACCATCATTGACAAACATAGAGATGTATGTAATGAACAATTTTTTAACTTTCAACAACTGAATATGAATAAAATTTTTTGAATAAAACAATTTTAATTTGTTTAAATTCATAAGTGCATTTTACACATTTTTAGTTGATCTGCAGCACTGATGCAGCAATGGGGGTATTGGGTATAGACATACCCGAAATTGATATCATCAGCTTGCCAAATGATTGGGCTGAACCAAAAAGCAGTTCGTGTGTCAACAAATTCTTCAGATTTTCAGAAACCCATAAGAAATATCGGAAATTCCTTACAACATTGGAGCAAATGTTGCACATATAATGTTTAGACAGAAAATGTCTCCTCTTTAGAGAGGAGAGATTTTCTTTTATTCATTTTGTTTACTATATTTCTCATAATTTATTTACTTTTTTTACTACAAATTTAAATTATTTTGTCTAGTGTTGAATGTTATTTATTTAATATTTTGTAACAAACAAATTTAATTTATTTTGTCCAGTTTTAAATGTTATTTAATATTTAGCAACATAAGGCACTGTTACTGTTTGTTAGGTTTATCATTTTTAGTTTGTATAGTGCAATTAACTGATAAATAACATAAGTATAAGAGACGAGTAAGAACAATTAAGTTTCTTTTGACCATTGTAATCTCTAGTCATGACATCAATGTTAATTTTAATTTAATTGTTATTGTTATTGTTACCATTTTCTATTGTTAGTAATTTTTTGGTATATATATAATTTATTTTTGATTACTTTAAGTTTATTTAATAAAATAAATGATTGAATTTAAGTTGCGCATTTTTTTAGGACATCTCATTGTTCTACTTTAATATCCTCTCAATCGGTACCAAACTTGTCACCAGAGTCCACTGTTTTATCTCTGTTTTCAAACATCAGAATAGTGCTGCCAATATTTCATGGTTTTATTGCTGTTATTAACAATAATTTCTCACTAGGAAAAATTGAAAAATATATAAATTGTCTCTTGGGCCACACAAGAATCAAATTTTTACATAAACAGATCAAACCATCAGTTAAGATACTTAAATACATTTAGCGAAAAATAAAATAAAATATAAACTTAAAGAGAATGTCTCATGGATCTGAGAAATACATCAGTATGTTACAACATCACTTGAGACTACTGAGTCTTTCTATTATGAAACAAATAGACATACAACTAATATTTTATGAACTAATAATAATTCTTTTAGATTCTTTAATCAAATTCAAAATCAAAATTCATAGACTATGTAACCCTTAAGTTTAAGAAATTACTTTTTAGGATGTAGGGGAAACTAAACTATATATGAACAATTATCAGTGTAGAGAATAATACCAAATAATATTTCCTCAATCAATAGGTCGTTTTGGAAGTATGAGGAAATGGCATCAGTGACAATATTCTATATTATTTATATTGATGAGGAAATCGTTGACTGGATGTATCATGAGAAATGTTGAAAATGGTTGGGGGGGGGGGCAGTCAATAAATTTTACACAAATAAAATAAGTTGTATTTATTTGTTTAAATTCTATTGACAGCACAGCCTATGCATTATTTACTATAGAGAGCAAGACTGCACATAATAACTACATTGACAAACCAAAATACTTGGAAATTAATTGATTGTGTCAAACAGGGGATAAAAAATGTAACAGAGAGAAAAATGATACTGTATAAGAAGAATTAATTATGTTTAAGCATGAGATCTTTGCATAAAATGAAAGAGATAGGTCATGTAAACGAGATGAAACATATCTAAAAGACAGGCGGTATGAAGCTAAAGCAGAAGACATAGCGTTTCAAAACTCACCTTCATTGAGTTCAACAAAGGACAAACGACTGATCAGATATTTACACTCCGCATGCTGTTGGAAAAGACCAGAGAATACAAGGTGACGACACATCATATATTTGTTGACTTTCTACAAGCCTACGACTCGGTCAACAGAGCAGAGGTATATAGAGCAATGCTTGAGATGAATCTTCCACCGAAGCTAGCGCGCCTAACAAGAATGACTATGGAGGGCAACATATCCTTCGTCCGGATTAGTGGTGAACTCTCAAGAGGCTTTTCTACTGGGACAAGGCTTCTACAGGGAGATGGATCGGCAGGCCTGATCTTCAACCTTGCTCTGGAAAAGGCGATTAGAGACTCTGAGATCCAAATAACTGGTACACTCATTAACTCTTGCGTGCAACTCCTTAGATTTGCAGACGACATAGATATTGCCGGCAGGTCGTTAGCAGCAGTCAAGGAAGCATTTATCGCACTGAGAAAACCTGCAGCAACGATGGGACTTATCGTCAACTACAGCAAAACGAAGTACATGTGCATAAACCCTCAACAAATAAACCTTGAAAACCATATCCAAGTTGACGGGCAGAGGGTGGATAGAGTTGATGAATTTGTGTACCTTGGATCCCAGGTGAACCAACAAAATGATATTGGGGCAGAAGTCGAGAACTGGATTAAAGCCGCTAATTGCTGCTATTTTGGTCTGCAGAAGCATCTACGTGGTATTCTCCTGTCTAAATCCTCTAAGACCAGACTGTATAAAACTCTCATCCGACCAGTTCTGACATATGCCTCAGAAAACTGCACCCTGACCCAAGGAAACGAACTCTCACTTCTGAGATTCAAAAGGAGAGTCCTTAGGAGAATATACGGTCCAGTTTTGGTGGATGGAGAGTGGAGGTGCCGGTCCAACAACGAACTGAGACTACTTTATAAGGAGCTGGATGTAGTACAGTTTATAAAGTTAGCAAGACTGAGGTGGGCCGGATATGTGATTAGGATGGGGCAGGATGAAATCCCAGCCAAAGTTCTCAGGGAGTGAATGTATGGTGTGAGAAGACCAGGCCGACCACGACTTCGGTGCGAGGACTGCGTACCTTCGGACGCCTGGACCATATTGGATGTCCGCAATTGGAGGGTAGCAGCACTTGATAGAGAAAACTGGCGGTCGATGCTGGAGCAGGCCAAGACTCGACTACAAGGGTCGTAGCGCCAAATAAAAAAATAAAAAAGGACTTCAAGTATCAGGAGGAAATAGCTTGCTGGAGATAAGAACAGTGACGGAATGGAAACCGATGGTCTAAGAAGGTGGCCATTCGATTCTTAATGGCACTATGTAGATGAAACATATGCATAACACTGATTGCTTTTTATTGGTGTATTTATATTATTTATAACATCATCACCAATTAATTTTAGTACCTACACACCTACATATTTTCTATTCTACATTAACAAAGTTTGTTCAAATTTAATACGAGTAAATGCAGAGGCAAGAAATAATTTGTTTTGAGCCTTTAATTGATATTGTAATAGTTCTCAGTAGAGTTTAGAATTTTATTCTGTATTTGGAACGATTTTTTTTCTTCTATGAACTTTTGAAAAATCTATAATGGAAGCCCATCAAAAGATTTCTTCAAATATTTACTCAATGAATATTATATTATGAGCCTCAGTATTTTAGAATGAATGGGATGATATATGACCAATAAACAATTTGTTCCCACAATCACTAGGTTTTCTTCAGGTATTATTCTAGACCATTCTAGAAATGTAATGCATAAAATGCAAATATAATCAAGAATACATCATTAAAAAAAAGACACTAAGTGCTAGTTAGTTTATCACTTTAATTCTTTTAAATTAATTTGGTTCATTTTTATTAAACCCAATACAAGTTTTAGTTAAAGGACACAAAATTTATCTTTATGTACTATTCTTGCATTTGTATGATTTCCTACCATAATTAATGCATTAAATAAATCACCCAATATAATAATTTGAAGGTTAGAAAGTAAATAGTTTAAAAAAAAAGTAAACATTTAAGTACTTTTATAATCATTCATACATTAAATTTGAACATTTGAGGAAATGAATCTATAGAAACTTCAACATATACTTAACGTACACATATCATTGCAGTATTTTCACAAAACAATGATGATATATGTATTTAAAACAAAAGAAAATGTTTTATATATAAGATGCTTTGTGAGTATTTAAAAACAATCACTTTTATTGAAATAAAGGAACACTTACGTAAATCAAGATCATTATCACAGGTGCAATTTGGTAGTAATCAATTCACAGTTATACTGCAATATTAGTTGAGCTGAATATAAATATTTTATTTACATTAGTTAGTAATTTGGCATTATTTTTCATAACAAAATAAATAACAGACTCATTTATGTTATTAGGTGAATATTTAGACTGTAATTAATTAACTAAGGCTTAAATAGTTTCACTACTCTATATTAATTTTACCCAACTTTAAGGGTCTTATAACACATCATCTATAAATCTTAACGTTTTTTGAGTTCTTATATAACTTTATGAGGGCATTGCAACATACTCATAAGGCTAAAATGAATAAACATTGTCAAAGTTATTTTACCTTGCTTGATTGGTTAAATAACATACTTTATTACAACAAACACAATAAAAATAAGCAACGATAGAAAAAGAATAAGTTTTTGAAATTACTTTAACTTTTAATGGTGATATGTCTGATGTGGACCTTGACCCCGTCAATAAGCCTTCACCAGATGGCTCGCTCTTATGCAGCTACTTTCCAAATTTGCATGATTGAAAAAAACTGGGATTCCTGGTTAGACTGTCTTCCTACCTCAGCCTTGGTATTTCTCTTCCTCTCTACTGGTCGTTTCTTGGGGATTTCTTCTTCATTTATTCTTGATACATAGCCTGCCTACACCAGTCGCTCACACTTCAATTATGGCATTTGCTTTAAGAGATGGCATGTTATTTGCCATGTGTCTCCCTGCAATACAGTGTCTTCCACTAGGTACTTTTGTTCTAAGTATTTCCAAATATAATGCACAAAAAATTTCTTTCTAATATAATCAGCTCTTTCTATTCTGTACAGATCAAAGTCCATGTCTACAAGGCATAAGCCAGCACTGGATATATTCTTAAGTGTTTTATAAAGATAGTAGTTGGTTTGATAAGAGAGTGTCTTACTGCCAAGGTGGTGTCTTAGTTCAAAATAACAGTATTTGACCTTTCTGTATTGGTCGGCCTAGCTTGAGAGACATTTTATTTGTACAGCTAACTACTGAGCCTAAATACGAAATTGGCCAACATTTCTGAAGGAGGATGATTAGTGATTTCTTGTTAGAATTATCTGCTCTCAGACCTGCTATCATATACTAAGGAGGTTTTTTTTATTTATGACTATCCCAATATCCATAGAATCTACTATTAATCTAAGAAAAGCTTTTTTTTATTAAAGTTAAAGATCTAGCAACTATACCAAGATAATCTGCATCTCCAAGTTAGTACTCGTATTGTCCTCTTCAAGGCAAAATCAAAGAAAAGGTGCATGCTTGTCTTGTCTCAACCACTCTTAGTTCTATTGGGCTTTTCAGAAATCTGTAGAAAAGTGGTGAGAGATCATTTTATTTTCAATATATTTTTCAAGAATAGTGAATGCCCAATTACTTTATCTACTCCTACTAAATTCACACTGACACTCGATCAGCAAATGAGCGAAGAAGCTTCATAAAGGGAGCAATTGAAGATACTTTATAGTCACATTGTAGAAGGGCATTACCACAATAATTGTCACATTCCAATATGTCACTCTTCTTGAGAATTTTTTAAAAATAATATTTATAAATTTGTATGTTTAAGTATGTTTTATTATACAATTTATTAAAATAATACCATTTTCATGAAGATTAGAATAGAATAGAAGAGAAACTTTATTCTGGGACCAAGTCCCTTTAAAATAACAAACACAAACAGAAAAATAAACATAATATATATCTGGCCAGAAGTGTACATAATAATACAAATCATGAAGTATTTAAAAAGAACCAAAAAAATTAATTAAATAAAAATGGAACAATGTTCCATTACTTTACTGATTACTTAGAATATTTGTATAACATAAAAATTATGTAATTATAAGTAATACTAATTATGCTTTTTAATATTCTTGTGGGATTTAGATAAAAATTTTGGAACTCAAAGAAAAAACATATCTATTTAGCTTTAAAGTTTGAAACTAGACACAAGAGTGATAAAAATGGTGATATTTAAATTCAGAAAGATTGTATGAATGATGTATGATCAAATAAATTGATTTCCAAAAGTGATCTTATGAAGATGATAATACAAAATGACCCATAAAATGCCAAAAGTAGTGAGTGATCCAGAGAAAGAAACTATGGTGTACTTAAATCACTATTTAAGGAGCAGAGAAAAGATTAAACCTAAAGATATTTATTTTAACAGAGAGAGTAAACAGTGAAAGTGCAGGGAAAACAAAAGTACAAGATATTACGATAAGGGCACAGATTAATTGGATATGCAAACTATATAAACATATATAAACAGAAAGCCACTACACAACCACGATCAAGTCACAGCAATAGAACAACGCTAACTGAAACAATGGCTAAACACAGGATTTAAGAGTACAAGCTAACATATTCTTGACGGCCACTTTACAGTGTTGTCTGACTATAATAAAATACTTAATATACAATAGAGATTAAATATATAAGAGGAATTAATTCAACACACCCTCCTAATTCCGCATTACACAATACAAATAAAATACATAAAAGGAATTACTTCAACAATTTATCCAATAATAATATTTAATAAAATAAAAGTAATATTTAACACTGGAAGGAAAGGAAGAGAAAACAACAGTATGGGAAGAATTGGATTTGGCCCATGGTCCTTAGTAGGTCTCATTGTAAAGAAGAAGATGAGCAGTAATACTAAATTTATAATAATTTTTTTTAAATAAGAAAAACCATAAGCAGCAGAGGTCCGTCACTAAGATTGTATTTTCACTAAAATACAAAATGGAGATTTGTAAACCGTTAAGAATCTAGTAAAGTAAACTATCTAGAAAGTTGAAACCTATTAAAGGTACTTTCTTTATACCAACTTAGTTCACAAACAAATTTTGAGCTGTTTGCAGGAGGTCTGTAGAAAACTTAAAACCTTAAAAACTCAGAAATCTGGTTAATGTAATTACCAAACATTTTATCTAACTCTAAAGTTTCTTTTTTGTCTAAAAAAACAACATTCATTCTGAATTTCAGCTTATTTGATCAAAATTAAACAGCTGGAGATAATTAATGTGGACAAAGTATCTATATATACTACCTACTATGCATAAGAATATGTTCTAGGAGTTGTGTAAGTAGTGAAATGATTTATAATGTATCCATACCCCCTCCTCCTTTTGAATGGTCCTTCAGGGCAAAGTCAAGTTTAGTAATTATACTTTGAAATATTGTGTTACTTATGTATTTTTTAAATTTAAGAAGTTTGGTATAAGGAACTTCTTAAATATAAAATGTTTTATCAATAAACTATTTTTAAAAAAGTACTCTATAGAAAAAATGCTAAGTTTTGCAATTGTATTCCTCCCAATTAGTATAAGTTGGAATATGAAATTTTTATTGAATATATTGTACTAAAAAAATATTTTAAAATTCTAGGTCCAAAGAGAATTAGTTAGTACTACCTAACTACATAATATATCAACTTGCATCAAAGGATAAATTGGTGTAGATTTAGTCAGTTACTTTTTACTCTCTTTTATTTTTTTTTTATAAAATAGAGTTTCATAATGCATTATGCTTAAAATCATATTAATAATATAAATAAGTTCCACTGGCACTTGCTAAAACTACTTAAAAATATACAGATGTCTCACTAATACTGATAGTTGAAAATAAAATTTAGCTCAAATAATTATTCCTAATAATGCCTCAAAATATTTATTGGATATTTCAGGGTTGATAAATGCTCCTTTCCCAAAATATTTCTCTGTCCTAAGAAGGTTAATTTTAATATTGTTACTTACCAGTTATGAGTAAAGATGAAAATGCACAGGTGGGGCTGTGTACTGAGAAAAAACATCTTTTACAGCTGATTTGGCTGTATTGATGGGACATACAAAAAAAAAAAAAATGTTGCTATTCAACTCTAATATGTACATTTAAATGTATATAAAGTGAGATGTACTCTCCAAGCCATCCTGTAGATATCTGGCTGATGAAGCATCTTTAATCATTAGAAGACAAAAAGTTTGAATAAAACA
Organism: Troilus luridus; assembly: GCA_964056705.1. NCBI lineage: Eukaryota > Metazoa > Arthropoda > Insecta > Hemiptera > Pentatomidae > Troilus > Troilus luridus. The sequence continues at coordinate 27,939,971 of OZ057414.1, forward strand.
AATTCACAACACATAACACTACTTTTTTTTTTTTTTTTATTTAATTCAATGATATTTACAACTATAATGGTATTATATCAAGTAAATGTGCAAAAATGTAGAATATGACATGAAAACACTTGTGGAGAAACTACCCATCGATAACACTCCAATAAAGTTCTATAGTAGATGATCTCGAGGCCATCTTCTTTTCAGGCGCCTCGGAGGGTTATCAGGAATAGTATGGGAAGCAAGCTGAGAGACTAGCGGATTCAAGTGCGTATGGAGCTTGTTATGGAAGGATAGGTATCTAGTTTGGGCCAAATCAGTAACATATGGGATATTAAGATCATGATGGATGAGTTTGTTTGTGACATAATAAGGAGCATTGAGGATTTTACGAAGGATTTTGGATTGCAAGGATTGGATACGAGATGAATTGGATGGTTTAGTAGAGCCCCAAAGCTCAACTCCGTATGCCCAAATAGGTCTGATGACTGTCATGTAAATAAGTCTTTTGTAATTAATTGGTAGCTTAGAGCGTTTGTCCAGTAAGTGTTGAAGTAGGTGAAAACGTCGAGCAGTTTCTTGTCTTTTCAGTCTTGTATGAGGATTCCAAGTGAGACGTTTATCCAGATGGAGTCCTAGGTAACGTATCTGTTCGACAGGGTTCAGTGGTGTATTATTAAACGATACAGTAGGACAGGAATTCGTAGGTTTACGACGAAGGGTGAAGGTAATTTGATGGGATTTGTTAGGATTTATTTTAATCCTCCAATTTTGACACCATTCTTGTAGGACACTACTTAAATTAAAAAAACATCAGCCAAAAATATACTTATACACTATCAATGTATATATTTTTAAAAATTAAGACCATTTAAAATAATTTCATGATTAGTATTCAAAATAAAACTTGTATTTTAGGAAATATTAAAAAAGAAATGAAGGAAAAGTTAAAACTTGCTGTGATTCAAGTCAAAGCGACAACCTGCGGAATAATTACCAAAATATATAGACCAATCACCTGATATTTTGAAATTATAATGTTGTCTCTTGAAGAGCTCCATGACACAGATTTTATGTTGATATATTTCCTTCTGTTCCTATGTTCTATGTTCCTTTGGACTGCACATGGTATTGTGTCTTCGTGGCTGCAGAATAATTACCGAAATATGAATTTTGTAATAGTTCAAAAACAAAATATTAAGTTCTGTACTCAATGAGCAAAAGGATTTTAATGCAAACAATTAATTATGTTTTCTTGGATTCGGTTTCCGAAATTGATAAAGGACAGTAACTATTCTGTATTCTTACAACCATAATTTAGTTATTGGAATACTTGATTATTTATCTGTTTCTATTTATTAGCCTTCAATATAAATATAGCTCCAGTATTATTCTTTAAAAGGTAGCTTGCGTGGCATGAATTTAAATAGCATTGACTTACGGACTGAATTTAAAATTATTAGGGAATTTCATTTGTGACTAATAAATTTCCAATATAATATTAATAATACATTGTAATAGATTTACTGTCAATAGCCTAATCACAGAAATTAAGGTTTGAAACAAGACTTAAAGAAGCAGATATATCATAGCAGTAGATTCATTTCCTTTAAATTTCAATTTGACCAATTTACACAAGTCTTGTTGGTTTTTAAATTTTAAAATCAATAATAATCATGCAAAATAAAATCATTTTTAAAATTAATTTTAAAATACACACCTGTAGGAAAAATTATCTCCAGTATTAAGTGATACTTCACAGAACTACATAAATTCATACCAAACTGGTCTGGACTACTAACAGGTTGACCAACACGCCTTTTTAATTTTAAAAAAACAACTACTTTAAATCTCTTTTATGAAAATGATAACAACTTTTTTGTGTACTTCGTGAAAAATTAAGTCAATAATTTAAAAAAATAAAGATTAATAACTTTTACGGATTCCTTGAAATGTTTATATTTTATTAATTGATTTATTTGATCATTTATATATTTCTTTTATAGTGATCCGCACTTACTAAACCTTTCTTTGGCGGCAAATCTAAATATGTTAAAACTACAAATAGTTGATTATATAAGAAAATCGTATCATCTACATAGCAAAGCAATTGGTAACATTAAATCAAAATGAGCTTTTATCATGTCGTGGATACTTTATTGAATATGGTATAACCAATTATGTAAGGCTGCTGAAAGCATTCATTACATAAAATATAAACGTCTAATGTAGGAATCTAAAAGAGATCTATCTTGTGGTATATGGAAGACTACCGGAGATGTGTGTAAGAATGCGACCTCGATATTACCTCAGAGAATAAGTTCACATTAGATAACTTTCTTACCCATTGCTATGAAAGAGTATCGAGAACAGGAATCCTGTACAGGTCTAATAAGGAATATACGCAACGTTAATGTACCAAGACAATTTTCTCGATTATCTTTTTTTCTTTATAGTCTTTCGCAGTTCTATAGGCTTATCGAATAAGACATTATTTTATATCTAAACGATAAAATAATATTATTTTCTACAGGAAGTATTCTTGTAATCAATCTTAAGAAATGAAACCAGGGTACATAAGTGTTCGTTCAGAAGAGCTAGTTCTGGCCTACAACACACGGTTATTTTACAAAACCAACCTTTCTATCTATTGTACCAAATATCTTCATATGCACCTCCCAATATTGGGTTCCATAAAGTTCTTTTAAGTCCGGAAAGTTTTGCTTCCTACATACTCTGTCTGTATGATTAAAACTAGTGATTAGATTAAAGTTCCTGTTAGTCATATTCCAGCCTAATAACTATTATGAACTAAAAGCTCTCGACCGCGGTAAGACCTTTTGCCCCCTTCTCCTAGTTCAAGAACAAGGGGGGGGCGCAAACATATAGTTTACCCTGGCGCTAATTGATCTGGCTCCGCCACTGAATCCTCCGAAATACCGATACACACACTTAACACATCCTGTACGAGGCCCAACACTGCTTTTATCGGCGCGTTCTCAATAAATTTACTCAATTGGCCGAAGAGCGTACGTCTAACTGTTGGTCTATCCTAACCATACCTCTGGAACATTCAATTCAAATTACGCCTTGATTAATTTACTCTTCTTTCTAATTATAACCTCCATATCTTAATACCATCTATCTTTCACCTTAAGTATATCTGAAAAAATCACCTTTAGGCAACACAAAAGTGTATTATTTAGAAAAAAAAGTGAACTATTAATTGTAATTTATGTATGATTTACTAATCCTCGCAAGATAACAAACAAAAATACATTATATATCATGTAGTTTATCTAATAAATTAATTAAATTTTCTTAAGATATGTAAAAATGTTTACATTTATTAAACATCGCATTATATGCTATAAATAAATAAACCATATACTTTCACTGAGATAATTAATAATTTAAAACTAATTTTATGTAGACCATTATTTTAATATGTCTATTTTATATAAGCACAGACTGTACAGAAGTTGCAGACAAGAGGCTCTCATAAGACCGCCTTTTCAGTGATCTAATTATCGGCTTCCTGAAACTGTTTTTAACTTAATCTCTAATAATTCCTAGTACAGTTATTTCAATAGTTATAAATAACTGTACTAGGAAGATATAAATAGTTATTTCAGTCCTGTATTTTTATTTATTTCAGAGCATGTGAAAGTTTTAATTCATCTAATTAATGGTGCTTTAAATATATTATTGTGAAATATATTTTGATGCTAATAATTATAGTGAATCTCATTGTGAGTTTTAAAAGTGTTAGTGAGTGATAGTGAATATTAAAAATGAATGTTTGAAGAGGAAATTATTTAAGACACATATTCATGATGGTATGCTAGCTTATTCATTATTATATCCTCCCATTTAGTATGGAATTTAAGATAGCGATTATGAGCAAATAATGTTGCTTATGTCTACAAAAATACTTTACAATTTGCCTTTTTCATTTAGCAATATACAAATCCTCAGTTGTACTAATTATGTAAATTGAAATAGAAGTAGGTCTAGTAAAAAATAAGTTTATATCAAAGACATAAACTTGCATTTAGTATCTCTTCAATTATATCTCTTCAAACTACTTACTAATACTTTTTGATCGTACCTTTTCAATTTTCAAGTCCAATCTTTCTGTATTTAACTGTCATACTATCAGTTTTATAATTTCAAATCTAGATTTATCTCTATTCATTTTAAATCTTTTAACGCTGTTACAGTTTAATGGATATTATTTTTGTAAACTTTCACTTATCTCAAAATTGAAATTCAATAAATAGGAGATGTGATGGGATCTGTTTTACAGGTTGTCGCTTGAGTTGAGTCATAAGTTTTAACTTTTCATATATTTTCCTTTTAATATTTCCCAATACAAGGTATCGTGAGCTTCAGTATGGATAAGATAATGTAATAATGTTATGAGTAGATTTCGGTAATCATTTCATGAAGAAATAAAAGTTTCAACTTACAAAATGTTTGTTGAAAAGTTCATTTCTAGATGAAATGATTACCGAAGTATACACATTTCCCATAGTTACATTATCTTTTCCATATTAAAGCTCATGATAACTTGTATTTTTGGAAAATATTAATAGGAAATGAATGAAAAGTTAAAATTTGTGACCCAATTCGAGGCGACAACCTGTGTCCTTAATTAATCATGCGAATAATTACCAAAAGTTTTAATAGAATGGCAATAATCTTATGTTAAAAATGTTGAAATTTGCATTAATAACAAAAGAAAGACTGGAATTGACAAGATGTGCCCAAAATATTGCCGAATAGTTTATATAAATGAAGTTTGAATGAGTTTATGTATTCTCACTGAAAATTTAACACATGATAATGACTTTTCACAATGAAGATTTTCAATAATATTTCTTCTTCTAATTTCTCTCTTTTTTTTTCTATGGTTGATCATTAACTAAGTATAGTGTTTTATGTTTTATATAATTCCATTTCAATCATATTGAAATTAAATGAAAGAACTTTGTGTATATTTTTCTTGGGTTTATTTTTAAGATAGAAAATGTAATCGATATTAAAATGTTTTTGTTAATTCTAATTAACATTATATTTAGTGAATTTTTTTTTTACTTTTAACATCTTACAAACAAAATTTTGCTATATTAAATCTTCCTTTTTCTGTTGCAAAACCTTTCTATAACTGTTTGACTGTGTCAAACTATATGACTCATTTGCTTTTATGATTGGATATTAGTTAATTAATATCTACAACCATGTTTTAAATAATATGTGTTATTGTATTCCTACACACATTGAGCTTAAATCTACATTGATTATTGTCTAACAAACTGGTTGTGAATAACCTAATTAAAAAAATAATAATAGTAATACTTTAATAATATATTTCCAGCGGAGTTTTGGATTAACTAAATCAACTGTAACAATTCATGATTTTTTGTTTTGTATTTTTTCTTATGAGTGTTTTATAGATTAGTTATAATTGTGAGCATTGCTTTGTTAAAAATCTCTAACTATAAGTATTTTATTAATTATCTTTGAGTAAACACTAAATATTTTGGCTTCACAAGGAATTTGTTTTTATGACAATGTTAGCTTGTGGATTGGTTGGGTATTATTCTGTTTCCTATATATTTCGGATTTGTATGTAGATATAATATCTTATTGAGATATCATTTATGATCTTGACGTTATACAAAGTTTTTCTTGCCTCCTAATTATAATTTACCAATCTAAATGATCATATGATATTAAAATATTTTTTCGATGCTAAGCTATAAAGGTTCTGAACAAGTTTTATGTGGATGATTATTGGTAAGTTTCATTCTTAAATTCTATTAACTATTATTTGACCAACATAATTAATGAATTGCTTCATGAGATCTATAATAGATCAAGATACTCCCACATCTCTTAATGATATTTTGTGCAAGATTGGCTTTATCCTAATTCATGATAGCAATAATATCTTGATGCCTTCATTTTGCAATACTTGAGAGCCGAACAACATACCATCATTCATTCTTGAACTTATCGAGTATGTTCTTGCATCCTCTTGTTCAATAGATCTTATTTTCAATACATTTTTCTCCAGTTAAAAAATCCTTCATCATTTGTGCTTTCTCAATGTGGAATTCATTTCCCATGTTTGATGGAAAAGGAATTCCATCTTAACTTCATTTAAATACCCTTCAAATCTTTTTCCCTAAGCTCATTTTAACTTAGCTTATTTCTCCATATTCTCAATGATCAATCTCCCAAGAGTTTGTAAAAAAATAAATAATAACTTAAGTTTGAACAAACGTCTACTTGATCTCTCTTAAGTTGGGCTTCCATTGCCAACATTTTTTAAAGATTTATAATAGCTAATTTCACTTTATCATGAGCTTTATTATGGAGAAGATAATCACATTATGTGAAATGTGTTTACTATGGTAATCATTATATATAAAAATGAATGTTTCAACAAACATCATACTTTATTTTATCTATATTGGATAATATTAGTTGGCCTTATATGAGGAAGAAAATGGTGCGGGTATGGGACGAAAAATTCTCTTATATAGGGAGAACTGTTTATTTCGAAGCCAGCGTTTCAACCCACATTGCAGATCTTCTTCAGGGCTATTGAGTAGGATCACACTTGAAAATGGACTAAGGGTTTTTAGGTATGGTTTCAGTTGGAACGCATTTTCCTCAACTTATATGTTTACCTCTTGAACAATTATAACTCGCGGAATTCAACAGCAACAATTGTTTCAATAAATATAAAATAAAAGCAGTAATAATTTTATTTACATTTAATTATAAATTTCAGAGTTGGCTTGAAAGTTGTTAGTTACCCCGAAGCTCGCTAGATAGCACCGCGAATTGATAAGTCGGCTCCACTCGATAGTTTTCCTTCCTAATCAAAGTTTTTAAATATTTCAATAGTTTACAAACATATGACTGAAAAATTCTATTCTTTTCTGTTCCAATTTAGAAACAATGGATGTTAGGGTATCTGTTCCGCGAGGTTGTCCCTTCGTGTTAGGTTACAAGTTTTAACTGCTTATTCGTTTCATTTTTTATGTATTTCAAAAATACAAGTTATCACGAGCTTTAGTATGGAAAAGAGAATGTAATTATGGGTAATGAGTAATCATTTCATCAAGAAATAAGTAGTTTCAACTAACATGTCGAAGTATAGATGATAAATTTTTGTTGAAACGTTCATTTCTACGTGAAATGATTCCCGAATCTACTCATTACCCATAATTACTTTATTTTTCCCATAATTACGTGTCTTTATTTTGCACCATTTTATTAATAACTTGTTGAACTTATTTGAAGTTTGAAATGGACGAAATAAAAATACTAACCAATAAAATGTTGAATTTTTTTATCTAGCGGCCAAAGAGCCCACCTGTTGGCTCTGATACAACATAATGGTTGATTATTAGTACATTACGAGGTGCTAATTCCCTAGTTATTAATTTCTAATATTTTATTATACCTATATAACTTAAATAGCGCATATTTAGTCCTATGTACCCAAAACATTTGTTTAGTAATTCCGGCCCGCTGTTCATTTTTTTTTTTAACAGGTATTTATCTTCGTTGGTGTAATACAACATGCATCATTCAGTAATAAATGCGCTTGACGGATCAATGATGGGATATAATTTCATTATATACTTACATCCTTAAAATATTACCTGTTAAATGGTATTAACATATATTTACATTTAAATGGCATGACTACCCCGGCATATCACGAACACATTCCTCTGTGATAGCGACACCCCCAAAGGGCGCATCCAGTCAGGTCTGACCTTTCCATATATGTAAGTTCGAAATTATCTGCTATGTCAATGGTTACAATTATGTATTTATTTATTTTTTTCTTTGTTTACGGTTACAAAAAATACTTAATCTTCGATATCATCAGGAACCACGAGATTAAAAAAAAAAAAAAGACTAAGAAAATAAAGAACTTGATGTTGGATATATTTCTGCTTTAAACAAAGTAATAAAAAAAACTTATACTCAATAAAAAGCTCAAGTATAAAAGAAAATCAAATTTATCTGAAGGGGTATGCAACTTTAAAATATTAATTAGGAATATTAAAAACAAAATAAGACAGAAACTTATATATAAATTTAACTAATAAGTAATAGAATTAAAAATATTTTTTTAAAATCAGTTTTTACTCTTTACTGTAGCTCAAAGTGGTATGGATTTATTATGTAATTCATTTGCAACTGCTAATTAGCAAGAAAACCAGCCAATTAATGATTACTTTCTAATTGTTACATCCATCGGTACATCTACGGTATGCGTGATTTAAATGTGTATTAGAGTTAGATTTATTGCTACATCTATCGAACAACTTGTTTTATGTTCCTAATAAGTATAGTAACAACTTATTTTTTACTATATCATGTTAGTTTTTTACGTTATGTGATTTATTTTATCTTTACGTATAACTCGACTAGAAAATTGTGTGCATATACGTTGTGGAATGGAGACAGAACTTTTCCTTCCTTGAGGGATATTTTTACGTTTCAGTGATGAATGACGAAATACAGTGCTCGTGTTAACTTCAATCAACAAAACTTCGAAGTTCGTTGAAATAAATTGTAATAAAGTTTTACAGTCGTACAGGCTGGACAGTTTATTTGCAAGGTTAAATCAAAATAGATTTAATTATTTAATAGATAATTTTCCATGCTTTTTTTTTTTTGTATAACGTATGTTTTAAAAGTAAAAAAGTATAGTATTTTAGAGACTTACGGCTTCGATTTTTTGGATTTTTCCTTTTAAAATGTAGTTTATAATTAATGTCACTTTTTTATAATTTTTATTGAATTCGATTTTAATATTTTTTAAACGAGATTCTTTAATAATTGGTTTTAAAATACTCAATGGCTTTGAAAGGATGTGATTTAATGGAATGCTGCCTCTTGTAAGGCTTGCCGCTACATCCTGAAAAAAAAACAAAAACGGGGCACCATTGAAGATAAGATCTGAATAGGAATCCTAGGCTAAATGCAACATGAAACCACAGATTCTCACGTCATACACTTTCAAGGGAAAAAAAACTTTCAAACGAATTATATAACCCTTTGTAATGTGGGAGGAGAGGTTCAATAACAATTGAATGTTATTAATAGTATTGTTAAATAATTCCTCACGGGTCATCGACCCGGCAATTAACAGAAGGAAGTCCAATGTCATACTTATAATTTTCGAAAATGAAAGGGATTTTAGTAACCTAAATATTTTTTGTATACGATTCATGTTTAACTTAACAAAAAAATAAAAAATCTATGAAAATTAATAGAAAAGAAACCTACCACCATTAACGTATGGACAATGCAATGACTAATATCCAAATGATTAGGGGTCGAAAGGAAATTTATAATTCACTATAAAATTATTTTATTTTAAATATTAAATTTATCTAAAGAATGTTAACTTGGGCTTCTTGGAATAGGAACAGAATTTCCCCAGACGGTAGTCGATGTCATTTATTTATGAATATATTTATGATCATAAAAATATAAACCTTTACCACTAGAACCAGTGAAGAGTCTGGGGCTATCTGCCAAAGGTGATTTGTTCAAGATCATGCTCACCCGCCAGGTTTTCTCCCCATTAAGGCACCCACTTTATACAGGATGGGTGAGCGCCAGGATGATCTGTTGATCCCACATCCCATCAGTGGCTGTTAACATATTAAATAATTTATCAACCAAACCCTGTATTTGAACCTGTGAAGCATTAAACCATGAACATAAACTATAACATTAATATTATAAATTTCGCAAAATTTAGGTGCAAACGTGTATAACATAAAAAATAAATAAATCGGTTAAATTCAGAAACATTTAACAGCCAATTTATAAGCAATCAGCCAACATTATGATTTGTTAAGCAGGGCAGCCGAAATCACTGAACAAAAGGGGATTTTTCCAACTTTGCCAATGATTGATACAGAGAGTACTGTATATTAGAATCATGTTGTCTGAAATTTAGTTGTTTAAGGGAAAATTAATCACACAAAATTTGTATTGAATTTTATTCTGTGCCCACTGAGTATCAAATTTTTAAGAAAAATTCGTAAATTCGACCTCAGATAGGAATCCATGCTCTTTATTCAACTTTTGGTTTGTTTAATTTCCTTTATGTTATTATTAATGATTTATAAGACATGAGAATTAAATAGACGGAACATTGCCTATCTTAAACTTGTTTTCGTTGATGAATAAATGGGACGTAGGCCTACAATTAAAAAAAACAACATAAATTTCTCAAAAGCTTTGAGAACCTTTATTTAGCTCAAAAACAAAATAAATTTCTCAGTTAAAGATAGATTTATTTATCTCTTTAAATAAAAAAATTTCTTTATTAAGGAAAAGAAAAGCTTCCTTTTTAAGGCTGGATAATAAAAATATCCAAAAACAAGGGTATCACTAAAGCGTATCCTTATATACCATTATCTGGAATAAGGTAATCCTGGTAGAACGTGGAGAAAGGAATTGATGCTCGAAGCAAATAGCAGAGCCGAAATAATGGAGCATCCATTTCAGAAATATGTTGAAAATTCTTGGCAATAATTACGCAGTGAAATCCAGTCCTAATGAACACTACACTCCGTGGGTTTTTTTGAGGTCCTTTTACGAGAACGTTATAAAATTAATTTTATTAATCATTGCCTAACATCATGATTACTTATTCTTTAATTTGCAGATTTAATATCGCAGACGTATAAAATGCGGTTTTCAGTTATCTGCATTTCATAAAAAGCTACTGGATTTTCATTAAATTAGACTTAGTGAGCTGAGATATAACTCTACATAACTGTTTTTTCCCCCATTAAATTCCTCTCGTCTTTCCCCTTCACTAGGTTACAGCCTAAACAATTAAACGAAATGGCTTGAAAATTTGCATTTTGAGTTGTTTTAACGCCTTTTATACCTATTTATAGATTTACCTTCGTAGATTTAAAAGTTTAATTACACATATTGGCTAAGAAATGCTTTATTAAAAAAGTCGACCTATAAAATTTTATCGCTTGTGTTTCTGTTATTTTGTGACATTTTTATTTCTAGAATGTCTTGGACAAAAACATTCTTATTTTATCCAAAATATTTTGCCCATATCTATAATCTGTAAGCAAGTTCATTATAAAAATAATTTGTTTACAGCGAAGGTTTTGTGAGAATATAAAAAACCAAAGAAAACTGTTAATAGAAATGAGACTAATAAAAATAAAATACATTTTAATAATAAAACTGTAACCTTTTAATGTAAAATGGATTTACATTTAAAAAAGATATCTTAAGGAGGCCTTTGGTATAGTGGTTAGCATAACAGCCTACTTAGGCCAGGGGCCAAGTGTTTAAAGGTCGCATAGAATTGAAGAGAGCTGCATTTTTGATATCTTGTAAGAGCATGTCTGAGTAGTGTAAATCCAAGTTTGCAACCAAAAAAACGGATGGGAAAACATTTTGTGGCCGAGAAACCTCGAAATTTTTGAAGTTAATTCCAGTTTTTGGCCTTTATCTCCTAATCGGTGAGTTACAGATAAAAAAACATAAGTGACCATTTTTAATTTAGATTAAATTTGCTACAATTTGAATCCAATCGCGGCTCTGTAGCTTTAATAGATTCTGAGTTACGTCCCTTTGAAAATTGCTAATTTTTTCCAAAAAGTCCAAATTTTAAGTTTTAGCCGACTTTCGTGAGAAACACCGGCCGAAGGAGTGATCCTACGATTTATTCCAAATATAGGTCAGCGACCAGGTGTTTGAGGGTCGCAAAAAATTAAAGAGATTTGCATTTTTGATATCTTGTAAGGGCATGTCTGAGTAGTGTAAATTCAAGTTTGCAACCGAAAAAACCTTGGACTTTTTGGAAAAAATGAACAATTTTCAAAGCGTCGTAACTCAGAATCTATCAGAGCTACAGAGCTGCGGTTGGATTCCAATTGTAACAAATTTAATTTACATTAAAAATGGCTACTTATGTGTTTTATAAAAACGCACCAATTAGCAAATAAAGGCCAAAAACTGAATTAACCCCGAGGTGAAAATTTCGAGGTTTTTCGGGCACCAAAAGTTTTCCCATACGTTTTTCGGTTGCAAACTTGGATTTACACTACTCAGACATGCCATTACTACATATCAAAAATGCAGCTCTCTTCAATTTTTTGCGACCTAAATCCTTTTTTGAACCTGGCCGCTGGCCTAAGATCGAAGGTGTCCCTAGGATTTTTTAAAGATAGTAAAATTTCTTTGGTAATTTCCGAAAAGGGCGTAAAATGGGGGTCCCGAATCTTAGTTTTTGGAGTCAAGTTCTTGTTAAAAATCCCATTCCTAATTAAATTTGGATAGGGAATATTTAGGACTCCCGCTGTGACGTTAAACGAAAACAAACAAACCATTTCTACCTATGATAATAATAATAATGAAGAGTTTTATTTATTCCAATGAATTTAACAACTTACATTTTGTAACATATTACTTAATACATGTTTTGTATAAAACAATTTACACTGCAAGTTGAATTAACATAATAATTAAAAACCAGTATACATTTATAACAGTAGGAAAAGGAAAAGAAAAACCTACACAAAATAGAAAAAATAAAATAATATAATTAATTAAAATAAGTATAATTTATTTAGTAAAATAAACGAATTTAGTACGATAAATTTTTTAAGTTTGAGGAACAAATTAACTTGTAATTAATAAAGTATTATAATGTAATAAATTAATTATATTTATTCTAATAGTAGGTATATGTCTAGTTCGTATGTGCATGTATCGTCTTAAGGTTTGTTTGTTGTAACTGCCTGTTGATTGCATTAAGGGATTTCCTAAGTTTTTTGTTAAGTTGAAAAAGTTCCAAGCCTGGGAGTGAATAAACTGTTTATTTGTTTTTAGGTCTAAATCAAGTATCATGTCGGTTATTTTTGTGTACCTGGGGTAGTCATTTATGTTTCTCATACAAAAGTTCTGTATTCTTTCTATTTTTTTTATAGTTGGAGTCACAAGTGTAGCTCCATACAGGAGAGGCGTATGTAAGTAAAGGTTGGATGACTGATTAGTATAATATAATTTTGCTTTTACTAGAGAACGGAGATTTTCTACGGAAATATGGGGCCATAGTACTTATAAGTTGTTTGGCTTTACAACATTTGATATTTATATGGGGAGTAAATGTTAATCTTTTATCTAATTCCAGACCTGGGTAGGTGACATTTTGTGCCCAGGGTATTCGAGTATTATTTAGCATAATATGTTGCGGTATGGTAGGCCTTCTTGTTGTAAATATTATTACTGAAGTTTTGTGTTCTTTTATTTTTATTTTCCATTATTTATAATATATGTTTAATCTAGAGTATAAAGATTTTAATCTATTTTCTATTGTATCTATCCTGTAGGAACTAGTGTAAATGGCGGTGCCATCTGCATATAAAGATCTTTAAACTGAAGGGAATGTGGGTAGGTCGGATATGTGTAGGTTAAAGAGCAATTTCTACCTATGATCTTGAGGTCGAGAAATGGTAGATACAAGAAAAATTTACTTTTACTTTCACTTACTATGGGTATGCTGAGGAAAGTATTGCGTTTGTGAAATATTTCGAATTCTATTTTAGGGAAATACACATTTTATGTTCGGATGAGTCTAATCGACCAGGGCTGATACAGTCCGTATATGGATACACGGTAGTATAATGTAACAGGCTATTGAACTGTTACTGGTGATATCCTACCTATGCTGCTGCACCGCTATGCTGTGCAGGTGAGGAAGCTACATAGCCTGTAATTGAGATAGCTTATTCCCATCAAAGCCGACTGCAGCCATTAGCCCCAGGTGTCGCCACTCTGAACTGCATCGCCTGGGAGCGCTGCCACCGCGATGTCTCTTCTTGCCTCACCTCACTACAATTCTTCCATTGTGGAAGTTTCTGCAACTGCTCTACACCGTCTCTCATTACTTTCAATTTCTCTATAATTTAATAGCCAGCTTACGTAAGTCTTTCGTCGCTTGTATATTTTTGCTCAGACTTTCACTGAATCCTCGACTAATTTCTTCTCCCTATCTCTCAATTAATAAGCGAAGAAAATTGAAGCATGGCTCGGTAACCGCTTGTTTGCTAATTATTGATTGCTTTATAATTATTGAACCTGAGATTGGAAGGTAAATAGTGTAGGTGTTCCGGATAGAGGGATGTGAGTATGAAGTCACGCAACAAGCTTCCGTATCGTATCTCAGGCTTCACACTCGAACGTGACTTAATTTCACTGCGCCGAACCATAATTTTTTATCCAGTTATTATAAAATCACATTCACCCTTAAAATGACACTGTAGGAGACACTTAATATTCATATTACTATTATTTATGTTTAAAACTAAATCGTAGGATTGATTTAAGAGTGATCTAGCGGAATTCGGTTTGCTATTGCAGACTTAACTCCAAAATGCCATTTTTTGAGTTATGTAGTGGTTCTTTAGAAGGTCCAATATGTGCCAATTGTTAAATGTAATTAATAGTTTCGTTACCCCGAATCATCGTCTAATTGATAAAACATACATTAGCTATAACTTTAATAAATAAACATTATACTCGTAATAAACATAAATGTAATGTCGGGAGAAGTTAAAGGGAAGAAATAAACATATCAAGATCTTAAGATTTCTGATCTGTTGAATAATCAGCTCTTCCTATTAGATGATAGAGAACTATTGATCATGAGTTCGCGTTGGCATATTTACCGATTACGGTTCGAATTCGTTCTACGCAATTCGAAATTTATGTCGTGACGGATCTAGAGTTTCCCAAGACTTTCCAACCTTTCTACTTTGGTTAAAATACGTTTGTTCCCTGTAAGAATAATCCACTCTGTTTAACTTAGAAAAAGGCGTTTAATACAAAAAATATAAATGCTTGTCGAACTCTAACATACTTATTTATTGTACATAACCTTACCTTAATTTATCAGTTAGTGTTGAAATAAAAAAAACCTGTACCACTACTACTCGTGAACGGGTTTGGGGTTCACTACGTGGTACTGTACTGTTTAATGGACGGTTCTGGAAGGGGGTGACTTGTCCTAGGCCACGCTCAACCGCCAGATTTTTCCCCCTTATTTTGGGTAGCATATTTTTATAATATTTTATATAGGCTGGGTGAGGCCCAGGAGGGTCCTAGATCCTATATGATCCCATATCCGGGTGCAAACAGACTAAATAAAAGCCTTGCTCGCATCGGTATTTGAGCCGTTGAACTCTATGAACTGGGATTTGAAGTGTTGAAATAAGGAATCAATATCATATTGTATCTTTGAACTTTTAACTCTATCCACATGCCTTTAGTTTAATCCTCTTGATGGCCTACGACGTATGTTGGACGTCTGAATAAAATAAATAAAAAAATATAAGAAGATCGGATTAGCTCAGTCAGTCACTGGGCTCCTAATCTCTTGGTTCCGAGATCGAGAATGTCTACAGCAGATTTTTTATTCTGTAATCATTCGTGATTAGACTCTGTGGTATCTTAAGATCTTCCTGGTGCTCATCCAGTCTCTTTAAATTGGGTACCCTTAATTAGGAATAAAACCTGGCTGATTAGACCAATCACTATCTTACCCAAGTGCTGCTCTAAGAACAGCACGATCCTGACCAAGTATTGAACCCAAGATCTTCCATGGTGGCACCGAAATATGAACATTAGAAATATATTTATCTGTTTCTTTAACATCATAGTATTGATTAAAGAAAGTATCTGAATTTATGGACGCTCCTCTATTTTTATGGAAACCAACTAGATAGATAAGGATTGTTTATGAGGTGTACTTTGAAATTTGCTTCATGTTGGATAACTCTGGAGAATTTTTTTTAAAAAATATAATCTACTTGGATAAAATACTAAAAAATTATTTGTGGTTCTTCTAAATCTTTGAAATAGCTCGTTCATTTTCGCCGTGTGGCTCAAAGCTAAGTCGCATAAAACCAGGCTTCAAAAACGGAAGAAAAACAAGAGAAATTAAAGAAAAAATTAATAATAACAAATTATTTGATGCTATCTCCGCACAGGCTACTGCAAATTTTCACATCTGTATAATTTGAACAATGCTCGGCGAACGTGGCGCGCAACAATAGATTAAATAAATAATCAAATAAATTAAAAATAAAACTACGCTGTCTTGTATGCACTTGCCCGAATGTCTTAATGACCTTCTAAAGATAAGGTGTAGAAAAAGTGATTAACTAGCTATTAAAAAGAGATGCATAGAACAATATAGATGACCTACTAGGAACCAGGCGTTCAACAACTTTTTCAAAATTCTAATTTTATGACCACCTCTAATATTCAATTTTTTAAACCCTGTGGGAGTATGAAGTGGTCAGAAGAGGGAATATAGTGATCCAAATCGTTGCAAAAAAAAAAGGAATTCTCAATCATCTGTGCCGATGTTTTGATCCACTTTACAGCTGATTTTCAGGACTGAAAAAAAATGACATCCAAAAGAGTGGAACTAATAGGTCTTATCTGATCACGATATAGAATATAAATTATTGGAAAGAACAGAGTATTGAAAACAATATAAGTTATTCAAAAATAATTAATTTAAGAAAAGGTAATTAATTTCATTTCAAAGAAAAAAATAAAAGTTTTATTGACGAAACAATGAATGGAGATTACAAACGAATGTTAACAATTAAAAAAAAATAGCCACATTACAGACCTAGCATGCCATGTTAGTTATCTAAAAATTTATTAACATTCACCAAATAATTCCGTAATTTATATGCTTTTAAAAAATTAATTCAAATAACATTTGTACCAGGGCACAAACTATCTAAAAAAAATTAAGCACACAGACATAGATGATACGGAAAAATCTCATGTTATTTGTTTGAACAGCCTGACCTTTCGCAAACTTAATTTTCAAGTGGCGAATTTAAATTCTGAAAAGATCGAATCCCATAAGCATCCACTCTGTGGGCAAATGGCGAAATTGTTGTTTAAGGTCAAGATGTTCAGGGACAGTCGGTCTTTTAAGAGCGTTCTTCTCATCACGAATTCGATTGCACTGGAAAATGCCTTTGAATGTCATAACAAGGAAAGTGGAGGTTTCTAAAGCTTGAAAGTATTCGAGCAAATTAAAATATTTGCAACTTTCTGTCTGTAAAAATAAACCTTTTGTTTAAGAATAGTAGATGGGGCTATGAAAGGAGTAAGGCTGTCGACGATAATCCTTATACTGTTATAATAATTACTTTTTTTATTCTTCGAATCTTTGCATTCGTACAAAAAATAAAAAAATAAGGCCTTTTTACATTTCAAGATTCGTAGAATCCAAAAAAATTAATAAAAACCATCCGTTGGTAGATCTGGTCTCAGGTATATTAAGTCACTCATCAGACTTGATGTCACAGTGACTTAACCATCCCCTTGACGATCCTCCCAACTTCGCATGACAATCTACCATTAATGATAGGCATTGTTAACAAAGATATAGCGCGATAACATCCCCTTTTTCTGTATCTCCGGATTAAATACATCAGATTTTTTTCAGTTTATAACGACATTATTGTTGTTGTTAATTAACGAAATTGTTAACTATAATAGCCTGAATGTGATTATTTATATGAATATGTTAAATTTTCGCGATTTAGTTTGATTCAATGTAGAGTTACTTCATAGGCTATATTAAAAATTATAATTTCCTTAAAAGATTTTATTATCAGGCTTAATGGTAGTTACTCTTACAGCTATTTCCAGTTATATTATAAAAAAAAATAATCTGTTTAGAAATAAGAGAAATATTTAGTTAAGAAAAACGGTGTTTTTTTTTGCTAGTTTATTTTTTCATAATTCTTATATCGCTTTTTTTCGATTGATGAACATTTAAAGTATGTAAAGAAAGAATCGTAATCGCGAACATTTCTAATCTTGAATATTTTTTAGATATTACGAATACATCCTTTTTGATAACTTTTTTAGTAGTTGTAATATATTTATTTTTTATTTTATAGATTTTAAAGTATTCTGTTACAATCAAAACTCTATAATTTAGATAATATAAAAATACTTAATGATGTACCATCTTAAAAAGTTTAAGATGAATATTAGTTTAAAAAAAACTAAAGAATACGCGATTGAAGCCTGCCGATCTAAAAAGTAGAAATGAAGTAACAGTTAGAAAAAAAATGCCTGTACCACTATAACCCATGAAGGGCCTAGGGTTGAGTACTTGGTAGAGCACTGTTTCTTGGACAACGCTTGGACAGAGAGGTGTTTTGTCCTAGAACTCGTTCCCCCTTATTTTGGGTACCCACTATATAGAGGCTGAGTGATCCCCAGAAAGGCCCTAGATCATATTGGATCAATCTCCGGCCGCTAACAGATTAAATAAAATTCTGCCAGCAAGCGGGATTTGAACCTTCGGCACTGCAACTCTACTGCGCTCTACCACTGACCCACTCCGTATTGTAAACTTATCGAGCTTTATTTTCTGATTTTTATTTTTGTTTCTTCTTAAAGCGCCTTTTTTTAAATATTATTTATTTTTAAATACTCAAAAATACATTTTATTTCTTCGGTGTATAAAGGTCAGTATAATACGACAATGAGAGACCCCTCCCTGCTAATTTAGATCCCTTGTCCTTACTTCCAGAGGTTCCGCCTCCACTCACACCCGCACGTAGCATGTGAACCGCCAAGGCTAGGGAACCTCGAGCACGGTGAGCTACACGTGAGATCCCGCGTGATTCCTTTCCTATCGGCAACCTTGGCAGTTGAACTCCGGATATTTTAGTTCAGGCAGAGATGGGCTTGTCGACGTGTCCTTTCCTCGATCTGGAATTAAGGATAGTCAGGTGACGCTGTAATAACGCAGTTAACGTCGCTAACCCTAAGTACAAACGTTTTTTATTGTCGGTGATTGTGATATTTCATTATCTATTCGTTGCATTTGCAGTTGGAAAACTGAAATCCCTATTAAGAAAAAAAACTCAATTCGGAAATATCGTTTATATATAGTTATCTGTTTGTGATTTTCGATCCCTTTACCCATCATACAAAATAGAAAACCGAAAAAGTTATTACAATTTAGTTTTCTTTAAAATACCTGTTTCACACTAAATAGACCAATGCAGAGTTTTATCCAAGATTGTATGTATTTTAAATTCATTAAATTTCAGTCTCATTTGATATTACCTCTCGTTTTTTTATTCGTTTAACGTCACTTTATGGCTAATTGCGCGATGCTAAAGTGGGCGTCCTAAATCTAGCTATAATTGGAATAAGGGTTTTCAACGATATCCGAAATCGTTCCTTCCAAAGGACGCATAAATAGGAATTTTTTATTGATATTCGCTTATGAGACGAACATATTTGACAGTTTTTTTAAATTTTATTTTTTTAAACTCAATAAAGATATTTGTATGTATATATTTTTTTTTCATTAATCTTTAAAGCAGTTTCCTATTCCTGTTATTGCAATAAAGGGACGGTATATGGAATTCCTTGGAATAAGATTATGGTCTTACAGCAAGCTTAGAACAAGGATTTTTTGTCTGGCAGAGCAAGCCTAATGGCTCTTTTATCGATTATAGTCTGCAGGTGTAGTAGTAGAAACATTTATCTATATTTTGAAAAAAAAATCGCCCCCTCTTGTTCAACTTCAAACTTTTTACTTTTTTTTTTACACCTTTGTTCACACAATCTCTTCATCGCGGCTTTGGCATTTCGTCATGTCACGCCGCTTTCCATCTCAGTCGGGTACTTTTTGAGGACATCTGTCATTCTGGCTAAATGCCCAGCCCATCTGTGAAATCTAAGTGATCATCATTATCGAATGTTTTAAGGTCAAAGCAATGAAGAAAAAGAAACAGTTGCCCGTGAAAGTACTCCTTTTTTTGGCCTTATTTTATATCCTTAAAATCATTTTTATTATAATTACGGTCTATTATCTGTCTTCTCAGCTCTACAAGTTCAAGCTGAGTTTCTTATACATTCGTATAATATATTTATCCTTATCATCACGTCTGTATTTCAAGACACTCCTAAGCCCAAGAAGTTGCTGCTATAAAGTCAATACTTTCCGTTTAAAAAAAGTTCAAACTTCGCCATCATAGCATTATTCTACACAACTAGGAGCTTAAGGGCAAGCTAACAACGGCGGAGAGGGTTAACATGCTTGCGGAAGTACAAACGCAAATGCTGTAATTTAAAATATCGGGATCGGGATCTTCCCACATTCGGGATTTATCACTTTATCCCTCGTCTATGTAAGGCCCATCAGGCTACTGGAGGCAACTCACTACGACTGAGCGTAGCAGTGATGACGCCATTTATCTTTATTCGGAATCGCGTAATGATTTTAGGGTGTCAATACCCACTCGGAAATCTGGTTTGCTCGTAGCCTGTTCAAGAAAAGAGTGCGGCTGCTAACCCCGAATAGCTATAATCCTTGGATCTAAGCTAATTTATCAATATCCTTATGCACTACTGAATTAACCCAAAACGTACCAGTTAAGGAGCTAAGGATACCCTGCCACTGGCTGTGTAGGTTGAATAAAAAATATAATTTGTTTTCAATTAAATTCTCAAACCACCAAGAGGGAAATGCTATATATTAATATGAGATGTTATGTATTTTATAACACCTAATTTCCGTCTGACCCAGGAAGTCAAAAGATCATATTTATTTCTCTCCAGGTCTACAATATTCATCTTAAAAGCTCTTTCGTATTAAAATATTCTTGTTAATATAATTATTCAAAAAGGTGATAAAATATGCTAATGTGGTTGTAAACAAACAGAAGTGGAACCATAATGATATTACATAAAAAAGAAAAAATGGGTTAACTTTCTCCTGATAAGATCTAGTGGAAACCGTCTCTGACATCATCCCCATCCTCAGGTACATTCCTATTCCCGTTTGATTAATTATTGGTTCTATCTTAAGGAAATAAAGTCAAGTTTCACCTGTTACAAGAAACACGAATAACTGAATTGAGCAATAATATTATGAAATTCATTAATAAGAAAGGCTATGTTCCTCGCTCAGAAACGACAAGAAAATTTGTCTACTCTAAATGTTGTGATTGATTATTGTAAATAGAAATTATAAACAGTGAAACAAACTGCTAGAGGCAAATTTATGGAGTATACCTAACCAGAAAACAATAAAAATTAGTCCCTGTACTTCTTATACATCCCAGTAAGAAGATATGTGCGAAGATAATAGTCAGTAGTGCGGGGAGAACACAAACCAACATGCTTGGAAATATTCAGGTCTTTTCTTCGTTATTACTTAACAAATATATAATTTTAATCTATGAATTATTATTGGGGACCTTATATAACCCTCAACCCCATATTAATTTAGTACCAGCATATAAAATATACTATTATTAATATATCACTGATAATGTGCCATAGGAGCGAGGAGGATGGGACCGGAAAAAAGGAAAAGTATAGAAGAAAAAAATTACTGAAATTAGAAATTTACAAAGGAACATTATTTTTGTGAATATAATTTTATAATATTGTATGATCTCATAATGCATGTAGGTTACTTTTAATGGTACATTATTAGCAATTTGCTGTATAAATATAAATTAATTATTAAAGAAATTTTAAAACTTGATTAGCACCAATAAATTATTAATATTTACCGTACATTTATTGAAGCACAATACATACCAATAAATATCATTCGATAAGAGTTTATTTCTGACAAATCTAATTTGCAAAATTTTCTTAATTTTGACGTCCTCTCGGAAATTAATGGGTACTTAAAAATAACACATTGCCTGGGTTTTTTCATAATCTGGGAAGCCTAAATTATGCTGTCGTAGCTTTTGTTTTTAAAAACATATACTCCTAAAACATTTTAGATGGAACAACTGTTATATTTAGGATTTAGAGTCTTAACTAATGCAAACGTTTGCAGGCGATATAGAGGAGAAAAAAATTCGCTCTTTAGTGATTTATTTTCCGACCCATTTTGTGATAATTAGTTAAATTAATTTTTATGTTTTATCTTGAAAGGTTACAGAAAACATTCGAGGGGGCAAATCAATTTTTCACTTAAATAATTTTTTTTTTATATTGATGTTTTATTTGAGTAAACATTCATCGGGTAACAAAATACCTTTTTAAGATTAAGCTGTTCTATTTTCTAGATAAAACATTTTATTCAGTAAACATTGAATTGTTCCATTTGGTAACTTTAATATTAATATTTTTTAAACCATTATTTTTTTTTTGTTAGAAATTCCACATCAATTTAAAAGAAATATTTATCACTACTTTATAGTTCATCTATCATATTAGAAATACAATCCTCGATAACTAAACTGCATTATTATTATTACAGCCATCTATGGACTACACGTTCACAGCAATCTTTTAGATTTTCTTCTTGGAAGTGTTCATTCCTTGCAGTTTAGCTTCATCCCAGTGATATTTTAGCCTCTGATTCCTTCTTGTTCATTCTTCTGCAGAAAACGGATATCTTTCGTCGGGTAATCCTTCACTCCTGCAACTCTAATTCTAAGTCCTGATGTATCTCCTGAACCCAAGGAGGTTACACTCGTCATTTCTCTCAAAGGTTGAGAATTTTGTTAGCCAACCTCTTGTTCCTCAATCGTTTGATATGCCCATAGAATATCAACTTTCTTCTCATGCTGACAGAAATCCCTTCGAACTTGTCATTGAATTCTTGGTTTGACCTCGGCTGTAATTTGTACCCAACTACCATTCTTCTTTTTCTTGGGACCAATAATTTCCCCGAGTCTCCATCAATTATACTACATTATTTTTTTCTAGATATTAAAAATACTATTCAATTTTGTCCACCTTTTTAATTATATATTTTGCTTATTATTTTGGTAATATGCATGGTTATTCAAGTGATCATTTATAAACCATTTAAAAAACTTATTTTATAACAAATTTGATTTTCGTACCCGCTTTTTTAAATGATACATTAGTACAGTTGAAATATTTAGGTAAAACTTTAGAAAATAACAAATTTTAAATATATTTAAATGGATGCTATGATGTTAGATTTAAAAATGATCTATGTTCCGTACTTAATATTTTCATATAATACATAGCTGCTTCATTACAAATTATATAATTACTATACCAGAGGTGTTAAATTTACATATGGTGTTCTAGCCTGATGAGTACCATTATATTTACATATGTCAGCGTCATCTCCTAATGGAGACGTCTGAGGCTGTAACGACTTGAGATTAATAAAAATAGTTTTAAAAAAACTTAGGTAATGTATTCTAGGGTTCACACCTACATTTATAAACATCCCATAGATAATTTAATAGCTATAATTACTTCTATATTTAATTAAGATTAGTTATCTCAATGATTTTAATTAGTTACATTCGTTAACTATTAGAACTATTCTTAGAATTCGTAAACTATTCTTAGAAGAAAATACTGCATAAATTTTATTTTTGAATAATTAAATTAAAGGTGAAGTATTTACTATTTAGATTAAAATATTATTATTAAATGATATGAGTAATTAAAAAAAATTGCTAGTTATAGCACTTTTTTAATTCGCCTCTACAACTACATTTACGAGGAAATTGGTTGAATTTGGGCTCAACACTCAACGACAGCTATCATTGAGTAGTATTAATGTTTAGATTAGTAGTATTAATATATTAATGTATTAAGTAGTATTAATGTATGGATAAATTATATTAGTTTTTAAATTTAGTATTTTTCTAAATTAATCTTATATAGGCTGTGATAGTTTATAATTATGAAAATAACTATACAAAGAATTATCTATTGCAAAAAGTATTTATATTTATATTTTTAGAGCCAATTTTCGAACAAATTAAAAATTCATACTTTTTCGTTATTGTGGTATTCTAGTATTTTAATGTATATTCTCTGTTGTGAAATTATTATTTTTTTATTATTGAAGGATCGATTTTTGTTTCTAATTGTTTACATTTGATATCCCCACGTTCTGGGAGCCTGTGTTTTCATTAATCAGTTTAAAAAATAAAATGTACTATAAATTATTTGCATAATGAAAAATAACATAATATCTTCGATAAAAATGCTGAATACAAAGTGCCCATAAAATTTTCGTTGTCGATCTATAGCTTATGGATTTATTATTGATGTAAAGTTCGTATAGAATTTTAGAATCATAAAATCAAGTTATACGGACATAGATAAAATGCGTTTAGTAATAGGCCTGAAATCCTCAGGTCACTAACACCTACGGTTTATTTTAGAGATTTTTTTTATTTATTGTAGATAGGTAATACACACTCAGAGATTCATTCACAGACACACAAATTCAAACTGAACGATGGGGAAAAAAAATATAATTTGAGTTTATAATTCAGACTACTGGGAAGCGTCTGTGGGGTAGACCGAGGCGTAGGTAGGAGGATTGCGTTAAGAGTGACCAGGCGGGTTGGGTTTGGGTGGTGCTCCGTGGACGGTGGCTTGTAAATGGAGATTGGTGGTATCGGCATCGAGCCTTCGGTTTCGCTAAGCCTTTTTATTTATTATTTAATTTAGACAGTAGGTACATTCGTCAAATATAAGATTTAGTATTAGAACTGCGTTAAAATGCTGGCATGAAGGAGGTGGTAGTTTTTTCATTATAGGAGAAAAAATGAGCCGAGTGTGGCACAGTCTCAAACGTGCGAGGACGTCCTGCTCTGTGCGGCTGCTGCGGTGGGATGTTGGTTTTTTTAATCCTTCTTAGTTTACTAGGATGGTTCTCTTCCCATATCCCTTGCCATCTCTCTGAAGTTTCCATTTTAAAAGATCTACTAAGTTTTGATGGAGTGATATATATGATATGATTATTATGGTAAAAAATATAGGTCATTGACATTGGCATGATCAGTATCTATTTTCCAATTTACTTTTTACCCTGCATTCTTTGTATTACCTACAAATGCACTCAACGTTGAAAACAGCATCGGCATAAAATGAACGAACTCTTCTTTCCCTTTTAAGCTCCGCTTCGCCATGAACTCACTATTAAGGCTTTGCCGTTTGCTCCTCACTGAACGACCTTCCAGAACTCATTCTAATAACTTATCCTTAGAATGGTCCACTGTCCTTCCTCCCACAGGA
Source organism: Troilus luridus (assembly GCA_964056705.1). Taxonomy (NCBI): domain Eukaryota; kingdom Metazoa; phylum Arthropoda; class Insecta; order Hemiptera; family Pentatomidae; genus Troilus; species Troilus luridus. Next base: position 27,965,099 of record OZ057414.1, read on the forward strand.
GACGGGTCCTGTGTTCCTTCTCAATTCAGGAGTTTATGGAAGCGGCTTCCATTCGTTTTCATGGACACTCCGGTTTAACTGTGCGACAGCGTGAGAGCCTTCTTATATTAGAGAGTACAAGATGAATACGGAATGGTGCGTCATTTAGATTTGTGTTACTACCCCTTGTGATTTTATGGCATGCTTATTTATCCATAAAAATGATAAGTACCTTCCTTGATGAATTAAAAAAATTCATGTGTACAGCTTAAATACTTGAAAATTATAGTTGATCAAAGCTATGCTTCATCACTAGCCCCAATCATTCCAATCAACAATTTTTTAATATAAAATAAAGTAGGCTTTATTTAAATTATACTTTTATCTCAATATATTATGGAATGACACAACGTAATTTAGTAACCTTTTTTTTTTAATAAACCTTTTTTTTATAGTAAATTTGGTATTTACAAAAAAAAGGTTTATAAAAATTATTCACGTTTTATTTTTGCTGTCTAACCTTTACAAACATTTTTGATTCGTTGTATTTTATCTATAATTAAGGTAATGCTTTAATTTTCAGATATCAATGTGTGTATCCTTTTTGATCATTCTTGAATCGAGAAAAAATTAATTTTCTGATTTCTAGGTGTATATTCATTTTGATTATTCCTGAATTCATGATGTTGCGGTAAAAAAGTCATTCTTAATTTTTCATTAGCTTATTTTATTATTAATGGCGATACATATTATAACAAGAATTTTTTATCAGTACTGAACAAAAGAAGCAAAAAAACAATATTGATTTGTTATTAATGTTCGACATTAAAAAGAAACAAATGGAATATACCTACTGATTATAAAGGTAATGGTATTATATATGTACTGATTTCTCAAGATCTAATTCATTATTAATAGAAATGGTGCTTGATCTGGTGGTATAAGGCTGAAGGAGTTGGAATGAAACAGTTTTGAACGTTATTGAAATGGGATGCTGAACACGTTTGCTGCACAAACGTAGACAAAAAAAAACAAAAACTTGTAGACGTTTATTCGAACCACCTCCAGTACGTTGACTGTTATAAATCGTGTGCTAAGTCCACGCAGTCTCTGTTTGAATAAATGTCTCATTTGGTAGTATAAGCTTGTTCGAAGTTGAAGGCCGGCCAATTTCTAATATTTTCTTTTATGTTGTAATCTAATATGGCATTTAAACTAGAATACAGTCGTGCGAAAAATGGATCGTTAGAATAAATGTTTATTACACATCCTTTGTAGGATGTTATAACTATTATGGACTATGGAAAAAAAAGTCTTGGAGATCACACTGTTTGGTATAGTAGCTGAAGGTTGGTTTAATAGAAAAATACGTTACTAATTCTTGAGACAATGTTCATAAAATAATGACTACATTTATGTGGCATGTAAGCACGTGAAATGCCAAAGAAGGCTTAACAAGATAATGTTTGGTAAATTTATTTAACTTCATTGATCAAATTATTATTATTCCTTTTGTGAAGAGGGGTAGCTGCTTTGATTATTTAAACTGAAATATTGAAGATTCAAATCGTCTTCAGCATTGGTCCAAAGCGTACATGTCGTTTCCATTAATCATTAGCCATGTTCTTTTTAATCAAATTTAGCTCCATTAGAGGAAATAGGTTAAAAGGGTTAGCGAATCCGAAGTCTCGATACCAATCTCTGCTTGCGAAGCTCTGTCCACAGAATCCTTCAGATCACTCTTAACGTAATCTTTCTACCAAAGTTTTGGTCTACCCCTGAGATGTTCACCAGTCGGCACAGCGCTTATTGTCTTTTTAGGAATTCGTTCGCAACTCAGTCCAACAACTTTACAAGGGAATACATAAAAAAATTTAAGTTACTATGAAAATCTGATTAATGATTGTATGAATTGTTCCCGTAATTTAGATTTTACTAACGCCAAGCAGATATACATCAAAATGTGTTTTTAACAAATTAGTAATTAGAAAAATCCTAAAATTCATAATAATCATCATTTTTCAATAAGAATTAAGGTAAGTTTATGATCCTAAAACCTTCTTTAACTTTTATTGTTTATTCTTTAATATAAACTGACGACCAACTAATACGCAGGGAAGGAATCTAGAAGTAATGAGGAATAGAATCACCTTCTGTCTAGATTTATGTTTCGTATTACTCAAAGCTGGTCCCTCATCAAGCTTCTTTTCACCCACCGAGGTATGCCGAAGGACATCTTTCTACCTTTCTTTTGTACGAGTTATAAAGTGAGTCATTTTTCGGGGAAGTTTTTTTAGTGGATCCTTATGCGTTCTTTGACCTGGCAAATGGTTTTTTGAGGTTTGGTTTTTGAACAGGAGTCAACTAAATAATTATTATTTAAAAGCAGTTAACCCATTTGAAATCACGGATGATTCATATATAATATATATATATATATATATATATATATATATATATATATATATATATATATATATATATATATTCAAACATATTGATTTTATATTGGTAAATCATAGTTACAAAAAAAAATACAATTCCTCTTGGCTACGTGCCTGTCATTGATTGATGATAAAAGGAAGTTTCTATGTCAGACTTTTTTCTATTCTAGTAGAAGTTAGAAAATTAATATTTATATACTTACAATTCGTAGATGTTTTAAAAGAAAAAATTAATTTATTTGGGTAAAATCAACTTTATACGGTGTTATACACGTATCAAAAATAATAAGCTAAGTTCCAAACTCTGTAGTATGTGAGAGAAGGATACAGTACGGTCATAAATTATTTGAAGCGCGGTCATAAGGGCTTAAGTCAAAATAAGTCCATAATACAAAATCAGGAATGATCAGTCAAGAAATAAATGTATGCTTCAAATAGAATTACTACTATATTGTTTGTAAATTACTATTATATTGTTTGTAAATTACTACTATATTGTTTTATAAAAATAAAATTACAAATAATATCAATAATTCGATTTTAAATAATGTTTTGAGCTTTTCTGTTGCTCTCCTGAAAAATTAAAAATTTTGACTTAAGCCCTTATGACCGTGCATCAAAGAACTCAGCTTTTTAACCTGGCATTGGGTTGGTTATACAATACCTACCTATAATGTAGGGCGCCTGTGGTTTATAGAACATTTGATTTAGTTTTAATATAAAATTTATTAATATATCATTTATTCAATATCTCGAAATGGAAATTAAACTTAACAAATGATTCGGATTTTCTTTACTAAAATTCAAATTGTTATTTAATTGTTAAATTAAGTACACTGAAGGTGGAGAATAGGCGATGTTATAATGGTTAATAGCACTTATGTATCAAGTTTTCGACGAACTAAGGCACAGTCCCAGTTGGGTATATTAAGTGGGTTTATATAGTTGGGTATCTGGGTGCAAAATTTAACGTGTACCTTATAAAATAAAACATACGTTCGTAGTATGTTCGTCTGTGTTCGTCGACCGTTGATCTTTTAAGCCATTATGCAAAGATTTGTTATTAACATACCAAGGTGCTATTGAGACAAGTTTGAGTACTTTTGATTGGGTGGGAAGCTTGTAGTCGTTTCTGTGAGTCTGTTTAGCGACGTCATAAATTAATTATTTTTTAAAAATTAAAGTGCCCAGTAATCTATAATCTATAATAGTATATGATAACTATGTCCATATAATCTACTCTACTTGTCTGTTTTGTTAACACATGAGTAAACACATAATTATCGCCATTTTAATACTTAACTGGTTTTCCGTGTAGGTGGTTTAAACAGGTCCATAACATTTGTTCGGCTTTATTGGTCCTCGAGTTATAAACAGCTCTATTATTTACGATAGTTAAAAACTTTATTCTAATTTAATTGCAACGGAAATGAAAATTTTTACAACTACATTAAGATGCTTGCTCGAGTTTATAGTTGTGCTCTAGAGCGATAATTTATATTTTTTACCATCTGATGGTTATTAGAATACAATTATTACAAAAATAGATTCATATAATTTAGGATAATAAAAATGGAACGTTAAATGCATTATAGTGATCACGGTTTTTATTTTTTATTATAACCTATTCATAAAAGAAAAAAAAACAAATTTCCACAAACAAGTTTTTAATACGTCAATATGAATAATATACGCATATTATTTTGTAGTGATGCTATAAATTTGTAATACATCAGTCCAAACTGGTTTTAGTTGGTGTACGTGTTTAATTTTTGTATTGGATTATTATTATAAAACGTATTTTAATAATATTATATCAACATAGTAATGTAATATAATATAGCTCTGAGATAGGTACCACGAAGCTCCTTACTGGGATATAGACTAACCCCACTACCCCTTCGCTGTGTCGGGTGGAGCCAGTCGCTCCTCAACCGCCGTCATGATTGTCTCGTATCTCGCAGCTCTCCTAGGCCTTTCGGTCTTCGCGTCTGTCACCGCACAGCACAAAGGTATGTGAGGATCGGATAATATTCATCAATTTTTATTTTTAATTTATACACTACTTATTTTAAAAATATAAATTAATTTATCAATTTTTTTCTAAAAAATCGTGATACGCAGAACTTCATAAATATAATTTTGATTTTTTTTTAAATTATGAAATCAGATTTTCAATTTTTGTTGTTACTTATATTATTCGCTTACATACGTACAAGACCATTGTAAACGCGTTATGTTAATTTTAATTTCTTTTTATTAGTTTACCAATTTTATACCGCTTATTTTAAACGGTGCTTTCAGGACGATTTTGATGTAAGCTTTAAATAAGTAATTATATATTATCGATTATTTAGTTATTAGATTAAGTAATTAGAATATTGTTTAGATGAAAATTGATATCGTTAAAAGTGAGTTGGTTTTGGTGGAAAGAAATATAAATAAAAATTAAATTATTCCAATTTCGTAAATATACTATTTTTCTGATTAACTTTATATTATTTCAAACTACTTATACTTGTTTACTTGAAATAAATTTTTTTTTTTTTTAATATAATAACCACACACTAGTGGTATACATATATTTATTTTTTGTTTTATGGGATTAGATAAATAATTATTTGTTTTAAATACTGTCACTCTTTGAATATGTAAATCTGTATTTTGACTCAAAAATACAGTTTAAAAAAATTAGCGAGTTCCACTAACGTTTCAACCAAAAATAAATTTCAAAAAATTTTTTTTTTCACATTTTCTCAAACTTATCACTTCTTAGTTTTTAAATTGTATGATTTTTGTCTTTAAAATGAAAAAATAAAATATTCAATTATTAAAAAATAAATTATAGTGATAATATAATATAATTACGTAGACATATCTGGCTGAATTAATTTTATTCATACGTATAATTTACATAAGATATATGCTATCTTCAATATACGAATAAAGCTCTGGGTTCATTGAAATCTCAGTCAAGGCTGGGGAAAGCATTCCAATCTTATCACCGGCTTCGCTTCGGAGTAGTCGACGTGTCTGAGGATCTTTACCGTTGCTTGCATCTCTCTCTCGCGGCTCTTTATTGTATATTATTAAGTGCTATTTTGGTCAGTTTTATAGTCTTTATAATTTTATTATACAACGTGAGTATGTATTTAAAGAAATACAGGTTCGCATTTAAAATTAAAGTTAATTATTTGAAACTGATCCACCCAGTAATTATCCAGAAATATTGAAAGTTGGTCAACATTTTTTCAAACACACTTTTTTATGTTTACAAGTTTGAAACAATTAAGATAAAAATCATTTTATGCCCTTGTATTGGCTTTGTTATAAAAAATAAGAATACAATGGTAGACTAAGTATATATAAATATATATCAAAGGTAGAAATTCATATTTCTGATAAGCACTTTAGTTATATCCTTATTTACTTCGTGTTAGTGATAAGTAAACCGGAAACATTCTCAAATAATTTTAATTGATTTGTATGTAAAACATTTGTTTGTGATAACAGAAGTATAACATGACTTTTTACTGTCAACGAAATTGCTCCTTGTTATTGCTTAGATAAAAATCATCAAGCAAATGACTCGTCGAAATCCTACCGAGTTTACCAAACAGTTAAAAATTGTTTCTAAAATATTTATGTGTTTTACATATCAATTATTTGTTGAAATATGAAGACCACCTAAAAAAAAATCCACAGGTTGATTCTGTATCAAACAATTTTGCTAGCCTCGGCAAAAAAAAAAAAAATAAAAAAAATAAATAAGATCATAATATTCATTCATTTTTTTTGGTAGGACTGGATATTAACCAATTAATTAACACAAATTATATTGTTCTATATTTTTAGTGCTGTGTAGTGCATGTGTGTAATGTAATTATTATTTGTTATTGTTATTTTGTTTACGGTTTTGTAAAGTTTTCTCTTGACAATATCTGCTAAGGTTTTTTTAACCATTTTTTTTATTCCTGTTTTATAAATATAATACAATTATTACTTGAGAGTTTAATATTTAATTTTAATTTAATAAATACATTCATTTTAATTATTATTTTATGCAATTATTACTCCTTAAGCAATAGTAATAATTTAATTATATTTGTTCCAAATGTAGAAAACCAATAAATAAAAACAAACTAAAATTTTATGAATTTAAAAAAAAAATCAAGATAAAGAGAAATCAACTGCAAAATAATGTTTTTCCTCAAGGCAATTGATATCAATATGATTTGTTCCTTATTAATTTTTTAACAAAATTTGCTATAATTATTATCTGCAAATGAAAACATTTCACTATCTGTATGGTGTTACTAATTCATAATGTTATTAACTAAAATGTCATACATCTCAATTTTTATTCATCATATCAGTTATGTTGAAATTATAATTTTTTTCAGTTTTATTAATTCATATCATAGATTATGTTTGCGTATATTTATATCAATATACATTCATGTATTTGTATAAATACTATCTGTGTGATGTTTCTTTAGTTTACTTCTATTATAGATATGCATGTGTATTGCTGTGCTATTATTGGCTATAATATTTTAATATTATTTTTGTTAATCGGTCCTTCCAACCTTGGTGAAGGCCTGCCTTCCTGAAATTAGATCTCTATTCGAGAGTTACTAAAACTTGAACAAACAAAGGAAGAACTTCTAATGCGTTGAGAGTACTAACCTTGAGTACTATTTACGAGTACTACGGTCCCAAGGTTACCTCGTCCGGTTACCATTCAACCATCTGATCTACTTTAAAAAAAAATAAAATTAAAATATATATGACAGAATACATTATGTCTCTGTGTTGTATTTCTTCTGAAATGGTGAGAATTCGGCCAATTAAAGGCAAAATAATTAGTAAACGAATTTATCAATTAATCTTGATTTCAGTCTTTACTTTCCATGGAAAGAAAAAGAGAGATATGGGAACTGACACAACGGTTTTGAAATGGAATTGCGAAATGCATTTGTCCCGTGAGATTAAGAAAAATTATAGTATTGCTAATTAGTCAATGGAATCGGTGATTAGTCGAAGGTTAAATGTTTTGTCTTAACGGAAGATCATCTAACGCTATTACGGAGGATGATTATAAGACACAAGGACTTATTACATAATCATACACATTGATGTACCTCCAAAAATATTTAGATTTATATATATATATATATATATATATATATATATATATATATTTACTAACATTCGTTGTATGTATCGATACGTTTATTTACTTTCGAAAGCATAAAGATTAATTCTTATAAAGTGCCAAAATTCCAGAAATGCATTACCAATTATAAAAAATAGAAAAATGTTTCTAAAAAAAAATTACATAATTTTCTTGCACTAGAAATTAAAATATCGTTTTAATCAATTAAGTAAGGTTTGGGCTTTAGACGTTGACTATCTTATTCCACTCTGTGATTTGAATTTTCCTTCAAAAAAACATTTTTTTCCATACAGTTTTTTTTTTTAATTTCAAATAATTTTCCATCCTCTGATCGTTTTCCTTTGATATTCAAGTTCAAACATATCTGAATCTCTTCTCTGGGTAGATTTTTCCTCTACATTCTTAATTTTGAGTGAACAACTTTTTTTAAAAGATTTTTTCATACTTTAAAAAAAAAAAATTTCCGTCCTTTGATCATTTATCTTCGATGATTAAGTTCTAACTTATTTTTTTATATTTTTAAACTCATTAACCAGTTGATAATATTATAGCACGGATATTTAACCGTCCTGAATTACTAATTAGAAACAAAATACTAAGTATAGAATATATATATAATATTCTCTTGGATAAGGAAATAAAGCCTAAATTGCGTTTCTCTGATTCCCTCACCAGAAAAAACAAAATAAACAGCATTTAAAGCCCTCACTTCATGTTTCTTTATATCTTTATTCAACACCCAAAATTAATTTATACAATATAATAAATAAATTAAACAATTTATGACCGTACTTTTTAACTTTAGCCTCTTATATGTCTTTAAAACTGCTGCGATATCAAGTAAGCTTTTTCATTTATCACAGCAAATACAAAGTTAAGAAAAGCGCTCGTATATTAGCAAAAATATTTATTCAAAAGTATACTTATAAAATTGGCGCAGTTTATCGTGAAACTTTTCAATATATATATATATATATATATATATATATATATATATATATATATATATATATATATATATATATATATATGTCGGTTGGTTGAGGGTCAAGTTCTCCGGAAACGTAATTTATTTGGGATTGGGGTTGGATGAATGCGTATGAAATGTTGTTACTGCTCCGTGATTCGTTTGTTCTTTTTTGTCCCGATGCAGTCATCGCCGTTACAGAAACCGATTTTCACAACCGGAGCAGGCCTTATGTAATTTTCTCGTGAGAATCTGAAGCTAGTAAATAGAAAAGTCGAGGGTTCGTGACGATCTGGAAATGTTTAAAAAAAAGTCTATATTTAATAATCCTTATGTGTATTATGTTTTTTTTTTCTAATGACAAGGTTTATTTTTAATACTTATATACAAAAATGTCTATTTTTATAGGGAGTCGTAAAAAAATCTTAAAATTAATGTATTTACGCGTTATCCGAGATAGAGGGTATGCTATTGCAATTCTTTATTTGTATACGGAAAGACAAGATAAATAGTGGAAATAGTTTTCTTACAATAATCATCCTTTTTTTACCATAAATGATAGTGTCATCACAAATAGTTTTTACAAGCGTTTAAAAATTGATAACAATATTGGAAAATGTATTATTCACAGTCTTCTGGCTGATAATTTATTTTTTTTATTATGATTAATCAACTTATTGAAATTTAATTTAACTTTTATGAACTGTGTTTTAAAAATTAGAAAATTCCATACAGTATTTTTTTAATTTTTACGAATAATAATTGTTTTCTACAAGATTTTGTAGAGTTTTGAGAATTCCATAAAACATCTTTTTGGGTCAGATTAAAGTAGTTTTAGAAAGAATAATAAAGAAAAAGGTGCAATAAAGACTGTTATTTTTATGTCTCAGGACATTATATTTCACATACAATGTCCAATATTCAAGAAAAACATTAGATAAGCATTATATATTTTTTCCATTTTCTTCAGATCGGGTAAATTAAATTCTCATGTTATATATTTTATTACACCCATAAAGAGACTATAAAAACTGATTATTACGACTAATTTTAAATTAGATAAAGCATTACTCAAGATTAGACGTACAGAAAATTCCAATTGGCGATATTATAAAATCTAGGTTACTATCTCTAGAATGTCATCAGTAACTATAAAATTCCCATTTTCTAGAGAGGTTAACTACTGAGACTGCAATAATTTAATTAAAAATAGTAATCACTGCAGGATTGAGAACTAACAGCTCTATCGCACCTATTACTCTATTCCCAGACAGATTATAGTTCATTAAAATGAAGCTATTATTATGTTACTAGATTCAGTCATTCCATCTATTAACTGGTAACTATCAGATAGGCGTTACTAGAGGTTGGAAGAATAATTTTGATTGATGTTTTCATTACAAATCGACCTTGATTTTTAGTTGTTTTTATTTATAATTGTTTTTCTCATACAACGATTTAAATGATCGTTATTTCTCAATCTCTAATTTTAGCTCACTACTAATTTTTTTCTATGATAGTTGTATTACAAATATATCTGATGTCATGTGGAAAACACATCACTGCCTTGTGCGGCTATTATATTATAAATCTGTGGCTCAATAAGTGATCCTAAAAATCTAAATGTACCACTTCGTACAAAATTTATAATTTTGGTATATTTTATTTTTGTCTAAATATAAACATTGCAGTCATTATTATTCTTTTTAATTGCTGGTACATACTATTAAAAAAAGAACATGCCTTAATTTTTTTTCTTGTCCTCATTTCATAATTTCAGAATCAGTCACTTACGTATTTTAATTTGTGACCTAGGAAATGATGTTTCTATGTTCATTTTTATTTTTAATCCGAAGTCATTTTAATGCAATATGTACATCTACTTTGTTAAACATATACTCCCATGACGTGAGATGATTAAGTTCAGAGAGAGGTACAATATAATTTTGAATTATAAAATTTAAAAACTGTTAATTTTTTTAATGGGTAGCTTTTTAAACATTGACATCTAAACATTTCTTATGGATATTCGCTATTTGAATAAAAACCTTTATAGCTATTATTATTAATGGAACATGTGCTTACATTGGCATTATTGCATTAAGTGTAATGACGATGTATAGTTCAAGGCAAAATATTGAGTGATTTTTACTGTATTAGGTCAGTAGGAAATGATTGATAATACATACTTTTTGAAGGATTTTTTACCCTAATGGTGGTCTATGATAATCTGGAAACAAATTGGAAACTGTAATAATATCGAGTCGATTATTTTATTACATTATTATTTTATTCTATCCTGATATTTAACTATTCTGTTTTCTTCTGCTGATTTTCACTCATATACAATCTATAATATATATATTTTTTTTAATGAAAATAGTTGACCTTGATGAAATATGTGGAAGAAAATGGTCCGGGAAGAGGTCACTAAGTTTCTCTGAATATCAAGAAATATTTATTCAGTAGCCAACGTTTCGACAAACTCTGCAGGTCTGGGTCGAAGAAGAACTGCAGAGTGGGTCGAAACGTTGGCTACTGAATAAATATATCTTGATATTCAAAGAAACTTATTGACCTCTTCCCGGATCATTTTCTTCCACATATAATAATTTTTCCTTCCACCAAAATTGCGATTCACCACCAGACTTGAAAACTCATTACATTACGCGTAAGAAGATAATAGATTAAAGACTTATTATTTACGATTATAATTGTATATAACAATTATAACATAGATAAGTTAAGTTCGATACATGTTGCCATTGTTTAATTATTACCAAAAAAAAAACTGTTAACTGTTTTTGTAATAAATTTATCTAAAATATAAGTTCATAAAAAATCAATTTAAAATAACATTCCCAAGTTTTTTAATCACCGAGAATTAAATTAATAATTATTACAGAGGTTCGTCACGATAAAAATAAAGTAAAGATGGTGGGAAAAATTGTTGTAAGGCTCAAGCTAAAATTTAATTCTTCCTGGACATTAGTAGAGAGTTGAGTTAATGCTAAAATAATGCATAACTTAACTGCTAACTATTATAAAACAAAAATCTTCAGTTAGTAGTTCAATTTTTTAACTTCTTATCTTGTATCTTATCTGTATATAAGTAGAATATGTTAGACGTATTATATAATGGGATCAGTCATTTAAAAATGGTATATCCGTCAGATCATCTTGAAATGTTCATGACTGATCGTTGTATAACGTTGTTAAAACAGGACGTGCTATCTGTGTTTTGCAATAATGTGATTTGGCGGTTTTTGATTTAAACTGATCAATGAAACCTGAAAAATCCTGTATCAGTACAACCCGTTAACGGGTCTGGGGTTCAGTTCATGCTAGAGACTGTATTGTTTCATGGACAACGGTTCTGCAAGGTGACTTGTCCTAGGTCACGCTCAACCGCCAGATTTTCCCCCTTATTTTGGGTACCCTATTTTATAATACTTTATAGAGGCTGGGTGAGCCTCAGGAGGGTCCTAAATCTCATATGATCCATTTCCGACTGCAAACAGACTAAATAAAAGATCAATGAATGGGTGAAACAATTAACAAGATAATTATTTATCTATAATTTACAACTGATAGACTTTTCCGATTTTTAGAAATATCTTATAGTAATTTGTATTGTTTTTATTCAATTGTTTCTTGCAGTTATTGAACATTACTATAGAATTTAATGTTGGATATTTCAATATACATTGCATATTTTCGAAACTTGATTCGTTTTAGTTGTTGCCCACAAGTCGTTTACGAAATTTTACTCGTTCGATCTGTTTGGTAAAAATTTTCTATTTGACTCGACCTTAGCTGGCTGGCTTCTCGTCTAATTTAGAAATATTTTCATTGCGCAATTTCGGCTGTTGTAGTAAATACAAACAAAACTTTCACTTCTGATATGTTCTGGATATTTTCAAGGGAAATGTTATATTCGGCCGAGTCTGAGGAGAAATCTTGGCTCGCATTTGAAATCGGTCTTCCCGTAATTATTTATATATTATATTAATATACATTATATATTACAGATTGTTTTTGATATTTCTATTCAGGATGTTCTATATTATTATTTTTTTAAATAAATGAAATACATTTGTGTTTAGTAATTTGCCAGTATGTAATGATAAATTAGCTTTTATATCATTATAGATGGCTCGAAATAAGTAAATAAAATAAATTATAATAAATTGTTAATGATTGACAAGGTGAGTTATATTTGAAATTTAGTACTTACATTTTATATAAAAGTATTTAAATTTTATATAAAGAATATGGCTTTCTGGTTAGCGGCCAAGAATAAGATTACCGTGGTAACTATTTATTAACCTAAGACGTTTCGACCCACATTTGAAGTAGTTTCGAAAAACTGGTACTACAGAGGAAAAATACATAGTTGTAAAAGTTTTTTTCATGTTAGAATCGAGATTTTCTTATTTGTCTTAAATAGTAAGCATTTATATGTGTATTAAAATTTTGTTGAATTGAAAGTCAAACACTACAGACTAGCTTAAAATTCTAGCCTTGACGAAGATCTACTATCTGGGTCAAATTGTCACCATGTAATGTTAGCAATACATAAAATTATTTAAAAAGGCAGGCATATACTATTTCTCGATTTATGTATTCCTTCTGGCTTATTCAGTGAAAACCACTCATTCCTTTACCTTGAACTATAAGTCATTATTATACTTAATGGTGTAATGACAACGTAAGAAACTTTTACCATTATTGGCAATAGCTTTAAAAGGTTTTTTTCTAATAGACTGTATTTTTCTGTGCTGAAAAATTATTTTCTAAAACTACTAGACAAAATTTTTGAAGAGAAATTTCTCAGAGTAGGCGAAAATCCAGAAAAAACATTCTTAGTGATGTGTGAATAAAAAGGGTTAAATGTATAAGTTTTAATAGTTAGTAATCTGACTTTTCTTTTCATTATTAGAATATCTTCACCGCCCGAACATCAATTCTGAACGCTCTGAAGTTTTAACAGAGATAAGAATTAGGTTAGGAACAGAAAATAATATTAAATTTTAGACAATGTATTCAATCAGTAGTATCATTGGCTAAAAATGTTACCTAAAACTAGAATAAAATTACATTGGGATATTTAAATGGCCAAAACAGGAAAAGAAAAATCTATATTAAATATAAGAATTGATAACAAAAAGAAAGTGATTGGATAAAATGAAGTGATTTTCATATCGATTAAAAGGTTAATATCTAATACTAGAAACCATTGATACTAAAAAAAATCTTTTGGAGTTATAACATTCGTTAAACAATTTAAATTAAATATAATTATCTTTAATGTATGTTATGTCTGCATACCAAACCATATAGTCAATTAATGCCCTATTTAGTAGGCTAAAAAGGTTTAATCTGTTCACAACTAGTGTTTGTAACTATCTTTATTTATTCTGGCAATATTCTTGTTTTGCCATATCTGACTTATTGATGGAATAGTATTAGATAATGTTTCTTTACATTTTACACTATAAACCCCTACTGATAGTCAGCAACCATTTAATTGTTTTAGAATTGCATACCTGGGTTTGAAAAATATCATCTGATATAAAAATTTAGGCAAAACTGATTGAGATCTGGTCGACAAAATTTTATTATTTTAATAAGTCAAGGCGGGGGTGTATTCTGTTTACCAAATGGGCTCGGGATTTTTCTGTCTCTATAAAGAGGGAAGATTTACGTTGGGGTGATTGAGTGTGATTCCAAAAAAATTATTTCCCTGCACAACCGTTGTCTTAGAAACATTAAATTCTCTAGTACGTACTAAAACCGAGACCCTTCAAAAGTTGTAGTAGTTCAGGTTTTTTTTTTTAATAGAATAAAGCACTACAACGATTTATCCATTTAATGTGAGGAAATTTAGATATTAGAAAAGATAATTATGTTTCTCAATGAAATTACATTTTAAGTCCATTAAGTTGAAGTTACTCAGGATATTTTGTCCCATGCACTCACTTTTTAAGTGCTTCAATGTTGTAAAACTCTCATCATTTTTCCCATTAGGAATCTGCTAACCTCAAGATTAATCTGTTTCTGATTTCAGCTGATATTTTTTTCCCTTATTTCCTTTTTCACTTACCTATTACATATTATTTTGCACGAGACGATCTGAAAAGAACTGGTAATATAGAATTGAATGTAATATGTTCTTAACAGTACTTGCTTTTATTATCCTTTGTTCTGCGATTTCTTTGTTTCATTTAAATCACCCCTGGGTTTACTACTTTCATGGCACATCAAGAGCTTTATTAAAAATATCTTTTCATTTAAAAATAAATAAATAAGTGAGCTTAAGTAATGGAGGCAAGGGTTCAAGATATTTTACAGAACTTTTTTCATACATTTTTAGAAAAAACATTTCTTCGAAATATAAATATCTGTAAAGATAGGTCTGAGTTGTAAAAAAAAGTTTACAATTCACACAATATTTAAAACAAAAAAGGAAATTCGAGACCCGCCGGTAACATTTGCTATTTGATCTACTTGGTTAATCAGGAATTACATTTAATAATTGTCTTCATTTCATTTAGTATTGTTATCTGAATTGGTACCAGAGTCCATTTGAAAACCCGTTGTTTTTTATAAATAATTGCGATCAATGTTTTTTTCTAGTTTTGTGGCAATCCGAAGGCAGCCAATCAATAGTTACGTAACGAATAAATGTTGCTGTTATGAGGCAATCATCGATCCCATTGACAAATGGAGACGAATAGCATTTCATGAAAATGAGATCTGAATGAAATGATTTCAATTCATATTATCTAATATGATTGATTTATGTTCTATTAAATGATTGAATACAAGTGCGAATGAAAGGAGTAAGAAATATCAGTGATAATTTTCGTGTTTTTGTGATAGATCGGTTATTACTAGTATTTATTGATCGTTAAGGCCATATGTTCTCCTTTTTATTAAGTAACAACAAATAGTATGTTGTTACTTATTATTATAATAATACTATTTATTAATCTTATTTTAGTTTTATATTTTTTATTAACATTCGTAATTATAGAGAAGATCCATTATATTAATTAATGTTATATTATTGGTTATTATCATCATTTATTTATTGTTAAGTTCGTTTGTTGTTCTCCTTATTACTTAATTGTTATATTATTGTTTAATGTAATAATAATATGAATTGTGGTATTCATTTTATTATAATATTCATAATATTATTTTATTTTTACTTCTTCTTCTTCATTATCGTACTCTTCCCTAGGTATAAATAATACAAATTATTTTATTTTTACTTCTTTTTTAACATTCATAATTATAGTGAAGAAGCAGTATTAATTTAAATATTATTTTTTCTTAAAATAATTAAAGTATATTTTATTTATTGTTTGTAAGTCGTAAAAATAGAATAGAAAAAGAAAAAAAAACATCGTACATTTAATAAACAAATCTGATGATCTCTGATTATATGAAAAATCGAACTGTAAAAATATTATTTTTGTTTTACTTTTAGAGAATATTTAAAAACCGACAACAAAACAGTTTATTTTCAATTTTAAAAAAACCCATTAAGCCTCTTATTCAGACAAGAAAACTTATGAAGATACTCTCCTATGAGAATGAATGGTTCGCTCTCTTTAGTTACCGGGCATATGGTCGAAGCGGTAGTATAAATAATACAAAACTATGGTGTTTTACCGCCTTGTGTCTTGACTTCCGAACAGTTCTTCGTCTTAGAAGTGGTGGGCGTTAGGATATAAATTATGAAATATCTCCATGGCAGATGCATGTTATATACAGCTGATATGTTTATCGCCGGCGAAGAAATGGATGACCGCCTGCTAGTATGTTATTATAATAATATAGTTAATGTCAAGGCTGTTGACACTGAGTCAGATCGCGAGCATTAGTGCATAGCTTTCCTCCTTTATGTTTTGTTCTTTATTGTCTGGCTCCTCTAAAGGAGGGGTTATGACGTCTACCGTCTGCTATCTGGGTAGTTATGCAGATGAATGTATTCCTCCTCCGCATATTTGCCCCGGTAGAAGTCCTATTATCAATTTTAATAACGATTCGTGAGATATATAATTTTTGTATCACTATACAAACCGATCAAACAGAGATGCTTAGGCTTTTATAACAAACCATTTTTTGTTGGTACGGACTTCTTGAAAAATTTGTGATATAATGTTTTATCTTCTAACATACTTACGTTGGACAAAACAGGAGCTCAAATATTTATTAAAGGAACCAGACGTGGCTGAGTTCCTGAAGCTCAATTGATTGATATGGGCCGAGCCAGTTGCTCCAATGTTCGAAAATGATCTGCCAAAGGAAAGAGGTAATGCAATGCAACATGGCCTAGAGGAAGAGCTCGTCTTCGATAGTGTTACGATATGCCTGTTGTTTGTTAATTTGACTTCACTTTATGCTGTTTTTACTAATCGGACGATGCTACAGTGGGAGCTCTAAATTTTGCATATCCAAGTGATATCTTAAAGGCTCGGGACCCCCGTTTCTAAGGACGGCATACCAAAGATTTTTTACTCCCTTTAAAAAATCCTATGCCTGCCTGCCCGGCTACGACTCGCGATCTTGAGTTTAGTAGGTTGCTATGCATACTACAGGGCGCCCTTGATGTTGCTGGTGATGCCAGGTCCCTGTTAGGTGTGAGGGACTGGATGGTAGCAGCACAAGATCGGAGCAATGGGGGGAGGAGAGTCTGGTACGGGTACGGGCCGATACTCGATATCGAGTTGTAGCGCCAATTGAGTAGGATACTACAGCTAATGTGATATCATTAGCAGTTAGTCTTACATCCTGTAACGAACATGTATTATTTTCTATAATTACAGGACGCATAGATATTCAACAAAAAATCGTTATTAAATTTGTAAATTGCAATCCATTGAATGAAGACACGATATATATTTCCATTATATTTTTTATTTCGCGCTGTTGAGAATTATAATTCTTGCTCGACGTCTCAATTAGTTAACAGAAATTGTTCACATTTCCGTGTTTTGATTTCATTTTTCATTCTTTCATTTTTAGCTCATATTTCACCCATTTTCAGTTAAATTTAATTATAAGTGTTTTTTAATAATAATCTCCTAGTTATGTTTTTTTTTTTTGTCTCTATTTGTTGGAGGATTATGTAATCTACATTATAAAGAATGGACTCAAAACATGTTTGATAATAGTGATATCTAATAATGTATGATAAGTATTATTATTCAGTAATATGTATTACCATACCATAACATAATATGTATTATACATTGGATAAAATGGATATTAAATGTACGGCCCTAGAAAGTATGTTGGATTTTTAAGGGAAACTGGAATCTGAACAGGTGTAGTTTAATACTGACCTAGTGAAAGCTTGCTTACTCATGTAAAAATACTTGTTTTGACCAAATGTTACTAAATGTAGGCATTCTGGTACAACGGTATTCTCTACTCAATAAAATACATTATACTTATATATATTCAACCATTAATTTATTATCTCATGATGATTATCTTAGTCATCTTTGATAAAAATCTGTAATATTAGATATATTATCAACCAAGGAATACGTACGATTTTTTTTAGATATACAAAACTTTTAATTATTATATTTCATTGCAACAGAAAATATATTAACGGTTATTGGTGTTACTTCAATGGCAACGAATCAATTTTCCCTTCAGAGGGTACAGCTAATTATCTGAACTTGTTCTGGCGACAGGGTTGTTGAAAAATGGATTTGACTGAGTTCGAATTTTATTGTGGAAGGAGAGAAGTCTATTTTAGGTCAGGACTGTAACGTGCGATATATTAAGGTCAATGTCGATTAGTTGATTTGCGGTACGGTAGGGAATTAATCATCTGAACCAGGACTTAGCACTCAACTGGTCAACTTACTAATTAGGTTTCTCCAATGCTTTAAGTTGGATCTCTTTTATTTATAGACCATTTAAAAATTTACAGACCATTGATTGTTGTTTATGAATATCATTAGAGAAGAGAGATCATAGCTCAGTGGTAGAGCGCTGAGCTGCCGTGCTGAAGGCCCCTGGATCAAATCCCGCTATTAGGCACTTTTATTTAGTCTGTTAGTAGCCGAAGATGGATGCAATAGGATCTAGGGCCCTCCTGGGGCCTATATATATGCATTGTACCGACAGACTATACTGTTTAGGACAACAGCTGTGCAGGAAGGTGATTTGTCCAAAAGCACGTTTAACTAATCAAATTTCAGGTTCCCCAATTAAGGATATCCACTTTATAGAGGATGGGTAAGCCCCAGGAATGCCCGAGTCATTGAAAATAACTTAATTGAAAAAAAAGAGTAATCCTTAATTTTATAATTAGCCAAAGTTATAACAAACATGTAAGAAAAGTTAAGATAGTTTTGGAATCGGATACTTGAATTCCCTCTGGAACCCACAATATATATATATATTTGTGAAGAAATGGACTATGCTTTATATGAACTTTATTGTAGCTCTTAAAAGTACTGAATTGGTACCTCAATTTTTCTTGTTCTTAAGCTGAACGCCCTATACATTAGCAATAATAATGGTTGTATTTTTGTATTGTTAGGTAATGTCTTTAGGCGAAAATTATATAAAGGCATGCCCTTTATAGGCTTTTAAAGTAACCACCTATAATAAAAGGCAAAAATCCAGGTTACGGAACGCGATAGAGTCTATTGCATTCGTCTTGATCCTTCATGGTACATTTTGCTCCATCACACAAGGATTCATAGGCTATACAAAATTTCACCATTGTGTCGGGCGGCACAGGCCCGGGCCCAAGGCTTCGTTTGTTCCAAGTATATGCTACGAAGTATCCTTGATAGCCTTTATGAAATCTTTTCAGCCATTGACTAATACTTAACGCCTCTTTTGAAATGACCACAAAACCTTGAGGTGCAATCCAACCGAACCGGTAAAGCTCTTGTCAGCGTTCAAAGCGCGGTTTTCTGATAACTTTCAATCTCTCTTTTATTACAGAATGCAAATGCAAATTCAGAATTAAATATGCACACATTTAAGTCTATTTGTTTTTCAAAAACTTATAATTCAGGCAGTAACAATAACTATATATTTAATTGCAGAGCAACTATATTTTCTTCTTTTTTTTTTTTGACAGATCATCATTGATGACTTAAGTATTAGTCATTAGTTTTTGAATACCATATTCTTATGTAGGATAGTTTGTACTTTAGTGGTAGTTGGAATTTAGGGTTTCGTGTTTCATACATGTTTCATGATACACGGAAATTTTAGTTCCTTTTAAGTTATAAAGTAAATCTTCTTTTATATCGTATTATTTGAAATTTGAAAAAAATAAATAAATGTTTAATCCCAATTGCGTCCGACAGCACAAAGTGAACAAAAGTATAATAATTAAGCGATTCAATAGACTGAGAGTAGAGCTACCTTACGGTAAAAAAAGTACCACTTCTATCCTTGAATAGGTCAAGTACTTACGGACTGTACAGTTTTTAATTAAAAAAGTGTGCCAACAAGAGAAGATTCATCCGTTATCATTCATAATCTACAAGTTTTTCTCCGAATTAAGACACAGATCACTTGGAGCGACTTTTGAAATTCAACTTTTTTTTCTAAAAAACTGTCGCTCATCTCAATCAAGATATCAATTTTGTTTTAACAAATCATTAGATTATTGCTAGTTTATAATGAATGGACAATCAGAATCTTAATCCACAACCTCGTCTCATTTACATGTATTCAAAAATACGGTACGACCATGGATTTGCGGTGCGGGGTGGTGATTTGATCGATATATAGAGACCTCTATTGTGGGTTCCAGAGGGAATTCAAGTATCCGATTCCAAAACTATCTATACTTTTCTTAGATGTTTGTTTAACTTTGCCTATGTATAAAATTAAGGATTACTCTTTTTTTTAATTAACTTATTTTCAATGATTCGGGCACTCCTGGGGCTCAACCAGCCTCTATAAAGTGGATATCCTTAATTGGGGAACCTGGAGTTTGATTAGTTGAACATGAATTTGGACAAATCACCTCCCTGCACAACTGTTGTCCTAAACAGTACAGTCTGTTAGTACAATGTACTGAACCCGAGACCCTTCATGAGTTGAAGAAGTACAGTTTATTTTGTTTTGTCCACTAATTTTGCTACCGCGTTTTCTGACAAATAAGTTACCAAACCAGGCATTACTAAGGCGAGACAAAAACCAATCGATAACAATCCGTGAATGTTCAGGTCTGTTTGCTATCTGGGTGATTGGTTCGGCTAAGATTGCGTCGAAGTAGCCGTACCGTTATCATCTAGTTCAGGAAAACGAGGATCGACAGCTGAGAGAACTCGATGAAGGACGAAGCGGAAGGAAACGCATTTATAACTATCATCAAATATATCATTATACAAATGGCTCGAGTGTAATTATAACTTCCGGCAAATTGAGATCTAAGTTTGTTCAAGGATAACTCAAAGCGTACTGATTTTTCTTTTTTAATTTCCATTAAAACGGTACATCCAATTAGTGTTCACAGTCCAAACTTTAAAAAAGACAGGAAGTAGTTAGGATGTTGAGAGATAATCTTAGCATTTATGGATTACTACTCGTCAGTTTTATCTCTTTGGTAATATATTTCAAAGATTGAAATCTAATTATAAATCTCTATTTCCCTTCTCGTGTAGTTGGATGTTAGACATCCGTAGGTTGCACGCGGGCCTGGTCATTTTATTAATGAGCTTGGAATGTAGATAGGACTCACGTTGGCTGAAGGAATGAGCACGTGAAGCCGCACGGGCCTTCCGCTCGCTACGGAGCAAGATCATCGGTCAGAATATCTGCGCATTAGTTTCGACACGCAGACTCCTAATTATCAGTATTACTCATGAATATTGTTATAACTGGATGATTGGAAGAATTTTTAGCTTAAACTCCCTAATTCGCAATAAATTAGAGAAACAAGAAATGAGGCGTCCAGGATTTAAAAAATCGGATAACTCCGAAATTTCAAACATTGTCTTTTTCAAAATGTCAGCTAGTTTAGTCTAGCAATTTGGGCTAACACGACGCTTAACCGTATTATTTCTCATGGTTTTATTCTGGTTCTTAACCTGAAGTTTCGGGGCATAATGCATAGTCCCTTACTATGCTAGCGAATAAAGTGAAATAGTCAATTTTTTTAAATTGGCGCTACCCGCTTTCGATCCTGAACGCCTTAAATGTTGAAGTAGGAAAAAAATAATTATTGTGATTTAAGGAAAAATATTATGAAGGTAGAAAAATACACGTGCAAGATTAAATAGAAACAAATATGTACCCCTACAGCTCATGAAGGAAGGGGATTGGGTTATGAACATGGTAGAAATCGTACTGTTTCTATGCCAACGGCTGTACAGGGGAGATTAGGCCAAGATCCTGTAATCTCCCTAATTAAAAGTCTCACTGTCTATAGACTGGGTGAGCCGGAGGAGGGTTAGCAGAACCTACAGGGTCGATCCACGGTTGTTAATATCCTAAATTTTTTATCTATCTCGGCTGGTTTCGAGCTCGGGGCCTACAGTTTAGTAACTTAGTGGTTTACCCACTAAGCTTCTTTCCTTCCATTTATTTTTATTTTTTATTTTGTTAAGAGTTCAAATTTTATTTCCAAATTAATATTATAGAGTCTAATAATATTTAACCACCAACAGGACTAAAACTTGGAAACTTTACGTGAAAAATAAAATATATTGGCTCGATTAAATAAAAATTTAGTTAGTCACATTCTCCTTACTTTCGAGCTAGCAAAATTAATTCTCTGGCCAAACCTTTTAATTTTTTCATCAACAAAATTAATGATTATCTGTGGCAGAAGTTTGATTTGTTTGTTATAAATAACGCATTACTTCCTAACTGCCCCAAACAGGTATAGTTTATGTATTTTTTTTCATATAGAAAATATGAATACAATTATTTCATATGATAATAAGAATATATTCACCCTTTTTTACTTAAAAAAAAAAATTAGATAGTTTGAATGATGAAATGTGAGCACTGCTAAGTTACAACTTAGCTCAAAAGCTGTTGAATGGCACTTGGGGAAACGAGACGTTGAGCTTAGAGAAACGAGATGAGACGAACGAGGGACCTTCTTTCTGTCGTATCGCCAGAGGCTTGTAGGACAAACATTTCCTGGATCTTGTATCGTTAGTGCCATAGTTATACTTCTCATCAGGGTTGTTCAGTGTCTTCGGAAAGCCTTCTCTAACCGATCCATCTTCGAGGTTTGATTATCGTGCTCAACGCATAGATGATCTTTTTTTACATCTTTACAAAGTGTTCACACAATGTTCACTTCGTTCTGTACCCTTTTATTAACGATTACGTGAGACGTTCACTACGAAGAAGCTATTTTTTCTCGACCTCGGTATGCGTTTCTATAGTTTGCTTTGCTTACAAATTACTGCAGAACCTAGAAGAGTCGAAGCATATAATTATTTAAGTGGTAAATATTACACTATTCAATTTACATCCTCTTTCTGACAGGCGGTTGGAGCTCGTTATGAACGATCCCTGTGTTTTCTGCATTAGCTTAATGGGCTGATGTGAGCGTTTGAACTTTGTAAATAGCCAGGAGGAAAGCTTACTCATCCCAGGGGAGACAGATCGCTCCGCCCACGATCTTCCGCGGGTCAGGGTTTACTTTCTTCATCTCGAAAAAGAACAAGGTCTAGGCTATCGTAGTTCGAGTCATGTCTTACTTAAGTCCCATTACTTATTTCGAACATTATAACATGTTTTATTAACAGATATTAACTTCCATTTAAATAATTTAATTTCGTCATGCTGAAAAGTCGTCTATTACTTAGGTATATGGGTGACAATAGTGCCAGTCATTGGAAAAAAAATAAGAACTATTCTACTGTTCTACTATGGAGGTTACATTATACCTCAAAGATATCTTTATAAATTATAAGTGAATTGGAAAATATCGTGTTTTAATTCTCTAGGCAAGGCACTTTCAAAATTGTTTGTTTTCTTTAACGTCTGTGCTGCTTCTGCTAATCGGACGATGCTAAATTACAGGGCTAAAGTACAGTTAGGATAGGAATCTTTAATTAGTACCTGAAATTGCACCGAGTCAGGACCTCTGTTTTATGTCCTATCTGAAGAAGATATAAAATTAGAAGAAGTAAGACCACCTTCCGGGTTGCGAACCCGTTATTTTGGATGTAATAGGTTGTTATAACAACTAATATACCACAGGTGACTCCATTTTAAGTATTCGGATTCGGTCTACAATTGACTGTTGGTTGGTTTCAATTCGCTAACTGATTTAGTCGGTTATTGGGTGAGGATTACATTAAACAATACGTCTTGTTATTTATTGCAATCAGTTAAAAGAAATAAAATAAAATATGTTTTTGACGTTTTTCTATTACTCCCTCATACATAATGTTTTGAGACGAAGGTTGGAGGGTAAAATGGCTAAATTGTCCTGTATCGGGAAACTTCATGGTCCAATAGCATTTCACCCATTATTTTAGAAAAATATTTGAATTTTATAGTAACTCTAACGATAAACTCTTATATTTAAGAACTGCCAATGGTTTTTCCTTCCATGCTCTTTTTCGTGTTTAAACGTATTATAGAAATAAAAAATTATAAAAAAAAAAAAAAAACATAAAAATTTCACTCCCTCATTAACATATTTTTCATCCCCTCGCTTATCCTTCACTCCCTGATTTTAACAATTTTTTTTAAACCGTAATAAAGTATAATTGTTTGCTGTTTGAAATCATTAACTTCAAATATTAAGAATTTAGAAAGTGAAAACTACACAATAATCTTAGGTGTATCTTAGCAATAATTTTAGTGATCACTTTAAAATTAACCTTAATTGGTCTTAAAAAACGATATTGTAAAGCATTTCTATAATTTATAAACATTAACTTAATATATTGTAATTTCATTGTAACAAATTGAGTTTAATATATTTTGTTTTATGGAAGATATTTATGGAGAGATAATTTATTTGCGCTGTCAGGCTTGTTTTTAGATTGATTTAAGTTATTTAGAACTTTTGATACTTCACACGTATGGTTGTATACTTATAACTTACGTTTGACCTAGTTGCATTTTACGTATTTATAACACGGATAATACAATAATTCAAGAGACGGGAATGTCATGTTGGGTGTTGTGGGTGTATAGCCGACCAGATAAGTTTCTGTATAATGCAATATTTATCATGTTTAATAAATTCCTTGCCTTTTATAATTTTGTAGGGTTTAGTAGTTTATATTTTATTATATTAAGTTGCTAAATTTATTATTCTAGCGTATTTGTAATTGTAAATCACAAAGTAGCTTTATTTCCTAGTCGGATGGAAGTAAGACATTGTAGTCACACCCAGGTTCATGTGTTGTACTTGTTCAGTTGTATGAATGTTTTTTTTTTCATTTTTTAACGAAATGTTCAACCGAATTTTTACTATTGATTGCAAATATTATGAACCAATGTGACTCAAAATACATACATTATACCTATACATATTATAAAACAAAGTCATCGGCCGCGTTTGTCTGTCTGTTCGCGGTAAAGTCGATTGCAACTGCACGGATTTTCATGCGGTTCTCCCTAATAAATAGAGTGATTCTCGAGAAAGGTTTTGGTATATAATTCGTCAAGGTTTTGAGAA
This sequence comes from Troilus luridus, assembly GCA_964056705.1. Lineage (NCBI taxonomy): Eukaryota > Metazoa > Arthropoda > Insecta > Hemiptera > Pentatomidae > Troilus > Troilus luridus. Next base: position 27,990,331 of record OZ057414.1, read on the forward strand.
AATTGGTTGGAATATAACGAATGCTGTTGGAAGTGTAGGAAAAAGTATAGCGTCCAAGGAGGTTTCATCGATGGTACTGGCCAATCCCTTTGTCATATAACGAAACAATGCATGGCGCTATATTCCTCTCTTATTGATCGACACAAAAGTCCGGGATAGCGTATGCCTATCTTTTAAGGACAGCTTACTATACCTTTTTTATCTTCTTAAAGTTCGATAGCGTACAATGTGGCATTTGGAAAGCTATTTAGACGAGTTCAGTATTAATCCTTATGAACTCATTTACTTTAGTTACCTTAAGAATTTCTTACACATTATTAGAATATTTTGTACCATGTAATTAAATGAGTACCTTATGGGTTATCGCAAAAAAACCTAACGCGCATGAAAGTAAATGTAAAGAAATTTTTATTTTTATAATAGCTACATAATAAAATATATTTGACAGACAAAACATGTAGGCATAATATGCCTTACTACCCGTGAAAAGCCGCTGGTCGCTAGCTATAAATATTTTAAGTTTTTTGTTTAAGTCATTTCTTAAAGGGGGTGAAAGATTAAATCGCTTAGAAGGGAGGATAGGTTTTCACCCTTCACCCCTCCTCATCGTTTCCCTACCTTTCCTCTCCTTATCCCTTAAGCGGAGCCCGAAAATGGTCCCTACCCATTGTAAAAGCCAAGGCAAAGGCAAAGCCACAAAATAAAAGCCCCCGCATACAGCGCTAAGAGCACAATTGCCTTAAAAATACCCTAGGCTAAAAGGAGCAATCATCAGTTACAAGTGTTATATTGTTATATTGTATTTTTTTTTTGTATTGTAAATAAATAAATTAGGAGGGTACAAAAAAAAAATAGTCATTTCTTATTATATTATTTGAAACCTTGTAATCATGGGATAAAAATCGCATATTTTAATGAAGAGTATATATTGTAAATACCGGAAAAACTAGAAGTGTTAAAATAAAATTTAATTTATTAAAACATCATACAGCCCTATTCGTCCTGGGAGATAGGGAATGTACTTGCAATTAATTCACTTTTTTTTTTATATTACATTTACGAGTGATATCAATGCGTAATACTTCTAGATCATAAATATTAATATTATGCACAACTCCATTGGCTTGTAATTCAATTTTCAATACATTTTTTTTTTTAATTACTTCCTTTTAACATGCTTTAAATATTTGCTGTTCTGCATTGTTATATGTATATATATACTATTATTTTTACGAACTGATTTCTTATATGCTTGAGTATGAGTATGAGTTAATGTAATAAAAATTTCTGCAACATACTTAGATACCAAAAAAATTGAAAATAAGTATACAAAATTTTATACAAAATCAGTTGGCTTGGAGGAATGATTTATTTTTCCCTGCCGCTCATAAATATTCAAAGAACTTTAATCTAAAGAAAAACGGATTACTGCTGAAAACGTTATCTCATGTAATTACAAGATCATTATTTAGGATTATCGGAAATTTATTACGATCTATTGCTGAATTCTAATTGAAAGATATCATGTTTCTTTGAAATATTGCAAATATGCTCATGTCGGTGTATGTAAATAGGTTTCAGAAATGAGAAAAGAGCCTTTTGGGAAGAAGATATGAATATACTTAGTTTTGTTTCAATCAATTTATCAAATAATATCTGCAACCCCGGTGTGTAAATGGTTGAGTCAAATTTTGCCCAAAATGATTAATTACTCTGAGGAAAGAGGGCCGTGTCGTTCTAGTAATCTTTGATATGGGGTTACAATGTAAGCAATAATTCCATTTTAAGCCAAGGTCTGACTTAGTCAGTTATACACTACGAGAATGACACGATTCGGCTGACCTCAGTACCATTTTGGGCAAAATTAGTCTTAACTACTAATTCACCGGGGCTGTTGATAAATTGTTTTAATTATAATAAGAATGCAAATATTTTATTCTTTGTAAATATTCTAGCGTTTGAGAAACATGGTGTATTAGCTTAGGCTTATCAACAGAAATATTATTGGTATTGGAATAACTTAAAAAAATAACTTATTATTTTAGTCAATATCTTAATTTATATATATATATATATATATATATATATATATATATATATATATATATATAGAAGAGTAAACGTAATTATTTTCTTACAATTATAGAATTTATTTTAACATCCACCTCTATATACATTACATGGTCAAGCAATAATTATTAAAAATGTTTAAAAAATATTAATATTTTCCAGATCATTCTAGAACAGTGGTCCTGAAACCTTTTTTCAGGCTACATATTTAAATAATTAAAAAATCAAGACACTACTAGGTCTTACATACCTAAACATACATACATACATATATATATATATATATATATATATATATTATTTTTTTTGGAGGCGTTCGTAATAAAAAGGGGGTAACTCCGAAATTTCAAAAGTTGGCGTTTTCTCTCATTTATTCAAGCAATTATGCTCCCGAAACTTCAGATTTAGAACCGGCTAAACTAAATAGTGTGGCAAAGTGTTTTTTGACGATATTGCTTGACCAAATTGGCATGTTGTTTTTGTACTGCACTTGTTTATGGGGTTACATGTTTCTAATTTAATTATTTAAGAGTATCTTGGGACCCAGTTTCCTCAACCAGTCATTTGAGGTGGCTTAGACAATCGTAACCCAGTTTACTAATGTTGAGGGCAGTACCTCTTCTTCATTTATTGCTTGAAATTCATTTAAGCATAAATGGACTATTTATTAACGATTTATTAATTGTAGAATTAACTAAATCGTGTTTCATAAATATCCATCAACTATCAAATAGGTCTGAAACTTTGTTCTGCCTGGTAATTATATTCTTATTGGTTATTATCTCCATAGTTCCTTAGGCCCTTAAGAGGAATTTGAAGCCACCCACATATGTCACAAGCGAGGCCGATAAACAAGACATTAGTATTGTGATACATTGATAAATAAAAATGGCGAATTAATCCGTTGTTGAGGTCAGTACCTTGGCCGACTGAACCGACTTGCAGCCTGATCCGCTCTTCCGCCCTCTCGGAACATGCTGCAACCTTCTGCAGTTTTATTGCAGTTCTCCGCTTCTGCAATGTGAGCGTGTTTCCTTGCTTGTAGCCTTACTGAATAAGCGTATTCGACTTCCTGGGTAGATGTTCTCCTGTAGCAATGAATTCCTCCTCTAATGACGGGAGTTACCGTTTTGAAAAAGGAGTTTCAGTGTTCCAACGTCGTTTGAAAAACTGAAGTTTCTTCGGAATATCTAATTCATTCAAATCTCTATTCAATTAAAATAATTAGGTTACCCAATAATATTGCGTACCCCTTCATGAAAAGCTTTGTTGTATTGTCTGCGGAAGTTTCAACAAGTTACTCGAAAATCACATATTGTATGCCTTTTGGGGTAAAACAAACTTTACCAATAAATAGAGAATGGCCAAACTTTTATTATCCGTGATAAATATTTTGTCAGGATTTAACAGTTTTTTATCCCAACTAATTATTAAGATTTAAATAATCGGGCATTTCATCCGTGACAACCCAATAATTGTATTCGCGGAAATCTAAATTACTGTAATTAACAAGAAATGATAATTGTAATTGAATGTAATAAATTTTATACAATTTACTGGTTTTTAGTATTACTATTATTATTGTTATTACTACTGACAACATGTAATAACAACTGTATTAATGTGTATACATAGGTAGAGATAGTTTATGATGGTAGATTATTAGTAAAACCAATGAAAAAAAGTTTTTTTTTTTTTTTTTAAATATATTAATATTAAATTTAAATAAAAATAAGAAAATCCATTTGTAATCTTTACATAAATCCCTTAGGACAGAAACTCAATACTTTCCAGAGAAAGTTGTTGGTTAGATCTGGTTTAAGATGTTTAAAAAAATCTGATGACCGATGGTCTGGCTAAGAGAAACCACCAAGTAATGCGAGAACCAGTGATTACGATTTAGTTGCAATGCCCTTCTTAACTTAGTGAAACTTTTAGAAGCGCATGGAATGAAAAACAAAACACTCATTTTCTTGTATTAATCGTGAAACTTTATATATGTGATGATTTCTGCAGCCCAGTTGAAAAAGAGGTTAAGTCGAATTTCGTTCAGTGAAAGTAAACTGTATTTAGGGAAGCGGAATGTGGAATCCTCTTTATTTCCCATACTTTTTAGCTTACTATTACTCCTATTCAAGCCGCTTCCTGACTTAGCACTTTATTCATTACGAAAATAACACATCTCCTCTTCCTGAAGTACAAGAAACTTAATTTGGACTTAACCACATATTCACCAGGGCTGTAGATTTACTCATTTGATCTTCAGTTTCCCGCTATTCTTTATAATAGCTAGCCCCCTTTGGGGTACGACTAATCAACCATTTCCTTGCGTGCTGTACCCACTTCTTCATCCAATATTCCTTTATTATCTTAGATCTTCTTCTTCACTATTTCGGGATAAAGGGTTTCGCTATACGTCAGGATTTGTCATGGAGGTTTACATTTTCATCTTTAATACTTTTTTGAGGTAATGACTCTTTTATAACTTATAAATCCCATAAATCTATATCATTGTCTATCTAATTCCTTCTTGAGAAGGCGTCCATAAAAATATAGTCTCCCCTTTTGCAAAGTACATAATATGAGTCTAATGTTTTTGTGGAGTTACATTCCTGACATAAACCACCTTACTATTTTGGAATTTTGCTCCAATTGTTTTCCTTATAATGTTTCTATAACTTAGCTCCATTTTGTTTATACGATTCATACTTATGATTTCCGCTCCATGCAATGCTTTTGGCTTGGTCATCTATAAAAAATTAGCTATAGTAAAAAATATTAATAAATCCAATTTTTACGCATTTCCATGAAAAAAAAAACTTGTACCACAACAACCCATGAAGGGCTCAGTACAAGGTAGAACCTACCGTTGTTTTTATAACGGTTGTACAGTGAGGTGATTTGTCAGCGATCCTGCTGAAGCGCCAGGTTTCCCCCGTTTCAAGGGTACCCATTTTATTGAGTGCCTTTAATAACGTAATAAAATGTTTAATTCATGAAAATTTATTTAGTTTATGAAATATATGTCACGAAATATTTTTCCTTATTTATTATCGATAGTCGTTTCGTGTTGTCCTGAAGGAAACGAAACTTGTCTTAACACGATACTTTTTTTAAATTTTAATTAACGTTATCCTATAGAACATGGCCAACCCAGAATGAAAATCTGCACATGTAATCCCAAGATTTTCTCTTTAGCCCGCCAGTGTAATAAAACCAACGCCCACGCTAAGATATAACAACTCTACTTCATGATTGATGATGGGAACCATTCGAAGCAACAACATGGGATAGATTATAAGTAACAGGAACGATAAATACAGAAGACATGTATCGGAAACAAAACATATGGAGAAGAAAGCAGAGGTTGCATAAGCCGTACAACCGGTAGGGCAACAAGAACATGTTATCCGCAATTAGAAGAGTTGCAATGAGAATCCTCCCGAGGATGACCATTTGTCCTTTGCCACCGCATTATCCAACTGTTATGCAATTTTACGAGTATTATACCGAGTTCAGTCAATGGTCCACTTTTGTGCTTCCAAACGTCTCCGACTTACGCAATTTCGCAAGAATGCTGATGATTAATGCTCCTTGCTTTGGACCACCGCCTCCAGGAGGAAGATATACTGGAGAAAGGCGCCTCCAGGGGGTTTAGGTTCCTGGGACAATAATTCAGAATGATAGAATCGGAACAAGGTAGTCTTAAGTAGCGGTGATGGTATCTTTAGTAGTGGTCATGTCGTAGTGTGTGCGACTTATATCCTGTCATCCATTATTTTGAGGGAAAGACGTTATAATGTAATTTCATATCTACGAGCATATGAAGCGTTTAGAATCAAGAGCGGATAATCCCGAAATATCATATTTTTTTCAACATTTTTAAAGCAATTTACTATTCCCGAATCCCAAGACTAAAACCAAGACTCTTGAAAGATATTCTGATGTGATCTCAATAAATAACGTTTCTCACCAATCGTTTTAACAAAAAGGATTATATTACAGTTTTCTTTTAGTTTTCCGTTTTATAGAACTACAGTTCTGTTTATTATTACATTCGTTTTAATTTTGTTTACTTATTTACATATTTTATATTTAAACTACTATCATTATTTTACATGAAAAAACACTATTATATATTTATACCTTCTTCGTAATTAATCTGATAATGTGCAGTTAGGGGTGTCTCTTGCATGAGACGAAACCCACACTTTTACCTTGTGTTAAAGTTTAAAATTCATTATTAAAAAAACCATGTAAGGCTAGGAATAGCCGATCTGGAAATAAATAGATTAAAAAAACTATAAAAACTACTCCCGAAACATAAAACTAAATATTTGATTTGCTTTATAAACTTAGAAAATTATTTCTTTTTGCATCTGTGTTGTAATTTTTCTAACACTAATCTAAAATTCTATCATATTAATAAGTATATGTTTTATTTGTTTCTGGTAAGCATCAAAAACTTCTCTTTTAACCAACCAAGCCCAAGAATGAATGAAGGTGATTAAGAAAATTAATCATGTAGTTATAATATGTTCTCATTTTCGGTAACTAAAGTATAGTTTATTACTGCTAAATTTAGGAAGGAAATGTCCTTACTCCAACTTAATAGGATTTATATTCTTGTTTCGTTTATTTCCAAAATTACATAGTGTTCTTAAAAAGTCATACACTTTTGGGTTTCTATTTTAGAAAAAGATAGCATTTAAAAACAAAATAGTGATATAACGATAAAAAAAAATCTAACGAAAATCTTTATTTTTCTAGTTTTTATAAAAACATTTCTGGTTGATTTTACTCGTAGAAAAACGGAACACAGCTACTGCTGTTCAGTTACGGCAAATTCGAAACGGTTTCTGGTTTATGACCGGTTAAAAAAAAAAAATGGCAGAGGTTGTACCGTATCCATACGCAACTTGCGCCCTAACAACCGCCAAGAAGACTTTCACGGAGCAGAACGAAGACTACCCAAAGACAATGCAAATTGCTCAACAATTGTTTAAACTCTCGGCTCTTTTATGTGTGTGTAAATCGCGTGAGGTCTCAGTTGGATGGGTGCGACCAAGCATCTTTAGAGGCATTAAGCAATGCCATTGTTAGATTTTGTTGGAGAAACATACTAAACTTTAAAGTACCATACAAGAAGTTGCTAATTTGTCTATCTGGAATTCATGTTTATACTATTATAGTATATTATGGTACTATTAGTTTTCGTTTAAGTGTAATTATGCTTAGCAGTAGTCCGAAAATGGATCAAGTCCTTACAAAATTACTGCGTTGTTATTAAAAAAACGTAGGCTCCGGAAATTTAACATATCCCAACATAAAATTATCAAATACTTTAATCAAACATTTCCACAGAACAATGTCACATCAAAAAACAATTCATTCATTTGTTCTTCCATATTTTGGAGGAAAATGGGGATTAATGTTTTCTTTACTAATAATTATTTGCAAGGAGTAGCTGGTCTCATTTAATTACTTGTTTTGTTTATTATGTTCAAATGTTATTTATAATTTTCTGTATTTTTAAAAAAAAATCAGCTTTTGCAGACATTAATTCAAGATGTATGAACATTTTTTTTTTAATTTTATAATTTTTTAAATAATATAATCTGTTGGTATCTTTTCTCAAGAATAATAGCTAGGCATTTATGTAAAAAGATTCCTTCCGTTTTCCCCGCATTATCATAGTTCATACTATGAATTTTCCACATCCTTCCTTTTGTCAGTTGAGTGACAAACGTCATGCAAGATATCCCTTAATCTGCAATCCATTCGTTTTCCTATTTCTTAATGTTTGTTCCCTTTACACTTTCTAATTACAGCCGCACTAAGTGTGATAACCCGGGGTTTACAGTCCTTGGTATTAGAAATCAGTTCTAAAAATAAATATTGTGTGAATTTAGAAATTATGTTTTCAATTATTTTTATATAATAAACATAATTAAATTAGTAAAGGGCATTGAAATAGGCTCGTGATCTCAGGAAGACTAACGGAGAGAAAAATAAATGATAATTATAACTAATTATTTTTTTTTTAATATTTATTTCTCACATAAATTGCTACAAAAATTCACATTCACGGTCCATTCACAAAAATTATATGCTGGTATATGAATAGACCAGTCTCAAACATAAAAACATTTACCAGTACAAATTTATATGTATCTATACAGAATTATAATATACAATGAAAGAAAAAATATACAAACAACTTTCAACACATAGAACTAATTATAATTATTGTAAAAAGATAAAGAAAATTAAGTTTTAAATAATTAATTCGAGTATATAAGGTGCTGAAAAACCGAAACTGTGAAAAGTTTCCACAGTCTGCTGAATTTAATGAAAAAGTGTGTAAACTATCTGATGTCAGTAATTTTAATTTTATTTCAAAATATATATTAATGAATTTTTGTGCTCGCCGTCGATCACATGAACCGGACAAATTTAGCAGTAATTAATCAGAACTTGAGTTCCAATTACCTCGATAATTAATTGTTTAACCACTTCCTTTTATATTACCTCGTCCTTCAAAATTCTTTTTTGTATTACACCTCAGAGACATATACAAATGCTAATGGAGTGTAATAAGAATTTTAACGACTATTAAGACATATAGGGATAAAGAGAATATATCTACGAAATAAAAATGTGTTGTTAAATTTTATACAATATGGGGCAGAAAAAAACAACAGACTGTTGAAAGAAGGAAAAAAATGTTTTTCTTAGTAAAGTAAATTGAAAATTTATTAGTTTTTGGAAATTTCGAATCTGGGAGATTTGGAAACGACTATTTTTATGCTGCATTCAAATCGATATATGGTGATCCAATAAAAATATTGCTCCTGGGAAAGCTGAAATAAAATATCTTACATCATTTCCAAACGAAAAATAGTTATTAATGCACCTAGAGACTAAAGATGATTATTATTCCCTCAGCTGTAAGTTTGTACCCGAGTTAATGCGAGGGAATAATTATCTTTACTCACGAGGCCAAGCCGAGGGAGTACAGTATTGCTGGGAATAATGATCAATTTAGTCCCGAGGGGCATAGAAGATTTCATCTCCAGATGGGATGTAAAAAGGCAAACTATACGCAATAATATTTTCTATTATGTTATGTTTTACAATAAATTCAAGAACTGAAATTAAATGTGCAATCATTACAATTTTGAATTGTTGTTTTGATGTACAATTTTGATTTAGCATGCAATAAATTTAAAATATCATTATTTGATTCTTGCACAATATGTGGTGGATCCATGACTTAGACAACTTGAACACAATTGTTTTGGCGTTTTGAAACAACAGCTGATTTTAATGGCCGGTGTGACAGGTGTATCATCCTAACCCTGAACTTTTTCAGTACAAATCCTAGATTATTTAGATGAATTAGATTGTCATTCCCTAGGGAATAAAGTTAATTTTTTGACTCAATTTCTAATGCACAGGGAGAAAAGACGTACTTTAGTCCTAACTAATTGAGCCAAAAACACATGTTTTTGTACCAGCTGGAAATAAAATCATTTATTGCAGCTACGGGAACATACCGGCTTATAGTCATACTTTATTATTATTCTTTTTAAGTTAAATGCGTTGTTTGCCTGTGGTTAAATCGAAACGTGGATGATTTAGTCGATTCTGGTTTCGATTTATTTATTCAGTTAAATCAGGTATAAACTGAGATTCGATCGCTGATGCCCAAACCAGTCCATTGTTTCAGATTTACTTCATATTTTGTGAGGGATTGAAAAAACCCATTACTCAAAAAAAGTAACAAAAAAGTAGTAACTTTTACTTTTGAGAACTAATTATCTATTTTAGTAGAATTCATATTCTATTAATAAAATCTTCGAGATCTGTTCAGTATTGAATGAGCTGAAGATAGTGAGTAAGTGCTATTACACATTAACATCCAAGGACAGAAATTGATTACGAACTAAGCGAAGAAAATTCAAGTCAGGAAATAGTAACATTGTAAATGAGTACGGATAGCCTTGACGGTGTTATCGGAAAAAGAATATTTCTTAAAACTAAAACTATAAATATCTATACAAACAGAAAACAGAAAGAAGTCACAAAATGAATTAACAACATATTCTTATTTTATTTTACATAAATTAGTCCTCCGAAGTATATTCAATATATATTATTGAATTATCATTATATCTCCATAGTGATGAACTTGTATTTTGTCCCCTTCGCAATGTTTTAAGTTGAAGCGTTGAAAGATTTTTTTGTTTGAAGGCTTTTACATCCACAAGAATTCCCCCTTGTTAGAACTATTAAATATACAAGTTTCTACATTCAGAATGATTATTGCTAACTATACTTTAAAAACATTCTTGTTCAATATGTTACCTTTTCGTGGTCAATGGCGGTAATTCCTCAGCCTTCAATAACAGAAATAAGTGGTTAAGAAAGAAGTGGTGGGATTTCGTAGGATCGTTAAATTATATTTGGATCACGAACTGCAGCAAGGAAATTAATCCAGCTTTTGATTTTTTTTTTTTTTTTTTAACTTTAAGATTTAGAAGAGACACAAGGTTTATTACAGAAAGGAGACATGTCCGCAAGGTAGCTCTGTCTAGAACACCCTACACGGCATTTCGTTTACTGTAGATAGGAGACCAATTCAGGACAAGATCCCTCTTTGGTCTTTGTTTTAATATTTAGAAAAGTGTTAAAATTAGAAAAAAAAGTATTATAAAAGTAGAAAATATTTTTTATGGGTTCCAAGCTTTTTAAATGGTTTTAGTTCTATATTAGTTTTTATTGTATATATTCTTATATCTTGTGTTAAGTATCTTACGTTCATAGATATTTATTAATTTTTTATTGATTATTATATATTTCTATTACAATCATAATTTCCAATAACTAACATTATTATTGTAAAGTGTTATTTGGTATAACTGAGAAAAAGAACTGTCCTATAAGTAATTTTTGGAGTGTTGTGTTGTGTGATATAAATGGCAACTATTGATTAGGGGACAAATATTAAAAAATAAGGGATTTTTCCATATCTTTGAAATGTTCAGTTGTTAATCTTCCTGAGCATGATAATTGTGACTGTTCACAAGCCATCGTGTCGCATACGATCATGGCTGCATTGACTTGCAATTTAGTTGCAGGCAGTTATTTATGATGTTTCAACTATGACAAATGATGAAGCAGTCACGATTCCGTAACACCTTCATTCCGCCCGAACAAATCGACAATGCGTTGCAGCAATAATCTTTATTAAAAAACCGAGTTCTGCCCGTGTCCGATAGGCGTCGTGTTCTATTTAGATCTTTCTGTTTGCTGAAAAACCCCCCAGAATTTTCATGTGAATTTTTCAGTTACTAAGCTTGAACTATGCCTAAATATTTTGGTTTTCACAGACCTGATAACCTAAAAATCATGTGTTTTTTCGATAAAAAAAAATAATCGAACATGACTGCTTTCATGGCCCTACTCTCCTTATATTTTAAATATATGGTATTGTAGCATTATAGCCGATCGGTTCCATTCTAATGTTATTGTGTTTTTCAAGTATAATATTTAAACTAGTATCATTTTTGTGCGTGTATTTTATATTTTTTTAGTTTACAAACAGAGAAATAAGGACAAACGCATTTATACAAAGTTTACACGAAATATAAGTTACAACATGAGAAAAAATACCTGTAAGACTATAATACATGAAGGGTCTTGGATTCAGATACTGTTCCTATGTCAACGGGTGTGCAGGGAGGTTTGATTTGACATAGATCACACTCTACCGTTTGGTTTTTCAGAGGCTGTGCGAGTCCCAGCAGTGTCTGCAAATCCTACTGGCTCCGTCTATAGGCATTATCAAATAATTTATCTGCCATTGCCATATTTGAAGCCGTGACCTTTAGCATAGCAACTAAGAGCTTTACACCCAGAGGTACACCGCTCCCAATAGTATGGGGAAGGTGATCAAAATAAAATTAAAAGCCATGCCCGCTGTTCCAACATGACCCCCTTTGACAATCTCACGGTGAGTAGACGAACCTAAAGGCGATCAAGGAGGATAATGATAATGATGGAAGGTGGGCCGGGAGCAGAACTGGCTCTTCTTTTAAAATCAAGTAGAAAGTGATTAATGACAAGTTGCCATCGGACATTTCGTAACGTCCCCTCGAGGATTGTATACGAAGATAGTTGGAAAGAATCGAAGCTAAACGTTTATTGACAAAGGCCCATTGACTGGGCGATAATGACGTCCTGTTTTTAGAAGCCCTTAATGGGGATGCTTCAAAACTACTTTCTTACTTTCACTAAACTCAAACTCCCGTCCTATATTTACGTCTAATGTTGGATTTCTAAGTTATAAGCCAGTTTCTGGATTTCGTTTCTTTCTCATTATTATAATTTGATGGCAATAATATCAGTATTCCCTAATGCTTGGAGGGGGGAGCTCAATGGGTAGAGCGCTGAGTTCCAATGGCGAAGGTTCAGGGTTCAAATCCGGCTTTGGAAGATAAACTATTTGATCTGTGGATCTACCTTGTGGTTGATGACTCCCCTGAGGCTCACACAGTCGCTATAAAGTAGGCACCATTGATTGGGGATTATAAACCTGGTGGTTGAGCGTGATCCCTTGACAAACCACCTCCCTGCAGAACCATTGTCATAGAAACTTTATAGTCTCTACCATGAACTGAGCCCATAACCCTTCAAGGGTTGTAGTGATTCAGGCTTTCCTCCTCCCCCCCCCCCTAATGCGATGAAGACAAAAAACCAGACATCTCCATTTATTCTTAATCGCCTACCGTCATTCTTTACTTTTTTCCTACATATGGAAAAGATATTAAGCTTTATTTCTGCAACTCATGAAGTGTTTAGTATTCAAGTATTTGATGTGGATGAAATATTTTATATATATACATTTTTTTTTCGTAGTGTACCTCAAGAGGGACTTCTAGCCCGAAATCTGCGGCTGATATAACAGAATAAATAAACTATCTTATCTGTTTATCTTGGCGAACTCGAGTTTTACGAAAGTTCATTCTTGTGAATAAATTACTACGATCTGGAGAATATTAAATCATATAATTCACTAATGAACAAAAAACCTTTATTCCAGTCAGATAAATCTTGTTAAAACATTAACGAAGGATTAAAAAATACGTTTCGACAAATTCATTTGTCATTTTCAATTTTTGTTCTTCGTAACATCATTTAAAATTCATAAGTAAAAACATCACTTGAGGTCAAAAAGGATTTAAAATCAATTTTACAATAAAGTCCTGGAAGTAGGTTAACTTCCAGGAATTTATTGTAAAATTGATTTTAAATCCTTTTTGACCTCAAGTGATGTTTTTACTTATGAATTTTAAATGATGTTACGAAGAACAAAAATTGAAAATGACAAATGAATTTGTCGAAACGTATTTTTTAATCCTTCGTTAATGTTTTAACAAGATTTATCTGACTGGAATAAAGGTTTTTGTTCATTAGTGAATTATATGATTTCAAAAGATAGTCCAGTATATAAGAAAAAAGCTTATAAAGAAAATGAGAATATTAAATTGAATATGTTTAATAAGAACTGTTTTAGGTTGGTTTGTGTGACTTGTGTTCTTCAGGTTTTGTAGCAATAAATATAGGCTGAAAACTGACTTGAAAATGACATAAGAGGTTTTATGATTTGAAACATCTAATAAAAAAAATGTATTTTGTATCAGAAGAGTACAACATAAAAATATTTTGTGGCTGATACTAAAAAACTAACTTTCCACGCCAGACTCAAACTCGAGTTCTACAAATCCATTCTTGTGCATTGATGATTATTAGTACTATGTATATAATTTATAAATTATATTTATTTGATGTATTTAACGTTTTATTTATAACGACCTTTCGCATCTTGTAGTAATTAGTTCAGGCTTCAAAGTGATATCAAGTAGACAAGAGCAGTTTTTTGTTATGAAATTTCTAAAGAAACTAGTTTCGATTAATTCAGCAGAAAACCGGATTTTAAGTTCTATTAACTGCATATGGGGTTCAGTTTTCAAAGCAATACTGTTAGGCACTAAAGCTGTCAAGCGTCCTTCAGTAAGAATTTGGGAAAAATAGGCAGTTGAGTTTGTTCCAGATATCCCATAATTTTCGCATTACATGCTCCTTAGTGATACACCTTATATTTTATCATCATAATTCATGTATTAAAATATTAAAGTGTATTTTACTAAAAAAATATGAATACAAATTTTTTTTGCTCTTTTAATAATTTTTTTCTTCATAAGGGCATTTTTACAAGAATTCTACGTATTCGACGAGTTTAGAGTAAATAAGGAAAACGGGAATCAATAATATCTTGTTTCAACAGCTATTTAGCAACTACAGGATGTAACCTTCCATTCAATCAAAAGTAGTTATCATTCATCTTTAAACTCTAGAAATTATAGGATTTCCATATAAATAGTTAAATGTAATATTAATATATCGTTTTGAATTTTTGTACAACATTATTATTATAGTGTCTTTGATCCTGCTTTCGTTTCTTTGATTGTTACAAAACCATTTTACCGGACAGGTAAGTTGTAAGTCGTTTTGTGGTCGAGGGAAAAGTTTTCAGGTAATTATGTGGTATTTGGAAATCAACAATGGTTTATATTGGTAATGGTGTGCTTGGGGAGGGGGGGGGGGAGTGAATGTTGCTTGTTATGCGAGGTAAAAGTTCGGTTGAGTTTGTATTGATGACTAGTCACCTGTATCGTAATATTACTTTATAAAAAATATATAAATAATTATTATTTTAATCATTACAAATTAGAATTTTCCTTATTTTTTTTTGTAAATACTAGAAATACTTCGCATCTATTTTAATACTAAATATTTATATAGCTGAAAGATAGGAAGAATACAAATCATTACAAAACAAACGTTAAATATGTCTTAAATATATGCAATTTAGTAATGTATAGATTGCAGCCATTAATTTTCAAGAATGGACTTGGGTATTAATTCCTTGTGGTTCACTAAACCTCACTTCTTTGTAAAACTGTTGATAACAATTCACAATTCATGGATTGCAGAAATATAGATTAATATTTTTTCCAAAAATGGGAATTAATATCTAACCTATAAATATAAGTCTAACCAATGTATCTGATCTTATTACAGTAATAAGCTGATTATTTAAAGAAACGTTCTAATGTTTATAATCGAAAAAAAAATTAAATGATAACTATCAATATTAAACAAAAATTATCTTTAAAATATAATACGCAATATGATTTATGTTTACATTATAATGGCGTAATGAATAATTAATATTTTAGTAAATTATTATTATAATTTCTATTTCATAGATTTCCTTATATTATGCCCATTAGAAAGGTTGGTCAGTAATTAACTTTATGGACTATGGTCACCACTCGGATGTCTGACCAAGAGAAAGTACATTTTTCCTATGACAATTTCCTAATTTTTCTAAAAGTATAACAATGATGCATAACAAAATAATATATAAATACATAAAAATAATATATGTTGGTGCAATATATAAATATGTATTTGAGGTTGACGCAAGAGACCATGAAGATCTTTTGCGGAATGGTATGGTCATATTATAAAGTTATATTGCTTGTGGGAGCATAGACAGCCTGGATTTGGTCTCCCAAATTCACGTTCTTGGAAACCATCCTTACATTATTTGAGCGACATGCTGCCTACACCTACATAATCACTCCCTTTGGATACAATTCTGCAGTGTCTTTCCTACCGATTTTCACCCCTGTTCATGGAAAATGATAAATCGATCAAGATCCATGGATTACGGCTATTCCCAGCAGGCGCACGAAGACCTATATATATATTTCTCCTAAACAAACTTTCGGCATCCTGGAAAGCCATAACACTTAAGATGTAAATACGTAGGATCCCATCTTTCTGAGTTGCCTCATGTAGACAGAAGGGCCTCAATTACTCCAGGGCGTGTGGATGCCTGAGGAAACCCGAAAACCGAGATTCGAACACCCAACCTTTAGGTCAGTCGCACTTTGGCAAGTTATCCCGCACGGCTGTATTAACAATTTTTCCCTATAACCAATAATTGTTGTAGCAGCAGGAGGTTAGCTTACTCGTATAAGGAATCGTTTATTAAGTGGCTTGTTAATGATTGAGTGAGTCACGGGGGTAGGAGTCAATGTTCCTACGGCTCGATGGGTACGTCGTAAGCAGGAAGAGAATGTAAATACTGATGAGATCAATTAGCGAGAATGATATATGGCCGCTTGTTGTGTATTATCGTGCCTTCCATTCTTGGCTCAATTATCTTATTATATTACTCTGTTATTTTTATATTTAAATATTATTTTCCAGGAAGTTTATATTTATAAGGCTTTAACTCTCTACCGATGTAATTAACTTGTCATATCAACTAATATCAATAACAACTCTATTGAATCTACACAACCATACAATGTTTCATTAGGATTTAAGATAGTTTAAAAGCTTCTAGTTTCATCATTTATAACTCATAATATATTATTATTATAAAATTTCTATCGGTATGCGTCTTTCAGTATTTTATTTTTAGTACAGGGGAATATTGGAATAAAACAAAATAGATATTTTTTAGCTCGTATTGAAGATCTATAGTTTTCTCTTCTATTTTTAGTGCATGTTTACTATTGTTTTAAATTACATTCTACTTGAATCAATGTTTGTTGATAAACTCTATTCGATGTTGGCCCATGTAGGGTCACATTTCACAAATAAAAGTAATGCCATATGGCCTTGAATCATATTTAAAATTCAGCGATGTTTGTGAAATGATAAAAAATATATTATAGATGTTGTAGCGGATGATTCTGTAGGAAACTGGTTACCAAGAACAAGGTTCATTCATTTTTTTCGTGTACACAAACAAAAATTGTAACTTTTTTACGCAATAAACAATACTGTTTTGACATTTTCTTGTTAATACATAATAACTACCTTTTAGGTATGAAATTTTAACGATCCCAGAGGCACTGGGGCGTCATTAATGGTATATTTGAAAATCAAATTTGGTTTCTGGGCGATTATCATTCTACGGAAAAGTTTCGTATGTTACTTTTAAAATTTTTCAATGTGGATTAAAAAAAAAAATCTACTTGTATATAGACCCACCCACAGCATATCTAGCATTATAGAAGTTCATAACCATTGCTTGCAATTTTTAAAATTCTATCTAAAATTTCATTTAATGATTTCATGGAAAATTGGAGTTTAAATTTTCAAACTGCCTAAACCGCATCAAGTATTGTTTTATTATCATTGATTTATTCATAGGAATAGACATACTCGGTATTAATAGGTTAAAAAAAATACGTTTTAAAAAAAATGGCCATGGCAATGATGGCTGGAAATATCCACGGCAGCGACAAAACGGCATTCACGAATTTCCCTATTAAAAAATATTTCATGTAGCGAAGAACGAATGTCATCATTTTTAACAGGCAAACAAGGGGAAAAACAAGAAAACGTTTTAAAGTTTTAAATTCAAACAGAAAAGCGTTAGATCTGAGACCATGACAGTGGTGCTAATAAACGTAAACTTACATTCACGATGAAAGAATACGTCGCCGTGCAATGAATTACTGAAGGAACGTAGTAAGGGAGGTAACACTTCACTCGACAGTGTTGCCATTATTGAAATTCCCTCTTTGGATCACTCAATTCCCACTAGCTGGATTTACGATTCGAATATTAATTTTCCCACGCTAATGACGTCATTTCCGTGTGACAATATACAAAAATGTTTTAGTTATATATTATTTGAACCAAACTGATTAAACGGAGTGTTATTTTCTTTCTTCTTCTTTAATTTTAAAATAAAGGAAAAAAATTTCTATAAATAAATAGTATAAACCAAAACATATATTTAGAAAAAAAATCGTCATTTGTGACAACCCATGACAATGACGAATAAGGTAAAAATCAATCAGATTCGATCACACAAAATCTCAAAAATATGATATAATTTTTATTTCATAATTTTTAGTCACAGTTCAGACCACAATTTTTTTTATATCTAATAAAAGAGGCACCAATGCCGGGTTTGTCACTGAATAGTCAGTGACAAGAAGTTGCCCGTAGTTTGAGAATCACCCTTCTAGACCTTTTTTATTTTAATTTTTAAAGAAGGATGTTTTGTGAAGGAATATTTATATTATATAAAAGCTGACATCCCAACTCATCCTAACACTATCCTTACCACGTATGCGAATGCCACATGTCTATTATCAGTCAACACCGATCCAGTTATAGCATCCCGTACTCTTCAATCCCACATCACTGACCTTGAAAATTGGTGTCAAAACTGGAGGGTTAAAATAAATTCCCAAAAATATCATCAAATCACGTTTACCCTCCGTCGTAAACCAGCGACTTCCTGCCCCCCTGTATCGTTTAATAACATCCCCCTAAGTCCTGTAAAACAGATCCGGTACTTAAGACTGTACCTTGACAAACGCTTAACTTGGAATCCTCATACTAGACAGAAACTACAAGAAACAGCTCGCCTTTTCAGGCTACTTCAACATTTACTAGATAAACGCTTTAAGCCCCCAATTAATTACAAGAGACTCGTATACATGACAATCATTAGACCCATCTGGACTTACGGAATAGAGCTTTGGGGGTCCACTAAGCCATCGAATTCCTCTCGTATTCAATCCTTACAATCCAAAATCCTTCGGAAAATCCTCAATGCTCCTTACTTTGTTACGAACAAAGTAGTCCATAACGACCTTGACGTCCGGTTTATTGCTGATTCGGCCCGAATCCGATATCAATCTTTTCATGACAAACTTCGTTTCCACTCAAACCCACCAGCTTCAGACCTCGCAACCTCTTCAATTCCTGATAATCCTCCGAGGCGTCTGAAAAGAAGATGGCCTCGTGACCTTTAAGCTGAACTTTTTGTTTGAGTACTACCACTGGGTAGTTTCTCTACTTGTCTTTTCATGTCAATGTATTCATTCATTATATTTACTTGATGTATTCTGTATACAGTTGTAAATTTCAATAAATATATATATTTTTAAAATATATTATATAATAGAAAAATCTACCTTTGTTATATTTTAAAAAATGACATTAAAAATATAAAAATAAATTGTACAAAATTAAATACTAGGTAAAAGAGAATACGGTGTCTATAAAGGGTGCGTGTGCATTATTTATTTTTTTAAAGCTAAAAATACTTCATAAATATGTATTTTCTAATATTAAAGTTTATAAATTACTCTTATAATTAATTATATTATAGCTAACAAAATACAATCTATGAATAGGTGCATGATTCCACGCCTATTTATGAATAATACCGCAGAAGTTACATATAGGTGTTTTCTGATAATAAAAACGAAAGGGATGTGGAAACTTTCAGTTCGATTTCAATAAAATTTCCATCACGATTTATTCCGGAAGAAGCTATGGTATGTGATCCGGAAGGCTGCAAGCGTTATGAAGGAAAGTTCAATCTGGCATATACACAGTTCTCTCACAACTGGAAAAAGTGCTGCAACTTCACAGTACAGAAGTCTGATGTGGTTATCAATTGAAAAGTTTATGTGTAAAGAAACTCTACGCATTTCCTGGATAGCATTGGTAACAAGGCATTTGATATTTTATATTTAAATTAGGGTTGGTGGAAATGACCCAAAGGTCCCAAAAGCCCCACTTGTTCTCACAATGTCATTAAAAGTAAAATTTAAATTTTCTATAATTTTTTATAGGTCCGATAAATAAGGTATGTAATGTATTTCTTTATAAAATGATTTATAGTATTGTTTTGTCGATCGATTAAAATTGCCCAATCTTAAAAATAATATACCAAACCAATAAATATTCAAAAAATAGAGCGTGACATAAGTATATATTATTAAACTATATTATAAGGATATATGGTTATAATATATTATAATCTAATGAAAATGAAAGAAGGTTATTTTTTATTTTTTTATATTACGAAATATGTCATCACTATATTATGTAATATATTTTGAATTGTGAACTTATTTTAATCACTGAATTAAGTTCAAAATTGTGCCTTGTACCCAGTTAGTTCTTGATACCTGAGTTGGGTAAAAATTAATAATAATATTTTTATATTCTTTTTATTGATATTTTTAAATATTCAAAATCATTTTCGAAGTGAAACGTAACATACGCTCTGCATTGACTTCATTTTCCGGGCGATTTCAACTTCATAAACTTTATATATATATCATTTTTTACAATCATTATGATCATTTTTACAATTCGATTAATCAACAATTTACATAAATTGTTTATCAATCGAATTGAGAAACATTTTTTATTGATGTTTTAAATGTGATCTATTAGCGGTAACAGTTAAATCTGATTGATGTTATTCTTATTGATGTTAAATTATAACTTTTTTGGTAAATTCCTAATTTTTTCTTAACATTAGGGTTTTAACCAAATAACTTGTTAGTTATTATTACATTCAAAGTCCGATTTTTTGTATCCTAAATTACTTTAATCTATTTGTGTAATAAGTTTATTCTAATAACCATCAGATGGTAAAATATATAAATTATCGCTTCAGAGCACTATAAACTCGACCATGCAAGAAACCTTGAGTCTTAATATAGTTGTAAATAAAATTTTTCATTTCCGTTGCAATTAAATTAGAATAAATATTTTAACTATCGTAAACAATAGCGTTGTTTATAACTATATGATCAATACAGCTTATAAAATGTACGGACCTGTTTAAATCACGTAAACGGAAAACCTGTCTAGTAATAAAATTCCCATAAAATACTCGTTAATTAGGACTTTACCTCAGCTAGTGTGTTTATAGATGCAGTATATAATATTATAGATTATACATATTGCAGGGTAATTTTATATTATAACCTTTTACTTTTTTTGGATAGTAATAAATATTGTTATTAATTTTAAGATTAGATTACTTACTTATACTAGTTTGGACGTTTGCATTAAAATGTATGGCATCGCTAAACAGATCCACAGAAACCGACTATAGACTTTTCAATTATAAATAATTAGACTTATCAAAAAGCCTCTTGGTATGTTAATAACATAACTTTGCACACTGACTTAAAAATAGCTACAGTCGACGAACATTCTACAAACGTTTGCAAAAAAATTACAAGGACGCCCAAAACGACTGGTAGAACAAATGGCGACGAATCTCATGTTTGAGGAGAGTAAAAGGTACGTGGATGAGGGATCTGTTATCATAATAATATTAAATCAGGCCACAGGAGAGGTACCGATACTGTTCTTTCTCTACATGCCTCTCATGTCATTTCGTTGTGTTTGTACTGACATGCAATATGCTGGTTGTCACTTTGTTGTACTTGACAGGTGTGGATAGACATAATTGTAAATTAATGAGATGTTAAAATCACGTTAATCAAATAAATAATATCCATTTCGATCTTAATAAATCAATTCGTTTCGTTCATTATTATTTTTCATATTATATTTTCTCGTAATAAAACTGTCTTGATTGTTTATCTTTCTTCTAGTTTTATTTTTTAAATATCATTTTTCAAAACTATCGATAGTTCCTGGATCGATACCATAGCGGGATCACTATCATTCATCGAGCAATATACAAACTCATATGTCAACCGTTTCGAAAGAGGCTGCATCAGCCGAATCATTTGACTCTCACGCCTGGGTCGTACGAGTTGACGAATAGAGCAGCCGTATGTTAATTATGATTAATGTAATCACTTGTAGAAATACCATGGCGTTCCCATAGGTGGCGTTATTTAAGGCAACAAACAATTCGTAACTTATGTAAGTAAATGTATTTTTGTCACAGTATATATTGGAAAAAGCTGTTATAAAATGAATATGTAGTTAAGTTTTTGTATTTGTAGTTTCCTGTGG
Organism: Troilus luridus; assembly: GCA_964056705.1. Taxonomy (NCBI): domain Eukaryota; kingdom Metazoa; phylum Arthropoda; class Insecta; order Hemiptera; family Pentatomidae; genus Troilus; species Troilus luridus. The sequence continues at coordinate 28,012,312 of OZ057414.1, forward strand.
ATTTTATGAGCTTAGATCGGTTCTAAGGAACCTAAATTGCAACCTGCAGATTCGAATCAGAGCACTCAGATGTGCTCAGTGTTATCATACAGATCAGAACATGGACACTTATGGATGCTTTAAGTAAACGTCTACAAGCATTAGAGATCTGGTGTTGTGCTCAGAGTATCATGGGCGCACCATTCTACAGCAATATAACCATAATACAACGGATACAGATGCACCTCGAGATATAGGGCATTATTAGCAGATATAAATTGGCATATTTTCATGTGATGCGAAACGAAAAGTAATGTCTGCTGCAGTTAATCATTCAGGGCAAGATTAAAAAATCTAAGGCTATGGACAGGATTAGTATTGATAGACTTGTTTCTTGCAGCGGTTAATAAAATAAGATGGCATCCAACATCCATAGGCACTTTCAGAAAAAGCATGTGTGGTCTAGATGTAATTTAATATGTTATTGATTAAAGCCACATAAAATATTTTAAATTGTTCGATTTTATTGTCATTTTTCCGGGCTTGTGAAACATTTTGGCCATTCAATGTTAAATTAATTTTATTATTTAGGTTCCTTAAATCATATTAGACAATTGTCTCAATTAGCTTCTACGATAGGTCGCCGCCGTGCGCAATCAATCTTGAGTTTTGATTCTTTTCTATGCTTACTCTTCTCCAATTTACCTGTATTGTGTTCTTTGATTGTTCTCTCAGTCATCTGACAACCTTATATCTGAGGTATTCCTAAATATTCTACTCTAAAATTAGTACCTAATTAAAAATAAATGAATGAAATCAAAGAAACGGTCGGTATAATGACGTAAACGTTTGGCATGGTACTCATTTTTTTAACAATTATATTAATCAGTTTATAATATATATTAACTGTAATATAATGTTTATCATTTTTATGCATAAAACCTATACCTGGATTACATTCAAAACTATATTTTGTAGATTACCAACACTCTACGAATCCTTTAGGAAATCCTCTTATATTTTAATACATAAGTGGAAAAATTTCAACTAAAAACCTTAAGTCTCTAAACTAAAACAGGAAATTAAAAATACCTGTCCAATATTTCGCCTATTCAGGCATCCTCAGGGCAGAAAGAGAATAATAGCAAACCAAAAGATGAATAATGGACCAAAAAAAAAACACACAACCCACCACCTCCAAGGCTCAAATGCAACTACTGAATCATAGGGAAGGTTAGTAGATTCCCAGCTGGCTAAGGTTAGATAAAAACAGCTGATAAATACACCAGATCTGAAACATCAATATACATTCACCAAACCCTCCAAAAAAACCCAACAGGAAAACAAAATAAAACAAATAATAGTAACAAACAACACAAGAACAGAAGACAAAAAACTATATGAAAAAATTAAAGTAAAAGTGCAAGAAAAAAATAGAATTTATAAAAAACCAGTGTACTTATGGTTATTCCACAAAATATATATTGAAAAAGAGAACGCTCAACAGAGACATCAAATAAATGTTAATACATAAGTGGAAAAATTCCAACTAAAAACCTTAAGTCTCTAAACTAAAACAAGAAATTAAAAATACCTGTCCAATATTTCGCCTATTCAGGCATCCTCAGGGCAGAAAGAGAATAATAGCAAACCAAAAGATGAATAATGCACCAAAAAAAAAACACACATCCCACCACCTCCAAGGCTCAAATGCAACTACTGAATCATAGGGAAGGTTACTAGATTCCCAGCTGGCTACGGTTAGATAAAAACAGCTGATAAATACACCAGATCTGAAACATCAATATACATTCACCAAACCCCCCCAAAAAAACCCAACAGGAAAACAAAATAAAACAAATAATAGTAACAAACAACACAAGAACAGAAGACAAAAAACTATATGAAAAAATTAAAGTAAAAGTGCAAGAAAAATCCTCTTTCTGCCCTGAGGATGCCTGAATAGGCGAAATATTGGACAGGTATTTTTAATTTCCTGTTTTAGTTTAGAGACTTAAGGTTTTTAGTTGGAATTTTTCCACTTATGTATTAACATTTATTTGATGTCTCTGTTGAGCGTTCCCTTTTTCTCTTATATTTTATTTGCTGTATTTTTGCCATTGTATTTTTTGCTCGGTTTTATTCTGATAGATTTTGAAAAATCAAGAAAATATGCTCACGTTCTTTTCTCAAATATTATTCTTCCTTCTGCATACCTACAATGAAAAATGATTGATTTATGATCATAAAAAAAAAAATCATATGAGAGGGCATTAACGGCATAACCAATGCTAATATTTCTTATTAAAAATTAGTCAATCAGAACTAATAGGATAATAAATTAATGTGGAATACAATAATATTTTGCAGAAATTTACACTGAGGAATTAGAAAAACTGACCGTCCATGAAGTAAACATCATGATGATAATTAAGAATATCATGTATACAGATTATATACAGAAATCTTAACTGAGTCAATGGAAAAATGTATATCTATATTTGTTGTTCTGTACCTTTATTTAAATATAAGTAACACGAAAAATCGTTGTAATAGTTGCAGAAAATTATGGCGGTATCAGGGATAAAAATAAATTTTATTTCAAATTTGTTTTCAGGTTTGTTAGGACTTAAAACCTTCAAAAATGTATGTCTATTCACTCCAAACGGTTTAATCACTTTCAGGATAATCATTTTTAGGAAAGAAATTAAAATTATTTTTTTTAAATAAGCATTTCGATGGATAAAATATAAAAATCAAGGGTTTGTGCCACAATTCCGCACCAATTGTTAATATCAGAGTGCTCCAGGAAATGTTGTCTGTTAGAGCAATTCCCACGATTATCTCGAACAGAAGAAATAGAGCGTGGTTGGTAATTGGAGACGAAAGATCTTGTCCTGCCATATAACATCGCTAATGGATTAAGTTGAAGAGACCCTTAATTGAGATCGTAACTTTCACAAGTGACAGCCGAAAAAATATGATTGAAATGTGCTTTCTCTCAATCGGTAGACAAAATTATTATTATTATTGTTGTTCACGTTTGCCTTAACTATGATTAGTTAATAATTATTTAATTGAATCTATTTAATATGAACCTTTGCTATTGTCTAAGAAAAAAATATTACCCCTCCCCAAAATTTGAGGTTTTATCTTTCATTCAATCAATACATAGGTCTATAAGTTAGTGAAAGAAAGTTTCTTCTCTCTTCTTCTTGTACTGCTTCTAAGCCAACATTTGTACTCGGAGATGATTTGGGAGAGATTACTCTCCGATAGACACTCGCTGGATAAACCCCAAGAATGTCCAGCACACCAATTCAGCATTCCATACACTGAGCTGCTCGACTCCATAAGTATATCCATAACGCTTTTAGAATGAATCGTCTTCCATCAGAGCTTACTATATGGAGGTCTAGAATACATAAAACATACGTTTAGAAGTCCTATCTTATCTGTTATAACTGTAAATATGAATATACTAATAGCCGTAAATAGTGTGGTTTGCCATCGTGCTATGAACTATTGCTAAGGCGATCGTGCAATTTTGCCTTGAGGGAGTGAACTCCTACACTCGCCGTTTAAGGTATTACCCTGGGCTGGCCTCATAACCTTTGTTATTTATGCTTAAAAAGTTCATTCTATAAGATATGTCGAAAGATTTCGATGTTTAATTTATGTATATATCTCAGAGAACGAAATACTTATTAATGTCTAAACTATATATGTTCTCATGTTTTGTCCATTTAAATATATTATTATACATATATTTCATACTAATATCTAAATTATGATCTTTGGGGGTTTGATAAAAACAGGTAGGCTGTGTAGTGCCCAGCTACTTATTTCGTTATATTGGATTCAATTGATTTCTTTTTCCTCGATTGTTTCTGGATTTCATCCAAAAAGATTCAACGGATGAGAAGGAAGTTTTCCAAGTTCCACCTTTTGAAATTGAAGAGGCTCACAAGAAGGGCTAAAGAAATAATTTATAAAACTATTATCCGGTCTACAGTAACTGCAGCGAAACCTAAGACCTTACTAAGTTACTGGGGGAGCTGTTAGAGTCCTCGAACGAAAAACACTAAGAGACATTAATGGGCCAGTCAGTGATGGCGAACGCATGAGAATAAGAAAAAATTTCGAGTTATGGGAGTTGTTTGCAGAGGGGACATTATTGCCTTCATAAAGAATAAAATGATGGATTGACTTGGTCATTTAGAAAGGATGAACCAGATTAGACTCACCAAGGACCTGATGTACGAGCATCCAGGAGAAGCAAGAAAATAAAGGAAGCAACGATATAGATAACGATGTGCAGGACGACACACGAACAATGGATGTGCGGACTACTGTCAATGAGTGAGTGGTTAATGAGTAAAGAGTTAGATTGCCCCGTTTTTCTAAATTAGTGAGAATTCAGGTTGGAACATCACGGGTGAACCAAACTCGGCCACTTCGTGGGTAGTTTTGGTACACATAAATGTATAATTCTGAAAGACTTAAAAACAAAATTTCATAGACTAAATTGCAATATAAATTCATACATTAGAATCCTGTTATATTCCAAATTAAAATAAACTTTTTGCTGCACAGAAGTGCACAAGTTTGTGAGAATGACTCATATATGTACATATACCAAGTGATCAATACTTATGTAACAATCATTACAAAAGAGTGATAACAACAAGCTATTTTCTACAACGATCACAGGAGACTGCATGATGTACAAAAAAATTGTTAATCTTATTGATTTTTATACATTACATTAACTTTGGCAGAATAGCTCCATGTTCATACTGTTAAATTAGTCTATGAAACATTTTTCAAAACTATATTACTTAATATGTCATGATTGTTATGCTTAAAGTGTGCATTTTATGAATTATTTATTCGATTATTTTTAGATAGACCAATTATTCTGTTTTTATCATTTCTTTCTCCATATATATCTTTCTCTAGACTCAGGTGTGGAATGTTATAGTCGAGAAGAAACTTTCATTACATATTTATGATATAAAATGTACCGCTAACTGTGCAATAATACTTTTCCCGTTTCTTGGCATCGCTTAGCTGATTCTATAAAGAGGTATTAATGAGGCTAAGATTGATTAGATTCCTATATATCATAAACAAATTTGCAAGCTTCACTCGCTAACACGTGCTCAGTGATTCGATAATCTATTAAATATAGATATATATTTATAAAATATATAAATATCGATAGTGCTATTAAACCCGATTATTATCACAAAAGTAAAGATTATACTTCTGTAATCAACAATTATACTTTCCTCTTTTGCTTTGAAAGTATATTAAATAATTTTGCCGGGGGAAGAGAGAGAGTAGCAGGTTCCAAATTAAATCATAATTGTAACCGTTATTATAAGATAACTACACGGAATATAATTATAATAAGTCTTTATTTATTCAGGGACATGTCCCTTTAGAATAACAATACAGGTTTCTATACGGAGTATTATAATGTCTTAGAGTATGATGCGATTACAGTTAATTAATTGATACACTTAAATTAACAAATGAGAAAGAATTAATTAAAAAAATTGCTTGTTACCTCCAATGATAACATTTAAAGAATTTAAAAAAATATGGTTGTTTATTCAAGACATTTCGAAGATACATAGTAAATACTTTCACCTTATTATCATACATTTATTTTTAAAAGCGTTAGAGATCTTCGAAACTAATATTCAAATTTGAGAAAAAAATATTTTTTAATTGAAACTAACCATTAAATTGATCAGATTTTGGTTTTAAAATGTACATAAATTGCACATAACTCTACTCGTTTCTTGGTACCGATTAACAGATTTCATAAAAACATATATTTTCATGGAGTTATTAATAAGGGATACGAAGAAATACCTGATACCCCCAAAAAATACTCCGTAAAGAAAAATTCATGTTCCCAATTTTAGGTAAATATACAGTTTTACACTTTTATGGTATTTTATCTACGAAACAACAATGCAAATATATATATATATACTGCATAAACATGAATATTGCTAATTTTGTAGGATGTACTTTACCCAGAATTTATATTAATATGGACATTTTTACACTTTAAAATATTTTATGTATTATAATTTCTAATAAATATTAATGCTTTCTACAATAAAAATAATCTTAAAATGCTAGGCAAAGTAAAAAAACAAAATTAGTGGTACCCCTATTCATTTTCGCGTGTATTGCACAGATCTATCTATAATATTATTTAATAAAATAGGAGAATGTATTTTATTTTCTCGTTGAATTGTAAAATCTTACTTGAGCAAATTAATTATCTTTCTGATCGTCTGAATGGTTCTACGGGTTCAGGATTATATGTTTAAAATTTTTGATTATGATTGCAAAAAAAAAACAAGTTGAATTGTTACTTTTGCAGTAATACTTTGTTAATTCCAAGAAGTTAATGCATGTTCGGTCAAGTTCTCTCTCAAATAAATTCAGATTACCACTTTTTGCAACTGAACATTAATTTCAGTTATCTATTTTTTCATCATCGAACTGATATTGATGAACAAGCATTTTGGAGATTTTTGGGTGTTTTCAAACTAATAAATTGAAAGTTTTTGAACCGAGAACATTATAGAATAAATTATTGATAATTTCAAAAAGAGGCATCTCCGAGAATTATAAATTTTTTAACCAACAACGAATGTTATTCAATTAGTGTCTTTATCAACTAAGACAATAAACAAAACGATCTTACATGATCTATTAGTGTCTTTTAAGAAAAATACAAAGTTTATGCATTTTGGATAAAACTAGTAAAAAGTCCTTTTTACTTTTTATACCTCCAATGTGTACGTATGAAAAAGTGTTGTTTACCAAGTTTTACATGACAATATTTTTCATTATACGTAAACATGGAAGTTTGTTAGATAATAAATAATCCCACCTATTTTACATATCTTTGCAACATTTGATTCTATGAAATGTATTTTTATCATTCCTTAACTCTTTCAAACCCAAAGTGTCAAAATAAATATCTCCTGTGACTTTATCTGTTAAAAATGGCCTAAATAACTATAATTTTTTTTTTCGCCCTACCATTTTTTTATTAAAAATAATCCAATAATTCGTCCAAACTGAAGTTAGAAAGACTAGCTTGCCTGTGCTGCAATCTATTCATGTAGAATACTGTCTACACTGAGCTCTTAATAAAACGGTTACAGGAGTACATAACAGACGTTGTAGCAACCGGCTACATTAGGCATGAAAGTATCAGCTGCACATTCTGTGTCAAGGATGTTTTGGGTTTTCATTTAAAGTTATTTATTTGGACTGATTGAGCTCTAAAACGGTTCTCTGTCCAAATTGAATTAATGAACGCTATTAAACCATTGTCGAATTTTTTTGCCGGTCTTCAATTTTAAGTTGCCTTATATTGTTGTTAATAAAATCTTGAGGTAGGTTTGTTTGTTTATTTACTGTCACTTTATGCTGCTTTGGCTAATCGGACAATGCCGCAGTGGGAGTCCAAAATTTGGCCTATCCCGGTTTAATTAGGATAGGAATTTTTAACGAGTACCTGACATCATACATTCTAAAAAATGCTAGGGCCACCTGGGGCTACGTACCCGCGATCTTGGCCATTGTAGGTTTTTATGCTAACCCCTACACCACAGGTCGCTGTTATCCTATTAGAGGGAGAAAATGTGTAAATTTATATCCCACTTTTTTATTTATTTTTTGAACCACACTACCGTGACGTGGCTGATAGGGGTATTTGCGGCTGAGTGATGGTATCCATAGTTGCTTATTAACCCTTTTAAACTTGTGACTTACATGAATTAAGGACTGGCTACTGTAAAACAATTATTGAAGACATTCATAATATCCACGTCCGTTTAATGAGAATAATTCTTGCACGCCCGACCTCTACATCCTGGAGACGAAGCGTGAAGCGCAGCTAGGGGTGGCTAGCTCTAAGGGTGGTTTCGACACTGCGGATGGCTGATGACCTACACGACAGTCACGTGGAAGAAAAGGTCAGACCAAAGGTCACGTGGCCAGGTCACGTGCTCTACCTTTCGCCGCAGCGATCTTGGCATTTGCCTAACAATGGATCCTCCCACGACTCCCGGTCTGAAGACACCGCCCTGATCCTCCATCGCCCGGTAGCTCCTCTTCGTGGCGCGGCAGGAATACATTACACGGACTCTAACTCCTTGTTCTTGAGGAGTTCCTCAGCTAAGCGCCTCAATGAGTGGGTACCGCTATTTATGTAAGTGCGTCACGTTCCGTAGCACATGTTCGTGATTGCTCTAGCCCACATCTCAAGGGTCGTCTATTTTTACAGCTCTCATTGCTTTTGTGTCCCATCTACAACTCTTTTAGTCCATACATATATTAGAATGTTTCGTCAAAGGTTTATGTTTCATCGCAGATCAAACAAAAGGTTGGTTACATAAATTTTTTGGATGTAATCTGATAAATTAACGATCTCTCTAAATGTAATGGAATATAATGAATACATAGCATTGATGACAAAAAAATCTTTTTGTTACACTAAAAAACCTACTTTGTGTTTGCTATATTGTTTAGTTATTGTGCGTTTTCCCTATATTTTTTTATGAGTAAAGTTATTATGTTACTTTTTTGTACCTCAGTTAATTTTATTTCTTCCAATACCTTATTGAAGAGTTTAAATACAGTCTCAATTCAAACCAAATGCCAATTCTCTATTACAATAAAACTTTATTCATTACTGGGTTGTTGATGACGTATTATTTGTATCAAAAGGCTCTAACATAGGATGACCGTAGGAGAGTAGATCGAATAAGGTTGACGTTACTTTTTTGGATGTGGATGCTAATCCGTGTATGGAATCAAGCAGAGATCAGTGACATTGTGTGATCAGGCTTTGAATTCGCTATGCTTTTTATGACTACTATTATAGCTAGTATCAGTTTAAGTGATGTTGTTGTTTGTTTAAGTGTTTCTTTTTAATTTTGGAGCATATCTTCCATAATGGGACTTATTATGATTAAAAATAGACTTGACGACTTAAGCAACATGTATTTGCCCCATGGGTTGCCATGCGCGGCACTGCTCAGAACAATGGAATCGCCTTACTCCCGAAGGGAATGCAGCCGCCACGATCCCGACACGGATATCACCCTCAGGGAGGGGGAGCGGACGATCCTGAAGGCACGACCTCCCGATTTAGCGGAGGATTGCTCACAGCAACCTTCCATAGCCATGACCCTTCCTCTCCATATTGTTGCCGTCATCCTTGCCTTCTCCTTTGTCTCCTGACATTTGCCTCCTCTTCGATATCTTCGCGATACTTGCGACACCTACTCTGTATACTAATCAGAATCCAATTGTTGAATAATTTATAATCGCATTGTTGTCAATCAACTGTTATTGTTTAAGGTGCGGGAACCTAGTTGCATCATCGTTAGCAATCAGAGTACTGGCTTTTTCAATGACAATCTGTGGTCTGTATTGCTTTAGGTACGCCAGTTACTTTTACTAGTAAAATTAATTGGATGAAAAGTAACTGTTTTTAATTATTTGAAAATCATCTGTTTTTACATATCTGTAATGATTTCCCAAAATGAAGTTTTTGGAGCTGTATTCCTTTATTCAAAACCGAAAAAGTTCCAGACACTTTTTTATAAGTAAAAGATATCTCATAGTATCATGTACTATTTATTAGCGATCACTATTTTCATTGGAAAGTAACTGGTAGAGTAACTACTTACGTTAACTAAAATTAGCTGGTGAACCTAAAGCAAAAAAGGCTCGCATCTGCAATATCTTATAAATTATTTTTAAGGATTTCTCGACTGTTCGAATTTATCTCTTCTAACTATATTGTTATATTCTTAATCATCTTAATTCAGTCATTTTTAATATTTTACAAAAATGTTAGTTCCTTATTTTGTTTATATTAAATTAATTTTTGCTGTGGAAGTATGGTGCTGGTGTAAACCGATTTATATTATAGACCAAAATAAAATTAATAATGAATAGCGAAAATGAAATATATTTGCGACTTTATCCGAGATTTACTACTAATGAGAAAATAGTGCTGGTTTACAATGGAATTTTATTTGAGAATGACCTAAGTACTATATGACGAGCTGAATGCCAACATTTAGCATAATCCGTAGTGAAACATAAAACTAAGTCGTGGTGTGGTGCTGACAGTGATCAACAAGCGTTATTCAGAAAATTGAATATTTGACTGGTGAGAATAAACATACATATTAAAAAATATACATCAATTAACCTATCATGTGTTGTTAGCAATATGTCGAAGGTTTTACACATTTTTTTAAAACATTTGAATCTAATGAATTAATTTGTATACCTGACGTCCTTGTGTGTCTATACATGTTTATATTAAATATATGTCTATTTATTTGAATATACATACACATGCAAATAAATACCTTAAGTTATTTATTTTCTTAGCAATTATTATTAATCGATTGATGCTTCACTTAGTAAATTAAGTTTAATACGGCCATACTTGAGCAAAATTTATTCCGTTAAGCGGCAGTCAGCTGTCGGAACACGCGTTGTCCTTCACCGAGCCTCCCAGGGTTAAGGACGAATGACACAGAAAGCAAAATTATTCCGACACGGCAAGAGCTGTGTAATTTTAAGCCTAGCAGCTCTTATATAAACATGTTAACTATGTTTGCTATAGTCTTACATGTGAAAAAGCAACTGAAAACAATCTAAGATATTCTTTTTCCTGGATATCCTCTGAATACTTTGGTACTTTAGGTTAAGTTTATTAATATTATAAAATTATTCAATATAAATAATTTTATTTTTTTAATTTAATTTGTTAATGTCTTGACTTTTCACCGTTTTGCATAGTTTTGATTTTGATATTTTGTTGGCTTATTATTCTTTTTAATTACCTAATTTGTTTTTCTTTCTTTTTTTTTTATCTATCTGCCCTGAAGATGGCCTAAATCTTAGGTCGAATCAATAAAATAAGTCATTCTTATTTCTTTGTAATTCAGTGACTGCTCTCCCTGACCATTTTTAAATATTCTTATTAATTTTTTTTTAATATATTGATAATATGTTTAAATTATTAAAATATCTTTGTCGCTATTTGTTCGTTTCATATGAAATGAGCGTTTTCAAAAGAAACTTTTCTATAGATTGTGCCCAACGTATTACAATTTTTCCAAGAGCTGAAATATTCAGTGTTGTATGCTGAAGTAAAGTCTGGGAATGCGTTTTGGACCTGAGGAACATTTTCAAATATTTTTTCATAAGGAAGTTTTCCAAATTTCTGAACAGATTGAAATCAGATGGAGATAAGTTGGCGAATAAGTTTTGTGTGGGAGGACTTCGAAACCCAGCTTCTTCACTGCCTGTCGTGAGACATGAGGTCTGGCGTTGTCGTGTAAGAGTATAGGTCCCTTCCGATTAACCAATACATATTTTTTCTTAAGTTTTTGTTGCATCATGTAAAAATCATTTCAGTACGATGCGGATGGTTTCACCTCTGGGTTGAAAGGAAATAAGAGACTCAGGTATACAAATTGAGGGCACCTTATTTAACAGATCGGCTCAGATCCTTGCATTCTCAGACGATGTGGACATTATTGGAAGAAATATGACGTCTGTGAAGGAGGCATTTCTCGCACTCAAAGGAGCCGCCCTAAGAGTAGGCCTCATTGTAAATGAACCAAGTATATGCGAGAAACACTAAACTTCAACTATACAAAACCCTTGTTCTGACCTATGCATCTGAGTGCTGGACAATTTCGCGAGCTCAAGAACTCATGCTAAATAGATTCGAGAGACGGATCCTTAGGAGAATTTTTGGACCAGTTTTCAACCTAATCCTTGGAGACAAAGAACAAATGCCGAAATAGCAAGCCTCTATAATGACATATAGTCAGATATATAAAGGTTGGAATGCTTCGCTGGGCGGGCATGTTGCTAGATTGATTATGAAATCCCAAAGAAAATACTGGAATAAAAGCTATACGCCAAGAGGAGAATCGGCAGGCCGAGGCAACGGAGTGGCAGAGGATGCCCTGTCCATCTTGGGAATGACGAACTGGAAAGCAGCAGCATTACACCGGGACGACTGGCGGTTGATACTTCAGGAGGCCTTGACTCACCACGAGTTGTAGTGCCGGAAAGGAGAAGAAGAAAGGAAAAATGAATAATTCCTACCTTTGACCACCAGGCAGAAACAAATATATTTTTTTATTGCAGAGAATCAACTAAACTACTCTGATTAGATTTTTCTTTCAGACCCAGCCTCATTTAAGAGGCAGCTACTTTAATAAATTGTGATTATATTTTATATATCGAATTTACAAAACCCTCATTCACAATTATAAAGTGTTTAGATTAATTAATTATTGTTGAATAACTAGCTATTGACAGGATTAATTATTATGGCGCTTAAAAAGGTTCAGTAGGCGGTAAAAAATCATTCAATACAATCTTTGGCATCATTGATAAAAATATAACAATTTCCTGTCAGAATGACAAAAATTTATATTATTAAACGATTTTTTTATGTGTTATTTCAGTTTTTACGATTTTTATAATAAGATCATTTAATTTTTTGTTTCAGGTATGTTACTTTTCATTCTCTTCAGTTTAGAAATCAAACATTCAGCCTTCAATACCAGTTAGCTATAGGTATTTATATTTTTAGTTTTATCAAGTTCTTATACTCTTTCCGTCTCTTATTTAGCGAAATGTAAACATAAAAAATTACTGTGTTACTACTAATTGTATACCTATATAATATTAAATAAACTATAAAATCTTGCCATTCTGATGTAAATATTTCAGCTATATAGGCATTGTTATTACAGTCAATGATTTTTTTTTTTATAACATTTTTTCATTACTTCTCTATACTTTGTTTTAATGCTTTATCCCATATGAAAGGTATGAGGCCTTTTCCGTTTAATTTGTTTAATGTTTTATGAGTCAGAGAGAGGAATGCCGTCCTTGCATTGTATGTCTCGTGACTAGATAGTCATTGTTTATTAGAATTAAGTAATAGAATAGTAGGAATTCACGCTTCCTATCTTCCCACGATGTAAAACAAAAATAAGAAGAAAGTCAATTATATCAAAGGTCTTTTTGAACTTTATAAATTTGTTAGTCCTCATTTCAATTATCTTTTCCTGGAGAATATAATAAATGTCCTTCATGATCCTAAAAGATGAAGTTGAAAATCGCGTTTCAAAAAATCTGAAGAAGTCAGTTTAACGTACTTGATAATTTGACATTGATTGGCCTAATTATGACAAAACTAGTCTTAAATATTTAACTGCGATAATTAATTTCTCCTAAATGTTTTAGTCAGTGATCTATTGTTTCTTTTCTTTTTTTGAAGGGAGGTGGGGATTGTCAGCGTAGAGTCTAAGCTTCTTTCTCCTCGTCTATAATCAAATTCAACAATTTTATAGGAGACTTATATGCAATTATTGTTGAACTTAGACGAATTTTTTTTTTATGAATAATTGTTTCAAAATAAATAACTAAATCTTATGGTTAAATATTACTCTAGGAATGTCTATTTTTACCTCTTTTTTTTAATGAATAGAGGGCGGAATATTCAGTTTGTAGACTGCTGAGTTGCTGTAGAAGATATGAATTCCCGCGTATGAATCCGGTCGTGAAAGATAAATTATTTACTCTGTTAACAGATATAGATAGACCTGGTAAGATTGGTGGTGGGGTAAGGTGGTTACCCAGCCTCTATAAAGAGGGTACCCTTAATTGAGGGGAAACCTGGAGGTTGAGCACGCTCTCGGTCGGATCACCGTCTTCCACAATCGTTATTTTAGAAACAGTACGTTCTACCATGTACTCAACCAAAGATTCATCGGATGGAATGGTGCAGATATATTTTTTTAAAGAGTAACACTCAACTGATTACACACCTTATACATATTAAGGTATAACTTCTATACGACTGCTTTGTCAGCCTTTTGACCACAATCATTACCTACCAGGACTTGTAAATAACTGTCGCTTCTGGCTCTGTCGAAATGTCGTTTAATAGCCTATTCTTCTTTTTCTTCCTCGATCCTCCTTTAAATGACTATATCAGTCAACAGAGACAAAAACTTGGCTGTCCTCTTGAGCTCCTCCAAGGCTCCGCACAACTTCTTCTCCAATGTCACTGGCTCTGGCCAAATTAGTTTGCGGACATTTTCGTGAAGTCGGCAGGACTGGAGGATATGAACACCTGATTGCTCCTCTTCACCGCAATCGCATAGGGGGCTCGTTCCTATTTTGAACTTCCTTTACATATGCGATTCAATCGCCTATAATTGAAATCATTTTTACTAATCATGAAACCGCTAACGTAACGTTCCTATCAAAACGGCATTTGATGCTCAGAAACACACAGGTTCAATCTTTCCATCGTTTTGGTTAATGTATGTGTCAAGGTATTGGATCAGAAGTTTCAGACTGTGAAAATGCTTCAATACCGGCCTCTAACCGGAATAACTGTGAAGTCTGATGACAGACCAAAACTTCTTCCTACATGATGCGATTTGTCGGAAGTATTCTATTTTAATGCCTTTAACCCTAATATCCTGAGGAACAATTTAGTGCCCAGTTAAGTTAAACAGTTCAAAAATGTTTATTGAAAATATAATGGATCCACATTTTGGTTACAAAGCTTCAAGTCTAGGCTGAAGCTTCCATATTTGATTTTATGACTATCCCATTTATTTAAATAACTTTAATAGTGAGAGTCAAAATTGAGACACAGAGGTAATTGTTCTGTTAGAAATTATCTAAAACACCGGTGACTACGTGGTTTAGTCGAATTTTGTCCAAAACGAGTTTCTCGTACTTGGGAAAGCCGAATCGTGTTATTCACGTTGGGCCCAAGTGGCTAAGTCGTACATTAGCATTAAATAGAGTTATTTATTTTATTAAAACTCCTTTTCAGCCTCAAAACTGGATAAAACAAGAGAATAACCCTATTCCGCTTCATTCAATACAGCTAACTCTCTTTGGGATAAATTCGACTTAACCACTTATTCAACGGGCTGCACTTAAAGTTCTGCTGGATAACGTTTCATACATTTGTAGTACCACTTCCACCTGTTTGCCAATCGTGTAACATTCAAAGTATGTAATACATTTTGGATTATTTATGGTATTCTACTCCAAACTTACTCTGATTACAACAATATTAATAAGTTAATTTCTATTTTTTTTTCGGAATTATAATACGTTTCAATTGTAGCAAATAGATATTTATATTTATTGTAACTTAATGATATGGTTCTGATTTAAAAAACAATAAGGTATAAAAGGAATGAAGACAAAAGAAAAAGTGGCTTGCCGATGTCATCTTAACAATGCGATTTGTAATTATAGAACTATAATAAAATTAAAACTTCTTTGAGAAGACAAGATGCCTGAGGATTTAATGAGAGGGAGCTTCGATAGTCGTTGCGAAATATCCTTTTTTTATTCTAACCTTTAAGGACTGGAACTAGCCATTTACGATAGTAACTGAAGTAACTGATGTAGTAACTAACGATCCTTTTTCTAGATCCTTTTCTTTTAGCGCACCCTCCGTCGTGTTCCTCTTCAGGGTCACGTTCATCATGGATCTGTCTTCTGGGCTATCACGAAGTAGGGGGTATCGGGACGATCGTGCATTCTTCACATCGATTAGCGAAACTACCCTCTCGATATTGTAAGACACTATGAAGGAGATACTTAGTCACGCGAGAGTCGTCGATAAAGGAGAAGTTCTGCAATGATCACTTCAGAGCAGATCAAGAATGGCCACTTACATCAAGAGGATAGATAGCGTTTATTCTGTCAGTGTGTCTTTGTAAGTGGAATTTCCCCATTAAAACTCTTTAGATACCTAAAGACTACTTAATATCTGTGCTCTTCAGATGTTGTATAGTTGTAGTTACCATAGACAGACCTGCATCAATTTTTTTATTTAACATTATTGCCAATATTGGGAGGAGGGTAAATTTGTGTTTGAAGCGCTGATTTGCTGTGTTGAAGGACTCAGATTGAAATCTGGCTGTGACGGATCAGTTATTCAATCTTTTACTAGCTATAGTTAGACCTTGTAAAATCTGCAGATCTTACTAGGGCTCACCCTGCCTCTATGAAGTGGGTGTCTTTGGGATATAACCTGGCGATTGAACTGATCTCGGCCTGGAAACTTCTCTGACGGTCTAAAAACCTTTGGCTTTGACAGTACATTCATTAATTCCAAGATTCTTAATGGATTGTATTTGTGCAGGTTTTTTTTTTTTTTTTATGTTAATCAGCTTAAGAACATTCTAAATATAACAGTTTGAGTGGAAAATAGTTGACTGGATATTTCTAATAATGGGTTGAATTAGTCAGGGGGTGCAGTCAAAAGTAACACAAAATAATTAAAACTTATTTTATTGTGCCGGCGTTTCGGCCTAAGATGTAGGCCATATTCAGGGCAGAGTCTAGGAGTAGCTAAACAAATACTGAACAAAACAGATTCTGTCCCATTTTTCAAACTTTTTTATTTATTTTTGTGATGGGAATCTAAAACGAAAAGACATTCGCCTACGGTCAGTATCGATCTTCGAAGGCCGATCTTCGATCGAAGATTGTGCATCGAATTGCGGGAACACCGCCAGCGCGCCTGATATGCCAGCGGCTAAATAACAATGATCTGCCGTTCGCCCCTGACCTGATCATCAACCTCTAATAGGCTTCCCGTTCAAAACGTTTCTTACCAACGTTAATCTTCTCTTAAGCAATTAACATTTAGTCATCTTTGCTAAATTAACTTTTAAAAAACATTATTATGAAATAATAGCTATAACAATAATTTTTTGTAATAATTTATTTTTGAAATTTACAACTCTATTATAAAACAACAATTAAATAGAATGAATGGTACGTATTGGCATGGGGACAAAATGGGGTAAGTACCTTTAAGAAGAATAACAGATGAGTACAAAATAATAGAATATACATCTGCCAAAGAGGCTACAGTATAAGAATCATACAGTATTTACATAAGTAATTAAAAATGAATAACACTAATTTAATTTTGGTCATTTCTCTCTTACCAGTACTTCTTTACGTTAAATTGAAACTTATAATGTTGTATTTTGTGAAAGTAAAAATGTGACGGGATTTGAACCAGGATTTCCAGCACGGCAACTCTGTGCTCTACCACTGAGCCACTCCGTTCCCTTCGATTATATTTAAATAAATATATTATTGTTTATTTTTATGTTCAGTATAATAAATAATTAATGATGTAAAGTATAAAACAAATGTTTTTTATCTTGTAGTTTCGAGAACTTTTCTCGAAATTTGATTTTAGTTTTACAATAATTTTACTATTTTTTTTTTTTTTCAATATTCATATATATATATATATATATATATATATATATATATATATATATATATATATATATATATGCAGTAATATAGAATCAGTGTTTACATCTGAAACATTTCTGCCTACTGAACCCAATCCGGATTTCGATATGATAAATGCTGGCTAGAAAACGAATATCTAGCACATGTATCCTATCATAGGTAATCATCATAATAGAAAAGGCGATAATACGCATTTGACCAAGAAGGAAAGAATTGTAAACGCGATTTTTTTTAGAAGGAAAAGAAAAGTATAAATTTACTTATCAATCCGAAAAACAAACCTTTATAAACCACTCTTCCACAAACTCACACGACAGTGAAATGAGCACCTTCTGTAGGACGTGGTTATATGGCTAGAAGATTGGCATTCCGAAGCTCCTGGAAGCGATAATAAAAAGCAGTCCTTTAGCGACGAACCTATATTTATGCAAATCATTCCCGCTCTCCCCTTGTTTACTAATGTTTTATGTTATTGTAATTAAATGTTAAACTTAATTCATATTGAAATTATTTGTAGACCTAACAGTCCTAGTTAAAAAAAAGTTCAACAGAGAAAAGAACTGTTTTTTTGTTTTATTTAGGTATTTTCTTTATTTTACCTTTTAACAGCTACGGATAGACGCTTTGTGAGCGGAGTGGCTCAGTGGTAGAGCACTGAGTACCCATGCCGGAAATACTGGTTCAAATCCCGTTGCAGGTAGTTACTTCTATTTATTAAGTAAGGGGGGAAAATCTGGCGGCTGAACGTGACCTAGGACAAGTCACCTCCTTGCAGAACCGTTGTGCATGAAACAGTACAGTCTGAACCCCAGACTCTTTCACGGGTCGTAGGGGTTACATAATAGACGCTTTGGGATCTACAGGTCCTCCTGGGGTTCACCCATCATCTATAAATTGGGTACTTTTTATTGGGGGAAAAGTTGATAGCGTGACCTTTCCCTGACAGGGTGATTCTTCCTGCAAAATCACCTCCTCCCCCTGTACAATACTTGTCTTTGAAACGGTACAGTCTTTACATGAGTCTGAACCCAAGACATTTTAAAGGTTGTAGTGGTACATGTTTAGGTATTTTCGAAGAGTAGTTACCAACCCCGTGGTTCTCAGTGAGCCTCGATAACAAAACAACTGTAGTCGGTACTTTAGTTAATTCGCATATAAATATTTTTTTTTTTATTATTATTTATTTATTAATATTTACAACTATATTACAGTAATATAACAAGTAAATTGGCTGAGTGATACATAATGAAGAAACTACCCACTGGTAGTACTCAAATCGCATGTTCAACTAAGAAGGTCACGTTGCCATCTTCTTCTCAGACGCCTCGGAGGATTAGCGGGAATTGAAGAGGAAGCTAGGTTTGAAACTAGAGGGTTTTAGTGGAAATGAAGTTTGTGATGAAAGGATAGATACCGGGTTCGGGCCAAATCAGCAACAAATGGGACATTAAGGTCGTTATGGATGACTTTATTCTTAACAAAATAAGGAGCGTTGAGGATTTTACGAAGGATTTTGGATTGTAGGGATTGGATACGAGAAGAATTCGATGGCTTAGTGGAGCCCCAAAGCTCTACTCCGAAAGTCCAAATAGGTTGTATGATGGTCATGTAGATGAGTCTTTTGTAATTAGTTGGGAACTTAGAGTGTTTGTCTAGTAAGTGTGGAAGTAGCCTGAAACGTCGAGCGGTTTCTTGTCTTTTCAGTCTAGTATGAGGATTCCAGGTTAATCGTTTGTCGAGATGGAACCCTAAGTATCGGATCTGTTCTACGGGCACAAGTGGGATATTATTATAGGATACTGAAGGACAGGAAGTCATTGGTTTACGACGTAAGGTAAAAGTGGTTTGATGGGATTTTTGAGAATTTATTTTAATTCTCCAGTTCTGACACCATTCTTCAAGATCAGTGGTATGGGATTGGAGGCTTTGGGATACAGTAACTGGATTGGTGTTGACTGATAATACACATGTATCATCAGCATACGTGGTAAGGATAGTATTAGGATGAGTTGGGATGTCAGCTGTATAAACTGTATAAAGGATTGGGCCAAGGATACTTACTACCTTGAGGAACACCAGCAGCATATAAATATAAAATTTTAAAATTAATACGTAAACCCCCATATTACTAATCTGCTGTTAGAATGTGTATAAATATTATAACACAGCATAATGTTGTAGTGTGGAAAGTTAAATGTTGAAGTTGAGAAACACGAACCATGGGAATGATGTATTTGTGTTTGCGTAAAATTTGCTTTTTTTTATAATTTTAAAATACAAAAATATATAAAAGGCTATTAACAATGTTAATCGTGTAAAGATAACTAGGAAAGGGTTCAGTTAAAAACTACTGTTTTAGCATCACAGTTGTAGTATAGTATGGTGTATTCCTCTACCTCATATATATCCTGTTTGGTCATTAGTAATTTCAATTGCTTCGGATGATATGTTTCTGTTGTCCCCATATTGATTCTGTCTCCAAAATCAGTTAAGGGATTCATGAGACAGTAGAATGCCGAAAGCAGAAATCCTTCCATGGATCCCCGCATTATTATCTCTCCATAGCTTTTGTAGCCAGTCATTCATCAACGTTTTTAAAAAGCATTATTACAAGTAGACTAGACCATAGATGCCCTACTTAATGACGTGGCTGGAATGGAAAGAGAGGAAATAGAGATGCCCCCAGGAGAATTGGAGCCCCCTGATATGGACGATGTTTATGAAGCTGTGGAAGAGCTAAAAAATAATAAAGCACCAGGACCATATGGACTCTCCCCATAACTTTTTAATTATGGAGGAGAAGAATTAGTCAAAGTCCTCCATAATATAATAATGGGTGTCTGGAATATGGAGGAAATCCCTTGTGAGTGGCGCAAAGCAGTTATATGCCCGATTTACAAGAAGGGGGTGTGCTTGATTGCCATAATTATCGTGGTATATCCCTCTTACCATGTGCTTATAAGGGTGTTCTCTCGGATACATTATAAAAAACTGCTTCCTTTTGACGAGCAGGATATAGGAAAGGACCAGACGGGCTTCATGAGAGGAAAGTCTACCATTGATCAGATATTTTCCATTAGACGCATTCTGGAGAGGTGCAGGGCGTATAATATCCACACACACCTCCTGTTCATTGACTTCCGAATAGCTTATGATAGTATAAAGAGGAACGAGCTGTACAAGGAGCTGCTGGAAATGGGAATACCACCGAAGCTGATACGACTGATTAGGGCTACGATGAAGAAGATGCAATGCACAGTGCGTGTTCAAGGTGACCTGACTGAAAGCTTTGAAACTCACTAGGGGCTAAGACAGGGTGATTGCCTCGCATGCATTCTCTTCAATTTGGCCCTCGAAAGTGAAGTGCGGAAATCTGGAATACAAATTGGGGGAACTATATTCAATAGATCTTCTATGATTTTGGCCTTCGCCGATGACATTGATATTGTGGCAAGAACCCCTACAGATTTAGATAATGCTTTTATCAGTCTCCAGATAGCAGCAGCTAGATTGGGTTTAGAGGTCAATGAATCAAAAACCAAATATATGCACGCAGGCCCACGACTGAATGTGCATGAACCATCGCATTTTATGGCTCGAGACTTTAAATTTGGAAGGGTGAAGGAACTTGTGTATCGCAGGCAAAATGACATAAAACCAGAAATCCATCGCAGAATTATGTCCAACAATTATTTGAATAAATGTTATTTCGGGTTACTGAAGCATTTTAGAAGCAGGACTATTTCTCAAAACATGAAGGTGCATTTGTATAAGACCCTGGTAAGACGAGTTCTTACTTATGCCTCCGAATGCTGGACATTACCCAGTTCACAGGAAGCCCGTCTCCTAAGGTTCGAGAGGAGAATTTATGGCCCAGTTTGCACCAATGGGATCAGGAGGATAAGGACGAACGCTGACCTAACAAGACTCTACAAGAGCCCAGATCTTTTAAGGGTAATAGAAGTAGGCCGGCTTCGTTGGGCAGGTCACATAATTAGAATCACCCAGGATCAGAATCCCGATAAGGTCCTAGACGAAAGTATTTATGTGACTAGAAGACTGGGAAGACCTCGGATCCGATGGATCGATGGAGTGGCGGCGGATGCCAGGTCCATCTTTGGAATCCGCAATTGGAGAGCAGTGGCAATCAATAGAGAAGACTGGCGAACGAAACTGCAGGAGGCCTTGACTCTACAGGAGTTGTAGCGCCAAGAATGATGATGAGACTAGACCATACATTTGTTTTCTGTAAGCAACTTAAATACCTTTGTCAGAATGAATCCAAGGAATGAGGAATATGATTTACAGCTTGCCATTTATCAATCTAATAATCAACTCCAGACAGTGACCTTAAACCAAGTAGCTAAATTGATTTAAAACTGTGTATTAATGACGCAGCTGAATCAGATTATGATAATTAGGAGTAGATGTATGTTTACTTATCAATGTTTAAATAATTGATGGTTTACTGTGATTACCCTCGAAATTATGAAGAATGACTTTATTAGACGTTCACTGCCCAAGCGGTTTAATGCGTTGTGTCCAAATGTACTTCTGTCAGTTAGCGATAAGTTATATATCGTGGAGTAACAATGAAATACACTGGAACATGATTTTCAGAAAACGGTGGAGTACTTAGTTCAAGAGGTTCATTCTGATCGAACCTCGAAGTTATTTAATTGTTTATTAATTAGCATATCATAATATGAATTTCTCAAAATCGTGTTTTTGACTTTGTACATGATGTATTGTACATATTATAACCTCACATGTTAGTGCATCTAGACTGTCCTGTATCCGATTTATTATCCTACTTCCGAGCCACAGATTTCGTCTGATTAAACTTATCTGCGCTGTCACGCGTCTATTTCGAAAATAATTCATACGAATTGGCCTATAGTTGGCAAAATTTTGGCCATAGTGTATAAACATTCAATAATAATTTTATCACATTCCCTTAAAAAATTCATTTTTTTTTATTTCCAACTTTTCCATAGCACGTTGCAATATATAGTTAGGTATTAAATTTATGTTTCTTGGCCGATGTCTGCATTTGTTTGTTTTTTACCATTTGTTATTTCTACGTGTTATTCTATGTATAAAATCGAAATTTCGGCAATCTTTATTAGGCAATTGTGGCTGCATGGAATTATCTATAGCAAAATTCAATTAATCCATTTTCGAGGTCCTCATTTTAAAGTCTTGAAATCGTCACGGGATTACTTGAATCATTGAGAATTTATTCTCATAATATCTTTTGAATTGAAAAGCTCGTAAATATTGGAAAGTTAGACGAAGTGTATACAATTATTACTGAATTTTTAAACTTTATTTATTCTATTCATCCATGTTTAAATTAATTTATAATGAATATAAGACTATTTGACGCAATTCTATGTCAAGACAGAGTAGAAACAATGAATCCATTCCGTTCCAATAACACATGAAGAGCAATGACCTCAGTTAATTACATTTGGCTTTGATCTATTGACTCCATTGACCATTAATAATGGATAGCTACTGTAAGGTCCCTGCGGACCTTTTTGGTCACGGAGGACGAAGGTAAAAATAATTAGGCGAAGGAGTTAGCCAAAGAAGGTTCAAGGTCCAATGAAAGCGATAGTGAAAGTAGAAGCGGAGTGTCCGGACCGGCTTGGTCGAGGAGAAAGCATCAGCGTATCCTTATATCTTCCTTCCGTCAATACCATATGTCTATATATATTATACATGTAATACTTCGAGGAGTATATACATAATATTTATAACTATCAGCACTATAGGTCATGTAATGTATAATAGCGCTTATTATAATAGTCTAATGATCTGCGTAACTTTCGCGGTCTCCCATTACGTAAACGTTTTCTTCAATCTTCGCTAGGGTTTTGCGAACCACAATATGAAATGTTTTAAATTCATTGCCCATGATCGCTTACATGAATTATCAACACGTAGAATGCATTGCTGCATATGCATTAATCGCAATTTCCTTGATGTTTAAAATTCAGAATGCACTTGTTGAAATGAACTTCGGTTCTAATTATATTTGGTACGAATAAATCTATCAGTGTTTAGTAACGGAGTAAAGGAGATAACAAGGTATGCAATATACTCACTACACATGGTTTTCTCAAGCCGACGGATTTCTATACTTTTCACCTATAGTTGAGTACTTGAAATAACTTCGGTATCTGCTCCGCAGGTTGTCGCTTCGAGTTGAGTTACAAAAAGTTTTAACTATTTAATTGTTTCACTTTTAATATTTTCCAAAAATGCAAGCTATTGTGAGCTTAATTATGGAAAAGATAATGTAATTATGGGTTAAGAGTAGATTTTGGTAATCATTTCATCTAGAAATAAAAGTTTCATTTCGTAGTATAGATGATAAATTCTTGTTGAAACGTTCATTTCTAGATGAAATGCTTACCGAAATATATACATTTCCCATAATTACATTCTCTTTTCAATACTAAAGCTTATGGTAACTTCTATTTTTGGAAGATATTAAAAGGGAAACGAATGAAAAGTATAGCTTATGACCCAACTCGAAGCGACAACCTGCGGAATAATCACCATAACTTCTAATTCCCATTTTTATTGTTGTTTAGAATAAAATGAGTAATATATCTGTCTCTAATTTGAAGTCAGGATAAAACAGTATTTTTTTAATTTATTTAAATTCATATATTGATAAGGTATATCAATATAACTATACTTGGCGCCATTTCGAGTTTTTTTGTTCTCATACTGAACTGTTCATGAAATAACTTATAATGTACCAAAGGACATCACTCAACAAACTATATTATATGAATGAGTTTCTAGAATTTAGAAAAACTTTCAATAAAAATAATACCTATGTAATTAGGACAATAAGTACCTAACATCTGAAAATATTAAATAGTTTACGGTGATATTATGCTTACTTCAGTCTTCTTAAATTACAGCCCATTGCTATTTGCTATGTAATTTTCTAGTTTTGAAATTAACCTAGATTGTTGAGGAGCTTCGATTAGAAAAAGCTCAACTCATGGATTGAATTTGAAAACGAATTGGAAATCGCAGTGATATTGCTTCAAGAATACAAAGGCAACCACGAAAGGAGTTCATACTGGAATTTCTTGGGCAAAATTAAAAATTAGATACTGTTTCCTTATTTATTTTTATAATCAAGTAATAAAATACATTAATAAAATTATTATTGTTAATACATAATAATTATCTTACAGATACATGATGTATCAGGGTCTCATTACCGCATTATCCATAAATAAAATATATGTTTTTCTTATCATTAACTGTTTAATATTTAGATCCTCAAAAATACATGGTTTTGTTTTTCATTCATTTAACTTTATGCTGCCAATTTATAACGAATAAACATAGATAATTTTTTAGTGTTCATCATTTTAATACACAAATTTATTTATTGTGTTCTTAAAGAAGTATTTCTTTCTTGTTTAAAGAACAGTCTTATAAGGCACCTCTGTCTCTCATTCGTCAATTCTAGGCCGCGCTTTCCGTGAAAGCGACTACTTCCACGATACGATTGCGGTGACTAACAATTTTTTCTTTAATAATAGCTTCTGGGTGGCCCTTTTTCGGAGTTCTGATTGAGTCCACATGTAATTCGAAAAGAAAAGTGAAAGTGAGATCATATAAAGTATGGTTTTTAGTTATGCAAAATCTGAATATTGGCGTTTTGAATGTCTCTTTTGTTTGTGTTTTCGATGGAATGTTATATAATATATTGCGTAAGGTTTAACATAATAACGTATTCTTTCGTACGATGATGGGGACAGGAATTAAGATACGCATGAATTAAATATGATTAATTCAAGGACACATGACATTCATCACTGCAAGATTTATGGACGGATCTTCAAGGCGGCTCAAATGTAGACAAAATGAAATAACACAATTGAATATATCTAAATTTCTTAAAATACTGCTTCAAATTATACCCATAAAAAATTAATATATATTTAATTGAAACAACGAAAATGTGAATATTTCATAGATAAATCTAATGACACTTGTGAAAAGGTTAACTTTAGTGGCTTTCGATTATATTCGTTTGGTTTAAATTCAATTAAAATGATAAAGTATTTATTTGTCAATATTCATGTTAAAAAATTAGCATTGTCACGGAATTGTGTTGTGTCAGTATTTGTTTTTCGTAATTACTCCAATTTTTAATCAGTAAATAAGCAAATTTGAGAGCTGTGTAGCTCATTGTGCGAGGGCTCTATGTTACTAATCTCCAGCTCTCTCTCTCTCTCTCTCTATATATATATATATATATATATATATATATATATATATATATATATATATATATATATATACCATAGGAGACCAGTTTTGGGAGGCCAATTAATTATAATATTATCGAACGTGATTGGATCCTTTGGTATATAAAGACTCTTTTAGGACTCATTTTGCCCCTAAAAAGTGGGCTCCTTTAATTTAGGATTTTCTAAATTTTAAAGGTCTTAGATCATCGTTTACTTTGTCAAGCAATGACCCCAAGAAGAGAATTTTACAGAACATATACAAAAATCGGATTTATTTTTTTGCAAACATATTTTTGTAACAGAAATACTAGCGATGAATGAATAAGTATGAGAAAATAATGCTTATCTGATATGACGGTCCTATATATAATTGATAAAACTAATTTCTATTAATAGTTTTTTCTATGTAAAAAAAAAAAGAAATCATGTCCAACAACATTCATCCAGTTAATTTATTTATTCCATCATGAGTTTGGGTTTAGTAATTCATTAAACACTAATTAGAACTACTGACTAGATTCATGTAACGCATAAATAAATAAAATACTATTACTTAGCTCAAGTTGCGATAGAAACCAGACAGGCATGTCGGAAGATCTTCAGGACAAAGTATTATACGAGCCACTAGACCGGAATTCCGAAGCACCCTTTCTAGAACTTTAATAAGTTTCAAATCTGGACTTCTTCAGGTTCTTACATATTCTCCTGTTCCCACGAGGAATCTCTTGGGAACTCTGCTTCCTAGTAATTGTGCCTGCTCCTCCACGGGATCTGGTTATACGCATTTATATGTCACTACTTACGACCTTGTCGCCTTACACCTGAAGAAGTGAACCAGGATTCCGCTCACCGCCGTAGCTTCTTCTCATTATCGGCATCCCCTGGTTGGATTGGCAGCTGTCCGGTTCGTCCTTCGCCTCCCTAATAAGCTCCTACGAAGGTTTTTCTGATTTTCAATTTGTTTGAACTGTAAGGGACGTGGGAACCCAAGGTGACCTTACCTCCTTTGGTATCTCAGATCAGCATTAGTTACAGTAAACTTCAACAGTGGCCATGGTGAATTAACTTTAACTGTTTCTTTGATTGTTTTTCGTGGATTATTTATACTAAATCCCTAGTATGTTCCGTTAATTAAAATTAATTAACGTTCTAAATATCAAAATATAAATTTTCATATACCATTAATTATTTAGTAATATGAAATGATACATTTTACACTTAATTAGCTTTAATTCAGATTAGTAATTTATAAATGCTACAGCTATAATTATCATACACTTAATTGGCTCTGGAGACTTTTCTTATGCATGTTGTTATTTTTACATTTTCATATTACCTATAAGTTAAACTAAAGAATTAATTGAAAATTAATATAGTATAGAATATATATTCTATATCATACCTATCATTTTTTATCTTCTCAATCAGTTTATTGATTTATTTTATTTTATTGGATTTACCTTTTTATTTTATTGGATTTATCCTGAAAAGGTTATTCCTAAATGTTAAATGTTATTATCTTAGTGTCATCATAAAGGAAGGGTTCAAATCAGACAAAAAAATTTTGAAGAACCATAAAAAAACTCCACCAGGTCTCTAAAGTGGGATATAATGCTAGTTTATTTATTTTTTTTTTTTTTTAATTTACTCTTTGGAATATACAGCTGTATTATCATAATTCAACCAGTAAATAGAATGAATGATCCCTAATGGCATGAGATAAAGATTAGTTGAGAAACTATCCACTGATAGTATTTAAATATCTAATTCGTATTATAAGGTGAAGAGGGCATCTTCTTTTCTCGCCCCTCTGAGAATTTTTGCGAATTGAAGTGGTAGCTAGATTTGAAAATAGTGGGTGGACAGAACATAAAACAGAACTATACCTATTATTTTTGACCTTTTCAATTATTTTTTTGTATTTCTGTTTAATATAGTTTCTTACCTTGAATGGCAAACAGAAAGTGTTATTGGTTACCAACTTATTATAATCAATTTTTTTATTACTTTAATCAAGACTAACATCCGACAAGAAATAATAAACAACCGTTTTCTATCGCCGGTAGTTAAGTAATTGCATCTTTCCCTACAGTCTTGCTCCCCCTTGAGGTTACGAAGCTCAATTAATGAAGTTATCAGAGCATGTTTCGTGACCCATTGAGAAGAACCTCACCTCCGCATCAGTTTAGCAATCCCTGAGCCAGCCTTTAGGAATAATGGACGAAGAAATCCTCTCTCTCCTGATAAAATAGGAGACGGGTTTTGAAACTGTCGTTTTCTACAGGGGTTTGTTTGTCGAAAGAGCGCTATGTTAAATTATCTGTACAGGGGCTTAATAGCTAGGATGAATGATCATAAGAGCTTACAAATATTTTGAAGGAGGTGTAAATGTTACTTATTACTAAAAAAAATATATTAAAAAAATAAAGAAAAACTTAAAGCATTTCAAGCGACTTTGGTACAGTGCCCGCTAAGTACCCAACTGTTTCCGAGCCAACAGGTGGATTCGAGGATGGAGGTGGTTTCGCCGAGATCATTCTCTTTCTCCTCATTCAGTTCACCAAAAATAAGGTCACCTACACAGTTTGTAGAGGCTATATGAGCTCCATGAGGGTCTTCTAATACCTAGGAGTGGTTAGCAGAATATTTACCTTCCAATGTCTCACTTTGTAACAAAGCAACAAGCCCAAAAGACGTGGAACGGATCCTCAATGCATCCCTTAAATACGAGTTCATAAATAGGCATTTAGATTGAATTGCTACTTGAACTATAGGTACTATAATGTGCAATAGATTTTATTATAAATTCAAATATCTTTAAAGTCATTCAGAATTACATTAATGATGGTCCACAACTATACTAGTATGTTGTCCAAATCTATCCGACAGCATTGATAAATAACCAATTTCTTTCTGCCACAGTTTATGTTGAATGAACATTGTTAAAAACCAAAGTCTTTGACTTAGTTTCATAGAGGATCAGTCTTTTTATTTCTTAAAATACTTGGTTGCCTATTGCTTATTCTAACTTGGATTGTGATTACGATTGGCATCTTCCCACGGTTCCTGAGGCCCGTCAAGCTTTCGGAACCAACACAAAACGACCGGAAGGATTAGAGGCCCTACTCAGTGTACGTCTATCGGAGATCGCGTTCTGGTTTTCAAATAGCCGCTTGGAGTTTTGGTCCTTAAACGGTCTGCGCCGGGAATACAAATATAGGTCTTAATGTTCCCGAACAGCCATAACTCTTAGATCTAGACACATTTGTCAGTGTCCTTCAACTAAAATATATTTCTGTAGAAAGTACACAGCTGAATCGGAACTATTAATAATTTACTGTCTTTTTTTACTTTCCTTCTTTCAGTACCTAGAAAATTTCTTTGGGAAGTGAGTATGTAAAATATATATCAATATTAATTTCCGCTTCAATCAAGATTGTATGAAAATGTTTATCTAGATGTTTTTCATTTCTGTACTTTATAAGCTCCAGCTCGCTGTTACATAAAAATATGAAATCAAATTAAAATTAATCTTCCCCGACAAATGGTTAAGTTCATGTTGCTGGTTGATGTCAATTTATATTATTGCCGATGTGTGACTTGAAACTTTTGCTCTCTTTAGTGTTGCCAGACTTGCGACAGACGTTTACGCCACTTGTCGCTGTCCACACTTTAACCGCATTGTTTTCTACCGCTATACGCTTGGAAACAACCATACTTCTTCAGGGTTGTTAGTTTTTCCACAATAGAGAGTTAATGAAAGATTTTAAATTGTAGGAAAGGCTTCTTTGAGTTGCAGCATGTTCAGTCTATTAACGAAGAGAATTGTATTGGTCCAAGTGTTGGCATTCTTTTGTCCAAAGATAGTTTAAATCGTAACTACAGCTCATTCTACTTTGCGGTTCAGTAACGAGCCTTCGTATGAAATGCATTTTTATTTTTTATTAATGTTTAAAAACTAGTGAATTCAGGAAATGTTTGTATGATATATTACATGAAACATTATCACTTAAAATGAAATTTTATTTTAATTAATTACCAAATTTAAAAATTAAGAACTTTTCACCCATTTGCTATTCTTGAAAACCTCAGCTTATCGCCTCAAACCTTTGCTTTCTTAAAGTCTTCATAGTTTAACTGAATAATTCAAAGACTGCTAGATTAGCTATCGTACATTCACAGGTTTTTTGTTTGGTTGGTTGGAGGTGTTTATTTATTTATTCAAATAACTGCTGATTTATTATCATGTGGATGATCACCGTTCGAAACACCATCTGTCCCGAAAAAACACATTTGGATCCTATTTATCACATTGTCTATTAATTGACCTAATTAATTTAGATTCTTAACTAATTAGGGTCCCCGGTCATTAAGTAAACTAGATTATAATTAATAAATAAAAACCCTAAAAACTTTATTTGTATATTTGAAGTTTGTCCAAATAAAGAGTGAAAAAAATAAATTGAATTTCATATTTATGTAACATAATGTGTCCTATGCTTTTTTCGTTAGATAAAAAGAAAGCACCTTATCTTTATTCACACGTAATGAAATCAATTTTTACAGTTTTTTTTTAATACAATGTCTAATTACGTTATTAATTATATATGCACATGCATTATTTATGTATATAACATTAAGTATGCGTATATACTTGATAACATGTTACTGCATTTAAAAATTAATAGGATATCAAGTTTTAAGGAACATGATGATTTCATATTATTATGCTATTATTGAGATTAATTTCGAAAATGATACATCATGTACCTTAATTTTATTGATTTCAATGAGTTTTACGAATAGGTACAATTAATTTAATAATGTATAATGTTTTGTGAAATGAAGTAGTTTTCAAAATTTGTACATGAAGTGTAGATCCTAATCTATCAATAGTAAATTTATCCACTTCCCATAAATGAGGATTTATTATCGAATTAAAATTTATTACTTACTAAAATTTAAATCTTAAAATTTCATTTGTCAAATAGATGTTTCATGTTTTGCTTGAGCAGCACTGGTGTATATCGAATTTCTCTCCGTCACATTTTGTTGACATCGCTCCAAATCGGAGTGTTTGACTTTGTATGATAATGGTCAATTGATACCACCTACCGACTTTTCACTTCCCAAATGCTTGGATGAATATTGCTTATCTAACTTAGATTGCTATTACAATATGTATGACCATAATAGGATCAGCATCAGATATAGTTTAAAGCTGTAATGCCCGTACACCCTGTTGAGATAACTTGCGATCATGAAGATTAGGTTTGAGTTCCGATGAGGTACTGCGATTGATATTGCTTATATCATTATGGATTTATTGCTTATATTATGGATTATTTATTGCTTATAGGATGGATTATTTATTGTTTATATTATGGATGGATATTGCTTATCTAACTTAGATTGCTATTACAATATGTATGACCATAATATGATCAGTATTAGATATAGTTTAGAGCTGTAATGCCCGTACACCCTGTTGAGATAACTTGCGATCATGTGGATTAGGTTTGAGTTCCGATGAGGTACTGCGATTGCGACTGATGCATGCAATAGGTCACCACCTCAGAGAAGAAGGTAACGATATTGGCATGATCTTTGTAACTTCTGAAACACAATGTCATAGCCAGAGGGTTCCGTGCCGTGGACTTGCTTCACTGTAAGTAGCAAACTGTCTAAGTCCAGAAGAACAAAGTAGTTCGAAAGGTCAATTCTCACCGTGTCGGGAATGGCCCTAGGGTTCTTGTTATTTGCAGGTTCATCCTGAACGTGGTTCAGAGTTTTTTATTTTATTATTTTTTAGCCTTGGATCAGGATGTTTCGTCTTGAAATGTTAAAGGGTAAGGTTTTTATAAAATATTCTAAAAAGAGATATACAATATTTTTTTAAAACTTGATTATCAATAGGTTAGTTCTTGTATTGTTTTTTTTATTGACATCCTTCTATTGCCAAAATTCCAATAGTTCAATAGTAACTGGAGAGAGGGGCTCAAGAGATACAGGCGCCGAAAATAATATCACTGAAATTCTCAGTCCATCACTTACCAATGTAAACAAAGAAATATTAAAATGATATTATTTTAAAATGTAAAATTAAATTAACAGTGAGCTATGATTATGAATATCGTTTATAAAGCGCATTATGTTCAAAAGAACAACAAAACTAATGAAAATAAAATAATTCTAGAAGCATTGTGATATTGTATGGTATATTTGTTAGATTTATATATCATATTGTATGGCATATCTGTTAGATTTATATCTGATATTGTATGGTATATCTGTTAGATTTATATCTGATATTGTATGGCATATCTGTTAGATTTATATCTGATATTGTATGGTATATCTGTTAGATTTATATCTGATATTGTATGGTATATCTGTTAGATGTATAACTGATATTGTATGGTATATCTGTTAGATTTATATATGATATTGTTTGGTATATCTACGCTGGTTCGTATATCTGTAAGACCTAAAGAGGTTGAAATTTGTTTTTTCTCGAATAGACTAGGAATGGATATAGAATATTTCTTCTGATTTCTTTCATTTAGAGATGCAATTTTAATCTCAAACCGCTGAATAAGGAATTGCCATCATTTCAATGACCAATATAGCTCTTCTAGAAGGATCTTTATTACTTGACTGAAAGTATCGATACGGTGATGGACAACTTAACAATTTTATTTAGCAAATGTTTGAAGCTTTTCACCACATTTTACTTTTCTCAGAGCTTCTCACTGCAGAACATTTCCGCTGTTAGTCACTGTAACGCAGGGGTCAAGGTTCTGAACAAGTATGTCTCACGACAGCGACTAAATAGGGCTATAGTGTTTGCGAAATTAGAACTAAACAGAAAATTTGGGTCATGGTTTAATTTATTTCGTTAGTTTTGTTTTTTCCTTCTAGCGTTGGCCATATCTCGGATTGGGAGGGCTTCGAAGAATCCGTTTGTCTTATGATATGCGCACTTTAGATAGAATATTTCGATTATTTTTATCACTACTCGTTTTTCTTTATTTCGGTTTTGGATGTTTCAGTTTTTGTTTTCAATGACGAATTATAAAATATCACTTTAATATCACCATTAGGAGAATAACTTGGACAACTTAGCGCATACCTCCTTTATCTAAGACTGCGTTACCCCCCCCCCCCCCAAAGTGACTGAAAGTTAAAGCTGCTTTCTAGTTGCAAAAGAGTTCCCTTAACAATGCTCTATTTTAATCATTGTTACTCCATCTTAACGGAGGGAATATTCACATGGAGATCTGAGCATGAGGTGATTGCATCAGTCGGAACTTGAGCATGTACTGAACAAAGCTGGGAATTGAGCCGATGCAAGGCTGGCTGGCACTCGACGTCAGGTAAGTAGTTCTCACGTTACTTAAGATTTCGGCTCATGCAATATCTAAGGTTCAACAGAGTAGGTAATGGTTTAAAAATGAGGTATTTGAGCCCAAAACTTTTTTCTTGATAGGCGATGTATCTGCAGCAACGGTGAATAAGTGGTTAAGTTGAATTTTTTTTTAGACTCATCTACATGACCATCATAAGACCTATTTGGACTTACGGAGTAGAGCTTTGGGGCTCCACTAAGCCATCGAATTCCTGTCGTATCCAATCCCTACAGTCCAAAATCCTTCGTAAAATCCTCAACGCTCCTTATTTTGTTAAAAATACCGTCATCCATAACGACCTTAATGTCCCATTTGTTGCTGATTTGGCCCGAACCCGGTATCTTTCCTTTCATAACAAACTTCATTCCCACTCAAACCCTCTAGTTTCAAACCTAGCTTCCTCTTCGATTCCCGATAATCCTCCGAGGCGTCTGAAAAGAAGATGGCCACGTGACCTTCTTAGTTGAACTAGTGATTTGAGTGCTACCAGTGGGTAGTTTCTCAACTTGCCATTACTCATGTCATTTTGTATCTCATAGCCTATTTACTGGATGTATTTTTTTTTTTTATACAGTTGTAAATATCAATAAATAAATTAAAAAAAAAAAAGTTGAATTTTCTCGAGACTGAGTTAAGTGTGCTGTCGGAAGCGGAATCGTGTCATTCTAGTAGTCTTTGGCTTGGAATGGAGTTACAATATTAACAATAAATATCAAAAGTAACTATTGGTTGCTGGTTGAAACATACAAATAACAATCCATAAATAATGGTCTAAAATGGCGGTTCAAATATCGGAGTTTAATTTCCATTAAGTAAAAACATTAGTAATTAAAATAAAGGTATTATTATTATTCTAAATTAATCTGCATTGAATGTTTTACTTCTTATATTGCAGAAATAGCACTGTTGTAACTTCAATCTTGCCAATTGAAACCGTATCTTTCTGCTCAAACACTGCAAATTGAGTACGTTTTGAATTATTGACTTGAAGCCGCAGTTACCAAAGGACTTGATAATAAATACAACAAAACAAACATAACCGCCATAAGTGATGTAAGTTATTGTGGCTGGATGGTTAGATCACACTGCGTTAGGTTAGGTCGGTTAGTAGAATCGATTTATAATTGATTGATATAATATCTGTAATATGTGGGAGCCATGGTACCTTCCTCTAGTTCCTGCATTATGCATTACAATAGAACACGTAATAGTGTAGTGTGTAATCGTGGGTTAGCTCATTAAGAAGATCTGGTTGTTGGAGAAGAGTTCGAATCTGGTTGTAGCATACAAATTATTTAATCTAATAACTTCCATAGATCTATACTTCCATACTTCCATAGTGGTTTAAAGTGGGGATTCTTAACTGGGCAAAGAAATCGCTGTCGGTTGAGTGTTGTTAGGGTCAAATCACTCACTGCACTACCATTGGCTTTGAAACAGTAAGAATTCTACCATCTATAGGGCCATTTATTAATTAAAAGTCTTAACTTGATGACTAAAGTTTAGAAGGCTAGATCGAGACTTCGATGGGAAGATATTTAAGTTTCATATTAACCATTTATTTCAGCCGGTGGGAGTAATTAAGTAAGAAACAATTTTTGTATAGCGAATCTCGAACAACAGGGTTCTTTTTTATTATTAATTTATTTTTATTATTAGTTTAACCCCTCAACTACAATCAATACTGAAGAATGAAAAATGGCCGTTTAGATATTACTTCACAGAGCAGATAACTAGCTGAACCGAAACGGGAATGTGCTGTTGTGCAAAGGTTCGACGCCGAACAACAGAAGAACCGTTGCTGAATGTCACAGACGAGTGTTGACAGAGTCGTTACCGATGGCGTGACTGATGCTTCGTGGTCCTCACGTCACGACGGACAATCGACTTTTGTACAGTAGCGCGGCTCTGGGATAAATATTCAAATCGATTCCGATATAAGCGGGCTTATCTCTTTCCTATCTTGTTACGAAAAAATAGGATCGAGCTGCATCAGAGCCGATTGGAAGAAGATAAAGCTGTTAGGAAAGATCAGTTTAGGTTCGGACACGGGCGGTTGGGTAATGTAGCCATTTTGAATTTGAATAAATAACCAGTACATGAGTTTATTGCAATACCATATTTACGAAAGTAACATTACAAAAAGGTCAGGTACTCTAAATTTATTCTTTGGCTATTGTTATCATTATCGTATTAATTATTTCTTTCGTCTTTTTGTGATCGTAAAATAGTGTTAACCGGTATAACTTCAACGGGGATTTTTTAAAAATTGCTTATTGAAATTTACAACTCTTTTTTTTTGGAATACATAAAGTAAATCTAATGAAAGATAAATAATGGGAGATAGAGAAACTACCCAATGGTAGTACTCGAATAAGTAATTCAACTTAAAAGCTGACGAGGCCATTTTCTTTTCAGACGCCTGAGAGGATTATCAGGAATTGAAGAGGTTCCGAGGTTGATATTTGAGTCAGCTGTAACTAATTGGGAGCTTAGAGCTTTTCTCTAGTAAATGTTGAAGCAGCCAGAAACGGCGAGCTGTTTCTTGTGATTGTGGATTCCACGTTAAGCATTTGTCAAGGTGTAGCGGACCTGTCAACCCATAAATACCGGACTTACTCAATTACTTATAGGAATCAGTGGGATGTTATTAAACGATACAGGAGGACAGGAAGTCATTGGTTTGCGATGGAGGGTAAAGATGAGTTGACGGGATATGTGTGAATTGATTTTAATCATCCTGTTCAATTGGAATTTTAATTTAATTCTTTATAGCCCATTCGTTTGATTTCAGTGAGTGTTTGTGAAGGTGTTATTGTTAGGGGATCGAAAAGGAAATTTGGGCTTCATAAATAACATATTTTTCTATAAATTTTCAGTTCATTTAATTAATCAAGCCCAGCGATAAACCTGTCGATATTTACTATAATTTTTATTTTTGTGCTCTCTCACTCTCTATCCCCCTCCCTCTTATTCTTTATGTCTATCTCTCTCGCTCTCTGTCTCGCATCCTCCCAAAGTATAATTATTCTTTTTATAATCGACTGACATTCTCTGGTGTTATGGAAGCCGCATGACAGTCCGAGGATTAGGAGAACAAGAAACGGTGGAACTAATTCCTTAATAGCCTCCGATCCGACGCTAGATTTGTTACATCATTAACTTGAGAAATTACGCGGTCTAATGACAAAAAAAAAGTAAAGGCGATTCAATGATATTATTTAAGTAAAACTCTACTTTTATTTATTATTTTTACAGATTAAATATATTTATATTTTACTATTCATGAATTGATTTTATTGATGGGGGAATTAATTTCAGAAGGTTTTAAGAATTATTGATAATAATTGAACTAATTACTAATAAGATTACTACTTAATTATTTTTGGAAGTTTAAATTCTCATTTTACAAGAACTTGTTTGACTCATGCTTTTAAATAATAACTAAATTCGATTTTAGAGAAAGCAGCTTTTAGAGATTGGATCCCAAAAATGGAAAGGGCTGATGGATTAACAGAGAATATCTACAAGAAGTGCATCTTCCGGAATGCCCCATCGCCAGTGAATCCTCTCGATGAACTAGTGTCAAGAAACTGGAAGTCCTGGAATGAATTCTAAAAATGATCAGTACAGTTCAGACTAAAAACAGGTGGAAACTACGAAGTAACAGAGAAATCTACCAGAAAATGGAAAGAATCTCGGACACTATGCGGAAGAAGAGGTTGACATTCCTCAGACATCTGTACATAGTGACCAAGCTGATATTTCACTATTTTTGGAAAAAGAAGACCACTACATAGTACACTACAGATGTAAAAAATATTTTGAAAAGTTGTATATTACAGAGTCTCACATCCTTGAAGGAAGGGTATTTGGAAGCAGATTGAAACATCTAGATGTGTTTTAGGATGAAGGATAATCTGAGAGTCATTAGAAACCTACCAGTGAACGCTTCAAGGAATATTGGAGACCAAAGAGCTCATGCAAAAGAAAGGAAAATAAACTTGTAACGTGATCCGAATTAGTAAAAACAAATTTAAATTCAATACTCAACTAAATATTAGATGTAAACTTTCATGAAATCATAAAATGTTGACAGTAAACCCTGTTATGCCCATTCACAAATGCTCATGTCCAATGGAGACTGAACTCACTAAAATCAAGATTAATTTGTTAACGAAATAAATTGTCTTTTTAAGTTTTTTAATTGGCATTGATCCGAACCGATGCGTGATCTATAACTGGCAAACTAAACAAAAATCAATTCGGTTGAGGTGTCGGACTGATATAGATATTAGACCCACATTGGGCAACGCTACGTTGTGTTTCTGGAAGCGGAACACTGCCATTATCCCCAGTTCCAACAGATTGTCATTATATAACAGTCGCAATCTATTTCTTTATCTCTGTATCTAGTATCGTTTTGAAACGTTTGTTATACGGTTGGATACTTTTTGTTGTAGGTAAAGCTTTCTTCTATGGTAAAAATACCTATTCTGTGATGATAATATTTCGACTTTCCTTCGGGTACTTGGATGGTAATACCTTGACGGAAAATAGTAAAAAGTGGCATCGACATAGTGCTTTGGTGTTCGCTGTTTTTTATTATAATTACAGTTTTCAAGGTTTTGGAAAAAGTGGTTGGTAAGTAAATAAAACCAAAACATCCTGTTTATCCCAGATATTCTTCTGGATACTTGATTACAAACAGAATTTGTAGCCTTGATAAAAAAAGATGAAATCTGATACAAAATGGATAATGTAAAATATCATAAACTACCTTTATATTGCAATTTCACTTGAAAATTAATACACTAATTATGATGACAAGGCCAGCTTAAATTTTACGCCGTATCATGTAGCGCAAACTATTATTCATAGTTACATTGTATTCCTTGCCAAACACTTGCTCGAGGTGTCATGTGTCGCGTACCGCCGATTACGGTCGTGTACTTCTGTCAAATTATGTACTCTTGTCTTCACAAATCGGAAATAGCACCTTTCCAAACGTCAAACTTTCTCAGAGAATTATACATATATATATATATATATATATATATATATATATATGTTTTATTGTGAAACGATCAAGTCTCACGTTCTTTTATGTCTTTGATATTGTTGATATTAGGACCAACTGTACATTCTACATCGATGAATCAATTATGTTATTGTTGTATAAGTCGATGTCACTTCCTCGTTTGTAAGGATGACATACTTACATCGATTTATCTGTAGCATCAGATATCAGTAAATTAATCTCCCCATTCACTCTCATCATGATAAGAAATGAAAGCTCTTTGGTTCCTGGAACAAAGGAATTTGCTAAGCGTATCTTAACCAGATGTAATTTTAAAATCATATAATTAAATGGTCGATTGCATTTAGTTATTTGCTCCAGTTTAAAGATCTAAACTATATATGAAGGTAGAAGAGGCCGTTGGAGTTGCAATAGGTTCACATTTTATATTCAAGCCATTTCCTAAAAAATCCTTGCTATTTTTTCTACCTTCCTTGCTCTCTTAGTAGATATTTTCTACATACTTTTTAGAAAATGTAAATATTAAAGAGTAATAGAATAAAAGAGAAGGCTTTATTAATATGTGATTAATGATAAAAGACCATTTTGGTTAATAATGTGCACCTATATTTATTTATATCTTGTATCTTTATGGCAGTTGGTAGATTAAATATAGTACATCGATACAATTCATTCCTGAATACAAGTCCACTATTTAGAGCTAGGGAAATATAATTAATGGCTTCTGGGGGTTCAAGGTACCGGTTTAATTTATTTTGGCCTGTCTCGAAGTAAATAAAAGGAAATGGTTTTTAACTTTTACAGTTAAATTATTTTGTTTATTGAAAAAGGGAAAGGTCAACAGAGACATCAAATAAATGTTAATACATTAGTGGAAAAATTCCAACTAAAAACCTTAAGTCTCAAAGCTAAAACAGGAAATTATTGGACAGGTATTCTTAATTTCCTGTTTTAGTTTAGAGACTTAAGGTTTTTAGTTGTAATTTTTCCAGTAATGTATTAACAATTATTATTTTGGTTATAATATCTACCGTCATGACAAATCGGATGAATTTAAGAAGGTGCTTTCCAGTTAGCATGTTATACTTACTACAATATTTAACTTAAACGAAACATATCGTAAACATTTATTTTAGAAGTAACAATTACAAGTTACTTTAAACTAGCGTTATTTATTAATGAATGATACAATCATTCAAACATATTTTAATAATCTTGTAATAATAATCTTGTAATTAATGTAAATTTTTAGTTGTTAATTTTATTGTGATTTTCTGTAACGTCCTCACCTACTCTTGTTAAGGCAAATAGAAGGGGTTATTTCTACGGGTTGACTATGGACTTCTCTAACCAGAGTTGAAAGGATTCGCCACGAAATAAAATTTAACTAGGCCAGGCCTGATTCGGGCCGGCTCCGCAGCAGTTACGTGATGGTTACGGTAGGCGTCTTAACTATTCAGGAATAGTTTCTGTTTATTTTTATGAGAACAATAAATCTATTATTTATTTTTTTTTTTTATTCTATAATACAACTGGACGTAAGTGGATTAAAATTAAATTTAAAAGATTTATGTGAAAGAAAAAAGAACGTTTTTAATTTTCCTATTTTAGCTCATATATAATGAAAAACATTTAAATTACATTTATTAACTGTAATCGAGTCATTATCGTCGATACAAATACAGATTATCAAAAGTGAAAAAACGCAACTTTTCAGGTGAATAGAAAAGTTTTTCTATATTCAACTTACAGTAAGAGTCATAAATATTCGTACACTATTATTATTTTTATTTTCTTTCATTTAATTTTTTATTTATAATATTTTTATTTAATTTAAATGTATATAACAACACATTCATAGCTGTAGAATGGAATAAATAAGTTTTCATAATAAGTACGAATGAATTATGAATAATACGCAAAAATTTATGATAAGATGCACTCATAACTAACAGTCAAAAGTATTCGCACACTGGACTTTAATCCTTTGTTTTGCCTCCCTGCTTATGATAGGTGGTTTGAGGATTACCTCTAATCATTCCTTGCATAGACGTCTTTGCAAAGGTGTATAATTAAAAAGTGCGGTTTATTTTTTCCAATAAAAATTGGGAAGAAAATCAAGAGAAATGACCGAAGAGGAAAGAAAAATTATTGTGCGTTAACTTAATGGATGTAGATCGCTTAGAAACATCGCCAAAATTGTGAATAGACCTCACTCAACAGTCCAGAACATTATCGACAGTTACAAGACTGGGAAAAAGTTTTATGTCTAGGGAGAGAACGGGACGACCAAGAAAAATCAATTGTAGAACAGAAATACTTATCCTTAGAAAGTTTTACAAAAATTAGTGCCCCTAAATTAGTTGATTAACTTTTTTCTGAATCAGGAGTCAGAGTAAGCTTATAAACAATGCGTCGATGCTTACAAAGAAACGAGCTTCATGGCAGAA
The DNA here is from genome assembly GCA_964056705.1 of Troilus luridus. Taxonomy (NCBI): domain Eukaryota; kingdom Metazoa; phylum Arthropoda; class Insecta; order Hemiptera; family Pentatomidae; genus Troilus; species Troilus luridus. The sequence goes on from OZ057414.1 coordinate 28,052,903, forward strand.
CAGCTCGACGAAAACCATTGATCAGTGTTTTTAATAAAAAAAAAAATATCAATTGTCCAAAGACCATTAAAAAAGTGAAATGGCTTTTGATAAATAGAGTGATATTTAACGACGAGTGCAAAATTGAAATGTTTAACACTAAAAGAAAACAAAAAGTATGGAGGAAAAAAAATACAGCAATGAAGACGAGGAATGTAGTTCCAACAATCAAACATAGTGGTAAGTATCTCATGGGCTGGGGGAGCATTAATGCTGCTGGGGTGGGATCCCTTGAATTTATTGATGGGATAATGGATCATATAAAGTATATTGATATTCTAAAAAGAAATCTCCCAATTCGTGCTGAAAAATTTGGGATATTAGAAAATTACATTTTTCAGTAGGACAATGATCCCAAGCACACAGCTTGGAAATCAAAAATGTAGATCCTTTACAATACACCAAAGTAGATGGTCACGCCTCCTCAATCTCCGAACATTAACCCTATAGAACATCTATGGAAATATCTAAAGGATCAAGTGGGTAAAAGAAATGTTACAAACTTTAGAAATTCAAAGGAGGTCATCATAGAGGAATGGAACAAAGTTCCAATAGATTTAACGAAAAAATTGGTAAATTCAATGTCAGATACAGTGTATATTAAAAGCGAAAGGTAGCGAACTAAGTATTAAAGTTTATCAGATATACTTAATATTATAAATGTTTAAAATAAATATTCCAAAGTGTACGAATACTTTTGACTGATGTTTTTCCCGTTGTTTTTCAAATATTGTTTATATGACGTTATATGAAAATTTGTCTAATAATTCAGATATATATTTATTGATTACCGTTAGGTAACATATTAAATGGTGATTTTATTGTTTTATCAATCCCATTAAATAATACCAATATTTGTTATTTTTCGCGAATTATACAGGCGTATGAATAGTTTTGACTCTGACTGTATATTAAAAAGCAGTACGTATAGTCAAACCTATGCGCGGTATTGTGCCTTATAGGAGGAGACTATTAATTTTATATAGTGTATTTTAATTTGAAGAAAAACACATTCGTCAGATTGATTATTTTTACTTTGAATATTTTTGTATAATGTACTACGAAAATCGATATTGAACCATAATCGATATATGCTTTAAAACACCTCGTTTTACAAAAAGATGCTACAGCCGATACACTAATATTCAATAGTTTGTCATTGTTACTATCCAGATCATAATCGAACCAGATCAGATACGCGAATGTGGATGGTACATTTGACAACTTGAAACTCCCAATAAGGAATGCAGAATAACCATTTTTTTATGGGTTATTTTGCTTTGGAACATACTCGACCTTTTGAGAAGGTTATTCTTACTCATTGCGAAGTGAATTCAGATTCAAGAATTTGCTATAACATTCACCAATCCTAAAGCAGTCGTTACAGATTAAAACGAAAAATGTGTTTGTTTTTATCACATTCGATACTTTTCATTTCTATATACGATATATTAATACTGAATGCATAAATTTCTCCTCGTAATTTTTTCTTGACCCAAGCCTGTGAAAAAATATTCAGAAGTACCAGAATCGATAGTGCGAAGAAGGCATAAGCCTATCTCACAATCCTCCAAACGGTCGCTAGTAAACCGAGTTGTAGGTTGCGAAATTGTTCGATTGACTTCAACAAGAACGATCATTACGGTTTATGCTGATCATATTATTTCGAAACGAGTGAAATTCCATCTATGAAAGAGTACGTTGGCCAAGGTGGGAAGGAACTCTGAGGACTCTTGCAATATCTCAATCAAACTAAGATGAGGAAAGGAGGCATGTTAATCCGAAAGGAGTGCGCTTGACTTGGACTCCGACGTGATTATGCTCGAGCTTTCGTGTGTAGCTCCGGCGAGGTAGCAATGAGTAGAAAGTCTGATTAGGCTTTCACCGCACCCACTCGGCGGCGGCCAGGTCGAATCATAGGCCAAGTCTGGGATTTCGCAATGGTGAGCGGAAGATGACTCCTCGGTTTCGGCTAATTAGGCGGAGCTAAATAATCCCATGCCCTAGAGGACGTGCGTGCACAAGTTAACAACACTACCTGTGTCGTCGGCTGCAGGTAACGCCATACCGCCCATGTATGTCCAACGCGTTGGCCACGCACGCATTGACTTGGATTGGCAGGCGATCCGTTAGCTGTGATTTATTATGGTTTAACATCAGAACGATAAATCAAACTAATACAAATAGGTCAACATGGATTTAAAGTGTAAACTAGTTTTAATCTAATTAACATTGCTATTAAACAATTTTTTTTTATTCTCAGAAATGGCACCTCGGGCTTATAACCGATAACCAGTTCTGTTTTTTAAACTTCATTCCTGTATCTACCGTTAGTGTTGGGTTCCCATCCATGAAGATTGGGGCAACGAAAATCAACAATTAAGGGTCAAACATCCAAGACTCTACAGCGTACTGAAACCAAGGCACTTCATGGGCCATAGTTGATGGAATGAATACAATTTTTACAAGATTTGGAGGTAAAGTATTGCGATACATATCCTTTGAAATGTATTTAGCATATTAATTTTTTTTTTGTAGATAGGAATCATTTCTGGTTGTGTCTTGAACAAATTGCATGGAAAATATTTAAGAAGTCGAATGACATTCGCTGTGTATTTAACTTCTCATAAAAGCAGAATTTATCATAACTACCCTTCGAATACTATTAGAAATATTGGAATATTCAACAAAAGAATTAATGTTAAAATCACAATAAATAAAATAAAAAAAATTTTTAGAAACAAATGAATGAAAAACTAATTCTTAAAAGCTTAAATGCGGTGCTCAAAAATTTATTGGGTTACTATTTTCATCTGAAATCTTTGATGAGCGTATTTTGGATAGAAATTATGACTTACGTACGTAAATATGAATCATATTTTTTTCCCTTCAATAACAGATTCCTAATTCATAGATGCGTGTCATAGTTTCGTAACTGATACTAATAAATTGAAAAACAAAAAGTTCGGAATTACTTGCAGAAATGCGGCACTGGAAAACCACATGTCTACAAGTATGTCAGTCGATCGTAGTATTATTGATCTTAGCTAATGATCCTCAATTCGGTTTCATAAGTAAATATGTGCCATTACTGAGAGGAATATAGACTGTGACTGTCTGTTTAAAGAGCCGAGTACAGTGAACTAGAGCCATTAACACTGGTTATAGCCTAGCTGAGACTAGGGAATGCATTACTGGTATACCGATATACCGAAAACCGGGATACCGTACAAATTTTCGCTGTTATTAATACCGGTATTCACCTTAAAAATACCGGTATTTTCGGTATTGGAACATTAGCGCTCGTTGATACACGTTACAGGGAAGCTTGATTCGGGGAATCTCCCATTTACTTATAATCTAATCCCGTCTACTCTTGCTAAAGGCTGTTAGTTCAGTGCGGAGTGTTTTTTCAGTACGTAGACACAATTTGAGAGTGAAAGTTGTTAGTTTTGTGCTTGTGCAATTATTAATACTGAATGTTTATAGAACTATAAACATTAAATACATAACTCAAGTTATGTTAACCGAGAGCTATTTAATATTCTATATTTTTTGTGGTCTCATTCTTGTTTATACTGAAGATACTACTCATACTACTGAATACCTTATTTTCGAATACCTCAAAACTTTCTTCCTTTAACACCAACTTCTACGTTTAATGTCCATTAAGGACAGTTTAAATCATCATATTTATATTTTTCAAGACCGGCCATCATTTCATTGTACCACGTACAAACAATTGCTTATGAAATTTCTTCTTCCTTTCATTCTGCTACTTTTTCATTTTCTCTTCCCTTTCCTCCTGTGTGGATCTCTTCCACATTTATTTTTTTCATTTTCTTGAAAGCCTTTGAAGTTCTTTATTTTGTTACTGAACATTTCCCTCTTTTGAATATATTCTTCATTTCTGTTAGGTCAGTGTGTGTTTCATTTATCCATTCAGATGGTAGATTTATAAATTTTAATTTTTAAATTAAAATAGCTTAGTAATGTCCAGACCGAATACTAATAAGTATTTCTTCTTTCCGGTGCTACAAGTCATAGTGAGTCAGGGCTTCCTATATAGCTACTCTGATGCATAGTTTAGTAAGAGTTCACTACACACATTAATAGAAAAAGGTCAGACACTGTCCACACTCCAGGATACTCTGAGGAGGCAGCCCCTTCGCCTTACATGGGGGCAGAGATTGGACTGATGAACCCCTCATCTTAAAATAAAATATAGGAAACCTGTAGAAAGCTATACTGCACTGACTTCAAGGAAACTACCATTTCCCGTGGCTATGATATGATATGCTACCATTTTCCATGGCTTTATTTCCTCTTGTATATCATTTTTTCAAGACATCATAGAGCCTATGTACGAGTACTTAAACTTCTCGACTTGTTCAAACTTATTTATTTAACCGAAAATACCATTTTTAGCATGGTATTTTCGAATCATTTCCGACGGGAGGTGGGGGATTATAATAAAAGAGTTGCCGGACTTAAGAATATTGTTTAAAAAGAATGGTTTTATAACAAGGAGGTCTCATCAATATTTTACATGCATATTTACTAACTCTAAGATCAGGATGTATATAAGAGAGATTAGAATGTAGGAGAGTAGAGATTGGAGATAATAGAGAGAAATGGGAGAGTACAGAGGAGATGGTGTAGTTAGCTTAGAGTATGTAAGAGATTAGTCATTAAGTTATAATGACAGTCAAAAGTTTATTAGCCAGGTGGTCAATACTCTATCAACTAACTGGGTAGTTAGTTCATATAAGAATGTTTCTTTTATATCTATATATATCTATTCAATAAATAAATAATATAAATAAAATGGCGAACTCAAAGGCTCGATGCTGATGCCAGCATTCTCTGCTTAAAAACCTCTGTCCACGGACCACTTTCCCAACCCAAATCTTTCAGATCGCTCAAAGCAATCGTCCCACCTACGCCTCGATCAACCGCGCGTATTAGCTTTGAATTTGTTAGTTATTAAGCCTAACATCTTTATAGGCCCATCTTAATATGTCACTTGAATATTATTAACCGGGTGCATGCTTCGAAATCCCGCGTAATGTAATCTATGATCCCCAGTGGCCTCATCCTTTTCTGGACCAATGCGCAATATATCTTCAATATAACTATAAATATATATCTTTCTTGCTTTACCATTCTTCTTTAACTGAAGAAATGTTTAATTCCTCCTTTGAAGAATATCTGGGTTAGAAGAAAGTTAAAGCGGATGGTAAGAATTATAGTAGGAAATAAAACCCACAGAATTAGATCGGTCACGCAAACAGTTGGCCGATAGTTGAAAACTGTTCGCTCTGAGCCCATGAAGAAGTTAGAATTAACAGGGCGATCGACGGAGCTATTCGCGGGGTATGCTCGCATGCTTGTCGGCCGTTGAGCGTCTCCTCGAGTTTCGTATTAGTCTCCGTCATGGCTTTACTATCTCATGTTCTCGACAAAATTCTTATTTATTTGGCCGATTCGTTATTGCGGTGAGGGTGAATATCGCATATAAATTGGCGAATAATACGGAAAGCTTACAAAGAAAATTGTTGATTTAGGGTAGCGATCTCAGTTTGTAGGGGCTGACTAGCTGAACTGTAGAGCCCAATATCTAGTCTGACAGATAAATTATTATTTCTGTTAAAAGCCATAGAACAATCATATGCGATCTGCAGAGCCTCCAGAGGCTCACTATCCTTTTTCCAGTGAGTACTCTTAATTAGAAGAAAACCTGGAGTTCGAGTGTGATCTGGACCAATTTTTTCCTTCCACTACCATACAAAAACATCAATAACTACTTGCCACTACCGTGTTTTGGTCTCAATACTCTTCATTGGTACTATTTTTCATTACTATTTTTAATTATTTATCTTATTTTATTATTATTTTTTAATTGAACAATTATGGACTACGTTCGTTGAAAGTTTCCTAATTTTCTTCCATTTGATCACTTTGATTGGTTCCCTTTGCATTTGCTTTTATACTTTTACAATTTTAAATTACAATTATTTACAATTTTATAATTTTAATTGAGTAATTTTATAACTTTATTTTACGAATAATTGGTTACAAAACTTCAAAATGAACCTCTATATTGATTCCCTCTTTTTTCCCGACGATCTCGCAATTTCCTCTGATTCCTTAAACATTGCCTTAAAAAAACTAAATTAAACAGCTACACTCAGAGGCAAAAAAAGAGGCAGGTCTTTGAAAAAATATTTTTCATTAATAATATCAATTCAACACCAAAAAGAGCTGAGAGTAAAGCTGGCGAAAATAAAACGGGGTGGAAAGTTTTAATAATTTGGTGAGTGGATAGAACCCAATGTTGATGATGATCTTCAATTCGCGCTTGAATAAAATGGAAATGGCAGATCAACTCACGAAGAACATTTAGAAAAAAATTCCAATGTCCCTGAGCGAAAAACTCATATTATCATATGTATCTTATTATCATGGTATACTGTCCTCCGACCAGAAGTTCTGTATAGTGCGGAATAAATGATTATGAATGAAAAAGACATGGTAAAAAAAATTGAGATCAAAGGATAAAAGAACTTGAGGAAAATTCATGACAACCAGGGTTTTTGTTTTTTTTGGAAAAACCTAAACCTGACGGTGGAAAAAAAAATGGATGGAAGAAAGAAAAATGCAACATCAGGAACGTATGAAGGACCACTGGGCAAAGATCGAGGCTAAGAGAGGACAGTTGAAATGATGTAGTTCTTGGTAGGTTAGTGCGAATAGAATAAGATGGTAGAATTTATAATTTATAAAATATCTGAATAAGAATATAAATTAATAATATAAGAATATGATAAATATAAGTTCGATTATATAAGACCGTTTTCTGATCAGTAGTGTCGTATGCTAGTGAGACGAGAAAGCTTACAAAGCGACAAGAGAATGAGAATTTCATTAATGGCCCGACCAAAGTCGAAAATATATGCAGGATAAAAACCAAGAAAGAAGAAGAGACCTGTATAACGACACCGATTTAGTACCGATATAGGCCACTTTTGTTCAAGGAGTTTCCACTAATTGTGGGTTTCCTTAACCTATTGATTCAATGGCTTCCTTTCATAATGTCCTATCCAAGGTCCTTTCTTCCCATAGACCATAACCCAGGGTTCCTTCACTTCGTTATCCCAGGTCCTCCCTCCTTGGTCTTCCTCGTCTTCTTAAAACCCCAACTTTCCATTGGCAGGCCACTTTGGGTAGTCTTCCTTCAGACATTCTTGTCAAATGCCCAAACCATTTCAGAAATCCCCAAACCAGAATGGTTTTTTCAGCCTCCATATTTTCTGTGATGGTCGCATTTCTTATTTTGTCCATTCTGGATATTCCCGCCGCTGGCCTCCAGAAGTCCATTTCTGTAGTTAGGAGTTTTTTCCCTAAGGTTACCCTTCAACGTCCAATTTTCTGATCTGTATTTCATGATACTTAGTAATATACTATTATATATTTTTTTTTTTGTTTTAGGGACAATGTATTTATTCCATAATACTGATTTGAGTATTGATTTGGTATTTTTACCAACTGAAATTCTTCTTTTTTTTCTCACACACACCAACTATCTCAATTATGGAGCCAAGATATTTGCTAAGATCTATATATAATCTTGTTAATAATGATAATAATCTTCCCCAGCCGGTTTTGAATACGGGAACTCTGAATAAAGTTTGGTTATTTACTGACAGTCCCAAGTGCATGAATATTAAAATCATTATCCAATTTTGCTTAAAAAAAATAACCCACACAAGTTTTTGTGATTGTTCGTGTGGATTAATGGTTTTTTTTTTGGGTTTTTTTTCGTGGGCAGGTGGAAATCTTCAAAAGACGCGGCTAGGCCCGTACCTATCCGTGTGTGGGATTTTTACCCACTAAAACCACCTCCCTGCACCTGTTTTCCACACTCCACGGGACCGTTAGGCAATAGTTCGTGGAGGGGGTGGGTGTATGCCACCTCATGGCCATTTCCAACTTAATGTATGTATGTGTGTACTTTTTTGGCCAGATATTGTTATTATTAAGGGGCCTGTTTCAGAGTAAAATGCTTTTTCTATTCTATTTATTTCATTCCCGTTACAAATGAATTCAATTATTGTATTATAACTTTTCTATTTTTCTGTGTAATATGCAATTGTTCTTCTATTTCCTTGTCTCCCAAATTTTTTGGAAATTTATATAAATATTAACTTATATAAACTTAAGCAATCTCTACAAATCCCGCCTGGAAGCCAAAATGAGCGATAATTTGGAGACTAATGCTGTAGAACTGTATGAGCACATTAAGAAATGTATCCATGAAGCAGCTAGTGAAGCCTTAGGGGAGATAGAAACTAACCCTCCAAAAGAATGGTGGAAATGGAAATAGAAGAAATGGTAGGCAAGAAAAAAGAGACCTTCAATAAATGGTTATGTAGCGGAAGACAAGAAGATTCGAGGGAATACCGAAGTCTTACAGCGCACTGTCGCAGAAAGCAAGAACCAAGCATAATACCCTGGGCCACAATAAGATACGCAAATCATGGAAGTACTGAAGGCGCTCAGGCCACAATGGAAGGGAAATGTGATTCCTCTGATAGGTGAGAAGACCCGAGTGGACCATCACGAGAAACTACTCCCTCAAACAAGGCCAGAATGGCCCGCTTCATGTCGAACTTAGAATGCACAAGGAAATGTTATTGTAAAAGAAGATGAAGTTCTTGCTGCACTGGGAAATGCAAAATGTGGAAAAGCTGCAGGACCTGGAGGTATTTCACTAGAGCTGTTAAAGACAAGGGGGCCTGGATTGGTATAGGCCCGTATGAAGCTTATAAATCTGATACTAAAAGGGCCAATTACCAGAGGACCCTAAGACAGGATTTCTTACACCTATTCATACGAGACAGAAATATATGCCGAAATTATAGAGGTATTTGTGTCCAGAGTTCGGTATCAAGAATAGTTGGTAGAATTTTGAAGCGAAAATTAGAAGAGGAGTTTGTCACCCCAAAGCATATTTGTCCTAAGGCAGCTCATAGAAAAGCCAATGGAGAAAGGAATAGCTGTACATATAGCTTTCATAGACCTAGAACAGGCTTATGACAGTGTGCCAAGACATAAGATGTGGGAATCCCTTAAGAGTTCGTGCATTAGCAATGCCTTAATAAATGCCGTGAGATGTCTGTACAGAGAAGACGAGTACAGATTGAAGCTCGGCTCCCGCTCATTTGAGCCCTTTTCTGTCTCAAAGGGATGCATTATGTCCCTGTTAAGCAGGGATGCAGTATGTCCCCAAAACCCTCTTTAAAATTGATGTACAACAGGCCGTGAAGGAGTGGAGCGCACGTTGGAGAGGAAAGGGCATAGACATAGACGGACATATGCTTTTCTCTCTTTTCTTCGCCGATGACCAGGCAGTGGTCACGTATATCAGAGATGGTCTGGAAAAAGCGCTGATGGCCCTGGAAAAAGAAAACACAGCCTATGGGGTCTACGAATATAATTAAGTGTACCAATTTGACAGAAGATGAAAGAAAAAATATATTTAAAACCTTCTAGAAAGTGAGGTTGGCCTGAAAAACAGATTTACGTTGACAGTCTAGTGATATCTGTACCAGTGAAAAGACAACAAGGTGAAAAGACAAAAAAAAAAAAAAATGGTGAGGAGTCAAGAAGATCTCTGTCTTTGATCTAATATCTAAAATTACAAAATCAACGACTAAGAGTTTGTAGAACAATGTTTCTACATATTCTTGGAATTGGAAGATGGACGGTCTTAAATTGGAAGACTAATGTTTCCAGACGATGCAAAGAAAAATCTCGAGAGAAAAATCAAGAAGAACTAACTACTTCGAAGCCATTTGGAAAAGATCGTCAAGAATTATTCAGTTTTTTGGACTCTTTACCCGTCATGGAGTCACATTACTGCCGAGTAACCAATGAAAAAATACCTTTTACCGAATGGACATCAAAAAAAGGTGTTTGTTTTATCACCCAATCTGTCTCAACGTTATCAACTGGGAAAGGGATGATTAATAAAAAAAAAATTAAAATTAAAATAAATTTTATTTTAACTGGACTGCGCCGGAGTGCGATGTTGTGACAATCCAAGGTGATACATGGCACGCTTGTTGCACCAAATACATAATTCAAATTATACAACTGTAATTTCTAACACTTTGTTTTTTGTATATTGTTGAACTTCCGTTAAAATAAAAAAAAAAAACACTTCATAAATGAAAGAAAGAAATTTTTATACTAAAGAAAAATTAAAACTATAAATTAAAACTATAAACATTTGATTTTATCTTATTTGACTTTATGCGCATAAAACCGCAATACAATTCGTACGAACCCAGGCAGATGTAGCTTCCGTATGAAATCAATCTTCAAGCTTCCGTATCTGAATTGCAAAATTCATTATTGCTCGTCTGAGCGATGAAAAAGTGCTCGTCTGAGCGATGAAAAAATGCTCGTCTGAGCGATGAAAAGGTACCGAGCCGGCCGGCTGTTAGCACTGAACTGGTATAGTCCCAGAGTTGTAACAGGACGGTTCACATCAAGGTTGTGTTAAATAAACACGGACTCCAATCCTCGGAACGTAAACAGAACACGTCGATAATCCTTCATTCTTCCTTCCTATTACTGTTGTTATTGCCTTATTAATTAAAATAAAAAAACCTCTCACAAAATAAACATAAATGTAACCTTATATAAAACAAACATAAATGTGACCTTACATAAAACAAATGTAAACATTAAACAAAATTTCAATGTGACCTAATTAAAAAATAATGCGATTCGGTCCCGAACAGTGTTTATGACTTTTATGTAAAAAATTGGTGTGAACAACGTAACATTAAACCTCTTTCTATTACTATCTTCAATGAGGCATTTGAGGCTAGAAGCTTAGGACTATACTTCCTTAAAAAAGATCAATGCGAGAGGTGTGCTCTGTATAAAGTTGGAAAGTTAACCGAAGTAAGTTTACATATAGCAACAACCTAAAAAAGAAGAAGCTCGAGCAGAAAAGGGAAGAGATAAAGTAAATAATGTTTATACAGTAGATCCGCAGGCTTTGCTAATGTGCTATTTATGGAATGAAAGTGAAGGTGGCTTAAACTCCGAAAAATTTGCTACTATTTGGATGGATTTAATAGAAAACAAAGTTGTACTTCAGGAAGACTCTGCTGAACAGACGAAAGTAATTTTTTACAGGGATGGGTGCACTTACCAAAACAGAAATGCTGTCTAGGGTAATGCATTACTCACTACAGCTATAAATAAAAATATTGTGATATAGCAAAAATTCCTCGAGGTAGGGCATACGCAAATGGAGCCGGACTCCATACATTCGACAATAGAGTGGGCTTTAAAAACAATGATATTCATGTACCAGCAGAGTATATGTATATCCATCTGTAGATCTTCATGGAAAAAAAAACGCGTCCGTACGAACTATCTAAACTACCAATTCTTTAATAAGTTCAATGAGGTTCAATTTTACAAAAGCATTCATCCTGGCCGATCTAAAGGAGATGCTAAGGTTACAGATATTGTGGCTCTTCGCTACACACCAAATGGAGATATTTATTATAAACTTAGATTCCCAGATGTGTAAAAAATATTACCGCAAAGAAAATCCTCATCGGTGAAGCCTGTGCCATTTTCTGGTCTACAAAATCTATACAGTGACAGGCCAAAAATTAGCGCGAGAAAGTTTCAAGATCTTCAAATACCTGCAAAACACCCTACCTGAAGATTATCGCTCTTATTACGATATATTACCTCATGATTAAAACAGAAAAAGTATTAATGAAAAGAAGAATGATATTTAGTTTTATTAATTTGATTATAATTTTATGAAAAGAGGATGATTTGAGCTTTTAAGTTTTTTTTGTTTTGTCAAAGGTTTTTGATTAAAAGACAGATAAAATTTGAGTATAGGCTAAACATGTTACTGTGATGATTACTAAGAAATGAATAGACATATTAAAGTCATTATATATCATTATAACAATTAAAGTCATTTTACCTATAGTTGAAATCTTTAGGAAAAACCTGTTATGTCCACAAAACAAAACGTTTGCTACCAAAAAACCTGCTGTCATAAAAACTCTTATAACTTAATAACGATCAAATTTTTTAGTATTTTATTAGTTTCTAATAATGTAGAACATCCAATAATACACCAACTGTATTTTGGTTTTAACCTAAAGCAGATTTAGCACATTTACTTGTTATAATACCATTATAGTTGTAAATATCATTAAATTAAATTTAAAAAAAGCCTAAAACAGTAAAATTCAAATTTATTAAGTTTTATCCTCCACATGTAACTTTGTCTCAAAGTGAGTTATCAGCTTTACACTCTTAGCCGACGATATATATATATGTATGTATGTATGACTTATATAGTTCCAGGAACAAAACATTTAAGAAAGGAAAATAAGGAAGAAACGCACGAGAACTGGTTTAATACTGACTTTATTGACATCATGATCGTCTATTTATAGTAGCTACATGTTAACAGCTGTTTACAATGCCAGCTTGATATTAGCGACTATGCGATCATCAGTCGGGTCAAGTCGGGTAAAAGTATTGAAAGAAAATTACCCAGAATTAAATTTACCACCGGAACCAATAATCACAAGATGGGGGAGCTGGCTAGATGCATCCCACTACTACTATCAACAATTTGATAAGATCAAGAACCTTCTTTCCAAATTAGATGATACGTTGATAGCGTTGGCAATATCAAAAGCAAAGAAATTAATGGAAAAACAACTTTAAAACAAAATTTATGTTATATTTCGACAAATTTTGTTTTTTTAGACGAACAATATTCGTCTAAAAAAACAAAATTTGTCGAAATATAACATAAATTTTGTTTTAAAGTTGTTTTTCCATTAATTTCTTTGCTTTTGATATTGCCAACGCTATCAACGTATCATCTAATTTGGAAAGAAGGTTCTTGATCTTATCAAATTGTTGATAGTAGTAGTGGGATGCATCTAGCCAGCTCCCCCATCTTGTGATTATTGGTTCCGGTGGTAAATTTAATTCTGGGTAATTTTCTTTCAATACTTTTACCCGACTTGACGCTTTTAGAAAAAAAAATTTTTACATTCGAAATCAGCAAGTCTACATCTTCAAATTCATTTCTGACAGTTTCCGCGATCCTATGAAATGTATGAGAGTCGTCTAATCTATGGACATCCAAATTGGTACGTCTTTTATGTGGTTCGATTTGCTGCGTTACTAACGATCTTCGGGATGTCGAAACCACTCAATCATAACTGTTACAAAATAAAACGTCCAAATCACTGCGAATAGTTTCGTCAGTTTAGCCTTAACAACATTCGGCATGTTACAATGTTTTTAACTTAACTAAAATAATTTTTAGTTATGGAGGAACAGCAGAACCAAGAGTGGAAATGGATTCTAAGAATTTTAACATAGGAAGGGGAAGGGCCAATCTTCCTAGAAAAAGAAATCTTATACATGAAGGGTTTGAATTATTAATTGTTTTTCTGATACACTTCTGACAACTCATAAAACCTAAAATAGAACAAAATGCAAAAACGATGAAATATGCAAAAATATGCATTTTCCTTCAAATATGCACAACTATGCAAAATAAAAGTTACCCTAATCGAATACTTTTGGCCCAAAACACTTTTAAAAACTTCAAAAGTGATATACAAAGCATAGAAACAAATATGCAAATGCAAGGGGTAGTCTTTGCAAAATCTTGAATAAAATTATTATTATGTTAAAATTTAAAACTTGCTTACTTATTTTCACATTTTATTTTCACTAACTTAACATGTTACGATTTCCCGTATTTTACACTTTTAGGGGTCGAATTTCAAAAAATAAAAAAACACTTATTTCTTTATTTTGGATGTAGAAGCAAAAACTAAAATTTCATGGTGCTCGCTTTAAAAATGACGTTTATTTTTATTACAAAAGTTTGTCACACTTTTCACCCTCTTAGGGGACGAATTTTCAAAAATCCTTTCTTAGTGCGCGTCGGCCATATAAAATGTACCTACTGTCCAAATTTCAAGCCTGTAGCTTATGCCGTTTTTCCTCTGCAAAGGTCTTTTCAGTCAGGACGAACTCTTTGATATACATAGATAACATGATACGGTTTTCGTATTTTACTCGTTTGCGGGTCGATTTTCAGAAAATAAAAAACACGTGGCACCACTCTACCGTTTGAGCTACCAGGGGTCACCTCACAGTCAGGACAAATGCGCTATCTTTACCGATCCCATATCCCCGTGTTCTCGCAATTCCGCTATGTATACACGAGGAAGAATGTTCTATTACATTACTTTAATTTTAGGATATTGTTGACCTACGCCAATGAACATTACATTCTTCCTCATTTAAACATCACAAAATTGTGAGAACACGGGAATATGTGGTCGGTGAAGATACATTTTAAAAATTAAACCAATTAATAAAAAAAAATGTAATATAATAAATATAATTTGGACATCATGGACAGACATATTTTACGGTTATATTTATGCATGATGTCCTTCTTTTTATCAATTTACATTGTTCATATTTCAAACTATATAAACAGCCATTGTGTAATGAAACAAACAAATAGTTAAATATTCTAAAATTGAGGAACAGTATTATGGCTGGATTGTTCTATTGTATAGCAATTGAACCTGTATTATTTCAGATAAAATTACTGTAGCTACATTCCGACTTGCCGTGGCTCAGTTTAAAGTACACACAAGTGACAGGGCTCACAGGCTAGGCACGCGGAGAATCTCCCATTTACTTAGAATCAAATGAGATCCCGTCTACTCTAGCTAAAGGCTGTTAGTTCAGTGCGGAGTGTTTTTTCAGTACGTAGACACAATTTGAGAGTGAAGTTGTTAGTTTTGTGCTTGTGCAATAATTAATATATGTAAATAAATTTGGTAGTCCTAGAGTTTAAGAACCATGAAATATGTGTATCCTAGATAAGATTAAATAAATATTTGTCTTGTAAATTTAGCAACTAATATGTTGGTCGATTTGCAATTACGTTTTGTTCTCAAAAATATCTACATGCACTAGTGGACTATATTAGTGTTAATTTTGATTGTAAATTTATGTACAATATCCAATAAATATTATGTACATGAATGTCAGCACTAATAAATATGCTGCAGATAAATTAATTCCCTATTAATAAAACTTATTTTATGGTTCCTTAATAACTCAGATTTACTTTTTTTAAATTATTAGTTAATGAAAATAATTTTTTTAGAATCAAAAATATGAATTCGGAATCCAATATATTTCAAGTACACAAAAAATGGAGCGACGTTAATTCGGTTTCGCATTATTATTTAGTTGCTAATCAAGGGCAAGTAGCAAAATGTAAGAAATGCACAAAAGAAATCAAATGTCAGGGAGGATCCACAAGTGGCCTTCAAACCCACTTGAAAACTCGACATACCATAAATTAAAAAACTAAAAGCTACGTAGCAGCAGATAATGAAAATAAATAATGATGCGTCTTGTTCTAGTCAAAAGCTACCAAAAACATTAAATTATTATTTTCAAAATCAAAAGAAGGAACAGTTATGTGAAATCCTGGCTCGTATGGTTGCGCGTGATGGACTACCATTTAGAATTTTCTGCTCTTCGGAAGATATAAGAAAAGGGCTACATGCAAGAGGATACAATGATCTACCAAAATCGGCAGCAACAATAAAATCTATGATCACTGAATATAGCAAGAAGACACCAATAGAAGTTATTAAAGAAATGTCTGATTTAAAATCGAAAGGCAACCGATTTAGCTTAACATTCGACAAATGGACTTCGGCTCGCAATCGGAGGTATTTAAACATAAACGTACATTCTACTGGAGTATATATACGGAACATTGGACTAGCCCGTTTACCTGGAAAAGTGCCAACGGAAAAATGTTTGGAGATTTTGAAAATAAAATTACAAGAATTTGATCTCAATTTAACAAATGACATTGTTTGTATATCGACAGATGGTGTGTCAGTTATGGTAAAACTTGGACATTTTATTGAAGTCGAACATCAGTTATGTTTTGCTCATGGCATCCACCTAGCTGTCAGAGATGTCCTTTACAAAAACAACTCCAGTTTAGTGACTGTTAATGCTGAAATTGAACCAATTGAATCCCAATCTAGCGATTGTGATAGTGATGTAGATGATGACAATGACATAGAAACTGACAATGAAGAAGAATAAAAGATTACAGATGATGGTGTTGTCCTAGAGTTTGGATCTGTTGACACTGAAATAAATTTGAATTATGCTAATTTATCACCGCTGGTAACAAAAATTAGAAGTGTCATTAAAATTTTTAGAAGATCTCCAACAAAAATGATCAATATTTACAAAAATATGTAAAACTACAATTTGGAAAAGAATTGAATTTGCAATTGGATGTCATAACACGATGGAATAGTTTACTTATTGTTAAACTTATTGTTGGAAAGGTTTTACCAATTACGGTATTGTGTCCAAAAGGCATTAATTGATTTAAAATCAAACATAGTCTTTTCCGAAGAGGAGTTTCTATTAATTTCTGAATTCATTGAAGCATTGTCACCAATCAAATTAGCAGTCGAAGCACTATGCAGATGAGATTCTAATTTCTTATATTATTGAATTGATAAATGCTGTGAACTACAGAATAATCCAAAGGCGAACAAACATATCTCAAGTTTTGCAATATTTACACAACGCTTCACAAAACGAAATCGAAACGGATACAGACTTATACCCTAAACTTAAAAAAGGTTCTATTACAAAAATATTGATTCCTCTTATAAAACGCCTAGGAGTTAAAAGTAATGAACCAGACAGTGAAGATTTTGATCTTGGAGATGAAGATACACCAGTTACATCTCTCTCCGCTATTAATACTGCAACTGTTTCATTAAAAAAGAAATTAGAGAATGTGATTAACAAAGCAATGACGAATGTTCCAAACCCAAAGAAACAAAACAAAAGATTAGAAATAGAACATAAACTTAAAAAATAATTACAATTTTTTGAAGAGCATGGAATTAGGGGGGGCATCTAAAGCTTGCTTATCAATTCTTAACAATACCACCAACAAGTGTGGAGTCAGAACGAGCCCTTTCGGCTGCTCAACATATAACCACAAACATAAGATCGAGGTTAGACGACAGTACGTTGGATCATATATGTTTTTTTAAATCATATTTCAATTTGCATCAAAAATAATAATCACTTTTACGAATTAATGTAATATATATTAAAAAAGTTGGATTTAATTTTGTTAAATTATTCTTAAAAATAAATGTTTTGTGTTTAGTTGTGTTTGACATATATTTGTACTACCACTAAATAATAACATAACCTATAGTATGTAAATTTTAATTTTGTTTACATTTTTTTAAATAATACTAATTACCGGTTCTAAAAGCGAAAATACCGAAATACCGAAAGTTTTAAGGGCATTGCATTCCCTAGCTGAGACCCAGGCCAGAGGGAATAATTTATGGGGGAATGCCATCTTATGAAATCTCTTAGCGAAATTAATTGATTATTGGAGCTATGCATTATTTATGAAATGTTAATAAGCGCAGCTGTCGTGTGGGACATTAACGTACTCGAAAGATTTACTCTCGTTTATGAGCCTCCGGACCTCCGGGTGGATTTAAATTGTGATTCATTCAATCTCTTTAAAATAGTTTTCTTTTGGAATGTACAACTGTTCTAAAGGTTAATGAAAAGAATACTTTCGATCTCACGACGGTACCGATCCTTGTGTGCCGGTTGAAAATAATGTTTTTTCTTTCTTCAAGAGTCTTGTAGTCAAGAACCTTCAGCCTTCAAGAGTCAAGAACCTTGTACCATATTTTTGGATATGATAGAGACTATAATTAGATTGCTGTATGTATATGTATGTATCAATGCTTTCAGTGTAAGTTTAGGGGAGCATACTATAATAAATAAATTAAACACATTCCACCCCCCAAAATGCAGCAAGACCTGAGTAAACATCCCACCACCACCACCAAGGTCCGAATGCAATTACTGAATGATTTGCATGAAATATTTGACGAAATATTGACGTATGTTTGTGTTTCCTGTTTTCAGTTAAGAGACTTCATACTTTTTGCTAGTAATATTTACATTCATGCCCTAGCCCAAGTGTTTTATGTTTGATTTGATCTTTTCCGGTTCTATGTTTACAGATGTATTTATCAGCTTTATACATATATCTACTTGTGAGGTCAGGGTACGGGTGGAGGTCAGAAAAAATTCTCATAAGTAGGGAGAACTTTTAATTATTTTTCCTTATTAAATGGGATATAGACCCCATTTATGGGGCTCACCCGGCCTCTATAAAGGGGGTATCAAAAATAAGGGGGGGGAAATCTGCCGGTTAAGCGTGACTAGGACAAATCATCTCTCTGCACAACCGTTGTCCAAGAAACAGTCCTGTCCTTATCATGTACTGAACTTCAGGAGCTTCACGGGTTGTAGTGGTATAGGTTAATAATAATAATTAATAAACATACATTTAAATTAAAATCATCGTTGTAATCAAAATTATTTTTTCATTTTTACATAAAGCTGACTATTCCAATCGTATCAATTATTGGGAAAGTTTTCTATCACTTGTCGACGATATGCTGTGAAATCCATCATCCTTTTTGATAGCGCACTCAACCTCTTCCGTCTTACAGATTTCTGAATGATACGGTGAAAGCTACTTCCGTGCGATAGCTATTTTCGTTTCCCTTTCGTTCATGTGGAGTTTAGTACTGGCGTCGTGATATATTTATGATTATTATTTATTATATTGCACATATTTTCGATCGGTTTCCCTCGAATTATTTATAATAATTATTATTATTATTACTATTAATAATTTCTACATATATATTCATTCAAGGTCGTTATTGATGCAATAACTATTAGTTACAACGCATATGCTCTTATTATATATGCCCTCTTGTTTGGCAACATCTTATGGAGACCCTAGCCCGGCCTTGAAGTAAAAGCACTCGAGCTCTGAGAATAGCCGAGGTCAGGTCATGTCTAGTAGTGATGACCCCATAATTAAACTTTCTTCCCATCCCGTGCATCTTTCTCTCTACGAGCACATACCTAGATTCTCTTACCGATCTTTTTTCCAACTCATAATTAAGGTATTTTACACTTTTTATTTATATTTGTAGGTACTAGTTAATATATTATTAAAGGTAATCATGATGCTTTGATTGTACCAATAAAAAATTATGTTTGAACTTCTCCACATATGTATTATTAAAAATGGTTTTTACGATATTTTTATAAAAATCATTTTTATGAATATCTTAACAGTATGTCCACTAATGAATTATATTGGTAATAATGCATTCATGAAACCGTAAATAAATATATATTTTTTAATTTAAAGATTGTTAAAAACAGGAATGGGAGCGGGTTACTCAGTGGGTAGAGCGCTGCACAACTGTTGATATTGAAACAGTTTAGTTCCTATCATGTACTGAACCTAAGGTCCTTGTAGTATTTTTTTTCTTAAAGTTTAGAATAGAACTGTAGTATAGAACCTAGAATTTAACAGTTATTTTTTATTCTGCATCTCAGCTAGCTGAAGTTCAAATCGAAAATAATAAAAAAAGAATAACACGTAAGCACCCTCATAAAATAGTTCCTCAGAAATGTAGTATTTAAAATTTTTTCTACATTCATTATTGTTGTAGGCGTGTGTATTACGCATATATTTTTATTTTATTTGTTCTCAATCAATCAGTATTTCTAGAAATTTTCAAAAGAGGAATAAGATATTTTTATTAATAGGACTGCTTGTTTCAATCTGTCATTTGAGTTTAATTTAATGCCCCTCGTAAAAAACTAATTGTTCGTATCTTACGATTTCCACTATTGTTCATCACAGATAATTCAATTATAGAATGTTTAGAGAATGTGTGGTTTATTAGTTAGTACAATAGAAAAGTAATGTTCTCTTTTAAAAAAACAAATCTTGGTTATGGAGAATTTAGTATGACTGATCTTTATGCAGTTATACACATTCAAATTTTATAATAAATATATCGGTTGATTAAAAAAAAACTAATGAAAAAGTTAGCCATAAGCCAACTTTCGTTATTCACGTTTCTAATTTAAAACAAGGTCACGTTTAGGGCTGTAAACCTTAAATTGGGTATTTGACCTTTTGTGTGACAGTGAGCGAAATTTCTGCAATGAAGTCTGTCTTCGTCACATTAATGTGGACACCCCTAAACCAAAAATAATTTTAAAGCAAACAAAATAATGAAATAGATCATTTACTTGTTTCATTACTAGTTTAATACATGGAATTATGAATTGGAATATATAATTTTGTGTAAAGTGAATATTAAAATATTGTTGTCATTTTTCCGCAATGGTCATCCACAAGTTACTTACTAAAGGCTTGTCAGAAGTTTTTTTGGTAACGCACTAAATTATGAAACAAAAAAATGCTTAACAGAGGTGTACTTAAAAAATTATTGTACTATGTACTCAGTCATTTATAACAATTGATTATTCAATTTTACCATGTAAGGAATAGCTCTACTTAACCGCAATCATTGTTTAAATAAATCTTAATAATTATGATCATACTTCGTACATGTTTTGCATTGTTAACACCCATCTCTCCAAAACTGAATACGTTTATTTTCTTTTATAGTTTATTATTTATCGTTTATGATTTTGAAATCACTTTTAGTACTTAAACGGAAAACATTCAATCAATTGACGTACTTTGTATCAATTGTTGTATTTATTTTCTGACAATAATTTTATGTTTTTGTCAGAGGTTTTGTCCTTCTTTTTGAAATAATGTTACTTAACCTAAAGGCTTCGTCGAAAACTTTTCTGTGACCGACATAAAATAGAGGTGCGTATAGGTCTCTAAATCATCCCTTTTTTTAATTTTTTATAGGCTCATCTCCATACTTTCTATGTTAAAGGTTTTTGAGGAAATAAAATGTAACTATGCCTTTCTAACTTTATGTAAATTATCGTACTTCTCAATTTTTAGGGCCTATATTTAAAAAAAAAATACATTGTTATGCTTCCCAACAGAGTGACATTTACTCAGTTTATCATGATTAGCGTTGATCTCTGACACTCGATCGAAATAGAGGATATTTTATGGAGCTCCTAAGGAAGGCAGGAGACCAGGTTGAGGGCAGTGTATTGTGTAATACATCATATTTTAGCTCAGATATAACAGTCAATATATACCAAATAGCTTCGAAAAATTATCAACCTTTTGGTCGAGTATGATTTATATATCCTTCGGTACCGTTGATTCTTTTCACTTTTTTAAAAACGCGTCTTGAAAGTTCATTTTATATAATTTGGTGGATTGGTTCAAAATGGTCGATTTTTACGACTGGGATCTCTGCATTGCTCGATTATTCATGGCTATCTGGGCCGTTATGTAACCACATATTTCCAGAAATTTGTTGAAAGGAGGAGAAAGGGATTCTTCGTTCTGGATTGCAATGCATAAACTGGAAATGAACACCACCGTTTTATTTGATGATTCAATGAAATGATTGTGTGTAATTTTAATTTTTAAAAACAATCAGAAATTAATATGTGATAGATTTATGGTTATATTGTACGAAAAATCAACGTTTTCTGCAATAATACATATTAATAAAATCCTAATAATCGTATCATTTCCCTTAAAGATATCATAAAGCATCAAAGGATCTACATTTCGTAAACCAACTTATTCATCTTTCATTATGATTTGTCTTGTTTTATTTTGTTTCGTTAAATTATTGGAGTCTTTTTTATGATCAAGTAAATGCTTTGCAGATAAATTATTCAATCTGTACAAATTGTTCTATCAGTGGTTGAACCCCGATCTGACGGTCCTACTGGGCTCACCCAGCTTCTATGAAGGGAATACCCAATTATGTGAGAAAAGCCTGGCAATTGAGCGTGATCTTGAACAAATCACCTTCCTGCACAACCGTTGTCCTTGAATCAGTGCAGTCTCTATCTTCTATTGACCCCAAGATTTTATAGCGGTACAGATTTTTTTTAGTGTCTTGCAGAAATTAAGATTTTCAATACAAATGATCGTCATTTACTTACGCCACATGCATTTCCTACACCGACCCTCTGTATTCAGGCATATTATTGGCTTTAATCGATCAGAAATAAATAATGTTTTTTTATTGCCTAATTCGTTTTCATTTTTTTATTTCAGTCATTTCACACAAATTGTCTAGCGTCTGTATTTCAGATATCTTCTCATTGAACAGTCTGTCACTACCACTTCACAAGTTATGACTAACATGTAGGCGATTATACGAGCATGATATATAAAAAAACGAGGCAAAAACCCATCGATACCAATAAGTCTAACATGTTCTTTGCCTCAATCTTATCCTCGAAGATTTTACTTCATACAGGTCAAAAAAAATTTCAAACCGTGATATAAATCTTATGCTCTCTCTATCCTGGTACAAGGCAGAGATATAACCGAGATTAGATAGCGTGGCAGTACATTCATCTTCCTCCCTGACAGATTGTAATTCTCTGCGACAGAAGACTTCCTAGTACAGATCGCGTTGTCAATACCATTAAGCGTTAGAGTCACGGACTTTGATGAGGCCATGCTAAATGGAATTGATTTTCTCTTGTTTATTAGTATAGCTCCCATCATTACTATTCTGATCATATAGAGTATGTATATCCTAAACTGCGATTGCAGAGATGATATGATAGTAACTATTATTGTCAGTTTTATATAAATTGCATTATCTATTATCATGTATTATCCATGGCAGGTTTTTGAAAAAGCCCTAGAAAAGGAAAAAAAAAAGTCTCTGTGCTTTATCGATCTCACAAAAGCGTTTGACCGTGTAAGGAAAACTGATATCTTGCAAGCCTTAAGAGAAAAAGGGATGGATAAAGGTCATATACTTGCGGTTGAAAGTTTATATAAAAAAACGAGGAGTGAAGTAAGATTTGCCAATTACACTTCTCAGGAAATTGAGATCACCATTGAAATCCGGCAGGGATATAGTCTGATTCACCTACCGTTCATTTTAGTCATGGATTCAGCTCTTCGAAAGGCCAAGACAAAAATGAGGAAGTTCCATCTAGGATATGCCAATCTGAGCCCAATAAGCCTCTCACTGCTGGCGTTTGCGGATGACATAGTGCTTTTCTCAGAGAATGGCCGAAACCTCCAGCACAGAAAGTCATTAGAGTTGAAGATAAAGTCCTGGAACAAGTGGAGAACTTAAAATATCTAGGAGCGCATCTAAACGAAAACACATCGAAGTGATCGAGAGAATCGGTGCTGCGGGCAAGATGTTTGAAGCGGTTAAGAGAGAATTTCTTAACCGAAGAGAAGTAGAAAAGGAAACGAAAGAAGCTGTATTTAAGTCAATATTTCTCCCTATCCTCACGTACTCTTCAGAATCATGGACGCTGACAAAGAAACTCCAATCCAGAATACAAGCAGCAGAAATGAGATTTCTCAGGAAGATAGAGGGCAAAAAGAAAAGAGACCGAGTCCGGAACCGTACCGTGCGGCTGTTTTATTCCGCGCTCTCCTTAATCGGCGGTATACGACCGTTCCCAGTGGCACCGGTCCTCTAGTATAGACTCCCAGTCTCTCGTTGGCTTTGGCCACTCTAACCGATTTTTGTCGAATGAGTTTCTCACGGACATTACGCCACGACGCTTGACGAGCCGCACGAGCCCGCAAATGATGTTCCCGCAAACTACACCTGGGGGGGGGGGAGTGGCTGAGTGCCGCCTCATTGATTTCAGCTACTTCCTGGTTCGCCTTTCTTTCTCCTCCTTTCTTAGCTTTAGTAGCACCTGTGCTGCCAACCTTTGGTGTATATCAGTTTTTACACAGATTCTGATTTGATAATTTTTTAGCATTACCTATGAGGTATCAAGAACATAAGAGAATGCCAACTAAGATACAATTAGAGAAAATATTTGAATGTTTTTATGAAATAAAAAATTAATTTTAACGAATGAAATATAAGTCATATATATATATATATATATACACATTAAAATGGGTTGAGGCAACCATATAAACGGATGAAAGTACCTTAATTAGTCCAAATGATATAACATTTACAAAGAGTGTAAACAATGTGATTGAAGCACATGAACGAATGTACTAAATAGAGTCTCATTATCATTATACATATTTAAACTTATATTTTTTTATAATAAATTTTTGTTCACAGCAATTCTAACTGTTTTTCTTTTTTTTCAGGTAAGAACTTTTTCACCTTCAGAACTAAGAAAACAGGGTAATATATACATTTTATATATCGGCTTCTACTTATCTTGACTCTTATGGAAATATTATGTTTTTTATTTATTACTTTATCGATTACTTATTCGTTGATCATAGCTATTGCAATATAAACACTCTATGATATATTGCGAAATAACTGATTGATGATAAACTGATCAATTGTTTGGAACTTGGCATGAATATGAGACTAACCTAGTCTCGAAACGTCGCCTTAAGAAGTTGAAATAAACTGACTGAAACTCAAGAACCAAAACAAATATATATATATATATATATATATATATATATATATATATATATATACATACATAACAAAAAAAAATATATATATAATAAATGTCTAACCTAAATATTATTGTTTTATTATGAACTTAAAAGATTTGAGCTTGTATTTTACTATTTTACTATCTAGTTTTCCTATACATTTACCATTGAACCAGGTCCCGTGTATCATCTGTGTTTCATGGATTTTGTGGGAAATTTGTACGGGATAGAGAAATGCTGAGTCTAAAATTGAATTCAGCATGAAAAAATATGTTGAAAACACAATTTAAGTTTTAAGCATCGATCAAAAATTTAATAAATGCAGCATTGTGTTATCAGGAATTGAAGAGGTTACTAGGTTTGAAATTGTTGGTTTGAGTGGGAATGAAGTTTGTCATGAAAAGATTGATAGCGGATTCAGTTCAAATCAGCAACAAATGGGACATTAAATCCATTATGGATTACATTGTTCATAACAAAGTAAGGAGCATTGTGGATTTTACGGAGGATTTTGTATTGTGGGGGAAAAATCAACTAAAAACTCGGTTTTGTTACTTGCCGAACTAAAAAGCACAAAATGAATATTAGTTTAAAATCACGCTTAAATAGGAAAATTAGCTAAAAAGTAGGTAATAATTCTCTTTTCCAAAGATGAAGCCATAATCTCCTTTCCTTAAAATTCAACATATTTTAACATTTCGGGACTTATTTCGTCAATAGCTGCGTATTTTCCTAGCTTCGTGCTTACCAGCGCTTCCTCTAGTTCATTCTCATCAATATGAGGATTATATTTCGATATATATATAATTGTATTATATAACGTATTTAAGTTCCAAAATAGCATTAAATCTAACCCATTTCTGTTAAAAGTATCTGTTAGCATTGATCTCTATCGATATCCCATATTTATCTTTTACATTTTTTTACTATTAATTAATATATTTTTTACTTTCTAAATTATATCTGTTTAATCTTATAAATTAAAAGTAGAATGTGGTCCAGGTGGAGTGGAAAATAAATTTACAAATAATAAGAAAGTATTTATTTGAAAGCCAACGAAGTATATTTATTTCGAATACAATAAAGTTATTTATATTAATAATAATAATAATACGACTCCATTGATCGATTCACTTTAATACAAATCCTGAAAGAAATGGGTTTAGACGACAAAACAAGATCGATAATTCAGCAAACCCTAACCAACACGACCTCCAAGGTGAAATTCAGGGGAGAGATTTCAGATCCCTTCGAAATCAGGACTGGAGTGAGGCAGGGAGATGGGCTCTCGCCTATTAAGAACCTGAAATAATGACAACCAAAATATTATTATAAAAATATATTGCATATTTTTAAGTATTAAAACTATTCTCAAATAGAAGTTTATAAATTATCAATATAATTTCATAAGTTGATGCAGCTATATAAAAGGAAAGGTAATACATTAAATGGCTCTTTACGAAATGGCATTATCAATGGATATAAAGAGTCTGATAGAATCTTAAGTAACACAATAATGAATGTATTTCGTTCGAATAATATAAAGATCCGAAACTATTGTTAATATATATATATATATATATATATATATATATAATGTGGATTTTTTTTTATGGAAACGAAAATAAAAATGGAATTAATTTTTTTTTTTTTTTTTTTTTTCCTTAGCCCCTTTGGGTTTGAAGATTTCTAAGTAGAATTGAAGATAGGACGGAGAGGTATCTCTTGTACTGTACGATGTACATTAATGGAATTAAGCCTCAAAATTCCCAATTTAAGCGCTTGATGTAAAAAAACATTTGCGGAAGTTAAATTAATATCTAAAATCTATGTTGCTTAGCAGAATATAATAAACGAATAAGGAATAGTTTAGCTAAAAAAAATGTTATTTCCTTATATTTATAGACATTACAAATTATTTTCGTCTGGTTGATGTGGAAATGGATTCTGGATTCTAAAACATTTATATTTTACTTAAAAATATCGAAAAAATCGAAGACAGTACCATTTTTGATATGTTGTTAGGGCATGTCTGAGTAGTGTAAATCCAAATTGCAACCTAAAAAACGGATGGGAAAACTTTATGTGGCCGAAAAACCTCGGGGAGACTAGGTGCCCCCCCCCCTGCATAGTACTGCCTACTAAAACTACCATTAGTTTTTTGTATAGGTAATTTACAAGTAACTAATTATACTTAACCATAAACAAGCTGTTTTAGATCGATTCGTGGCGTACAAGGCCATTTTCTTAAAATACCAACTTTAGGATCGCTCTTTCGGCCGGTGTTCCTCACGAAAGTTGGCCAAAACTTAAAATTTGGACTTTTTGGAAAAATTACCAATTTTCAAAAAGGCGTAACTCAGATTCTGTTACACCTACAGGCCTTGGCCTGTGCTAAAAATAAAGCTAATTAAATTTACAACCTTGACGTTCATCGTAGAATCACTGGTTCGGCTAGAGTTTCTCGCGGAATTCGTTCAAAACCTAAAATTTGGACTTTTGGAAAAAAAATACCAGTATTCAAAGGGGCGTAACTCAGAATTTATTAGACCTACAGAGCTGCGGTTGGATTCAAATTGTAGAAAATTTAAAAAACTTTAAAAATGGTCACTCAGGTTTTTTTTTTTTTTAATGTGCCGATTATGAGATACAAGCCGAAAACTGGAATAATTCCGAAAATTTCGAGGTAATATGGCCACCATTAGTTTTTCCATCCGTTTTGTCGGCTGCAAACTTGGATTTACACTACTCAGACATGCCCTTACAACATATCTAAAATGCAACTTTCTTCGATGTTTTTCACCCCTCAAACACCTGGCCGCTGGCCTATGTTTGGACTATTAGGAAAAAATGACCAAGGAACGTAACGCAGAATCTATTAGACCTACAGGCCTCAGTCTGTGTTTAAATTAAAGCTAATTAAATTTAGTACAGCTTCATTTCCCATGACTTTCATCGTAGGATCACTCCTTCGGTTGGTTTTCCTCAAGAAAGTAGGCCAAACAGTAAAATTTTGTTTTTTTGGAAAAAATGTCCATTTTTCAATGGTACGTAACTCAGAATTTATTAGTGCTACAGAGCCGCGGTTAGATTCAAATTGTAACAAATTTAAATAACTTTAAAAATAGTTACTAATGTTTTTTTTATCAAAAACGCAGTGATTAGGAGTTCCAAAAACGGGACTAACTCCGAAAATTTTGAGGTTTTTCTGCCACCAAAAATTTTCCCATCCGTTTTTTCGGTAGCAAACTTGGATTTCCACGAGTCAGACACGCCCTTACAACATATCAAAAATGCAGCTCTCTTCAATTTATTGTGACCTTCATACACCTGGCTGTTGGCCTATAGCTAATTTACCATCAACTGAGGAACCTACGGCGGCCCCACCGAAGAAGATTCAACCAGTCATAATGGACCGTGAAAACTTCACGTTGAATGAGGTCAGCGTTTTCATGAAATCAACCATTATATACCTCATTCATTAAACTAATTTTTATATTTTATCAGTTAAGAATTTGGTATGTTTTGTTTTTATTATATACTATACCTAGATGTAACATGAATAAAATTTAAAATCTATTTAGTTCCATCTTTTCATTCATTCTTTGTTTCTTTTAAATTGAAATTTATCGTAATATTTTTTGAAACTATTATAATAGCTTGGCCGGATCAGCTAGTTAATATATAATGACATACTGTTCCTAGAACGCTCCCCGCGCCTTCCGAATGGCATTTGGCCATACTCTCTTCTCTTCAACACTATATTTCGTAACTGACCGGAAGCTATCAACTGCTGTCATTTTCACGTTTCCTTGTCTTCATTCTCATTCTCTATCTTGTCACAACTAAACCTTTGTATGGAAAGTTAGGAGCTAGTATTTGAAGCTCGCACTTCATCAATCATCAGAGAACGTTTAATAAATAAAGATATCTATTTTATTTCCTGTTTTTCTACTCAGTTTTCTAAACAGACTCACAATTTACTAGTAATTTACATATTTATAGCCATCAATTTAATTTATATTATAATTGCAAAATGCGTAAAATATATTTATTAGCTTAAAACAAATATTTTAAAAAAGATGGCCTTAGTATGCACAGAACAATCGAACATATAGACACAGTATAATAAAACATAAGAACAGAACAGTGTAATAAAAATATGACAAATGCTATATTTTATTATAGTCTTCATAAATCACACATACTTCGTTCCAAAGTCGGATATATACTTTTTTTTTAAATTGACCTTCAAGTTTGATAACAATTTATGAATATTAGGAACATTAAAACGAGGATTCAGGTGTACGGAATGTGTATTAAAATATATAATTTAATTAATTGATAATTGATAATCAATAAACCTGAGTACTTTGAAAAAAATCCTATTTCTTTCGAGAATAATAATTCGTGAAGATATAATCATTTGAACTTACTATTATTAATGTAATAGCATAAACACAAAAAAAATTATGTTTTTTATAACCTTTGATGAATCTACATAGCAATTTTTTATATCGCTTCGATTAATCGACTCTAAGATATATGACACGTGTTATTTATTCCTACTTTATTGTTTAGATGGAAAATATTGATGGCAGCATATAACGTTTCTTTTATCAATTTCTAATATAAGATGGTCTTAACAGTAATACGTTTTTTAAATTAAATTCCTTAAATTAACAATAGGACATTTTATGTAGTCGTTTATTAATATCGAAAAAATAAAATTTTTACCCTCTACTATCACAATCAGAAGCAGTTTGTTTAAATATTTATTCTCCATGGTGATAAGATGTACTTTTATAATTAGATATGATTGAGTTTTATAGGCCTGACGATATTTGTTTAATTCCATAGACGCCTTTAGTAATAAAAGATGCATTCATGGTGTATCATCTAGCGGATTAGCGTAATCACTTACCTTCACAACCGTTGTCTTAGAAAGAGATCTGCCTCTATTTTATACTAAATTCAATGTATAATGGAGCGTATATGCGCATGTAATTCGTATATGGTTAACACTGTTAGTAACCAATCGTTGGTTTTGACCAAAGTTTAAAATTATTTTTATTGCATTGATCTATATTTTTGAACCTTTAAAGCCTTTTTAGAACCTTATCAATTTAAAAATCCCGATGTACCGATATCAAGGAGAAAATCTCAAAACTCAAAGGTACCTTACATCCTATAAGCATGTAACTCGTGTTGAAACCCAGGAGAAAATCGATGCGTGAACAAACTAAAGGTGTAAATACTGTATTTGAACCAAAGATGGGACAGCGTAATGCCATTTATTGTGCCTTGATTTTTGACTTCAATATACGTGACCGTAGCGTTGCAAAACCTGATAGTTTAGTTCCATTGACGTGACCTACTTGAACTTTGCACGGACTTCGTTGTTACCAGAACAATCCTGGAGCTGCAATACAACCTATCTCTTAATCTCAATAAACATATCGCTCCTTCAAAAGAACATCGATATTACTGAAAAATTGGCATTTTTTAGTTAAGCCTTCACTAGCAATTGTATTGGTTGAAGCTATTTAATTCTGGAGTGACGTACTAATAATCAAATTTCAACATTTGTTTTTAAAATAAATTAATATGTCGAGTTATATTTTGAATGACATGAGTTAAAATCAAAAAAGTTCCAAGCTTTTAAAATTTGTATGATGGTTGATAAAATAATTTCAATATCATCATTATAATAGGAATATTTTGCTAAGCCAATACACATTTTTCAGATGTGGCTGTATGGAATATACCAATGCCATCCCTATTGGGGGAAAAAGGAAAAAATAAAAAAAAAATCACATTTTTTTATTATCAAATAGAACTTTCTAATACCTCTATTGAAAAATTAGTTTTTTTGAGTTATAAGATTGTTCTTTTGAAGGAGAGATTATTCTAAATAGAAATTTATTTTCATTATTAAAAATGAGCATTAGTTGATTTTAATAGTTAGTTGCTGATTCCATTTCCACAACAACTGGAAACTACTACGAGAATATTGTTAAATATTTTTCACGATTTATAAAATATACTTTCTCAGTCGAAAATGAATATACAGTGTTAAATTAATTGTTATAATAGAATAAAGAAATATACTCAAACTTTAAATTAATAAAAGCTCCACCTATTAAAGTATTCTCCATCCTTTCCTTATCGGCTTAGAACATTTCATTATTTATAACTACTCTTTATGTTATATGGATATATAAATGCTCTAATTCTGATACTAAAGTAGTCAGCAGTGTGAACGAACGACAGTTTGAGTTGATATTTATAAACATAGAATAAAAACTCTACCTGTGAGAGTCGCTTAGCGGGAATCACAGCCTGTCCCAAGCCCGGATAAAAGAGGAGGTTGTGCGAAGGGGCCAACAATCCCATTCACATAAAAAAACCTATAGTTATGAAAGCTCAACAAAAAAAACCAGAAAACGGATGGGAAGAAGAAATACCTCCAACATTTGAAGAATTGGAAGAAGTTATAGTTAAACTGAAGAGATATAAATCAGCAGGCATGGACAATATAAATGCTGAGCTCTTCAAACACATGGGGCCTGACATGCTGAGAGAGCTCCACAGTCTCATAGGATATGGGAGGAAGAATGCATGCCGAAAAAATGGAATTGTGGAATAATCACAGTGGTTCCCAAGAAAGGTGATTTAACGAAGTCCAGTAGCTATAGAGGTATAACGCTGCTTAATGTTGCATATCAAATTTTTGCAGCATTATTATACAATTGACTTTTACCATATTATGAAAGGGTGGTTGGCCAATAGCAGTGCAAGGAATCGATCAACCATTGACCAAATCTTCACACTTGGGCAGATTGATGTGGGAGTATAATAAGGCTACATGGCGGTTGTTTATTGATTTTAGAGTGGCGTATGACACGACTTACAGATCCATGGTTTATAAAGTTATGGAAGAAGCCTAGATCCCTCCTAAACTAATAGTTTTAACGAAGACGACAATGAGGCACACCAACTGTCAAGTAAGAGTGAATGGAGAACTTCAACTTAGTTCTCGATAAGGTTGTTAAGAAAGTAAGGATAGAAGGTAATAGTACAATCATCAATAAATCACTATAATTAATGGCCTATGCGAATGATGTAGTGATTTTGGGAAGAAGCAGGCAAGCGATCGAAGACGCATATATTACCTTGAAAATGGAGGCAGGAAGAGCCGGCCTTGAAATAAATACCAGCAAAACCAAACTGATGATTGTAGAGAGAATGAGTCAGCAACGCCCACCTTATTGCAACTTAGACGGAGAAAACATTGAAATAGTGTCAACATTTCCATACCATATGGGATCATTAACGACTAGAGAAGCCAGTGTAACAGAAAATGTCAAAAGAAGGATCCAGGCAGGAAACAGGACGTACTTCTCCTGTAGATGATCTTCGGCATCTAATAAGAAGTAACTTAATCTCTCGCAAAAATAAGATTAGGATGTACAAAACCCTAATCAGACCGGTTGTTAGTTACGGTGGTGAATGTTGGGTAATGAACAAGGTAACCTGTGACAGGCTTAACAGGTTCGAGAGGAGGGTGCTGCGAGGAATGTTTGGTGGTTTCGAGAACGGAGTGTGGCGAAGTAGAAAGAACAAAGAAATATACGAAATCTACAATGACCTGTCTTTGTCAAGCTTTATACAAATAAGCAAGCTGAAATGGCTGAAACCGAATGAATGAAGACAGACAGGTGATGAAGGTATATAAAGGAAAGATCTTCGCCACTAGAGCAAATGGCTGACCAAGAGCTCGGTGGAAGGAGAAGGTGGAAGAGGACATGCGACAGGCGGGCATCCGTTTGGTGGAGGACAGAGCCCTGTGGCAACAAATGTTGAACCAAGGACCACTTTGGTCTGTAGTGCCAGGAGAAGAATTAGAAGAAACATAGAATAAAATTATATAAGTTCCTGATATAAATAATAGTTTGTTAAAAATTGTTCACATAATTAGAAGACAACATTATTGCCATCCTAACCTTAGAAGGGTTGGGAGGGGCACGACTATCCTCAACTATAACGACCCAATTACTTGCTATGACGAAGACAAGACTTCTTTTGGCTACCACCACCGCGTGCTAAGTTGTGCAACCCAGTTGTGCAAGTGCATTTACTAATTACAAAAATGTCAGCGAGGAAGTAACCACAGATAAATAAATTAAGCAATACCGATGTTTCTGTAAAAGGACGATTGTGTACATATACTTACAGTACAATATGTAAATCGAAACAGCGTAAGCAGGAAGCTCTGGAGCTCAAGAGTCTTTATAAAACTGTTTATAAAAATATATCCGCTAAATCATAATCCTGCACAACTGTTGGTTTAGATACCGTTCAGCCTTTACCATGTATCCCCAAATTTAATTTATAGGAGTTGTAGTACAAGTTTAATTTGTTGATGTGACAAAAGCATGAACGTGAATTATTATAATAACATTTTTAAATATTTTAAAGAGAAAAGATTTGCCCTGGCCGGGATTCAAACCCGGGATTTAGGCTATAGGATCGGTGAACAGAACGGATTTGTCTGGCTTGGATACTACCCCTGGTACCTCAGTGGCTTAGAGCACTGCTACGGCGAAGCAGACGACCCGGCTTCGAATCCCGGCCTGGGCAAATCTTTTCTCTTCAAAACAAAAATAATTAGCAACAAAATAACAATTAATAAATAAATTATTATAATAAATTGTTCCACTATTTTAATATTCTGTGATATAAATTCTTCTTCTTCTTTTTTAATATATATTTTCTTTGTTACTGCATTGTTAAATAGTTATTCTGTTTTGTTTTAAAATCAAAAATCAGCCCAAAACGTTGCCACAAATAAAAAAACTTACTATTTAACACTCCTCTAAGATATATCCTGTCAACCATTTCCACATCAATATAACTAAAACTTATTACAGAATCTATTAAGTTCCTATTATTATAAAAATTGTTATTGTTATTAATATTGTTATATTGTAGTAAGTTGTAACTCTAATTCTGTCCAATCGGTTAAAACACGGAGAAAGCATAAAGGTGTTATAGTTTACCGCTACCGAATATAGGTGAGGGTCAGGGCTTTCGGACATTCACCGCTCTACCGTATCCGGGCTTTAAGTTGCTACATTTCTTATTGAAATATTAGTTATATCTTGCATATCCATACATATATGCACAATTATTGCATTGTGTACTCTTGACAGTTATTAATACTTATATTTAACATAATGTTTCTAAGTGTAGTACAACCTCGCTTAACCAGCCTCAGATTAATTGACTTACCTCTATCACCCACAGACCGTAAAAAGGAACTAATATTTTTTTATAAAATAAAGTTGACTACTTTAATAATCTATTTATCCAACTAAATAACCTCTAGGTAATATGCCTGATAAGCTACGAAAATAAAGTTTGATTAAATACCAAAAAAAGATTAAACAATTTGTGTAGAAGTGAAAAAATTAATTGTTCTAATAAAAAATAAATAAAGAATCATGTACCCCTACAACCCGTGAAGGGTCTGCGGTTCAACACATAGTAGAGATAGTACTATTTCATTGACGACGGTTGTGCAGGGAGGTGATTTGTCCTTGATCACGCTCAAACGCCAGATTTTTTCCCTTTATAGAGGCTGGGTGAGCCCCAGGGGGGTCCTTGATCCCATAGGATCATCTCTAGCTGCTAAAAGATTAAAAATGAAAATCAATCTTGCTAGCAGCCGGATTTTACCCCGGGACAATCGGTTGGTAACTGAACCTCTACCCCGCCCCTTTAATTTTTCTAATTTAATTAATATTGGCCTGGTATCCTTATTTTGACATACCATCTTATGTCCTAGTAACTATTAGTATACATAAAAGAGCAATAATAATAGAATAAAATGTCTGTCTGTTAAAATGATGAAAAAACTAAGTAGATAATATTGTTGTCGCTCATCACAAAATTTTGGAGACGGTACCTTTTCTTATATCCATGTTATTTTAAATAACAATCATAAATTTATTGTTAAATACTTTATTATTGTTTTACTTAAATAAAAAAATATAATTAACATGTGTGTATATTTATATATTTGTTCTTTTGCAGGTATGGCTGGTCTTCAATATCTACCTAGAATATTTGAAATAATGAAGGTAAAATCGTTTTATCAAAATTTAGTTACTGATTCATTTATTAAAAACAATTGATAATCATATCGACGTTACTTTGAAATTTTTCATGATACTTTAAAACTATTCTGTCACCAGAAAATAATTCTGAAGTCTTAATTTCTTTATCCAAATTATGTAACTTACGTTTTTGAACTTTCAAAAACAATCATGAAGTATTTTACGATATTACTGATGTGTAAACGTTTTAGGGCTTTTTTTATTTATCACCATAACTATTTTAAGAATATTTAAAATGTTCTTTGCAATTAAACGTTTTCAAAGGTGATTGTTTATTGAGGTTTTTATCTAAATATCCTTTTAGTCTTATAATTTGTTATAATTATAAATTATTTTTAAAAAATTATAATTTACCATATAATAATAATTTTAGATCTAGATTAATTATGGGAGAGATTAACATTATTATAGAATAATTATTATCATCTTATCTTTAATAAAGGTAAATAGGTAAAACGAATTGATACAATTGATAATCTAAGGCATACATCTTGTGCCAAGGTCTCAGGGTTGAATTACGATTTTCTAACAGTTTTGTAGTGATTTTTTGAGCCATCAATGCTACTAACTTCTTAACCAGATGAATTCTTAACTATACTACCCTTCCATCCGATTCAAAGGGTTTATTTTCACGCGATCTTCTGAATCCATTATCATATTGTGGTAAGAGATGCCTTTAATGGTGTGTGATTTTGATTATAGAAAATTAATTTTAACAATCATTATTCTATTTTCTCCACTGAGGAAAGGTTTGTTTTTTTAATTTTTGTGATTACTCTGTTAGGCAGAATGATTGTCAATCGGTTTTATAGGACTAATGACCCGGTGAAGAATCCTTATTTCAATTTGATGTATTATACTGGACTAAATACTTGCATTATAATAAAGTAAGAAGAAAAAACCCATCATCCAATCAAAACAAATCATTAGGTTATGTTATGTTTTATCATTTTAAAATTATTAAATTTTAAAATGTTTCGACTACAAAGTCATTCTCTATCACAACAATTTCTGGTTTTATACATCAAAAACCGTACAGTACATAACTACAATAGTTACAAGTCAAAATGTTCTGTAAAAAAACAACAACAAAAATATATAAGAATCCTTATATAAATTTATAATTTCCTAGTCAATACTAATGATAAAAACTCAGGATCTCAACTTTAATCGTACTATCGATAGGGGTCTCAGGGTTTGGCCCTAAAGGTCATGCTGTCTCCTTCTCTGTTCATCGCTAGCTGTTACTATCTTACTTTCTACTTCTTCCTAGTATGTCATCACCTCCATCAAGACGACTCTCGCCCAGGAAGACCCTCCAGACCCACTGATGATACATGATCACCTTTCTCCCCAGGGACCTTGTGTCAAGAGGCAAAGGATAAAAGAGCTACAAGTGGAATCGCTTTCACTCGTCTTGAGCACTTGTCTCAGATAACGGTATCGATAAGTGTGATTGAAAGAAAGTATTGTTGGAGTGTATGCTAAGAGATTATTTTTATAACTCGATACGTATCTTAATCTATTATCTTTCTTAAGATGCCTCTTTTTTTCCAACAAGGTAGCGAGGGCAAAGTCAATAATATTCTTACCCCGCTCTCTCTACGCGGGCTACTTTTCGCTTTATATTGGTTTGATAATTAACAATACATCGCGGATGATAATAACAAAATTGATACGGATGATACGCAAAAAAGCGTATTCAAGTTTATATTTTGTTCACTTCATTCATTCCTGAAGAGTTAATTTCGAGATTTCATAGCTACTTATGTGTCGAATAATTATTCTGTTGCTTTTATAAATCCACAATCGATATTTTTTCAGTATTATAGTAGTTTAAATGCGGGGAATCGTTAAACGAGGAAGGACTGGTACTAGAACTTTTGCCACCCCACTCCAATAAAAATCGAAAGCTTCATAACAGTTCTACAGATAAAAAAAACATTTAAATGTCCTACTATAATCTTGCAAGGTTTGGCGCGGGTGCCAAGTGACCAAACTATACCATGCTTAACTTATGGAAATATCCAGCAACTCATTCTGTCAAGCACACTCCGAAAGAACATAACATAATCAGACCGCCTAAGATAATATATGTTCATGTAAACTACCTGTCATCATCGACATGTGTAGGGCATCAGTCACATGTGTGTTGCCATCGGCTTTCGAATTATAATTAATAACTGCTCTTGGACTGTTTCGAAGAGACCTTTCAATGGCATCTTTCGAAAGGGCGAGGGAGCCTCCTGAATATGGACGAATGTCAAGCCCAATAAAAAATAGCCCAGCTAATTAACATACAACAATGCATTGTTCCAGCCTCTCTAATTTGATGTTTAATCGAGGCCAGTTTACGTTGGCCTATTTAATGAGCATAATTCATATTGAGAGCAGCAACCTTGTGACCGAAAATAGGCAGATTGCCTGAGTGTGATTGGGATTGCATCGCCTCATTGGATCAGAGAGCCTAAATTGGACAAACAATGCTCTTGTCTATTATATTTCTTGCTGTACAGTATTTTTTTTTTTTCAAGTGTCATTCATGTTTTTACCTTCATCTCTACAAGATGAAGTGATGAAGGTAAAACTTACTAGAATAAGTTTATTTCGTCTACAAGCGTCATTAAGCTTCTGTTACTGTGTGGAGACAACACATTATATATACCATTCTGAAAACTATCCAGAATTTTACTGAATTAATGCTTGATTTTAATTAGTTGTAGATTTATAAGGGAGCGGAGTGGCTAAGTCGTAGAGCACTGAGTTGCCAGGGCGAATATCCTGGTTCAGATCCCACTGCAGGCGACATTTATTTAGTCTGTTGGGCTCACGCAGCCGCTATAAAATGGGCACCCAAAATAAGGGGGAAAGTCTGGGGCTTGAGCGTGATCTAGGACGAATCACCTCCCTGCTCAACCGTTGTCATTGAAATAGTACAGTCTCAACCGTTATAAACCGTCCACGGTTATAGTGGTACAGTTTGTTGTTTTTTTTTTAGTTATCATGATTCGATGAATTATACTTCCAAGACTCACTGGTATGTGTATATGATAATCGAAAATACTTATGTAAAACGTTTTTACATTTATATTTTCGATTTTATCTTAAATGTAAAAACGTTTTTTTACTAAGATTAAAGTTAAACCATGTCATATTTTTTTCTCATAACAAGTTATTTAATCAATTAAGAGAAATGTTCAAAAGAATAATGTTTTACTGTACATAAATTGTTTTGCTTTCTCTAGGGAATGTTTTATAACGAGGAACATATTTCGAGCATGCTTAAAATATTATAGAACAAACTTGGAAATATAACTACCATTTTAAATTGGTACTTCTTGTTCACCTTTGCCCCTATTCGTTACGCACTTAGTTAAAGAAACGAGCTTACGGTTTTGAAATTGCGACTTCTAACTTTCTCGACTGAATAACGTACTAGAATACTCATTGGGGATACCAGCAGCGTTTAGCCATTACCAGAGCGAGAGGCAAGAGTGGTAGTGGATAGAGATTGATCGAAATTTCGGTTTCTAATGTGTTTTAGTTGAATTATTTACTAACAATAACAAGTTATTAATAAATAATAATAATATTTTTTATTCTGGGACAAGTCCCTTTAGTGTAATATTAATCTAAAATAAATTACTGATTAAAAGTAAATATGCCCGTTCGTGTCTTAGAATAATAAAGAAAGAATGATGGAACTGAAGCATATCACTTTTATGTTCAATTTAATGATGTATATTAAATTAATTATTAAAAAAATAATCTGTACCTCTACTGCTCGTGATGGGTCTGGGGTTCAGTTCATGGTAGAGATACTAATACAGCAGTTTTGTAGGGAAGTGATTTGTCCCAGAACACGCACAACCGCCAGATTTTACCTCTTATTTTGGGTACCCACTTTATAGAAGATGATTGAGGCCCAGGAGGGTTTAGTCCTATAGGATTCATCTACTGAGACCGGCCTCCATTTGCTTCAATGAATTTGAGTTCGTTGCTCAAATTTTATAACTGAAATTTACGCTTATTATGTTCTTCAGATTATATTAATCTTTCAATATTGTGTAAGTATAAAGAGAAAAAATAATTTCAATGCGTCTTTATACTTATATATTTTTATAAACTTGTTTACAAATTTTATAAATTATAAATTTGTTTATTAAAATTTATAACTGTATAATAATAATAGGTCAGGTAGAAAGAATGAAATATATATTAAAAATGTAGTTAAATGTACCAGCGGAAAACATATGATCGAAGTTATAGTGAAACAGGTTAGTTTTATGCGTCACTAAATTAACTTCAATTTATGTTTTAATACTTTATATTTCTTTTTAAAAAAGTGTTGTATTCTGATCGTACAGATTAGATTTAAGATTAAAGTGGCAAAAGTGCGGGTTTTATCGCCAGCCATGGGCGAAGCGTCTACTTCTTCGCAGGCGGTAAGTGAAATGGAGTCGGACAACTTAAATTTAAGCTCTAATAATAACAATACTGGTTCCTGGGAGCTTGTTACTGGTCGAAAACGACCTTTACCAATTGAACCGGACCTTACAAGACAGAAACGACAAACACCAATTCCAACACACAATAAATTTCAAGCCCTAACCTCAACACCGGACGAACCATCAGAAAATACCACAAAACCAGTCTTAAACCAGAAACCGCCCCCAATTTATATTAATGGTGTAGAAAATTTCTCTGCACTAGTTACATTCCTAGAAGAAAAAGCTGGACCAAATACTTTTATAGTCAAATCTACACTGAAAGGTGTAACTGTTTATCCAGATACACCTGAAACGTATCGAAAATTAAATGCAAGCCTTAGAAGAGAGGGGGCGGACTTTCATACTTTTCAGCTCCCACAGGACAGATGCCCGAGAATAGTAATTAAGGGCCTTCATCACACCACACCGATTAGCATCATCAAGGAGGCACTGAAACAGAAAGGTTACGAAGCTTCAAACGTAACCAACGTTATATCCAGATTCAAAACACCTCTCCCAATGTTCTTTGTGGATATTACTAAAGAAACATTCACAGAGAATGTTTATGATATAAAATCCATTTATTATACTAAAATAAATATAGAGGAACCGCGGAAAAAAAAAGACATCCCGCAATGTCTAAGGTGTCAGCAGTATGGTCACACCAGAGGTTACTGTAACCACCCACCAAGGTGTGTAAGGTGTGGCGGGCATCATGATAGCAGCTCTTGTACAAAAACTAGAGAAACCCCTGCTACCTGTGCCAATTGTGGCGGCCAACACCCTGCCAACTATAAAGGTTGCCAAACATTGAAGAACCTCAGGGATCAGCGTAGCTCAAGGAAATACCTCCAGCGACCTACACCACCTCAACAAACACAGTTACCACCGGACCCACAGGAATTCCCAGCCCTACGACAACCTTCACAGCACCATCGTCTAGGACAACCGCAGAACGACATCGGAAATCAGCAGATACTAAGGAGTCAACCTGCAACGAAGTCGACACCACAACAACATCATGTTCCAACAGGTATAATGAATAACACTACTCAGCCGGTACCTCCTAATGATAATGCTCCTCCTCAACTTTTTCAAATTTTAAATGGCCTAAATAACCTTATCCACCCTCTTTTTATTCTCCTCCAACAACTAACTCAAGTCACACAAGCCTGGAGCAACAGCCATGCCCCCTAATTTTTCAACAGCTGGCTCCTTGTCAATTCTCCTATGGAACGCTAACGGACTGATGCAACACCGGACGGAACTTGATTTATATTTACATGAAAAAAGGACAGACATAGCACTTATCACTGAAACACATCTTACACCACGATCTAAAGTATTTATTCCAGACTATACTATTTACAGGACTGATCACCCAGACAAAACGGCACACGGAGGCACCGCCATTATCATCAAATCGTCATTAAAACACAATCCTATTCACTTACCCATCACACCACACTTACAGTCTACTGGCATCACATTACATACAAAACATAAAAACATAACGTTTGCTGATGTGTATTGCCCCCCTAGGTACAAGCTTACATCTTCGATGTTTTCAGAGTTTTTTAAACGTTTAAGTCGATCTTTTATCGCAG
The DNA here is from genome assembly GCA_964056705.1 of Troilus luridus. NCBI lineage: Eukaryota > Metazoa > Arthropoda > Insecta > Hemiptera > Pentatomidae > Troilus > Troilus luridus. The sequence goes on from OZ057414.1 coordinate 28,093,827, forward strand.
GTGGTGATTTCAACGCGAAACACAAATGCTGGGGTTCAAGATTGTGTACCCCAAGAGGTAGGAACTTGTGGTATGCTCTTCATGAACTTGCATTAGATACTTCAACTCCTAATTCTCCCACTTACTGGCCTACTTCTAGACGTAAAACCCCGGACTTACTGGACTTTTTTATTACAAAAGGACTTAGAACAGTATACAAGACTGTAAATACGAGTTCTGACCTTTGCTCTGATCATTCTCTAGTCCAGATGACCCTATGCGAAGAACCTTCTGAGGCACAAAAAAGGCCTGTGCTCACACAGGGTATAACTGATTGGGGATTATATAGATTTTACCTTAACTCTGACCTCACAATCCCTGTTTCAATAAAAAACGAGACAGAACTAGAGGAGGCAGTGGAGAAGTTCACTAGAAGTATTCAAGAAGCAGCGTGGTCAGCATCAAAACCTAGGTGCAGGAAATCAGATAACTTACCAAGCTACCCACAGTATATTAGAGATCTGATCAGAGCCAAGAGAAGAGCTCGTAAAAATTGGCAAACCAACAGACAACCTTCAGATAGACGGACATTTAATAAACTAAATAATGAACTGAAACGCCAAATTAGCAAATTTAACAGGTCAAATTACGACAATTACATTAAATCCCTTTCGACAGAGGATGGAAGTTTATGGAAGCATACCAAAAGACTCTTAAAACATCGTGAGATGTCAGCACCTCTTAGAAAAGAAGATGGCTCTTGGGTTGTGTCGGACGAGGAAAAATCCGAGCTCTTTGCCGACCATCTTTCTTCCGTATTTACACCACATACTGACTTTATAAACACAGAACACGAAAACTTGGTAAATAACACACTTGACATTCCATTACAACTAACACTGCCACCGCCCTCATTCACTCCCACAGAAGTAGCAGAAATAATTAGACACTTACCAAAAAGAAAAGCCCCGGGCTATGACTTAATAAATGCTGAGGTGCTCCAGCAAATGCCTAGGAAAGCTCTAGTGTTTTTAACGACAATCTACAACTCAATACTTAGAACTACAAAATTCCCTATACAGTGGAAATACTCTTTTGTAACCATGATTAAAAAACAAGATAAAGATATTAGCAGCCCTTCCTCGTACAGACCTATTAGTTTACTCTCCATTTGTTCAAAAATTTTTGAAAAATTACTTTATTCCCGATTATTAAAGTTACTGACAGACAAAAATATAATCCCTCACCATCAATTCGGTTTTCGGAAATCACACTCAACAACTCAACAATTACACAGAGTAACTGACTACATATCGACAGCACTAGAGCAAAAGTTATATGCAACTGGAGTGTTTCTGGATGTAGCCCAAGCATTCGACAAGGTCTGGCACCAAGGGCTTCTCTTTAAACTCAAGACTGTACTACCACACACTTATTATCTAATTCTTCACTCATTCCTTGCTGACAGATTTTTCTCAGTCCGACAGGGCTCAGAGCTATCTTCAATAAGACCGATCATAGCCGGCGTGCCTCAGGGATCAATACTGGCACCGCTGTTGTACATAACATATACACACGACATTCCACTAAGTACTGACATACTGACAGCAACCTACGCTGACGACACTGCCATAATCACCAAACATCAAGACGCGACGCAAGCCTCACTAAACTTACAACATAACTTACAAAAGTTGAATGAGTGGTGCCAACTATGGAAAATTAGACTGAACCACGAAAAGTCACAACACATCACTTTTACTCTTAGACGCGAAACATGCCCTCCCATTTACCTTAACAACTCACCCATCCCGCAGACAGATAAAGTACAGTACCTTGGACTAACATTCGATAGGAGAATGACATGGGGTCCTCACGTTAAGATGAAACGCCAATCACTGAACCATAAGCTCAATTTAATGTACTCACTATTCAGGAAAACCTCCAAATTAGACATAAGACAGAAACTAAACACGTACACTTACCTACTAAATCCAGTTTGGACATATGCATTACAAATTTACGGGATCGCTAAACAGACTCACAGAAAACGACTGCAGACTTTTCAATCAAAAGTACTAAGACTTATCACCAAAGCACCATGGTACGTCAATAACAAAACTCTGCATACTGACTTAAAAATAGCAACGGTTGACGAACACATACGAACATACTACAAACGCTTTCAAGAAAAACTACACGGACATCCAAACCCGTTAATAGAACGAATGGCCACGACTCGCATGCCTGAAAACACTAGGAGGAGATTAAAAAGAACGTGGATGAGGGATTTGCTATCATAGGAAATTGAATCAAGCCAAGGGAGATGTACCGCTGGGTACTGTTCTTCTTCATGCCTCTCATGTCATTGTATCATGTTGGTTTTTTTTTTTTTTTTTTTTTTTTTGTTTTTTTTTTTTTTTGTTTTTTTATAGTCAGACTATCTGCTGATTGTCACTGTTTTGACAGGTGTAGATAAAATTATAAAGAGAAAAAAAAAAAAAAAAATGTACCAGCAACACTGGACCACGCAGATATCGTATTTTTCCCTCATTCTTTCTTCCCCTACATCCTTTATTCCCTCTAAATGTTGCATCTTCTCTCTTCTATCCATCCTCCGTGCCCATGCCTCGTTGAATCTCGCACAATCACCCCATTTTTTTTTCATTCTACTTCTAAATCTCTCTCCATCAAGGCAGTCCTCATCTGTAATTCCAGACTTTTGCGTTCTTCTTTCATTTGTATATTATAACCACTCTGGCTATTCAGGTTGTATCTTTTATCAAATATTTACCTGTTCAACCTTGTTGGATCCATCCTGACCGCTTACCCACAGAAACTTAGCCGTATTTACCTCATAATTGTTTCCAAGCCCTTTGCTCTTTCGTATATTTGTTTATTCAATCTCAAGCTATAGCTCAATTTAAATTTATTATTCATTAATATTTAAATCGATCACCAGTTATGGTAAACTTTTCGTTTTGGGAATATGTCAATATTGGAATGCTTTTGAAAAACATCCTCAATGCTTCGAACATTTTATAATTCTGTGTTACTCTTACCATCTTATGGGGAAACAGTGAAAAGGCTGTTTAATAGGTGAAAAGATCCAAGACAATCGGAGATTCCCAAATTATCTTCACAGGCGATTAGGTGGAACCCAGGTGGATGAAGAACCGATGTAATCGCCTTATCTCTGGGAAAATCTTATGAAAATGCTTGTTCAATCTGGGATGTATAAAATATAACTTGATTAAAAAACACTCGATTACTTTATATTGACTCATTGCCTGCAATTTTAACAACCAATGCGGGCACAAAGGACTACGACCATGAATGTCAACAATAAAGAATGACCTCAAGGCATCTTTATTGTTTATCGAAGGTTAACTGTTGATTGGACAGTGAAGGATTATCAATACCCTGAGATATTAAAATTAAAATGATGTTTTGTTTTATCGGTTTTATGGGCAAGGATGAAAAACCCTCTGTGGGCTTCCAGGTATTAAAGGTAATTAAATGTATGTATTTGATTTGATTAGTAATCGTTATAAGCGTTAATGGCGACTGGTTAGAGCCAGGGTTGCTACGCAGAAAATCCAGGGTTCACACCCAGCTGTGCCAAATAAATTATTTAATCTGTTAACAGTCATATATGGATCCTGTGGGACCTACAGGCCCTTCTAAGGCTCACTCAACATCTGTAAAGAAATCCCCCTTTAGTGGGAGAAAATCTGATGTTTGAGCGTGATCTCGGGAAGTCACGTCCCTGAACAACCGTTATCTTAGAAAAAGTACAGTAACCAACATATACTGAACCCAATGCTCTTTATGGATTTGATGGATTGGTGCCCCTTAATTTTAAATAAAATATTGAAATTCTTTAACTTATTCTTTCTAATAAAGAGATGTATCATATTTTATTATATAGGTTAAAGGGATGCGGAGTCAAGCATTCACCAACTTATTAGTGTATTAATTCTCTGTAGACTATTAACAATAAATAAAATATTTCTTTAAATGAAATAAATTAGTTCATATTTGATCCTCGTTGTTTATCTTTTTCCTTAAAAGACTTAGCCTAGAGTAATGTATTACGCCAATTATATATTATATATTGTAATAAATAAAATAATGAAATAAATAAAAACTAGAGTAAGTAAAAAAAAAAGAAGGATAATACAGTATGTGATAAATAAAGTAAGTAATAACCGCGTAATAAAAACACGGCACAGTGTAATAAAAATGAAAATGTTGATAAGAAACAATGATGATAAGTAATAGAAGTGAGAAATACATTTTACTACAAATGGGGACGATAATGTATACAAAATGTTCATGAAATAGTATAAAGCAATTTTTTTAATATTTTTTAATTTTCAATTGTCTGCATTTTGCATATTTAGCCCTGAAGAAGACCTGCAAAGTGGGTCGAAACGTTGGCTACTGAATAAACATTTCTCCGCATCTAAGAGAAATTTATTGACCTCTACCCGGACCATTTTCTTCCACATATATTATCAAGGTCAACTATTATCATTCAAGCTAAAAATGTAAAATTTAGTATTATTATTTTTTTCCTCAATTTTCGGGAGCATGGAATACCATATCCCCTTGTTTAGTAGCCTTAAGCCTTGTTTAGTCCTTTACCATTGTTTTGTATCCCATATTCTTTCGCATATACTTAGCAAGATTCGTGTAAAGAATTGTACTTCTTTACATGCGAATTTTGGGTTTTGGTAGTTTTTTGTTTAATTCTTAAGTCATTACAATATAAAAAATACAAATAATTTCCCAAGAAACCATACTGGTAGTCTTATAAATATTTATTCATATTTTCTTCTCAATTAATCTTAGCTAGACTGGGCGTTGCTAGTAAATAATTAACTCTCGATAAATTTACCTATAATTATTTATCTATCTAGAGTATACATTAGCAAAACTTCGCATGGGTAAAAGTTCAAGGATTTAGAACAGTATTAATATTTAAAACAGATCACAGGCCATGGGGCGGTAATTGTTATCTCTATAGCCTCTTAGTCTAATGATAGGTAATTATATCTATTGAATGGCTTTATTATTGTTTGTATTAATTTATTGATCCATGATTAATTGCTGTGATCAGTCGTTTAATGAATACCTAATGTGATTTATTACTCATATTAGTAATGTACTTTTAATGGTTAATTAATCTCTGAAACAGTAGGTAAAAGGAAGAAATGTATTTTTATAAGCAGAAATTTATTTCCTTATTTAACTAAAGTTAATTGCATTAATAATTTTTTTTTTTTAAGCACGAATATAAACATATAAATAAATTGTTTGTGAAAAGTCCGAAATGTTTTCGTTAAACTTAAGAGATTTTTGCTGAAGCTATAGTTAGTATAGTTATCATACGAATTCCATAGAATTTTATTACCGGATAGTGCTACTTAAAATTAAATTTAATAAATTAAAGTTGATATATTGTTTGTGGTAGCATTTAGTTGATTGTTTGTAGCCTGTTAAATAGTTAGCTTTTTTTTTACTAAAAAAAATTTTCTCCCAATAATATGGTTCACAAAACATTCGAATTGTGAATATGTCACTATATATATATATGTGTAATTTTATTTATAAAATAAGTCTGTGTATCTCAAAAATATCCAAAGTTCCTTAACGAAAATTATTTCAAGTTACCGGATTTAATTTTATTGTTATTAATAACTTACTACTCATGAACAAGAAAATATAACACTATTTAATTTTATGGAAACTTTGGGACCCCTCAGGATACAATCACGGCTCTTCTGGTAATTTTCTTTTCTCGATAACTTCTAATTGGACTCAAATATTAAATATTTCCTTCAAACATTAGATGAGCATAACCTCCTTTAATAAAATGAATAATAAATGATGTGTAATGAAATTGGTGTCATATCCAAATTATTACTATTTTTTTTAGCGTTTATGATTAAAATTAATAGTTTATAAGGCATTACTAATTTAAATATTCCCTTAAATCAGGCAAGAATCAATTATATGGTTTTCACACCAATAAGAAATGTAAACACTTTTTTTTTAATATAGGTTATGAATGGTATAAACCAGTTGCGGTGACCAACCGTTTATATTGTAAAATGGTAAATCCTTATATTAGATTTATACCCTTATAAACATATTTTTGGAGTGAAAAATTTAAACATATCCAGTTATTATGCTTATAATATAGTAAAGTCGTTTAGTAATCATTATAATGAATTTGTATGCCAAGTCCTACAGTTAATTTGTAGATATATCAATGCCCAAATGATGTATTTTTTTAATACATAGGTATTCCTTAGTGTGGTCATTATAAAATAAACGTATTTTGTAAAAGTGCCATGAATCTCGTGGGATGGAAAAATGATTCAAGTGGACCGCGGGTTGGCCACCCCTCGTATAAACCATGCCATGATCTCTCTCTCTCTCTCTCTCTCTCTCTCTCTCTCTCTCTCTCTCTCTCACTCTCTCTCACTCTCTCTCTCACACACACTCTCCCTCTCACTCTCTGTGAATATCTTTAAAAATATTTTCCTTGATGACATGATATGTTAACCCAGTTTCTATCTCTAGATAAATGTAGCAGTACAGAGCGCAATAAATTATACCATAGCGTTCGTTTATCTAATTGCACATAAAAGACATTATCCTTGAATAAATAGGTCGCCAAGTTCTGTGTCATTTCTGTATCGAACCTAATGTCACTTTGACCTTATGTAGGAGTGCCCTGTTGGTCAGTACGTTCTGGCATGTACACGTAGTATGAATTATTTCAGGATAGTCCCTATAGAGTTCTTATTCGTTAAGCATTTGTACTAATTAAAGAGTTCCATGGTGACAGTACTCGACCATCAAAGCAATTCATTGTACATTGTATCGGATCCGCTAAAAAGGTTTTGGCTTTATATTTTATGAATGCTGAAAATACTATCTGATTTTCATGATGGATAACTATGAGTGAGTAAGATAAGGAGGTATGAATTTTAAAAAATAGATTTAAATTTTAATGACTAGGCCTGGTTATTCGAGTTTTACTACTGCGGATTGTTTGGTAGTACATACCAGATTTCCCGTGTCTACTGTTCCACGATACAATGTATTCTTTAGTAGGTTTCAGCGCTAATATCTCATTTAAGATCAGGTCAGTTTCCTTTATCAATTTCATTTGGAACACAAACATCAACTGGTGAAGTTTGATTAGATAACTGAAGACTTTAACTTTAGTATTTTTGAGTTATCATTAAAATAATTTAAATGGAACCCCGATTTGGACAAGTTCCTTGGTTATGCTAACCACTTCACTGCAGGTCACCCCAAATGGATTGTTCAATAAGCAATGAATGCAGCACTACTTACCGCTATCGGATATATATATATATATATAATGAATGGCATATAATTTTTTTTTAATTTTCATTTGCACCTGCGCAATTGCGCATTCAGCAAATTTGATCCGAGTGTTTTTCTCTTTGCTTTTCTACATGATCTTATGTATGAAGATGGAGTAAAAATATCAATAGGTGAATAGGTCTCTTGGCCAATGTTTTTCTAATCTTTTCCTATCAAGTCCGGGTAACAGGGAGTAGGAAAGCGGAAGAACGAGTAGGTGGCATATAATTAATCCTAAATCTAATTTATTCACTGATTCCTTTGATAAAAGATATTTTACAAGATTCTTTCCTTAATGAACATTGCCATCCTGTAGCAAAGTGAGGATATATTCCTTATGATAATGTTATTCGTGAAAGCTCGCCTGGCGGGAAGTGCGAGGCAACGCTTCCTCAGGTGGCCGACACATCCTCTTGCACCAGGCCTCGCCTCGCCCGCCGCAGCAACGCACGCGAGAAGTGAATCAGTGCGGATCGGCAGGAGCAACATCCGATACTATTAATTTGGAGAAGGAATTCGGTTCCATTGCCTCATCCCGAGCAATACTGAGAGCCGACAGATTCAGGCTCCCTTTCACGCTTCGGCCACAGCCTCCAGTGTGCCCACCCCGCCCCCATTAACCTCTCTAATCCAATTCTAATCGTCCAAATGGTTGCCCCCCTCAATGGTTTTTTCATAGCGCCTGAAATTAAAACCCCATAATGAGTTGCACCCTGAACGGAAAGTGTTTCCCCTATCGTTATGACACCTAGGGCCGAACTACGGACCGAAAGTAGTCTAGGAAACTATAATCGTTTCTTGTGTATCGTAATACTAATTATAATACCTCATAACTCCAAAAGCGTAAATTTCAAATGAGGCAAAAAAAAAATCCATATGACGCAAAGTTTGAGAGAGAGCAGCTTTTCGAATTTAGGAACGCTTACCTTTACATCCCTTTAATCATGACTACACAATTTGGCATGACAAGGTTTTATAACTACAATAGTAATCTAAGATCATATTGCTCGAAAGGGGCATTTTTTAAAATATAAGTCTTAATTTCAATACTTTATGTTAATAATTTTACCAACCAGACTATTTCTATTAATTCCATCCATTAAATTACTTCTTCTTTCTCTATCTCCTTTGTGCTGTTTAGCGTGGAGTAGTCTCGGACTACCTTCGGTATGTGTTCCTATCCTGGGCCTTCCTTCTCATCTTCACAAGGCTCGACCCCCGCTCTCGCCCGAGTCTAACCATATATCTATTATATGTGATTCTCGGGCGTCTAACCGGTCTTCGCCCTCTCGGCCTGGCCTCCATCAGCCACCTTGCTCTACGCTCGTCCCCCATCCTGCAAACGTGCCCATACCACTTGAACTGACGTACCTCTATGACATCCCTCACATGTCTAATTCCCAGGGTATCTCTGATTGTTCTGTTCCTCACGCAGTCTCGTCTCGTCTTTCCCGCAACTCTTCTGAGATACCTCATTTCTGCTGACGTCAGACCGGGAGGAAGACAGATCTAAAGATGTTCGCAAGAAGCTTCGCCTTCTTGCTCACCTCCTGCTTTCCCACCAGAGTTCTGGAAATCTGGAAGGAAACCTGGTTTTCTTTACTTACTCGATGTATAACCTCCTGGTCTATCTTCCCATTCCGACTGAAGATCGATCCCAGATATTCATAAATATCAACCTGCTCCAGTTGGTGTCCTTCACTCACAATCCTATTGATGGCGAGTCCTCTTCTTTTAAGCTCCTCGGACCACTCCTCCACTGCAACTTGCAGAGAATCCACATTGTCTGCTACCACCACAATGTCTTCTGTATAAACGAAACACTGGGCCTGGACGGGCAACACATTCCAGTAACAATTGCTCATAAAATTACAGAAATATGTTAAATATATATATTTCTCCACACCTTCCGAGAACAACAAAATGATAATCAGGAGATTCCTTATCAGTAAAAGTGCAACAAAATGACACGAGGCGGATGAAGAAGAACAGTTACCTGGGGTACTTCTAACATTCCTTAATTTCATTTCATATGAAAACAGATTCATCATCCACGTTCTTTTTAGTCTCCTCCTTGTGTCCTCAGGCATTTGATTTGTTCTTTCAATGGGTTTGGGTGTCCGTGTAGTTTTTTTTTTTTAATGTTTGTAGTGTCACATAATTTTTTAATAACTTGTTAAACCGCATTACTCAAAACGCAATACTTTAAGCTGATTTGTTTTTAAATCCTTATTTCCAATTATTCTGTAAAAAATATATTAATAGCGTTATTTATAATTTAATTGCGCATATAAACGAACAAAAATAGTGATCAATGGTTTTTTTATAGTTAATATTTCCGTTATTAAATTATTCGATTTTTATCCCCTATAAAATATAATTTATCTTTTTATTATTTAATTATAAACATAGATTAGCTATTTATCCATCTATATTAGTATATTGTTCTATATTGTTCTTGATTACAATACTGAAGGAATCTATTAAGAAATTTCTATGTTGTGTAAAATATCTTAGTTAAGCATTATGTTGGTTCAATTTATTTGTTTCAGATTCAGAACAAGGTATATTAATGTTTGCAGAAATATTAACAGCTTCAAGAATTTTACTCTTGAATGTACGGTATTATTTACAGTACACTTCTGTATAGTTTCTAGTTAGATAAGTGTAATTTCAAATTCAAAATCACATTGTCTATATATTAGTATTGATCAACGTTTTTTCTGTCTTTAATGTCACTGTTTTTTTTATTTTAATAAATTATTAATATGATTTATAAATTAAATAATATTCACCGATATCATGCCATATCATGTGGATCTTTTCTATTTTCCGATATTTAATTGGTTTCGCCTTTAGTTAATACACATTGTACTTTATATATTCTTATTGTAAGTTAGCTACATTATATCTACTCTGGGCATTAGTACAAAAATATTGTCCTTTAAGACTTGGATACCATGTTAGCATAACACGCAGCTTTGATAATTATAGTCCATTCCCCCATTTCTTTCCAGAAATGCTTCTAAAATCGTTAACATTCCTGAACCGTGTTACTACTGGTTTCGGAGCTTAATAGCTTGTACGATAAATCTTAATGGGCCTATAAAAACCCCATAATGTTCTTTGAATCACCTTTATTTTTAATGAGAAGAGGTATGACTGATATTCCAGGTCTTTCTGTATCGTTTTTCTTGTATCTATTTAATTTACTTTATTATTAACTGTTAATTACAATTGTACTTTCTTTGATTATAATAACTTTAAAATATTTTATTTATCTCAGTTAATTAACATTATAGAAAAAAAATCAATTTTTTTTTAACATAACACAAATGAAGGTGATATAAATAATAAATAAAAAACTCTGATAATGAAATTAATTTATTTCATCTACTTATTATACCTATCTGGAATTCATATATACATGTAGTACTGTCTGGAAGTACATAAGAAAGTCTTAGTAAATTCGATATTATTATGAAACTTGAAAGAACTACTTGATAATTGTTTAATCATGGGTTGGTATTGATAAAAACGAGTCAATAAATAAAACTATAACATTAGGCAAACGTTTGTAGTAAAGCATCAATGAACATTGTTAATATCTTTTACAAATATATATGTAATGATTTACCTCATGTGTTTGTAAATCAAAATATATCAGGAAAAGTACTATTGATAAACCCATGAAAATGTTAATCTATCAGTTTATATTTCACTTTGCCATTATTTGGTAACTATCTTTGTAATTAGAATTGCATAACAAAAATCTAACGAAAAAAAGCCCTGTGTAATTTTCTTTATTAGTTTTTCCAGTATTTTGGAATCTTGAGGCTTTGCCTTTTTTGGATTTGGAATTAATAATTTATGTCTTTTTTTTTCTTTTTTTCTAATGTTAATATCTTTGTAATTTTACTTTTTCTTAGCTTGCAATTTCTTTTACCTTAGTTATAATTCGAAACCTTTCGCTTTTATTTATTTATTTGTATGATACATTCTTTTCAGTCTAGATAATTCGTTGATTGTTTAACACAATTTTTATTTTAATAAATCAAATAATACATGTAAAAAATAACGAATATGTTCGCTTGATGATTTTTAAATGTGATTATAAAATGATTAAACACTCCTGCATTAGCAACGTAAGGCTGAGGGAGTGCTCACACATGGGCCAGTACTTGGACGAAATTTAGAGAGCGGTGTATACGAGACCAGAGAAAGTTGTGCATGCCTTCCATTTCTTCAGCTAGGAATTAGAAGGAAAAAATTCCAGGGGAATTGGCCTTAGCGAACTTGGAGGGTACTATTGGAAGGGGACTTGGCACGAACTCCGTGAAGTTGGCCAATGTTAGTCACTCCTGCTATGGAATTTTTATGATATGATAGTTGGTTTAATTGATGTAATTGAAAAAAATAATTATTACTCACGCTTCGCTAGTATCATAATAATAATATTTGATATACTAGTGTAATACTCGTTCTTTAATAAATTGAAAATACATTTTATCAATTAATAAAAAATGAAAATTGACTATTGCAACTGTTTTGAGTTATGTGTAACAATTATCGATTTAATTTAGTTTGTAATTATTAGCACTGTATTCCGGAGGTAGAGGACATCATTTCACATTTTTTTATTTGGTCAGGAAAATACTTGAGAATAAAGTTGTAATTTTTAAACAATTTCCAAACTCTTTATAAAGAATTCCATTACAGATGGCCTTTGTTACGTAGCAACATGATCCTACAGGACTCTTGTCTTAATTAAATATCCTAAACATGTGCGCTACCTCGCTACCATCCCATAAGTAGGCGTCTCACCCGACGACTACTTTATATCAGGTTGAATCTATGGGCATAAAGTGTTTGTTATTCCTCAAGTGTGACTCTCTCTTTCTATAATTCAAGTGCGTTACGTATCCTCTGGAGTCCTTTTGGTGAGGAAGAAATGCATCCTGTTCGCTCACTTGTTTACTTCCATTCATCATTAGCCAAAGGTGAGAGGATTTCCAACATTAACTTGCAGCTTCTTATGCAATCTAGAGAATTTTCTATTCAGCTTCCTCTTGGGCTATAATTTATTGTAAATTAATACATTATAAATAACGAATATACGTACTTTCTTACGATTTTTCAGTTGCTGCATGGTTTATTAGGTACTAGCCTTTATTAAAATTAGCATTAATAAATTTCAATAGATAGCTGCTAATAATATTTCCACAAGAGCTGCGAATAACGGTTATATGGTTGTTTGATAGGTGTCACGATTTATAGAATATACTTTCTGATCCTAAAATAAATATGTATTGTTATATTCATTTTTATAGTTAATAAACACACTCCAACTTCTCCTTAAATTTAATATTTAATTTATTTAAATAATGCCACAACATAGTAATGGGTTATTTTATTTTGTATTTAATCTTTCTTTTTTTAAGTTTTAAAACATGAAGGAGTTAGTTTATAACTGAGTAACCATAGACTGTAAGAGATATAAAATGAATCAATAAATAGATGTATTATATCACACTAAAGTTGGTAGTGAAGCACCAATGAACTTGTTTATATCCATTATAGATTACATAATATATGAGCTGTTATTTTTGAAAGTGGTAAAGTCCATTTGGATATAAAGAAAATCGTTTATTCTTTTATATTATTTTAATAATTATTATTTATTTATTAAATTTAAAAGGGTTTAACATCACGTTTTCCTAGGTGCAATTTAATAACATTTGCTCGTTTGCCCTTTTTTTAAGTATTTCAAATGGACATGTTTAGATATCGTGAACATGAAAAAATGGATCATATTATACTGCTCATATTTTTCATTATTACCGGGGGGAAATTAGCCGATCCCCTTCAAGTCAAAAACTACGGGAATGACAGGGTTCAAAACAATCAACTCAGGAAAAAACTTGACCATTTATTCACCGGGGCTGCAGAAAGGTACTATAAACAAGAAAGCAACCGGAGTGCACATTGAAAAACCGTTGTGAATAATAAGTTGGAAATTTGAATACAAAATAAAAATATAGTTTTTAAATATATATTATGTAATCTATAATGATATAAACAACGTTCGTTGATGCTTTACTACCAACTTTAGTGCAGTAATTGACTTAAATTTTCTATCTTACATCCTATGATTAAACAGTTACAAAGTAATTCCTTCGTGTTTAATAATAATATTGAATTTCCTAGGACTTTCTTATATATTTTTTAGGTTAAACTGTATTGAAAGAATTCAGGTGCCGTAATAATAATAAATGAATTTTTGAAAAGGTTTGAATGAGAAATCTCATATAATTATTTTTTTTAAATAATAATTCCTCCATATAAGGTATAATAAGCTATGAAATAAATTAAGATTTTTTTTTAAAAGGGTTGTCTTGAAAAGGGTTCGGATGGAAGATCTCATTTCTTAGCTTAAAAAAAATTAATGAATCTAGATAAAGTATAAGAAGTAAATTAAATAAATAAATTGCTCATTGTATCGAAATGTTGATCATATGAATCCCTTGACCTTCGGTGAAGTCAAAAAAGTCGCTTTCTTACTACGTTTCATCCTGTTATAAACATTACAGTTGTAATTAAAAAAATTATCTCCACTAATAATAGGTGCTAAAATGAACCTTATATATCAGTGAGCAGGATTTAGTTTAAAAGCGTGAGACAGCGTTTGTTTTTGGGTAAATTCTTTACTGTACTTAATTGCTTCTTTAAATAGATTTCAGGGGCACTAGCGATTTTTTTATACTCGCAAACAGGATTAAGGAAGTACAATTGCTAATGTTCAGGCTCAAACGTTTTTTTCTTTATCCTACAGCTGGCTACCCTGAAATGTCACACCAAACCAACTAACATCATTGATGATCGACCAGCTAGATTTAAATGAAACATCATGTGACCTTCGACATACAACATTACCTACGTCTAATGTTCGCTTTAACAAAACCTAATATTTTAATTTACAACAAATAGTAATTCTTTGCTGATTCCTCATTTAATAGTGATTTGTTTTTAGAATAATTTTACAACCAGGCGAATAAGTAGTGGTGTCGAGTTTCGCCCACAATTTAGCTGATTGTACAATTGTACAAATCCAAAATTGAGGGAAGCGGAATCCTGTCATTCTCGTAGTGCACAAGTGCCCAAGTAAGACCTTGGCTTCAAATGGAGTTATTGCTGGTATTGTAACTCCATTTCAAGACAAAGAGTTCAGAACAGAGAGTTCCGCTCCTAGTACACATAACTCGTAATGGACGAAATTCGACTTAACTACTCATTCGCCGGGTCCGCATAATTATTAGAACTGTCTTTTTTCTTTCTTAATTATATCTGTGTGCTCTCAACTTATATATTTCCCAGGGTGTGATCACACGTTAGAAGTTATTAAAATCATATTTAACATTGTATACACTAGGTGTTGTTTTAAACATATATATAGTTCTTCCTAAATATATTGCTCATTTTGTAATCCATTATGTTCAAACAAAAATGGTTTGTCCGATATCACGCTCATTCGCCAGATTTTCACCCTCTTATAGAAGATAGATGAACCCCAGGAGGGCCTGTTGATCCCAAAGGACCTATCCATGGTTTTAAGAGATTTATGTGCCATTTTAAATAATTTATCTGCCAAAGTTGATCTTGAACCAAGGACCTTCAGCATAGAAACTCAAGCATTCTACACACTGTCTTACCCCGCTCCTTTAATGCTTATAGCGATTACTAATTAACCTAATTACCAATCCTAACATGTACAGTCGTGTAATTTAAAGTTTTTTAAAGATAATTTATTTAATGAAATTTACAACTGTATTAAAATAAAAGAACAAGTAAATATACTTATTGGTACATATTAGCATGGAAGACAAGTAGAGAAACTACCCAGTGGCTGTACTCAAATAATAAGTTCAACTTATAAGGTCACGATGCCATCTTCTCTTCAGATGCCTCGGAGGATTATCAGGATTTGAAGAGGTTGCTACTACCCACTAGGTTTGAAACTAGTGGGTTTGAGTGGAAATAAAGTGTGTCATGAAAATATTGATATCGGATTCGGGCCAATTAGCAACAAGTGGGACATTAAGGTCATTATGGATTGCTTTGTTCGTAAACAAAGACCATAAGAATTTTACCGAAGGTTTTGGATTATAAGGATTGAATACGAGAGGAATTCGATGGTTTACTGGAGCCCCAAAGCTCTATTCCGTCCAGATAGGTCTAATGATTGTCATGTATATGAGTCTTTCGTAATTAATTGAGAGCTTAGAGCGTTTGTCTAGTAAATTTTGTAGTAGCCTGAAACGGCGAGCTGTTTCAGGATGGGTTTTTCCAGGATTTTACCCATAGATGGTGTGAGATAGGACGGTAAGATGAAGGGTATCCCGGTTGTTTTTAAAATTTATGGTTAAAATTAAATTGGGATTAAATATTATTGACACGTCATGGTAGTATATTTAATCTGAATTATCATGATGTTCGATGTGGCCAGGAGCTGGTTCATTTGATGGTTAAAATACATTAATATATCAGCTGATTTTTTTACTTATTGAAATTATATTTTGTTCGATAATGTTCTTTTATCATTAGTTTCTTGATATTGTGTTATTATGTTTTGCTTACTGACATTTTGGGATCATTAAATGCTAAATAATTTACCTTTTGATTTAAAATTGAATTATCTTTTTCTATTTCACTTTCATTCTGTGTATTCGCCACGCGCTCTATTTCATAATTGTCGTACTACTGGACGATTAGAACGGGCATCATGGAGAAAGTGTAAGGCATTTATTAACGATTTATTACCTCACAATTAAAAAGCCAACGAGAGAATGGAACATATTGACCAATTGACTGACTATTAGTGATAGTAAACATATCTCAATGAGTAGAGTGAGGTTTCGATAGCCTATTGTCTCGTTTGACAGGAGCTTTACGAGCTTAACCTCAAGAAAAAAATCAATTCTGATCTACTATCACTCCTTATGTAAATGAAAATCTGGCTTGTTTGAAATGGATCGGGCATCGTTTAGTGTTAAGAGTTATATGAATATTTAAGCACTGTAGGATAGATCAAATAGGATTTAACAGGGTATGAATACTAATCACTTGGACAGATTGAAATTTATCTGTTAAGACAATCTGAGTATAAATCTTATTAATTAAACCAGAAATGTCTAGCTTAAAGCACAAGTATTGCAATGGTAGTAAAAATAAATTAAATAACTACCAGTTGGGTAAGTATTTAAATCATAATGCTTTTATTCGAAAGAAAACCTCTTTCTAAAATAAATATTTTACAGTATCAACATCAGTACCACTAGATTTCTTGACGAGTCTTGGGTTCAGTTCGTGGTAGAGACTGTACTGTTCCTTGGGCAACGGTTGTGCAGGGAGTTGATTTGTCTTATATCACGCTCAACCGCCAGATTTGCCCCTTGTTTTGTCTTACATCTAACCAACCAAGCCTCCATAAAGATGGTACCTGAACCTGAATCGATTCGGTGTACTTGTTGATGTGATTGATTAGGAATGCCGATCTCTTGATACATTCGTATGTTACGAAGCAGTAATACCTGATCAAGCAACGAATCATGCAAGAACCTCCGTCCAAAATTCGTTCGTTTAGTTATTTAATAATTTATTAATAATTATGATTAATTTATCTCCTCTAATTATATTAAATGCTTTTCTTCAGTTTTAGTATTTCTTGTTCTTTTATAATTTTGGCTATGGTAAATTTCATATGTTGAGATATCTGAACTTTGTTAGTTTGTTACGTTACTAGAAGACATGTTATTTCTCAAGGAAGAAAAATATATATCCTCGTAGGAGGATGACTACAACGTGTGGAACCACATTTTTGAGAGTTGAAACTGTATAACATTACATATTGTGAATAGCTCCGGAATTTATAGCACTATTATGTTAAATGGTAATTTCTTTTTTTATTACTGTTATGTCATAAGATGCGGCTGGGATATTATTTACGGGTATTCTACTCGGATTGTGATTCTCCAGATCCCTGATTGGGATTATCTTTTAGAATCTTTTGAATCTCTTAAGCTAGAACCAGTTTTATGGATATATATGAAAAGAACATTGTTAGAGGGATATTTTTCAATTGCCTTCGTTATAATACTCCATCGAAAAAAATATAAATCCTTTAAAACAATATAAATTAGTTTCCAGAATGAAGGAAACTACATACAGAATGAGGAAAAGTGCATTATTATGATAAACATTTATCATATAATTCCAAAATTCCAAACATTTACTTTTACGCTAGTTTAGTAACAATTTTGTCTAACACGACAGTTTGATGCTTTATTTCTCTTAGTTCTAGTCCGGTTCTGAACCTGTTTCGAGAGCATAAAGCATTACTTGACTAAACAAGCCAAAAATGTTATGAGTTATCCGCTTTTGATTCTGAAGGCTCATTAAAGAGATATAACTCAGGATCAATCAATTAGATATTTCTTGACCAATGACGTATCTATAAGAAAATAATTTTTAAAAAAACATAATGAGGGGGTAAATGAGAGATTGTTTCAAAGATAAAATTAAGTGTGGTCCGCCAAAAATTAAGTTTTTTATTTTAGGAGCTATCCGCTTTTGATCCTGAACGCATCATACATCGAATATCAGTTTCCGGTTGTTAACTAAAATGAAATAAGACAAGGATGTCCCGTTATCCGAGTGTATAGGAATAAAGTAGAATGGTGATTCATTATTATCAACTGGATTCTTATCATGAGCGTCTATTTGATTTTTGTTTATATTCAAGTAATAGATGTCACCTTGAATAGACATTGTAACTGCTGGATAGTTTGTTCCCTCTGCCCTAGTTGGAGTGTCTAAGGTCGTTAACTATTAAATAACTAAAATCTAAGTTCACTTTTTTCAAGGTCTGTGTCGGAACTTATATTTTAAACGTTGATGTTTGTTTCCCCATTGTACAACATCATTGAACCAGACAGGTTCTAGGACAAGAGTACCCCACGAACTGCCAGTCAAGTTGTGAGTTCATGACTGCCGCTCGGTCGATTGGTTGCGGGTCTTAGTGTAAAGCTCTCGTTGTGGCAGTGACACCACTCCAAGATCTGAAGGTAATCCGTTTATTCGCATCTGCAAAAAAGACAACTCACTCCCGGCGCCTGAGGCTTGCTGATTTGCATCCTAAACACTCGAAGGTTGTCCGTCATTGGACAAGGTAAACTTTAATCCGCGTGTCAACTATAGGTGTACATCACTCCTGCTGAAAACGCACGAATTTATGTTAATTTTAGAAATCAAAGTGTCATTTAAAATTTCTAAAATTATTCCGAAGATCTATGATCATGAACATAGAGAAATACGCTGGACTACATAGAGAAAAGCGTATTTGAGAAATTTCCAATTTAAGAAAAAAATGACACAACTTTGTCATTGAATATTTATGATCCACTAAAATGCAATATGCCTGCGTATATATCTATACTGTTGTATGACATAAAATCTAAGTTAAGAGCGTTGGGATATTTATAAAAGACCCTCTTCTGCACAGTTCTTCCTCACGGGCAGCAGTGGCCAAATCAAAAGCAGACCTTGCGGGGAACTTGGTTAGAAAACCTGTATTATGAGTTTATTGTATTAGTATTATGAGTATTACTTTTATTGTTATTCAATTATTTTTCATATACCTAAATATAAATAATTATACTATGGCCACTAATTATACTATATACTATATAAAGAAATATACTATAGCCATAATGAGCACATCACATTTTATCTCACAATTTATTATGGAATATCTAGATGTACAAATAATGTTCTATTTAACTGTGACTATAATAAAGCTTTAGATCAGAATCATAGCTTGGCTGGAGTAGGAACTTAAGGCAGCTTAGCAAGTCGAAATTATTTATTATAGATTACGTAAACCTTAACTATTTTAAATCATCGATAATGTTACCCGAAAAAAAACAGAAATATTTTTTCCTACTTAATTAAAACTATGACTTTCCTACTTGGTAAGTTGTTTCCTATTACAATTAGTTCAACCCGAAGATTAACAAAATAATGAATTTTTTATTTTAATGAATTCCCCATCTCTACATTGATCTTGACATTGCTACCTCCAATATCAGTTCCACACATCTACCAATCTTCCTCTTCGAGTCCTCCAAATAAGCCACAAAACCGTTTTAACAATCCCCTATTTCTTAATGTGATCCCCTGACATTTGCAACGTTTTTCGGCCAGAGTTGACTACGGTCCAGCGAATTCACGCTACGGGAAGACGCCCACGGACTCCTCACGAAAGTCACGTATTCCAGAAAACTTCGTGCATACTTGGGTGAGAGTTGGCTTATATATCTCTTCACCTTCATCTGTCACTCACCGTGCTCCTTCTTGTTCTTCGTGGTCTATTTCCCGTGATAAATGTCATTTGATAACAGTATAATTTATAATAGCCGTGTGAACCAAGATGTGTTTACTCGTCCATGACTCGGAAAGCGATATTTAAAGTATTTTTGATGTTATAACTACTATAATTGCTGAGACTAGGAGAAAAACGTTTGATAACAGCGGTTCGCTAGGTTTATATTATGGCAAAAACGATGGTATAGTAAAAATAGTATAAAAACGAGCTCGAAGGGTTCAAAACGGCTGAAAAGGAATGGCCGTAAATGGGAAAAAAATAGTTTATCTCAACGGTACTTGGGATTAGGTGGCTTTGGGGCCTTCGAGCATATTCTTCATTGCCTCATTGACAGGACCAGCAATCTACATTGAGAAATAATGAAACTAATTCCGAGTGCATTTCGCAACCCTGAAAAATCAGGAAAAAGTGAGTTACCTCATATTTTTTCTGTAGTATTCAATTATATTAAACACTTAGTTAATGTTTAGGGATGGTCGATGACATAGTAATGGTAAATATATTTTCAGACGAGATTGTTTTGCATTTTTCTGGAAGAATATTTTTCATGAAAACACCTTATATCATCGCAAACACAAATCCTCATATCATCATTTTTTTATGGGATGTTCATTCTGACTTCCGGCTTCGTCCTAAACCAGCAATCCAGTTACAGGATCATTGACTTGTATTGAATTAAATGTCAGACAAGTTATAACCAAGTTTCATTTCCTCGATATAACCAGAAGAGCTTCATTTCAATGCAGACTTATCGATTATGGCACTTTATATAAATACTTTCCCCTTCGACTATAACCCTGTTCCTTGAACGGCTCGTGTACTCCTGCCCGTCTCCTGTTCGAGAAGTCCCCTGGATGCGGCAGGCCTGAAATGTCAACCGTTGAGAAGAGGACAGGTGGCTTTCACCCATCGTCATCTGTCGCGGCAATCTTTATTGATTACACCCTTTTGTGGAGAATCTTCTGGCCGTAATGCGGTTTAAATGTTTGAGCAGGAATTCCTGGTTGGAAGAATGAATCAAGTTATGTAGACAAATGATAATGGAATGACTAGTTCTTAATCCTCAGAGACCGATTTCGTCTTGGATACAAAAACTTATATACACTCCAAATTATTCTTTATCTTCAGCATAACCCTACTTGCCGCTGTTGCGGTGTGACGGTGTCTTGTATGTATTTATTTACTCGTAATAAAGTAATATTTGGTATTCAAGGATTGGAAGCCGTAAATGACAACGAAACTATTATTGACTACCAATGCTATTTACAAACACCCGTCAACGAACATCATATATCATCATAATTGTTGAAAATTTCCTCCCTTCTAAGCTTCGGTCTACTTCGCAGACGTTTTCCATTCGCCTCGGAACCAATAAGCTTTTTTCAAATCATTTGTTTCGAAACGCAGGAATTTTACAAGTTTATCTTTGCCAATTTATTAACAAGGTAATACTTGGTTATTATTCTTTAGTGCCCATGCACAGTTTTGGGCTGCCAGTTGCGAGTGTCTGTTAGCTCCACCTCTAAATTGATATGAATTGGAAAGTTTTTCCTATCATCTACGAGCTATTTTTACAAAACCATTTTCTTCCCGTATTCTTTTAAATTCTTTGTTATTTATTTTGGGTATTTTATTTTTTCTGTGTACTAATGCACTTCTATTGTTCCACGGTTCATTTTTTTTTCATTTCATTATTTTTGTTTTTTCGAGGATTCTTCTTACATTCAGAACAACATTCCTATGCGTGGTCTTTACTGTTTTGTCACGTTGAGGTATTTTACTTGTAATATAACATGTTGATGTTTGATTGTCGAATGTGATTTCATTGTTGGAACAGATATTCAGATAGTTAAGAGTTCAAATAGTTAAGGTGCAGTTAATTTAAATTTGAGAATGAAGTTGTAGAAGTAGTGGAAAGAAATATAATAGATGTAGACTTCTACCTTGAGTAATTAACTTCCCGGATGATGATGACCTTATGTTTGGTTCAAAACGTTGGGTTGATTACATTTCTGTCCAAACACTTTTGATAAATTTGATAATTTTTTTGAATCAATTGCTTTTATGATTTTTGGTGTCAATGATACCAAATCAAAATATAGAACATATTAAAACGCAATAAAACCTCAAATTGAGCGGAGATATATCATTTTTGTAGCAATTTCCCAACGGGTGGCACCACTATCACACAATCCGTAACCTTTATAGCAGATTAGGGTAATGGTAGATATTTAGAACCATTTCTCGACCCCTGCTATCATCATCCTAACCATAGACTCGCCGACCCAGTGGTAATCGGGTATCTATTGCCCAAATTTAGGTTTCAAAAGAAGATCTGGTTATTTCGCGAAATAATAAACAATCTATCCTAAGTCGACTTTATTTGGAAACAGTTAATTTTATTCTTGTGATTCTACAACATTCGTGAATAATCATTCCATAATAAAAAATTGATCGTGAATACTTTTCGAAACAAATCTTCAAGCTATAATCTAGTCAATAATAATCTTCGATTTGTCAACAATATTCTATTCTCAATATTCGTTTATAAGAATGAAGTAAAAATCGGTCAAAGGTCAGCCATTTTTTAAAATTCCCTGTTTTCGACAAAGCAAGATTTTTTTAATAATCTATGACGGGGTTATTGTTTATTTATAACTGCCTTAACATACTAACTATGATAATGTAGCGGAATAGCTCAGTTTTTTGTTGTTTTTTTTTGTAAGCGGTGAAGTAGAACGATCCTTTAGGGCTCATCCTGAATCTAGTGTTTGAGTGTGATATCAGCTATATCACCTCCCTCCACAACTGTTGGCTTAAAAAAACCCAGATAATAATATAAAAATAATTGAAACAGTTGTCGCCTTAAACAAAAAAGTATTTTCTTTAAATATATGAGAACTTATTGATTTTTGTTTCATAAAACGTATTCAGTCATAATCATATAATCTCGTACTTAAAGGAATTTTTCGACTACAACAATCACAAAATCACTAGTGCAACTCTAAAACTTACACAAATATATATATAATGATATTCTATAAATTTTTATGTCTTTGGATAATGAAATAAAGACAGAATTGTTTCTCTGAAAAAAAAACAAAGTATTTATTCACAATAAATATTTACATGTCTTAAATAATTTTCAATTAAACATTCCCTCGCCTGAAAAAAAAACAAAGAAACAGCATTCAATAGCTTTATTTCGTGTTTCTATTAAAATTTCAATTTAAGGGTTTCAACACCACAACACCCTGTAACTATTTCCACATTATAACTATTCCCTCTCGTAATTTTATTTATAACAGCTGTTGTTTCGAAAAGGCTGTGACGCTATCCCAGAAAATACAAAATTAAGAAAACGTTCGTATATTAACGATGTAGTTTTCTTTATATATACATGTAAGCATTTTTTTTTTATAATTATTATAAGTTATCATATTTTTTTAAATATATCGCTCGATCTTAAGGGATGTCTTACATATCTTAATTATTTTATGTCTATTAAAAACTTTTAAGTTTATTCCATTTTTGCCTTCTGGCCCTGCCTTTTTTATTGATAGTCACCATAAAACAAATTTTATAATTTAACCTTTTGTTTGCAGGTAAGGAGACAATAATACAATACACCACTTGCTATAGTTCTCATGGCAACAAGCCTCGGTGAGTCAATTTACAAAGTTACGGCAATCTTCAATAATTTCATATTCTACAATAATTCCAATCAATGACTCTTTGTTTTATTAATCCAGGGAAGAAGTCTATTGCGCCATGCCTTCATTTCATTACAAAATAGTTATTTTATTATTCATTTATTCAAGGTTTTATTATCCTTCTTATAAGAAATTGATTGGGTTAACTGAGAATATTGATCATTTTCTTTGTAGTAGATCCATCAGAATATAGATAATTCATCATTATCGTGCAATGATGAATCCAGACTAAATTGTTTTTTAATTGTACATTTTATTTCTTAATATGGGCCAAAATTAGTTCATTTGACATTCGAACGAATGGTAGTCGAATATGAATGAATGCGTGTTAAGATTGTTTATCCGTTTAACTTCCATTTTATATTGCTATGGCTAATCGGAAGAAGCTACAGCGGGGGTTCTAACGTTTCCCTATTCAGGTATAATTAAGATCAACCGAGTACCTCACATCGCACAGTCTCACGTCCCCATTTTTCTATAGAAAAATATGTATGTAAATTATCATTGCCAATAATAATAAAACAGTTTATTTAAGAAATTATACAAATTCCATTTTTCACATATTGTATTTGTTATCTTCTTTTGAAAACCTCCACATTACCAGTAATAGAGTGAAAAATTACTTATTTCAAAATTATTTTGCGGTTATTACCTTTTTTTTATTTCATACTTAATAGCATGTCTTATAGTTTTCTCGTCAAAATTTAGTTTTTGATCATAAAGCTATAGAAAATAGACCATTGATGGTGTAGTCATGATACGGAAGATGACTCGAAGAAAGCACGCAAGCATAATCAGAAACGCATTAATCAAATCTGCCTCTTTATTCCTAATAAATTCCTGCTGCTCATTTATTTCTTAATTTTCAGATTTATTTTTCTAGAACGGGAAGCAATAAATATAATTTGAGTAATGGGAGAGTCTTGTAATGCTTTTAACTTAATATCTTCATGTAATAATAAATTTGTCTGCGCACCTCAATAATTTTCTTATAAAATATTCTGATGCTATTAGTAAATGTATCTATGAATAATGTATTATTCATTTTATTTAATAACTAAGTATACATTTAAATTATTTAAATGAAAATACTGTTAGGAATAATAAAAGCTTGATTTATTTTTAGTGACATTTAACTCAACTCCTTGATCGTTCATTTCCACTGCATAATTTTATATGACTTGGTAAAATTATTAATGAGTTTCGTCATTAATGTAAACCCTGTAACAAATTAATTATTTCAAGTTACATCTGTAATTTTGAAACGCATCAGATTATCTGTTAATGCATTTTAGTCAATGCCAAGGCTGTATTCTAACACAGTAGATTTAACAAAAGTATGTTCACTCTACACTTGTGTCAATTGTCAACATCAAACAGTAATAGATTTATTTTATTATGTTAAACTTATTATTTATTATTGTGCCTGTTCAATTGTGCGTTAAATGGTAGATGAAATTTTATGAAGTAATATATATAAAACTTCTTTTGGATCGTGTGTCAACGTCTAAGCCAGCCGGATCTAAATATCGATATAATTCGTAGAACATCATCATAGTTCAAACTTAAGGGGCTAAGGGAAAAAATGGCAGTGTGAAAACCAAATTAATATTGTCCTTGAGTAGTTAGAACTTATTTTGAAATTGTGTTAAAATCATGTTTAAAATTTAAATTGTCTTTTGTTGTGATTTAAAAATGGAAATTTAAATACGCTTTATACAAATTTCAGTAGGGGTTACGATTGAGGCTCTCAATAGAATTTAAAATTATTCAACCAACCTGATAGCTAGGAATCGCTTTCATTTACAAAAGCATCCTGCTTCTTTTAAAAAATAGTTTCTAGTAAACATTATTTCTGAAGACAAAAGTTTTGAAACTTTTTTCATATCCAACTTTTTTATCTACAAATCTTCTGTTTTTGTTTTAGTTATTTCAAATTAAATGTTATGGTACCTGTTAGGGAGATATGTTTAAATGGCTTTTGTACATATATGTATAAATGAATTTCCTCCGTTTACATAAAAAACCTGTACTGCTACAAACCATGGAGGTATTGGCATTGGGTTTAATTGGTGATTACTCAGTTCATGCTCAACCGCAAGGTTTTATTTAGAGGACCATGGAGGATGGGCGAGGCAGTTTTAATAGAATACATAAATAAATACTAGAACTTTGTACCTAGAGTTCAGTAATCTATCTTCCTTATAACTGAGCTACGTCGTTACAAGTAGTTACATAAACATACGCAATATGCATTCATTGAATCACTTATTTTTTTAGCATTTTGTATATTTATGCTGTATGACATCTGTCAGCTTATTCCTACATGAATAATTCACATTCTGCCAGGATTCAATTACACAAAATACATAAGATATAGAGATGAAAGGTACCGACAGGTATCACGATCCCGGTGAACCTTATGAACTGGAGGAAGTCAACGCTGTCATAAAATACGAACCCCCGGGATTACAAGTATTGTACAAAGCTTTTTACTCAAGAGTGTTTGTAATTTCAAATGAGCCGTTCCGTCCTCGGCCCCAGAGCCGATGGATCATGTGCAGAATCCCTAATTTTGGTCAGCATTCTCATGCAGATCGAGAGCTTTCGAAAACTTTCGTTTGTGAAACTTTACCCGGTGTCACAATGTCCAAGTATTTATTCCATGACGTAAATGGGTGTAAATCAGAAAAGGTGACGAGTAGTAGAAGGTATGGAGAACAGGAATCCAGAATTCAAATGCAGATATCAGGAAACATTGATTTCTTTAATTTTTGTTGGGCTTTATGAACAATTCCATATTTATTTTATTAAGTGGCTGTCAAGTACTGAACCAAAATTATTCATTGATTTTCGTCTGTACATATTTTGGTTTATCCTCATTTATATTTTCAATATTGAACATTTTTCAATCCCAATGATCTTCAAGAATTACCCCATTTTTTAGATTAAGGGTATATAACTGTTAATGCCACTAGTTACCTCTAGTGGAGCTTGCAACTATGCATGGCTGTCCAGTTTTTATATGTATTTTTAATTCGCTATTTTTTTAAAAAATACAATCGGATATAAAATACAAATAACTCTAGAATTAAAATTCTAAATGGATTATTCCTAGTAATAATAGTTGACCTGTTAGAAAATTGGCCGGGTGGTGGTCAAAGGAATAAATCCCTAAATAGAGATATAGTATGGATTAGTAGCAATGTTTCGACCAACATTGCAGTTCTTCTTGAGGGCTTGTATTGTAAAGTCACAAGTATGGAAATGACCTATATGATAGTGACCATACTTGTGACCTACATTACAAGCCCTGAAGAAGAACTGCAATGTTGGTCGAAACGTTACTACTAAAGCATACTATATCTCTATTTAGGGATTTATTTTATTGATCACCAACTGTATTTCTGTGAAATTATATTTTTAGGTTGTAAGAACAAAGGAAAATGAACTAATAACAAATGAGTACAACAATTATGATCACTTATTTTTTAAGATTAAAGCAGAACCTTTATTTCTTAGCGAAAATAAGAAGCTGGAGAGGACTATAATATTGGATTATAAATTATAGTATCACTACATGATTATATTATATATTATTACAAAGCCAGTAAGCTGCAGTACAACTGCCTTTGTATTTTAAATGTTTTTAAAAAATGATATTTAAACCTAATACGTACATTCCAATTGAACAAAAATAAACGGTACAGATAAACAAATGAGAAAAAAGTATTTTTCTGCCATCCCTGAACGCAGAGAGAAGGATGAGGAAGAAATCACTTATTTTAATTAAAATTAGTTTGTATAGAAGGCAGTATAAAAGTTAATGTCATATAGCACAGATGGGGCGGACGAACCCCGACGGTTAAGACCACGCAGAGCGGGTGACATCTGGGTCCCGGTCAAGGTTCCCCGCTCACCTTCACCTTCGTACTTCGTGGGAGCTCTTGCTCTCCCGTTCAATTTCTGTGAATAATAAGGAAACTATGTTGTATTATTTATTCAGAGCGAATAATAAATATTGTAGTCATTGAGGAAGGCGTTATTCACTTCTCCTGTGAATAAATACAATATATTTTACATGCGTACAAAGTTTTTAGCATAGGTTAACCATAAATTATTCTTATCCTTACACCTCGGTGCTATATGACTTTAACTTTTATACTGCCTTCTATACAAACTAATTTTAATTAAAATAAGTGATTACTTCCTCATCCTTCTCTCTGCGTTCAGGGATGCCAGAAAAATACTTTTTTCTTATTTTTTTATCTGTACCGTTTATTTTTGTTCAATTGGAATGTAGGTATTAGGTTTAAATATCATTTTTAAAAAACATTTAAAATACAAAGGCAGTTGTACTGCAGCTTACTGGCTTTGTAATAACATATAATATAATCATGTAGTGATACTATAATTTATAATCCAATAGTATAGTCCTCTCCAGCTTCTTATTTTCGCTAAGAAATAAAGGTTCTGCTTTAATCTTAAAAAATAAGTGATCATAATTGTTATACTCATTTGTTATTAGTTCATTTTCCTTTGTTCTTACAACCTAAAAATATAATTTTACTCAAATATTGAAGTTCCTTTAATAAAGCTAGTACAGGCAAGTGGTTAGTCTGTATGTGGGTAAATGCACCGCAGATAAACCTATATCAACTAGAATAAACAATGATTTGTCCGAAATATGGTGTTTTATGATCATATCTTGAATTCATTAGATAACTGTTGGTCAAGTACTGATCCCAAAACTAGGATCATAACGCTAACAAGTACATCCCTTTAATATGAAGATCTTAGTTTTATTACATGGTAGAGACTGCGCTATTTTCAGAACAATATTCGTTGATGTTAAAACAACTTGGTTTCACCGAGATCACGCTCAACCACCAGTCCCCCTCCCAATAAATATTTAATATTATTATCCAACAATTTGAAGATGATAATTATCAACTATCACTGAGCAGTGTTGAACTTGTTACCGGACCAACACTAAGAAAGTCCTCTTTGTCCTATCTACTCCCGTCAGAAATGTAACACGTCGAACACGCAAACAAGTTAACAGGAGTTGAAATAAACGCTCTTGTAAAATGGCTACAATTGATGGAGAGGCCGTACAGTCACCCACAGTTATTAGAACTGACGCAAGTACTCGGAGCTTTCACCCTCCAATCAACGCAGCAACCCGTATCGTCTCCTCCCGATTCGGCGCTTATATAACACCCGTGGTTCTAAATTATTCCAACCACCTGCTTCCGACCGGAATCTGGCTCTGCCCGGAGGCTGATTGGTCCTGCGACTCCAGGCACTCCGCACCATTTCATCTCTGAGTCATTCTAGCTTTCTAACTAATCGCGAACTCTGAGAAAGATCGTGCATCTATATACATGCTTATTTACTTTTCTTTCTTTTTTTATTCATTGTATGCTTTATACGACAATAAATCACTCCAATAATTTGAATCCACTCAACATATATTTCGTTTCGTCAAATTCTTTCGGCTGGGATCTTCGAGCTGAGACGGCATTATTTATTTATTTTTTAAAATAATTAAACTTGGTTTATACAGGAAAACATTTGTTATAAAATATATCCAAAGAAAAAGTAAATAAAAATAACTGGATTTGGGGATTTCAAAAGATGTAGCACACTACCGATATCACAATATCTATAATATTCCTCTATGTATTAATGCGTTTGGGAGTGTGTAGAATGCTGAGATACTAGGCTGAACGTTTCGGGTTCAAATCCCGCTATGCCATATAATTTATTTATTCGGGGGTGGATCCTTTGGGATCTGGAGACCCTTCTGTGGCTTACCCAGCCTAGGGTAAGTGGGTACCCACAGTTAGGGGGTTGAGAGTAATCTCAGACAAATAACCTCTCTACACAACTGTTATCCTAGAAACAGTACTGTTGCTATCACGTACTGGACCATGTAGACTGTCGGTGGTTGTAGTGGGACAGACTTTTTGTTTTGTTGATACATAGTCTATAATATTTAATTGATTTTCCGTTTCATGTTATTGTATTACAAAACTATTAACTTTGAATTACTACCTTTAAGTTCATCATCATTAAGGGATCATGGTTTCATAAATTTCGGTATGGGGAATATAATCCTTATCGTACGTCACATTAGATTCACCTTTTCACTTGTTTAATATTATTTATTTTATAAATATTTAAAAATGTGTATATATACATGAAAAAAAGAACAATACACCTTCAGAATAGAAAGTACAAGCAGGTACCAGAACAATAATGTTAGCCTAGAAGATGGTATCTACCGGGGGTCAGTGCCAGGTACTTATAGTCAGGAGATAAGGTCTCATAGAAAGTCACATTACTGCCAATAATCATAAGGCATTTCCTCCGAATTTCAAGTATGATAATATCGCCAAAAATATCGGATAATGCGTTCCCCTTGATATATAATTTAGTATATTGCCCTCCCATTATACAGGTTAAGGTTTCAAGTTATGACGGATAGATATTTCAAATATTACTGTATAATTTTAGTGGACAAGGTTCCTGAAAGTTCCTAGTTCCGATCCAAATTAGGGGTTTGTTTAATGGTCAAGTTATAGCATTTCAAAGCGAAATATTTAGGTATTGTATCCTAGTGAGGCATCAGCTTACTAGGTTGCACTAATGAAGTAGTTTATTTTATTAAAATATATATTTGTCCTGGTTAAATTAGATAATGTATTTATATTATATATGATTTTCAATGGGAACAATGAAACAATTGGGTCAATTATTGACCAGGAAAAATTCAGATTTTGATGGAAACTGTATAAGAAACCCTAGATAATTATTGGTTGGCCATATAAACTATATGGAGGAGAAAGTAATCCCTGTGGAGGACAAAATAAATTCCAAAATTATAAGAATATGTTTATTATAAGCCTGAGGTTTCGACCCATATTGCAGTTCTTCACAGACCCAGAGCTCCCATGTGTCGAACTTAAAACACAGAGGCGTGACTAATTGCACAAGTATTGTGATGACAAGGCGTCGGAGATTGCATAATCTTTTGTTGCTCCGAACATGACAGTTCACTTGTTGGAAACCGTTTTCACAATAGCTAACTGTTATTTCGTTACTGCATTTGTTAGTTGAGGTTTCGTTCCTAATATAATAACTTAATATTCACATTATCTTTTGCTTTAATTGGCCCCTTAAAATATTCTCAGGCGTTCAATTAATCACTGAACCAATTTGTTAAAATTTATCGATAGCATTTATCGAAATACAAGTTTGTCCGGTAGATGAAGTTTCGGATCTTATGGAATAAATATAGATATTGATAAGTGAATAATTTATGAACAAACTTAATAGAACGTTTATTTAAAGTCTGTTCACGGGCCAAAAATTGGTAATGTTTCTCGTACGATATGTTTATTTTAAATAATATTAAAATTATATGATGAGCAGACCGATAAAACAAACATATATCACCATTTACATTGACAAAAATGCTTATTGTATTTGTCCACTAATTTTTTTTTACATTTATTGACAAACAAATAATAATTATAATAGAAATCTTTAATCTTGAAAAGAAATTAGATCATTATGAAAAAATGTTATTATTCCATGCTAAAGGAATATTTAGGTTCTAAGATTTATAAGGTGGCTCAGTGGTAGACCACTGAGTTGCCATGCCGGGAATTCTGGTTCAAATCCCGCTGCAGGCCATGATTTTTATTTAGTCTGTTTGCAGCGAGAGATGGATCATGTAGGATCTAGGACCCTCCTGGGCCCACCCAACCTCTATAAAATATTATAAAAATAGGAAACCCAAAATAAGGGGAGAAATCTGGCGGTTGAGCGTGACCTAGGACAAGTCACCTCCTTGGAGAACCGTTGTCCATAAAACAGTACAGTCTCTACCATGTACTGAACCCTAGACCCTTCATGGGTTGTAGTGGTACAGGTTTTTTTTTTAAAGATTTATAATGGCTGAATAATTTTGAAAGATGCCGGATTAATAGGTTGTGCTAAATAGAAGTATTTATAAGGTACCGGGATAGTTATCTGGGTTAGGACTATTCTGTGGTTGCTCAAATTCGAGACCGACTATGGCAGACAAATTGTGTTATTAGCTGTAGATCGACCATCTGTCATTTGCTGACTTCCTATACACTGGGTATTAAACCTTATTGTCGAGTATGGTCTCACTATGTCATTGCTCTTCGAAACCATTAACTTAGATAATACAATCCTTAACATGTACGGAATCCATTACTCCTTATATTGATTTTATTTTTTATTGGTTGAACATTATCAATCGATTGAGTTAAGTAAGTCAGTAATAAATAAAGCAATCAGTGAATAAATTAAGAAACAAAAATATTATATACATATACATAAATATTTTATACATTTCAAATTAATGCTCTCGCACACTTTGTTTTCAAAAACTACACGAGAAAATACTTGCATGATATTGTGCTTGCGTGATCTTTGCTTGTTCTAGATATTTTCGCAACTCAGTAACTGCTACAGATCTACCTCCAGCATTGCGTGATCCCTAAATGGGGCAGCCGACTCCTTATTGCCCGTAAATTACCCCGCTACATCTTAACCTCCTCTTCCCGATCAGAGGATCCGATTGGCTAAGAGCTCCCTCCCGCGGAGTTCGTGATCTATAGCCTCACACCGGATCACAATTAGCTCCAGCCATTATTCAAAGCCGTGAACAAAGCTAAAAGATGCTACTTCGTGCAAGCCCCACGTAATCCAACACACGCCTCCCTCTAGTTCTTGAATAACCTTTGTAAGTCCTTATCTCCTCCCTCCGGTAGGACGTACCCTCTTCCTCCAGGAACGATAACGTGCTTTACTGCCATTGGTAGCGGGACAGGTTTCTTCGATAGCATCTAAGCCATCCTTCTTATTCGGGAGAACTACTGCAACTCCCTGCTTGATCCCGAAGTAAGATACTGTACTTCGCGATTGAACAAGTAGTTGGTATTTCGAAATACCTAAGTATTCGATACATCTCGTTATCATATTCATTTTATATCAGTGAATATATCAATATATTCTTTGCTCATACATTATTCTTAATCGAATCTGTCATTAATAAAATGTACTTTTTATATCAATACTACTAAAAAAAATATTATTACTAACAATATTCTCAGTTATTTTGTCTTTTTAACGTTGCATTATCCTGAGAGAAGGCAATATTATATTTTCTGGTTAACAGTTAATTAGTGTATATAAAATTTATAATTCGAATAAATATTCATAGACCATCAACTTTTCTACTCAAAACACATTTAAATCAGTTTATCCGGTAATTAATTAAAATGTGGTTATTAGTATGAAACTTCGCAAGCTTATGTTAAGCGAATTGGAAACGTGTGGGTAATAAATAATTTTACAGTGCAAATTATCATTTCAGTTATCGCGGGGTATCCAATTAATGAATTATTGATACGCTGTTTGTTGGAGTGAATTATAATCATGTTGCCTTTTTATGTTCAAAAGTTAATTATTGTCGTTTATTGCTTCCGTCATTGAATTGGTGGCCATAACAGATAATTGTTATTCTATCAGTGCAACTTATCGAACGTAAATATGAGTTATTTTAACCTTCAGTATTTATTAAATAATAAGCTTTATTAATTGAAGTAATGGTATCCGTTGATTTCTGTATTACAGAATGTATATATTAAAACAACGCTAGTATTTTTCGCCAAAATTTATAAAAATAAGATATTACCTTTAGAGGTATGGGTTAATGAATGGTTTTTTTTTCATTATAATTATATTATCTAGAAATTAATTAGTGTGTACGATAACGACATTCGCTACATGAACTTATATATTTCTGATGATATGATTATCTAGGCTCAGACTTATGTATTGTATTTAATAAAGCAAAAACGTATGCGCGTAGTATAATAACTTTTGCTCAACCAAAAGAAGTCTCAGGACGTTTCTATCCGTAAAATTTTAAACTTCACAATCATTTACAGACCATATTGTTACGGGCTACTGGGTGTAAAATGGACTAAACTATTACTTAATTCAAGAATCTAATATTTATTAACAAATTAACAAGAATACAATGAGATTATTTAAAACAGTTAAATTATTAAACTAATATCAATATACAATAATAATATTCTACTAAATGTTATCTAATTTCTAAGATAATACACAAATAATATAAGATATTGTTTATACTAAGTAACTAAACTATTTATATAAATTTTTACAAACACAATAATATTACACTATAGTTTACAATTACAAATTAACACTTACAGTTCGCTAACTAAAGTCCACCGACCGTAAGACTCTTCAAATATGACAAACTGACCCACAGTTTATTACACTTATTACACGGCCACTAATTGTCACTGTTGCTCACTAAGCACTTATTACAGACTGATACTAATACTAACTAACTCACACACACTGCCACTAATTAACGGCTGCTTATTACTTCACTGCTTATTACTGACTGCCCCGGCCGAAAACGCTGTCCTTTTTATATAGGCAAGGTAGGTCGTGGTGGGGCATTACTCGGAACACGGACGAGGACCACCTAGACCGATCTAGAAGGTTCTACGCCATTCTATAATCCCTTCCGCTTAATCCCATTGTTTGCCTAATCCGCTCTAGGCAGATCAGAAGCCGGTCCTACTTTCCGCTCTGACCGTAACACTGCCCCCTCCTTAAAAGTGCTCTGCCCCAGAGCATAGTCCGGAGAAATCGGGCGGTCATGAGCTTCCCTCGATGGAGACGCATTTCCTTTCCAGGGGTTGAACGTGCACACCAATATGGCGACTCCAGAGTTGGCGAATATCTGTTCAAGCATGTTCCTGACAACCTTCCACTCCAGGCCGTCATATCCACAGCCCAACTTAGGGATCGCGAGCTTGGTGACACGCAGTCTCAGAAGCTTACTCCGCAGGTCGTCGAGGCTTCGCCGCAGTGCGTCATATGTGGGCTTCTGATCAGTAGCACACTTGGTAACTAAGTAGAACAGGTGTCGTCCTTCGTGCGTATGGTGGAGTGCTTTCCCGACGCGTGGTCCTTGGCGTTCCAGTTCCTCAGTTCCAGCAAACTTCTTCCTGAAGACGGTTGCAATCCCTCGGGAAGTCCTCAGATCTTCGGCTACACAATGGGCCAGAGAATAGTCCGCGGGTAACGAGAAGATATCTCTGTATACTGCCTGAGTTACTCCACGGGAACCTTGTACCTTAGGTTGTGCAACTGATACCTTACTGGCCTCCACGTTGTTGAGGTACCTGACTTGCTGGTCTTTTGTCGGGCCATGGTCTCCTTTGTATGGGGCCAGTCTATTAAAATGGACTACCCTGGGTTTTCCTTTTGGCTGCTTTCTGATCCTATAGATGACGTCGTTTATCCTATTGATGATCTCAAACGGGCCATCCCAGGAGTTCTGAAGTTTAGGTGAGTAGCCTCGCCTTCTTCGAGGATCATGTAGCCAGACCAAATCTCCAGGTTGGAATCCACCTTTCTCTGCCCTGATGTCGTAACGCTCCTTCATTCTGTCACTGGCTCCCTGGATGTTTACACGAACCTTCTCGTGGATGTTATCCATCCGCTTCCGTAGATTCGTGACGTACTCCTCTCCGTCAACTTCCTCATTAGGCTTGAACCCGAATTTCAGATCACAAGGCAAACGAAGTTCTCGGCCGAACACCACATTTGCGGGGGTCTGCCCCGTTGCTTCATGGACTGAACTGCGGTAGGCTAACAGGAACAAGTGAAGATACTGGTCCCAGTCCCGCTGATGGTCGGAGACCACTTTAGACAAATATCGACCCATTGTCCTGTTCATGCGCTCCACCATGCCATCCGATTGAGGGTGAAGAGGCGTCGTCCTGGTCTTCCGTATCCCCAGTGCTTCGCACATTCCGGAGAAGACTGCAGACTCAAAGTTTCTTCCCTGGTCAGCGTGAAGTTCCATGGGTACTCCAAACCGGCTGACGAGCTGCTTCACAAGTACGTCTGCAACGGTGACTGCCTCTTGATTCGGAAGGGCATACGCTTCCACCCACTTAGAAAAGTAGTCCATGGCCACGAGAATATATCGGTTACCTTCGTCCGTCACAGGGAAAGGGCCAGCGATGTCGATCGCTATCCTCTCGAACGGTGCTCCCACGTTGTACTTCTTCATAGGGGCCTTCTTTCTTCTTGTTGGTCCGTTAGAAGCCGCACAAGTCGCACAACGCCTGCACCAGTCCAACACATCGTCCTTAAGGTTTGCCCAGTAAAAGCGTTCACGAACTTTTTCCAATGTACGGTGAACTCCAAGATGGCCGCCAGTTACACCGTCATGTAGTTCCCTAAGCACTTCGGGCACTTTATTCCTTGGAACGATGAGCTGTAGCCTACGCTGATCTCCTTCCGAGTTCTCCAATGCCCGTTTCAGCAGCCCATTGTCCACTAGAATGGAGTCCCATTGGGCCCAGTACGTTTTTACATTCTTCGACATTGGAGCAACATCCTGCCAGGTAGGTCTTCCTTGCCCCGATACTTTCCATTGTTTTATCTGTTTTAAGTCCGGGTCCTCGTCCTGTCCCTTTGACACCTCTGCGTCTTGCCAACTGTCGATGACAACTGTAGTCCTCAACACCGCTGCCTGCTTCTCTTCTTGTCGAGAACAATGCTTGCAGCCTTCATCACAAGGTCTTCTCGACAGCGCATCCGCATTTCTGTGACTTGTCCCAGAACGATGAGCAGATTCAAAGTCATACTCTTGAAGGCGCTCGATCCACCTCGCCACTTGTCCCTCTGGTGACTTAAATCTCAGCAGCCACATTAGAGCCGCGTGGTCCGTTCTCAGGAGGAACCTTCGTCCGTATAGGTATTTATGAAAATGCTCTATGGACTTTACTACTGCCAGAAGCTCCTTCCTCGTGACACAGTAGTTGCGTTCCGGAGCTGAGAGTGCTTTGCTGAAATATCCAATCACCCTCTCTTCTCCGTCTTGGACCTGAGAGAGGACGCTTCCAATAGCGATGTTGCTGGCATCTGTGTCAAGTATGAACTTGCCCTCGGGGCGTGGATAGCTCAGAATAGGAGCACTAATCAATTTGCTCTTCAGCTCCTCGAAGGATGCCTGACACTCGTGATCCCAATGGAAAGTCCTTTTCTCCTCGGTAAGTCTGGTAAGAGGTTTTGCGATGTTAGCGAATCCTTTCACGTACCTCCGGTAATAGGTGCAGAGCCCGAGAAAACTTCTCACCTGGTGCTTATCCCGAGGTACTGGCCAGTTGGTGATCGCTGCTATCTTCTCTGGGTCAACAGCAACTCCGTTGTCTGACACAATATGCCCCAGGTAGTTGACTTGCCTTCGGAAGAGATTACACTTCTTCGGGTTCAACTTTAGGTTCGCTGCACGCAGTTGTTCGAAGACCTTCTCCAGATTCTTTAGATGGTGAGCGAAGGACTTTCCCAGCACAATGATGTCGTCTAGGTACACCAGGCATACCTCCCAAGAGAGACCTCTTAACACGTTTTCCATCAGCCTCTCGAATGTGGCAGGAGCATTGCAAAGCCCGAACGGCATTACTGTAAACTGCCAGAGCCCAGTGCCAATTGAAAACGCCGTCTTCTCTTTATCTTCAGGTGCCAATCCAACCTGCCAATATCCACTGCGGAGATCCAAGGTAGAGAAGAGTTTACACCCCTCCAGGGTGTCCAGCGTATCGTCAATCCTCGGAAGCGGATAACTGTCTTTCTTGGTGACGTTGTTTAGAAGGCGGTAGTCCACGCAGAACCTCGTTGTGCCGTCTTTCTTCTTCACTAATACGACAGGAGACATCCAGGGGCTACTCGAAGGCTCAATGACACCGTCAGCCGCCATCTCCTTTATAATCTCCTCGGCGTCCTCCCGTTTGGCTAACGGCAGCCTCCGCGGAACCTGTCGGATGGGCTTCGCATCCCCAGTGTCAATCTTGTGCTGGACGATATCCGTTCTGCCCCGTGGTCCTGGTCCGATCTCGAAGACGTCATGCCATCGGATAATCATATTCTTCACTTCCTCGCTCTGTTCGGGCGAAAGGTCGCGACATGATTCGTCCAAAAATCCTTTAAGTTCCTCTGGGAGTCCTCGAAGCTCGGTGGGATGACGTTGCAGCTGACGAACCACTGAGGTAGCGGTGGTACACTCCCCGACTGGTGTTCCTTTCTTCAGCGTTACCGGGAAGCTGTTCAGGTTCATTAGCCGAATTGGAGTGGTGGGTCCGATCTTGATGAGAGACCTAGCAACCAGTACGCCTCGTCCAACCTCTTGTTCTTCGTCCCTTCCAGGTTCGAGTAGTGCACATTGACCCGCGGGTAGATGCCCTTCGACCGTCCCATGCGTCACGATTTGGCTCCGTGCTGGTAAAGCGGTGTCTTCTGGTAGCAGCACTCGAGCGCAGAAGTCCTTTTCCTGCCGAAGTATGACTTCCTCGTCTCCTAGCGTCATCACACCTCTCGACATATCCAGATTGATCCCGTATGTGATCATAAAGTCCATACCCAGTATGACGTCCTCATCTATATCTGCCACGAGAGCGAGGTGCTTCAGATGTTGGCCCCCGATGTGGAAGGTGGCATCTGTCTCCCCGTAGACCTTGGCTGGCTGTCCCGTTGCAGTCCGTAATGCCCAAGTGGTCGGTATGATCTTCTCAGCTGGAAGTGTCTTCGAGTTCAAGATCGTCATGCTCGCTCCGGTATCCACTAGAAGACTTCGCAGCTGCCCGTTCACCATCCCATCAACGTAGAAACTGTTCCTTCTGCTTCCTATCGACGCAACTCTGATGGTCTTCCTGGGGCCTTTGACGTTACGGGTTGACAGTTGCCCCTTCCCATCAACCCTACTTAGTTTTCCTGTGGCTTTTCTTGCTTTTTCGATGGACACTTGCTTCTAGGGTGTCCAAGTTGGCCGCAGCTCCAACAGCGTATCTCCTTCTTACGGGTCCTGAGAGCCTCCAAAACTTTCGTCACAATTTCCTCGACGCTGAGGACCGCATTTGGCTCCGCTTCTGCTGCTCGTACTCGCGCATGGCCCCTTACAGACTGCCTAACAGCCTCGAACTCCATGGCCTGGGATAATGCGTCTCCCAAAGTTTTCGGCCTGGCGAGCTTCACTGCTTGCTGTGTCTCTGGGTCCCGAAGTCCATCCAGGAATTTGTCGACAGCCAAGCTTTCGTAGACATCGTCGGTGACCGATGGGTAGGCGTTCCTCACCAGCCGGGCAATATCCGCTTCAAATTCCTGCAAAGTCTCGTTGGTCTTCTGGACCCTGCTTCTCAGTTGTGAGCGATACAGCTGGTCCATGTGGCGGTGGCCGAAACGCATCTCCAGTCTTCTGATCAGCTCCCCGTAGTTGGACCGCTCCGACATGGGTATCCCCTGCAGTACTCCCAAGGCGTCTCCACGCAAGGCCAGGCACAACGCTGAAGCTTGGGTCTCCTGTGACCACCCGTGGATCGAAGCCGCTGTTTCGAAGAGAGTCATGTAGTCCTCCCACGGCGTCTTTCCGTCGAATACAGGAATGGTGTTGTGAGTTGGTGGCGCCCCATTATTGGCGGGTAGAATGCTATTACGATGGCTGCCCTCGGAGGAACGGTCGGTGTCGTTCGTCGGTGGGTTGCTTTTACGTCCCTCGAGAGCTTCCATTCTTAGCCTAATTTCGTTCACTTTTTCTCCTAGCCTAGATTCTACATCAGCTACTTTATTATCTACATCGGCTAACTTATTATCTACATTAGCTAACTTATTATCTACATTGGATAACTTATTATCTACATTTGCTAACTTATTCTCAACATTTTCCATCAACTTAGTCTCTAACGTGCCTAACTTAGACTCTAATGTATCCAATAAATCACTTTTTACAGTACCCAGCTCATTACCTAGCTTACTTTCTACATTGCTTAACTCATTTTGTAAATTACCTAGCTTATTATTTACATTGCTTAATTCATTACCTAGTTTATTTTCTACATTGCCTAATTCACTTTTAACACTGCATAATTCATTACCTAGCTTATTTTCTACATTGCCTAATTCATTTTTAAAAGTTGCAGACAACTTGCTTAAATCAGTTTCAAACAGAACGTCCTCTGGATTTTCCCCTAACTCTACAAAAAATTGACGCAAGCGATGTTGCAGTACACTTTTATTTCCGGAAGAATCCAGATCACGTTCTTCCAATTCCCGTTTTAAATCCGCAACTTTTAAATCCATCAATTTAAGACTTTGAGAAGCCATTTTTCAAACAGTAGCCCAATTATTACAAAATGCTAGACAAAATAACAATTACACAAGATCCCACTTCTGACACCAATTTGTTACGGGCTACTGGGTGTAAAATGGCTAAACTATTACTTAATTCAAGAATCTAATATTTATTAACAAATTAACAAGAATACAATGAGATTATTTAAAACAGTTAAATTATTAAACTAATATCAATATACAATAATAATATTCTACTAAATGTTATCTAATTTCTAAGATAATACACAAATAATATAAGATATTGTTTATACTAAGTAACTAAACTATTTATATAAATTTTTACAAACACAATAATATTACACTATAGTTTACAATTACAAATTAACACTTACAGTTCGCTAACTAAAGTCCACCGACCGTAAGACTCTTCAAATATGACAAACTGACCCACAGTTTATTACACTTATTACACGGCCACTAATTGTCACTGTTGCTCACTAAGCACTTATTACAGACTGATACTAATACTAACTAACTCACACACACTGCCACTAATTAACGGCTGCTTATTACTTCACTGCTTATTACTGACTGCCCCGGCCGAAAACGCTGTCCTTTTTATATAGGCAAGGTAGGTCGTGGTGGGGCATTACTCGGAACACGGACGAGGACCACCTAGACCGATCTAGAAGGTTCTACGCCATTCTATAATCCCTTCCGCTTAATCCCATTGTT
The DNA here is from genome assembly GCA_964056705.1 of Troilus luridus. Classification (NCBI taxonomy): domain Eukaryota; kingdom Metazoa; phylum Arthropoda; class Insecta; order Hemiptera; family Pentatomidae; genus Troilus; species Troilus luridus. The sequence goes on from OZ057414.1 coordinate 28,134,333, forward strand.
TGCCTAATCCGCTCTAGGCAGATCAGAAGCCGGTCCTACTTTCCGCTCTGACCGTAACAATATATTATAATTGTGCAAGCATTTTATTGGAAAAGAATGCCCTATAATTTTGAGTCTTAGGTGTGTTTCTGGAATGTTTTATTGTTGAGTAATGATTATTATTCCATATACCTAGCCTATTCCGTTTTTTATAATTAATTAAGGTACATCAATCTTATTTTGCAATCTATAGTGGAAGGTAAAATGATTAAGAACCTATTGAAATTTACAATAACGTTTGTCATCAGCCATGGGTGATTGGAAAAATAAGACTAATGTGTCACAATATTGAATTTGCATTGCTCCAAAACAAACCGTTACACAATAATAGCCGATTCATTGTGCGAAGACATCAATCAAACCTGAACGGAGATGCCGTCAAGGTGAAGATAGGAAGTGCAGAGCCTTCGCGAACTAGTTTGGACAACTGAGCCTTCTCATCTCGATCCCTTTGCTTCGGTCCCATTTGAGAGATGGCTCCGCCGTCAGCTTTCTCCATCACAATTCATATCGCCTCCCGAATGTTTCGTGCCCATAAAGGAACGGGAAAATAATTTTCTTGCATGTCAAAACATTTAATGGCCTTAAATGTGAAGAATGCTCTAGAAAGTGTAATATTAGATATTTTCGGTATATATATATTATATACTTATGAATTGTGTAACGGGATATTTTAAGTGTTGCGTAACGGTACCTTCCTGTGTGTTGTGAGGATTATATAAGCGATTGTGCTTCGTGGGGTCGTCGCTTTCTTAATTTTCAATGTATTTCTGATTGTGATTCATTGCATTTCCGCTGATTCGTCCGTTCCACTAATGATACCTGAAGAAATTCCGTATTGTGGAGTACACTGCAGGTCCATTTAGTAGTCCATGGCTAAGATCAAATGATCGCGGGTTTATAGCCCGGAAGCTGTCACTAGGATTTTTAAAAACGCAATAAAAAATCCTTGGTTATGCCGTCCTTTGGATGTGACATAAGATTGGGGTCCCGAGCATATAAGATGTCAGATAGATTAAAGATTCTCATCCTAGTTATGCCTGGATTTGACAAAATTTAGTAGCATCTTCCGGATTAGCCATAGCAGCATTAAACGACGGTAAATGAAACAGCAAGATCAACTTTTTTTTTATTTAAGTTAGTATTAACTGTTTTTTCTATCAAGTTATGATATTATATCGATACAAACACTATATATTTGTTGTGAAAAAAAACAACATTTTTTGTAAATTTCGATCTATAGCTTAACACTGATAATTGATATAAAAATCATACAAAATCATTAATTAGGAACAAAACCTCGTATAAATGATATGGGTTTGATGATGTGCACTGATTTTTAATGAACCTTGAAAGATTTTTTCTCTCTTCCGAATAATGGTGTTCTTCACTTTCGATACTTCGAATTTTTATCGACGTGCAATAAATTTTAAGAAAAAACAATTTAATCTGTTTTTCTAAGTGACAATCTAAAATCGATATATTTTCTTAAATATTGAAAGTGAAATAAATATTCGTCAAATAAATGTAAAAACGGTGTTGTTTTGTTTTTTCTAGCTCACTGATAAGCCAGTACATTTTTACTTTAAATTTAACAAATGAGACTTTTTATGAGGTAATTAATTTACAAAAAAAAATAAACATAGCATAATATCTCCTGTCAGAGGCGATCTATCACAGTGTATATCGAGATTAGGATATCTTGTGAAATAATTGTATGACTACTATTTTTTTTTTATTAATTCATGAAATGTTATTAAAGAAAAGATTTGTAAAACTGTAGCTTAAGTACTCTTTCAAGTTTCCACGGACACTATTTATACAAAAAACTTCAGTTGTTTCTTCTGGTTTAGACCGCGTCGGTGAATTTTCTGCCAATGTTTCGCCAGACATGCTGCTGACTTCCTCAAGGCTTAATTGAGACTGAAGATGGTCAGCTAACCCGCGCCGTTATATAGTAGCCACTCGGGTCCACTAGGGTGGCCCTAACATATTGTAGCTTAAGTATTAGTCATTAAATTATAATGGTCATGTTAGTCATTGTATCCTACAGTAAGTTGGTCAAACGGATAGAGGTAACTGTGTTTATCATGTTTTATCTCTCATCTTTTTTATTTGCGTTTCTCATTACGCTATTCTGGGTCAGGGTTCGATTTTGTAATTCTTCTTCACTCATCTCATTTTCTATACGAATTAGCTCTAACTTTTTATTTAAACATTACTAGATAAAATATATTCCTATTGACACATTACTTGGTTGTGAAGGTTTAAATTTATTCCTCCTACCTTGACACTTTCTTTACTGTTAATTCAAATTTATTCTTAGTACCGTTCTCGAGTGTGCTTCATCACAATTACATCATTCGCGATTTATATGTACAAATCTTCCTGTTGAGAAATCATTCTAGTTAAGGAACAACAGTGAATGTATAAAATGTTTCATTTAATAGCGATTGGAACGATATAATTTTCCAAGTTATAAAAATGAACCAATATTATGCATTAACTGAAGGTTGGCATTATTACAATTTTTTTCAATTGATTTATTAAAATTGTTGTTGTGTCATGACTGCATAAAAAATCAGTGCAATAACTAAATATGCTAACATATAAAAAAAACCCTTAAACAACTAAAAATTGAAGTTTTCTTTTCATTAATATTCCATGTTATTATTATTATTTGATGCGAAACAGCCTTCCCGGAAGGACAACGCGAATACGATGCAGGATTTCTTTTTTCAGTTCTTTCTTCTTGGCCGATCTTTGCCTCATGAGTTCCCTGGAATTTTTACTGTTCTGGTTTCATATGTAATCTTGTGCCCCGAGTCTCCGTGTTTCTTGTTGTTCTGTATATCCGTGGTTGAAATTGTAGCCCATAATTTTACTGAAAATTTGTTGCTTGACCTTCCCTCGCTCATCGTCTGCATGTGTCCATAAAACCGGTGTCTTCTTGCCCTCATTTCTGTTTCCAAGTCACACGGATTTCACTGTAAAATTCTTTGTTGGGTTTTATCTAAATAAATTCCATGTTATGTTTACTAACTTATATTTAAATTACTCATTGTCAACGTTTTGTAGGTAGCCATTCGGAATGTTAAAGCTAGCCATGTTGCCTCAAACACTCCTTACTTCGAATCCAAATACAATAGATAGCTGATTCTCTTAGGCCCAACCTACTGCGTGGATTGAGCAATTTGCATACAGCCACTGTCTTCCTTGACATTGCCTTTGGAATGTTTGATCTAAAGAAAGGGTCCCGTTGAAAAAAAATATTTGAACTTGAATTGTAAATGTCGCGATATGTTTGGGAGTAACGATGTATTGTGTGTCCTCCTCCAGGACTCTACATGTTTGGATTCGTATCCATCATTTCTCGCGTAAATCACTTCGGCTTCCTTTAGAAAAGTTTAACTTTTTCACAAAAATATTCTATATCCTAAGACCCCATATTTTCCAACGGAGTTAAAGTGTTTTAATTGTATTAATTCATGCTCAACGTCTCACATTAATATAGAAAAAATAGAAGAAAAAAACAACGAAAACCTCAGATGTTCCATGGTATATAAAATATTATCTCTTCATTAAAACAACATTGCTTATGTATCTCCAGGATAAAATAATCCTGGAGATACATGCTGTATAACATCACATAACTTTTTTATTATGGTTTGAGCTTAGTCTCTAGTCCATGCCTCCTATAATGCTTTTATATCCGCTGATCCAGTAAGGAAACAAACAAGAAAGAAAGAAAAAACTACAGTGAATAGACTCGACCCCTGGTCTGCTTCAATTTTTTTTTTTACTGCCCCGGCCGATGTGAAAATAAGAATAAATTAAATTTCACTTTAAATATCTAAATAAAATATCCCAAATTATGTAATATGTAATTATTTAATAAGCTCGAGGTTTATTATTATTTTTTTATTATTTAGGTCATCCTTATTTTTGTTAGAAGTTTATTGTTTTGTTAAAAAAATTTAAATTAATATTTTTTATATCGTATTTTTACTACTCTTAGTGGCGAATCTGTCTATTCTCTACATTCCAGAATCTCGTGATTAAGAGTAACTATTCACCTCTCAGTACGACACCTGAAGATAACTAACGGTACATCCTCAAAGTGGACAGTTACATTCTGATGGAGATGAATTGGATACATAATATATTGCTTAGCAGTCTTTTACTTTTCAACTTATGTTTAATTCATAACTTACCGATCTTATCTTAATGTTTAGCTTTCCTATAAGTGTACTTGCAGTTATTAAGGTTTTTATTTATTTGTTATTTTAAAAAATTGTATATTGTTAAAAAAAAATCTTAAAAAAAAAAATAATGCACCTTAAGATCATTTAAAGAAAACCTTTTTGTATGCAGCAACTAATGTTTAGTGTACATTTTTTTCAAATAATTTGGTGAATAAATATTTAATATTTATTAAAAATATATGGCTCGCCATTGTCTCACAATGTTTTAAAAAGAATTTTTCATCCATACCTTCATTTACCTATTATGACTCAATAAAAATCTCAAAATGACTTGGGTAAAGACCAGCCCGGTTTTGAATCCGAATGAAAATGTGTATCAGAGGCTCGATATGTTATCATTTATGATTTGATAATTTTATGAGCAGGACAGCTCATTGTACAGAGTTTTGAGCTGTTCTGAAGGTCATATTTTCAAATTAGCCTGTGACAGATATATTATTTAATGTTCTAACAGCCACAGATGGACTCTGTGTGTGTGACCTGCAGACCTGCAGGTCTCACCCAGTCTCTATTTAGTGGGTACCCTAAATAGGGAGAAAATCCTGGGTGTTAATCGTGTTCTCGGTCAAACAGTCTCCTTGCACAAGCATTATCCTAGAAACAGTAAAAACTCAACCATGCACGGAGCCCAAGATTCTTCATTTGTATGAGGAGTACAGGTTTAAATTTCAGTCAGCTATTTGGTCATGATGCCCATTGGTAATAAAGAAACATTACGTATGAGATAGAAATCTGGATGTGCAAAGAACGGAACTGGACAATGTCAATGTAGGTATAATGTTAGTGTCCTTGCCGAACTTATCTTGCTAGATAATCTTCCCGCCTACGTTGTGACCTTCTAGAGATTATAACCATTTGCTCATATCTTTTCAAAGATAATATAATTTTTAAATATATGTTTGATGTTATATAGTAGGCCAACTGCGCATACATATTTGTTATCTCAATGTTGCCTTCTTCCTTCCATACATTGAGTTTAGCTTCGAGTCCTTTGAGTTTTGGAGGATAGAGTAGATACTTTATCCATATTAGAGGTGAAATATATTTCTATATGAATTTTATGTGTTATGTTGTAATTATTATATGCACATATTATAATTATTTTTTGTTTGTTTAATACACAGGTTCTAATAAGCATAGTAAACTTAAGAACCATTAAGGTTAGGATTTGCTTATGAAAATTATTTGAATATTTTTTTATTCATTGAAATAAATAAAACATCTTAATTTTCTCTCTTTTGTTTCTATATTCTCTAAATTTTCATAAATTTCCATTGTGCATCTAACCCTTGATGCTTATTGATAATTAAAATTCATTGTTTATTCAATGCATTCAAAGGATTGTAATATGAACCAATGTATGAAAATATTGCAATTTACTAAATTCAGAGTATAATCAGTGGTGTTTTTCCATTATATATTTTAATTTCAGTATTGTAATTTTTTCCTCTTTATTAATTATAAGACTTTCTACATAAATTCTTTTTGTTTTTTCAATTTTTCTATGAAGGGTACTTTCATAATTTTTTGACTACAATTGCAAATTTAATATTAAGTTATAATTTTGAAAGCCTCCCTCACTGATTACCCAGCAAACATTTTTTTTTCATTTATTGGTAACCTCTGCTCCAGATATGAAGCTGATTCCTTTTTATTATTTAAATGCCCATAGCCGATCTATTCCAACCCAAATCCTCTATTTTCAAACCTTGCAACCTCTTCAATTCCTGATAATCCTTCGGAGCGTCTGAAAAGAAGGTGGCCTCATGACCCTCTAAGTTGAAATTTGTATTTAAGTACTATCACTGGGTAGTTTCTCTACTTGTCTTTATTCATGCCAATATGTTCCATTCCTGCCATTTACTTGTTGTATTGTTATAATACAGTTGTAATTTCAATGAACAAATTATTTTAAAAAATGCCCTTAGCCAGTGATTTTTGTTTTATTCCAATCCGAATAGAACCAGAATAATGTTTCTTAATATAAAATTCATAAAACATGTGCCGAAACATCTTACCAATCTCATTCCGTATTCAAGCTTGCAATACCCCGAAGGTCGTAAACGACGCATACATAATGGCGATCCGTCTTGTTCACCCTTATCTTGTTCGAAGAAACAATTACATATAATAGCAGTGAGAGGCTGTTACGGTCTATTTCGGACAGGTTCACTAAGGCCTATTGCAATCAGCCCACATCCACCCGCATTCAAAGGCCTCAACTCCTAAGCATCGTATCGTAACAGTTGAAATTACAGTACTGAAGAGGATAGACATAGAAGTATATGTTATTTTTAGTATGAGGGCACAATTGCAAGAAACACAATGCAAAGAAACAAAAGAAGCATAATACTTACGTCTTCAAACGATGCATACATTTCTCCTTGGATAACCCCCCTAAAGAACAACATGTGAAGGAACGTCAAACAAAGACAGTAAACAATTATTCACTGTCCATTTTATTTATAAATGATCTCGCCCCATTATTATTTGGTTAGCTATATCTCCGAAAGTTATAAACTTATATAGCAATAAAATCATTTTATGATTCTTTAAGTAATTTACAAATAGTTGGATTGTTTTAGCATAATCTAATATCTTTCCATATATATAAAAATATATAAATAGTGTAATGCCCGATTAAAAATAGACTCAAACTACATTACACATTCCAAAACATGCGTAACTATTTGTTAATAAATTAAAAATTATTAAATGAAGAAAAGACAATTCAAAAAATGGTCTAAGTCATTAGACTTATCATTATTAAATATTAGAAAGTATATATGCATTTCAATAATAATCTATTTTTAATTCTGGGTAAACTGAAACTTGAGAATAATATTAAAATAAAGAACCGACAATAAGTTGCTGGTAACTTTATGGTAACAAAATGAGATTTCTAAACCTAATAAAATCAATTCAAATTAGAAATTTGCTATCCTTTAAATCTTAAGGATAGAATTTATTATTTAAAACTTCTACGAAAATATCCATAATCTACAAGAACTATATCATATTATTTATGTGACTATAAAAAGAACTAAAAGTGTTAGCGTTATGTAAAAAGAAACTATGAAATGTTTGGAAACTAGGAGCATTATGTTACTACTCTCTCTCCGATCCCGATCACATTTTATTTTCTTATGTCACGAAATATGATAAAGAGGCCTGAAAAATGTCAGATATTTCGCCAGAGATGTGGGACACGCACTACCATAAGCTCCCTCGGGTGTCAACCGAGTGTATCCGACTCTTCGGGCAGGGATGTATGTTTCGAAACCAACCCTTTTCTAATTTACATGAAAAAGTCCCGGATGACACTTTCGATTTCCATAGCGGACTAGGAATTCACCCGTTTCGGACGTCCAGCTAAAAAGTCTTCCATCATTAAGGAATTATATAAAGGCATAAAGGACCCAAAGGAGAAACTCTGAGTGCCTTGGATATAAGTAGCTAGCCGATTGGTGATGATCCCGTCTTCGCTCCAAATATGGTTTAGGATGCGTCATAAAACTATGAACCCTTTAAAGTAGGTAGTTACTAACGGGTTTTAGGTAGTGGAGTGTTAGTTACAAGTGGTCGAAAATTTAACTATTGCATTGCTCGTCCAGAATGGAAGTTAACTCATGCTAACTTGTTTTTTTAAAAATTTATTTATTGAAATTTACAACTGTATATTTATTACATCAAGTAAATATAATGAAAGTTAAACAATGTCCCGACGAGATAAAGGCAAGTAGATAAAGCTACCCAGTGGTAGTACTCAAATAAAAAGTTCAACTTAGAAGGTCACGAGGCCATCTTCTTTTCAGACGTCTCGGAGGATTATGAGGAATTGAAGAGGTTTCGAGGTTTGAAACTAGTGAGTCATGAAATTGAAGCTCGTCATGAAAAGATTAATATCGGATTCGGACCAAATCAAATGACCAACAAATGGGACATTAAGGTCATTATGGATTACTTTGTTCGTAACAAAGTAAGGAGCACTGAGGATTTTACGAAGGAATTTGGATTGTAAGGATTGAGTACGAGAGGAATTCGATGGCTTAGTACAGCCACAAAGCTCTACTCCGTAAGTCCAGATGGGTCTAACGATTGTCATGTATACGAGTCTTTTGTATTGAAATGGGAGCTTTGAGCGTTTGTCTAGTAAATGTTTAAGCAGCCTGACACGGCGAGCTGTTTTTGAGTCTTTTCAGTCCAGTATGAAGATTCCAAGTTAAGCGTTTGTCTAGGTATAGTCCTAAGTTCCGGACCTGCCCCATACAGGATTTTAAATTAACTCAAAAATGACCTTCCCAAGTGTTTTATCTTACAAATGTTGCTTATAGATCATGGATTATGTCTATTCTTTTGATAGTTGGCAGATCACTACTTAGAGCTGTGCCTCTTGCATTATGGATGTATCTATTGGTCTTCCTGGTGTCGAAGGTTATTTACTTACATAGTTTTATTTTGTAGCTTACTAAAATTTAAATAATTTTCTGATTTGGTACATGCGTTTTTAATATCACATAAGTAATTTGATAAGTATTAAAGCTCGGAAGCGCTGAGTTGCCGTGCCGATGGTCCCGGTTTCAAATCCGACTCTGGCAGATAATTTATTTAATTTATTATCAGCCGGGGATGGATTCCGTGAGATCTTGAGACCCTTCTGAGGCTCGCCGAACCTATTAATGTTATTATTACTGTGGATTCATAGCTGATCGATAAGGAACTTCTCAGATACCTTAAGCATTGATTATATTTCTGAAAGGCTTGAAAAATCTATTGTTTTTTAAACATCTATTACCTTCTGTTTCATTGCAACCATAAGAAACCTTATAATAATGTTTTGTGGTCACTTAACAACTTGACTCACTATAAATCATCTATTACAATTAGCCGATAAAAAACAGTGAATATGAAAAAGTGCTTATTCTGACATCGATAGATTACAATCGCGCTGTTTGTAATCTCTAGATCTTGAGGAGTTAAGGGTCGGAAGTATAGATGTACACTGATATGGAGGCGAAAGCAGTTTTTTTCATGGCTTCGAAGGTCGTAAAAAAAACGTTATCTTGTAACCAAACTCAGTAACGTATCATTCTACATCCACTACGAGGAACGAAATCCTCCTGTGTTAGGCTGTTTATGTCTGCTAATTATAGTTTTATCTTCCCAGTAATCTTATTTCCCACGTATTATTTAAATTTAGCACTGTTTATTGACGTTTTTTACTTTTGAATCCTAATTTTTTTTTTAGAAGAATGGTGAAATCAAAGATCAAAAGTATATCTTTGTTTTCAATCTCAAAAACTTGGAACGCACATGAAATCTTAAATATATCAAGGACCGGAAATGTTTTCTTAATTTGTAAAGCGAATGCAATTCATAGTTTTATTTTTTTAAAGACATTTAATTTTTCTCGAGTTCAGGTCATTGTCATTAATAAAGTATTATTTTTATTTGTAGTCCCAAAATTGTTTAAGAAATCTTTAAAATATCTAAAACCAATATTTATCAACTTGCTTTTATACACTATATCCCTCTTCATTGTTGATGGCCTAGATATTAGCCCGAAACTTTGACACAAATAAAAGTACATGTTTGTGTAAAACTTATTGACTGCACTCCCCTACCATTTTCAGAATTCCTCAATATACATTCAATCAACCATTTCCACGGCAATATAAACACAAATATTTTACTTGTATTTAGTTTCTTTTTTGAGGTTTTTGTTCCTCTGATTATATCCCATATCTATCTATTTATATGGCGCTAAAACCCGGGGGTGGGTCTGCCTCTCCTTCTGGTACGGTCAATCCTATCCTCAAGGACTCTTTTAGGAATTTCACCTTCCTCCATCCGAATCACATGGCCGGCCCAACTTAATCTTCCCAGTTTTATGAAGTCGACGACGTTCAAGTCATTATACATGGCGTATAACTCCCGGTTCCATCGTTCCCCAAGCTACTCTGATCAGCTTTCGATCTTGCAACTATATCAATATCGTCTGCAAAGCCCAGGATCTGGACACTTCTATTGATAATAGTTCTTGTTGTCTGTACTTTCGAGACCCTTACTGCTTTTTCAAGTAATAAAATGAAAAGCAGACCATCACCCTCTCGCAACCCCTCATCGGCCTGAAAGTCGCTGGAGCACTCTCCTTGTATTCTAATTACATTCCTCACACCATGCATGGTCATCTCAACAAGGCAGATAAGCTTTCAATGAATGCCAAATTCTCCAAGAGCTTTGTAGATTTGAGATCTATTAATGCTCTCGTACGCATTCTTGAAATCCACAAAAATATGGTAGGTGGACATGTTATATTCAATCCCTCTCTCCATGATAGTCCTCAGGGAAACATTCTGGTCCACTGTACATCTCCCACTTCTAAAGCCAGTTTGGTACTTTCCCACAATTTGTTCCGCATAGTGGCACAATCGCTTGAAGAGAATTCCAGAAAGAATTTGGTACGCTGTTGGTATTAGCGATATCCCTCTGTAATTGTTGCAATCAAGCCTATTTGTAGATCGGGCAAATTACTCCTTTTTTTTATTCTGCTGGCATCTTCCCATCAACCCATATCTGTACAACAAATTATAAAGGGCTTTATTGAATTCACCTCCATATTTAAAAAGCTCAACTGGAAGGCCATCCAATCCCGGACTTTTATTATTCTTCATTCGCTGGATCACATTTATAACCTCTTCAAAGTCTGGAGGGGGTTCATTCTCTTCTTCTGAATTCTCATTTGGAACTCTCTGTCTGGCATCTTCCTCTGCGTCTTCCACGGTAGGGTTATTAAGCAAAACTTCGAAGTGGCGCACCGATCTTTGGAAAATTTCTTGAACCAGCCTAGCTCTTGCAGGGATTAGAAATTGGCTTGAAATCGGTTCTTTCCTTATTGACTCTACGATAAAAGAGACTGCTGTTGTTTGCTCTTTGTAGTTCCTCGATTTCCTCCAATTTTTTCCTTTCCCAAATTTTCTTCTTCTTTTTATGAAGCTTCTTCTCCACCTGTCGCAAGGTTCTGTATTCTTCCAACGCTAGCCTGGTGAATCTCCTTTGGACCATTGATTTGTAGGCTCGGTTTTTTGCATCCGTTGCTACAAATCAATAGTATTCTAAATCAAACCAGTCATCTCTGGCTTTTCTCAATTCGTTTCCTAATTCCTTTTCTGCGGCCCTCGTTATAGCTTTTTTCAGGATCCTCCGTTCCTCTTCCGGTTCAGGATCATTGTCCATTTCATTTGATATACTGTTCATCTGGTGGCTGAACTGTTCCTTATTTTTTTAGCTAGGTTCGGGGTCCTTCAACTTATTGACATTAATTTTTTTACTGACTTTCCTCCTTACTATGTGGCTATTGGAGATTCTAGCTCTTATTCTGGAAATTACCAATAAATGATCTGAATCATGTTAGCGCCCCGAAATGTTCTACTGCTGATGAGGTTGGATTTGTGACGAGACGATGTAAGAATGTGGTCAATTTGGTTGAACGTTTTACCATCCGGAGATCTCCATGTGTTTTTATGAATCCTTTTGCCAGGAAATAAGGTACTCCCTCCCAATTACCAAATCGCTTGAGAAGGCAAAATTAATTAATCGCTTCCATTCTCATTGCTTTCTTCATGGAAATGGCTCCACTTCCCAATTTTAGGACGATATATTTCTTCTTGGCCGCCCTTAGCATTGAAGTCTCCTAGCAATATTTTTATATCAATTCGAGGGTTCCTGTCGATTTCTCTCTCTAATGCATCGTAGAAATCTTCCTCCTCAGCAGATTCTTCTGTGGGAGCATGGCAATTAATCATACTGATGCCTTAGTCTACAGAACCTTGGACTCACGGCAGCATAATCCATGACTCGGTCTCTTATTTTCCCTCTTACAACAAACCCGGTAGCAAGCGTACGGTTTTTACTGTGGCAGCTGTAATAGACCGTGTGGTACCTTTTCTCCAGAATTCCTGTCCCAGTATATTCCATATACGTAACAGTTTTTCTTTTTTAATAATATTAGTTAAAATAAATAAACATAAAAATTTCGTGATAAAATCGAGTGTATGAATTTTAACACAGAATGTACTTTAAAATATAGATTTTTCTAAAAATCAATTAAATGGCTTCTAATTTCAGGGGTGGAAAACCAGTTCTGTATGGATTGAGTATATTGAGTTATTTTTATTACTTTTTTAATTCAATATCAACAAAAGCATATAAATTACAAATAAAATAATATATTTTTCTTTTTATTCTTTAAATTACGAATTTTCATATTTGCAAGTTCGCTCGGGGCGGTATGCCTCTCATGCCTATGAATTTTATTGTTTAATATTGTATATTTAATGAAAAATATTTATGCTGTGTAATTTATAGTATTTACAATGAAAAATCGTTGTTACATCATAAGAAAATAAACTCTTATAAAAGTCGTAATAAACATTATTTTAATGACCACTAATTATTCGTTAATGATCATTAAATGCGCAGGTACCATTAGATTCACAGATGAAGATATAATGTAATGAGGTACTAATGTTCTAAGCATTCAGTGCCTACAAGTAGCTATAAAATAAACTTTAGCTCTCATTAAGCGCCATTTAAATTATCATCAGAGCGCTGAGTCGTGAGAGAGCAAGTCAAAAGTCAAGGGCACGAGCCCAAAGCCCTAGGGCATGCTCAGGTTTTGTATCACGTGGTATTATATCCATTTATAGTGAAGGCAGATAAATTGTATGCATTGATTTTATTTATTTATGACATTCTCTTGGATGTCAGAGAGAAATAGAAGGAAGATACTGGCTTAATATACAAAATTAGTAAACTAACTCTAATGTACGTATAAGGAAGGAAATAGTTGGGGGTGCAGTCAAATTAATCACTAAATAAGTGGGTGCTTATTTTATTTTATTAAGGCACAAAATAAAATAAATACCCACTTATTTAGTGTTTAATATGACTACACCCCCAACTATTTTCTTCCTTATTCAGATCTTCCAGTCAACTATCTCCTCGGATGTAATGTACGTAATTAACTACAAAAATATTGGAAATCTTAAATACGCAAATTGCCTAAAATAATATTAATAGTAATAGTAATAATATTAATACTACTAAGTACAAATTCCTTTATAATTAATGTATTATATATTCAACAATATAGGATTTTAAATAATAAAATTACAAATTTGTATGCTTATATGTTGGCAATGAAATAAAGTGCAAAATAAAACAAATTAAATACAAAAAATGACAAAGTTGTTCACTCATAATATGTTGATACTAGAATAGAATACAAAATTAATTGTAATATATTTGAAAATAACTAGTTTAACCAAAATTACAAAATAAATTGAAACTAATTTCAAAATACAAAATTTTAAGGTGACAGTTTTATTATTTAGAAAATGTACGAAATAATTGAAAAAAGACAAAATGAAAGCTTCAGAGTGATCCAATAGTTATTAGCTGGCAACTGTATATTTTCTTTAATTTACTGGTACTAATAAAAAAATATTATCGGGGTCAGCATTACAACATTTTATACATAATTAAAAATCCTCGGTTATGCTGTCCTTAGGAAAAGACGTAAAATGGGGGTCATGAGCCTGTGCCGTGCCAGGTACTCGTTAAAGTTCCCTACCGTGATCATACCTGTATAGACCTAATAGACAAAATTTAGGACTCCCACTGCAGAATCGTCCGATTATATGGTTAACATCGTCCACAGTAGCATAAAGTGGCGTTTTAATGGATAAACTAAAATATTTATGTTTGAAAAGAAAAGATATGTCCAGGACCGGGACTCGAACCCGGGTCTCCCAGATCACTAGTCTGGGCTCGAAGACCCGATCACTAGTCGAAGACCCGGTTCGAATCCCTTTCCTGGACATATCTTTTCTTTTCAAATAAAAATATTTAAAAATTAGTAACAAATAAAATAAAATATTTATGATTTCGTTTATTTATATATATATATGTATATATATTGTTACGGGCTACTGGGTGTAAAATGAACTAAACTATTACTTAATTCAAGATACTAATATTTATTAACAAATTAAAAAGACTACAAGGAAATTATTTAAAACAATTAAATTATTAAACTAATATAAATTTACAATAACAATATTCTACAGATTATAACCTAGGCCTAACTGTTATCTAATTTCTAAGATAATATACAAATAATATAAGATATTGCTAATACTAAATAACTAAACTATTTATATAAATTTGTACAAATACAATAATATTACACTATAGTTAACAACTACATATTAACATTTACAGTTCGCTAATTAAAGTCAACCTACCGTAAGACTCTCCAAATATGACAAACTGACACACAGTTTATTACACTTATTACACGGCCACTAATTATCACTGTCACTGTTCCTCACACGCACTATCAACACAGTATTATCACAGCATTACTCACTTACTACAGCCTGATACTAACTCACACGCACTGTCACTAGACTGGTAACTTGACGACTGCTTATTACTGACTTGTCCGGCCGAAACAGCTGCCCTTTTTATATAGGCAAGGTAGGTCGGGGTGAGACAATTCTCGGAAGGACGAGAACCACCTAGCCCCATCCAGGCCGACCTAGAAGGCTCTACGCCATTCTATAATCCCTTCCGCTTAATCCCATTGTTCGTCTAATCCTCTCAGCCGGTCCTTCTTCCCTCTCTGACCGTAACAATATATTAGTTGCTGCTTCTTATCATCAAAGGGTGATATATATTTAATTAATTTTCTCTATCAGTGATGTATAAACTTAAAAAATTTAAATGCTACAGGCTAAATCGTCTGGTTTATTTAAGAAATAGAGCTTGTACTTAACTAGAACTGAATTTCTATCCAGGTACTTTAAATACTTACATTTTTCCATTAGCCTCACATACTTCATAGTAGTTCTTAAAAAACCTAATATTTAATAATGTTTTTCAATTTATCCTAGGAGACAGTAAACTTGACAATCCAACTTACCCAACTAATTGCAGTTTCTATCTAAAACCAACAGAACTGGTTATATTACAATTATTTCTGTATATAATGATATTATTATTACAAATATTTATACGATAATTGGATACGAAAAATAGTAATGAATAATTTGATTTTTATGCGAAATATATACTTTTAATGTTGGGATTATTGAATAAACTTAAATAGATAAAATTAAATCATACTTTTTTTAGTGTGAACCTTATATACTATTTTTTATCCATTTTATTTTTATCCATACAGATTCTAGTTCCGTTGTATTCTAGTATTCTTACATAAATATAAACAAACAACTGGATAGTAAAAAAAAGTTGGGGAAGAAACTGAGCATTTTTTTTTTTCTCGTGAAAATCAATACATCATACTACTCTGGTGCGGGATTCCTCTGCACGCGAAGGATGAAGAAAACTTAGAATGCTGCTTAGAAACTTTAATTATAAACTTTCTTCAAGTCCTCCCTTAAATAGTACTCATTATTCTTTCAAGATTCTTCTCGAGCTTCCTGCCCTCCATTCAGGACTTTCAGGATCCTAGTAAGAAAACATTTATTGAGTCATTAGCCGCGGCGATTCCCATTAAAAATGTACTTTTCTATCGATTCTCGTTAGCGAAAAAAAAAATTCCTTTGCAACCGGTTATAAAAACCGTTTGTTTTGATTCATTAGTCAGGAAGCCGGATTACAAAAAATATATTTACGCTGAAGAAATAATTAATCTGAAATGATTTGTTAAGCGTCTCTATATCAAGCCCTAGAATAGCCATCAATAATTATAAAAAAATATTTATATGTACGAATACTCCGAAAATTTGGAACGCTACCGACGCTGCCGAAAACAATTTTTAGAGTGTCTTGAAGGAATCTTGCTCCGATTATTTAATTTAATCTAAAACTTTTTTTTTTTTAATTATTTTCTTGAATTGTACAACTGTAATATATACATCTAGTACAAAGACTATATGACTAACTAGATACATGAAAGGACATGTAGAGGCACTACCCACTGCCAGCACTCTAATAACATTTCTATAATATAAGGTCCCGAGGCCATCTTCTCTTCAGACGCCTAGGAGGATTGTCCAGGATGGAATTGGATGCAAGGATGGAAACTAGTGGGTTTGGATGGGGCTGGAGTTTATTATGGAATGATAGGTATCTGAAATGGGCTAAATCGGTAACATATGGAACGTTAAGGTCTTTATGGATGGTTTTATTTGTGAAAAAATAAGGAGCGTTTAGGATTTTGCGAAGGATTTTGGATTGCAAGGATTGAATACGAGAGGAATTTGATGGTTTGGTGGAGCCCCATAGTTCAATTCCCTAAGTCCATATTGGTCTTATAACAGTCACATAAATAAGTCTTTTGTAATTGATCTGAAGCTTTGAGCGTTTGTCTAGTATGTGTTGAAGTAGTCGGAAGGGTCTAGCTGTTTCTTGTCTTTTCAGTCTTGTGTGAGGGTTCAAAGTAAGACTTTTGTCTAAGTTAAGTCCTAGGTAGCGAATCTGTTCAACAGGGATAAGTGAAGTACTATTGATTTTAATTCTCCAATTCCGACACTATTCTTCGAGGCTTGATAAATGTGATTGAAAGGATTGGGATGAATCTAAAACTTAGGTTAAAAAAACTTAAATTTTCTTTGATAAATTTAAAAATTAATCATGGCTATACGTAAATGCAACCATTCGTTGGATCATTGTTGTAATAATTATTATTATTCGCAGTCCATTTTTTGTACTGTCTTCTAGGCTCCATTTATTTGTCGATAATTATAAATGTTTATAGGTTTAAATAAAGAATTTAAGATTCGAAATGTCAACTATGGAAAATTAAAAAGTAATAGTCTCGCTATGATTATTTATTTCTTTTTGGAAATATTAGTGACTAAAACTGGTAATACTGACAATAAGACAAGACATTTCTACAATGCGATTGAAAGTGATAGTAACGTTTATTATTGTTACATTACTATACAAAGATGTCAAAATACCACTCGTGACTGATACAATCAAGAAAAACTACAAAAAATTCCATGACTCACTTTCTGGACACACATACTTACTAGTACAATCATTACTGACAGACTCATTCCCATAGAATCCGACAAGGAGACGGAAACGTCTCAGGAGCAGGGATCTACTACCAAGGGATGAACCACGCTAGGAGTGCCTTCAATGGGCTTTCTCCATACACCCTTCCACGAAAATCCCTTAGGGGAGGTTTTCAAAAGAAGGTCGAAAATACAATATGTGCCAAATGGCATTTGTATTATTTCTTAAAAAAATAAATACATATTTTTATTATTATTATTAACTACCTGCTGTTTCATAAATCTGTAAATATATTTGTAGGTGTATTGTGGCGCACCGAGCCAATTTGATGTTTTGTCATCCTCCATGGTTCCATGGTTGTTTACTGATTTAGTAGTTTCTTCACCGAAGAAGATTACTAACCAATTGTATTTTTAATCTGCGTTCAGGTCTATCGGGTCAAAGGGAGGAAGAAATTGACTTCGCAATTATATTGCTGTGCTTATTAGTTGGATAATGTAATGTATTGTTATATTATTTATATAATATAGTTACCACATAGTTATTATTTTATTGACGGTTAATAATATTTCATAGTATATTTATAGATGGGTTGCGACGAACCAATTTGATCTTGTGTCAGTCTCTATTTGCATCATGCTGCTTGTTTGAGTTATAAGTTGTTTCTTCACTAAAGAAGATTACTGGGCAATTGTCTTTTTAATCTCCGTTCAGGTCTATCGGGTTAAAGAGGCGAGGAAATTGGTTTCACAACCATATCGGGATTTGATGAGTTGAAGACTAAAATGTTATGTTATTGTCATTTATGTAAAATGTAATGTTATTGATGGTAGATGATCAACTGTGATACATAGTGTTAAATAAATACGATTAATGACTGAATCCTTAGGCTTTCTGTATAGGCACCTACTTTTTGAACCAAATGTCAACCTATCCCCACCCAGTTGCCCCTTTTTTTAAAACAATTATTACTTTATAGATAAGAATTAAGATGAGATGATGATAATCCTTCGGGAAATTGAAAACGGCAAAATTAACACCAGTGCTAGTTGTTTCGGAAAGGGCTAAAATATCGACTTATGCAATAAGTAAAAAATATCATAAAGATAAATCAGCACTATTATTTTAGGGCGTATACCAATAATTATATTGACTCTGTGAGTCCTTAATAATAATAATAATGCTTAGGGAACCCAAGATCGATGCCGATACCACCAATCCCTGCTTACTCAATTCCGTCCACGGACCACTACTCAAACCCAAATCCGCCAGGTCACTCTTAACGCAATCCTCCCAACAACGTCTCGTTATATATTTATCAAGTACACTCGGCCAAACATTTACCAGTCTGCACAATGCTTAGTAACTTTTTAGGAATTCGTTCGTTACCTAGTAGAGTTGTCGGTCTCGGTAACCCATCTTAATCTTCGCGACAATATTATTTCAATAATATTAACCGAGTCCATGCTCCGCAATTCCGGGTTGTGTGATCTTCTTAATTCTTCAGTAGACTCATCATTTTTAGTCTGAATATTCTTCGCACACCTTAAGACGCTGTCCATCCTTCAGATTTAGCGGCCACATTTCACTTCCGTAAAGGAGAGTTGGAAGGATGGTAGTTGTACAACCCTTATTTTTAGAATTTGGGACAAAATACGTGAGCTGGGTTTAGTCGAGATCGAATAATAACAAGTATTTCTTGTAATTAATCGCGTCCTTATTTTATCATGTATGCCCTTAAGGTTACCTTTATTTCAGGTTTTCTTTTCAATTTCCTCTGTCTTGTAAATTGTTAATTGAGTTCCTTAGTGAATTATCCTTTTATCGTCTCATAAATTTGAATTAAAAAAGCTGGAACGTTAATCTATATGTGCTACATGCGTTTATTTGTAACGGAATGTTGCCTCCGGTAATACACATCCGGCATAAATATGCATTGTGCTTGTATTGTATAAATTTGTAGATCGTTACTACAGATAAGGAATGCTAAAAAATATTTTAAAGACTGCAATTATTTTAAAGTTTCAAGGTTCCAAGATGTGTTAACGTCTTACGTTACGTTGATAACATACGTTATGTTAATATCGTGCGTTAATGGGCGTATCAGAGCTAAAGGGAAGAAGAGTGAACATTAAACGTCATTACGGCGTTGAGAATGCCATCAACGTAATCAGGGCTAATATTATGTAAATTGCCCGCTAACAATAATTACACGGCGTAAGGTCCGTTTCGGATTGCGCAATGGCTATTGGCTGCGCGAATGTGCAACTCAGTTTCCGTTATGAGATCTTGGGAACTAAAGTGTAACAAACAATAATAATATATTCATTGTTTGGAACGAACTAATTTTTTTTTTTATTTCGCCTTTGTATGTTGGGTTAAGACGCAGAAACTATAAAACTACATAGAGAAACGTCGACGAATGCAGATAAGGAAATTGAGCTGGGAGTAAATTTGGATAAGACGACTTATATGGTTATTAGTAAAAAAGGGGGATTTTTGTGATATTGTTTTAGGAAGGAATAAGTTTGAACATGAAGTTGAAGTACTTAAACTCTATTGTAACTAGGGAAAACGAAATTCAATATTAAATAAAGACATTTGAAGGAAGGAAACGCTTTTTATTATTCGGTCTCGACATTACTAAGCTCGCGTCTTTTGTTCCAAAATCTAAAAATCAGAATTTATTGAACCATCATGCTAACAACTCTTCATAAATACAGAAGCTTATACGAATATATACTGTAAAAAATGCCTGTCCAAGAATACTAAACTATCATTATGAAACTGTTCTGAAGCCAGTAGTTATGTATGTGGCCGAAACCCTATCCCTAAACGCTAATAAAGGACTCCTCGAAAAACTGGAGAAAATAGTTAGAGGTATAATGGGATCAAATTACAAGAATGGCATCCATTATGAAAAATCCAACAAAGAAGTCTACAGCGAAATAGAGAAAATTACAGAAACGATCCGTAAGAGGCGAGTACGGTATTATGGTCATCTCAAACGCAAGGATGGGAACAGGTTGACTAAACAGACTTTCAACTTTTTTGACTCCAAAACTAAAACCACAATGCCCTGGTTTATGAGTACCATAAACCAGAGACGACCTTGCACTCCTGCAGCTAAAACCTGACGACACCTTCAATAGAGATCTCTTTCGCAAACAGATACTGACGAATGGCCTAACCCCTGAGACGAGAAACCGGAAAGAGGACAGTATAATGCCTGGACAGTGGAGCGCGAGCTGGCCCACTCACAGAGAATGAGGGATGTCTGGGCCCAGAGGAAAACGAAACAAATTGCCAAGGGTAACCAGACTTTACGTGGTCCTAAGATGGCCTCAACGAATTAATAATAACAATAATAATATATACTGTTAAACAGTTTCTATAACAATAGGTTATTATTAATCAAATATTACACAGCTTCCACAGAAATATAGTAAAATACATAAAAGTATTGTAGATAAACTAACATTTTTTTTTAAAGCTAACGAAGTATAACCTTCCCTGATAGACAATATAGTCTACATACGTTAGCAACCTACGTTACATTACATACACAAATATATACACTTTTCTTTATTTACTTGTTGCCCTTGAATGAGTCAGGTTGTATAGTAACGTGAATGAAAAAAGACTGCAGATGATGCATGTATGTACTGTAATATTAAAATGTTTACTGCGAACAAAAGAATTTCACAATAGACAATGTCGACACAATCAGATGTCCTTCCGAAGTAATAAATTATGTTTTTCCTCTAGGCACAGAAATAGTCCTTGAAATATACCGCATCATTAACTTGTATTGTTTTATGCACAGTTTACTTAACAACTGTAAATAAATAATTTCAGATGATTAATTATATGAGCGGGTTGAGTAAGAGAGTAAAGTGTTGAATTGTTGTATTGAAGGTTCGGGGTTGAAATAAATTATTTAATTTTATAAAAGCCATGTATCCATCTTGTGGGGTCTGAAGACTTTCCTGGGGCTCGCTCAACCTATAATGTTGGTACCCTTAACTGGGGGAAAAATGGAAGTATCGTGTTATCTTGGCCAACTCCCTGCACAACAGTTTAAAACAGTACAATCTCTACTTCATACTGAGCCCAGGAACCTTCAGGGTAATATCTCTCTCCAGGATATTACATTACTGAAATTCGTGACGCTGGCATAATTTTAGCAGTTTCGGAAATTACTGTTTTTAAACATAAGTCACAGCTTGTACTTTAGGTCGACATGTGTACAACAATGAAGTCTTGATCAACAAATGAAAAAAATACAATCCACGACAATATCTGATGTGAGCCACGTATTAGTACTTATCAGTAAGCTACGCGAATAATAACAGAGAACAGTTTAACATATTAAGGTGTAAGTCCGGAAAGAATAATTATTTATATAAATAAAAAAAGTAGATCAAATTAAAACTAGATAAAAAAGGATTCATATTTTATTTTATTTTTTTCTTACAGCAGTCGGACTGAGGCTATTATAAATTTTCTTTACGTCTATAAGAAATAATAGTTTTGTTCCAAACATATTTAATATGGTATAAATGTTAAATTATATTATATAAAATGGTTATATCTACTACAAAACTTGCATTACTTTCCTTACTGTTATTTTTCATTAACTCTCAGTTTTGGTTCAGTAAAGCAGTCCCATTATAACCAATGGAATGGAAAACTATTATTGCTGTTATCTATTGAATCCATGACAGAACGATCAGAATCCCATCAACGAAAGCATTTTTCTCCAAAATGGATAGACTTAATTTAAGACCAGTATATTTGATATTGTATCTTAAATGCTCTGAAATCGTCCTCAAAGTGGTTCCGTGTCCACGTTATTTTAAATATGAAAGGGGCGTAACAGTTACTGGTCTAATCATATCTAGAGAATGAATAAAGCTTTTAGGTTCCAGGTCGGATTATTAAAATATATTAAGGATAGAATCAATAAATTTAGTGTATGCAAAAGTATATATTATTCTATTTATATCCAGCAAAGATATACCTTCAATCAACATTTCATGTAGACTCTAAACATTTACAATAAATAGTAGGTATTAATGATTATCATTATTTTTTTTATTTTTTTCGGTAGGCTCTACAGACCTTGTAGATCTTTGGCCGCCTTTACCAGCCTCCTCACCTCTGTCTATCCTGGGCCGCGTATTTCCAGTCTGCTACATGCAGCTCCTTAGCATCTTTGTTGACCCTGTCTACCCATCTGGTCTTTGGCCTCCCACGTGGTCTCTTGCCAACTATTGTGGCATTCATAGTTGTGTGGAGACGTCCTGACGGATTACTTCAAGCTACATGCCCCGCCCATCTTAACCTTCTTGCTTTCATATCCTGAGATATCGCCTGACCAGTTTCTGTGAGCAATTCCTTGTTGGTCCTTCTGAGAGTGCCGACTCCCATCCCATACCGCTCCGGTTATCGTGCGAAGGATTTTCCTTTCACATCTCTCTATTCTGCTTTCCAGGGTGCCGGTTAGAGCCCTCGTCTCACAGCCGTATATCAGAATCGGCTTTATTACATAATTATAAACCCTTAGTTTTAAGTTTCTATAGATGCTTCGGGATTTCAACACTCTTGAAAGAGCGAAGAATGCTCTGTTTGCGATTATTATACGCTGGTCTATCTCAGTTGATAGGTCATTCGTTGAGGTTATTGTGGCACCAAGGTATTTGAAGTTATCTACTTTCAGGAACGATTTGCGAATCCATAAAAATGTATTGGATAAAAAAGAAAACATTACGTGTTTAAAATATCTATCGTTGGTATTTAGTAATTATGATAATGTAAAAAAATATATTCAAAACATAAGAATAAAAATGGCA
Source organism: Troilus luridus (assembly GCA_964056705.1). NCBI lineage: Eukaryota > Metazoa > Arthropoda > Insecta > Hemiptera > Pentatomidae > Troilus > Troilus luridus. The sequence continues at coordinate 28,157,545 of OZ057414.1, forward strand.
AGTTTTTATTATTAAATATTATCTTCATCGTTATTAAAGCTTAAGTTTATTTCAATAAAAAATAATCATGTACCACTACAACCCATGAAGTGTCTTGGGTTCTGAACTGTTTCTAAGACACCGTTGTGAGGGAGGTGATTTGTTCGAGATCACACTCAACCACCAGGTTTTTCTCTTAATTAAGAGTACCCAATTTTTGGAGGCAGGGTGAGACTCAAGATGGTCTACAGAATATACAAGGTCCATCTAAGTATGCTAATACTTACCACAACTTGGTATGAAGCCGAGACTTCAACACAGCAACCTAGCGCTCTATTACTGTATACATATGAAACCACTAGCTGTGCCCGCGACTTCGTCTGCGTGGATAGGGCCTTTCGGCAGCATTTTTAATTTTTTAGGCTAATTACTTTGCAAATAAAAAAAACATAAATTAAAATATGTGTTTTATTGCGTATTGCATGTTTTACTGCAATAATTTGTTTATGAACATTTTTATAAAAAAAGTTGTTTCTTTTCCCTTCTTTTGCCAAAACATAGAGATTTTGCCATAACGTATTTTGTGTAGTAAATTCTAATTGAATTAAAGAATGGTTAATTTAATAGTCATCACTTATAATTTTCAATAGTTAAAGTTCGTTCATTACCTTCTCTTATAGTATAATACTTTATTTTGTCTGTATGTATAGTTTAACTTCAGTTTCAGTAGTTAATTTATAAATTGCAGCGATGTAGACAGTTTCGGAGCAGGCAGCTGACTGAGAGGCTAGGTACGAAGTACAGGTTCAATGTTCACGGAGTAGAGGGGGATAGAATAATTATTAATTTTATATATTCCTTTAGTGCATTTTCCACATTATAAAAACGTATTTTATTTGTTTACAGAATAACAAAATCTATCTCAGCGTAATTTGACGGATCTAGGTGATAGAATAAACATTCCTAACATTTGTTATTCAAAATTCGTTGAGTAGCCGTCTTGTGAACATAGAGTTTATTAAATTATTTGAAGAAAACTAATTTTAGAGTCAATTGACGACTTTTAAAGCCTGAGTTTTTTTAGTTTTTTTATTTCAAGTCTGTAGCTTATGCCGTTTTGGCTCTGCGATGGTCTTTTCAGTCAGGACGAACTCTTTTATACATATATATTGATAACATCATTCGGTTTCTCGTATTTTCCTTTTTTACGGGTCGATTTTCAAAAAATAAAAAACATATTTCTTTATTTTTAATGTAGAAGCTAAATAAAAAATTTCATGGTGCTAGGTTTAAAATGTATGCCGTTTTGGCTCTGTCATGGTCTTCTCAGTCAGGACGACCTCTTTTATATATGTAATAGATTATTAAACGGTTTTCTAAATAAAGAGCGAGAGTTTTAAGTTTTAGTTTTAGTTTTTTACAAACTTGTACATTTTATACGCCACAAAAAATTACTTCATTCTATTTCTGAAGTAATAGATGAGACAGAATATCTGTTGGTATTTACAGAAGCTATTTTATTCTTCGCATTACAGTAATAAATGTTTATATTAACTATAAAATTCTATTGTTATGATTTCTTTCTTTATAATCATCCTTGAGAAGTTTAGTTATGGGCGATATAAAAGCCCGTCGACAGCAATAAAAGCTGCGCTGTCCCCGATGGCTCCCACTTGCTCCGGTTTTTATGACTTCATTAAAAGATAACTAAAGAATTTTTGCATAATTATATTCATTCTCATGTTGCATCTATACTACTAATGAAAACTGTTGTGCTTCCTCTGCTTTAAGTAAATTTGAGTCCGAAACTGCATATATCCTTAAGGTATATATATTAGTCCTTCTTTGTAAAGAATACTTTTAATATTATAGGAATAGGAATAGGAAGAGGCATACGAATACGATCAACAAATGTAACTTTGCAATGAGAAATATAATTGCCAGTAAATTGATCTCGATCTAAGTTACTTCTGTATAAGACCCTTATCCCCCCTGTGCTTAATACTCTAGGGAATCTTCCGCCCCATTAATATTAGAGGGTAATATAACGTACGATGAAGTCAATGGCTTACTCAGCGATATAGATATTTGACAACAGTGATAAAGTTCATGTCGCTGGGATGCAAATAAGTGCCACTCCAAGGATGATGTTGACAAAACAATTACAGGGACGTCGAGCGGTGGTTGGCCAAGATTAAGATGAACGGATTGCGTAGCGAATTATCCCCCTATGCGAAAACTGGAGTTAATAGCTGGCAATTGTCTGCGATAGAAGAGCATGGCGATTGGTGCTGGAGGAGGGCAGGACTCTCTCTATTTTTCGCTAGTTTAGTCAAGCAATACTTAATGCTTGACTAACCAAAACTTAAGTTCCAGAATTCGACAAAAGCATGAAAGATAAGGCGGAAAAGTCTCTCGTTAGTCGATAATTTCTTATCTAAACGCGAAAAATGATGAAAAAGTCGATTTTTTAAAATTCGGAGTTATCTGATTTTGAACCTAAACGCCTCATATAATGAATGTTTGCTGAGTGATTTTGTATTTTAATTATTATTCCTTCAGTCTACGAGCATAATTTTATTGTAGTTTATTCCTATTGAATTATTTATTCCTTTAGTTTCGATCTACCCGCATTGCCTCCCCGAAGACAGTCGTAGCAGATTCCTGTCGCAACATTCCCATGGATCTTGCACAGTCAAGCCACGAACGCCATATAACATGACGGCAATATCAGCGATGATGCTGATTGCAGAACGTTCCGCCTCAATAACCACAATCAATATCGCATGCACAATCTACCCCACAGCGTGTTACCATTAATTGAAAAGTCACTGCCGAATCGCTTCCGTTGCCCAAGCAGTTCCGAGAGGGCCGCTACTACTAAGCTTTTGTCCGCGCAGGCGCAACTTACAGCGAAAGTTTACTTCATTAGGTTGCCACTTGTGCTGGTGAGTTGCCCAACCGCTTTGTTGTTTTTTTATTGGAACCTTTCCACGAAGCCTATTGTCATAATTTGTGCCCATTTTGAATTGCAAAAAAACCTGCAATCTCATGTCAAGTATACTGACTATTCTCTCCCTGTTTAGTAGTTGTAAATATATTATAGCATAAAAATGAAATTAATATCACAAACATCATATAAAGGTTGGTATCGGGTTCGGGCCAAATCAGCTACAAATGGGACATTGTCGATAAGTCATAATGGATGGATGACTTAATACTTATCGAAGTAAGGTTGCAATAAGAGAGGGATACGATGGTCTAGTGGAGCCCAAATCCTAATATTTAATATAGTCCTTATAATGGTCATGTATACGAGTCTTTTGGGATTAATTGAAAGCTTTTTTCAAATAAGTGTTAGAGTAGTATGTTATTGGTTAGTGATGGTATTTTGGAAAAACATAGTACCATTATTAATATAAATAATATAATAATGTAAAACAATAATAATATAATAAAATAAAACAATATAAAATATAGTAATATAAAATTTCGTTTTCTTTCTTATTTTCTTATTTTATTTCTTATTAAATTTCTTAATATATTATTTTCTTTTTTCTTACTTATTCCCTATAAACTGGAGGGACTTGTATTTTTCATTAAAATCGTTAAATTATTGGAAAGTATAGAAAGTCTTATGGATCGTAAAGTCGGTTGGGCCAGTTAAACCATTTAAGCGGAAGATATTTGAAGTACTAGTTAAAGCTCACTAAATACAAAAGGTTTCAGTTTTCCTTCGCTCATTAAGATCTTTCTTTTCCTGATCATATCTTTCCTGTTATTAAAAATCGCTCCGCAATGGTAGTTGAACTTGATGGTGTGTTAAAGTAAGCTTGTTGATACAGTTTACATTACATCTAAAGTAATCCGGATTGCCAACAGGTGACTAAATCCTTTTTTAATGAACTGATTAAATTCATAACATAAATAATAATTTCATCCGGATAATTACACACGGTCTAAAGGTGATAAAATTCTAAACACCTATCGAACAAGGAGTGCGCCAAGGTCTTCGTGCGCCTTAACGAAATGGAAATAGATTTTCTTTACTGGTGTCATAGGCTTGTTGGAAAATGTGGTAGATTTATTTTCCCGTTCGGAACCCACTTATTCTCTTTTTTAGCCTCGCTGTTCCTCCGTTACTATAATTTTGGAGGCTCGTAGCTGACAATGTGGGAGACCCATTAAGCATTTTACTCAAAATTTGGTAATATCGATGGATGCTATTAATTAAAAATAGAAATACTTATTTAATGTTTCAAAACCTACAATACAATTAGATATTGCATTTTGTTGCTATAATATTGTAATAATTTCTGTACTCATTATTAAAAAAATTACTTATTCAAAGCTGGCGTAAAATGGCTCTTGGAAAGATAGCAAGACGATCTACATATATTATTGGCTTCATTATAGAACAAGACTTCCTTTTTTCAAACTTACACATATTGTAGTATTTATTTTTGTATTTGGAGTCAAATAGTATAAACGATTTAGTAATCTATAGCAGTTTATCTTTATTATAATTTATATTTTTCCCTTCTATGAATTTCTATACTGGTTACTATATCTGCTGCACCGGTGAATAAGTGTGGGAAGTGGAATCGTGTCATTCTCATAGTGCATAATTGGTTAAGTCAGACCTTGGCTTGAAATAGAGATATTATGATTATTATAACTCCGTTTCAAGCCAAAGGCTTTGAGAATTACACGATTTCTTTTCCCTCAGTACAATTAACTCATTTTGAAAAAAAAAAATTGGCTTAATCACTTAATACCCGGGGGTGCACATGTATATTGTTTTTATAAGTCTCTCTAATAAATAATTTTATAATTTTTATTTACGATTGATCCACTATGTACTCCGTTTGTTACAGCTATATTACTACTATGGAAGCTAACCGAATAAGAACTTACGAAAACTATTTCGTAATTACAAACCTATCGCTCATTAGCATGAATAAACCTTACATAAATAAGTTATATAACAACATTGAATACAAACAGGACTCAAATAGTTTATACAGCCGATGCTGTGGAGAGTGCTCAGACTTCTCAAGTGCTCGTGGAAGAACATGATGTTGAAGGGGCTTATGCTAACTCGACAGAACGCCAGTCATTCAGTTCTATGTCTCGTCTTACTTGCTCTTACTCCCGTTATTCAATACTTTCTTTTTTATTTAGATTTTATCTGACGAAAATTTATTATTTACGAGTCGGAGTGAGCTAATAGTAGTAGTGTATGTTTTCTTACTAAATCAATTCGAACAACTACTTGTTACACAAACATAATACATTCCAGCTTTCTTTAGCTAAAAGATAAAGAGGTTGTTTTTGCTAAGGAGAACCGAAGCGTGAATGATGAATCGTGGGTGTTACATAAACGACCGTTGGACGAGAAGAAGCTGCCACTGCTCAACAACTTTCTTCCACTCCGCCGTCCTCTCATGTCCCTCACTTCTCGATTTTTTCTTCTTAATTTACATTAATATTCCCTCGCCTTGTCAAGACACCCTATCTTTGACAACTCGTGTTGATCACACGAATGGACGCCCGCCTCGATGTCTGTTAGGGAGTGGATTAACTCCGGAAGAAGGAGAAAGTTATTGGGGAAAAAAACTCAAGACCGTCCGTCCGATACAACTTTTTTTTTATTATTCCTAACTTGAAACATCCTTATATGTGAGAGGTTCTTATTTATTCTTGATTTTCTCTATAAATATTTTTTGTTCATTACCAATCACCAATTATTGGCACGACGATGTAGACTACATAATTATAGCATTTGATGTATCAATCTTTATAGTATTCCTTGTTATTTATTAATTAACAACTCACAATTAGAGGTTTATTAAATAAAACGATCGAAAAGTAAAAAATATACATTAATTATAAATTAAATAAATAAATTTACTGGTTATTTTTCTCGAGTATTTTAGAGGCTTAAGGCTTTGATTTTGGGGATTTTTGGTATTGTATTTTAATTGAGAGTTCGTGATTCAAAAACGAAATCCGCCCTTCCAAGTATCCTGCGTGACCGCTATTATTGAAATATTAATTAAAATTCACTAAAGTTAGGCCACTCCACTCGACATTATCTTCAGTCAAGTCTTATCGAGTCTCCACCATGTACTAACAACCCTTCATGGGTTGTAGTGATAAAGATTTTGGTTTTCGATTTGTAAATGAAATTTATGTGTAGTATAAGCTTTGAATTTAAAGGTGGTTACATCAGCAATTTAGATACTATCTACAACTAAGTAATGGAGATGTTAATTAATGTTCAATGTAGTATATTTTTTCCAATCACTAACCACAGGTCACTTTGTATTGGTTTTCTTTACTTGACCGAATACTGTCAGGATGACGCAGACATGGAACCATTTAACAATTCAGCCTTGATATTACTTGAGGTTATTGCACGCTATCAAGTTAGGTCTAGGCACACCCCTTGACCTCACGGTTTCACCACTTCGGCCAGACCGCAACCATCTTCATAGCTACAGCCGAGAAAATTGTTATACGGTTTTTAATCTATTATCGAAAACCTAGAAGTAAAAGTCTACCGCAACAAGCATTGGAAGGCTGTTCGATATGGAGATATAAAGTTATAGTTTGCTAACCTTTTCTGAGAGGACCCCCTTCGGAAATATTTTATTTTGAATGATATTAACCTAACAATATTAATTTTTTAAAGGTTAATTCTGATATAAAACTGAATATTGTTTATTTTTAAATTCGTTAGTTTAAATAATGATAATTCACCTCATCGTCCCTACAAGATGTGTGGTTCAAGACTGCTGAAACTAAAATAAACTCAGCTAATTGTTCTTCTCAATTTTTGGGCACATAAAGACGTCAGTAAATTAATTTACGAAATTTAACGGACTTTAAAGTTGAGTTACGAGGAACTCCCTTATCTGAACATATATTTTAATTTCATTCAATTAAATATATCCTAATATAATTACAAATGTTGGATAGTTTTTTTAATTATTACTCTTTTATAATTATTTGTAAATTATATTTTATTGCCTCTGAACTCTATCCAGATGATAACTCGAAAACTAACAAAAAAGTCACACATTATAACTACAACCCCGGTGAATAAGTACTTGAGTCGATTTTTTTTTCAGAGAGAGTTACCTGTATTAGGGAAGCAGGATCGTATCATTTTAATAGTAATTGGCTTGAAATGGATTTGAAATATTAGCAATAACTTCATTTCAAGCCAAAGCCTGATTTGGGCCTTTTATACTCTATGAAAATAACACGATTTAGTTTCCCTAAATACAAAAAAAAAAACTCATTTTGGAAAAAATTCGAATTAATCACTTATTCACCGAGGATACAGATATATCCTCTGTCAATTTTGGAACTAATGGAGAGTTTTATTCAAATGTAACTGACTATGTTTTTCGTGACAAGTGCAGATACGTTTTATCCTTTGTTACAATCTTGAAACTGATAACATTATTACAATTCTTGAGTTAAAATTTTGAAACTGATAAACCGAAAATCAAACAAACATGAGTATTGGAGGTATAATAAAAAACAGAAGGCATCATAAGTGATGTTTTAAACACCTTTTAAATTTTATTATGAAATATTAATCTTTAAAACATATAAACTTTTTTTTTGGTTTACGCCCACATTGGAGCGCTTGAATCCATGTAAATTTTAGTCTATAGTCTTTAAAATATTAGATATTGTTCCCAAAACATCCTCATCCTTTCAGACCTGGCTGCCCTTTCATCATCCGAAATGGTGTATTGTTTCCGTGGAACTGTTTTTATTTTTTTTTAAATTTAATTTAATGATATTTACAACTATAATGGTATTATAACAAGTAAATGTGCAAAAATGTAGAATATGACATGAAAACACTTGTGGAGAAACTACCCATCGGTAGCACTCCAATAAAGTTTTATAGTAGATGATCTCGAGGCCATCTTCTTTTCAGACGCCTCGGAGGGTTATCAGGAATAGTATGGGAAGCAAGCTGAGAGTCTAGCGGATTCAAGTGCGTATGGAGCTTGTCACGGAAGGATAGGTATCTAGTTTGGGCCAAATCAGTAACATGTTTTTAATTTAAGTTTCGTATTCCTATACTTCAGAATCTTCTTCTCTTTGCCGTCTGCAAATTAAAAGAATTAACAATGTTTTTAGATATTAATGGACTTGTACCACTTTAAAAAATAACAGCTCATATAATGATGGACTGATAAGATTGATAATTATCCGTTTCACCATGAGAAGACGAGTATGTCATATAATATGAATTTCAAAATAATGGGAATATTTTAGTGCTTATTATTACTAATAATCGGTACTTTTGATTACTTTTTTTCCGGAGCGATTGATCCGTCAAGCTTGAAAGCAAGTTGTTTTTTATATGTGCTGTACTATTAACCGTAGTTTCCGGAAGAAATAAATAACACGATTATTTAAAAAATATACTAAATTCCTAATGTAATGTAATTATATTTAAATTAGATATAATTAATTGGCTATTTATTTGTTTACTTCTGCCGATAAAAGTGTAGGAAAGGACAGGCCGTCAACTATTCGCCTATCGCTAATTGTGCCAGCCTATCATTAGTCCGAGCAAAAAGGTGCTATGCAAATTCGACCACGCCTGCGCAGAAGGACTTTCTCTATTAAGGTAACTTTCCAAATGGACACCACCGGTGACTTCCTTTCCAGGCTTCCGATGGATAACTCTCAACTAATTATCAGAGAGAGAACTTAAACCTAATTGTTCATAATGCGCTACGAAAAAGTATTACGTAACGTCAGATCGTTCGTATCTGTAGCAGCCCTTACGCAAGTGTCAAGCGATACGGGTATTAGTATAAAGCCCTTTTCGTTCGCCCTAGGGCTCTACCAACGCCACTAAATATTTATTTACAGGGACGGAATGTTACCAGATAACTCAAGTTACCCAACAAAAGAAGGGGGCGACTATAAATTTTGAAGGCCCCCCTGACGACACACAAAGTCCTACAAAAGCGGCACATTCCTTCATTTTACTTTCAGATAAAGCTTGATATACGTGAGACATTAACATTCTCGGGATCGGTAAGCTCCGCGTGTTATTCCAGTGTAATAGTAAAGCTGGATGCAAATCTGTGAGGATTTCGAGTTAGAATTCCAAAAGGAGTCTGACGGAAACAATGAAGGCTTCAGAGCAGTAAAAGTTGTCCTTTAATGACTTCTTCTATTTCCAATATAAATTTTTGTAATATATAATAACCTTCTAGGATCTAGATCATCAATACGTGAAATATGCATAGAAAACAGATCATAACTCTTCAGAGTTTTATCATTGTTTTCTCAGCTTGAAACAGTAGTTTGATTCATCGTTGTTCAAAAGAAGTTAGGTTAAATTTTAGGTTTTAAAATAGTCACGTGTATATGTACTAGAGTAAGTGTGATTATATTATAAAAAGTTCCCAACAACTGCTCCATCTTGTTCTGTCTTGTCTGTCCTTCATTACTAGCAAATACTTTTACAAACGTGAGAAAAAAACATATAATGAACATGACCTCTTCACATTTAGAGATAGTCTACGGATTTTTTAATAGAAAATATGGCGTTGATAAACATCATTGCTCTCCTGATAGTTTATTACGGATATCAGAAGATATGTTTGATATTTATTATGGCCAGAACAAATTAATTTAACCTTATAGTCCTTATCCTCGGACAAATGTACTAAGAATTAATTTTTGAAATCCCGGTAAATATGGATCAATAACAGGCTGTAAACATACCATATACATGATACCAAATATATTGAAAGTATATTTGAAGAAATAAAAAAAAAAAAATATGTTACATGAAATAAAAATAAACAAATCTATTAGTATCCCTGACAGGTTAAATAAAAAACTAATTAAAAAAAACTGCACTGCTAGTATAGTCCATTATTTCACCATGAACATTAATGGGACTTTTTACAATATTAAAATTTAAATGTCCTAAGTTTTTAATAAATAATATTACAATATAACGATGAATAGATATTTATACGGAGGTAAAAAACAGCATGCCACATTTTTGTATTTGTTCAGGAGAGGCAATTTTCCGCAACTTTGAACTATCTAAATTTGTCTCTTCGTTATTTATAGAAAAAGCTTAAAGAATATTTTTCACATTATTATTGTCATTGATAAAAAATTGGAGGTTTTGATCATAGTATTTACTTATGGCAGTTTATTTAACATTACCTATTATTTGTGGAATTGGTGTTCTTTAACTCCGGGGGGGGCAGATATAAATGATTATTGTTAATTTTTTTCAGTAGTATCAATTTATAAATTCTATTATTATTAGTATTGTCAGTTTATGTTTCTGATCAACCATCAGATTTGATTATAATTATTTTTCATATATCAATGATCAGTCTTTCTAAATAAATATTATTGCTAGTTCTGTTCTAAAGCTTGTGAAATTATTATTCAAATTTATAGCTTAACTCTTTTTTTTTAAAGTTTGTTGAACCGAAGACAAAACATTACCAATTCTAATTGTAGCAAGGCCATGGAAACTTTCCGAAGGATGCAAATTTGCGGAAGTAATGTTGAGGTCTGAGGTCAAGATCCATTACCACGGAAGTAGAGAGTGTTTGGGTCTCGAGGCGGAAGACCAATGGTTCTTACGTGGGTGGGGTCTCAGGATGAAAAGGGCATGATCTTTGTTTTGGAAGCTTAAGTTTAAGTTTATTTATAAGCTTATTACAATCAATTATCATATTACTAATCATGGATGGTTATGTGAACATACAATGATAACTGAATTTTACAATGTTCACTTGATAAACAATAAAAACAAACTAGATTTAACTGTATTGATTTCAGTTATATAACGTATCTTTTAATTAAACTTTATTTTAAAGATAATTTATGTCTGTTCCAGGTAAGTGATGTCTTCATTACGAAAATAGACAAGAGAAACTGTTTACGGTAACAATTAAATAATAAATTCTTAGTATTTAGAAGGGTTCAGAATTAATACTTCTACAAAATAACCTTGAAGTGTACATTTAAATCCATGTGAAATGAGATTGAAATCAGCTTATTCAAATCAGATCGGAGCTAAATAAATCTTCCATTGCTACACAATGGAAAAGTTAACATTTATAAAAAAATTATATAAGAGAGTTATTGATACATGTTACATAGAAGTGAAATAGGATTTACTTATGAAATAATTATGTCTTAACCTACTTATGTGATTAAATATTCTAGTATACATTTCCATTTCTTTCCCAGTTCAGGTAGACTAAAGATCAGATTAATAGACTCTGTGGAAGAAATACCACCAATGCCGCAAACATTAATATAAATACTGTTGAATGTTATGGTTAGGTACAACAGAATTTTTTTCACAGCCCAGTCTAAAAGAATCCTCTCTGCAAAACCATCAAAAAGGTACAAGCTAAAAGTAAAAAATAAAATTATTTCATGTTGATTTTTTTTCGATGCCGATATAACCTCCTCTTTAAATCTATTTATTCGTTCTATACTGCGTCGCTAAATGATTTTATGCCATTATTTTACAGTTCATCAAATGTAATATACAGTTAAATTTTTTTTTTATAATTTGACTTATGTTTTTTTTTCAACTTTCCTCCATTTTAACCGTGCTTTTCATGCTTTCCATATACCAACGTATTTTAATGAAATAGACGATATGTTATTTTTTTGTAATTTTAACAATTCATAGCAAAAAACCTAATATGAATGGCATATAATTGGCACTAATTCATTATCTTCTATTTTATGAAGTTTTAACTTAACTGTAACTTAACTTTATTCATTTTGTATTCAATTTAATATAAAAAATATTCTATTATGAATCTCGACATAAGGTTTTTTCAAGGCAGATATAAAAATGCATAAATTACACCTACGCAATAGTAAATATGTTCATTCATTTCTTAATGCTCTTTTATATTACACATCCTGAAGATCGGAAATAAACATATAAAACTTAAGTTTGTTAGTTATTTTTTATCGTTCATACCTGATTCATCAATTCACTTTTTAATTACAGTTGTGATATAATATTTCAGGAAAATAAAATTATATAAAGGAAGAAATCTCTACGAAAAACATTTAACGATTCGTTTTAGATAATTTATTGAAATGAATTTCTTGAAAATTCAGTCGTGAAGTTTGAAAAAGGCTACATATCCATAGATGAGTAGTGTACATTAGTAATGGCAAGTTTCAACACCTGAAGACCTAGGTTCATTTTCGGGAAGAGATGAACAGTACCAGGCCATACTCAATGATAGCATAGATCAAGTGAACACAGGTTTCGCAGCTTTCGCTGGGGTTCAGTAAACATCTTTCTTCTGTTAAATGTCAGCCGCGCTATTATTAAGGTGCTTGTGTACCGCGCCGTATGCTATATTTTATCTTTTGCGCGCTATATTTTATTTTTTACAGGTAGTATCAGCTACGTTAGTATTATCCAATTCCTCAACCTAGTCTCGAATGGGTTAATTTCTCATTTTCAGTGGATGGCTACATAAAACTTGTTTTATTTCAGCCAGATGAAGGAGTTTAGTAGTTAATAATACTATTATAATTATAAATATGTTTATTTGAAAATAAACTTATTAACTAATAAAATAAAATAAATTATAATATTATAATTTTTTTCCTATCCCCTTGGCTATTATAATAATACTATTAGATATTAAAAAAATACAACTATACTGTATTTATATGTTATCGTTATATTGTTAAAGGACATGAATGGGGAGAAGCAAGCCTAGTATTGTATCTCATTCTTCCATCACTACCTCAAAAAAAATCCTACATTCTTAATATAGTTTTAAATAAACATAGCCATCTCAATACATTACTCATTTGATTGCTTTGATTAAGACCAAATTAGGCAAAATACTGAACCATGTATCTTTTACTTTTTTTTAATAGGTTCAAAACCACATAGTAGGAGAGGAGTGGCTCAGTGGTAGAGTACTGAGTTACCATGCCGGAAATCCTGGTTCAATTCCCGCCGCAGGCCATGATTTTTATTTAGTCTGTTTGCAGCGGGAGATGGATCATATAGGATCTAGTACCCTCCTGGAGCCCACCCAGCCTCTATAAAATATTATAAAAACAGGGTACCCAAAATAAGGGGGAAAAATCAGGCGGACGAACGTGACTTAAGACAAGTCACCTCCTTGCAGAACCGTTGTCCATGAAACAGTACAGTCTCTACCATGTACTGAACCCCAGACCCTTCATGGGTTGTAGTGGTACAGGTTTTTCAGGTTTTTTCAAAACCACATAACTAATATTTATTTGCGAGCACTTGACGTAAAAATTTACTGTTCTCTGAAGTAAGATAAGCAAAATGTTTAATTATCTCAGTAAAGGACCACTGTCCCATACTAGAGCTTACGATATGTCTTAGCCGCAAAAGGTTGTTGTTGCACTTCCTAAGACAGAAATAAACACGTTAGTAGTTGATACTAATAAAATATAAAGACAATTAACTGGCTATATAGGTTTAACTATTATATAAGGACTTGTTTTTTTGGTATCTTGATTTCCAACATCTGAGTCGTTATAAATTTGAATAATATATATACTTGTTACATAGTTGGCCAATAATCATTCAAGTATTGCCAATATTGGCCATCATAATTTTTTATAGGATTTTGAGTAAGTTATTAATAAACTTAGCACTATCCTGAGTAAAATAAGTAGTATCCGATATTATTGCTAACAAAACTTTATTTTTATTTTTAAGTCCTATTTTATGGTTTTACTTTTCTAGAGTTATTTTCCTACCACCTTGCTGATTTTACCGTATCCCCGCTTTTGGATTTTTTTTTATTGAATATCTTATTCATAGTTATATATTCCCTTATATATTATATTTATGACATATCGAAAAATGTGTTTTGTATCTAATTCGAATCTTTTAACGTGTTAAATACGGGTACGCATTCCCAATATTTCAAAATTTTGATATATTATCAAGCTGATAACTAAGTTCAAAATTAAAATATGTTCTTAGAAAGTAATGTTAATGCAAACCTTCATCTTAATTTTTGCCTAAAAGAGCGAAAATAATTAAAATTACATAACTATAAGTACATATAACTTAGGAATTAATTATAACAGATAATAATAATTTATATAATAGCAGTATGGCTGACCCGTAATTCATATATTAAACATAGTGCTTTCAAGAGCTAAGCGAAATATCTGTTTCCAAAAATGGAACCTCGTATCTTAAAAAGGTCTCGGCTGTCTTTCTAATGCCCGTACGTTCTGATTAGACTTCCAGCTTATTCAAGCCTCTGTCAACTTTTACCACTCTCATGAGGAAGTAGTTAACGCAGTTTTATAGGATTCCGAAAAATAAACTTTTCTTCATGATATAACTAATATAATGTTTATAAATGATGAATTAATCACTAAAGTCCAATGAATAGCTTGAAACATTCACCTAAACCGATAAATAACTGGAATTTAAGAGTAAAAGATATATAGAAATTTCTTGCCTCATTTATAACCTTCTAAAGCCGATTTGGTAAAATAATTAACATTTTTGGAATAACTGTCCCAGTTAAGAAAAAAGGTTGGTGTGCGATTGCGTTGCTTAAATCTTTTTGATTAGTTGAATTTGAAAAATAACTGAAAGCTTCTGAATTGGTTGTCACAAAGGATCGGATCTGTGGAAAAATGTTTATTCATATATTTCTTTGGGTATCATTATTTCAAAAGTCAAATATATGATTCGATATTTTTACGCAACCGGCTCGAAATCTTTGGGCTCACCCAGCCTCTATCAAGTGAAAACCTAGCGTTTAGTGCTATCTCGGTTAAATTGTCTCCCTGCACAACCCTTGTCTTAGCAACACCACTGCCTATGTGTACTGAATCTTAATCCATGTACTGAATCTAAGACTCTTTGTGGGTTGTAGCTTATTGTTGTTTATAAAACAATATTTAAGATCATGTCCGATGATTATATTTATATCTTTTTAATTCATAGGTTTGTTTTATCTGTAGTTCTATTATTAATTGTATATACATCCCTATATGTATCCAAAGCATCCATACAATCAATATTATAATTGTTGTTTAGTTTTTCTCTATAACAACGTTCCATTCATTTATAGATGTCGATTTGTGATTATGCATAAGAAAAACTGTCATTTATGTAGGAATAAAAACATTTTGTTTCTTTTTCAAAATATGATTATAACTAATCGCAATCGGGATGCATAATATCTTCGATACAAATCCAAAAGATCGAAAGTGTTAAACACCACTTTTGAGAGAAATGAAAAAAGAGGTTTCAAGGTTCATTCAAAATAAGTGCGAATTATCAAACGCATTTTACCTATGTCTTTATGCGTGGTATTGTGCCTTGCAGTTGACACAATATGAGTTTTATTTCAATTATCAATCCTAAAGTAATCGCGGTAAATCGAAAACGAAAAATGTGTTTGTTCACATTCAATGTTTTTAATCGACGATATCATATGTTTCATGACATTCTACTGCACATTGTCATACTTTTTTTTATTATATGACATATTTAAATGTTTTGGTACATATAAACCCGGTGAAAACTACAATCCGTTCATGAGTGTTTAATTTCTTTTTACTGATCTAGATATAAAGATTGGGGCTCGATTAGCTGTCGTTTAATGCCATATAACCCCAGAGTTACGAAGATACCTGGAATGCTATTATGTATTTTGGGCACAATAATCATTGACTCTTATGGGGTAAGTTATCAAGCACTCATTACCAATTAGTGACTATGCAATAGGAAATATTTTGCAGTTTGGTAGGAAGTGCAGTACGTTTTGCGTGTAGTTACGTACTTAATAATCGAAAGGCAGTAACAGTTTGAAAGGAGAAAGCATTTCCAATAATGATGGATTTATGAAGATCATCTTCCATCTTCTTGATGGTAGAAAACGAGAGGTGATCGAAAAAATCTGTCTAACGTGGGCAATCAAATTATGTAAACAAGCGAGGGCATTCTTGTCTGCGAAGGTTCCTTTCATATTGAATTGCATAAGTTCGAATTGTCCGGCATCATTACAAGGAAAAGTGTTAACGATTTGTATTCTTGTTATTGCATCGACGATCTCCACCTAGCACAGCTTCCTCAATTGCATGTGATAAAGAAAGAATAGCAAGTTGTCCAAAACAAAATACGAAAAAAAAATTAAGATTTTGGTTGAATTTCGAATCCCTCGCGTACGTTTATTATTGAAATCTATAAATTATTTGAATATTATCGGTTGCCAAATGAAATGTGAATTGCTGGGACGCATAAACAATGTTTCAAAATGTATTAGCATAAAATAATTAGAACCTAATTAAGTAATCATTAAGATTGTTTGGGATAGTTTGTTATAAACCGAGAGTACAATTTGGACCACTACGACCCATAAAGGATCTTGGGTTCAGTTATCTAATCAGTCAGGAATTTCTCATAGAAGATAACGTAGTGTTTCCAGGACAACGGATATGCAGATCGCGCACAACTGCCAGGGTTTGCCCCTAATTAAGGGGAACCTACTTTAAAAAAGCTGGGTGAGCCCTCTCCATCCGTGCCTTTTAACAAATTAAAAATTCATCTGCCACATCTGGATTTGAACCGGGAACTTGCAGCATAGCAACTCAGTGCTCCACACGCTGAGCTATTCCGTTCCCATCCAAACAGAGAGATATCCTCGTAATGAAACCAGCAACAGGTTAGGACTCCCTCTGCCAGAGAATCATTGAAGAAATAGAGATCTTCCTCCAGTTGCTGTGTTTGAAATGGTGCAGTGTGTCTTGCTTATATTGATAAAATGTCATCTTAATTAACAAGATCTTGAAGAGACCTCCTAACGCTACCCCGTGCTACTTCATCTAGTAGCAGACTTAAGCGAGTTGTATTTGAATAACACCACGTATGCAAAATATTTCATATTATTATTTTCAATATAGTATATTATTATTGTAAAGGTCATCCATGGATGGAGGAGGGTCGGCCGACCGCGACCGGTGGATTGATAGTGTGGCAGAAGACACGAGGAACTTGGGAGTCCACAACTGGATGGCAGCAGCACTCTACAGGGCCTACTCGCGGTAAATGATTGAGGAGGCCTGGACGCGTCCACGTGTTCTTGCGCCGAATTAATAATAACAATAATAATAATATTATTGTCAAACAATTAACAGTTCTTTTTTAAACTCTGATTAGCCCCTTTCACTATTTTCTGTTCGAAGCAAAAAAATATTACGAAACCGCTTCCTTGATATGCACTTCGTCTTTTATTCAATAAACCATTAACGATAAGGGGATTGCTTCACCCTTTGTAAATGTTAATTTATTTTAACATATTTTTGGAACCTGATAGACAAGTTTGGTGAGAACTCTCTTTAAATCGATGACATAATGGAATTTGCATACCTAATCACAATATAGTAGATAGATAATGTAACTAGCTTTTCTTCTCATTTAAAAAAGTATAAAAGAATTGTATAACGGAATTGTTTCCGTTAATTTTGAATCATAATTGATTATGAAGCTGATAATTAAAATTATTATTAAGTTTATACGTTTAACTGATAGCCTTCATTGAAGTTAACAATCCAAAAGGTGTGAAGGTTTGAACCATATCACTTTTTTTTTTTACATCTTGTTTTATATGCTATCCGCTTCCAGTTAATCCTGGCAGAACAGGTTAGTCTTAGAGGTTGCCAACCTTTCTGACCATAGATATTCGTAATAAATTTAAATCCTCAATGGCCGAATTGGAATTCGCGCCGCAGTAGTTTCGAAGCTTCTGAGGTGACTTTTATTACTCCAGCCACCATCCATAGAAAAGTGTATTTTATTAAACACGTTTTTCGGTTTTGTTGTATTTAGTGAAAACACTGATTTGATGATGTATTTTTAAAAAATATAAATAGTTTTTGAATAAAAAATAATAAATTTGAGAAAGAACTACTTATTTAATGATAAATCTTTATCTGTTATTAGTGGAAAACCAAACAAAATATAGTATTTATTTAGTAATAATTTTATCATTTTTATTTATCATTAATTATTTATGGACTCTTCATAGTAATATTTTATTCTATGTATTTAAACGATCGATTTAAATATTTAATCAGCGATATTCTTTGTTACTTTCTTTAAATTAAAAACATCAATTGGTTTTATGTTTTATGTACTTGGTTTTATGTATGACGTATATACTTGAAACCCAGTTTTTTATTTATTTTTTTGGTCTCAATTTTTTTCATGTTACATACTAACTCATACATAAGGGACCCTTGATTTGACAAAAATATAATATATAATCAAAACAGCTAAAAATTAAATCTAAAAACTTAGTAAAAAAGTTCTTCGGCTTTAGCTTAAAATATCTGAGCACGGTAAATCTTTTTGTCACTTGAATAATTTTATAAATAACCGAATAGAATTCTATAAATAAATGGTTATATAATGATTCTACTTAGTAGTAGGAAACTGTTGCATAATATCGCAATTGGTTAACGATTGATACCATAACTACAAAGGCTCTAGATAATTATATATTTATAATATATACAGGAACGTATTTATTCTAACACAACATTATTTGTGGAGTAGATTTTTTGAATACAGCAAAACACGGTCATAAGAAACAAGATTTACAAAACACTATCGCAATGATAAGAATAAATTGTTAATGCACTTTATTTTTCTTCGAATCGCACATTACACAACGACATGAACATTCACACTGTAACATCATCTATTCAACATATCACCAAATACACGTTCCGCTCGTCTACACATCGCCAAATCCTTTCGTTCTCTCTCTTTTCTACTCTCTGTTACTTGGACATTCTCTAATAAGATTAAAAATGCACTGGCCTAAATATCAACCATTTCTAAAATTTCTAATTCCTTCAAATCGAGGAAGAAAAAAACATCAAATTTGCTCGATGCAATACTGTGCATGTGCAAATGTAACACATGAAAAATGCATTTTATTTATTTTCAATTCAAGGATCGTTCTTTATTAATTGTAGCAACTATTTTTCAGGATCACTATTTTATAGTTAATCTAGTTATAGTTTAATGAGTGTATAAGGAAATAATGTAGAGACACGTCATAAAAGTACTCGTGTACAATATACAAATCTATTGAAGTTCTATTAAATATACACAGTACCCAACGAGGTTGTATGCACTTAAGACTAGTCACTGTTCCTGGGGTAGTGACCGCACGCCAATCAAAAGCAAAGCTAGAATCAAAGGTAGAACAGATTTCATAACCGAAATGTTGATCCGGCCTCTGTGCGGTGCAAATAATTATTAATATTGTATAGAGCTGGGTAACGCCGAGTGGGGAAAGCCGATCTGGATACCCATTTTTTCTTTCCTGACAACAGAGCTATCTCCTTGTCTTGAGAATATTTCGGAGATTATTGTTATTTGAGTAAAACCAGGCCTGACGATTCCACGAGCCCTGATAAGTTTGAAACTGCTGTTTTGGGAAATGTAATGATTTGGACGTTAGTTATATTTGCTTGAAGGAGTATGGTAAGCAGCTATAATTATTCAGGGAGAGGTGAAGCTCAGTACGTGGAATGCTAAGCATACAATGCTTTAGCATCCGGTACCGGATTCAAATCCAGCTGTGACAGATAATTTAATTAATATGTTAACAGCCATGGCTGGACTCTGTGGGATCTGCAGAACCTCCTGGTGATCACCCAGCCTCACTAAATTGGGTACCCTTACTGGGGAGGAAACTAGGCAGTGATCACTTCCGTGCACAACCGTTGTCAATGATGGTTTACGAAACAACTACTAAAAGTATTTTCGCACACATACTCATGAAAGTATAGAAGATTCATTTTTACCTATGATTTTTGCGTTAAACGTTAAATCAAACCATTTTATCTAAGAAATGCTCTTAGCAGTGATGACCACGATGTTTTGCTCCGTTAAATAAAACAACCAACCAGCCAACAGTAGGGGTAAAGAATCAAAACCTTATTAACTTTTTTTTTTATTTTTAAAAAGTTAATGAGCCTAAAAAAGCAGTGAAATGTCTTCTGCTAAACCCTGATGAAGACCTGAAATATTTGTTTCAAACGAATATTGAAATATTTCTGATTTTCTATTTTCTCGTCTACTAATTTACTTTTGTATGTTTTTGACACTATTTATTATTCCTCAGATTGAATACTAATAAATTGATTCCTTCATGTATGTTTTCTTCTTTAAACTATAGTAATATGACCATTCAATCTTTAATGATAGAAAAATCATTTATCCGTTATGTATTTATAGTTAGAAGACAAACTACTGATATGTTCTAGTGTTAGAAATACTTACTTACTTACTAAAATTCTTCCAGTCATTGATCCTCATTGTTTTCATAATACATTATTATTATAGGCACAATAGTTATTTAAATGATTGGGTTTGCCTTGAGCTCCGAAACCTAAACTTGAGCCCCTCGCCTTGGACTTGGCTTACATGACCCTTAGGCATTGGTAGGAACGGTCAATCTTCACTGCAGTCACTCATCCGCTAGATTTATGTCCACTGTCGTCCTTATTATTGTCTCACTTTTGTGTTGAACTTTAAATTGTTGACGATTTTTCTATATTTTAGGTGATAATTATTGATAAAATGTTCGAATATATTTCGGCGGTTGATTTCAGGCTAATTTATGAAATTTCTAGACCAATTATACTATTAGTAGCACGGAAGAGAAAACAGGAAGGATTAGAAAAATATATTAGTAATAATAGCTCAAAGGGTTGATTGACATCGCTTCTTGTCTGAGCCTGATCTGTTTAGCACAAGTACATTTTTGCGCTTATTTTTATTAATTGTACCGGTGACCGAAATGGGTAATTATTATAGTCTATTTTAAATACCCAGGATACAGAAGATCACATTTTAATAGGAAGTAACTTGGATTAGAAGCATTCCTCACAATAAAAGAAAATCTGCACTATTACGACCCATGAAGGAGCTTGGCCTCAGTACATGGTAGAGACTTTACTATTTTTAGAACAAAGGTTCTGCAGGAAATTGGTTGGCAATTAAGGGTACCCTCTTTATTTTTCTTGAAAGAATGGTTTATGGGCAATCGTAAGAGTCAGGAGGGAAAGTCCTCTTTCTTATATGATCTCACTTTAGGAGGATCTTACGAGTAAAGATGGCCCGTGATAGCTATTGTTAATGTTAAAATGACCTAGGATTACAGTGTTCTTGCTTAATAGAAGCTGATTAAGAAGCTATGTTAAATACGGTTTTAACATAGATAGTTTCTTTATTATTATACTAACATAGACCGCAAGAATTTAAGAGATTTATATATTTGACGCGTGTATCCAAGGATGTATATCAACACAAGTAACACCAAGTTACGTGCCAAGATAATAACTATATTGACAACGTAGCAGGGTAATTTATTATATGTATCGTATAATAAGGTACAAATATGTTCTTTCTATGTTGCAGATAACTTTCTGAATAAAACCTGCGATTTTAGTAGCTCTACATCATCCTGTCCTATTAGACAAGTATTAGTAAGTAACAGTTGCCTGGATTCGAAACCATTTCCATGTCCTTAGCTCCTGTGATTTATTCCCCTTGCCTTGATCCTTGGACGACCGTTCCTCGGTGATTGTTCCATTATGCAGGACTAAGAGTCGACAAGGTGTGGTGCCGATGGAGAACATCGGGAACGATATCAGTCGATCCTCTATCCCCGATGTCCTTGCCCTCCTACTTTCCTGTCCTTGCTGGAGAACACCGGAGAAGCCGATTTGAGTACTCCTCGTTTTGTATTCCAGCCATAGCAGCCAATCAATTATACCGATACACGACACTTCAGAAGATTTAGTGTTTCGTCTAATTGTATTTCTATAAGTTGGAATATCGATGTGTATCGAATTAATGTGCTGCAAATCAAGGCTTTAACTCCTTCATTGCTCTTATATTCTTCAAATACGACACTTGAGGCTTGTTATTACTTATAAGGAGACCATATTGCGCACAAAACATTCCCTACCATATTCAAACCTACTAACTTCGAAACCCAGATGTGTATGAATTTATTATTATTGTTTTCTATCATGATTTTCGGCCACAACACTAACTTCAAATATATGCCGCAGAATTTAATGTTGTTTAATTTTTAATACCATAAATATTTGAGTTTCTTAGCGATGATAAGTTCTCACGATGTCATCGATTTAAATCTTTGCTTTTTATGTGAATCACTAACTGCAGAAAGGCAACTAGATCACATTTCCAAGTAAGACAAAAAAGGAATCTTGTTCTTTTAATCTTTCAATTATCCCTCATACTGCAAATCGGTAAAATAGGGAATGATTATAATGATGAATCGTAAAACACATCGATCAAGTAAAATTTTAAAACAATGGGGTCAAGAAAATTGGACACGCAGAACGAATGAATTCTATTCGAATCCATTTTATCATAATCCGGCATCGTTCAGGTGTGTGGCCTTAGTACCCGATCTTTACGTAGATAACAATCGCCAAATATTTCCTGCCTACAACAATCGCACAATATATAATTTCGTCTCGGTTCGAAACGATTTCCTATCTGGCATACTTCTGATCCTCGGGTCGTTAAAATATTATCACTGTTTTGCCGAGGTGTCATTATTGCAGTCCTCGCAACTAGCCAATAATCTCTGGAATTATCAATAATTGCATTTAATGATCCTGGGTAGACGAGACCTCCTTGCCTAAGAGGCCACGCGGAAGTGCGACAAGAGGCGCCTTGTTATTCTCGAAGAGAAAACCCAAAATTTTGTCACAGCCGTAGAGAAAGGGCTGATTATCGTTCTGGAGACTTTATGTAACGGAGGATGATGCCGAGGATTCCGTCCCCTCTCCCGAAGAAATCCTTTTAATAGGATAATTGGAATATTAATCTAGGATTCTTGGTAATCCTTCATTGCGACAGGAAACCGATACGGGGTCCTTCCAACTGTTCGATCCGTTATCTATCTGTCTCTTTCTAGAGTCATTCGTTAGCGCGTTCTAGATTATTTATTTTCTGATCCTACTCGAAGGATTGTTATAGTTTCCCTTTTTTGAGAATCTCCCACAGGAATAGTTTAGGTATCTCTGTTGAGGATCTTGTCTGACCTATTAGTATTTGAAATAATAGCAGTCTGTGTAGAAACGCTTCGAATCAAACATATGGATTTGCCTTGAAAAATTGAATAAACAGTTAGTTTCAAAATTTCTTATAATTTATAAACTGAATTCCATGAATAAGTAATAAAATATCCGATCTAAAAGGTTGAACATTCATTTGGGGCGTTCAGAATAAAAAGCGTACAACTCCGACGTTTCAAAAATTTACTTCTCCACAGTTTTGAGTTGTCCACTCCAGCAATTTTGTCTAACACTACACTTTGCCATCATATTTCTCAAGGTTTTAGCCTAATGTCGAATCTGAAGATTCGGCATAAAATTGCTTCGAAACTAGCAAAAATTATCTTTTAAAATGTTGTAGTTACTTTAGTTTCCTGGCTCCCTCATATTCATATTCATATTGTCACAATTATTGTGATTAATTTGATTTTTTCACTTTTTAACCATGATATAAATAAATGTCCTTTGTGACTGACAAAAATTGATACGTGTATTTTTGTATTACGGACCTATTTTATTGGGGCGACCTGTGGTCTAGTGGTTAGTGTAATAAACTATTAACCCCAAAATCGCGGGTTCGTAGCTCGGCAGGTGGCCCTAGGATTTTTTAAAGGGAGTAAAAAATCCTTGATTTTTATTTAGTCTGTTTGCAGCGGGAGATGGATCATATAGGATCTAGGACCCTCCTGGGGCCCACCCAGCCTCTATAAAATATTATAAAAATAGGGTACCCAAAATAAGGGGGAAAAATCTGGCGGTCGAGCGTGACCTAGGACAAGTCACCTCCTTGCAGAACCGTTGTCCATGAAACAGTACAGTCTCTACCATGTACTGAACCCCAGACCCTTCATGGGTTGTAGTGGTACAGGTTAGGTTATAAAATCCTTAGTTACGCCGTACTTCGTAAGGGACGTTAAACGGGGGTCCCGAGCCTGTACGATGTCAGGTACTCGTTAAAAATACCTATCCCAATACCCCTGTAGCATCGTCTGCTTAGCCATAGCAGTATAAAGTGACGTTAAATGGACAAACATCAACCTATTTTATTAACCAAGAGAATAAGCAAAAATTTAGCTATCAATTCAAAATTTCGTTAAATTCATCGTTTCTTAAAGAAATATTTACTACTCCAAATGAATGAGTAAAATACTTATTCAAATATATATATTCAGTTATACTTCCTTAGTATTATCTATTCAATCATAAGGTAATCTTTATCGATTTATCTATAAATCGTTGAAGAAAATGATATTGTATGGAGTTGAATTATATATATATTAGATATATAACAGATTAACATAATATAAGTTAAATAGATTTTTACATTATTTATTTTTTCATACGTGATAAGTCAACTGATAAATAACATGTAAGAAGGTTTTAGAAAAGTGTTGCCTTCAACTACTAAAAAAAAACTTTAAAAATAACATATCTAATATCGGCTATAAATCATTCCAATAAACCATTTTAACTAAAGTAATTGTGTAATATTATATTATTAAGTACAAGAGCCAGGTATTACCCACCATAATGAACTAACATAATCTGTAGCAGTGTTATATCAAGGTTGTTTTGTCAAGGTTTTCATAGTCTCGCTCAACTAATAATCACTCACAGGCTTTTGGAGGCTCAATCATAGTCTATGGGAGGTACGTGAGGGTGATTCATATCATTATATGTACATACAGACATCCAATCCTACGTTGCTACTAACCATGGCTTCCAAGATGCATCGTCGGACTATCCATAACCTTCTCATTGGTTATTATTCGGGTGAAAAATCGGTCTAGATCCGATGATAATGGCTGTTTGGGTATAGCAGGCACACGAGGACCTATATAACCAATCGAATGAAATACCGGATAATTACGAAATATATTTAACAAATTCAAGTTTTTTGACTAAGTTTATTTTAGAACCTACATTTCTTGTTTAAATGTCATATAAAATCCTATAACGGTTTTAAGTCTTTTAAGATGAGATAGATGATTCAATTTAGTTGAACTGAACTTATGATGTTAAAGTATTGGGATAATTAATTGTTTATTCCCCATCTGTATATCTCAAAATTGAACCTTAAGTAATTATTGCTATAATTTTTTTTCTACTTTAGTATCCTTCTCTTCGTTATATTTGGAAGTAGAGCGTTTCTAATGCATCTTCATTGTAAAAACTAGAATGTTCATATAACTTAATTGGGAGAAAGAGACGAAGTACGTCGTTTGGCTCGACGTCTGTATAAGTTAACTGACAACACAGGTAACAGGGACCCTAGTGTGCGGTGTTGCCATTCACGAATTGCGTGACGCCTCCCTCCATTCATGACGCCCCGAAGAGGAATAGCAAACACGGCCGAAACGAAGCCCGCCTCACTATCACGAATCCCGGACACCTTTGTTAGCGTCGTTTGCTCTAACAACGGGATTTTCTTCAGAGGATCCCTGCAGAAAATAGGGTTAGTTTTTTGACTCGTGAGGTTACTGATGAAACTTTAGTTTTGCAGTCGTGAACGAGGAACCTTATCGGTCGTGAGCTATGGCCACGAGCAGTCCTTTTCTCCTGAGGACAGTTTTTGTTCCTTTCCAGAGTGTGCTCTTCCACCTTCTTCAAAGGGAGGTTCGAAATCCATCATCCTCCTCATTGTGAGCGGTTGGCAATGAAGAATGGGCGTTTGATTGCAGTCGAGTTTGAAAAGAGAAAAGCCTATTTGTAATTCGGGGGCTTAAGGAGAAAGCAACCCGCCTATTTTCACTGCCTTAAAGCCAATCTTTAACATCATTAACTTAAGGTTAAATACTCCTATTTATAAAAGATTAGACGCATCATCAATTAGAGGGGAGAGTTTTCGAGTCGAAGAAAGACGACAGTGAGAAATGAGGAACGGCTAACTTAGCCGAGATTAATAATTTAAAAGATTCAAATATTTATTATTAATTACCGAACGAGCTTATACATTTTCTTCCTTTTAAAATCAAGTGTGGATTGATTTCTCACTAAGAAAATTTTTTTAGTATTTATTTATTGATATTTACAACTATATTACAAAAAAAAAATTTTAAAACCAATCTTCAGAAATCTGTTTGTGCAAATTAATTATCTTGTTTCTTTTTTTTTTTTTTTTTTTGTACTTGAAAGGCCTGCATTGGTAAACGATACAGTTAATTCAGCTTTGTTTTCGAAATTCTTTGATGAAATATAATATCTACCTAGCTTATATTTTAGTTCTTCCTGAAGGTCTCTTCCAAAGCATTCTCTTTTGTGTATTTATGCAGCACTTTCGACCATTTATTGTTAATGATTTGAACATGATTCATATGAAAAATAAACTTTAATCCCGATCAATATTATCATGATCGTTGGATTGTATTCGGTTTTAAAATATTATTGTGCTTTGATGTCACGTAACAGGAGGTTTAATAGAACTTCATCGATTCAAATCATCAGCAGATTTGATAACGTTAAGCGAGTTGCCTTACAAATAATTTCTATGTATGTGTATTTTCTATATCATAGGATATTAAGTATGTACTAATTTAATTTATTTTTTTGTTAATCCACTTTAAAGTGTGATGTAATATCAATGTGAAAATTAGGCAGTGTCAGACGTTTAGAGATAGACTGTCTCTAAGTTGTGAAGATTTCTATGGTTAAAAAAATCTCAATTTAACGCGAATATTCATAAATTATTAACTCTTAAAACTGAACTTATGATGATCTATTTCGCGCAGTTTATGATAACAGATGGTTTACCTTAAGCATTGTATGGATTTTTCATTTGTATATTTAATGCTGACTTTTGTTCTTAATACTTACGAACATCTGTTTTATGGCGTTTAGAGGAAAATATATATATATTTTTTTTTTAATATTGCTTTTCTTCCTCTCAAACGTTCAATTATGTTATTAATCATTATTCAGGATATACAAATAAAAAACAATAATTGAATGTATAAATTAGGTACTTAGTGTTTTACAATATTTACATAAAATTTAATCCTTACAATTTCACGTAATAATTTTGGTTTATAACAGCCATTTTGATTTTGAGTAATTTATTTCATTTTGATGGGCACATTTTCAGTACACAGTCATTGCACAATTCTTTTTAGTATTCCAGACAAGCTGGTGTTTGGCAAATTATACATTTGTAAGCAGTTCTTCGATTTTTTTGTTTGTTTGTTTTTTAGTTAAAAAGGCTCTACTTTATATGTACTGAGTATATTTTAATTTCTAAATGCATAAAATTCAGAAAAAAATAACTTGAAATATCCGTCTAAGAGGCGGATGTAGTAAAATAGTGCAATATCCGTCAGTGATACAATGAAGCTTATCTGGAATATCCGTCTGTCAGACGTAGTGACTTGAAGTAGAAGGCCTGTAAAGGGCAAAATCGTTATAGAAAAGGTTTGTTGACGTTGACTGGACAAAGATACATTCCCAACTGAGACTCTTTCAGTCACACAGAACCCGGAGTTGACTTCCAGTGCCACTAGTGACAAAAAGGTAAACTGTATCCGTCTATTAGACGAATGTTCCGATCTAAGTGTTAATTATTAACATATATCGCTCCTTCAACAGAACAATGTTAATTTTGTATTAACCATTAGGCAATTTTCAAAATCTTGAACTTTTTTTATATTAACTTATGTCATTATACCCATAAAACTTCAAATTCAAAGATGATGCGACTCATAATATGATTTTATTTTTAAAAAAAGTTGAAAATGGAATATCTGATAAGAGGTTCCTGAATTAAATAGCTTCAATCAAGGCACTTACTACTGAAATCTTAACTTAAAGCATGTCACTCCTTAAAACTATGTCGTTACTCTTTCGAAGGTGTGACATGCTTTAAGCGCACCATATGGTTTAAAGCATATTTAATCACACAGTTGCTGACTGTTATTGATTGCTGGTTGATGAAACGTTTTGTTTTAACAAATCCACCTACACGTTCAAGATTGTAAACCAACAGAGCCTTGGCACCTTATTCCTTTCATTTCAATTAGTAATGTATGTATGCAAAGCACCAGCGTCACAGGAACCTTTTATGGCTTTCCCTAATTCCGAAGAACTCTCTAATAAATGAAGGTCCATAAAATTTGAAAATTAAACCCATAAATAGGTAAAGAGCTGGGAATAAGGAACGCTATTCCAAGAGAGCTGGTGGTAATAAAAGGTGTCGGAACAAATAGAGATCCGAGGCGGGAGTTAAAGCGCTCCTGAAGGCTTCCCCTTGCATTAGCATCTGTATTATAGGGCGCTTGCAGGTGGGTGTTGACTGTCGCTTCGCCCACAATGGGAGCCTTACGGTTGAAACAAAAGCGGCCTCAAATAGCAACGCCTGTCGGTGACATTTCGTAAGTGTAAGAGTTCTTTTGTTCGGATATTGCACCGCAGGCCAAGGAAGAATTAGTTGCCAAATAATCCTAACCAAGTGAACCAAGGTGGCATTTCTGCGTACCCTCCTAGGGCCCACCCAGCCACTATAAAGTTGGACGATAATTAATGGTTAAAATATGCCCCCAGAGGTAACTACTCTTCATCAAACAAAATAACGAATTATAGTCTGATAACTCAAAACTAGATTCCAAAATTGTTTTCTTAAAAGTCTGATCCACATTTATAATGGTTTTTAGGACTTCAGGAATTTGCAGAATGGATGCATCTAAATTGTATAATCGTTTTGTTTTTTTTATCGTTAGAAAAATATGTATTGTTGACAATATACAGATATTTTATCTTTTACTGGATCATTCCTCCACTTTAATTTTATAAATATTATATATTAATAGAGAGCGTGATAGCTGAGTGTGTTAGCTGCGTTAGATAAATTATTTAATCTGTCAACAACAATAGATGGACCCTCCTGGGGCCCACCATCCTCTGTGTAGTCTTAACTCTTAATTCAGCAGGAAAAAAAGCTTTGAGCATGATATCGGTCGAATCACATCCCTGCACAACTATTGGGTTAGAAACAGTACAGTATCTACTATGTACTGAACCGATAACTCTACTTGGATTGTTGTAGTGATAGGCGCATCGTTTGGTAATGAAGTAAATACTTATCTCTTTTTGGGGCTGTTCTTCCTTTTCAAGATCGCCATATATTATTTCTAATTACGAACATTCATTTTTAAAGTTATAATTATGCTTAATAATATATATGTACCAAGATGTTTTATAAATATTTTATGTTGACTACTATTTCACCTAATATAACACAGTAAGTAATGAGCTAAAAAAACGTACAATGGATGTAAGGCATACTGAGTATTAATACAAAAGTATATAAATACATTAATAATTATCGGATTTTTCAATTTTCTCACATTCCGATTCAAAATACTGCTTCCATCCAATATCTCCCATTCTAGCAATTTTCCTGTGCCTCTCTCTCTAGGTACAATTTCTTCCCTGACATCGTCTATTGAGAATTTTTATTTTAGTTCCCACCTTATTTCTTATAACCTCATTTAGGACCTTCTTCTGAAGCCTATGGCACATCTCCAGAAATATACAAAAGTATATAAATACAAACGAGTATAAATAAACTCAAGAAGTCTTTGAGTTTTTATCTATTTATTTACTCTTTTTTATCTAATTTTATTCGGTATTTTTAATTACAGCCTTACGCTTTAATCGCCAAAACATGACCACATGCTTGAATATGATTCTGCAGTAAGAAATCGATGATCCTAATCGATATAATCTTGCTTTAATCATTAGTCATATTGCATCAATGACAATCGCTTTTAGTTTCTTGGGACAGATGTGGGATTTATTCAAAAACTCATATTGCCCTTCAACATATTACAAAACATATATCATCCTATTATATATTACTTATATATAATATATTTTATATAATGAACTTGACTAATCTCGTCGACTTAAAAATCCCTTCCGGCTATATTCATATTTCCTGACCTTAGGAATGTTTATATAATAATATTTCCATGACAAAGCATGATATATGATCCTTATATACGCGACTAAATATATAACCTTAAACGTGACTGCATTAGAAGGATTTCGATTAGATACGATAAACTCGATAAGTACAGTAACCACGATGTTTCATACATAGTATGTCTTCCTATAACGTTATGCACTCAGCACCTTAGAAACAATGGGTTGGTTTTATTTCTTTGTTCTATTTTAATTTCACTATAACTTAAATAATCTAGGCTGCACCCCTGTATTACCTATGATACATAAGAGAGTCAGAAAGGAATTTTTTATGAGATCTTTGTAGAGTAAGAAATAATATCTTGGCGGATATTGATAAATGGCGTAGAAATAAGTGTCGAAGCTCCCATTCCTCATATCTCGTTCTACCTTATTTAATTTCAGTGTATAAAAACTTCTAAGCATATTCCGCAGGATCCACCCGTGATTATTAACAGATTGATCAATTTCTCTGTCATAGCTGGATTTGAACCGTGGGGATCTTCATCGTATAAATTCAGTGGTCTACAAACTCAGCTCCCTGTTCAATGTAAATTTATTAAAATCCATAAATATTTGCTTTTGCCACGAAGGAATTTAATTATATTCTTTTGAGATAAGTGCAATTGAAATAGTGTCCTAAGCGGAAGACGTGTTGTGGGTTCCTATCTCCTCAGAAATTCCTGTGGCCAAACCAATCTTGTTCAACAGCGAACAGTAAAATTACTTGATTGACTGCGAACTGTTGTTATTCTGGTCCTTCCTGGTTGTCGTGGTATCTTAGGTAATATTTGCTAGGAAATATGTGAACTCAAGTGGTTTAGAAGGGGGAAAAAATGTTATCGGCAAAAAAATCAATCTCTGCTCGTCTGTTTGCTGTTTTTATGTAAGGCAAAACACTTCTATTCTATAACTAAAACTGTCAATTTCATATTGCTAGTTTGGGACTCACTCAATTCAGTTGAGTGTTTCGAGAACGATAATTACTTGGTTAAAGGGTGCTCAGCATTTTAAATGTTGTTGGGGACTTCAGGAAGTGTATGTGCCTTCATAGAATGGATTCATATGTCTAAAGTATGCGATCACGTATTTGCTTTCCCTTATGGCTAGAAACGGATGTACTGTTGACGAATTCAAATATTTGAGGCGTTCAGGATCAAAAGGATATAATTCTGAAATTTAAAAAATTCAGAACAATTTTAATTAAAAAAGTGTTCGCTAGTTTTGTTCAACACGACACTATGCGCCTTATTTCTCATGGTTTTAGTTCTGATCCTGAAAATTCGGGATAGTAAAGTATTGCTTGACTAATTTAGAGAAAAATGTGAAAAAGTCATTTTTTCAAATTTGGAGTTATCCACTTTTGAGCCTGGGCCTTTCATTTGTATCTTGTTTGTTCCTCCACTTAATTTGTGCAATGTATTACTAATAGAGAACGGAGTTGCTCAGCATGGTGAGCGCTCAGATGCTCTGAAGGTTCCTGCTCCAAACCCGACGGTGGCAGATAAATAATTTACTCAGTAAACAGGCTTAGATATGGACCTTGTGAGATCTGCAGACTCTCCTGGGGTCAATAAATCGGGTACGTAATTGGGGAAAACCTTGCGGTCGAGTGTGATCTTGGCCAAATTTCATTTTTGTACTGCCGTTATTTTATATTACTGTTTCTAAGTCTCTCCATGTACTTAAACCAAAACCCTTCTTGCACTGTAATGGCACGTTCCTGGACCGTAATGGATTGTAATATGTATATAAATATAAGGTTAAGGTTATATAAATATACTATAATTTTAGTCTTTATCTTGTTTTTTTCTTGTGGTATGACCTTGAAGAAATTATACAATCATACGAACGATCCTATGAATGAAATTGTCTATCGGAAGGAATCAATTATTGCTGGCAAGATATCAGACATGCGAGCTGGTTGCGGTGAGACTCGCCGAACCGGACCATGACCCCAGTGATCGAGGACTGGATCACGATGCAGGAGGCAGTGGACTTCGAGAAGGGAAGTGATACCGGGCTCCGAAGGACAGTGAGAGACTAAGTGGCCCGCTACAGTTCCCTTGGCTCGGAGTGCCTTGAACCTCAACAGGGAAATGAGCTCTTCCTAGCCATTGTCAGTGTGCCGTTCCCTTTGCATCCTTCCAATCTGGTCGAGGTCATCCCAGGCTACGTGCAATAGCCAATGTCCATCGACTTTTCTAAATAACTGGTCAGCTTAAAAGTATCTCCATTAGGTTTTATTCCTATAACGTATTAAAGCGATAGAAACAAATTGAGAGCTAACGAGTGACATTTCCTAATCGTTACTTCCTTATATCCAGACAGATCTTCTACCAATTAAAGTGGTTAGCGAAATATGTTGTTTTTTTTCATGTTCATTATAGAAAAAAAAGTAGGCTACCGATTGCATTATTTATCCATTTTTCTAAATTAAAAAAAAGGCAACCGTTTAATGCCATACCCAGATCGTTGACAACGGTCACTTTACGTGTTAGGCTACACCTACATTGGATCCGGCGCGATTCGATGAGACGTCGCTAGGAAACCAAATGACTGAAATATATCGAGAGCGCCTACATTGGATCCGGCCTTAATCAATCCATATTTATCCGACCAATCCCAGGGATTTAGTCGCTCGTGGAAACGAAATAGTTTATTTATACGAAAGTGCCTACATTAGATCAGGCACGATGTTGTACGATCAAGTGTGATTTTAACAAATCGAAATCATTAGTTTTCAATTCGATAAGCCAGCCGTTAGCATGTGTGCCAACTTAACCTTTATTGTCTAAAATGTTTATTAAAAAATATACATTGTAATTTGATAATTAACTACTATATAAATATCCGTCATAAATCAAAATTAAATATTGTCAATTCTCATTAAAATATTTTATTACTAAACTTCATGATCCATTAAATATAGTAGCGAAGGTTATTTTTCCGTTAAATAAAATTATATCTATCAGAAATTTCCATAAAAAATATACCTACATACAATTTTAATTCGTCAAAGAAAATTGGAAACATTAACTTTTGATAAAATTATCATCTTAATGTTAAATTTATTTGTTAAACATTTAGCAAGGGCTTTTCTGATTTTGTATACTCCTTTGCAAAGATGAACAACAAAATAAACAAAGATTACTCATAGAATTAGTTCGAAAGGAGCCTCCATTGCGGGATCTATGAAATAATAATAATAAACAATAATTTCTATTTTTTTTATTTTTATTGAAAAACAACTAAATTATTAATTTATAGTGAAACAGCAAGACAAAAATATTCTAATATAACTCATTTTCATAACATTTGGTTCTTTAAATTTATAAAAGATTATTTTTAATATAATTATATTTTACAATAATTAATATAGAAAACAAGAAATAAAAGAATAAAATTAATACCATTATATTCAAAAGGCTAGTTTCATTATAGGTTTGAATAGAATATATTTACACCAGATCTGATCCAGTGTACAGTGTGTGAAATAAAATATGTATTTAACTGATCAAGTTTATCAAATACATTACACCCTCATAATTATCAGAATAATTTTAGCTTTATTGAATGTATATTACAAATTCATTTTGATATTACATGAGTAGATCATTATCATTATCATTATCTCAACATCTATAAGTTCAATATACAGTGATTTTTTTAATGAAAGTTCAATACCGTTTTAACTACATTGAGTATTCTCAAGATTCCAGTTTTAGAAAATTGTTTATTTATAAATTAGCTATGTGAGCATGGAAATAAAAAAATATTTAAAAAATGTAAGTTTGATTATTTTCTGTTTGTTCTATTTCTACAATCCTTGATTGTTCTATTCAACCATGTCATAAGTTACTGGTATTACTCCTATAAGTCTTTTATTATTGCCATTATTATCCAATTGATATGAATAAACATTTGTTTCGATTAATATTTTGAACCCATTTAAGTAAATATTGTAACAATCTGTCAAATACATATATTTAAGCAAACTTTATCTATATCTCTTATAGAGTTATAGTAATTGGAAAGTATAATGTTATGATAATAGCAATTAATTGAGTTTTTAAATTCATAGATTATTTTATCTGGTATTTACTGTTATTTGTTTTATGGGCAATGAATTGCATGCTGGAAGGAGTTATTGATCTTTTTAAAAATGCTTCAGATTATTTGCATTACCAATTTATTTTATTAACCTAATAGTCTAGTAGAAATTGAAAGTAGGTACTTACATATTATGGTATGGTACCACCACTCTAGTACTCACTGTGTAAAAACCATATAATTACCAATTTACTTCTGTTTACTTCACATGTGTTTTATAATCATGAAATTCAATGAATTCTATTAAATTCTAAAGTGGTGATACCATAACAAACAAGTACCTGAAAGTAAAATCAAGAACCTCTTGATAAAACGTTTCTTAAGAACTTATAGTTATCATATGTGATTCCCAATAGCGTTCTATTTTTTCCTTATATTCATAATGTCCAATGTTCTATCGATGCTCCAATTTAATATTATAAAATGAAAGTTTATTATATTTACATCACTTACACATTCACAATTAAAGGTATGTTGATTGAAGGTCAAAATCAAGTCTCGAATAGTAAGCAATTGATACATTTATTAGCTTATCAATGTTTTCGACCAACATTGCAGGTCTTCATTAGGGCTTATTTACACAAGGTACAAACAAATAATATAATACATAAAATATACATTAATAGCAGTAATGATACAAATAATACTTAAAAAATATTTAGGTGATAATATAATATAATAATCATCTTATTATAATGATTATATTAATATTTTTACCTAAATATTTTTTAATATGTTTTATATCATTTATGAATTATCATATTTTACATTTAATATTTGTAACTTGGTAATTTATCCCTGGTGAAAATCTGCAATATTGGTCAAAACATCATGCAAAGATCATCATATATTTTAATTATGTTTTGATAAATAAAAGAGGACACCAGCATATTGTTAAGGAAGAAAATAAATCATTCATAGAAGAAAATAAATCATTTATTCAATAACATACAACAGCATTTACTTATAAAATTAAAAGAATAAAATTTAGGATAAACACTTTTAACAACAATATTAGAATTAAATGGAAAAATAAATGAATAACAGAATTAAATATTTCGAAATACAAGTTAAGAAGAATTACACATTACAAATAATATTTGTCGATTAAGATACTAACATATTAATATGATAAAATAATACATAGCAATAATATATAATTTTTAATAATACAATTTTATATAATAATTGAGGTGATTAAGGAAGATCCTCTGAAGATTTAGATTGGAGTGTTTTCAAATATATATTGGCTTAAGATGCCTTGAATATCCACCATTAATTATACAGTATTTACTCCCAAATTGTAAGATCTTTTTTTTATTATTGGACATCCATTAAGAAAAGTATACACAAAGGTCTAAACCAAATTTCTTCTGATACTTGATATACACAATCCAAAAAACAATATCATCTTCGCCATATATGTTCACTTGTAGGAGTGTCTGCTAACATGAATTTGAATAAAATTGAAATTTGAACAAGGCCACTTCCTCATTGGACAACATATTTCCTTTCTGTTTCTGGAAAAAATAATGTTTTCAGATACGCATTGATTTAATAATAAATAAAAATTAATTTAAAGTATTCCATAATAAATCTATTAGGTACCTAAAAAAAGTTGAGCTTTTTACATTTGTAGCATTTTTCAAAAGAAGCTAAATATTTAGATTTATTATTTCTGTTCAGTCTAAACTTATTTATTTAATCTGAGGCAAATTTATTCTAAACAGGGTTGTGGAATTGTTCTTCGGTGAAATAGAAATTTAAATTAATACTATTTCTAGTACCATAATGGATTTTTTCAACTGTAATTGTTTAATACGGGTGTTATTATTAGTAATCCTAATGTCCACCTGATTTTAATAGTTAATTTACTGGCTAATTGATTCATACTTAATTATATGATATGGGGTTATCTTACAAACAATTATTCTGAATGTATATCAAAGTTTAACAATAGAAATCACTTATCACTTCAACTATTTTCAATTATTCTCATAAAGAAAGGATGAGAAAGATTAATTAATGGTTCTTGTCACTCTGTGACTCCTACCAAAAATACATATTGAATAAACATATTTAATGACAATTTTTAATGAAGAAAAGTGAGTTTAGGTGAAACAAATTTTTATATGTTATACTACACACAAAAATTATTATAAAAATAATTACACTTACCTTGTTCAATGTTTTCACATCAAATCCTTTGAAAAAAGTTAGGAGCCAGTACCCTTAGAATGTTCTTCGGAATTTCAAGGAAAGTCATAAAAACTGACCTGATCTTGACTGTTAAAAATCTTTTACTCATTATGGTAATTAAATATCATGGGATTTACATTATTTATTTTAATTTTTACTTATTTATTTTAAAACTATTATTCGCAGACGGCCAAAATCTCATGGACTATCAAAGGAAATGCTTTTTAAGGGAAGGCCTGGAAAGAAATACTGTTATAAAATTTGTTAGAACATCCCCATTTTAGGGAAACACTCGATCAATAACAATATTTATAGAAAATAAAATATTAGATAGGGGTATACAGTTAACGGTTTATTGTTCGCAATCCTTTTTAATGTATTAGATTAACCGTCTCTAATTTCGTTAGTGAAAAAGGTTGTGTTATTCAGGCCTGAACTAAACTAAATTAGTACGTCTGAAGTTTTATAGGCGGAAATTTTGGGGGAAACAAATTCCATAATTTGGAGAAATGAAATTTCTCACTATTAATTTTATTGTCACTCCTCTTGGGTCTCTAAAATGTTTGAATTTAATTAAAAGGATTTTTTGAAGTGAAAATTTCTTTTTCGTTTAGCTACTTTGTCAAGGGGTAACATTGTTTTATATGATTCGTTTCGTTTCCCTTGAAAGATTTTATAAGTAATAGTTAAATGTCTTGTTTTATGAAACGATTGAAGTACAAATGATCTAAATAATGTTGAACTTAACGATCCAAATAATGCTAAAAATGAAAATAAAATCTATGTAAATACAAATACATGGGACAAATAAAATAACTATGTAGTAATTCTTATTTAAATTAAACTATTGACGTTTTATATTAAGATCGTGTATCTTTATTTTGACTAATAAATAAATTACTTGAAAATGCACGTAATTATTGCAGTATAAGTAAAAACTAGAGGACTAATATTAATAATTTTAGTTTACATTTAAATAATTTTTATTTAAAATGAAATAATTCAAACTAAAATTGATTTATAAATTCAAGAAAGAATATAGCTATTCCAAAGTTTTGAGTTTTCACTTCTCTCGGCTGTTCTCATGATTGCCTATTTTTTTTTTTTTTTCATAACAATTGCAGTACATTCCCTACAGATAGATAGGTAAGCAAGTGGATTGGTTCAAAGCTCACTTGCTATCCGTACTCACGTGCCTAATTTTAATGAATTATACATCGCTAATAAATAAAGTAATATCCCCATTCTCCCGGAACTGATAAAGGCGTAGATATAATTCCCCATTGATCTCCGATTTGAGTTCTTGACCTACGACAAGATGGCCTCCGTTCGTGAAAGGTTTCCAACGCAGATTATTTTATTACTACATTTATAATAACAAGGCCTCTTTTATTATCATTAGTACGTAAAGCTAACGTTTGAAACTGTAATACTGTGTCGATATTTCTTAAATTGACGTCCATGTATTACAGGACATGTTACAGAAACACCCAATACCTATTTTCGATCTGGTAGTTACATTCACCTAGCACGTCTAGATATCTTGATAAAGCAAATGAGATAGCCAATCATCAACTAGAGTTCCCGTGAGAACTTTTCAATGGACACATCAATCATGAAAGTAATCCAGTAATTATTTGTATATTATCTTGTCTATTTAAAATAATAACTGCCAATGATAACATTTTTTATTTATTGCATTTCCTTCATATCTTGTTAATGAATTATCCATCTGAAAACAAAATTAAATACTATATTCTAACGTTAATCTATATCCAGACTTTATTGAGTTATATGGTCAAAAGCATGTTGTTTGTTTGTTTTATTGTTCCTACAACCATATAACTCACCATGAAAGTGAGTTCTCCAATGATCCGGCTGCAAGAGTTAAATAAAATCAAATGCTGATAATTAAAAAAACAAGAAACTTAATCTGTATAATGTGCTGAGCATTTACCTTTATGTAAGCCGAGAGCAGTTACATTTTAAGAAATCATTAAAAATTTCTCCATTTAATTTATGTCACACCATTATATGTGTGTTATTATACTTATTTACTAAAGCAGTTCTCGTTGTATAAGACTTTGAAAGATAATTGAGAGAAGAACTAGAATAATGAAGATAATTTCCTTCCTTATTATATATAAAAAGGTCCGCTAATTCCCCATGTGGTAATAAAAGTATATTTAATGATGGCGGTACATTATTACATGAGCATGCCGAATCAGTGTTAATTGTCAGAATCTTTTAGCATCGTACAGTAGCTGCTTAAAGAAAAAGATTTTCTCTGGCTTTGATCACGTTTCTTATTTAAAAATAATAAATATAGATTACCGTCCAAAAAAAAACTATCTTTCAAAATAAATATCGACTATCTATCTGCGAAGAAGCTGCTGGAAGGAAAGTTGGACTGTGCCAGAGGAAGAGGAAGACCAAGGCTCCGATGGGAAGATGGAATGGCAAAGGATTGCCAGACGCATCTTAAACGACCGTAACTGGAGAGCAGTTGCATTAGATAGAGTAGCCTAGCGAAGGCTCCTCGAGGAGGCTAAGACCCACACAGGGTTGTAGATCCATATTGTATTGTATTGTATCTGTCTGCAGCTCCGGTTGATTAGTGATTAAGTAGAATTTTGTCCAAAATGAGTCTTGTGTACTTACGGAGGCGTAATCATGACAGGAACTTATACACTTCGCGGATATATTAAAATAACCTTATGTCTTTGGAATGTTTATGAAAGTAATTTTGAGTTGTAATGTAAATGTCAACATCAATACCGAAAAAAAAAACAGCGTGCTTATAAAAACTTCATGTCAAAGCCAAAGTAAGAGCTCTATTTGCAGTTTTAACCCACCACTTATTTCACAGTTTAAGTTGTCTAGTTTTAATTTTAATTATTGTTAAGTTAATGGCATTTATATAACATTTATCAAATATCTATTTGATCTATTATATATATATAAAGTAGTTGTTAGTTGTTTATTTAACGTCACTTTATGCTGCTAAGGCTAATCGGACAATGATACGGTGGGAACTCTAAATTTTGCCTATCCAGGTTTAATTAGGATAGGAATTTTTAACGAGTACCTGACATCGTACAGGCTCGGGACCGCCGTTTAACGTCCCTTCCGAAGGACGGGGTAACTAAGGATTTTTTACTCCCTTAAAAAAATCCTAGGGCCACCTGTCGGGCTACGAACCCGAGATCTGGGGTTTAGTAGTTTGTTACGCTAACCACTAGACCACAGGTGACCGTTATTTATTAAGTTAAATATCTGATGTCGGATCGTTTAATGTAATATACGTATTTATAACGTTTGCTCATCTTCTTTTCTACTTGAAATTTGCTTTTCTCTTTGATAAGAAATATTACGGTATAAATCTTGATAAGAAATATTAAGATATAAATCATAATTAGAAAAATTAAGATTAAAGGAAATGATTTGGAAAAAACAAAACAACAATACTGACGTATTGAGTGATAAAAAACTTATCTTCATTTCTGATCCGGTTAATCGAAATCAAAAATAGGTTTGAAAAAATTAATTCCAGTTCTTGAACCCGGGTTTTCTTCAGTGTGTTCTTAGTGGCTGGAGCTTTTAAAGAAGGGATACATCAAAATGAGCAAGACCAATGGATTTCCTCTGTCGAATTGAGTGGATGCAACCATTCGAGATAGGTTCTGTACTTATTTTTTTCTTACCCATTTGGGTTCGCACTCAAAAAAGATATCCATCAACTTCTGCATTCTTATTCAAGGTTCTCTAAGCCTTAGGAGTTTTTCTTACTTC
Organism: Troilus luridus; assembly: GCA_964056705.1. Taxonomy (NCBI): domain Eukaryota; kingdom Metazoa; phylum Arthropoda; class Insecta; order Hemiptera; family Pentatomidae; genus Troilus; species Troilus luridus. The sequence goes on from OZ057414.1 coordinate 28,197,781, forward strand.
TTAAACCTGTTAGATGTTTTTGTTGTTCGTTAATGGTTCCTTGATGTTTCAAAATACGCTGAATTGCTTATAGAGTGACTATAATTTTTACTAGTTACGTATTCATGAGGTCATATTTATATGGCGTATTTATTATAAAAAGTGTTATTTCCCACTGACTCTTGTAGAACAAATCCGATACTTGAAAAACGTTTAACTTGGAATCCCCATAGTGGACAAGAAAAGTCAAGAAACTGCTCGCCGTTTCAGGTTAGCTCAACACTTACTAGACAAACGCTCTAAGTTCCCAATTAATTACAAAACAACTCATATAAACCACTAATAATTATAAGACCTATGTCGACTTACGGAATAGAGCTTTCGGGCTAAGCCATCGAATTCCGCTCTTATCCAATCCATAATCCATAATTTTCCTTATTTTGTTACGAATAAAGTCATCCATGATCACCTTAATGTCTCATTTGTTGATGATTAGGCCCGAATCCGATATCAATCTTTTCATGACAAACTTTATTTCCACTCAAACCCACTAGTTTCCAACCTAGCAACCTCTTCAATTCCTGATAATCCTCCGGGGATTCTGGCCTCCAATTTTCTTACTTTTAATGGATAAAGTTTCATTCGCAGAATTTCGGGTTTATTTTCAAGATTTTGCTATGTGAAATTAATAAACATTCCTATCTAAAATCTAAAAATTGTATTTCCTATTTATTACTTTCGGAAGAACATTCGCATTATTTTTTAATTCAAATATTATTTCCACTCAAACCCACTAGTTTCCAACCTAGCAACCTCTTCAATTCCTGATAATCCTCCGAGGCGTCTGGCTTCGAATTTTCTTACTTTTAATGGATAAAGTTTCATTCGCAGAATATCGGGTTTATTTTCAAGATCTATGATTTTCACTGTTACCAACTAAAACAGGATAAATCGTACAGAGTGGTTTTAAGAGGGCTACACTCTTCAACGCCCACAACAGCAATCAAAAGTGATCTCGAAGAAATAGGTCACAAAGTAAGAAATATTTCGCCAGTGTTTCATCCCACCGAAAAGTACCCCCTTCCGTTATTTTTTGTCGAAATTGAACCAGCCCGTAATAACCCAGAGATATTTCAAGTTATAAGACTGGTATATTCAACTGTAAAATTTGAAGAACCTAGGCGTAAAAATACTGTAGTCCAGTGTACTAACTGTCAAGCCTTAGGTCATACCAAGACGTATTGCCATCACCAAGCTATGTGCGTTAAATGCGCTGGACAACACCCATCTGACACTTGTCAGAAATCGAGAAACGAGCCTGCAAAATGTGCTCTTTGTGGTGAGGATCACCCAGCGAACTATAGAGGCTGTTCAGTCCATAAAAACTTTCAACGTCTTAGAACCAGGAATCATCAACTAAAAAGTCAAGAGAAAAGCTCAATGCAGGCTCCTGAAGTTGACAACACTGACACCTTTCCTGAATTGCCTAGACCAACCGTATTACAACCCTATACCACCGTAAACCCTGCAGATAGACTTGCGGACAACAAAACCTTGGGGACCTCAAGCATTCAGCAGCAGCCTCGAACTCAGACGCCTCAAACCTCCCAAATCAAATCTCAGCATTCCTTCACCAAACCACGGACCTCCCAACCCAAGCCTCAGGAACCCATATTCAAGCCCAAGGCAGCCAATCCCAATCCTCAACCTTCGCGTCAACAAATTCATCCCTACCATACACCCTTACGGGTCAAATTACCACCTCAACAACCAAATCCTCTCCCTTCCAATCACAACATCCAAACGAAATCTGTAGTTCATAAAAAATTAAATGAGAATCAAGCACCTCGGGTACACCCCCCAGCCAACCCTCCTATACCTGTTAATTATCCCTATCAAACTCAAGTCTCATATCCATTCCAAATCCAAAACCCGATAGACATAAATTCTATCCTGTCATCTTTCCTGAAAGACCTTCAAGAGACAATCAGTCCTCTCATCAACCTACTCACGAGAATCCTAACCGAAGTCCCATTTAATTACCCTCGATGAGCGTGAAGCCCCTAGCTATCGTTCTGTGGAATGCTAATGGACTGCATACTCACCGTGATGAACTTGATATATTTCTACACGACAACCAAATAGACATTGCTTTACTTACTGAAACACACTTCACTCACCACACATATTTCTACATACGAGACTACATCACTCACAGATCAGACCACCCAGACAACACTTCACATGCCGGATCTTGTATTCTCGTTCATAAAAACTTATCCCATTCCCTTATTCCTTCCATTCCTACTGATGCTATCCAATCAACCTCAGTAACCATAACAGCTCGTCCTTTCCATATCACATTTTCAGCTGTATACTGTCCTCCCGGAATTTCCGTTTCTTATAACCTTCTTGAATCCTTATTCCAATCTCTTGGTCCGCGCTTCATTGCTGGAGGGGACTACAACGCTAAACACCAACGATGGGGTTGTCGAACATCCAACTCCCGAGGAAATATCCTGTCTACTGTAACATCCAAAAAGAGTTATACCATCCTGGCACCAAACAACCCCACCTATTGGCCTACATCCATCAAAAAACGTCCCGACATCCTTGACATATTTATCACATCCCAGATTTCCTCCAACCAAACCGAAATCAAATCCTTGGACGACCTTTCATCAGATCATAGCCCAGTTCTCCTTTTATTACATTCAAGTTTCGTTCCCAAGCCTCCCCTTCCTAGATTGATTACAGGACGTGTAAACTGGGACAACTTCTGTTATGATTTGGAGAACAAACTGGACTTAAAAATTTCACTCAAGACAAAACAAGACATTGATACAGCGATAGAAAAACTTACAACATCAATAAAAACCACTTTAAGCGATAATACCTCAAATCATAAAATTAACAATTCTCAGAAGACTGACCTCCCAGAGCATATTCGTACCTTATTAAGAGAAAAACGCAGAGCAAGGACGAAGTGGCATAGAACTCGGTACCCAGCAGATAAATCTATCTATACTAAATTGACTAACCAACTAAAAGCAGAAATTAGAAAATTCAAAATACATAAGTTAACGAATCTAACTGAAAATCTAACGTCTTCTGACAAATCATTATGGATGACCACCAAAAAGATCCTTCACTTCAAAGACTTTAACCATCCACTCCTTACTGAATCCAATGACTGGACAAGATCTGATGAAGAGAAAGCACAGTTGTTCGGTCAATTCCTTTCTAAAACTTTCCAGCCTCATCCTGATATCATGAATCCATCTCACCATGAATATATACAAAGAGAGTTAAATATTCCCCTTCAAATGACCCCTCCTTCCAAAGCATTCCATCCTTCAGAAATATCGAACATTATTCACAGACTACCTCCTTGCAAAGCTCCTGGACACGACCTCATCACGATTCACATCCTAAAACATCTTCCTAGAAAAGCCATTCTATTCCTCACCTACATATATAATGCTATACTCCGCACTACATATTTTCCTAACCTCTGGAAATTATCCGTCGTGAAAATGATACCTAAACCTAAAAAGAAACCGGAATACCCATCCTCTTACCGCCCTATCTCACTTTTACCATCAATGGGTAAAATCCTGGAAAAGCTCATCCTGAAACGATTGTACCCCATCCTAAATGCAAATCACATTATCCCAGATCACCAGTTTGGATTCAGAGCATCCCACTCCACTATTCAGCAATGCCATCGTGTGGTGGATGTTGTTTCCTCAGCTTTGGAACGTGGATTGTATTGTCCAGCGGTCTTCCTTGATGTCGAACAGGCTTTCGACCGAGTCTGGCACCCCGGGTTGCTTTACAAACTCCGTAAATTCCTACCTCCTACATACTTTCTCATTATCCAATCCTATCTCTCCTACAGATCATTTACAGTAAATCATAATAATGTCTACTCACCCCTCTTTCCTCAATCTGCCGGCGTTCCTCAAGGCAGTATCCTCGGCCCTATTCTCTACACAGTTTATACAGCTGACATCCCAACTCATCCTAATACTATCCTTACCACGTATGCGGATGACACATGTCTATTATCTGTCAACACTGATCCAGTTATAGCATCCCGTACTCTTCAATCCCACATCACTGACCTTGAAAATTGGTGTCAAAATTGGAGGATTAAAATAAATTCTCACAAATCTCATCAAATCACCTTTACCCTCCGTCGTAAACCTGCGACTTCCTGCCCCCCTGTATCGTTTAACAACATCCCTATAAGTCCTGTAGAACAGATCCGGTACTTAGGACTACACCTTGACAAACGCTTAACTTGGAATCCTCATACTAGACTGAAACGACAAGAAACAGCTCGCCGTTTCAGGCTACTTCAGCATTTACTAGATAAACGTTCTAAGCTCCCAATTAACTACAAGAGACTCATTTACATGACAATCATTAGACCCATTTGGACTTACGGAATAGAGCTTTGGGGCTCCACTAAGCCATCGAATTCCTCTCGTATCCAATCCCTACAATCCAAAATCCTTCGTAAAATCCTCAACGCTCCTTATTTTGTTAAGAATAAAGTCATCCATAACGACCTTAATGTCCCATTTGTTGCTGATTTAGCCCGAACCCGGTATATATCCTTTCATAACAAACTTGATTCCCACTCAAACCCTCTAGTTTCAAACCTAGCTTCCTCTTCGATTCCCGATAATCCTCCGAGGCGTCTGAAAAGAAGATGGCCTCGTGACCTTCTAAACTGAACTTTTTAATTTGAGTACTACCACTGGGTAGTTTCTCTACTTGTCTTCTCATGTCAATGTATTCACTCATTATATTTACTAGATGTATTTTGTATACAGTTGTAAATTTCAATAAATAAATAAAAAAAAAAAAAAAAAAAAAATTTTCAAGATTTTGCTATGTGAAATTAATAAACATTCCTATCTAAAATCTAAAAATTGTATTTCCTATTTATTACTTTCGGAAGAACATTCGCATTATTTTTTAATTCAAATATTATTTCCACTCAAACCCACTAGTTTCCAACCTAGCAACCTCTTCAATTCCTGATAATCCTCCGAGGCGTCTGGCTTCGAATTTTCTTACTTTTAATGGATAAAGTTTCATTCGCAGAATATCGGGTTTATTTTCAAGATTTTGCTATGTGAAATTAATAAACATTCCTATCTAAAATCTAAAAATTGTATTTCCTATTTATTACTTTCGGAAGAACATTCGCATTATTTTTTAATTCAAATATTATTTCCACTCAAACCCACTAGTTTCCAACCTAGCAACCTCTTCAATTCCTGATAATCCTCCGAGGCGTCTGGCTTCGAATTTTCTTACTTTTAATGGATAAAGTTTCATTCGCAGAATATCGGGTTTATTTTCAAGATTTTGCTATGTGAAATTAATAAACATTCCTATCTAAAATCTAAAAATTGTATTTCCTATTTATTACTTTCGGAAGAACATTCGCATTATTTTTTAATTCAAATATTATTTCCACTCAAACCCACTAGTTTCCAACCTAGCAACCTCTTCAATTCCTGATAATCCTCCGAGGCGTCTGGCTTCGAATTTTCTTACTTTTAATGGATAAAGTTTCATTCGCAGAATATCGGGTTTATTTTCAAGATTTTGCTATGTGAAATTAATAAACATTCCTATCTAAAATCTAAAAATTGTATTTCCTATTTATTACTTTCGGAAGAACATTCGCATTATTTTTTAATTCAAATATTATTTCCACTCAAACCCACTAGTTTCCAACCTAGCAACCTCTTCAATTCCTGATAATCCTCCGAGGCGTCTGGCTTCGAATTTTCTTACTTTTAATGGATAAAGTTTCATTCGCAGAATATCGGGTTTATTTTCAAGATTTTGCTATGTGATATTAATAAACTTTCCTATTTAAAATTTAAAAATTGTATTTCCTATTTATTACTTTCGGAAGAACATTAGCATTATTTTTTAATTCAAATATTATCCTTTGTTATACAAATATTTAATAAAGAACTTTCAGTTGTGCTAGCTCAAGTTCCCAAGATGGAGATTATTGCTACAGGAAGGCCTAGTGTACCTTTCCTCAAGGATAGACCAACCCGAACAGTGGAGCAATTTATTCCTCACAAGTTTCCTCCAGAGAATAAGGATAAGTTCCATGATAATAAGGATTAGTGCCGCTGGAACTATCTGAGCTAGGATCCCACGCAACACTTAAGAAGGCCTGAATTTATACTGTCCCCCTGGTCTATGGTAATGAAGGCAGTTAGACAATAGTGCCTCTTGTATATCTATCGTCATGGCCCATTCATAATGTATTCGAGAAGAATCCCGTGTATAATTATGTATAAATCTGTTTCTCAAACAGCGGCATTAGAAATAGATCCCTTTATAGATAAATTATCTCTGTGTTTATAGCTCAGTTAACAAACATTATGTCTGCATCTTTGGGGATAGTATTTCTTAATTCTTTATTCTTCCTTCTCAGGATCTAAACCATCACAGAGCATTTAGTGGTTCGAATTGGGAGGACATAACTCAGGTGTTGTCAAAGATAGTGAGCTGGAAATAGATCTGTGTTGTAGTGATGTTTTAACTATTAAAAAAATGGGATTAAATTCATTGAAAAACGAAGTAACCAGTGTCCTAAGGAGAAACCTCATAACACAAAAAAAGAATCATACTAATTATATCATAATTACATTATCTACTTCAGAGACCTGTTCATAATTATGGTGAAAGGAATATTTCTGTGGTGATGAAGGTTTAAGAAGAATACAGTAATGTCTCTGGGTATCTTGAACCTCTTTCAAGATGTTGGAAGAGAATTGTCTGTTAGGAGAAGTATCGTTTTTTTCATATCCTCTAAGATTTTTATTTACAATATATATATATATATATATATATATATATATATATATATATATATATATATATATATATATATATCTGAAAATGCTTCTATATAAACAAAAGCCTTCTGTTACCATTTGGTATTTTAAGGCGTTACTAAGTGAAGTATCATACTTAGGAGAAGTATCACTATCCGATTTCCTTTTAAAAATTTTCTCATTAATAACTTCCTCGAGTAGAGCGTGTCCACTTGACGTAAATAGTCTTCTGATCCTATCTCGATTCCTCCATGTCTCTAAATAGCAAGAGGAAGAAGTAGACAGTTAGTCATACCCGTGTACCGGTTTCTCTCGATCTATTTAATTATCAATACATATCTCGATTTATAGAAATGTAGTTGTCATATGATATATACGAGCTTATAGACAATCTAACCAACGGCCTGGCTACAGATGTTCGGAAACGATCAATTGATTTTTCCCAGTCATGGTTCAGGAATAGGTGTTGCACAAGGGACCAACATGATTCCGTTACATTCATCCTGTTAGTTAAGCCGTGAACAATGGCGCACTCTTCCTGTGTCTTTCGTAGTCATTAACCAAGTCATGATTCCTCCGATAATTAGCATAAATGCTTTCTCGTCTCCTAAAGATATTTGTTAGCTGTTGGCCTGTCTCCATCGTTCGATATTGCTATTAGTCATATTGCACAATTAACAATGGGTATTAATTGTCTGCCTCTTAAGAAGTTAGTATGATTAATTGTCTTGGACATAAAAACAATAGTAAAAAGAAAAAAATCCGTATAAGTTTAGTCATTGGACTTAAAAGCATTCAAACTGTAATTAGGAATATTTAGATCCATAATGGTTCTCCTGAAACCTCCATAAGTTTCATAATTTTAGAAAATAATCTATCTGAGAACTTTCGACATGCACACCGAATCTAAAAATACAACAGAAAAAATTATAAGTCTTTTCGTTAAACTATACAAAATATGTATTTATTTGTAAATATTCAATCTTAGTTTCCTATAAAAAAGTTCCTCTTTTTATAGTAAAGTTTGTTTCGTAAAAGTGACTTGCAACTCAAGGGTGCTGTGAAATTTCCATAATATTACCTCTGTATGATCTTGATAAATTTAATTTGTATGTATCAAACGAAACTGAATGTCATACTTGAGTAGATTGTACTTATTAAAGCGGATAGACTATAAAATTTAAAATACATACCTGGGACTTTCTATCCAATTCGTTCCTAACGATTTGATTAATTGAATGCGAAAAATTCACACTAGTACGTCGAAGCGTGGAAATATAATTTCGTGCAAATCGGCTTCATTCCAATCTCATAAAATGCAAATCCAACATTCATGAAGCATTAATCAGGCTTAGATCACTTAACTATAGGTATTGCACATCGTGTCTTAAGTGCATTTACAATGCATCTCGTTACAGCCCACCTAAAAAACAAATCATTATGAGTCTTCAATTTTCTTATTCTCAAGATTTTATTTACCAATAAAACAGGTCTGCTATGAAAAAATTGTAGCATATTTAACTAGTAGGTTCGACGGTATTTTTGTGCTGATCGCGGAAAAAATAGTGAAAAAATTCCATCACCCCTAAATAAGTCACAAATTTCAACTGAAAATTTTAGGTTCTAGGCTTAAAGAAAGACATATGTTAGCTAGTAGTATGACATATGTTTCATTTTCATGGTACCAATTTGGAGAAAAGGAATTTGTCCCTTTTTTTACACAAGAGGTTGACCTAGTTTTCTGCAACAATGTACCTGGAATCATGGAAATGTTCAAAACCACGTATAAAACAGAAGAATGGAGACTTTTCATCGATTCATCAAAAAAGAATTTAAAAGCTGTACTTCTTCGCAATGGTAACTGATATGCTTCTGTGCCTGTTGGACACTGAGTACATTTGAAAGAATGCTACGAAAATCTTGAGTTTGTCCTTAATAAGCTCGGCTACTCAAACCATAAATGGACCATTTGTGGGGATTTGAAAGTTAATTCCATGTTACTACTCGTAGGTCAACAAAGTGGTTACACAAATTTCCCATGTTTCCTCTGGGAATCGGATAGCCGTGACAGGAAACAACACAACACTATGGCAAGCAGACTTGGTCAATCTTATTCCTTGAGTTAAAAATGTTGAAAGACAAAGTTTAATGGATCCTAAAAAGATCTTACTTCCACCACTTCATATCAAATTGGGGCAATGAAACAGTTCGTGAAAGCATTAACCAAAGAAGGAGAGTGTTTCAAGTACCTTTGTGAACAGTTTCCTGGTATATCCGATGCTAAGCTGAAAGAGGGAGTCTTTGTTGGGCCTGACATAAGAAAACTTTTAAAAGATGAAAGCTTTGTTACTAAAATGGAAATGGAAGAAAAAAATGCCTGGAATTAATTTAAACTTGTTGTAACAGGCTTTCTTGGAAACTAAAAAGAACCAAACTACAAAACTTTGGTTGCTGAATTGTTACAAAACTACAAAATGTTGGGCTGGAACATGTGTGTCAAAGTTCATTTCCTTCACTCACATTTGGACTACTTTCCAGAAAATCTTGGGGCTGTAAATGAGGAACAAGGAGAACGTTTCCATCAAGATATAAAAGAAATGGAGCGCAGATACTAAGGTCAAAGGAATATCAACATGATGCCAGACTACTGTAGGATGTTAAAAAGATAAAATTCACAAGAAAACCGCTGATAAAGTATCAAAAGAAGCTTTGATGATAAAAGAAAACGTTTTTACAAAGACTTATAATAACTCTACAACACACGTGCGTCACTTCCATGCTCATTTAGCTAGGTATCGTTGTTGTTTTTTTTGTTTTTACTTCATGTTAAAATAATAAAAACAAATCCAAAATTTTTCCCAAAACGTCAACTTTATTTTGTAGGCAAGTCTTACGTGATAGGAAAAAAAACAATGTAATTTTTTAAATCAGCGCAAAAAACTACATAAAGATCAGTTAACAAAATCAAAATAATTAAAAAAAAAAAACTTTTTGCAGACCTGTGTAATACAATGCACAAACATGTATACCAAAGTAAACTGTATCTGTTACATAGGCCCTTTATTACCCGAGGGTATGTTTATTTATATTAATTTGATGGTATTTAATAATAAAATATTAGTTGTTTTTTTAAAGAATGATCGGGGAAAAGGTAAGGTAGGTTTAAGGAAAAAATCGATTGAAAAAAAGTATTTCAGTACCAAAGGTAATTTGAAAATAAAAATAAATAAAACGAAATATAAAAAAATTATTAGAAAGAAATTGGAAAACTTTATAAAAGGAAGTCCAAAGTCCCTAAAATACTGGCAAATAACTAACCAGTCAATGCTTCATTAAAGAAGCGTCGTCAGGACATTAACTTTACAAATTCATACCAATGAAGCATATTTTTGCAGGACATCTCACATCAGCAGTTTAAACAGACTCGAGTGCCGGATTTCCAGTATTTTAGCGTTGATTTGGGGGGGTTTCCAATTGGATTCTGAAAATTAAAAAAAAAAAAATTATCCACTTCATACGATATTTTACAATTTTTTTTATTTTTGAAGAGAAATGATATGCCCAGGGCCGGTATTCGAACCCGGTCTCCCACATTTCCGTTGTGGCGCTCTACCAACTGAGCTATCCTGGTTCGTTCCTCGGTCAGACATATCCATTCTCTTCACTGATCACATGGTCATATCTAATGGGTATATCTTTTCTCTTCAAAAATAAAAGTATTTAAAATTATAACAATTAATAAAAATATAAAATAAAATAGATATTTTACAATGATTGTGATATCCTTGGTGTCTTTCTGAAACCCTTACTTTACCAATTATCTTTTAAAAACTGTGGAATCTGATGGAATACACCAAATAATAATACAATTTTTCTTCTGAAAGTGTTGTTTCGCTCGAGTGAATCCTTTCGATTGTCCATTACAGAATCCTGGAAGAAGTGAGTTTATGATCCTTCATTTCTGCTCTCTCTCCTTCATTACTTGCACCCTTAAGACCAGTGTGGTAAATCCTCATTCTTGCATTATGTCGCTTTCACCCTAAGTACTACCAAAGTCGTCGTGACTTTCCAATACTTATTGTGGTCGTTATGTCTGGGAAAATCTGACTCAATTTTTTCTTAGTGGGTAATGGTAAAAAGTGTAAAGAATGTCCATAAAACTTAATATCAAATAAATCTACAATGCAATGAGATATGTAATGTTTTAAACTTTTGACTGACGATTATAATGTTTGAAACTATTGATTGACTTTTTATGGTTCAGATCAGGATTTCTGGACAACTTAGTCGGGTTAGATTTGTGTGTTTCTTTTCACCTCCTTTATTTAGGAGGTGGGAGGAAGAGTGGTTATTTTAAAAAATCTTAACTAGTTTAGATAAAATTTCATATTTTTTTTTAGAGCTGATGGAAGCAATATACGTCTATATCTATCCTCTAATTTTATATAAATCACACGTGGTTGAAGCACTTTTCAATTTATTTATTTCTTTTTTTATATCGGTTTGCATCTTCAAAATGTCATAAATTAAATTTAAATATTTTCTATAAAAAATAATTGTTTTAAGGGGTAAGCGTCATTCGTCAATAGTTACAGGGAGCTCGTTGATGGTTTTTCCTTATAAAATAATTTTTCATTTTTATTTTATTTTTATTGAATGTGGTAGGAATTTATTAATTGTAGTAAACATTATATAGTTACAATGTATTTTTATATCTTCTATCAGTTATAAGCCAGGATGATCACTGAATCTTCAGTGTTTGGAGGTTATGTCATCAATACTTGACTTTTAAATCTTTAATATTTTTTCCCAATACATTTACAATAAAAAAAAAAAAGAAGAAGAAAAAGAATGAAGGATCCTGTAATAACGGACTTCTATAATTTGTTAAAGCTCTGAAAATTAACCCTTTAAGCCCTAGTCGTCTAATTAATTACTTAAATGGACATTTTGTAGTAAATTATTAGTTTCGAACATAAAATATTTAACCATAGTATATTTCTAAATAATTTATAAAAAACTTTATATCCATCTAGGCATTCAAAATGTTTTAATTAAGTGTGTACATCTACAGTCATGGAGAATAAGTGGTTAATTCGAGATTTGTCCATTTTGTTTTAGCTGAATTGAGGTAAAAGGAATCGTGTCACTCTCGTATTTCAACTCTTGAGATGAAGTTGTAATATAAGCTATAACTCCTTATCAAGTCAATGCCTGACTTAACCCCTGTTTCACTTACTTACTTAACACGATTCCACTTAACACGATAAAATTCGGCATAACCACTTATTCACTGGGGGTGTAACACTGGTGTTAACATTTGTAACCCAATACAAATTATATTTTCCAAATATATCCTCTGTTTAACCATTTGTTATTATTATTGTAATTTTATGCAGTACTCCTCGGAAATATCGTATATCTTTTATGTATTCTAGGTGCTATCTACAAATATTTGTTGTAGTAGATATTGCACAAATACTAGATACTCTATCGAATACAGAGCTGATCTCAAAAACTTGCGTAGGCAATGTTTCCGGGGTCAGAGATTACACTTAGAGTCGCTGGCCAGCGAAGCTCGTGGGGGTTTATATATGCTTTATAGCTTACACAACTAAAAACCAATATATAATTTATGTATCCACACAAATTTATAATCTCTTCGTTACTAGCTGGTCATATATTATCAGGTGTTAGCTAGATAGAGCTTTACATAAAATCATTATGAGTGGGCCAATAGATTGCGATTTTATAATCGTATAGCAGATCTTCCGCAATCATATTAAAAAAACAATCTAGTTACCTAAAAAATAACATTTATTCTATGCATTTCGTTTTCGCTAAATAGAAGTTTTTATGTTTTTAATGTCGCATTTTTTTACAATTCGAAAAAAATAGTAAATGTTAAATTCCCCGATTGAAATTCTTTCACGACATCGTAAGCCTCCAAATCGTTTGTAATATCGTTTGTCATCAGTTCTAAAAAGATTAATAACACTATATTATTTAATTTTACCCATAATCATTGTTTTTTAGAATTCATCATTTAATTCTATATGTTATTGGCTGTCTTCATAGTTGGATATTAATATTAAAGATATTCCATGGATAACTCCAAATTTCAAAAAATTACCTTTTTCACATTTTCCGCTACTTTATTAAGGCTTAACTTAGGCCAAAGGCTCTTAATTTATGCTCACTAAAGTACAGGCTCAGAACAGGAATAAAACCATGAGATATAAGGCGTCAAGTGGTGTGTTAGACGAAACTGCTCGACTAAATAGGAGGAAAATTTGAGTCAATTTTTAAAATTTTGGAGTTTTTGCATCAATTTAGCATTTTTTTTTTATTTGAAAGACGAATTAAAAAAATTATGCGGTTAAATTATATTCCCGCGTGTGGAAACTCGGCTGCCTTTGGCGGTATCGGGACCGATACTTTAGGTTTGCTAAGCCTTTTTATTACTTTCGGTTTGATCTATCTTTTTTATTGCGAAAACTCCTGAAATGTCCTTGGAACTTTACTTAGAGACTGTTGCAAGAATACAAAGATAGTACACTCCTACGGACGACTTCCGTGAGGGCGTTGAGATCAGTTAGCTGGGAGCTGGGAGCTGGGAGGTGAAGGTTGAGGAATCAAGATGCCCTTCCTACTTTCCTCTGTTCTTCCGCCGCACAGTGGAACGAATCAACGCATTTGTTGGACATTGGACCAATTCTCTAATAACTAAATTTGTCCTTTATTTTGATCTTAAATTATACTTTATACTTATTCTTAACAAAATCCATAGATAAATTAATTGTGAAATTATATCTTATATAAAAAATTTTGAATTGAAAAATAAATTTTTCTAAAAACTCATATTTTTAAAGCAATCCACTGTTTGAGGTAATGCATTAAATTAATCGTGCACCTACTGGAAAAAAACACATCCATAATAAGATATTTTAGGCAAATAAAACTTGGGATTATTTCAAACGTCTGGGATTTTTCGGTGAAAATTGGGTGATAAAATTAAATAATCAATTACGAAAATCGCTCAAAATCGCCCAAAAAACTACCTTCACAGTAAATAACTAGAATGTTTGAAGTTTTTTTTCCATTAGTCGGATTTTGCTATTAGGTGCTATTTTCCGAGAAAATGATTTTTTCTTTTTTTTTTTTATGGGCCTTGAGAATTAATTTAAAATAATTTCTGTTGATATTGGTGTCTACTTTTCGCAAGTTTTCTTTTTTTTACCAGTGTTTGTTTACATTCATTTATCCGAACAACCCTCATCTAACATAATAGTATTAACAATGAAACTCAGTTTGCGTGTGGTATTTCAACGACATATGTGTAATGGTGCACATAGGTGCAATAGTCCCTACAACAAATCGTCAATTTTTTAATTTTTGATTTATTTAATTTTTATTTCGTTATTTAAATAAAACAATTTTATATAGGCACTTACATTTATTATAATTTTTATGCATCAATTATACCTAGTATATTAACTAACAAAAGTAATTATCAATTATTTTATTAATTTTGTTTAATAATTAAATTATTTGGTTTGTTACTTTTTCCTTTGTGTAACTTTATTTAATACCTATGTATCTGTCTTTCCATAGAATACTGTATGGTACCTATTCTCGTAGTATGTAGGTACAATAAATGGTACAATGTTTGATACTAAATAATCTAACATCGAAATATCAAATCTAGAATTTTTACACGTTTACCCTAAAAGGTTCGATCCTGTTTATCATATAATTAAATAGTTCCTTCAAAAAGCTTTAAAACCGTAGCAATAGCCTTATTCTAGGAGAACCAGAAGCGGAGATATTAATGAATGTCCAGACGCTCCTAACGCTCGTTCCACTGTGCGCCGGCCGAACCCTCTGTGCTAGGCCTTGGTCTCCTTTATATGACAGCCATCTAGGGGAATTATCCATAATATTGAATATCCTTATCACTAATAGTGTTCACTGGTTGTAGAGGTCATAGCAAAACTTCACAATTTTTTATCTCCCTATTAAATAAAAATGGTTTTAATGATGTAATATTTTATCCGTGTTGCCGAGGAATTACTTTTATTGAAGTGAAAACATCCTATGTCGCGATGAGCGATTTTAGGTAGGGGACAAACTTTTGGGCTCGCGTCACCGACATACAGTCGTTTAATATTGTTTAATTCATACTAATAATAAATTCAATAACTAGTTAAGCTTTTCCCCCTAAAATATTTTAACTGTCGTGGTTAAATGTCTTGTTTTAAGTCGCTAATGGATGGAAATATTCATTGCTCGGAGTGGCAATAGATCTGAAAACCAGACTGATGTTAATAACTTCAATTTACAAATTATGAAATTTAAATAATTCAGACTATAGTTGATTTAGAAAAAAAAAATACAGTTATTCCAAAGTTTCCATTTTTTTACAACTGTCGGCAGTCCTCATGACTGGATGTTTTATTTTTTTTAATTTTTAGTTTAGTCTTTGGTCGTGCCCGATCAGTTTATTAAATTTTTAAAATTGGCAAATCGCAAAACCAATTCATAAAGTTCTCGACTTTTAAGCTGTCACACAAAATATAGCATTGTTTTTTTAGTTTAAATGAAAATAATGGAATGCATGAATACAAAATATAATACAAGCTATTCCAATGTTGTCGATTTTATTTTTATTTATTTATTGATATTTACAATTATATATTAATAATCTCTCAAGTAAATGGAATGAATATATAACAGCATAGGATAAAGGCAAGTAGAGAAACTACCCACTAATAGTACTCAAATAAAAAATTCGATTTAAAAGGTCACGAGGCTTCTTATTTTCTGAAGCCTCGGAGGATTTTCGGGAATTGAAGAAGTAGCAAGCTTTTAAACTAGTAATTTTGAGTGAGAATAGTTTGTCATGAAAGGCTTGATAACGGGTTCGGACTAAATCAGTAACTAATGGAACATTAAAGTCATTCGGGACAAATATTTTTTCTTAAAAATAAAAATATTTAAAAATTATAAAAAAATAAAATAATATAATGACCTAAGTCAATTAGATCCCAATTAAAGTAATATTCAATGAACATTCCTCCTCTTGTATACATTGGAAATTGCGAGAACACGGGGATATGGGATGGGTGAAGAGAAAAAATTTGTCTGACCGAGGTACGTGCCAGGATAGCTCAAGTGGCAGAGTACCACGACCGATGCGTGGGAGACCCGGGTTAGAATCCCGGTCCTGGACAAATCTTTTTTCTTCAAAATATAAATATTTTATTAAAAAATAAAATAAAATAAATTATAAAGTCGTTATGGATGACTTTGTTCTTAACAAAGTAAGGAGCATATCATGGAGAATTTTGTATAGTAAGGATTCGATAGGAGAGGAATTCGATGGCTTAGTGAAGTCCCAAAGCTCTACTACGTAATTCCGAATGGCTCTTATAATAGTCTTTTATATGAGTCTTTTCTAATTAATCGGGAGCTTGGATTTTTATCAAAAGGTGGTTGGTCCGCCGTAGGCGGATAAAAGTTATTCTCTAGTTACATTTTTTTTACGTAGTGAAACAATTCCTACGGGTCGACCCTATTTAATGATATATATCAAGGATTGAATAAATCATCAAGTCTGCGAACAAGATGAGCTTTATTGACAGTATCGGGAAGCACAAGTAAGAGTATGGATAGAACTAAAAGGGAAAAAATCTAAGTTACAGAACTGATTGTGTATTATTGTTATCATTGTACGTAATCCACTATCCCAGGCGCGGAAATATAACGACCAAACCATTTTATTGATATTATTAAAAGTGACCAAGAAAAAAATCGTTGGGTAGTAGAAATACTCATGAATAACTATTCTGTCCAACGCTACTTCTCACATCAACAGATAAAGACTTCCCAATATACTGTTTTACTAATGGAATGAATTCGTCCGGAGGCGCAGTCAAAGACCATTGAGTTGCCAAGGCGGAAATCCTGGTTCAAATCCCGCTGCGGACAAGACTTTTATTTAGTCTGTTTGCAGCCGGAGATGGGTCATATAGGATCTAGGGGCCTCCTGTGGCTCACCCAGTCTCTATAAAATATTATAAAAATAGTGTATCCAAAATAAGGGGGACATCTGGCGGTTGAACGTGACCTCGGACAAGTCACCTCCTTGCAGAACCGTTGTCCATGAAACAGTACATTCTCTACCATGCGCCGAACCCCAAACCTGTTCACGGGATACAGTGGTTCAGGTGCAGTCAAAGATAACACAAAAGAAACAAAACTTATTTTAATGTGCCAACGTTTCGCCCTGAGATGCAGGCCTTCTTCAGGTTAATGAGTAGTGGGTACCGGGTCTGAGGTGGCGCGTGTGTCAACTGTCAACTGGTTATACTATTTTACATTTATTGAAGAGTATTACCATAAGTTGCTGAGCGTGGGCTGGTTCGGTTCAGGACTGGCTTTCGAAACATAAATAATACAGGTATATTATCAAAACATTTTCACCTCCTATTCAATAAAAAAACCCTTTAAATAAACATAATCTTGGTGGCATCATCTCGATTTCATTTGTTCTCTTTATATTTATTTTAACAATATTATCGTCTGTAGAGGTAATAAGTAATAATAAAGTAGAAGAAGAATAAATGGCGAAACTTCAAGTATAAGAAACTAGCCGAAGGAAAGTTATTTTCTCTCTTAGAATTTTCCTCTAACTTAATAACATTTTTTTCTGTTTGTGTGAATTTTTACAACCGTAGCGAATCCTGAAATAGGATCACCAAGTAGAAGTGAAGCTCCGACGTTTCATATCATTATCTTAGGGCTCAAGGTATTACTTCATAAGAAGCATTATTAATTGTTTATGAAGTTAATGGAATTTTCTTCTTTGCAGGTTCTGTGGAGGCTGCGCACCCCGCATCGGACCTATCAGACGTAAGTAGATAATATTGGGTCTGCCTTTCAGCAAAAGTGACTTTTTTTTAATCCTAATGAATTATTCTGGAATTGAATAGGTATTTCATGTTAAAAGAAATATAAACGATTTATAATAACACAAGTTATCATAATTTTAAAAAATAAGTATAAGAAAATAGTGACTTCATTTAGATTACCTTCAGATTATGCCGATTTTGGTTTATTTTGTTAAAAAAAGATAAAATTAAATAATAAATTCTCAAAAAGTTATTATAAAGGTATTTTATTAACATTCAAATAATTAATTTCCAAAGAGTTTGTTAACATTTAATGGATGTTTTTTTTTTATTTATCCAATGCCAGCACGTGGCATTTCTGCCATACACCGCCGAGCCTCCCAATAAAGACATGCATCGTCATCATATACTCGTGTGGAATATCCTTAAGACCACTGCAATGTCGTAAGTGTGCACCGTCCATTACACCAGGAAGACAAATAGGGCAATTATCGGATTATGCGATAACCATTCTGTGCAGATGTGCGTGGAGGTAATCCTGGCCTGTGGTGAGTCTGAACCACTGATTCGCCTCTCGGAAGATCTCGGGGGAGCGGCTCATGTCCAAGGCACTCCCATTTTTCCCTTCTGCTAGCGTTGTAGAGTAGGTTCCTTGTATAGCTGCTAATTGTTGTTTCGATCTTATTCTTGGCTAAGGTTAGCGAAGCGGGGTTGTCAGGTTGAGGTACTGCTGCACCTTGCTTGGCAAGTTGGTCTGCCCGTTCGTTTCCCATTACCCCTACGTGACTTGGTATTCACTGCAGTGTAAGCTCCCAGTGTATAACAATGTAAGAACTCCCAATTAGTGAAAACAGTTTATTTGATTTATTGGCTAATTATAATATATAACTATTACTACTACTGCCCATGAAGGGTCTTGGGTTCAGTACATAGTGGAGGCTGTACTGTTTCTAGGGCAAGGGTTTTGAGTTGAAGAGATTTGTCCTATATCAACCGCCAGGTTTTTTACCAAATTAGGACTCCCACTTTCTGAACGCTAGGTAAGCCCCAGGAGGATCTCCAAATCTCATAGGTTCCATCCATGACTGTTAACAGGTTAAATAATGTATCTATATTTATAAGCACTCTACCACTGAGCTACCCCGCTTCCAAATTATGATTTGGAATTATTAATTATAATTATCAGCCTTGCCATATTATTTAATTTTTTTCCCCTCGCCATTTTTCATTATTCTTGTTCATTTTATATAACTATATTCGACACAGTATGCGTGTGTTATATTTTGTCTCTATGGATGAAAAATGTAGAGGATTACGAAAAGCGTGTGAAATTGGTGCGGTAGCAGACGCAGATTATGGTCGGGGGTGTTTCGCGATGCAGCCATTGTGTTGGAGGGCACGCCTCGGGTTGGATGAATGGCCAATCTCCAAGATCACCTCTGGGCCAGTTTACGTGTCAAACTTTTTCCTCTTACAAAAGCCAGTTTCATGGCAAAACTAATGCAATATAGGCTAGTTGTTATGCAATGCTAAGCAGTTATTGTGTTTCGAAGCTGGATTTTGGCGTAGCATTTTTTGGCAACAAAACACGTAAACTTATTCCACTTGTTTTATATACCAATAATTATTGCACGGATGATATAATATTTATACACTTTATTTCAACTTATTTAACGAATTGAATACAGTTTATTTCACGCATAATTAAATACAATTAAAACAAATGTGTTTTCGTGAGTCGTGGCAAAACTTATTGTCCTTTCAAATAAATGGAATAAATTGTTTTGAAATACATTATAAATACTGACATTTTCGATAGAGTTTTATATAAGAAATTGCCTTTGTAACCATTAAAAAAAACCTATAACTCCACAACCCATGAAAGAAACCTTGTTTTCAGTGCACGTCTACTGTTTCCAGGACAACGGTTTAGATTAACAAGATAGCCTTTTTCCCCCAATTGAGGCTGGGCGAGACCCAGGGGAATGTCTAGATGAAAAATTTCACTCACAACCTCCGACCCCATTATAAGCCCTGAAAAAGACCGGTATGGAGGTAAAAACGTTGGTTTTCAAATAAATAGTTTAACTCTATTTAAGTGAATTTTTGCTGACGTCCACCCGGACCATTTTCTTCTATAAAAATGAGATCAACTAATACTATTCAAGATATTTTATAAACTCTTTTTGGAATTATTTCATTCCCATTGAATAAACGAAAGCAAGTTTTGATATTTGAAATTAAGGAGTTTGCTAATAGCAGCAATGCTGAAAGGCCCACTTTGCAATATGTTGCAATTGTATTTCTGATAGCCATCTTTGAAACGTACCTTAAGTCATTTCGCTTAATTTATGACATCTAAAAATGGTAGTATCATGGCCTATTATTTCGAAAATCAAGATCTTATTTCGTGTAACTGACTCATACTTAAAAGCAACTTATGCCAATTAAAAAAATATATATTGTTTGTCTTACAACATTTCTTATTGCCAACATCTGTACCATTGTCTTCAGTTTATTCATACACGTCATTCATGATTTTTATTTATCGATTATCGTTACTGCAGTCTGCATAGATAGGTAAAATGAACTTAACATGAAAAGTTAAATTTACTGGAAAAGCAGAAATCTGTTTTGTCAACTAAAAATGAAAGGTTCAATTTGAATATCGAAACTAAAACGCTACCTGTTTTGGCTTAGGTACTTCTCGTTCTATCCTGTTGCCATGATTAATTAATACTTTTCTATTAAGAAAACTGTTAAATTATATTTGTAATCATTTTATAAGACCTTGTCCGGCTTCTCCGACTTTATTACTCAGTCACATCCTTTTTTTTCAACGGATTTTTTCTATAAAGAATTTCCTAAAAATTTAGCTTAATAAAACTAGTTAATCTTTTTCAAAATCTTCCCGGATTTCATACCTTTTTAAATATTATTAAAAATCCCTGTTTTTAAAAAGCTTATTTAACAATTTTTTGACAAAAAAAAATTGTGTTACTATTATAATCAATAATGGGTTATTTAGAAGCTACATTTTGAGTAGTTACTTTCACTACACCTTATAAAAAAAGTTGTTAATAAGGTTCGTTTTTTCTTCATAATTTGAGGAAATTTCTCTCCTCTACATTCAATACTTTCACATCAATAATGAGATAAAAAGTAAAAGTATAAATTTGATTTTGTTCATTTTTACGACGAGAGATTTTGACATGTTTTCAATATCCTTGTGAGTTAGTCATTATAGTAGGATAATTATATATATATGAGAAAAGAGGTGTCTTCCTTAACCTCCACAAATATAAAAATTCGGAAAATCGAAATTTTAGACTCTATTTAAAAATCGTAAAATTAGAATAAAGCCTTTTACTCAAAGTGTTAATACAATTTGAAACCAACATCAATACGTTTTAAGTTCAGAAACCAGCTAGTTAAAATTTCAGTATATTTAAATTAAGAAAAAATCGTCAAACAATTCATCATGGCAAGTAAGTGAAATGTTCAAACCGAAAATTATTGGGGAAATTACAATACTTCCACTTATTAGTACGTCACGCTGTTCCTTTAGATTTAAGTAAATTACATACAGGTCTGTACATAGATAATAAAATAGCTCTTTGACTTAAAAGTTATTAATCGTGCTTGCTGTTTAGTTATGCAAAAATAATATTTAATAAAATCACTATAAAGAAGCGTAGGATATGGATGAAGTTGATTCACAATTAAATACATAACCAGAACTTTTCTTATTTCTAATTTAAAATATTTGATAGCACAGGTCTGCAAAAAAAACTTTGTTTTAAATTGTTTTAATTTAGTTAACTGATCTTTATGTAGTTTTTTTGCGATGATTTCAAAAATTACATTTGTTTTGTTTTTATCACGTAAGGCCTGCCTACAAAATAAAGTTGAAGTTTTTCGAAAAAGTACAAAAAACGGAAAATTTTGAATTTGTTTTTATTATTTTAACATAAAGTAAAAGCAAAAAAAACAACAATGATACCAAAATGAGCATAAAAGTGATTCACATGTGGTGTAGAGTTATTACAAGTCTTTGTAAAAACGTTTTCTTTTGTCATCAAAGCTTCTTTTGGTACTTTTTCGGCTGCATTCTTGTGAATTTTACCTTTTTAACATCCAACAGTTGTCTGGCATCATTTCTTTTATATATTGATGGAAACGCTCTCTTTGTTCCTCACTTACAGCCCCAAGATTTTCTGGAAAGTAGTGCAGATGTGAGTGAAGGAAGAACTGTTCTCAAAGATACTTCAAGCACTCTCCTTCCTTGGGTAATGCTTTTGCAAACTGGTTCATTAGCCCCAATTAGATATGAAGTGGTGGAAGTAAGATCTTTTCAGGATCCACTAAAACTTTGTCTTTCAACATTTTTAACTCCAGGAATAAGAGCCTTTCTGATTGGCCACATCTGCTTGACATAGTGTTGTTTCCTGTCACGGCTATCCCATTCACAGGGGAAACATGCAAACTTTGTGTAACCACTTTGTCGAGCTAGTAACATGGAAATAACTTTTAAATCCACACAAATTGTCCATTTATGGTCAGAGTAGCCGAGCTTGTTAAGGACAATCTCAAGATTTTCGTAGCATTATTTCAAATACACTGAGTGTCCAACAGGCACAGAAGCGTGATGAATCGAATAAGAAATTTTCAGGTGAAATTTGTGACTTATCTAGGAGTGATGGTATTTTCTCACTCTTCTTTCCGTAATCATCAAAAAAAGACTGTTAAACCCACTAGTTAAATATGCTACAATTTTTTCATCGCAGACATGTGTAATTAATTAGGAAAATTAAAATATCTAGCATAGTCGGGGAATTTGTTTTTATCCTCCTCCCTGTACAGATTATTATCTGATGTCTGAATCTACTATAAAACACTGGAATAAAAAAAAAAAAACCTTTACAACCCATGAAAATATCCTTGGGTTAAATACTTAGAACAAACTGTACAGTTAAACGCGACGGTGATGCAGGAAGGTAATTTGTCCGAAATCAAGCTTAAACGCCAGGGTTGTCCCCTATTCAAGGGTACCCACTTTATAGATTCAGGGTGAGCCCTTATATGGTCAGTCCTATATGGTCTATCTATAGTTGTTGACAAATTAATTAATGCATACATCCACAGATAGATTCGACCCCGGGACCTTCAGCGTAGTACCTACAGCTATCCGCTTCCTTAAATAATTGGAATAATAATTCCCTAAAGTATCTTTGTGATATTATAGAACAAAACAATGCAATTTATGACTAATTGTGCCTACGATGGGAGAGCATAGCATTGACCTAGACCTGTCCTTGCCCGGAGAAGAAACAATCGGACCTCTCTCTTGTAGCTCGAAGGACTCTCTTTAATTTATGCTCGCCTTTATTACCCTCTCAGGGTTTCCTTCACTTGAGCTCTAGTTCCGTGGAACCGTCTCCGTCGAATAGTGTCACAACAATCTAACAATGTCCCAAACTTATTTGAGAAAAAGGTTTGCCGACGATACAAGCTCCGGAACTCCTTTTAATGTCCCTTCCGAAGGACGGGATAAACAAGGATTTTTACTCCCTTTAAAAAATCTTAGGGCCACCTGCCAGGCTAAGAATCCGCCATCTTGGTCTTATTAGGTTGTTATGCTAACCACTACACCATATGTGGCCCTTTTTATAGATTTGTTAAGTATGACTTCTTATTTTAAATTACAATTACAAACAACCGATGAACAAACAACCAACAAAATTTGACATTCTTTCGTCCTGGTTTTTTTCTGTTACTAGAACCTAGAACTTACGGATATTTAGTAGTTTGCCTCTGAACAAGCAGTGAAGGATTTCCGACTACAGCCCCATTATTGACTGGAAAATTGGTGTTATTGAGAATTCGATATCATAAAAATACAAAATAGATTTTATTTTTTTAAATCATATGAAATGAGGAAGAATTTTGAAAGATAATATTTATTTTTCTTTAACTCGAATTTTTCTTTTCTGAATTTAATATAATGAATTTAATAATTATGCTCTCTCACTCTCTCTCTCTCTCTCTCTCTCTCTCTCTCTCTCTCTCTCTCTCTCTCTCTCTCTCTCTCTCTCTCTCTCTCTCTCTCTCTCTCTCTCTCTCTCTCTCTCTCTTTTAATTTAGTACTAGTGTATGTTTAAATGGAATTATAGGATAAGCGATATCTCCATTTCAAGCCAAGGCCTTACCAAGTGAGAGAGAATGGTGCGATTCCGTTTCCCTAAGTACAAGAAACTAATTTTGGACAAAATTCGACTCAACCACTTATTCACCGGGGGTACAGATATTATTGAGCGTGTTTGAGTATTTTATAGTGAGAATTTCATAGAACGTCTAGGAGTGAGGATACTATATCTGCTTGAAGGTAATGTTTGTACTGTCGATGTGAGATATGGTGTATTAGATCATCATTTATTTTGAGGTGTTTTTGGTGAATCCTTTGACGACTACTGAATCGGCAAAACGTTGACTGGTTTATTATATTCCAGTATTTTAGAAACTTAAGGCTTGGATTTTTTTATTTTAGTTATGGGGAAGGATTTATTATGTTTTTTAACCATATACGTTCAGGCGAGGAGTCATATAATTTCATAAAGTTATTCACGTGATAGCTTGAAGAGAACTGTTGAAGATAACTTCGGAGTTGTATTTGGTGAACGGAAGGTTGTTCAGCTACCCCTCAATAAGATTGGCTCAACTCCAACCCAGCCTTGTTGCTGCTTCTAGTTTGGCCTTTATCTGATTCTGGACAAACAATCCCTTAATAGTAGTTATTATTAAGCGACTCATTAATCAGCTTATCATATACTTCCTATCTACATTTGATATTATATCCTCTTAAACAACATCTATAACCTAACATTACTCATGTCCGAATCTAGAATGGACTACTTTCACTGATACCCGCTTCACAAATCCTTTTTTTTTTTTAATTTCTGTGTGTCATTATAATTCATGATTATATCTTCCTCGCGTAACCCAGGTTTCAAGAGATTAGAGGTTGCTCCATAAAATTTTGAGAAGTGAGTCATGCGGAGAAGGCTTCGTGCGAATGGTCCCGATTATTTCGCAGCTGTAACGCCTGGGCTAGACGAGCTATCGAACTTACGCAATTAAGTGTTACCTACCGAATAATCGATGTTCTGCGGAATCGATTATTAGATGAAGAATGAACCGCGTGAGATCACATCGTGAAGTACATCGGTCCCAATCACCTTTACGAAATAACAATGGACATAATTATTAGTTTTGTTTTTGAGCTTAGGTAAAACATGTTTACATTCAAAATTTCTTTGCCTAGAAAAATTATATCATAGGGATTAGGGTAGCTAAGTCTGTAGAATCCTAAGTTTCTCAGCTGAAGGTTCCGGGTTCAAATTTCTGTGTGACAAATAAATTATTTAATCTGTAAATAGCCACGGATGGATCCTGTAGGATCTAAAATCCTCCTGGGGCCATCAAGCCTTTATTAATAGGGTACCCTAAATAGGGGAAACACCTGCCGGTTGATCAAAGTCTCGATCTGATCACCTCCCTGCACAACCCTATCCTTGGAACAGTACGGTCTCTACCATGTACTGAACCCAAGCAAGACCCTCATGGGCTCAAGTGGTGCAGGCTTTTGTTACGTTAAATTATATCCCACCTTTGTTATTAAAGCATTAAATACGCCATTTAACATTTTACTATATTCAAATTTTAAATTGAACCCTTTAAAATTTTGAGATATATTGCAGATATAAACTGATTGAATAGGGTTTATTTGGGCAATTCTGGCTAAACGAAGCCCGCCATTACAAAGAAATCCTTACAATAAAAATAATAATTAAAAAAATACTCCAAAAGGTCCAATAGATCAAACTATGTTCGCCTTCTTGGATTTAGTGTTTAATAAAAAAATAAAAAACTTCGAAAAATGTAGGTCTATCTGAGTTCATGGTGACCACATGATAAAGAAATAACATTAACAACCAGTTACAACTCCCTCGGTATCACATAACAGACTTTGGAATTGTGATAGCATAGCTTCCCTCGCGTTCCTAGACATCCGTTATATGTCTGTAATGTATCGGTGTAGTATATTTTTTGTAGTTGAATTGCAAAAATGACTGCGTGACTAATACGGGAATGTTGTTCGCTACTCGAGAATTTATTGCTCCCACTTTCTCTCCTATATTTCACAATACATTTATATATTTAATTAAGTAAATGTTAACGAAGTAATTCATAATTGTTGTAATTAACTTATTTAATTGAACGTGAGTTCTGAGAAAATTAAAATTTACTAAGAAGGAATTTTACAATCTTCTTTTTCATATCTTATTTACTCACTACTTATAATTTATATATAAGACAAGGAGGGAGCGGAGTGGCTCAGTGGTAGAGCACTGAGTTGCCATGCCCGATATCATGGATCATCTAGGACCCTCCTGGGGCCCACCCAGCCTCTATAAAATATTATAAAAATAAGGTACCCAAAATAAGGGGTAAATTTGGCTTTTGAGCGTGGTCTAGGACGTCACCTCCTTGCAGAACCGTTGTCCATGAAACAGTATAGTCTCTACCATGTACTGAACCCCAGATCCTTCACGGGTTGTAGTGGTACAGTTTTATATACTATAATATATAAGAAAAGGTACATAAAATCTATACTTCATCAATTCCAATTCGATTATACAATTATTAATATTATGTATAAAAACAAAAGTCTTGAGGTTTTATTAAAATGGAAATAGAAGTAATATGTACAGTACTTTGCGGTATTGAACCAAATGCCGTATAGTACTGTAATTACATCGTTAATGAAAAACCTATCGTTTATAGTGTTTGAAATCTAAGTTATATATATTCCAATTTTATGTATGGCTATTATAAAAATTTTTGAAGAAGAATTTGGAAATGAATAAACACGATTACTAAAAGTCAACTTTAAAATTGTTCACTCAATCTATTGGTGAATAAAAATTTAGGAAGAAGGAAGGCATCGAACATCGAAAGTAATGGGGTCTTACTGTGAGACCTAGGTAGAACCTAATATATATATATATATTAAGACAAGGACAAAATAAAAGCGGAGTCGATCGGCTTTTGTTCGCTCCGGGTACATCAAGCCAGTGTTGGGACGAGCCTCTTAACGTGCAAATCGTATGCTCTAAAGGAGCCCATATATATATATATATATATATTGTAGACCGTCGATGATTGAAATTGCTTTAGCGAAAACGACACAAGAAGAGGTCGATATTTCCATTGCTAGAAATTAATTTTGAAGAGTTTTTCTTTAAAATTTGATATACTGTAGTCAAATCTACGCCTAATATGTCATTCTTAATATATTTACTTAGAACATACTATCGTGTGTTCTGGGTAAATATAAGAAAAAAAGCAAATAATGCCGTACAAATAATGAGATTTTTAAAAATTGTCAATACTTCACATCTATATATATATATATATATATATATATATATATATATATATATATATATATATATATATATTGTAGACCGTCAATTATCGAAATTGCTTTAGCGAAAAAGACACAAGAAGAGGTCGACATTTCCATTGCTAGAAATTAATTTTGAATAGTTTTTTCTTTAAAAGTTGATTTCCTTGAACTATTACCTTATACTTATTACTATACTTCAAATATATTTTTATTAATTGTTATTTTGATGGTGATTATTTTTAAATACTTTTGTTTTGAAGAGAAGAGATTTGTCCTGGCCGGGATTCGAACCCGGGTCGTCTGCATCTCTAAACTATTTAACAACCTATACTGGATTCGAACCCTGGTAGCTCAGTAGTTTAGAGCACTGCAGCGGAGATGCAGACGACCCGGGTTCGAATCCCGGCCAGGACAAATCTCTTCTCTTCAAAACAAAAATATTTAAAAATATACTTAAAATAATTAGAGACTTAGCTGCCTAACGATAAAAAGATAACAATATTAAAGCTAATTAATTCAAGGGATGTTCAGAAAGTAAGGTCTCACCACACATTAAAAATAAAAAAATTACTTTCTTGGAGTCCCTCGTTTTACAACTTTCTTTATGTCACGGCCTTGATAAACCTGATTTGTGTACACATTTTTAAGGATTTTTATTTCTTTAAACTGCGTACTACACAATAAAGTTATAATACCGCCCTAGGAATTCTTTAATAAATTCCTACAGGAATAGGACTTTAAATAAATATATCGCGACTCACAGTTAATTGGAACGGAACTATATAACCTGTGGATTCCCCAATGTCACGGATGATGAATCTGCAATTATCGAATTTCAGGTGGCCAATTACAATGGGCGAAACTGCGGAGAAATATAAATCATTTAACGAACCGTTGCCGAGAAGAAAAAAGTAGCAGTTTCGTTATTTTTAATTGGGAGCAGTGACGGGCTTCTCAGAACTGTTAACTAACCAATTGCGACTGACATAAATTTCGCTGGCACGAAAAATACCGTTTTTCCTTCCACTTCCTTGTAAAGCACGTGCCTCTATCTGAATTGATTAACTCATGGAAGCAATTAAATTAATTAGTAGTAGTTGTCATACAAATAATTTTTCTTGCCAAATCTCAATCGCAAATTACTCATAACAATTTTATTTTCAACTGACATAACCAGAACTTATTCTTTAATTGTGACTATGTTTCGGCCACCTTCAGGGCCACCAGCCGATTTGCAGGATTCTTCAGGATCGAAATAATTCTTCAATAGATTCGGAAATGCATTCTTTATTACAGCCGAAAAATATCATAATTATCTTACGAACGAAAAGGCAAATATATATTTGTTAGAATGCCTGTCCCAAAACTTATAGAATACCTCAAACTGTCCTAAACGTCATCTGTGCAAGTCACAGTAATTTTTCAGATTTTTTTGGGACAGTTAATGGCTTACTTTTTAGGAAACTCATTTTGGACCTTATACAGTGAATTATTGTTGTTTGTTCATTTAACGTCACTTATATGCTGCTATGGCTAATCGGACGATGCTACAGTGGGAACTCTAAATTTTGCCTATCCCCAGGTTTAATTAGGATAGGGATTTTTAATGAGTACCTGACATTGTACAGGCTCGGGACCCCCGTTTAACGTCCCTTCCGAATTACGGCGTAAATAAAGAATTTTTACTCCCTTTAAAAAATCCTAGGCCCACCTGCCGGGCTACGAACCCGCGATCTTGGGCTTAGTAGTTTGTTACGCTAACCACTTGACCACAGGTCGCCCACAGTGAATTATTTCTAACTATGTCTCTCAATTAATTGTTTTGGTTTATCTGAATTTTGAAGTCTGCAATGAGATGGGAAGGTTAACTATAAATGATAAGACAATTTTTATAATTACTGTTAGTTTATTTTATGGCTAATTAATGGACCTATTAGAGAGGGTAAAACTTTGAGAATGCTTACAAATGCGGAGCTGCCGAATTTATTTCAGGCCCTGGACGTCGTTGAAATGATATAGTTGGATAGGTTAAGTTGGGCCATGTGGCCAGAATGGCAAGATTCGAAGTACCCAGAAGGATAATAGAAAAAAATGTGAACCGAACAAGAAAAGTATGGTGACCCAAGCTGCGATGGCTGAATATGGTTAGTAAGTACTCCAGGAGTTTATTAAATGTTGGTAATCGGAAGATTGCTGCATTAAAGAGTGAGGATTGGTGGAATTGTATCGAGGAGGATGAGATCGATATGACCCATCATGAGGTTTATTTTGATGAGCTGTAGAGCCGGGATTTAAGAAGTTTGTTGTTTCCGTTTATATTGTACATTGCTATGGTTTTTTAATATATTTTTTCGAATTAATGTTTTGATTTCGACGTTGTTTCAGATCGAACTGGACACGGGAGATGAGGACGAAGACTCCAAACCAGACAGCCAGCATCTGTTCCCTTCCTTCTCGGCCATCTTCCCTCCGCTAGGGCACTCCAGGCCTTCCTTCTACCCTGACTCGTCCAGAGGTTACCAGGTCGAAGGCTTCAGGTATACACCGAGGAGCAACCCGTGAGTATAATGTACTTAAAAAGTAGGCAACTGGCTTGAGGAAGAATGTTATTTAAACTATTAAACAGTGATATGTATCAGTAAACATCTTAATTTATTATACGTACACCCATATAATATTATTCTTGCAGCTTATCACCATTGACAATATAACTAGTCTTTAGTAATCTTTCTTTTACGTTTTGCAATTTATACAAAAATTTAGCACTTTTATTAAGATAACATTGATATAGGCTTGGAGACTGAGTGTTTTTGAGCTGTAAGTATTCTGAGTTCTCCCGAAACAAATTTCCACTCATGATATAACATATTGTTACTATGAAAATATTCTGCCGTCCCAGTTTTTTATTTCAAAATTCCATTGAAGTTTTATAAATTAACCAAGCTTAGGTACATTTACTGCTCAAGTTGAATGATGTCATAAGAAATTTGGAGATACAAATCTTTTGAGTCCAATGAAACACGTCTAATATATAAATGTTACCAATAAATCAATCTGTTCCATTACTGCCGTCCGGCGCATATTTCCAAACTAACAGGATCTTTTTTTTAATTTAATAAAATAAAGTCTAGGAACGACGGAGCAAAAGGAGATCGTAGCTATTTACGAAGATGTATAAAAAACATAAAATTTACTTATTTTTTTATATACATATTTATCTAAATATATTATATTAAGAAAATTAGTTGAGGCAAACATATCTAACTGGGTAATAATAAATCCTATTTTAGTAATCTGCAACCTAGAACAAATTCATTTTTTAATTTCATCATTAAACCTTGACTCGGAGAAGTTTCATCAGCGTAAAGGTTAAACATGACAATTGTAAATCATTCAAGATTGGAATCCTATTTTGAAAGATGACAATAATAAAATGGCAAAATTTATGAAGCAAGGAAGAGAGGAAAGGATCTAGGGACTTTAACTGCATCACGACGTTCACATTTCAGCTGGCGCACGCTCAGCGACGCCTCACCTGTCGAGTGTAACAGGAATATTATTTTGTCCAAGGCCTCCGTACCTTCCATCATATCAGAATCTAAACTCTGTAACTTATTATTGTATTAACTAAGTAGTAGTATTTTTTTTTTAATTACGTAACCACTCTCTTAAATTAACGAGTATGACGGGAGCTACTTTTGAGAAGGGAGCAGGGTGGCTCTGGTTAGAGCACTGAATCCCGGGCCGAAAGTCCTGGGTTCAAATCCGGCTGTGGCAGATAATTTACTTTATCTGTTAACAGCCGGGGATGGATCCTGTGGGATCTGAGGACCCTTCTGCTTAGCGAATCCGAAGACTCGATGTCGATACCACCAATCTCTGCTTACAAACCTCTGTCCACGGACCACTACCTAAACCCAAGAGTGCCCTTAATAGGAAGGAAAATCTGGCGGTTATGCGTTATCTCTGATAAATCACCTCCCTTCAAAACCGTTGTCCTGTAAAAATAGTTAGAAAGTTTTTTCCATATAATGTTTATTACTAGACTTAACTTATACCAGAAAAATATTTTAACGAAACAATATTTTTACTAGAAAAATACTTTCACATAATTAGATATTTTAACAAAAAATGTTTAAAAGAATAAGAAAATAATACGGTAAGAAATTCAGATAAGGAATTATAAGTTAAAGAACCTAAAATAAATAATTATAAACTAATAATAACAAAGTTAATAAAATAAAATATATGTTTAAAAATTCATAAAATAAACTTCTTTATTAACTAATTATATTATATAAGTTATGATATTTATTATTAATGCTAAATTATTATTTTATTAATCTTATTTTACTTATTCCAAATATTATTTCTTTCATCGACCCTCCTCGCCCAAAAGGCCGCCATCTCGCTTAGAGCACAATTTCATTTAATGCTCGACATTAAATTTTAAAAGCTTCCCCGAATGATATTCGTCTGAGAATTCGGAACACATGAATAATTCAAAATGAGTTACGTGATCTTCGAACTCTGTCAAAAGAATATTTCCGCGATCATCAAAGCCCTGGATGGATCGGTAGCTTATTACGTCTGCAGGTGATATCTGAAGTCAACCGACATGGAAATGACATTAGGGTTATACCCTTTGAGTTATTCGAAAAGTTAAAAAAAGTAGTGTGTCTATATATAACAAGCTTCTTGAATATGGATTTATAATATAATTTATATTTTTATAAATGTTGTATACTTCATATTTAATAATGTCCATGTTGATTAAAGGATGAATAATGGATTTTTGCAATGCAATGGATTATTTCGAATAATAAGATATACTTTTAAAATACGCGGAAATATTTTTTATTCTCATCGTACCCAGTTAATAATAAAAATTATGGGTTTGACGAATTATCATTATAATAATTTGAGGCGACAGCCAATAAAATTTATTTGATTCATGCAAATGTACAACAAAGAAAACCTTTTTTTTCATTCGGTAAACCATCCAAAAAATAAATCGGCTCTCTTTATGGACTTTCAACATAAAGCCTTATTAATATTTAAATAGTCTTATTATTATTATTCATTAATTATTCGATTAAAATTTAATACTTGTTAAATCTGGGACAGAATTTTTTTAAGACCCTTCAAATTTATTTACCCAGGATTTTTAAAACCTTATTTGTTAACCTAAATAGTTAAAATTTCTTCTTAGAATGTCTTTTGATTTTTTTATTGTTAAAAAGATTAATAAAAATAACTTTTAATGTATTAAATAAAAAATATGAATTTAAATTAATTAATATTGTTTTAATTATACATGTTAGTCAATAAATCATTTGCATAACTAAGCACTGGCTATATTTTACTAGAAGAAGGCGCAGATACTAACCCTCAAGACTCAAAAGACATGCGGGCTTAAGGCGCTCTTGCCCACTACATCCTCGTTGGTCATCTTGTACAAAAATTGTATAAAGATCATTATTTAATCCAGATGTAATTATTTCTAACAATGTCTTGTAATTAATTTGTTTTCATATTTTAATATTTTTCATGTTACTGAATAATCCATTGATAGAAATTATATTTAAAATAACTTCTAATTTCTAATCTATAAATTGATGGTCTTTTAGTAGGAATTTTAAATAATATAAAAAAATGATTTTGGTTTGTTTTACTTAGTGGTGTCGAACGAGCCACGTTTAAACCAAAATAGAGCGCAACTCGGGACTATGGAATCCGAAGTTTATTTCTTGGGAATCACTAATTCGTCGGCATTCTCTTTAGTTCTTAAATAATAATATATATCCTAACAGATATCTCGCTATTTTCTCCTAGTTTAATTGCTTAAATATTTTCATATCCAATAAAACGAAAACCCCCAAAAAACATTCTTTTGGATCACCAAGGATAAAAATTTAATAATATAAATTATATCATAGCTATTGAAACCTTAGAATAGAAATAAAGAAATATATATATTACACGAATGGACGAATGTAAAGATGCAATAATCACCTATAGAGTAGATTATTATTGAATACTGCGTAGGAAAAAAAATTGACAAACAAAATAAAAAAGTACAGCGCCGTTTTTTGTTAGCAGGTTTCAAAAAATTTTTAATCTGGACAACCGTAAAATTAAGAATATTTAGTACTCTGAGATCTTAGCGTTTACGTTATTTCTAATATCTCCTCTAGTTAATTACATAGCTCAGAGTCGATTTTCCTCAAGAGAGCATAATTTACTTAGGGACAATCTTTAGGTCAGGAACCTAAGTTCCACTCTACACAATCAGTCATAGTAGTCATGTGATTAGCATTAGTTTAAAATTGACCCAGAACCGTTCTGAGTATTTAAAGAAACCTGAAAAAGTTAGTCAACCAAATTGTTGTAGTATTTTAGGTTCTGTAGTGCTCAATTTTTTCCTAAGAGCGCGAAAATTCCTGCACTCTTGGCTTTAGGTAATGAAGCCTGCAACCCAGGAACTTGATTCTCACTTTTTGAGACCCATAATTCTATGGTTCCCATATTTGCCATCAAATTGTGTTGGAATATTCCATGATTCCTTTTTAAATCATTATTTCTACTAGGAAATAGATTAAGGAATTAATTTGTTAAGACTTAATATTATTTAATAATGATTACACAGTTTTCTTTTCTCCGATATCTGGTAGGACTCCAGGATATATGAGAACAAGCTAGGATGTGAAGCTTACATATCGGAGAAAGCTAGAAGTATAGCTAGGGACATTTCTTCCCGACTAGGAAATATCTCGAGAGGAGGCATAAATACAGATTACGGCACTGCCTCAACCACATGTGTGGTGAAAGTTCTGTGAAGGCTATATGCCACTGTCAGTATGTGATAATGTTATTGATATGGTTTTCTCTAGAGATTCAACTCTCCCATTAATAAAATTACAGGACATAAAGATAATAAAATTCCAATTTTACGATATTGGCAAGTGGACCAACGGTTTCATAAATGTCATGGGGCGAGTGTGGTACAGGAACGAATTTGCATTTACTTAAAAAAGATCAGATCAACAAACCCCAATAGACAAGTCATTTGCTGCACTAATGTAAATTTAGAATTAGGACATTTTTGAATTGATAATTTATTAGATCAGAAATTCAGGTGTTATCATTAAATTTCACATTTCCAATATATTGCTTGAAACAACATAAATAAATACACTATTTCACTCGTCAACACATCACCAAAATCCTCTTGTTCTTTCTTTTCCCTTCTCTCTGGTACCTGGAATTTCTATGAAAAGATGAAAAAGGCAATGGCTTCGAGACCTGCTCATAAACCATTAGTCAGTAATTCAAAAATTTCCTGTAAATCTAGGATAAAAAATCATTCAGGTTAAATGCGTGCGTCAAATCAAATGAAACAAACGATGCGATCCTGCGCAGATGCAAATATAACATAAAAGAATAATAATAAAAAAATTAACAATGGAAATTAAAGTTGTTTACTTATGCTTATTATCATTACCAACTGATTTGTTTACTGATTTGTAACAAGAAATATTTATTTGTTTTTGTACTATTTACCTTTAGCTTAAATTAAAGCCTCACGTTCTTTCACCCTCTTTATAGCAGAAATAAATGTGAAAAAGATGATGTACTTGATATGAATATGGTTATTTGAGTCTATTGTAATTAAGCAAGATAGCTTGATGAGAGTAGCATCTCAATGAGCTGTTGATGATTTAATTTGATCAATTAATTTCGGTAAAAATAATTATTTGTTTGAGCTGAAGTTAGTTGTAGAAAGCTTCAATGTTTCATATTTTCATTTCGCTCCATTTTTTATTCCCTGCATGATCCGGTGATATAGAACACCTGTTGTACCTATTTTGTATAATTTTGATGTATTCATTTGATGCATACTGGTATCAATTTTAATTCGATTCATAATTGATGTACCGAATTAATATTGGTCTTGAATGAGATTTATATCTAGTACATAACGAATTTAAGTATCATTCTTCCTTCTCAGAAGATATTTTAAAATATATGTACATTTCTTAGTAGCAATCAACCTTTCTATCTATTATATTAGCTCAATCACTTTATACGCCATGAGAATTATTTATGATAGGATATCTTTGGCCTACGCCTCCGTAGGATAGAAATCGATAAACCCCTTGCCAATAAATCTAGGAACGATATCTACTTTCGATACAAAGCTATCGTACTTGAGTTGCAGAAAGCCCCGCGAGCCATAAGGTCGTTACGTAATTGAAGTGATAATTTATATAGCGGTGAACCAGATTCATTGTGGCTGAGGTTACATCCGAGTTATGTGACAGCTATTGTCGTTGCTCCATTCAGCGATAGTAACTATCAGCTTGTGTTACTGCCGCCGGTGCTCTATGGGGGAGGAAGTAGTGTGGTTCCAATAGGCGGCCGCTGAGTCGACTTGTGGTTATGTCAGGAGGGTTTCTGAACGGGGCGAATCATAACCGCAAGTAGAGAAGAAAATAATACACTGCCAGTGAAGTAATACATCCCTTCATACAAAAAAAAATTCAATAAATATAGTTAGGTTTACTTTTAGTTAGGGAGAGGTTTAGCTCACTGTGTAGAGACTCCTTGGGCTCACCCAGCCTTTTTATAAAAGGGAAAACCGATTGGTTGAGCGTTATTTCAGATATATCCGTTCTGCACAGTCGTCTTAGAAACAGTCTCTACTATGTACTGCACCTTTGATGGGTTGTAGTGTCACAGTTGTTTTTGTGAAGAGAAAAAGTGAACTGAAAAGTGAACATACAGTTATTGTTCCTTTCTATTATACAGTGAGTACCTTCTCTCACAGACTGATTTCTACTTAGACTAGGTATCCCCAATAACCTGTTCCTTCCAAATTTATTTATTATGAAGTAAGCATTTTTTTTATTTTTAGACAACAATTCAAGCAAACCTAATAGAGATCTATAATAACTTTTTAACCTGTCTACTTCCTTTGCAATATGCTTAAAAAACACATACACTTTTTTACTGTTCTCTTGTTGTTGCCACTATAATCATTCCATAATTTTATTTTTAATTATCGAATGAAAGAAGACTTATTTTGAAGTCGCTTTAGTTATATACCTTGTTTACTTGAGTAGTTTTACTTTGAAAATTTAATTTAAAAATGCTTTCCTCATGAGAAACTTTGAACTATGTAAAGACTGTTTTATGCGATTTGCATCCTTGCAAAACCAGATTACAAAAAAAAAAAAAGATTACTCATCTGTAAAATGAACTCGTGTAGGATATTACACACTCAGCTACTGATGTTAACGCCCCAAGTTCTCATGCTAAACTAATGAGAAGAATAATTACAGATGATTTTTATATTAAATTTAATGTGACAATGGCGATAGTCTCCTGATGCTTCAGAAAGAGAGTGAGGAATCTAGAGGTTGGCTTTGCTCTGCAGTACTTGAGTCAATATTTACTGACTTTGCTCACATGTAAGTGCTGTTTTTCTAGCCATCACTACAGGTGAGACAACTTCCTGCCTTCTCGATTGTCTGGAGCTTTGACTAACTTCTGTTATGTTTTTGTCTCAATTCAATATTATTTGTATCATCAAGCAGTATTATTTAACAAGTTCCAAAGTGTTGCATTGCAGATTATGTTTCATGATTATGAATTTTTATTAAATGTATGAAATAGCTTATTTTTATTAAGGCATTCATTTAATTTGATACAGTTTTATTTATATTTGTTTGCTTAATTGCCATTCTTTTCTGTTTATGAGCTATAAACCTGTTGCTAGAACGAACGTCTACTCAGGAGCATCATCTGATGACGATGGTATGCTCGGTTCCGGAAACTTTGGAGTGATCCGTGGTGGAACCTACTATAGCGGTGGCTCTGGAGACGAGTCAGCCTACCTGAGGGGGAACAACGCCCACTCCAGGCCGTACAGGAGGCCCAACCCACCACCACTCTACCGCGGAGGTGGAGACTTCTTCCAGGGGTTCAGGGACTTTGCAGACATCACCACACCATCCAAGGCAGCCTACTCCCAGTATGTCGTTGTCTACGCCAACAGGTAATGCTGGGTCTCCTCTCTTTTAGTATAACGATTGCTATTGGCTGAGCCTATCTATTCTG
Organism: Troilus luridus; assembly: GCA_964056705.1. Classification (NCBI taxonomy): domain Eukaryota; kingdom Metazoa; phylum Arthropoda; class Insecta; order Hemiptera; family Pentatomidae; genus Troilus; species Troilus luridus. The sequence continues at coordinate 28,235,148 of OZ057414.1, forward strand.
GAAGTGGAACTTCAAATTTGAAAATTGGTGCAATTTCGGTATCAACAAGGAAATGGACCTTGTAGGACTAATGAACATAGAAAGATGAAGGGTACTAGAGAAATTAATAAGATGTCCTTAATATTTTTGATTAGTAAATTACATATAAATTAGACAACAAACTACTTACAGGACATGGAGCATCGGAAATTAATTTTGATTCAAACTGACTATTGACATGCTTGTGCCACTAACATATTAGCTACATGACCGAACAAGGCCGCAACTGAAAAACTGAAGCAAGCGGTTCAATTAAAAGAACAATTATGACAATGTACCTAAAACCTCCATAACTTGACAGAATAGTAAAATCAATTCTCTTCTCTGTAAAAGCCATCCTCCAGAAACCTTCAAGGAAAAAAAAGTGCATTCTGGCCAGAAAGAAACCCTATGTTTAGATAAATAAAATTTTCTTTACAAAACTTAGGAGGCTCATATCCACTAGCAGATGTTGCACAATCCATGTATGTATGTACTTTTGAGCCATTTTCCTTGTATATAACCAAAATCTATGTGAACCCCTTTCAGATGAATAAATTACTACATATATTTTAGGTATGAGGCATGTAGGCGTTTTGCAATAGTTAATATGATCATGCTTTTTACATCTTTTTATCACTTTATTCATTACTTTTAAAATGTTATTGATATATAAAATTTTACTAATTTGAAAATCAATATAATGAATTTAAATAATATACAGTAATTATAATGTTCTTTTATAAACCATGACTATAGTAATATAAATCATTACTAAAAACTATCCATTTGTTGTATTCCAACTATCACAGAAATTAATATGTTTGTTTTGTATTAATTCCCGGTGTAAATACATTCAATTTGAGTTATATATTTTAAGTTTATGGTTTCAAATTTTAATATCGATTTTCCAGAAAAGGCAGTAAAAGCGGAGTCGTAGGATCACCAAGGAACATAATGGAGCAATTGGAACTCTTGGAAGCTGAGGACAAAAAGAGCAAGGCTAAAAGGAAGTTGGAATCCCATAAGGAAAAGGAAAGAACTGTTGAACTGAGGAAGAAGGTGAAGAAGTCACCAAAAGAGCAGTTGGAACCTCTTCTAGCTCTGAGTTGAGCGCTTCACCAGTCTGTAACATTGTAATTCAAAATTATCCCAAGGGCCATATCAAAAGTTAAAAAATCGTTTTTTATATTCAAATTGAAAGTTATTATTTAAAGCCTCATGATAAAATTTGAAATGCTCCTTGGTATAAAAATGTTAAAGGGTAAATCCAGAACAAAAATGTCTGAATGATTGTGGAAAATTTTAATCAGGCCTTAGTTTATCTTTAGAATTAAAATGCAAGGTGATGCCTAGAGTTTGAAAATCGGCTTTAATCTTTAATCTCACCATAAAGAATGGAAAGTTGTAGGTCATTAAAGAAGTGAGGATTAGGAATGATAAAGGTTAATCAAATAACAAAGATGTGAGGCTGAGATGTACCAATTATATTTCTTAGCCATGTAATAGTTTGTAAAATTAGAAAGTTACATTATAAAATTTATATTTAATAATGTCCAACATTGTTTTGTTTTTTTTGTTTAATCTAAAAAACATAAGAAAATAAAAAGAATATAAATTATATTTATTTGAGATGGTATGAATCACTTATAAAAATTTCTGGAAAGTACATTTATAAAAATGAGCATCCATTGATCAACGTTGGTATTTTTAGATGAAATAAAGTTGGACTGTATTATTTAATTACTAATTATAATTATTAAAATTTTCTGTACAAATAAATAGAGTATCATATATTAATTATGAAGAAACTGTGTTATTTATAATGTTCTTTGAAATCGGAAGGTAAACATTTCTTTTAAAGTTACCAACAGAAAGCAATATTAAATATACAAATTTTTGGATTTTATGTAACAAATTGTATATAAAAATTATATTTTATTTTTATTTTTAAAGATAGGTTAGAAAATGCTTCATTTATAGGCTTTAACTTTAAATAAATAAGCAATTGAAGTGGTGCAGCTAGGTCAAATGGCACCTGGAACAAACTTCAATTCCGCCATTTCCTCCTGCAATTCCGATTCTAAAGACAAACAATACAGATAAAGAATCATAATAGGCACTATGTTAAGTACTTGAATCAATTGTAAAACTAATATATTAAAAGAGAATAGTAGATACATTGTAATACAAATTCGTATTACACTATATTCGTAGTAATTGTAAAATTACTTGGAAGATAGTGTAAAATTAAACAGTGTAATGATCATTGAAACTTTTAATGAAAAACTGAGCCCTCTTAATTGCACCTCTGATCACAGATTTCTTATTTATCAAGTAAAAGTAGAATAAAATTATATTGTTTGCTACCTATTTTCTACGTTGCTAACTACTGAAATTAAATTTATTAATGAATTTAAAATAGTGTAAATATCAAAATGATTGGCACTATTACTTAAAGCTTAGAATTGCCTCTTGGAAACCATAAAAGTAATCACAACTGTGATTATAGTGATGAAAAAAAATGTATTTAATTGTATCACATGAAAAATTAATGTCAGGGGATGTTAACACATGAATAGATATAATATAATCGTGTTGATTAATCTCAATATGATCTTGGTTTAATACAAGATTTTCAATAAACCCTCTCCGACTTAAATTGTAGTCTAAATGGAGACGAATTTGTAAATTTGATTTTGTATCTACTCATGTGTTCTTGGCATTCTACATCTTAGTAAAGGGCTATTCAACAACCCTTTTCTATTTAGAATCCTAAAAATAAAACAGTAATTTAATGGTCTAATTGGATCTGATTAACTTCCAGTTTAAAGTTTATGGGTTTCTGAACTGATCAACATTGTAATAGATCATCAATAATTGCAAAATTAGAGTTCTCTACTTATCTATAATTTATAAGTGGTTAACCAATTGATTTATTGTTTTAAACCACCAATTTTATCAATCTCACCCTAAAATTTATATTTCATGTGATACAATAAGATCTTTTAATTTAAAAAATTGTAAATAATATTAAAAATCTTATTGTATAATTTCCACAGCTAGCAGTTAATTTTTAAGATGACTAATAATTACAAAAATAATTTTTAAAAAATCGTAAGAAGTAGAAAAAATATTGCCACCAATCTAGAATAAGGCTTTTCCTTGATGTATAAAGTACCTGCCCCTATTGTAAATAATTAATATTTGTATATGTTAAATTCAGATTCCTATGTTTATTTTTAATGTATTTTCTTTGCCTTTTATTTTGTTTAATTTCAATGCCAAAGAGCCATTTTCTCCAGAAGGTGGTGTTTGTACATACAGGCATTAAATTTTTTTTCTATTACAAAATCATTTTAATTCTGTAATGTTTGTATAAAAATAAATATATTTTTTTGTGTTAATGTTTGCTTTATGAATTTTAATATTTAATGAACCTTATTTTATTCCTGTTAACAGATCACAGAACTGCTTTCTGGTACTCATCACTGATTTCAGGCTTATACAATTTTATCCACACATTTTAAGTTTAATGTTTTAATAAATTAATAAAACCAAGAGATTTTTGGCTTGTTTAACTTTGGTAGAAATATGATAGCTGAGAATATTAATTAAAATTAATATTCTTAGTCATTATGTTGGACAGTGTGGAATTCTGCATTTACTGCATTTTACACTTCATTTTAGTAGTCGGCCGTGTTAAGAAGTAAAGTCACCCCCCTAGATGTGAGCTTAAAACTGAAAGTGTTCTTCCCAAGTTCTTTTTGAAGGAATGCAATAAAGACTTATTAGTTCTCAATACCTTGTAAATAAATCAGAACAGGTTTATGAATGTCATCTTTGAATTTCGTATTCCTTTTTAAGTTCTAATTTACTTCTAATAAGGTTTGTATATGATCTAGGGTCGAATGTTGATGTTGGTCAAGTGACATTAGTTGATTTCTCATTGGTCTCAATTGTCGACACCTCAAGCATTGCCTGTGACAGGAGCATTCATATCTGACATTAATTAATTAGTTATTTGATAATTAATTTATTTAATTATTTAAGTTTTAATATGTTAAAACTTTACAATTAAAAACATGCCCAATTTGAATTTTGTACTGAAAAGAATAACACTACTTTCACAGAAAGCCACACAAAAATAGGCTTATCATTTTCACAGATCAAATGCCAGAGCCACAATAACATTCTAATCAATTAATATTATATTTAAAATATATTATTTTAATTTAAAATTTAACCCTAGTTTCAGTCCATCACCAATCAATATGTACTTCATTGTTGAGTATATGGTACTAATCCCGATAAATAGACACTAGTTCTATCCACCCGAATCCATGGTAACTAACTGTTTTGTATTAAACTGTAACATTTGTGTTAATTTGAATTATTATTAGTTCTTTGATTTCATGTTAAAACTCATTGACAACTTTCGCTCAATAGATCAACAAAACCAAGCGCCTAGTGGTAAGTTTAGTTTAAACTGCTTCAATCAGAACACAACTGTTTCTATAACGGTAAAGCAAATTAAAGCAGTAAACATTTCAATGAAAATAAATTTGACAGTTGAATACAAAATTTTTGATCTTGTGAATTACGCTTTGCAAAACTAGTGTGGCACCGTGATTTGATAACGGGGCAGTAATGTGGAGTTGAACCAAAAATAAGTTTAAATATTGGTCTTTACTATTTCTTATTGAAATTATTTAATACAGATCAAACAGTTTTGTTAGCCTCAGAGAAAGTATAAGAAATTCCAGGATGTTCATCATGAAATTAAGTTTGGAAAAAGTATTTTTCAATCATCGAACTACAGTAATGATAAGTTTAAAATTTGAAATATACAGCTCTAATTATTATAGAGTAACAGTCTGTTTTTTACATTACTTGAATCAGAGTATTTAATTGAGTCGGTCCTCAAAGTCTGTACTTCTTATTTTAAGTTTATTGATGTTGAGGAATCGCTTTTTTTTTTTTTTTTTATGAGATATTTTAATTACAATAAGGACACTGCTACTAGTTTTTTTAGTGTCTATCACATTCATTGTCCAAACAAAATGTACATATACATTTGGTCCTGTTTTATTGTTAATTTTAATCTGAGATATAGCTGTAAATATGATTGTTGATTTTTTTTTCTAAAATTACTCTTTAAAAAAAAATTGCATTCAGAACTAAGAGCAACTTTATTCACAGGGCCAACAAAATTACAGGAATATAGTGTTTAATAATAATATAGCTATGAATATGCCTCAAACTTAAAACAAAACTTCTGTCAGATAAAACTTTTCAATGAAATTTTAAGGAAAACTAACCACAAAAAATCTGAAAAATTAGGTACAAAGCTAGCCTTGAAAAACTTATTTATTAAGTTGAGAGTTTCTGTCTGGCTCCTAAACTTGTTTAATACAATTGCCAATATTTCATTCTTATTTTAAAGGGAATAAAAAAAACTATTAGTGCATGAAAATATGGATGGATACTAATAAAGAGCAAATGCATTATAAAAAACAATAAAATATAAAATTGTTGAAATTTTACTTCTTTTAAAGCTTAAATGCAATGTATTCTCATTTTATTGTATATATTATTATTATTATTATACTGTATTATATTTATATTGTATTGTAAACATTTTCTTGAATAAATGGAGTTTTGAAAGAAAAAGTATTCCTATTATCTGTATTCTTGCTTACATATATATGTCATATTAGTTTACATGATTAATAAATAAACCTTTATTTGTTTAATTGAATAATCATTAAGCCTTATTAATAGTTATAATAATAAGTAAGTACATTTATATTTATTAATTACTAACTAGATAGGGAGAAGGAATAGAAACTTTTTTAAGGGATTAAAAAAAAAGGTTTGTTTGTTTTTCTTTTTTATCAAGGACGGCGGCGAGCGGGGGAGACAATGCTCAGCAAAAGTTAGTGATTTGTATTAGGAAAATTCAGTACCACAGGAGCTCACCTCCTCTGAAAGTGGGCGTGGCTTCCCCTTCCCTAACCTGGTCAAGCCACGCCTTCCCTAGTCAAGAGACGGGAAGCCACGCCCACTTTCAGATGAGATGAGCTCCTGTGGTACTGAATTTTCCTAATAAAATTTGGAGGAACACTGGCATCCAGTGACACACAAAACTCAAAACAAAATTAAATAGATTTTTTTATAAATTATTTGACTGGTATTTTAATGCTTAAGTAAATGATATTGTCTTAATTTCAGGCTGATAAAAAAAAAAATTAGTAATCATTCTATTTTTTTATTCTATTTTTTTTCCACAAAAATGTCATATATAGGAACTAGTTAGTGTTTATTATTAATTATTTTTCCTCAGAATATGTTAATATAGCTATTTAAGCATCTTGAAATTACATTGCAACATCTGAAATATCTTAAACAAACTCTTATAAAGACGAAAACTGAAACAAAAAAGGATGCTATTTGCAAATCAATAAAACTTATAACAAAAATGTAAACTTTTTTTTTAACAACCATAACACCTAGGATTAGGGAGGATAAGATATGGATTTTTCTTAAGTGCTGAAGCATTTGGAAGTTTTCATTTAATTGGTTAATCCAGCAGCATTCATTGCAATAATTTTGATACCAGTTTTTAATGTGTGATGAATGCCAAAGTTGTTTTCCTAACAAAATGTGTATTGTGTGGCCCGCTAATGTATTTCTGTTTTCAACAAGGGAGAATTGTTTTTCTAGATGCAGCGAGTTGAAAGGGGATAGATAATGTCTGATAAACTTTTTAGAAAATAATCTTCTTTCGATTACCTATTCATTCACCAATTGCTGACTGTACTTTACCATGGGCTCTAATGTTTATGGTTTTCTAAAATACATGCTCATTCTGTGTTACAGGGTGCATTAACCATAGCAATGATATTGTTTAGTCAGACTGGGTGTTCAAAATATTGCTTTCTCTCCTGAACATTTTTTCCTACCTTCATCCCATGTTTTACTTTTATGTAAACTGATACAATAATTCATAACTGGGATCTATTTACTGCCTCAACCATGGCAGAGCAACCTACCTGCACTAGCATATAAGGAAATATTTGTTCATAACAAACAAAATCTTCAAAGGTCTACATTTATTAAGTACATATTCAAGAATGAAAGAATAATTTAAATTTGTACAATTACATAAATTACAAAAACAAATACGATTACAATGACAGTGGGCTCAGATATTATAGATCAATTGGTTTCTTTGAAACCAAACACCTAACAGTACAAGAAAAGGATTTTTCATTTTCATTTCATTTTTTACTGTACTATCTGCTTAGCGTTCATTTCAGAACACTCATTATAAACATGTGTAATGATAAATGGAAAGAAACATCAAGAAACAATAAGTGTAAAAAGATTAGGATATACATTTTGTCACAATTAACGCTGATTATAAGTAATAATTGAGTGATTAAGACATTATAATTTTAACAATTACCAATAAAAGAATCTGAACCCTTTAAATAACATTACATACTATAAAATACATTTGATTCCTTTTTTTTTTTTTAATACACTTACCTATTATTTAAAATACTCAAATAAAATATCCATTGAATAAAAAATAATAAAAGAATATAAACTGATGTGCGAATACAAAATAATTATATTTGACTGATAAATGAAAAGTAATATTTTAATTTTTCAAGAAACAAAAGTAAAGGAACGGGTAAATATTAAATAGAGAATTGTGCCACTTATTTAGTACTATGCTATTTCATCCACATAAAAAATAAATGTTTTCTTATAGCAAATTTTTTATTTCAATTAACGTACGAGTACTTTTTTCACTTTATTAATGCAAAAAATTAAAAAACAGATAAATGTGGCTAGCCAGCTGAAAAATGTGTCAAAAAGATATCACTATTTATATTCCTTAGCTTGGCAAAGTAAACTCTTTCTTAAAATTTGTTTTATTAAAAATTGCAGTCCAATAGTTTATTCCTGCAAAGTAAATAAATTCATAACAACAATCTTTTAATAATAATTAATTTTACAATGCATAAAGACACGTATATGAGTCTCATGATGACTGCCTTTAAAGGTTTTCAGCACTATTAATCTGAGAGACCTAAGTATGAATAATTGTTTCTATGTTTTTATTAAATTAAATACCAAATTTATGTTTGTATTTGTTAACCTCAAATAATGTTTGTATGCAATTATTAAAATACTTTCTGAAATTTATCGAAACATTTTGTTATCCATCCTCACATATTTTCATGACCATGTAGATGATATGGAAGAGTTTACTGTGCTAGTTAATAATATTATTTGTTTCCGATTTAAAGTTAGCAAAAGTGAATTTTTTATCATTTTTAATTATGAACCAAATTCAATACTGTAAGAAATTAAGAGCAATATTATTTTTTTTTTTAAATAAAGGGCATCACAAATTAAAATGCATTACACTAAAAGTTCTAGAAAAAAACAAATAAATACATTTTTGTAAAACAAACAGATAATGTTTTTATGAGATATGAAAAATTATTTCATCCATAGCAACTTGTATAAATTTTACTTTTTTAATATTCATCTTTAATAATACAATTAAAATAAATGTATATTTAAAAGCTAACTACTTTATACTGGAGTAGATATTCACTTATTTTTAATAAATAATTAATAGATGACTGCTTTAAATCATAATTCATTTTTCTTTAATGAAAATTTCCACAAACCAAACACATTATTCTTCCTTCAAATTTGTTATGACTTAATTATATGATAATTTATTTATGGTAAATGATTCCCAGACTTTGAGCATTGAGGGTTAAATACTATTTATTTAAAAATGGATGAAGAAGAAATGACATTTGCTTTTTTTTTTTCTATTTGGAGATAATTATAGAAAGAGTAATATTTTCATTAAAATCTGTTGATAGACTAATATAATAGTATATATTAAGTTTTATAAACATAAGATCTCTTTTAAAATTGCTATTTCTTGTTTTTTATTTGTACCATTCCACTTGCATAAGCTTAATAGAACTCAATCGTTTTAATATGAGTAATAATTACAGTTTCATTCCAATATTATTTAAAAGTCTTTGGGTTAGTTTTACATTTAATAATCCATTGATTTAATGGATTCATCATACTTTATTAAGTTGACCTCTCAAAACATATTCTGACCTAAAGTAAATGTAAAACTTTATCTTTATTAAACTCGATAAAGTTTGCACTGCTATTAGCAAATAGTACATCTGTTGTACTGAGATTATTCAAATAATTATAGAAAGTATAGTACGTTTAACAGCTAGTAGCCACTTAATATTAAAAATAAAACATTAAACACTGTGACCTGTTAATAATATCTTGTCAGCACCATGTAAAAATAATAAATATGAACAATTATTTTTTTTAAGTTCATCAATTTGCTGACCAAAAGCACAAATTTAAAATAAAATTGTTGATAGTACTTTAATTAACATAGGAATGGTTTAAGTAAAAAAAATGTACCCAAAGGCAAAAATTTAATCAGAATAATACTTTTTTCACATTTGAATTAATCTTACATAGAGCCAACAATCAACTAATGTGCAAAATTTAGTTTAAATAACTCCAGATATATCGCATCAAGATGAGAAAGCACAAATACACTCCTTTACCGAGCATCGAAAATTACTGAAATAATAGCTAATCTTAAATAGCTAATTTAATAACATTGACAAGGATAACACAAATAATGAGTTTCTAGAAATGTTTTGTGCAGGTTAGTAAAAATAATTCAAATCTGAAATTAATCACATTAAAAGTGGCTTCAGTATACAATTTTTAGATTCTCAAATTACAATTACTCTTTCCTAAGATAACTTCTAAATGGAAACTCATAATTCTACTGCTAATAATTAATGATTTATTCTAAATCCATTAATGATCCATATATTGTATACATAATGTCAGTTTAAATAAATTAAACAATTTATTATTTCTAACATTTATTACATTATTTATCTTATGGTGAAAACAAATATACATTGCCTTTAAAAAATAATTAATAGACTTTCCAAGGCATAAAAATAAAGGAAATAATTTACAAAAACAAATAAAATATAGTAAACTACATCATAATAATAAATATATTCAGAATTATATGGATAGATATTAAAATGTTATAATAAAGTTTGTTTTTTTGGTTGTATATGAATTAAAAACTAAATGATAAAATGTCAATGAAAAGTTGTAAAGTCGAACTACAACTTCTATAGTTAATGTTTGGTTTACCAATGTACTTATTGATAAAAGTTATCGGCATTAATAACCAGAGCTATTCTCGACTTCAAAAAGAGGAATCAATTCCAAATTGGTATTAGTAGGTAGCATTAGCCTGGGCAGGTGCTTAATACTACCTGTAGAACTGGTGAATAGGCGGCGGTGGATGTGGCCAATAAGAAGCGGTGGGGTCTTGGTACTGGGGCGGGGGTGGAGGAGTGGTATAGGGTGGTGGGTAATAGCCAGGGGGTGGGGGATTCGTGTAATAGCCGGTCGTTGGCGTTGCAGCCGCGGCGTAGGCTGTTCCAGTGCTTGGGCCACTCTGTAAGAAAATAGTCATGTAAAATATTTTCATAATGTTTAACTTATTTAATTCTATTTTCTAATCATAATCATGTATAAATAATCACATTTTAATAAATAAAAAAAAGAGAAAGGAGAAATTCCGTATATGCTCTGAGTCGAATTGAATCTAATGATTTTAAAACAAACAAAATATGAAAAACAACAACTAGAATGGAATAGTCAAAATCCCAAAAAGCAAACTTTAAGTTTCTAAAATACTGGTAAAAACTAGCCAGTCAACTTTTCGCTAATTCAGGGATCATCAGCAAAAACTTGTACACAAAAGTAAATCACATTAAAGAAGATAAAGTAGACATATTTCAAATCAATCGTCCAAACAGGCTCATCGAATAGTGACAGCAACCTTACAGTTAAGAAACAACTAAGACAAAGGAAGGTAATGCATGAACATTTGGGGAGATTAATAGCAGAAAAAAAACAAGAAAAATCAACCAATCAAAAAAATAAATACACATACAAAAACTAGTAAGATTGTTTGGGATTTTATTTAAAATACTTGAAGGAAGAAAATAGTTGGGGGTGCAGTCAAATAAAAACACTAAATAAGTGGTTACTTATTTAATTATAGCCGACGTTTCGACCCACTTTGTGGGTCACCTTCAGGGCTGCAAAACTGTTAATACAACATATGATCCAAAGCTATATAGCTAATTCATAATTTTAAAAGAGATGATTTGGTAAACTGGTCAAAATACTTTTTTTAAATCATCTATTCCATTCATATACATTTTTTTTTTTCAGCATGGACTATGGGAGAAAAGCTAAATGTTATTAATTATTAATCAATAAATACTAATAAGTAAAACTATAATCACCTGATGATAATGAGATATTTGTGGTTGAGGGGGAGCAGGAGTGCTCTGGTCTTCTTGGATCGGTACTGTAATCAAGTTAGACCTCTGGGTTTGATTCCTATATGGCATTGAAGATGTTTCACCCTAAAAAAACCAAGTATATATAAATAAATTTCAATTAAGTTTTTCATTAGTTATATCAAACAACTTTAATAAAAAGATCATAAGAAGGCTACTGAACAGTTGATTTCACTACTAATAACTTTTGAGCTCACATGTCATTAAACAACGTCATTAGGGTCACAAGTCATTACACCTCAATGATCAATTGTATTGTATCAATCGTGGGCCTACAGTGATACTCTTTCAGCTACGGCACTTGCACCATAATTATTTTACAACTTTGGCTTTTTCCATTAACCAGATTTTATGGTCACTTATGATCGGCATAAGTAATATTTGTGAAATAAAACTTTTCTTAAAAACTAAATAATTAATAAAAAAGACTTTAAAAGAATGCTTACCCGAGGATCATTTTGCGAAGTTGTTTGAGGTATTTTCCGAGGTCTTGGTTCCTGGGGTGTTACTATAGTAGCCACCTTACCGCCAGGAGTAGCCTCATCAGCCCCCGATGTATGTCTATGATTAATGTGTGCCTGAAATAAAAAAATATTATTAAAGCTTCCATAATTATATACACAAAGTAATTTTTTTTTAATACTAAAATATACAATTCTCCCTTGTTTGATGGTGAAAATGGAGTATATGAAATAATTTTGCGTAAGATGCGTTCCACACAAGAAGGGCCAATCGAACATGTCCCCAGTAGTTTTTATTTGAAACACGAACGAAGCGTATATTATTATATTTCGAGATTACCATAAACATTGTCATTGATTATATTTAAAAAAATAATTATGGTGTTATGGAAGATTTAACCTTCTTGTATCAGACCTCTTATACAATTTAATAAACTGTAATATTTATAGTGATCTCCTTCTAATGGTTCATTCATCAAAATTATTCTGAACAGCTAAACTTTGTCTGTATAGTAGTATACTTTAGGCACTTTGAGAGAGTTAGTTCCTTAATACTTGGTGGTTCACTCAGTTAATACAGTGAGTGATTCCTCAAATCATTCTTTAATTCTATAAAGCTTTTAAATTTCATTTGTTCAACAAATGTTACACTTGTGTATAACAAAAATGATTTAACATCATAAAACCTATATGAGAAATAAAGATAAATAAATAATATATTTGACTTTATAATAATTAAAACAAAATTAAAGAATCCGTTTAGCTCAGAAAACACATAGAACTAAATGTATTTTACAATAAAATATATTTACCATTTATCTTTGACCAACATCTGATTGGCATGTGAGCAGGGAGAGTTTTAAATGTTGGTAAAGAAGGGGGCTAACAGATATTAGGAGGAAGTGAATTCCGGAGTGTAGAAGAACAGGCGATAAAGGTATGTTAGAAAGATTAAGATGGAGAGGTGGATAAAGATCAGAGGACTGGGATCTTGCGGCCAAGTAGTGAATAGAAGACTTGAATTAGAGAAGGATGTAAACATAATAGCGTTGTTAGGTTTTCATTATTTGGTAAAGGTGTGTGTCTAGGAAATATTGCCCAAATATACATTTAGAATATACATGTATTATCATATTCATATTACCTGGAGATCCCTCTGAGAAAGGTAAGTTCTCCGACAACCAGAATGCCCATATCGTGTACCACCATGTGTGCACATGAAGACCGTTCCTAAACCAGTTTGTTCTACCCTAGTCACGGGTTCTAAGCATCTTGGGCAAGCCTTTTCTTCCTCCCTTCCACATTGAAGGCAGAATACATGCTTACAAGGAATCTGCAAAATAATTTAAGTTTGTGAAGAACCAATAACACAATTTGCAACGCTAAACCATTTTTTCATATTCACCTACAGATATAAATTAATAAGTACAATGAACTACCGATAATTTATGTAAGTCACAACTGTGAGTTACTAATAGAAGTGCCTGGGAGATTTAGAAAAAATGAGGTAAAATTCAATGATTCTATAAAAAAAATAAGACGTTTTTTTTTAATTTCCCCAATATTTTTTTTTATTTACTGAATAGAAGAACCTCACGAAGGGTCTTTGATTCAGTACATGGTATAGACTGTACTGTTTCTAAGACAACAGTGATTTGTACGAGATCAGGTTCCATCACCAGATTGTTTTCCCAAGAGTACCCGCTTTATATAGGCTGAAGAGTCTTAAGTGTTTGCAGATCCCAAAGGGTCAATTTATGACTGTTTATAGATTAAATAATCTATCTGCCACAGCCAGAATTGAACCAGAGAGCTTAAGCATTCCAACTTAGAACTCTACACACTTAGGTACCCTCTTCCATTTTAGTATAAAATATAAAAGTATACTATATAATGCATTTAAACGACATGATTTTGAAGAAGAACAAACTACATTTTTTATTAATTTAGAATGATCAAGATATTTTTATTAAGTTACTAAGAAGATATATTACTTATAAGACCAATAAGGAGTAATGTGCTCCGATATATATTGCTCTTAAAAAAACAAATCCACTTTTATTTGGAGGGAAACACCTCTCCAATAAAAACCAGTTAACTGTAAAATTAATACCTATATTGCTGAGGTGCAAGTAAATTTATATATATACACATTTTTATAGTTATAAAAAATAAATACTTTTTATTAATATTTCATCTTTTAGTTTTACGTCTAGAAAAACTATACCAACATTTCCTACAAAAAGAATAAATTTTCATTACCATACGTCCATAAATGAGTATTGGCTTCAGACACTTATCACAACAGTGAATCATGGGATTGAGAACCTTTTCCCCAATGAGCGAGACCCTGTGATCCCACCGAAGCCTCAGCATGGGCTCTGGAGGACCCCGGTTCAGCGTTGTAAAAGTCGGTGCTTCCAATTGCGATATGTCTGCTTCCATATCAACTAAGACAAACAAAACATAATTCAATTCACTTAAATCTTGTGTTTCAGGAATAATTATTCTTAATTACAATTAACTATATAAAGTATTATAATGTTTTGGGAGTAGTTAAATTTACAATTAAAGAAATAAATTAAATTAAATAATAAATAAAAATAAGATAAAAGAGAGAGGAAGCAGAAAAATTAAAACTAACAGACAAAGACAACCTGGGGGACAATACGGAAAGAAATTCAAAGAAATAATTGTTCTTGTAGAAAATAATGAAAAACAAAAGGTACTGCATGGTCAAAAGAAAGAAAGCAAAGGCACGGAGAAATATTGGTAGAAAAGGAAGACAAAAATGAAAAAAAAGAAGTAGTGATATTTGCGTGGTCTTAAAAGGCCATTTCATGAAAAAAATATAAGATAAACAGTACTGTTATTTTAGAACCAAACAAGCAAACAATGTATCACTAAAAACCCTAAATAAGTTATACTTCCCAAAGTATTCGTAGGTAAGCAAAGAGGACTTTATGCTTAGTAAAGAAATAAAATAAGAAGAAAAAAACTGGTAGTATCAAAATAATGATGTAACAATCCAGTATATTTTAAACAAATATTGAAATTTCAGACAGAAGTAATTTTTTGCGACATTTGACAGAGCAAATTTCAACATGGTGACAACATATCAAATCTGGAACTATCCCATTTAATGGGAGATGTTTGATATTGATGATTTTTTTATGGACTATAGTAGAGCAATAATTATCCAAACTAATATCTTCAGCTGAGGTTCGGTTATCTTAAGATCGGATTATTGAGTCTCTTAAAAATAAATGAGGAAAATTCCTAACGATCACCACGTTTGTATAAAAAAAGGCTTTCTTATATTGTCTTGAGTATGCAACTTTAAAAAATACATGTATGAAGCCAAAAAAAAAAAAAAGTTCTATTTAACTTATTGTTGAAATGAACTATTGTTTATTATTAACTATTCAAGCCAATAGTTGAAATAGTTAATAATGAAAATTGAAATTTGAGGCTTTAATAAGTAAATAATACTTTCTTGGATGTGTTAAAACCATACAGAATTAAAAAACAAACAATAACAAATATAAAAAGACTCTCTATTTGATTGTCATAAATTTACAACAAAAAGGTCTCTTTAGACAAGTAAACATGATGGACAGGGTAATTTTAAAAAACTTGATGATTTAGTGAACAGAAATGAAATTGTGAGTTTCGATTAGTTAAAAAAAAAATTAATACTGATTTTCAAAACAACCACTGATATAAATAAAAGGTCTTAACAGTATATTTTCCTAAACTTTTCAATAAAACTAGACCTTATTTATATTGAATGCCATACCAACATAAAATTTTAAGAACTCACTTTTAGCTGGAGGAAAATTTTCATCATGGTGTTCTATCATAAGTTCCATTTGGCTTTCATCTTCATCACTTTCTATTACCTAAAAAAAGGTGATAAATTAAAATGTTTGAAAAACATAGATTCATTTACTAAATAAAAATTTCATTAAGAATTTTTTTAATAACGAAACCACACAAAAAATTAACAGTGCCTTTAAAAAAAAAAAAGTTTTTTAAAATTAAAAAGCCACTGATGTCACCACAACCAACTATAACTGTCTATTGATTAATGCATTAATGATAGTCTTTTAATTAGACTAAATGGAGTATTTCAATTACTCTTATTTTAATTAAACTTCTAGAGTTGATTGCATGAGGATTTCTGGACCTCTACAAAGTAATTAACTTCATAAAAATTAAAATATTATAAACTAACCACAATTTTAAGATACTAAAAGGTAATTTAGAAATTCCTAGGGATATATTTTTTAAAAGAATAGCAATTAGAAAATTAAATCACAAATTTAAAAAAGAAAGATTAAACATTTCAATACTACATCTAACCAGAATTATAACAATGACCTTAATTTTTATTCAGTTAAAATATAAAAATTATATTCTCTAGAAAATATGCAAAACCTTTTATATTAAATACAGCAAATTCATTAATAAATAATTTACATGCATATTATTTAATG
This sequence comes from Troilus luridus, assembly GCA_964056705.1. Lineage (NCBI taxonomy): Eukaryota > Metazoa > Arthropoda > Insecta > Hemiptera > Pentatomidae > Troilus > Troilus luridus. Next base: position 28,251,612 of record OZ057414.1, read on the forward strand.
TTATAAACTCAACTATCATAAAACCGTAATCCCAAATGCTGAACCTTCATAAATTGGCCCTCTAATATAAAAATAGAGCTGCTTACAACAGTAATATATGTACTATGAAAGTACAATAAAGAAATGACTACATAAATTAAGTAATAACATGATTACATAATTGAGTTTGTTTTACTACAACACTCTAGGTAACAGTCAAATTAATCTGTAGGGATATATTCCTAATAAATTGTAATATCCAACATTTAAACTCAAAATTTCATATTTCACTATTATACCCCTCCCCTTTCACTTTAAAGAAAAGGAAAAGACCAGCAAAATGTCTACTTAAATAATTAAGAAAAATAATTCATTAAAAATAGTTTTAATGAGAAATGGCAAGACAGATGTCATAATTATAGTTTAAGAGGGCTAAGTGACACTCTATTTTTAATTTTCATTGATCAGTAAAATAATCCATAGTACTTTTATAACTGAAAAAACTATAATTGAATTTTTACCCAATAGTTCTGTTGGATATCACAAGCTGTTAGATTTTAACCAAATATTGTGACAATAATTGCTTTGTTAATGAACATACTTCATTAGAAGTTTTCAAGATGTTATACAATCAAAGTGATATTAAAATTGTAATTATAATCGTTACCTTCTTTTTAGGTCTTGTTCGGCCTATTCCAGTTCCACCTCTTCTACCTCTGGTACCTCTACCGCGACCTCTACCTCTTCCCCTCATTGTGAATAATGAGATCCGTTGAGACTACTATAGTTAATTTAACAATGTAATGAAGCATAGAAAAAAAGTTATAATCTAAGTAAAATATCAGCTACTACTGGTGTAAGAGAAAGCATTTTGATTGATTATTAACAAGAACAATTTTCTCAGAAATGAACAATTTAAACATCAGTCTTGTTAAAAAATTATTAAATATTACTTCAGTGGATACTTTTTATACCTACAATAACAAGAAACTTCTTGTATATAGCATAAATGCTAAATAAACTAGTTAGCCCACATATAAATGGATGATTCATAAGACGATATTTTGACATTACCTATATACTTAGCTGATAGTAACTCAAAAAGCACCGACACAAATTTAAAAATGTTGAGTGTATTGTTTAATAAACAACACTTACCTCCTGTTATCAAATAAGTTAACCTAACGTTACTGATAACCTAATACAACAATTATAGATTCTCCCCGAAAGTTTAGATATCGATTTATAAGAAGCCATCGACGAGAACAAGAATCTTCTTTCGAATAAAAGTGTTTTAAACAAGTCAGTACCAACCCCTTCAAAATAATTATATTATTTCCAAAAATTAGAAGATAACTACTTTAGTGGCGGAAGTAAAAATATAAATAAATTGTAAAAGCTAATATAAATAAAATAAAAACCTAAATAGTTTTTGAGTTGGACACCGTACTAAATAAATTAATATGATTAATATGGAATGATCACAATTTATTGGAAATTCGAAACAGTAGTTACTGGGAAACATTTAGCAAGAAGTTAAAAGTATCTAAACTTGATATACAGAAATAGTTAGTGAATGAAATCGCCACCCCTCCTCTTGTAACATGTTATTCAGATCAAAAGATATTGCATTGATTTTAACTTCTAATGTCAATTTATTTTTGCTAGACGTAGTGCATCTTAGTCAATCTTATGAAGAAACTAACTATTAGATGATTGTAGTAGAATGGAAGGATATAGGAATTAATTCAAATAGGAATTGAAATCTTCTGATATTAATTCCTATATCAAAGTCTCAAGGCTATTATTGCTGGTACAGTTTTCTCTGGAATATTTTGTTAGTTTTATTATATATTTTGTACCTGTTGTGGGAACGGAAACATCTATATGTATGATGAGAGAAAAAAACAGAATACAGTTATCCTAGCTTTGTTTCTTTTCTAACTTCCCGAAAATCTTCAAACATTAAGGACAGTTGTTAGGATAAAACGCTTTTTACTTATTTCCAAAATGCCTTTGTGCATCGTCAATTAGAGTTCTTAGGTATCTAAGATTATACTTTTTTCACTTATTGAGAAGAGAAGTCTACGTTGTTGTCCTGTCCTTTCAATAGGAGGGCTTTAGCAGCTACTGGTTATTAATTTTTCTAACCATTTATCGGCCGTACTCTATCAATGCTCAAGATCTATAACTGCGTATATGCAGTCTTTATTAACGGGGTGTTCAGATCGCTCCGCCAATTTTCGAAAATCAGCGGTGGGAACAACTGTCGCCTGAAGATTCGTTTGAGTTCATAATCAACCCCCTACATAGGGCCCGGCAACCTTTTGAGTCGCAAGAGTCAAAAATTACAATTTACAAAATTTCGAAGTTTTGAAAGAGCCACAAAATTGTTTCTTGCCAACAATAAATAGTATTCGCATAAATAAATTTTTTTAATATAAAAAACACAAATCTATTTATCCAAAGATCCGCATGTGGCTCGCGAGCCGCAGGTTGCCGACCTCTGCCCTAGCATTATGCAGTACATCTCCAGTACATATAGTTCTGGAATTTCCAATACAGCGGGGATTTTATGGCGGATTATAATAGGAAATCCATTACTAAAGCAATTTTATATTGGTGATAATATCTGATAGGTAGGCGCTAGTCGCTAAAGACTACGTTTACATATAACGAGTATAGTTAATTAAACAAGCTGTGAAATGAACTCATATATAGAGTCCTAAGCATTGAGGAGCATACTAACACTTGGTTCAATTTGTAAAAAAGGATATAGAATTCTCAAGTTTGGTGTGTATTCGATTAAAAAGTACTGTTTTTATTCTTTCGCTCATTCGGAATGTAGTCATTTGCTCTGAAAAGCAATAAAACCTACAAGGCACACTGATTGTAATTGCGTGATCAAACTGAGTTATCTTACATAATAGTTTATGTATCTACAGTCCCGGTGAATAAGTGGTTAAGTCGGATTTTTCCCTGAGTGAGTTAGTTGTATTGAAGGAAGCAGAATCGTGATAATCTCGCAGTTTTTGTCTTGAAATGGAGTTGTAATAAAAGTAATGATTCCATTTCAATCCAATACCTGACTTAGCCCCTTATTCACTATAAAAATAATACGATTCCGCTTATCTCAATACAAGAAACTCATTTCGGAAAAAATGCGACTTAACCACTTATTCACCGAGGCTGTATATTATACCTTGGATAACGCAGGGTTTTTGGAATGAGTTAATTTTGTAGCTGATTTAATAAGCAAAAACGTTTCTTTTGGAGACATTTGTGATAAAAGGCGGAGGCAAATGAAAACCTATCTTAAAAAAAATCGTTTCTACTTTGGTTAATCCAGATTACTGCCTAATGAAAGCGTCAGACTGATACATTCTCCTGTAAAAATCACTAAAGAATTGGATCTTCTATATTTTTTTAATTTATTCAGAATTTTCCCAAAGTTGGGATTTTCTCCAACCAATCATCATGACAATATTTCTTTCCAGGCCTTCCTCTCCTCAAGGGCAACTTTTTCATTGATACAGTTTTTTGTCATGTATAAAACTATATGTTCTATATTTATAAAGTATATCATGTTCCAAAGGAAATGCCAGACATTTATTCACTCTGGAGATAGTTAGGAGGTTGAAAGAAGTAGCACTCAGATGAATTCTAGAATTAATCGACTATTGTATCTCAAAAGTTGATACCTGAAGATGGATAAGTAAATAAACAAGAAATCAATGTTTGATATCGAGACAAGATGAATCTGAATCAAGAATCCTACATTTATTAATTAATAGTATACTGCTTTAGAATGAAAAACAGTTAATATATCTGAAGAATACAATCCATAGAGGAAACACATATATATAACTTACTAATCTATATGGAGCAAGTTCGAACCCACCCTTGGAGGCATGATTTTTATTTTGACAAAGTCTAAATAATAAATTAATACTGTAACATTCAGTTGTAATATGTTGGTAACCTTTAGGGTAATCCATCTCTTCTGCCATACAATTAGAGTACCTACATAGAAACATAAACTAAAATTTTTCATGGGTCAATCCCACACTGTTATTTACAGAATATTTTTTAAAAATTCGTGATAACTGACAACTTTTCAACTATGAAATTCGTAATCATTACTGTTTGATGCCTGACTGTAATTTAAGTTACTATTATAGGTACAACTTCCCCAGACCAGGAGAAGTCAAAGCAATTAAAAATTTAATTAAATCTATATTATAAATTATAAATTTTATAATTGAATTCAAAGTAGTTAGTTACCATGAATTCAGCTGGAAGGTGGCTGAATAAATGAAGCAGTGGTACTCAAGAGTTTAATTTCTCTCAAAGCAAACAAATTATGTTTTTCTAGATCCCTCTGCTCTGATGATGGCCTGTAAATTAGGCCGAAGTTATACTAATTTTGAGTAAAATTTATTGACTGCACCCCCCCCCCCCCCGATCATTTTAAACAAATTATAATTGTTCCTCATAGTTAAATATTTTGCTTTTTAAATTGTGTTTTGTTTCAAATAATACTACTACTATTAGATAAGGCAAAAAACAAGTAGTTTTACAAAAATCTATTTAGATGAAGTGAGAGTCAACATTTTGTTAGATGGGCCTGCTATTGACTACCATTTCTAAATAATTCAGCATCAGCCACAATACCATTAATAATATACCTGATACTAATTCTCATGGACATAAAAGTCTCTACCAATCTGTCATAAGTATCTCCATATCTAAAGAAAAAATTAATTGTCCCTTCTATTTTACAAATTTTAATAACATAATAAAATTCTTAATACATATGTATTTGTTTGTGCGTTTGAAGGATTCAAAGCTGTGTCTGAAATTTGAACTTTATGATAAAAATACTTGATCAATATAGAACAAAAAGTAAATTACATTGCGAATTATACGCCCAGATGAGGATTCAAAGTCTTTTCTGTTTTTCTGTTTCGGATGTAATTTGGTTTGAGTTGTGGAGGCAGATAAAATGGCTAGTTACTTTATTTTTTTTTGTTAGAGACATTCCATTTTATTTTCTTATGGTATTAAACAAAAAAGAAAACACAGATATACTAATTTCAACAAAAGCGCTAATAATATAATGTATAGTAAGAAGAAATATACCTTAACTTTGAAATGTCTCAGTAAAAAGATCAATATTTATCACTGAGAGATTCAATTATTATCATTATTACTTAATTTTGATTAGCACCTCCAGCAATTTTGATCCAAGTGTTTTTCTCTTTGCTTTTGTACAAGAACATCAAGTTTTGGAATGGAGATGTCAATAGTTGAGTAGGTCTCATGGCCAATGTCTTTTTAATCTTTTCTTATCAAGTCCAGGTAACAAGGAGTAGGAAAATGGAAGAACGAGTGGATTTGGGTGATTTTGTGTCGATGAGCGGAATATTATGTATTTGTTATGAATATATGATTTTACAGTGGGAATGTTCATGTCGTTCCCAGATCTGAGATTCATTATTAATGATGTGCATGCATGATTTGCACACATTTTGTTAGATTATATATATATATATGTTTAGCGTGTTAAATGTATTTTTTTTTTTAGTTCACAGTAGTTTTATACATTTTGAAATAAGATAAAATACATTTAATTTAATAAATAGATTAAGTCCAATTTGGGAAGACCACATCTGGACCGTTACATTTGAAAAATAATAATTAAAACTGTTGACGCCGACACCTTAAACCAAATTTATTTTGTTTTGTCAAGGCATATAAGTATCTAAAAATAATTTAACTTTTCATATGATTTGTTTTCTTTTATTGTAATTTTTTTTTTTTTGTATTTTTCACATATGTGATCGCATATTGCTCATAAATGGTCGGCCAGGGCATTCGTACATTATCGTGTATTTCACATGGCTAGTTCCGATCAAGCCAGTCAGTCACGAGAGATTGTGAAGCATGGACAGGGGGAAAGTAGACGTACCACATTGCTCAGGGCAATCACTACTTTCTTCCTAAACCTCTTCAGGGTTCAGCATGGGGCATCCCACTTTAGCGCAATGCTACATTTTACCCGTCGCACCATGTACCATAGAAGAGGACACATACTTCGCTAGTGCTGGCTCGTGAATACGTTATTTTATTTTATTTCACCATAGTAATATTCATTTCATTACATACATTATCGATTATATCAATTACTTTTATCAGTCAATAGTGTGTTAACAATTTATTGTGCAATATATTAAACTTTACATTTTCCAAAGAATCAATTGTTCTTAATCACACATACTGTGCCTGAGATAATTCATTTTTCCTCGACGGCCCCGTGCTCAACCTTTCAATTGCGAAAGGCAGACCATCGACCACAAAAACCAAGAATCAATGCCTTCATTCAGTTACCTAAGTCCTAAAAGACATGCAATTGGCAAAGAACTATTCCAATTGAATAAATAATAATTGTCATGAAGCTGGCACCGAATAAATTGGAATATAGGTCTGGCAGAGTAAAAATTGATTAATGAATAAACAAAAACAAATATGCTTATTCATAAAAAAATTTATTTTTAATAAACATTCAGTCTAACTATAAAATGAAAGAGACAGCAGCACAGAATAATCTCCTATAAATAATTAAATATGAAAATATTAATTTCAGTTAGTGCTTGCTTATCATAATACTACAAGTCTATAAAAAGTGATAAATTACTTTTATTTCACAGTTGAAACAAGCCAATATGTAAGCACAAAACTATGAAATAATTAAGTTCTAAATATCGTATAAAAATGAAATGGGTCTCACAGCCAACATTTACAACTTGTAACCGAGCCCTCTATATTGGGAGGAATAAAGTAGGCATAGAAATAACTCACTTAAAAACTAATGACATTTTTAAAATATCTACAATAAAAACAAATTTTATTACATTTCTGTTATATAAATTACTACAAAAATATCTCCCAAATAAAGATAGATTGAAATATCTAGGTTTGTAAACATGAATATAACAACCCCGGAAGGAGAGGGCAGGGGAAGCAGTGATTCTTCATAGGGAGACAATATTCTCAACACATTCACTTTTCATGATCGATTGAAAAAAAAATCAACTTTTTAAGGAGCTGAGCCAATAATTTACAATTTAAATTCTCAAAGATCCTACTGTTCGACTTTAGTGATAAGATCATCACATATTTTTGTTAATTCGGCAGCTTCTCTTTTCTTTTGTTCGAGGGACTCTTCAAGAGACTTCACTCGAATTTCCATTTTCCTTTGTACAGCAACCATTTTGGCTATCTCTGCTTGATGGGCCTTTTTCATTTCTGAGATTTCAATATTAGCTCTATTAAAAAAAAAATGCAGAATTAGTAACTGGGATATAGCTAATGGGAAACATTACATAAATCCAACATTTATTCAAAATTGTCTTTAAAAAATCTGTTTCATGTATGTATAATATTAATGATCATGCTAGAAATACATACTGGTCCAATTTTTGAGCAGCATGCTCTTTCAGTTTTTGATAGTTCTCTTCTTGTTGAATTATAGTTTTTCTATTCTCATTCAATGATATCTTATACTGTTCTTCATTGTGTTTGAAAGCTTCAATCACCTCTTTGCACTTCTCATATTTCCTAAAATAAATAAGGTTAATAATAAATTGAAAAAAAAAAAAATGAATTTGCTAGTTTTAAACCTGGCATTTACATATAAAATTATTTCCACTATTTCATGAAAGCTATACATTTTTATATTTTTTTAGGCACAAAAATCAATCAAATATCATTCATTATCTCTGATGACTTTTATTAAGTCATTTAAATGCTTTCAAATTTGCTTTCTTACAAACATACTATTTTCCCTCAACGTTTACCTCCTGTCTTATTTAATTTATTATTAAATAGTTTATTAATTATTATGATTACATAATTAATTTATTATTGCAAAAAAATACAATAAAACTGTACTTACTGATGAACATCATTGAAAGCTATTTCCATATTCCGTAAATGTTGCATAGCACCCTCTCTTTCCATTGATATTTGTTCTTTTTCTATTTCGAACTTTTTCTTGTCATCTTCTCTCATAGTAACAACTTGTGATATGGTTTTCTCATATTCTTCCATTATCATCCTAGTGAAAAAATAAAAAATAAATGAAAAAGCTTTAATAAATGTATACTAATAAACATAAATAAAACAATGAAAAGTAGCCCAAGATTATTCTGTAGAGCAAAGAAAGTATCAGCACTTGAAATATTTTTGTAGGCAACAAAAAAGTGAAGAGCAAAGTATTTAAAATGATTCAGCTGATGAGTTTGTAAGCAGTAGTTTAAATTTATTAATTTTATTTCTTCCTTCTTTTCAAATAAAAGAATACACCTACTAGTCTATTAAAAAAATTATAATCAATAACAACATACATTAATTGCTTTTTGCTTTCGTTAGCATCACCCAGTTCTTTTCGCAGTTTAACAGCTTCAGCTTCTGTTGCAGCCAGCTTCCCCTGCAGATTTGATTGGTTGTCACGTGCTTCCAGTTCTGCCAGTTGTTCTCGCAATAGTTCTACCTCTTCCGTACGAGCAGCGATCTGTTCCTGGTATGAAGATTCTTGCCTCATCATCAATTCTTGTAGTTTGGATATTTCTTTAGAAAGAATCTCATGGCGTAGAGTAGGAGTTGCAGAACACTGGAACCAATACACTCAAATAATAACTATGATATCTTAAATAGTATATTCTGATTCTCGAGTTCCAGTCAGTTCTTAAATTTCTTTTGGTGACATTTTGGGACTAGGTTGGTCTCATACTCATGCCCTAACAGTGAAAAAATGAGTTTTCAGTAAATAGATAAGTTGTACTTACAAGTTTTACATCTTACACGTGTCAATTTATAGTTATTTTAGAGTGCTATTTAATGTATTTACTAAAAGCTCATTTTTTCACTGTTAGGGCATAAGTATGAGACCAACTTAGACTCGAGAATCAATTAAATATTTAAATATAAATAATCTTTTCTTCCTTAAGTATTTTCAGTTAAATGTTTTAATAGTGATTAAATACATACAAACGAACAAACACAAGCACCACTATTAAAACATTTAACTGAAAATACTCAAGGAAGAAAAGATTATTTTTATTTAAAAGTCATTCAATTATTATTATTTTTGAGAGGTTAAAACTCACAGAAGAAGTCCTGGCCTTAGACCGAGGAGGAGTGGCGACAGTAGAGCTTGCTGGGGAACAGGCAGCTTCATCGTTAGGAGTGATACTAACAAGTTTTTCGTCTCCATTGTGTACAGGTGGTGCTCTCGTAGGAGTACTAGTCAAATCACTACTACTAAAAACAAAATAAAAATATATCAGCCAAGATAAAAGTTACAGATCTCTACAGAAAGTTATAATATACTTTTTAAAACTACCATTGCAAAATATATAATAAATAATACAAAATTATTACTAGGTGTTATTAATATTGTCATCTATCAAGTGAATATGCCAATGGCAGCTTGGATGGAAATTGAGACCATAGCACATTATTAATCTAATTATATATTTTAATTATATCAATAGTACAACACTATTGGTTACATTAATCTTTTAAAAAATATTTTTTAAAGATATGTTTGAGAATTTAAAAAAAGGATTTTACAAAGCGCTATTTTTAAAAATAAATAACACTACTTGTGATTAAAAAAAAGTAAGTATTACTTTTAAAACTACCACTAAAAACATCATTGCAGAAAAAAAAAACACCAGAAAAATTTGAATAATAAATATTAGAATTAATATTTATTTTTAAGTGAAATAAATAATTAAATTATGGGATGTTCTGAAAGGACTATTAAATTAAACATTATTGTGTTGGGTTGAATTTATTTTTTTACTACAATAATGTTTTACTCAGAATGTTATAGTATAATGAAATTTAAAGTGTTATAAATAACATTAAATCATTGTTACACAAACACATTATATTTAGTGTGATCAAATTTTTAAAACAAATTAAATGAATTTTAGAACAATCTGAAGGTCTATATGAATTAAATGTAAAGGAAAACATATTCTCCTTTGATGCAAAGTATATGAACAGAAGTTGTATTTGTATTCAAAACGGGCACCTGATTTAAGTTAAATTAAAAACCTCTATTTTTAATTTTTTGGATAAATTCATAAGTAATTTTTTTGAATCCGCTCTTCACACATTCCTTCTGGTAACGACCATTTCAAAATATTGAGTGTGACAAAATTAGAGTGGTTAAAAAATGTAATAAAATCACAGAAAGAAAGATATTAGAAGCAATGGAATAGTGAGTACTCCGAAAATTTAAACAAGGAAGATGGATAAAAATTAAGCTTGTTATGGCTTCAAAATAAATATACTAGCGGTAGAGAAGAAACCAAAAAACCTGAAAGAGAAGATAAACCAATCAGAAACCAGCCAGTCAGGGCCTACCAATCAGAGACCACCCTGGTGAAACCCAGCCATCAGATCACTGGAAGAATAGTCCTCGGATCCGAAAAGCTATAAATACCGAAGTATAGAGCATTTTAAGTCTCGGATTACGCCCTAAAAAAGCTAGGAGTATGTCTAGCAAAACAGCAAAGAATTTGATAACATGGTCGAAACCAGAAGTAATACTTGATGAATGGATTCAAAATATTGGCCGTGGCAATTTAAGAAAATGAGTAATTTTTTTATTAGCTAAACTTTTCCCTTATAATTGTTTTTTAAGGATTCATTATAACCAAAATAAAACACTAACCCTTTCAATGATCTAAACCAAAGAATTTCACCATAGGATATAAAGTACAATTGAAAAATTCAAAGTCATTTAAATAAATAAAAATAAATCTATACCTATCAGCTTGGGCCATTTCCTGGGCTGGTTCAGGAGTTGCAACAGCAGCTGCTGCAGCAGCAAGAGGATCAAATTTTAAAAATAAAGATTCCCGAACTAGTCGGCGACTTGGCTTCCCTTTTCCGATCTTTGATAAATAGTCGAAATCAAAGAGAGTCGCGTCCTGGAACACTGAAATCAATCATAAATATTATATTTCAGAATAACTATTTAAAAAAAAATTTCAATTACTAATTTTAATATAACATGAATAAAGGTTAGCTATTGGGTTAAACCTATCTCTAGAACAAGCATAACACAAATTATCTGGTCAAGCCAGGGTTTCATTTTTTTAATTGGGATAAGGATAATTCTGAAATAAAATTAGTTCACTCATAGGCTCAAAGGGGACTGACAATATGCATTGTTCAAATTATAGCTCTGAAAGCCAGTAAACAAAATAGTAAAAAAAGCATTACTACTATAAATTTACTAATAATAGTGCACATGACCTACTACTCAATATGTTAAAAAATAATACAATTTTAAAGTATAGAGGTTTTAATTACATTTATAATGTACAAAAATATTACATTTATAGTGATCAAAGGGATTTGATTTTTAATATATTCCTAATGAAAATGAATCAGTTTTTTTTATTTTTAAGAATAAAAAGGTGTCTTTCTTTATAATTTTTTAATTAATTTTTTTTGTGGGGAGAAATCAAAAACATTACGATTGTATTTCTGTTCATATAATAAAAAATGCTTCAATACCAAATCAAGTCAATAGTTGTCTTTTCATCACTTAATGTTTTTTCTATTCTTAATTAACTATTGACAATAACACATTTAAATATAATAGTCAGAAAATAAATTATTGCTTATTTATTAATTAAAATACTGTAAAAAAATAATGAATCTTAAGTGGAATAATTGGTGTGTGTATATGTATACACACATATACAAAATAAAATTAACATGCTTATTATGCGTAGTTGATAACTAAATGATATAAATTGTTGAGGTTCAAAATGGGTTAAATAATAAATAAAAAATTATTGATGTTTGGCGTATCAATCGGACCGCTGTAAAGTTAAAGTAAATTTATGAGAATTTTATTTAAGTAAATAAAAATTATTTTAAAACTTATTTACTATTTTAATCCTGGTTTGTTCAATAAACACAATTTTTCTATGTGTAACAAATTTTAAAATTATACAAATGACATTGCCCGCTACCGACAAGCTCCTGCCGTATTTCAGGCCACTCTCCGTGTGGAGGTGCCAGTGAAAGTACCTCCCAAGTTATTTCACCCACTCAAGGTGTGGAGGTTCGAGAGAGAGCATCTCCAAATTGTTGTAACCCTCAGTGTGGATGTTCCCGAGTAAGAACCTCTAAGTTATTTTACTTGACTATTGGATGTCCTGAAGATAGGATCTCTCCAAGTTATTCAACTCTACTATTGGCGGTCTGATAAACTCAACTGTTGATTGAGATAAACACAAGTGAGTGTTTATTTAGTCAGGATACTGTCAAAATTGTGTTAAAATTTAAATTATTTTATTCATCCCAAATTGTAATTAACTGTCATTGAACTCAAGGAGAATAAGGACTTCATGTTAATTAAAATATTTTAAGATGACAAACTGTTATATGTAATAATTTAAAATTTTTGTAATAAAATAAATATATAATTAACGTCAACTTTTAATTAACTATCAATATATATAAAAACCTGTACCACTACAACCCGTGAAGGGGTCTGGGGTTCAGTGCATGGTAGAGACTGTACTATTTCATGGACAACGGTTCTGCAAGGAGGTGACTTGTCCTAGGTCACGCTCAACCGCCAGATAATCCCCCCTTATTTTGGGTACCCTATTTTTATAATATTTTATAGAGGCTGGGTGAGCCCCAGGAGGGTCCTATATCCCATATGATTCATCTCCTGCTGCAAACAAACTAAATAAAAGTAACTGCCTGCAGTGGGATTTGAACCAGGATTTTCGGCATGGCAACTCAGTGCTCTACCTCTGACCCATTTCGCTCCCTATATATATATAAAATTACATGCCGTTAGTGCTTCAATACTTACAATCTGCTTTATTGAGATCTTCATCAGCTGTCACTGGACCAGCCTCGCTACTGTTGGCGTTAGCAGGGGGAAAATCATCAGGCTAGAAAAATAAAAATTTAAATTATTATACATAACTAAATTATCTTAGAAAAAACAAATGGGAGCTTTATGTCCATGTAAGAATGAAATAGGCCTGAGAAAACAGGTTATGAACTCATATTACTTTTTATTAAATGGCTGAATTTCCGAACCAATTCCAAACAAGCTTTTGATTTCCTTTATTGTATTAAATCAAATTACATGATTAAGTATTTCCCAAAAATATTAAGTTCTGTTAATATTAACTACATGTGTAACTGTTGATTAGAAAACAAACATTGAAATAACCTTCACAAATGACTGATGGTCACGTTAAGGTAACTTGTTCAAGAATTAATTAATAACACTGTTCTGCATCAAAATCCTCCATTCAACAAAAATTTGGTTTTATTATGTTCTGAAGTGTGCTGAACACGAATCCGTAGTCAGAAAATCTTTATCAGGAACCATTTTTTGTCAAATCTGTGTTTTAGGTCGAAAAATGAGGTGTTTTTAGACATTTTGAAAATTTTTTGATCACTGAAAACTTTAACAAAAAATTTAAAAAACTATTTAATTTTGAAGCTTTTATAATGTATTAAAAAAAAAATTGGGAGAGCATAAGTATTAGGCTTCAGGAATTTTTGGCCAACATTCACAAAAGAAGGGACTGTTGCCTACTAGCAGGCTTCCCCAGGTACCTGCCCTATGCCCTCCTCCTAAACTTGACTGTTCCCCCACCCTCTATCTATTGTTCAGCCACATGGCAGACAGGTTACTCGCCACCAAGTCTACAGTCTTATTTGAGCCTCGATACGGACCAGAACTTTTTTAGTTTCAAATCTAATATGCTGCGACAGTGTAAAGACGATCCTGACTGTTTCTGTTATATTTGTGGCGAAGTGACATTCAAGTGTAATCGGAAATCACTGACTCCATTGATAAAGAAGGCGTATGAGTTATACTTTGGATGTCAAGTAAGTGATCAGCACCTAAACCGTGGGCACCTAACCTAAGCGGTTGGCTGAAAGGAACACATAAATAAATGCCTTTTGCTGTTCCAATGATTTGGCGAGAGTCAACCAATCATGCAAATTATTGTTATTTCTGTATGACTACCATTACAGGTTTTACTTCAGCCAAAAGTAAGACGAAAATAGTATATCCTAACCTTCCATGTGCCACGAGACCTGTTCCGCACGATGAGTCTATGCTCATCCCACCTAAGCCCTTAGAATTATTCCTTGAGTGATAAGGAAGAGGCTGATTCTGAGAATATTTCGCCAGAACCCGGAACCAGCAATGAAATACAAGCACCAGGAAGCCAGGAAGAAGTACAATCACCTGGAAGCAATGAAGAAATGCAGTCTTCAAGTGATTCTTGTGAAAATGATACCAAGCCAAAACTCATTAACCAGGCCAGGTTGAATGACCTCGTCCGCGATTTAGACCTCCCAAAACGTTAAGCCCAAATACTAGGTTCCAGGCTAAAACAATGTAATCTTTTGGAACCAGGAGTGAAGGTGTCTTCCTTTCGAAAGTGGGAATCAGAGGTGCTTAAATTTTTTCAACGGAAGGCAACTTTGCATTTTGTCAAAGCCCTTTCGATTTACTTACAGAACTTGGTTTTCCGACCAATCCAGATGAATGGAGACTGTTCATAGACAGCTCTAAATTCAGCCTCAAAGCAATGCTCCTTCACAACAACCTGCATCCATCCATTCCAGTTGCCTATTCTATCCATATGAAGGAAACTTATGAACATTTGAAACTCGTACTTCAGAAAATTAAATATAGCGAGAACAAATGGAGCATTTGTGGAGATCTTAAAGTTGTAGCAGTCCTTACAGGTCTCCAAAGCGACATTTATGTGAGTGGGGCAGCAGGAAAAAAAAAGATCATTACATAGTCAGAAAATGGCAAGAACTCACTGACACAGTTGGTCAAAAAAACATTGTCCATCCTCCTTTGGTTCAAAAAAACTCCCACCACTCCATATCAAATTAGGCCTCGTGAAGGATTTTGAGAAAGCAATGGACAAGGAAGGAGAAAGTTTTTTCTACTTGAAAAAGAAGTTCCTTAGGTTAAGAAGACAGGTTAAGATTTTTGTGGGGCCTCAAATTCGTGGTCTTCTTAAGGATGTTGAATTTAAAAGACGATTAATTGCAACAGAAAAAAGAGCCTGGACTGCATTCAAAAACGAGTGTCAACAATTTTTGGGGAACAAATGACAATGAAATGGTGGAAGAATTGCTTTCATAATATAAGGCCATGGGTTGCAACATGTCCTTAAAAATTCATTTTTTTCATTCCCATTTGGATTTCTTCGCACCCAACTTGGGAGCAATTTCAGATGAACATGGAGAACCGTTTCATCAAGAGATAGCCCAGATGGAAAAAAGGTACAACGGCAAAAGCAATGAGAAGATGCTTGCGGACTTCTGTTGGACACTACAACAGGAGACAGGTGATGAAGATTACAAAAGGAAAAAATATACACATTAATTGAGTACAGTTTTAAATAATTTATTACTTTATATATTATTAATTTTCACAAAAATAAGTTTATGAAATAAGTTGTTTTTTTTTTTTCAAAAACAACCTCCAATCTCTAAAAAATGGTGCTTGGTAGAATTTTTTTGACAGCAGTTTTCCTATGTGCTGACTTCAGATTTGAATTCAGCACACATGAAAATATAAAAATCAGGAACAACTTCTCATGGGAGCAGTTTTTTTTTTTTTTTTTTGCAGAACAGTGTAATAATAAAACAAAACAAGTGGACCTAAAAAATTAGTATAATGAATGCAACATTCGAGGATGTACAAAAGTAGGAAAACTGCTATAACATTCCTCTTTGTCAAACAGAATTTTAAAAATGGCCTTTCAATTAAATGACTTATTCAAATAAATAATTCAAAAATAAAATGAGGTATAAGACATAAATTTTTAATATATAATTTTCTGTTGTTATTAGAGAAAAATAATTAAAAAATTTCCTAAAATGTCACTATAAGGTACAAATGAACAGTAGAAATTATCATGCTTTAAAAAAACAAGCTCACCTACTTATAATACGAAAAAAGCACTCACAAGGAAAAAATCAATTATGCAAATAATTTCAAGCTGGTATAAAAACAAAAATCTATAATATTGCTGTTACAATATTGACATTTATAAGCTAACATACCTGCAAACAGATATCATCAGAAGATGCATTCGCAATTTCTTGAATGAGCTTATCGGCTTCTTCTTTGATGGTCTCGTCGAATCCAAGAAGCCTTTCTTGTTCTAAACACCTATCCAACAAGTCCTCATAGGACTTCCTCTCAATGGTCGACTTGCTTAAATCATCCAGTTTAAATGTTCTAAACTTATCACTAAGGCTGGAGAATTTAACTTCTTCACTATTCTTATTGAGGGGAGAACTTCGAAAGTCTTTTGGATTCTTACTAACATTATATGTATATTTTTCATTTCTAGTAGACATTTCACCTGCAAAACTATCTTTACTATAATTTTCAATTAGACAAGTCTTCCATTAATAAAAAAAAATCCAATGGATGCTAAAGTATCAATTATAAGCTAACTACTCAATTAATAGTAGCTCCCAAATATTTCGAGATTAATTGGGTGATAGTGAGATATGATAGCTGAGAAGCACAAGACAAGATATCAGCACAAGGAAAAGAATATGGAATGTATACATTACACCAAGCTTTTATGCAATTTATAAACCATATATAAGAAAATAAAATTTAAGAAATATTTAATAAATAAAATATAAACAAGAGAAATAGGAAGGTATTGCAGTAATAAATATCCATACAGACATCTTTAAAATTTGTGCATAGCTCCTCACCTCTGTCTCTGTTGTTAGATTAAACAAGATTTACCATAGAAAAAAAAATCTCCCCAAAACATTCATTATAAGCGTACCATTTAAGAATTTTACAAATATATATGCATGAAGAAACTAAATAGTTTCATAATACATTTAAAAATCCTCCAACAATCCTGAAAAATATATTTAACACAAAAGGAGAAACACACCAACACTGGAAGACCTATGCAATCAACTCAAAAATACCTTCAACCTCAAAAGAAATATAAAGAAAAGTTTTGAGAATATAAACCTTTTCTTAACAATGGATTTGCTAATAAACTGTAATAACTTGGAGGCAAGCTTAAAAGAAGAACCTCAGCTGTATGAAAAAGCTGCTTAAGTTTTTCTTTGTATTTTACTTTTCAGTAAAATATAAAATAAAATAATTACAGAATTAAGTTGATGATTATTATTAAGTTAAGTGTGGTTTTCAAAACAAACACTAAAAAGGAAAAAAAAGAGAAAAGAGAAGGAAACTTCAGGAACCAGTTTAACAAGGATATCATCCCTTACAACCTTTTAATTTATTGTCCTAACAAAAAATAAGAAAACAATTCTTCATATAGGTAGATATATACCCAACCATCTTCTCAGACCATTTGTGAAAACTACTTAAATGTTTTTAGAATAATTTTGTCTCCAGCATTTTAAGTATCAAATTCTACCATCAAGAAAAAAAGTGATATTATTTTTACAAGCTATGATGTATAATTTGCATTAAAAAGGAAGACCCATCCCACTTATTAGATTAAATACATTGCTTATGCATTAATAGTATTTAATAAGTATTAATACAATTTAAAATTCTATATAATTTTGTATACTTCTACCATCACCATTAGACTGTAAATAACCTAGATAAACACGGCTATTGATAATTTAATAAGAACCATACTAATCAACATTAAAATTTAGAAACAGTAGAAACTCGATTATCCGTCATGGTATGTATGGTGACGGATTTGGGAAATAGACGAATATGGGAGTGAGACATAATATGTTATATATACATAAACACATAAATTGAACAATATATTTCAAGCATTCGATGTAATCATAACTTATTTACGTACTACTAAGTATACATATGTAGTAAAAATATTTTTTTTAAATAATAATAATTAAGTACATCGATGGCTAAAAGCATTTTCATTATCATTGTATGTCCATTTTTTCCCTCTTGAGAAATTAAATATCAATTTAAAGGTGGAGTTTAGCTCTTTCCTCGTGCACAAACGTAGTATGCCCCTTCTTAATAATCATTAAATGTTATAAAGAAGGGACATACTACGTCTTCCTTTGTCTTTTTTCCGATATTAATATACGTATTTTCAAGAAAACCACAAGTACCCATAAGACAAGAATGAAGACTGAAGGTAGTTCAACTGTGGAAGCTACACTAGGTAGAGATGAGGGAATAATTAATTTCTGAGAAATGTGTGCGAGGGAGCTTAGGTTTTGAGTAAACAACAGATTTCAGGAATCAAAGCTGTCAAGGCACAATGTTTGACTTTATCAACCAAACAATATATGCACTTTTCTCAAAACTGAAGTGACAGTTAACAGAGACAGATGGGTAATAGAGGTTGTACTGTAGTTATAAAGACACAAAATCAAACAATAAGAATGGAATATAAAAATAAAATGAAAACTTGTAAGATTCTCAAGTAATATTTGCAATATGGTCTAATTTGAAAGAAAAAAAAATTGATTACGAGCAAGGAATCAAGTAATGCTAACGTAAAAGAAAAGTACAAAATCATGGCCCCTTATATAACATTTAAACCATGAGTATCAAGTGTTTTTTTAAATTGATTAAATGTCAACCATTTTGTTTAATCAAACAGGTTGATTCTCATTATTGACAGATTCCTCAAACATTTCAATTTTAGTTCAACGTAATTAAATACAAAAATACGTAAGTATGCCACACTAGCACAAAACTGTGTTATATTACCAAATGGTTAACGGTGATGGAACACGTGAAAAAACTAGTCTTTCGAATTTTCTGGAAAAAAGTATCAATCCCTATTAAATAGGAAGAAATGCAGACCCTGATGGGGCTGGTTCATGCAAGATACGTATAACCAATATACATCCTGATATCATTAAATTTTATACAGGTATCTAAAACCTTCAAAACAATATCTTTCAGAGCAATTAACCCTTTAACTGCTAAAGACGATATATGCCGGCACAAGGGAACGTCCCCCTTTGCTAAAGACAATATATGCCTTCCTGCACCACACACGCCCTCAGTGCTAAAGACGATATATGCCATCACACTGCTTTTCTATCAATTTAGTAAAGCCGAATATAGACAATGCGACATTGTAATGCTGGTCTTTGTATAGACAAATGGTTTTGAAGATTTTCATATAAAAATTAAATCATTAAGCAATATTAAACAAAAAAGAATTAAAAAAATTTTTTTTTACTCCACTAGTGTCGGTCCATAGCCCGAATCAAAAAGGAGGATGGAAACAATGAAATACGTTAACAGATATGTAGTAGTTAAGGGGCGTAAAGGATAGAATGCAGGTAAACAGTATGTAGCACAGGCTGGTAGACGGGTAGCCGGCCCACTCAGCTCTGTGACGTAAAGCTCTTCACTCGCAGCAGTTAAAGGGTTAATTTGTGTGATTCTCAAATTTTTCTTAGTTAGCCTAAATAACATATATAAATACTGTTATATTATTATATTATATTATGTTAGTATCTTAGCAGTACATGCAAATCAATTTGATAAGTAATTGATACTGTTATTAATCTAGTTATTTATTATGAGTCTTATGTATTGTAGTTTATTAATTGGTTTTTTAAATTAAATTTCAATTGTGCTAATCATAATTTTAATGCTTTATTTATTACATCAGTTTACCTTTTAACAGTGGTAAATGAATAGTAATTTAAAATATTATTTAAATAAATTGAATTTCAACATGTTTATTTAAGTAAGCTAATGTATAATTAGTTTCCTCAATATTTAATTTGTGTTATTAATCGTGACCAGGTCTACAAAATTAGGATAGCATAAAAAAAATCCTGCTGGAGTTAGCTTCAGAACTAGTGGAGATAAAGGATCATACAGATTCCTGAATTCAGTACACTGCATAACCATTCTCAGAACAGTACACAGATCATGATACTGACACAATAGACATTTAATATTCTCTCTTAGGTGAGGAAGTTAAGATGCTCTAAGGAAGCAGCCCCTTCATCTGACAATTAAATGTATAAATAGGTAAATGTGCAAAAAATAGAAAAAACAATTTGGAAATAAACGCAATCCAGAAATGTGGAATACTGATTAATAGGTAAAAAGTACAACACTAAGTATTACACTTGCTACCCTGGTAATCATACCTTTGGGGTTGGCCTCTAGTTCAAGGTTGAATGAGAGAGCAAATATCAGACCCAACCCTATACATGAATGTTTATGTACTCTCTAATACTGTTTTTAGAATTTATCAAGCTGGCTCCCGGAGAGATGAATTGTTTACTCTGATAAACCTAAATTGGGGTAAAAAATATAAGCAAGCTGCCAACCTGTTTGTTGACTCGCATTTCAAATCCACCAAGCTTTACAAGACCTTGTTGGGGAAGAATACACCAGGCAAATTGATTCGCCTAGTGAAGTTGACAATGGTGGATGCTTGAAGTCCTAAGTCTCGATACAGTCGGATTGTTCAAACTTGCAGTTTTCTTTTTAATTTTGTACTAGTGAGAGATAGTGGGATTCAGACCAGTTCCATGATATTCGTTATATACCTAAGCTGATGACTTGAATATTGGGCAAGGCCTGGACAGCCATTGGAGAATGCCTTTCTAACTTAATTCAATTCATCCATTCATTTAATCACTATGAATGAAGACAAGACTAAGTATATGTACATAGGATTTGGAAGAGTTACCATGTTCAGAGTCATCCTTTACACATCTGAGAGGGTAACAGATTTCAAATAATTTGTTGTAGGCTAGAGTGGCATGTCAGGTGTAACTTTAAACTTATTAAGATAATCTGCCGCAGTCTTCTTAGTAGACAAAAACAACATTCCACTATAACACTTTAATCCAACATATTTTCCCCTAACCCTTTAAGAGACCTGAACAATCTCAAAGAACACAAAAATGATAAAATGATATTTGAAAGAAACTATTTTTTTTTAAATAAAAAAAATAATTATATTATGGGACATAATTGATCTAGGAGAGTTACAGAAGGCTAGAGAATTAGAAGTATAGAAGAAGTATAGTAGAGAACTCTATGGAGAGCTAGCTGTGACGAGGCTTATCAAGTTTGAGAGGCTTAGTACGGCTGGTCACATTGTCAGGATGAGTAAGGAAAAGATTGCGAGGAGTGCACTGGAGGCGGTACTTGAAATATCAAACAAATTTTGGTCCAAAAATACATTTAAATGTAAATCTTTTTTTTAATTCAATAGAAAACAGTTTTATAACAATGGGGATAACACATAAAATTTTGGATAGTTAAAAAACCCACTAACTAGAGACATTAACTGATTTTCTACTCCAATCACATGGTAAGGAAGGTATTAGAATTAAAATCATCTATTTTTCTTTAGTACTGCTTCAATTTTAATTTCATTCATGACACTTTTCCACAGTTTAATAAACTTTAAAGGAAGTAATATAATCTCGCCATCAAAATTATAAATAAATGACATTTTTATTTTTAATAAGGAAGAAAATTAAACTGGTAGAAAACTCTTTATGAATATAACTTTTGAAAAAAAAAAAAGGACTTTTCCACATAAAAATAGATTTATAATTTCTTTTCAAAGATAAAAATCATGGAAAGAAATTCTTGTATTCAAGATAATTTACAATATAAACTACGATTAAAAAATAAACATGCAGAAATAATGCGCGAATGAATCGAATCATCATAAATAAATTTTCGTTTGCTTTATTTTTTGTTTTAACTTTTGTTAAAAAAACAATGTCTGCTCTTTTGTTTATTTTTTACTAA
The DNA here is from genome assembly GCA_964056705.1 of Troilus luridus. Classification (NCBI taxonomy): domain Eukaryota; kingdom Metazoa; phylum Arthropoda; class Insecta; order Hemiptera; family Pentatomidae; genus Troilus; species Troilus luridus. The sequence continues at coordinate 28,273,450 of OZ057414.1, forward strand.
AAATGTAAAACCTTAAAACCTCCAAGGCCTGTGGTTTATCATTAACTTTTTCAAAGAGGTTTAGAAAATCCAGTATTAATGAACTAAATATTTGTTTCTAAATCTAATAATGCCTTCTACCCAAAACTTTGACCCATCCTATCCATAAAGGCTTAACAGAATAGCACATTTAAACCACATAACTTAATTAAGGTTAGCAAGCCTTTTTATACCTTTACAGGTAAAACCATAAAACCTTTAACACCGATATTTTATTATTAGTTTTATATAATTATTATTTTAGTTATAAATAAGAATCAAACTGTATGTTAGAAAAAAAAATCAACCAAAACGATTCTCAGGTATAATTTGATATAAAACAAAACACTCTGATTATTTTCACAATGCTAAAATTAATTTTTTTAAACAAATTCAGAATTACTGGTTTAAAAGCAGTGTATTGAATTCAAGTTATATTTTTAAAGAAAAATCATAGAACAAAAGGAAAAAAATCAAAAATTAAATTATAATTTACCTTGAGTTTGTAAGGTAGCTTGCAGTGATGAAGACAATTCATAATTTTGTTTTGAAACATCACTTTCTATAGTTTCTATGCTTTCAGATGAACTTTCTAATCCCATTCTTATTTCAGCAGAAGATGAATAAGTTTTATTACAGGTAACTGTTGCAGTGCTGTTACTAGCAGTATTGGAACTCGGAGAACTTTTAGGTGACTCACTCATATTTCCCGGCGAAAAGGAATTAAGTGGTGACAAGCTTAATTCCGATGGGGAACCGAATGCTATGGTATCACTAGATACAGGACAAGCAAAAGGAGGGGACTTCACTTTATCAGAAAGAATATGTTCACTTGAAAACCCTGCATTTTTAAAAAAATCAGTATTATTATAATTAGAATTGCCAGTAGATTTTGAGATACAAGCCGCTGAATTGGAGTTCTGTTCGATGTTTTCATGAACTTTTTCTTTAATAACTGATACCTCAGATTTGCACTGTTTACTCTCAGCATACATTGTGGTCGTTCTACGCATCTGATCTTTTCCGTGCTGGAAAATTTCACTAAATAATTCGTTGGCTGCTGTCCCAGGAGGAGATATTTTCCTTTCTTTTGAGCTTAGCTTGGACGTTTCATTATTAGAGGAAACAACTGATTCATTGATCAAAGCATTATCCTCAGTTTTCTTCGCCATAACTTGAACATGATCAGCAGAGACTTTTGATGAACAATGATCTATCTTTACTTCACTGTTAATTCCAGAAATTGTACATTTCTCTTCTTCAATACTTCCTCTGAGACTACATTTACCTTCCTCTCCATATATTTGCCCTTGTTTAGATTCTGATTGGATTTGTCCGACTTTAAAATCATGAATTGTTTCGACACATTCTTCTTTAATAGGAGACTTTGGGATAGTATTTAGGTTTGTATTCGTACTTACAAGCTCCTCATTTTTTAAAGTATTAATAACAGAACTAGAAGAGAGTGGATAAACTAGGCTGGATTGTAGTTGCTCAATATCATTCCTTTTACATACGGAATCGTCAGATGTTTTATTAAAATCATTATTGACATCAAGAACAGAAATGTTTTCATCAACTCCTGTTACCTTTACATCAGTATCTCTTTCCTCTGCAGAGATGCTTACATTGATTACATCTTTTATACTTCTAACTACTATATCAGTAGTCAAATTATTTTCAGTAATATTGCTCTTTGATTCAACTTTTTTAACTAATTCAACATTCGGAGCCATAACTTCTTGCGACTGAAAATTTGCTCCCTTTACATCAGTATCTCTTACTTCTGCAGGGATGCTTCTATTGATCACATCTTTTTCAACAACTAATTCAGTAGTCAAATCATTTTCAGTAATACTGCTCTTTGATTCAACTTTTTCAACTAATTCAACGTTCGGAGCCACAACTTCTTGTGACTGGAAATTTGCTCCCTTTACATCAGTATCCCTTACTTCTGCAGGGATGCTTACATTGATCACATCTTTTTCAACAACTAATTCAGTAGTCAAATCATTTTCAGTAATATTGCTCTTTGATTCAACTTTTTTAACTAATTCAAGATTCGGAGCCATAACTTCTTGCGACTGAAAATTTGCTCCCTTTACATCAGTATCTCTTACTTCTGCAGGGATGCTTCTATTGATCACATCTTTTTCAACAACTAATTCAGTAGTCAAATCATTTTCAGTAATACTGCTCTTTGATTCAACTTTTTCAACTAATTCAACGTTCGGAGCCACAACTTCTTGTGACTGGAAATTCGCTCCCTTTACATCAGTATCCCTTACTTCTGCAGGGATGCTTACATTGATCACATCTTTTTCAACAACTAATTCAGTAGTCAAATCATTTTCAGTAATATTGCTCTTTGATTCAACTTTTTTAACTAATTCAACATTCGGAGCCATAACTTCTTGCGACTGAAAATTTGCTCCCTTTACATCAGTATCTCTTACTTCTGCAGGGATGCTTCTATTGATCACATCTTTTTCAACAACTAATTCAGTAGTCAAATCATTTTCAGTAATACTGCTCTTTGATTCAACTTTTTCAACTAATTCAACGTTCGGAGCCACAACTTCTTGTGACTGGAAATTCGCTCCCTTTACATCAGTATCTCTTACTTCTGCAGAGATGCTTACATTGATTACATCTTTTTTAACATCAGTTGTCAAATTATTTTCAGTAGCATTGCTCTTTGATTCAACTAATTCAACATTTGGAGGTGTAACCTCAAGTGATTGGATATTTGATTGATGCCCATCGCAGACAATGTTTGATACATCATTCTTCATGACACAAGAGACCACCAGAGAACTGCAATTCACATCTTCCTGAACATTAATTGTACCAGCTACTAAGTCTAATTCAGATATTACCGATCCATCGTTCTTCTCAATATGTTCATCAATAATTTGTTTATCTACATCACTAATTGTAGCTTCAGCATTATCTTTAAATGATTCTTCAACAAAAGGTGAAGGCTCCATTTGAACTTGATTTTCATTAATTTTCATTTGAGAAACATCTAATTCTGAAGCTGTTGGTTGTATTTTTTCATTTTTATCATGTAATTTTTTCTCAACACAAAATGGACCTAATGTGTGTGAAGTATCTAAAACTTCCTTATTTTGAAAATCTGATGAAGATAATTGAGGAGAAACAGGGATAGATCCATGATTATCCAATTCAGTAGCATCCACAACAACAAAGTCTTCTACTTCTTCTTTCCTCAAATTCATTTGATCACTAACTGCAGTAATATGCAATGACCCTTGTTGAGATTTCAACTGAGAATCAAAATCATTAAGTTCCTCACAACCCACTTGATTACTAATAACTTCTTTGTCGGCTGTTCTTTTCATTTCTACAATATTATCAATTTCTTTTAGATCCACATCCAAACTATCTACAGCACTTTCTAAGGATTTTAGTGGATCCATTGTCAAACTACCATCAGCATCTGTATGCTTATTATTAATAATTTCAGACGATTCAAGAGAAGTAATATACGAAGAATCACAAACTCCAAGTTTTTCATGTTCCATGGTTACATCTGAGTGGCCAATATTTGAAGCAATCGACGACATTCCTGATTGAGAATTTATTGTATGAACAAAGCTATCCATCTTTTGGCAATCGTTTTCCGACATGTTTGTAACAATCGAATCACTTACAGGAAGTTTTTTAAGTGGTTCTGTAATGTTTTCAGAAATAGTGACTTCTTCATAATCTAGAATTGTACTCAAAGAAATGTTTAAACTTTCTTTTTTGGGTGAAATAACATGAAAAGTACGACTATTATCAAGCACATCTTTGTTTAATACTTCAAATGTTGACCCGTAATCACTCAAATGTTGTTCAACAATTTTAATACTATGCTGTGAAATTGAATCATTAATTACTTGAAAATCATCATCAAAACCACAAACAGTTTTCTTATCACTTTGAGCTACAGTAATGTCTCCTGGACAAGTTGTTTCACAAGCTTTATCAGTAATGGTGTTATTCAATATTTGACCACTAATTCTATCAGTTAGTTGTTCACTAGATGCAAATGAGCCACTGCTTATATTGGTTTTAGATTCTGATATCAAACCAAGAGGTGGGATAACTTCAGAAAGTGTACATGTTTCATTCAAATTTTCAAATACACTGTTTCTATCAACCTTGCGAAGAGCAAAGGATGACCATGGTTCCCCTTTATAAGAGATAAGAGACTGATAGATTTCCGCTTCTTGTTGAGCACTGACATTTACTCCTTTCGAAGAGCTTAGAGATTCATCCATAGAAGATTTTGTTTCTAAAAATGGTTTAGGATTGTGTTGTTCAAAACCTGGTTCACAAGTTAAAGATATTTCACCCTCTTGTTTAACATCTGTTGAATTCCTAAGCTCTAAAACTTCACTTGGTGCTTTGATGTTTTGTGGAGATAACGATTTAAATATTTTATCTATTTGCTGCTTAGTAGTCTCAATAACTTCATGGTTTTCAGATGGTGTTAATGGAATCACACTTAAACCAGATACTGAAGTGTTAACATCGAGGTTTTCAACAGTAACTGTATTGTTTTGACTATTATCATTATTTTCTTTTTTAAATAATTCATTTTCACACAGCTCTTTTACAACAGCAACTCCTGATGTTTCCTTATCATGAACAGTCTTCTTAGATGAAAAAAGACTATCAATTTTTTGTTTTGCAGATGAAATAGGCGATGATACCTTTTCTATAAGCACGTTCTTCCGAGGAGATGAATCTGACTCAGTTGCATTTAAATTTTTAATGCCATCAATAACATGGGATACTGTATTAGAAGTCATTTCTTTAATTGGGCTTTTGCGCCTGAACATATTATCAATTTGTTGTTTTGTTTCACTAATAACATTTGACACTATTTCTTTATTTGAACTAAAGATTGTATCAATTTTATGTTTTGTAGAAGTAACATAATCATTAATATGATGTGTTCCTAAAACATTTGATGAAGAATCTATCTCTGTAGTGACAGTAACGTTATTCTCTTCCAAAGAATCAAGAGAAGTGACATCTTTTTCTATGATAACAGACACTGGTGATTTGTTGCTGGATGAAAAAGAGGGAACTGATCTCATAGCTGAAGGAGATTGTTCGACCAATTTTCTCTCATCATTAGCGACAGAAGTGCTAGGATCTGTTAAAATACTTTCAATAACGCCACCTGAGCTACTCAGATTCAAAGAAGTATATTTTTTTGGAGAAATAGTTTCAGAAGTGACTTGATTACTTACAGAATCACACAATCGGTCGACCATAGCTACTACGGATGAAGTAATCTCTTTGCTCTCATTTAAAGATGGAGATGGAGTTTTAAGTTTATTTCCTTCAATAGAACAACTCATTTCAGTTTCGAAACTGACTTCATCTTTAACTATAGCTTCATCACTGAACTGTAAGGTTTCTGGATGAAAAAAAGAAGAAATGTTTGTTTCACTGTGGCGTTTACAAGATGCTGAATTTTTGAATTCTTCTGGGTCTACGTCACTAAAAGATGTATTAGCCACATCTGAAACTGTTTTATTCTCTCTAGAAACAGATATTTCTTCCCTTTCATGAAATGACAAAGTATGAGACGATGATTGAGACCCACTAGATATGATTGCGGTAACTTCATCATCACATTCATCTTCTGCTGAAATCGGGGAAAATGGGAAATGTGTAAGCTCGGTATGAATTTTATCAGGTGTCGAGAGGTGTACTCCTGCCAGGTAGTCAGCAAGAGCACTAACGTTAGACGGCTTTTCCCATGGAGATGCTTCTCCAGCACTCTCATATTCAGCAGTTGTATCTGACTCTGTGAACAGCATCAGAATTGTCTCACTATCTAAACGACACATGCCCCTACCTGAGATCCAAGTATCACGGAGCATGGTCTCTGATTGATGACCAGAATATCTCTAAGAGGAGAAACAATTTCGTGCAAAACTATAAGGAAACCATCCTAATTATTACATCTACTAGTATATGAAAGCCAACTATTAGGACCATTCTCACTGACACTAAGACCTCAAAGGAGAATAATAAAAATTTTTTTTTTTTTCATTATTTGAATAAAAGAAAAAGAAGTGAGTTAAAAACAAACAAAAAATCGTAAATAAACTGAAAGATTCAATCAAAATAAAAAGATTATTTCAAATGTCCAATTAAAAAAAAAATATTAAAAGTAAAAACATGCAAAAAGCAACTACTTGAGAGAGCAATTGATAATCTTACTAAATACACCATGCAAACCTCAAATATATATCAATCCAAATAATAACAGTAAAATTTAAAGTACTGACTAATTATTGTGACCTTTGATATAACTGAAGCCACTAATGATCAGTAAAACAGATTTACAGAAGGCAAAATAAACTGAGAAATGCTAAAAAGAGAAACAACAAATCAAATTATAAATGGAACAAGATTAGAAAATGAATTAACATAAAAATTGTACCAAAACCAGACAAAGAAAGAAGAAAAATATAAATCCAGTCCCCAAGGCAAAATATAAATATTTTTTTAAGTATCATAAAATTTATTTTTAAAATGTGACTTTAGAATTTTGAAAAATTACAAGCATTTCTGGGCTTTTCTGCAATGTTAACAATAATATGACCCAACAACACCATTTCATTATATAAATAACTACAGTGGGTCAAGAGATTAATAATAGAGAAAGCACTTAATAACAGACCAAAATGAGCAAGTAATGAACTAAAGTGCAAGAATCTAGTTTTCTGAGGAATCAACAAGAGCTGACATGAGATCTAATGAATGACAGGATAAAACCGAAAGTGGAGAGTTTTAATATCTTAACTCCTATCCAAGTACTTACTGATAAATCTACATATACACACACGCACGCCTCTCATACACACAGCGGTAACAGTGACCACCAGTCAAGCAATATCTCACGCCTAAAATAGTAATTATATGAAGATTCATTTTCATTTAGGCTATATTTTGAACATAAATAGCTCTACAAATTATAAAATAAAGGTTTATTATTCTTTCCTAGTGTTACATTCAACTAATATTTTCATTTATAAAAAACAATGAGCAGCACTTAGTACTGTTGTGTACTTATAATTTATATTTCAGATATAACTGAAGAAACAAAAAAAAGTAAAACCTCAGTTATGTCTGTACCCAACTCAGTATTTGTAATAAGAATAAACACGACCAAAAAAAACTCCATTATATTTAACCATATCATTTATTAAATATTTTCTAAAGTAATTCCTAATTTGTATATTCATAATTAGTTTTCTACCATATTTCCAAAAGTTTGTTGATCAAATTAATTTATCCTAAGGCAGTAGTTCCCAATCCATACAGCTCTGCGGATCAATAAGTTAGAAATTGAAGGGAACAAACTTGGGGATCAGAATGTTTGAGTGAGGTTTTCATCTACTACATAGAGTATTTATCATATTTCAACTAACACCCAAACCTCAGGAAATGTTTATAACAATACAGTTTTAACAACCTCACAAAAATATAAAGAGGGTAACAAAAAAAATGTTAAGGGTCTCACTCTGAGCCTTTGATGGACTTTCTCTGGTCTCTACAGAATTTAGCAATATTTATTATTTGTATTGGATTTTAACATTATTTACACGTTTACTCTACCTTAAACAAATAAAGTTTGAAGATACATATTATTAAGTCCATAAAGGACAAAGAAAACATATATTCATGAACCAATGTAACCAACAGATCACCTTAGCTTAAAAACAACTAAATTAATTTAACTAAAAACTAACACAGCGTTTTCTATAATTTTTACTGATTATTTGACTAATTGGTAAAGAATAAGATATTATATTATCAATGTCTCAGAAAAGTTAAGTAAAAATTACAAAAAATATTTTAGGAAGGTAATTTTTTATTTGTTTTACCTTTTAATAATAGTGGGTTTCTACTTCATCTGTTAAAATTTTAAAATCATAGAAAAGATGACATTAATAAAAACTCTTGTGTACTTAATTTTTTAACAAAACATTTTAGTACTTAAATATCACATTACTTCTTTAATTTATTTTTATGAAATCTGTCATTTGAACTAAATAAATGTTTTTATTTATAGAATAAGAAGAAATTATAAACCAATTATAAGCATCACTATTTTTACCTTGCCTACCAATGATAGGATATAAGACAAATGACACATTCTAAAGAAGGGAACAATAAGAAATTAATTGGAATTGGATAAAACTAAAAATTGGTTCACACATATTATTTAAATATACTTCACAATAAGTTTATTGATATTATGATTAGTGATTATAATAACAACTGAAGTTACTTCAAAAATCGACACTTCAATAAAAAGTTTTTCAGAAGGAATAATGGCAGCAAAAGTGTAACATGGATAGACATATAGCAAGTGACAAAAAGACATGGGAATACCAAAAAGTGCACCTTTGAAATATAACAAAATACAAAACATCAAAGAAGTTTACATGATAAGAGAAAAAACTTTTGAAAATAAAAATTTTAATAAATATAGAATCTGTGTAAACCCAGACTAAATGGTATTTCAGTCATTAAATAAAAGCACATAAACATTTAAGAAACCTGAAGGAGGTAGTATTTATAACAAGACCAAAGAAATTTTAACATGAAACAGCAACAATCAATGAAAATATTTTTGTTTAATTTTTTTCCTTAAATAATCTATAGCCTACACTGAAAACAAATTACTTAAAACTTAATGCTGTTCTGGGAATATACTTGATGGAAATCATTTCAATACATGTAATGTAGTATATCAACATACGAACATGTTTATTAAAAAAATGTATACAAATATATTTTGAGATTATCGATTCTATAATAATTTAAGTATTTTTCATTGAAAATTAAAACTAAGCAAAAAAAAAATTAAACTTAGAAATAGAAAAGGGACCACATGACTGTAAATTAAAAATTAAAAATACTGAAGATTAATAAGTAAAATTGCTTACCACAAGACACAAACAAAAGAAAGCAAAGAATTTTAAAATAGTTAAAAATGAACATAACGTGACAGTTACAAAAACATAACACACGTACATATTATACATTAATAAAACATTCACAAGCAATGCAATGCATATCTCATGCTAAATTTACAAATCTATTTAAATATACATACCGGTATCACAGTCTAAGTGTCTAACAGGGGTTGTTTGCTGGTACTGAGGGAAGTCGTTTTCTTCTCTAAAGTCCCTAAAAAAAAAAAAAATTACTGAACTATCTACTCATAAAAAATGCAGAAATTGAAAGTTAAAAAAATGTGCATACCTCTTTTCGCCAGGTAGTTGTTGAGGTCCAACTGGATCTGATTTCTTATTTCCACCCTGGAACATAATGAAAAAATATGAAATATATTGCTATAGTCTTAGTTCATCAGTATGCATATAAGTTTAAGATCATAACTCCGAATTATTTTTCTAAAACATTTTTAGAACATTTCCAGGTAAAATGGATTATTCTAAAATGTATACATTTGTATGGCGTTAGAAAGCCATAAAACCAATATTTGAGGTCTAATAATTTATTATTTTAGTTTAATATTGCCATAAAGAAACTACATTTTGTATATCAACTCAAATTAACCAGAAATATTTATTTAAAATTGTACTTTTATAAAATACTAGCTTTTGTCCACGTTTTTGCTCGTGTAGAATTTGGTCTGCCACATAAAGTTTCGTGATAGATCATTTTAAATAAATAATTTAATTTTTTTAAACTATAAGTTAGTCCTACATCCGAACTTTCAAATGTCTAACTTCAAAACTGACGGATTCCATACAATCTTTGAACCCCTATTATATTAATGGGGAAAGCCTTGGGGGTGGAATTGTCCAAATTCCTTTCTTAGTGCTCATTTAAGCTATACAAAGAACTTATTTGAGAATTTCAATATGCTAAGTTCAGTGGTTTCTGCAGTGCTTTGACCGCTGGGTGTGTTAGTCAATCAGGTTACAGTTGATAAAAAGTAGTCTATGTCCTCCCCCAGGCTTGAGATTATCCATATCAAATCCCCCCCCCCATTGAATTAAACTGTAAAATTAGTATTCATTTTATTATTATAATTATTACTGCTTTAAATTTGATAAGATTTAAAATTATTATTGCTGTTGACATCCACTTGTTGTGATTGATCAAAAGATCAACAAACCTCTGGATTCATTTAACTTGAGGTAGGCGTCTTAACTAAATTTTAATAAATGTTGCCTCTATCAGAGTTTTCTCATTATACCTAGGCCAAACTGCAATACAAATTATCATTGCTTAAGGTATAACTCCCTACTGATCAGTTAAAGTCAAGAGCAGTTATAAATCACATCAAATAAAATCAGTAATAATTAAAATAATTCCAATTATTGCGAATATTGTAGTTGAATTCAATGTAATTGTAACAAAGACCGCTAGATAGAACTAGTTGCCACACAAGAGAAATCATAAGGTATTGAGGAGTCATCCTCTTTTGTTTATGAAAATTGATTCTGAGGAAAATCCTTAGATTTACAACTCTTTTTATATGAAAGTACAACTATAGTTCTGAGAAAAAAAGGGATTGGATGGCATGCTCATCTCAGAATAATGAAAGAGGAAAGATTGCCTAATTTAATTATCAATTGGAATGCTGAAAGTAGGAAAGGACAAGGAAGACCACGGAAAAGATGGATAGGAGTTGAGGAAAGCAAGTATGGTCATGGTTTATGAGAGAGAGGAAGAAATACAGGGAAAGAATCCTCATTCTGATGATTTTTAATATGGGTAATGGGTAGATTTCGATAATTATTTCATCAAGAAATTAAAATTTCAACTAATATTTCGAAGTATAGATGATATACCATAATTATGTTTTATTTCCCATACTAAAACTCATGATAACTTGTATTTTTGAAAAATATTAAAGGGGAAACGAATGAAAAGTTAATTAATAATTTGTAATGACCAACTTACTCAAAGCGACAACCAGCGCAATAATCACCTCAGTTTTAGATAATTCCTTTAGCCATTTGCAGACTATATTTATAAATTATGTTTAGTGTGATAAATAACAATTTAACCTAGAGGTCTCATTAAATTAGGTTATCTAGGCATGAAAGTGTTGGAGTATGGAATGAGGCCATTCAAAATGGAGCTATTCAAAATTCTATAGTGTGACGTCACTCCCGCTGCCCACGACAGGTAACCTTGGGCAGTTGACAGCGATAGGCCGGCCATTGCACCGGATATGAAACACACTAGTCACAATTACAACATAAAATTTTAACTAGAAGTTCGTCATTAACTACTTAAAATAAAAAAGCTGCCGACACCAAAAAAAACAAAAAATAAAAAAAAAACTTAAGAGGGCTTCAATCGCCACAGAGGAAACATAATAAACATCTTTATAAGACATCAAGCAGTGAGTTGCGTGTTTTCACGTTCTTGGCTGTTTGACTTCTGAGAAATCATGATCTCAGAAATCAATTTTTTAAAATTCAGTACAATGTCGATAAAAGTTGTTTTTTAACAACAAAATACTTACTGATTTTAGTTTTTCTTTTTTTAACTTAAACTTGCGTTTACTTCGTTTTGCTGTTTCATTAAAATATAATCTAATATTTAGGTTTAAATGCGATAGGGAAATGAATAAGGCAGTTACAGTAGGTACCTGCTATAATAAATAATTTCTATTTTCATATTATAGAATGGAAACTAATTTAAATGTTCATGGAAATTAAAAAGAAATATAAACAATTTATTTTTAAATCGCTTTAGCTTGATAAACGATATTTAGAATACAGCACTGTCGTTCCTATTCTTCAAAATATCGTCATACTTAATTGAGAGAAGAGGTTAATAAAAAAAATATTATAATTTGTTTTTATGGAAAACAAATTCTTTAAAATTATATTAAAATAAAGATACTTAATAATAATAATAAATTCTTTATTTATTCTGGGACAAGTCCCTTTAGAATAACAATACAGGTTTCTATACAGGGTTTTATTATATCTTAGAGTATAATGGGGTAACATTTAATTAATAACTACCATTAAATTAACAAATGAGAAAGAAAAAATCAGACAAAAAAATATTGCGAATTACCTCCAGTGATACCATTTAAAAAATAATAAAAACAGAGTAAAATAAATAAAAAATAACAGAGATAAGATTACAATAATTATAAATAAAGAAACAATAGATAATTACATATTAACACAAGAAGGTAAGAAAGTTGTGTGATACGGCAACAAAACTGTTTTATTTTAATTGATTTAACTACACTTTGATCCAAATATAGTTTGTTCTGTTTCTTGATTTAAAATAAAAAATTAATTCAGGGTTCGAAGCTAACGAAGGGTCACTTCGGAAATGAACGGCTCATTTAATTTCCTCTTAATAATGAAAATCGCAAAGTAAGGCGTCGACGAACAGATGGTTAAAAGCCCACCAGGCCAGAACAAAAACTGTACAGCCACATATCAGTACATCGGGCCAAAACCTACGTGCGTACATAAATGAAACTTCATGGAACTCAGGACACGTTGATTAAACTTTCAGAAGAAAGATAGACTATTTCCTGATGAAATTTATCATATTATGGACCCTTAATCAGTTAAGTCATATATTTAAAACTACACGATTAAATACGTCACGAACCACAACAAAACTACAAAATATCCACATACACCACGTAAGCTTTGGACCGAGGATATGGAGTATACGTTTGTATTTGATTGCACAACCATAATAAATAAATACAATGTCCATAATCGTGGCCTGGATAAATGTAATAAGTTATCAGTTATTTGAAAATAATAATAAGTATATTTCAGCATCCCCGGAGAATGAGTGGTTAGATCGAATTTCGTACAAAGAGAATTAATTGTATTGACGGAAGAACAAATTTGTCTCAACCATTTATAACCGAACATGAACGAGAGGATGGCTTTTCATCGTCCTAAAATGTATTTAACTGCCCATACTGCAATTCAAAATATAAATAATTATTATTGAAAACAAATTACAGACACAGTGGTATATAAATAATACAAGAGAGACACATACTAACAAATAATAAGAAAGGAGGGAAAGAAGTTTTATGGAAGTGTTCCAGAAGAGACTATTGGGAGTTCTCACTCCCATGTGGGTTGGCAGTTCCTTAATAGGCTGGAGCCTCCAGACAAGTGACAAATGTGGCGACTGTATGGCTATTAAACGCTTAAATAAAACCAAGAAACACTGATGATGAAATATAACCCCAAAACATCGACAGTAACAGTCCTACAGAAAAAAAATTGCCTCACAATAGAAAAAATAATTATTGCTGTCAGCTGCCAATGAAATGAGTAAGAGTGTAGGAACAGACCAGATAGTTGGCTATTAAAAAAAATATTTTTTTATTCATTAAATGCCACTTCATGCTGCTATGGCTAATCGGACTATGCCCCAGTGGGAATCCTCAATTTTCCCTATCCAGGTATGAAAGAAAATGTTAGTTCAAGTTCCACTTTTTACTTAATTTTGTTTGTTGATTCAAGTTCTACTTTTGTTAGCTGTTTACTTTAATGGACTGCGAATAAACGATATAATTTTCCATGTCTGGATCTATTCTTCAACCAGCTAAGATGGCAGTATCTCTTGAGCCCCTCTCTCGGTGCCTTCTTCTGAAAGAGGTTACTTTTGTCTTTTGAGTTCCTCTCCCAAGATAAAAGCCTTGTAGTTTTTCATCATTCATCGAAATTCATCACTGCTCATGATTGTGTTCTTTCGGAACACCAATCTCTATAAGATCCTTATAGCATTCCTGAAACGATCCCAATCTTTTGCATATGCTTAAGTTTAAAAAAAATTCATATGTCCTTTGCCAGGGGATCAGAAGATGCGTCATAGAACAACATTCTTTTTAATTGATGTTATTATTGGTTCGATCTTTCTGTAAAGTTTTTCATAATATTTCCAATATATATGTTGCACGTGTTGCCTAAAATCTTCCTTAATATCCTGCGGTCTCTTTTGACTACTAGATCATCTAGTACTCTTCTATTTATTTAAAATCTAAATCTCTAAAGTACCTAATAAGTAAATATACATTTATGTATAGAACGATCTTGCCCTGTGACATAAACATATTTGAGAAAAAAATAAATTTTAAGTGACCTCAAAAGCAAACACTTAAGGCTTATTTACTAAAATGTTAACTCCCAAAAAACCTCGATAATGGTATTGGCCCCTGATAGCCTAGGCCTGGTTATCTATGAGCCTTCTTACGCTACAACAGGCGTCATGTTCTTATCATTTTATAGATTTCAAAATATTTGTGTATTTTATTATGTAAATTTCATACTCTTACAGGAGACCTAGAATCGCACCCTAGTGTTCTTCAATAAAAATATATAATGTGTAACACAGTTGAATGCGATTCATAAAAATAATGATGCCGTTGTTACCATTAAAAGTCATTGGTTCAGCGCAAATTTACTTAGAATAATTAGAGACAGAAGAGTGGTATAAGGTGTAAGTAACGCAAGTTTTCTTGATGCATTCACTGATACTCCAGATTATTTTTTTAAACTTGATTTATTTTATTGATATATTTGATCTTGATTTATTGTTGATTAATACAAAAAAAAAAAAAAAAAAAGAAAAAAAAAAAGGTTCCCCATCTCTTTTCAAGAGATTTAAAATCCCACGTCTTTAATATCGTATTCTTAATTTTGTTAATAAGAGAGTATTATTAACTTTATTTTTTCTGCTCATATATTATCATTATTCTTATATCAATATTAATTTTAGAATTATTGATCATTGAACTACACTAAACCTGAATTCAATAATTCACATCAATATTCAATTTAAGAACAAATGAAACATTAAAATAAATATTAACGGCCGAAACAAACGTCCTTTGTCCTGGACTTTTATAGATGACTGATGATATCATAGATGATGTAAAACATATTTATTTATTAACTACTAGCTTTTGTCCACGGCTTCGCACGCGTGGAATTTGGTCTGCCACATAAAGTTTCGTGACGGATCATTTTAAATAAATTACTTTTTTTATTTTTCTAACTATAAGTTTGTCCTACATCCGCACTTTCAAATGTCTAACTTCATAACTGACGGATTCCATACAATCTTTGAACCCCTATTATATTAAAGGTGAAACCCTTGGGGGTGGAATTGTCCAAATTCCTTTCTTAGTGCTCGTATAAGCTATACAAAGAAGTTATTTGAGAATTTCAATATGCTAAGTTCAGTGGTTTCTGCAGTGCGTTGACCCGCTGGGAGTGTTGATCAATCAGGTTACAGTTGATAAAAAGTAGCCTATGTCCTTCCCCAGGCTTGAGATTATCCATATCAAATTACACCCCCCCCCTATCACAGACGGATCAGCACAGCCGTGAAACATACTTTGACACTGATAAACAAACGGGACGAACAGAAGTTTACTGTTGTTCGTGTCATTAAAGGATTAGTATGTAATGTTATTGTATTTATTGAAAAGAATTACTTAGTATAACGGTTTTACTTTAGCAGGGAGAAGTGAACTTATTTTTTTTTTTTTCACATCCTCTAAGATTTTAATTTACAATATAAGTACAATTTACAATATATATACCCGAAAATGCTTCTATATAAACAAAACCCTTTTCAGGTATATATATTGTAAATTAAAATAAGAAATGAACTTTTTTTTTTTTTTTCTTACCCTTTGGGTTTGAAGATTTCTAGGTAGAATTTAAGATAGGACGGAGAGGTATCTCTTGTACTGTACGATGTACATTTTAAGAGGAGTATGAGAAGGTGGAAGGTTCTAATTTATTCAGATAAGTGAACTATGTTATTTAATTTGTTTTGTTCAGCCAAAAGATGTAGATTTTGCGAGTAAGAAACACCTGAGCAAGCATACAAACTTTGCCCCCCTTTTTCACCCTCTTAGGGGTAGAATTTCGGAAAATCTTTTCCTATCAGATGCCTACGTCATACAAAGAACACACCCTCAAAGTTTCAGGTCTCTACGATTAGCGGTTTAGGCTGTGCGTTGAAATCTAAGTCAGGTATATATAAAATTAGGTATATATATGAAATCTAAGTCATTCAGGACATAGCATTTTATATGTAAAGTTAACCAGTGATATAATAATAAATATATTCTCATAGGGCATAGGATTCACATTCCATTCGACGGCCGACTCGATGGACTTGGAGATCGGCTGTCAAGGGTCACTGCCCCAAGAAGGCAGCTGCATTGTGCCCAGGAACTGACGGCAATTTTATGTCATCAACAACGGTTCGGACCATTCTGTTGGAGATTTGGGCTTAATTGGTGGAAATTGTTCAATAAATCATTTCATCACGGCCAAATCATTTCACCAAAGAAACGTTGGGACTGTAAAATCTGTATCATGTATTGAACCCTAATAATGGTACAACTTGACTTCGTTCAATGTCTCTAATTCTAAAGAGATCATAAGTAATCGGTTTTTGAATTGAAATGGCTTCTCTTGTTAGGACAGAAGATGGTATATTTTGTCATTTTAATCTAGTTCTTATCCAACAATCTCGTACTCCATTAATATACAATAACGCTCAATAACATTGTATCATTTCACCAAAGAATCGTTGGGACTGTAGAATCTGTATCATGTATTGAACTCTAATAATGGTACATGTTTTTTTTAAATGATATTTATAAATTTTATGGCATTTACTAGTTAGTTGCCTTAAATGAAAGGATGAATATATTAAATGTGTAATTACATAAAAAACACCCATTAGTTGAACACAATCCCATCGGAATAAATAAAACACGTTTAATATAAGAGTAAGTTATTTTAAAAATTAATTCGAGATGTAATTTTTGTATGCTCGTAACATTTATTATAGGAAGTTTTATTTATAAATCACTGAAGCTTTTAATATTTATAAATATAGCTATACAAAGAAAGGAGGGACATATTCGCAGCTGGAAATAACTATAGACAGAGCAGCAATGTCATCTAATTTCATTTTTGGCTCCAAGGTTTCGTAACATTTGCGACACACTTTTGAGGTTTTCTACATGCCAACCATTTGTTAATATTTGAAAAATTTTAGGTCCTGATGATAAAATTACAACAATAAGTTACTATTTCGGAACAGTAGAGTATTCATAGTGAGAGTGAATCCAAATTCACTGTTAATGTTGGTATATTATTAAAAAAAAAATAATATAAATTTAGAAGTTTTATGTTACAGACAACAATAGTTGAAAATAATAATTATAAGCGATTTTAAAATTAAATACAGAAGGTAAACACAGGGTATATAATTTTTAATAAGACTATCAAAATAATGAATTTGATGTTTTGTGGTTTTGACAATGACGATTTCTTATGATGTGGGATATTAAACAAATATTTAGTATTTAGCCTGTTTTAGTTAGTAAATACATAAATATATTTAGAAGAATTTTCGGTATATTTCTTATTGTAAGCACTTTTCTAATTTTTTTTTTTATCATTATGTATATCTTTATTTTTATACATATAAACGAAGGAGGAACTAAAGGGAAAATCCGAAAAAACAATGCAAAAAATAAATATTTCTGAAAAAATGAAATAGAAACCTTTGATTTATATAAATTAAAATAAAAAACATTAATTCACTAGTTTCAAAAATATAGTAATAAACAATGAGATTTTATTCAGTATTTGTATCCAAAAACCTTATTAAAAATCAAATAAAAATATTGGATGAATTTTTATATTCGTAAAAACATTTTCCCAAAATTTGGTCTCAAGTGGGACTATTGACCGCTAAAGGGTAAATACATTTAACATTTTAAATTAGGATTAAAAAGACACGTTATAAAATCCATTATATATATTTTAATTGCACTACGAGCTTGTTCAAATTTCCCTTAAAAGTTTTTAATTAGTTTGAAGCTGTCATGTTCATAAAGAACTTGACTTCGTTCAATGTCTCTAATTCTAAAGAGATCACAAGTAATCGGTTGTTGAATTGAAATGGCTTCTCTTGTTAGGACAGAAAATGGTATATTTTGTCATTTTAATCTAGTTCTTATCAACAATCATGTACTCCATTAATATACAATAACGCTCAATAACAAATACAAAATTATTTCCTATCCTGTTCAGTGGATTCTATAGATAAAACAAAATATAAAAATAAAGAGTAATTTTTCATCATTATTGATGAATTTTATGCGTTGTTCCTAAATATAAAAGCTTGGCTGCAGTTTGGCCGTTTACTACGTCGACCAACCCCAACACTATTTATAAATATGTATATGTATACACAATAGAAAACAGTTATTTCGAAATTTATTCAACGAGAAACAACGATTTCATAAATTAATCGTGTATTAATTTTACACTTTTCTAGTATTTTGATCAATACTTTTTCTTTCTCTGAAAATCAGTTAGAAAACTAAGAAGTTTTCCAATAAAAAGATAATTTATGCAGTTATACTCAATAAAGCGTTTATGGTTTGGCTAAAAAAAAAAAAAAAATAATAAATCCAAATTTCAATTAGTAGGTTTTAGACTTTTAAAACGAGAAAATAATGGATTCAAGTTCAATATTACAACTTCTTGAAGATGAATCGACTTATTGCTAAAGTAAGAGATGAGGTCCCTACCTTCCGGAGTAGCCTGTTAATATACTCCATCCTTCTGCTGTAGTCTTAAGACCAAAGCAACAGGAACCAAATTCGAAACTTATTTATGAAAGTAACGAAGTATTTAAACACAAATATACAGAAAGCTACTTGTTGGTATGAAACCAGCGTAGAAAAAACATGGTAGGAATCCTTGACAGCCCGACTAAAATTCACTCTAGCGGAGCAGCGGCGGGACTAAGGACAATAAGTAACGTCCGAGATTATTTTTAAACTACTCCCACTCATTTTAAGGAGGATGGTACCGCTCTTCTTATAATAAGCTTATCTCTTTACAATCAACTCAACACTTCTAGTACAGCAAGATAGATACCATATAGGTTTCCCCCAATAAAGGATACCCAATTTATAAAGGCTGGGTGAGCCCCAGGAGATCTGCAGATCCAACATGGTCCATCTACCAGGGTGTTAAAATTTTAAACAATTTATCTGCCACAGCCGGTATACATACTCAGGACCTTCAGCAACTCAGCGCTATACAAACTGCACTAACCAGCATCCTAAATAAAATTACTCACAATATAAAAATGAGTAAGACAACTGGTAATTGAAGAGTTATCTAGACATTACAATCGAAAACATGTTCATTTCATACTTTTGAAAATGAGAAATATTCATCTACAGAACATAAACCGAGCCATGTAGATTCAAAAGGGGCTATTAATTCATGTTTGCAATTGTATTGATATTTTCTATGCAGTCATGTTTAAGATGGGATGATTGTGGACAGCTCTGTACTTCAAAACAGTAGTTGCTTTGCCTCAACTTTTACCAGGAAAGCTTATATCCCAGGAAACACAAGCCAAATAATTGTTATTTCCATGGAAAAAAATGTATGTACGTAAAAGTTGGTGAAGATTGGATTAAATTTCTGCAATTTGCTTTATGGTGGGTTCTAAAAAAACCAAAAACTTTTCCGACTTCCTCTGGTATTTCTAAACAGCTTACTCAATCGAAAATGTTTATAATTGTATTCAAAATTTTAAAACATATAATCATCTGTCGTATGAGCGCTAAAAGAAAATAATTAGCTTAAGAAGTGTTATAGAAAACGACAGACATAAAATGATAATTTCCAAACTTCCAAAAACTGAGAAGTCTAAGTCTTTTGTTAGGAAATTAATATTATACGATAAAAACTCATATGACAACATTTGTACTTTAAATTCTGCATTCAATTACAAAACTTTTAAATTCAATTATGCTTCATGTAATTGACGTATTTGTTTGAGAGATGAGATACCCTGTTGATAAATTGATAAAATGTTGAGTAACTTTTTTTTGTTGCATTTTGCATATAGATCCCTTTTATATTATGTAATCGAAGGGTGTAAGTATTTCCGAAAAAAACCTATTTCAGTTATTTTACGTTTCTTCCAGTGCATTGAAGATGAAACATTTTCTTTAACTATTTTAGTAAATGTGTAATAAATTCCCTGCAATATTAGTAAATACCTTCTTAGAAACGTTTTAGCCATTAAAATGTGGAGTCATGCAAATCTACTTAAAATGATTGGAGGTTAAGCATGAAAAAGCTCTTACGTAATTAGCAAGTTAATTGTTATTAAAATGACAGGTAGCTATATTTAGAGGCGTGTGAGCATTAAATTGTTTTCCTTTTTTTTTTTTTTTTGCGGTATTTACAAGATCATTCTAGTTCAAAGCCTTCTATTAAACATTTATAAGTCGGGTGATCGAAAAAAAAAAATGAGATAACATAAAGGTTACACAATATAATAATAATATATTTTTTTTTAGAGATTTCTACAAAACGTTTTAAGGAAAAGAAATCGACATAACTGGATAAGGATTTGAGTTAGCATTGAAGGGCTTCGCAGTCGAAAAACATTTTTCTTTATCGGCTCTTGGAATACTTAAATAAAACAATTATGTCCAATATTTATTATTCTTTAATTTGATATTAAAACTTTTCTTCTTCCATCCTTAAACTTTAAAAAATATTGTGAGCTGTTAATTATGACTGAATCTTTTCTGTCTATATATATATATATATAATTGGCGCATTATCTAACAAGCATATTTATAAATATGTTATTGGATAGATTTTAGTTTCATTTTGATAGTGAATTCAATAATATTATAAAGGAGTACTAATTTATCAGAAGTTAATAAAATAATTTATGATGACGAGTAGAAATAGCTTCTTTTTTTTTTAAAAGATAAAGTTTTACTGAGAGGATCTTACTAAATTTTGTTTTCAGTCATTTTTTCTGTTGCTGATGTTTTAAGAAATACATCAGAAATATAATTATTTGGTCATTATTAAGGCAATATAACTTTAATAACTACGGTTTTATTAACAATTATTATTCATAAGCAACCGTTTTTCACTTTATATTTCTCCCTATTATTTATTACCACAATCGTAATTATTATTCATTTACTTATTCTTTTTTTAAGATTCTTTATGAATAAATACACATTATGACCTATCACCTTCTCATCCATATCTTTCTGTTGCCTGCTCAATATTGCCATTATTTCACTATAAATATTAATTATACAAGAACGTTGACCAGAAGCTCTAAAATATTCTACCTTGTTAACATTTTCAAAAAAATAATAACCTCTTATAAGAAAAGTCGTCAAAAGAACTTTTATTTAAAATATCAGAAAAAAAACCTGATTCCAAATTCCAACTATAACTACGTAGAACAAATTAGTATTCTACAAAAAAGTTGTTATTTATTAAAATGTATTCTTATTAGATAAATCTAATATATTCAATTCTCACATGAAACGCCATTCTGATTCTTGAAGAATTAAATACTTGCATCGACCAGAATTATCAAAAATTGATAATTAATAAAGAAAAATCTGCGTTTACAGCTTTAGATTTTATCATTTATTGCTTAATAGAAGAATAATACAAAAATAGATAGCTATAACTCAAGAAAAATATTTGCATAGATGTATATACTGTGATTTCTAACCAACCCTTTTCTAAATAGAACTAAAACAACGAAAAGGCAACTTGGCACATCGACTGATCGACAGATGTCCAAATGTTTCTTTAAAACTGAAGCCAACTCCAAACAGAATTTAAAACTAATAATAGCATACATTATATAAATAAATTAAAACAAATAAATTAGATTTGGATTGGACTTGGAGATCTCTACTACATTGTCCTTCATAATGAAAAGAAAAAAAACTAATAATATTTAATTTTTTAGTTTACGAAAATCGGAGTAAACCATGGCATACTTAAAAGAATTATGTAAAGGCTCGCTTTGTTGGTTTGTTGGTTTTAGCACGGGTCGATGGAGGCGATGCGAATAATTAATTACCTATACGAAGAATCGGGTTTATTCAGCTTAATAGTTTTTGTTAGCGTATTAGCCTCGTTGGTCATTGGTATCAGTAATAACGGTAAACTGGAAATATATTTAAATACTAACTAATAGCAGCATTTTAAAGCAATTCTCAAAATTTTGGAAGTAGTTTAAACCCTTAATTATTACCAGTAATCTTATTACAATTATTTGGAGACATTTTAGACAGCCAGGATATTTTTGAGACTTCACTTCCAAGCTACAATTAAATTATTCAATACATATTACATATATGCAGAACCGATGAATAAATGGTTAAGTCGATGTTTTCCAAAAAGATGTATATGTTTTGTTGGAAGCGGAATTGTGTTATTCTCGTAGTCATGGGCTTGAAATAAAGTTATTATATAAGCAATAACCACATTTAAAGTTAAGTACTGACTTATAATGACAGTTAACTAAGAGAACGACACCATTTTGGTTCCTACAGTGTAACTACCTTGTTTTAGAAAGTCGATTTAACCAAAAATTCACCGAGATTGCAGATATACGCATATAGTACGACTTAATAACAAAAAATAGTATAAGAAAAATTTGAATAATCGGGTTACCTTACCTATTCTTTGTGTTCTATATTAATATGAATGAGTTACGCCATAGTCTCGAATTATAGAAACCAAAATAAAGCCAGCAACTCTCGATTTTCTCGATTCAAAGGACTGGTATTTAACAATTAAGATGATCTTACATATAGGCAAGAATATAAAAACATAAACTCAAAGAGATAAAAAAAATTTTTCAGGTGAATCTCGCAAGGCAGCGTTACAAGGTATGCCCTTGAAAAAGTTGGCAACCCTCCCAACTATGCACATTTAAATGCAGTCTGGAAAACTAGAGGAATAGCGAGATGGATTGTCTTCTATAAATAGGTTAAGGATTAAACTCTTCCCCAACTTCTCTTATCTTCTAAACTGTTTCTACGATCCAATACGACCAGCCAGGTGGTAGTTCTTAGCAGACAGATAATACCAATACACCCCGCAATGGTGGAAGGAAGAGGGGATGATATCTTATAGTCTGCAGTCATGGCACTGGATCAATATGCCTTCCACGGCTGGGGATTTTCTCCTTTATTTTCACTAGCCCTTGAGCCTACAGAATAAGTAGAAAGAAAATAAGACTGTTTTGCATTACCCCACCGTTTACATAGAAAATAAAAAAGCTGGGATAGCAGGAATTATTCTTTTATAGTTGTGTTCTTTGATAAAACAATCCATTCCATAAATTATCCCAGAATGACAACAAAAAAGGTTTTGTCCACAAACTGTCGAACGAACAAAAACATTAACAAGAAATGGAATTCACATTGTTAGATTATTGGGAACTGATGTTCAAGGATACGAAAAATAATCAGGATACATAATGTTAAAACATTTTTTTTATTTTATTTGTTATTGATTTTATTAATTTCTAAATATTTTTATTTGAAAAGAAAAGATATGTCCAGGATCGGGACTCGAGCCCGGGTCGCCAAGATCACTAATCCGGAACTCCGGAGCTGGCCGGGGGCGAGCCAGGATAGCTCAATTGGTAGAGCTCCGGCATAGTGATCTGGGCGACCCGGGTTCGAGTCCCGGTCCTGGACATACCTTTTCTTTTCTGCAGCTTGCATAAAACGGTTTTAATTTATCATGATAAATTCATTTTTTTTAAATTAATATTTGGACCAAACGTAACATTTAGGTGTGGGTGTGATATAAGGGTTCAATAAAACAAGTAAATGTAACTTCATGACTAAACTATTATTTATAAAGCTTCAATACAATTTCTCAGAGGGTATAATCTCATCACCATTAGCATTAATATTACGCCACAAATCTATTTTTCCAGTTTCCTTTTTATAGATCCGGAGATATTATTCGCTTCACCGCTCATCCCGATTTTGTAGCTTGTCGAGGGATGTTTCGAGGTTGAGAGGAAGATGAATAATCTAGAGTATCTTGATTGTCCCTATTTCCCTCTTACTTTACTTCTTCTTTAGTCTTCTATTTCTTGATTGTAATCAATAAGTAGTTTCAAAGAGTTTCTCTTTCTGAGAAGAGTCCCTGTTTCTATTTGAACAAGATGCGATCTTGGGCTTTCTATTCTTATTAATCTACCCATTTTCCATATTCCATTTCTTAGAATTCTTACATTTTCATTATCGTATAGTGGTTTCATACATTTAAATCCTCGACCATAATAGTTCATAATGTCTATTTGTATATAATCTTATATTTTTTACCGCATAATATCAGTTATATCAACAGATGCCATTTGGATGCTACAATCGTATATTTGCGAACCAAAAAAATATCTAATCTTTACTTCAAGTAGGAATTCAATAATTTTTTTTTTTTTAAATGCTTTTAAATTGAAACATATTAGGCCAGCGGCCAGGTACTTAAAGGTTGCAATAAATTGAAGAGAGCTTAATTTTTAAGTATGTTGTAAGGGCATGTCTGACTTGTGGAAATCCAAGTTTGCTACCGAAAACATCGGATGAGAAAACTTTTGGTGACCGAAAAACCTCGAAATTTTCGGAGTTTTTGGCCTCTATCTCCTATGGCCTATCTCAGACAGGCCTGTAGGTGTAACAGATTCTGAATTACGCCCCTTTGAAAATTGATCTTTTTTAAAAAAAGTCCAAATTTTAAGTTTTGGCCTACTTTCGTGAGTAACATCGGCCGAAGAAATGATCCTACGATGAAAGTCAAGTGAAATGAAGCTCTAGTAGATTTAATTTAAGGCCGAGGCCTGTAGGTCTAATAGATTCTGAATTACGCCCATTGGTCATTTTTCCAAATAGTCAAAATATAGACCAGCGGCCAGAAGTTAGAGGGTCACGAAAAATCGAAGAGAGTTGCATTTTCGATATGTTGTAAGGGCATGACAGAGTAGTGTAAATTCAATTTCGCAACCGAAAAAACGGATGGGAAAACTTTTGGTAGCCAAAAAACCTCGAAAGCTTGGGAGTTAATTCAGTTTTTTGGGCTGTACCTCAAAATCCATGGGGACCATTTTAAATTAGATTAAATTTGCTAAAATTTCAATCCAACCGCATTTCTATAGGTCTAATAGATTCTGAGTTACGCCCCTTTGAAAATTGGTCTTTTTTTCTAAAAAGTCCAAATTATAAGTTTTGACCGACTTTCTTGAGAAACACCGGCCGAAGGAGTGATTCTACGATAAAAGTAAAGGTAGTAAATATAATTAGCTTTAATTCAAGCACAGACAAAGGCCTGTAGGTGTAAAAGATTCTGAGTTACGCCTCTTTGAAAATTGGGTCATTTTTTCACACCCACTTACCCCGATTTTCCTTTAAAGATAATTAAATTTACTACAACTCCATTTCATCGTAGGATCACTTCTTCAGCCGGTGTTCCTCACGAAGTCGGCCAAAACTTAAAATTTGGACTTTTTTGAAAAAAGAATTATAGCAAATTTAATCTACTTTAAAAATGGATACCATAGTTTTTTATCAAAATCACCCCCATTAGGAAATATAGGCCAAAAACTGAAAAAAAAAACTTTTTCGGTCACCAAAAGTTTTCCCATCCGATTTTTTCGGTAGCAAACTTGGATTTCCAATAGTCAGACATGCCCTTACAGCACATCAAAAATTCAGCTCTCTTCAATTTATTGCAACCTAAAGCCCTTTTTTGGTACCTGGCCGTTGGCCTATATCTACGCGATCACAATTTATCAATAGCTAATTTAAAAAGTATATCTTATACAATGTATTATTTAGTGTGCCCAATCACGAAATGTGATACATCGAGACCGAATATACCCATTATGTGACTCGTGAGCGTGACTCATGTGCCCTGCAGAAATATCAGCAATCTACAGAGTAAACAAACTTTCGCTCCGAAATTTTGACAATCCGTCAAATCCGGATTTGGTCCAGAGAGAGTTAACTGCTTTCAGATAACCTGAATCGTATCATTCTTGTAATTTTTGGCTTGAAATGGAGTTGTAATCAATAACTCCTTTTCAGCCCAATGCCTTACTTAGCCCCTTCTTATTCACTAAGCAAATAACTCGATTCCGCTTACTCAAGTACAAGAAACTCGTTTTCGAGAAAATTAGACTTAACCACTTATTCACCAGGGCTGTAGATTAATAATAACACTTATCAACAAATTATAATGCTTAATCAACTAATCTAAACAATAATAATAATATTACTGCTGAAGTTCTGATTCCTGGTTATTTAAAATTCAGTTATGTATGAACATAAGTGGCCGCAGCTTAATAACCAGAAATAAAATCCTCAATTTCTCAAAATTAAAAGTAAAAAAAAACTTCTTTACCGTTATATACACCACCAGGCGAAAACAACAACGGTATAGTAATAATAATAGAAGAGAAAAGTATTTTCTATATCACAGTTGTTTCTCCAGCTGTTCAACTATATCAAGGTCTTCTACTTAAAGGCGGAAGGAGGCAGACCTAGTTGCAATGTCTTTTTTTCCCCCTTAAAACTGTTTCACTATATCTCATAATAAAACTTTTAAAAGTGCATAAGAAACTCGTGTTTTAATTATTCAATACTAATTTAATATAATGTATAAATAACAACATGATCTTTAAATTATCTTAAAATATTTCAGCAACTTAAAGACTGAGGCAGTGAAGTATTTCAATATAGTTCGATGAATTGCAATTTCAAACCTACGAATCATTTAATCTATTAACAGCCACAGATGGAGTCGGTGGGATTTGCAGACCATCCTCACCCAGTCTCTATAAAGTAAGTGCTCATAAATTGGGAAAACCTGGAGGTTGAACGAGATTTGGGACAAATCAACTTCTTCTACAACCGTTGTCTAAGACACAGTATGGTCTACCATGTAATAACCACAAGACCCTTCATAGATTGTAGAATTACAGTTGTTTTTTTTTTACCTGACTACTTATTAAAACGTGATATCATCAAAAAACAATTTACGTAGAAAGGCAAGGAGTTAAAGTAAATAATAAAATGGGGAACAAACAAGATTAGGAACTTGTGAAACAGCCAGCCCGAAAAGCTATCGTTACAACTGTGGGCCGTTCCAGTTATCTTATCTGCCGAGAGATGTTGGCACCAAGAAAACAAAAAACATTGTTCCAGGCTGAACTAAATTACTCAGCTGTCATGATTCTCTAGAGATCCAGGATTAGATAACCCTTTCGTTGGCCCTGTACAGACGGAATAGAGAGCGGGGTAGCACAGAGGTAGAGCGCCGAGATGCCGTACAGAAGGTTCCGGGTTCAAATCCGGGATTTGCAGATAATTTATTCTGTAAACAGCCGGGGAAGGACCCTGTGGGATCTGGAGAGACCCTCCTGAGGCTCACCCATCCACTATAAAGTGTACCCTTAATTTGGGGGGGGGGGCATGGCGGTTGAGGTTGATCCTGGACTAACCAACACTCTCCACAATCTTTGTCCAACAGTACAGTCTCTACCATGTACTGAACCCAAGACCCTTCATTTTTTTATACCGACTGAATACAAAAGATTCAGCGGACCCGGGGAAATATAGGCGGTCTGGATACCCGGTGCAAAAACCTGTTCCTTATCTAGGGCAGGCAGACCTCATACAGCTTTGCCCGCTATTCTCTTCTACCTCCAAGAGGATGTTTGTTTTCTTGAAGATAGCTTTGTAATAAAGCGACCATTTATTAGAACAACATGGAAAAATGAATGGTTTTAATTTTAATTTTTTTGGTAGGATTATATAGATTTTTTTTTAAATTCCATGGGAGAATGTTGGAATGTTGATGGTTGGATTCTTGGAAGCATGAAGCACGATAGACGGCGGACAAACTGTTTTAATAATTACATTTATAGTATTAAATAGTAGCTCATTAATTTTTGTAAATTGCATATTTTTTCAATATAATTTTTTTACATTTTTAACCAGTGGTTTAGGACATATAAAAAGAACTATATTTTGGGTTTTACACATTTCTTCAAAATGTAAAAACAGCATTTACGAGAGAAAAAAGTTAAACTCCCTCAAAAAATACATCACGTAAGATATAAGTGGGGTTTTAAAATAAATATGAATGAAGAAATGAAATAATTTTTAAATAAATTGACCCTTTGTCCGTCTAGCGGCGGACCAACATCAACACCATTTTTTTCAGCCACTTTTGTACTGGACTTTTTTTTGTTTTTTATTATATGCTTATCGGTTATTTTGTAATTACTGGTGAAGCAATGCTTTTCAATCGTATCATAATCGGGCTAAAACGATAAAAATAAGGTGCCAAAGTGTCGTGTTGGACAAGATTCTTTGAAAACTTGCGAAAAATGTGGAAGAGTCAATTTGTGAAATTTCAGAGTTATTAGCTTTCGATTCTGACAGCTCCATACAATACATAAATAAGTTAGAATAATCTTTCAATTCCAAACAATAGAGGAATTAAGAAAGATCGTCAAGGGAACTTATATATCGTTCTCGAGAAATGTCAGTTCTTTAAATAGACTCTCAGAGAGACAAAGAAGCTTTCTACGTGTCAAGATAAAAAAAAGACACCCTTACAAAAATAAACTAATGAACAAGTGTAACTGCTGAAGCACGCTGGATCTTAAATCATGATCAATATCATCATACAAATTAAGGTTATAAAAAGGATTTTCGTGAAAAAAATATCTCTTTATGATTGAAATAAGCTATTGCAATAATAAATGAACCTTTTTTTATCATCACGACGTCTTAAAACGGTAAATAAAAACGACCTGATCCAATTCTCTCTTCATTCATTCATTATGTATATACTTCTAGATTATAAAATTTAAAAAAAAAACCTTAATTAAACTAGGATTTTGTGAAATTTAATGGAAAAAAATCAAGAAGTACAGACTTCGGGTTATAACAACAAACGTAGTTGGTAAGTTTTTATTTTTAAATGTAATCCACTCCTAATAATTCCGTTTATTAATTTTAATAATGTACCATTGCAATCGACGATGAAATAAATATTTAGGTTTCCGAGGCTCAAATTTCAATATAGACATACAATAAATCGATATTACCGTTATGGAGCCTATTTTAGCCAAGAGGAACACCCAGGATTTCATAAGTTAGCTATTGGGAGAAAAAAGTTATGTTTGAATTGGGAAGCTAGCACAAGATAGGCAATATTGAATCAAATGGATCGAGGTTCCTCCACACCGAAATGTACACCGAGAATATATTAGAAGAAAAATAAATAAAACCCTTCTGTAATAATTTAGCAGATGCATTTAAGTAAGAAGACACTTAAGATATATATTCAAGGGTCACGTAAGCATGGAATACGTACGTAATATAGTGCGTATTAAATTTCTAACAAATACGTGGGCTCCACGTATCTTATCAAACATAAAAATGTATTTGCTATCTTACTACGCCTAGCTACATGACTTTTCATTTTTTAAGCAGATGTTCATGTGAAAACATAAAAATTTAATAATAAAAACTTGTATTAAAAAACTATTGTTGAGGCTACATATAGATAGCAAATAATCTTACTAGCTACATGACTTTTCATTTTTTAAGAGTACTAAAATAGCAGATGTTTATGTAAAACATTAAAATTTAATAATAAAAACTATTGTTGAGGTTACATATAGATAGCAAATAATCTTACTACCTACATGATTTCTCATTTTTTAAGAGTACTAAAATAGCAGATGTTTATGGAAAACATTAAAATTTAATAATAAAAACTAGTATTAAAAAACTAATGTTGAGGTTACATATACTTTCCCGGAGATGAAATGCTACGAGATAATAAGAACCAAGGGCAACAACTTCCAACAACCTTATCTAAAAAAGGAGACATCGCGTCTTATCTCTGACAACACGACCAGCTGAACCTTACTTGTATTTGTCATCACAGTTAATACGAAAATGTTTCCTTTGTTTAAAATTTTAAAAAGCTATTCGTAGTGCAAATAACTATAACCTATAACTACTATAATAAGGTGATTAAAAAAATTACACTGGATCAAATTAAAATTTGAGAGAGTACCACATCCAATATTATCACACCAGCGCTCTCTATTGTAACATAATATTTAAGAACAGTAGATAAAAATAATAAAAAAAGAGTGGTTTTTTTCATGATTTCTGCAAATCCCTTTCAAATTAAAAAAAGAAACACTGATGTACAGATTGTTTAAAATAGAATCCAATTTTAAGTATAATAATGATTAAGCTATATATTATGTAAAATATATACGTGGACGATCTTTACTTCATTGTTATAGTTAATGGACGAAACCATAAACAAGTGATTGGCTATGAAACGGCGAACAAAAAGTTGGAAAAGCGATACGTAGTCGTAGTGGGAGGTAAAAGGAAGTTTATAGTTTCAAGGAAAGTGCCAATTTCGATTTATCAACTATCTAGACTTTAATAAGTTACCTCTCATATAAAAGTTTAGCACTGGGAATTAAAAAAAAAAAAATCAAAAAGTCATGATTTAAAGAGCCATTAGTGGTTAATTGATAGTTGCCAAAATTTAATACGTTAGCCCGATTGACATGAAAGTAGAATATAAAAAAGTAAAAAATAGAACATCAGAGCTGGCCAGTGTCGAGTCGAAAAAAATACTCACTATTAATTTTGCGATGTTATTTATGATCAATTTAGTTGTTTTGAATATGTAATTGAATTTTGATTGGATACTTTCGAAAAATATTTTAAGAAAATAACATTTTTTCACCAGAGGTAAATATCTGTATCTTTGTTTCAATATTTTGTTTAAACAATAGACCTATATTGTTACTATCTTTCTCGTTTGAAAGACTGAAGGACTGTTGTGCCAGTGTGCTGAATCCAGCTTCACCTTGTGCGCTTTAGTGGCTAAGATCTTGCCTAAAAAACTCTCATTTCAAGATTATAGCGATAAATAGATAAGAGGATTTAGACGAAACGTATAAAAAATTACTACTTAAAGTCCTTTAATTATCCATAAATACAATAAACCCTCAAAAAAAGTTTAAATGGAGAGAAAATTTTTAAAATTGGATAACATGAAAAGATAAAAAAATATAAATAAAAATAAAATCGCACTATCATAATAGAATGTTGAATCTGAACTTAGTAGCCATGCTTTTATTCCCCACCTAAAAATTCTCCATTTCAGTACTATGAATAATACCCATTATCCCTTGACCTTAAATTAGGTCTCAATATAATCTCAGTTTAAATTTAAACAAAAGTAGAAAAAAATTGTGTTTTCTCCTAATTTTAATCGGATAAATAAATCACAACACAGATATTTTTAGTCAAATTACTACCCCAGGCCAACTCTATATCCAATTATTATTCTTTCAAAATTATATTTATCAGCTATCTCAGATATATATTATCGATTACTATATTATTGTTACAAAAAATTATCCATTTCATATATTACATGAAAATTAAAATTTTAATGCTTCAAACTATTTCACTGCTTTCAAGATATAATAAAATAAAAATTGCTAAATATACACAAGATCAAAAAGGTACATTTAATGTTATTAAAATTTGTATATTTGACTATAGATACAGTTAAAGTTTGTCCTGGCTAGTTAAAGTTGTTAGTTTGTTTTATAAGATAAAATATTAAATTAATTAGGGAGAGAGGGTTTTGGCATATACATGATGTATGATTAATATAAATAATTAAAGTAAATTTTTATTTATTTTATTATTCTTTTATTTTCATCTGCACCTGTGCAATTCCGCATCCAGCAAAATCGATCCAAGGGTTCTTCTCTTGCTCTAAGTACATTTAAAAAAATAAAAACAAATTCACAACTTGAACACCTAATACATCGATAGAATCATTGGAAACTAAAAGTTTTACAATCAGCCTCTTTCAATCATTCGATAATATTATCATTATACATTAGAATGAGTTAAAATTGTTAATATAATAATTATAAACCAATCAGAATCCTTACAAAAGAAATGAACATTAGAAACACTAATATTTAAAGAATGTTAACAATAATAAACAGAATCATAAACACAGGCATGACCAGAATAAATATTTACATGAATTCAGAGGGGGTCTGTAAGAAACCTGCACATGAATATAGCTATCAACAAGGTGGCACCCTCAAGGTTAATGAACCAATTGATTGTATAAACTAAGATATAACTAAATATTATATTTTAACTAATGAATACATTATAATTTAAACTTATAATACTCATCTCTTGAGAGCACTATTGAAATATATGTTGAAAGAATGTTGAGCCAGCAAGTATATTAAAATTATAATTTAAAAAAATAAAAATACCTGGCGAATATCAGTTGTCAGGCAGTTGCAGTATGTACCTTGGAGCAGAACCAAGAATTAACAAAAATAAATTTAAACGTTGACATTCTAACGGAGCACAGCTGTTATCGATTCGGTTGAGATAATATTAAATGAAAGAAACTACGTTTTAACGACCGATTTATTTGATTCGGGTCGGTAAAATTTCGATTGGGAACCAAAAGTATAACCGATCTTCGAAAAACTTAGAAACCGGCTCTTAAAATTGTAGCGACACCAGTACCGCTGGAGAAAAAGTAATTAAGATCGAACTTGACTCAGAGAGAGCGCGCCACTCATCACTTTACAACCCCACTCCCATTGATTAAATTCTGCGTACAAATTCAAACATCACGATGTTTAAAATAGTAAGTACGCTTAACGTTTAGTTTATATTATATTTAAAGTAATTTTAATTAATAATCGACATATACAGAATGTAACTTTTCGTAGTAATAGTATATTGATTTTTTTGTAGAGAAAAACATGATTTTTTATATTAACATTATAGAATTATAGTATCATGATAATTACATTCTATTTTTAAGTTCGTATAAACATTAGAAATAAAAGCCTGAACATCTACGGTAAGAAAAATAAATAAAGTTATACAACAGGTGTAGTACAAACAAGTGTTAAAAAAACTTGTCATTGGGTGGACAAACAACCCACCTATATTAAATAATGGCAAAGAATTGTAAGACATCATATTCAAACCTAATGAAGAGTCAAGTGCCCACACTTATAGAATTTACCTAAGCTAGGAGGACAGGGAGTTCATATGAAATATGGATACTTTTGCATTAAATTATATCCGTTTTCTCAAAAGTGATATTCACTTTACCAAACATACTATGATACAAATCCACTGTCACAAAAATAAAGTCTGACATTTCAAAAAAATATGAGTTTTAAGTTTATAATACTACTATGCTTGGGAGCCCCTCCTGAGGTAAACTGCAATAAAGTTGGTATATGACACTTTAATAGTGTTGGTAATTCAGCATTGATGCTAACTAAAACACATTTTTCAATGGCCATCATTAAAGGAACTACCTAATCGAATAATAAACCAAAAATTTCAGACTGTAAGGGTGAAGTTTTCAGCTTAACTTTAAAGTAAGCTATCGGGGATTTATTTTACAGAAAGGAAAACTTTAAACTGTTTAGAATATAAATATCTTAGATAAAATAGCCGGTATAACTTTAATAAGTAATTAAGCTTTCATGATTTACGATTAATATTTTAATAATCGTA
Organism: Troilus luridus; assembly: GCA_964056705.1. Taxonomy (NCBI): domain Eukaryota; kingdom Metazoa; phylum Arthropoda; class Insecta; order Hemiptera; family Pentatomidae; genus Troilus; species Troilus luridus. The sequence goes on from OZ057414.1 coordinate 28,307,054, forward strand.
TGTGTGACTTATATAACTAATAGAGGGGTTAAAAAAAATTAAATCAAATCCCATTTGAATTCATACAACACAATCAGAACCAGCAGTAATGTGTATTTATGTTTGGCCTTACATCAAGAGATTATTTACATATTTTCAAAAAATTAAGCTAATCAAGAGAATCATTAAAAGTATTCTTACCAGATCTAAAGGAAGAGCGCAATTTGTAGTATCCCTCAATGGGCTTCTGTAACATGATTCGATGGGAGACATCAATTTAATACTTGAATCATCAGTCTTAAATGGTGAAAAAGAATCCATCTAAAAAGGTATATAATAAATTATTACACCGTGTTAACAACATATCAATGAAAATCTTCTACATCGAAGCTGTTAATCATGACAAATGATTTGGCATTTTTTGAATACTTAGTTACATCTGTTTTACATACACATACCTTGGGTTATCATTTTTTAATAATTTGTCATACTCTTAATAAAGCATACTAGCATAAATATCGTAACCTCTACTTATCTGAATGAGACCGAACATGTGGTCCTTAATGAAAAAATTGGAGATAAAGCAAATTTCATACTGAATAAAATACTACAAACATAAACCAGCAAACGAAGACAGTTTATAAGTCAAAACCATTTTTTTTAAATATACTTTTTGGTTTATACTGAAGACCGTTCTCACTTTAATCATCAACGCTATGGATTTTAAAGGGTTGTCCATAATCGTTAATTCATTAAAAAAATCTATAGGGACTTACTATATTCTATAACTTTTACTCAAGTAGAAACTAGTTGACTGGATAATTCTAATAATGGATTGAATTAGTCAGGGAGTGCAGTCAAAGATAACACAAAGTAAGTTTTGCTTATTTTTTGTTATCTTTCACTGTACCCCCCTGACCAATTCAATCCATTATTATAACTTTTATTGTTTTTGTTTTATACACTAAGACCAGTGTATATCATATCTTAAAATTCACCAAAGTTCATTTATTTTATTAATCGAGGAGATATTAATCTCATTAAATGCAAAATATAATTCCCAGTGACATCATTAATTTTAATCATTTTTTTAAATGCAATTTATTTATAAAACACCAAAAAATGGTAAAAAATATTTTGAGAGTATCAGTCTTAAAACTGGTCAGTATTGTATTTGCTAAACCATGTTTGTTCAGTCATAAATTATATATAAAACCCCCACGAGTTCTACTTTTTTTGTGAAGCATCCAGTAAATGTGAGAAAATTAAGGGTATAAATATATAACTCAATTTTTATCTATCTCCATATGCCTAGGGTTTTTTGTTAATTCTGTGTTAAAAATTTTAATTCAGTAACCAATTTTTACATAATTTGAAGTAATATTGAAAATATCAAAAATAAAAAAGGCTTGTAATGTCACTATCAAATGTACTTTTGACTGACTTAATCACGTAAATAGTTGTGATATATATTGCAATTATCTGCAGTATAACCACCTATAATATTATCTGCAGTGTAACCAGTAGAAGCTTGTAAGATGTGCTGTAGAATCCCTTTAATGACTACACCTGCTATAATTCATAATAATACAAAATTGTTATCAGATGAATTCATTCAATTCATTCTAGGTAATTCTGAATCAGGTAGATTAAAATAAACTGTTTAAAGAAATATAACTTTTATATTATTTATTTACTAATTTAAAAATGTTTTAGCTTATTTACATTATACTGTACACTATATTCATATCACTATTACATATTTACTATGAAGTCCACAAACAAACAATACTTTTCGGAACAAAACAATTCACTTAAATTTAAATGTTCAAATTTTCAGAAGATAAGTGATTGATTAATTCTTCATCACTGAGCTCAAAAGATGGAAATCTTTGAAACGCATTACTTTCCAAGTGGCTAATCTGTTCATCACTGAGATCAAATGAAGGAAACCTCTGAAAAGGCTGATTTGAAAAATGATTGACAATTTCTTCATCACTGAGACCACATGATGGAAAACGTTCTAAGGAATGTGTCATATTTTCTGTAACATTGAACACCCCAATACTAGAAGGACAATCAAAACATTCTAACAGCTGGAGATTTTTAGGTATCAAATTCTTATCTGATTTATAACCTGAGCATTCGTAATCATGGCATTTTTGATAATATGTACCATCTTTTAGGTCTACAACATATTTGACATTGTTACGTTTGTGCGGACGACCAATGTTACCACAAAAACGATTGCCAACAATATCATAGTTGATTACTTTAGAAGTCGAGAAGTAAAATGATCTATATATTTTGCCAGGAAAAACTAATTCATTTATAAAATTGTCTATATCTTTAAAAGGACTAGCAGTAATTTCATTTGCAACTACTGGATCAAAATGTAAATCACCCTTATTTTTTAATACACGTTCACAATTATTATTATCTTTTTTAAACCACAAAACATTTAACTTTTCATGATCGACAGGAATATATGTTATAAGAGAATCAATAAATAATATTTTATCTGAATCCTTATCATTTATGGTTGTGTTATTATCTGAACAGTTTAATAGTGGAGCAAATTTTCCATACTTAGTCGATTTATACAAACGAAAATGTCGATTTCTGGAGTATACTGATAAATCACAAAATGAAGTTCTTTTCTGTTTAGCATCTAAAACCATCATTTCTGAACAGTTTTCAGCAGATAGATTTCCAGGCGGTTGTGTTTTTAATTCTATTGTATCTAGAATTTTCTTGCAAACGTAAGTAACAAAATTCCCAGCTTGATCATTGGAAGCAAAACACACATTAGGAATATTAAATATCAGATGACGACTGAACTTCTTATCAGTAGAAGCATCTAAATTAACAATATGAGTAATATCACAATCAACTTTAAATTGCTCCTGCAGGAAAAAAATGACTGCTGCAATGAAATTTTGAACCATCCTTGGACCATTGCAATTAGGATTTAATGGTACATTGTATTCTAAATCAAAGTATAATTTACAAACAGAATTTTCAGGAATTATTTCATATGAACACCTACAACTTGGAGGCCTTTGACAGTCGTAGTGCCAAAATACTTCTGGATGAGCAACCAAAAATAATCTAGTATTACCAGATTCAAAAGCAAATGCCATAAGATCATACTTATATTTAGAAATGAAATCTAATGCTTCTGCTTGCTTCTTAAAGACTTTCCAGGTTACAGGAGGCCCATTGACCAAATCAGTTATTTTGTAAGGCTCAATTTCTTTGGAACTGCTGGCAATCGTCACAAGTTTTTCATTCACTTTGTAACCACTGCCATAAAACAGTGATGTACAAATGGATCTTTCACTATTCATTACCACTAACTAATAATCGTTAATAACCAGAAAATTAGTACGCACAACAAAAGGCGGGAACAAAGTGTAAGTTGATAGATATATGACTCATAAATATTAAAAACAATTATGAATCATGTATAAAACATTATATAATCATTAAAATTACCTCTATATTGATGTTTTAAACAGCCAAGAATCGCAATTCTCTTTGAACAATCTTGATTAATCCCGGAACAGTTCAGACAGGTTTCAATTTGAACGTAACGGAAAATATTATAAACAGCTGATTCACAGGTCGAACATTATAACGGTTTTATATTTATTTATAGTAGTCGTTAAATTAAATATGCTCGTTTATCAAATTTTATATTGAATTTATTTTTATTTTTCCTACAAACTATTGCCTGCATTTATTTAACTCAAACACTTAAATATCAAGTGATCCAAACAATAAATATAGAAGCTTTATAGGTATAACAGAAAGAGCGGGTATTTTGAAATACCCCAACAAATTAATTTATTCAACATATATTTAAGAAACAACTCATATTAGTTAACCAATTGGCTAATAGTATCCTATTTTTCAATATTAAAGCCTAAAAGCTTTATACATCCAATATTACAAAACCAACCCTGGTGCTTTCTTCCATAACCAGGAGTAAGTGGTTTACACAAAGAATCCAAAAGGTGGCAAGCCTAGGACCTTTTGTAATTGAAAAATGAAATAAAAAATTGTAGATTGATGAGGCAAATGTTTACTTTTAGATAGCCTTCGCATTCTTGCTTCCTCCTTTGAAATATTCCATATCTTCCGAACCTTCTGGCATCACTCCACTAGACTAAGTAAAACCTCAACGTATCGTATCACCGAGGTACTTCAACGTGTGGATACGCAGCTTAAATTATTTGTATTTTGATTAAAGCTTATGATTAAGTAAGTGAATATAAAATAAAACATATTGAAATTTATTGATACATGTCAGCAAGGGTGGATCCAGGATTTTATTCTGGGGGGGGGGCACAACGGGCAAATATCAACAATAACTTAAAAATAAACTTGTAGTATTTATAGAAATGTTTCAAAGGTTTATTAAAATATCTAAACAATAGTTTCACTCATGTTCTTTCAGTTATTTTACTCATATATTTAGCAACTATGATCATGTGATTTGCCTATAAGTATTCTCCACAGTACTCAAAAAACGTCTGTGGAGGGGAGCACGTACCCCCCCCCTATATCCGCCCATGCATGTCAGAAATTACTTGGCTTCTTATTTTATTCCTCCTGTGAAAACATTCTGCTAGTTGTAAAATTCATAGTTCTGCATGGATTATGAACTCTTTCTAGCGACAATTGCCCCTGACAGTTCCCCTTTCGTGTATATTGTCAAATCGGCCGAATTGGTCGAAAGTGAAGATTTAGGTGGGATATTTCACCTCAAAGCGATTATGTTATCCCACAAGCAGGATTAGGATTTTTTTTTAAATTATTACTACAGTGAAATTTTGTTGCTTCTCACTGGTATTGTTAATAGTTGCTTTTTAAGGACACCTTCAATAGCCCCTTTAACTACTTAAAGCAGTTCATTCTTTGATTATATTAATATTTGTTTTTGGACCCTACATGCAACATTAAAATGTACAACTGCCACGCAAATATTGGCAACCAAATCCACTTCCTTTAATTGGATACCACTACTTCCACTCTCAGAAATCATGAAAATGATCAGGACTCTTTCTATGTTAGTTGACTTGCAGTTCTTTGCCTTTCATGAAAACACAGACATGTTTTGAATGTGTGTGATGTTCAATTCATGTGCTGGCTTAGTAAAAACCAGGCATTCTATAGCCCTACTATTTCAACATTGACTAGAATTCTCATGACTATTTTACTTTAAAAAATTAATTAGCCAGCTTCATTCCTGTTTAATTACTTGTTTAAGGGTGAAAATAAAATTTCTCTTCACTGTAAATATAATGATTCTCACTATTACAAAATTTCTAATGCAGGTTATTGTTTCTTCCATCCACTAATGCATTGTTTTGTTCTTTCATGTAAAAGCATTCACTCCTCAAACATTGTGGGAGATTTAAAAAGAATACACATACACATTTTACATCAGTTATTTTAATTGGATTAAACAATAAAATATAGAACACTGAACTAAATCTATCACTATAATAACTTGTCTTCCTCAAAATTCCCAGAATGCTACAACCATCCCATGCCTTATCTTTGCTCTTGCTATCCACTTTTTCGGCTAATAGGTTGAGTGAGCAGAAATTTTACTTTTCACTATAATTGACATTTAAATTTAATATCCAATGAAATAATATATTATAAATATTTCAAACAAATAGTAAATAATTGCTACATTTCAGGTATGAACATAAAGAGATGACAATGAATGATATAATTTTCACAGAAGATAAAGTAATAGGCTCTCAACATCCAACGTTTATTATTGCTGAAGTGGGCCAAAACCATCAAGGAGATTTACAGATAGCAAAAGATCTTATAAAGAAGGCCAAGGTAAGCAGTGTAAAATAACTGAAATTTATTTGTTTTAAACAAAAATAACAATGAATTTTCATTTACATATGATTACGTTTTTTAAATATAGGAATGCGGTGCAGACTGTGTAAAATTTCAAAAGAGTTTTCTTCCAGAAAAATTCACTAAATCGACTTTAGATTTACCTTACAATTCAGAACATTCGTGGGGTGTAACATATGGTGATCATAAAAGACATCTAGAATTTTCTGAAAAACAATATGTTGAACTACAACATTTTGCCAAAGAACAAAGGATAATGTTTTCTGCTTCTGCTATGGATGAGGTAATTACAAGGAAGGTTTCCATTTTCCTGCAACAAACTTTTATTTATTATTGTTTTATTATTTAAAACAATAAAGCTTTGGGAATATTATTGCTATAGTAACTTTTTTCAGGTTTCTTTATTTTTCCTTAACGAATTAGACACACCTTTTATCAAAATTGGATCTGGAGATGCAACTAATATTTTACTTCTGGAGAAAGCTGCAAAGGCTAGAAAACCACTGATAATATCAACAGGTACATACATAGTACGGCCCAAAAGTTTCCGGCCTGGTATAGAAGGAAAGGTGAAAGAAAAAAACTGGTCTTACTGTTTTTCTATATATTGTCCTCTAAGTTCAACACACTTAATACATCGCTTTGGCAACATTTCTATACAATGAAAAAAATAATTTTCTTCTTTGTTAAAAAAATGTAAAAAATAATAAAAAAATGTAAACTCGTGTAAAAATTCATTGCAGCAGTGAACTCATTCCTGTTTTTGAGCACCTGAAAGAATTTTTGGAACCCATCTTGCACTAACCTTGTTCATATGCAAATGTTATTTGATGATCCTCAAAACACTTGTTTTTGAAAGCCCCAACCTCGCTGCTATTTCCTTGGTTTTCAGACGTCGGTCAGACAGCAATTCAGATTCCACAAGTTGGATTGTTTCAGAAGTGACAGCTTCCAATGGGCGACTGGGACGCGGGTCGGTCATCTTCTAGACATTCTCTCCCTAACTTAAATAATTTTGCCCATTCTTTCACTGTGGAATACGAGGGGGAGGATTGCATGTATACAATATCCAAGCGCTCTTTAATTTGTGCAGGAGTAAGACCCTCTTTACAAAATAATTTAATAACCGCACGGTACTCGAGTTTGAACATTGAAAAAATGGGGAGTTTCCTTCAAGGCTGGACACTGACTGACAGGACTGAGGAAGTGCGGGCGATGGGTATGGAGTGAGCAGGCATGGATCTGCATAGGAGTCCAGGTCCCGGCACGTTTGAAGGAGGGGAAGCAGGACAGACTGGAAACTTATGGACCTTACTACGTACTTTGTTTTGTGAATTACTGCATTAACTATCATGGTAAATTATAATCTTATAACATATGTAAATAGACAGAACATTTTATTTCGCTTTTAATGTATGTATTTATTAAACCCAGCATATTATATTTTGTTAAAGAGGAAAACTTAGAACTATGGCAAAACTCTAAAATACTTATCTTATCAGTTTGGAGCATCAAACTATCAAGTGATATTCGTGGCAAGTAACTGCTCTAAATTCAAATGTAAAATTCATTTTCTGTATAATCATTAAAATTACTACTATTTTCATTTTTAGCAAGCATAGCCAGTGGAAGTCAATCACTATTATCCAATTAAATCAGTAATAAGAAAATTTTCAACTAAAAAATTGATTCAAATATGTTTATTTCACCAGAGATATTAATAAGAGCAAGTCAGCAGTATCAATGATTTTAAATTCTATCTAATTAAAGCAGTAGTAATTTTTGCAATGAATTTTACAATTGAATAGTAAAAGCAGGTCGTTAAGAAAAAATCCAATGGATACAGCTAGTTCTGTGCCCTAAGTTGATATCATAATTGTAGATCTGTAAAAAATTATTTTGTTTTTATAAATAAAATGGTATAAATAGTATATGCAATTCACCATATTGACTAGGAATGTGCTCAATGGAAGATGTGGAACTTATTTACAAAACAATATCTGAAGAACATAAAAATTTTGCTCTTCTGCAGTGTGTTTCATCATACCCAACCAAGCCTTGTGATGCAAATTTGAGGAATATTACTAAGTTCAAATCCAAATTTCCTGTATGTATCGGCTACTCAGGGCATGAAGTTGGTTATAATCTGACTTTAGCTGCTGTTGCACTTGGAGCTAAGGTAACACTATGCTATTTCTTACTATTGCAATTTTTTTAGTTTCATCCTTTAATGACTTTTTGTTTGTTGTAATTTATTGTTACTTTGACTGTAAGAGAAACAAATACCATTTATGTTGGCAGATTGTGGAACGGCATATTACTCTCGACAAGACGTGGAAAGGTAATGATCATTCTTGTTCATTAAATATTGACGAATTTAAATGTATGGTATCGGCCATAAGGGAAATCGAGGAAGGTATGGGAATGGAAAAGAAGCTTCTGCCTTCTGAAGAACCTTGTTGGCAAAAATTAGGAAAAAGCATAATAGCTTTGAAAAAAATTGAAAAGAACTCTGTCATAGTAATCGAAGATCTGGGTATTAAAGTAAGTAGACCAAAAGGCCTGGATCCAAAGCTGATCAAGTCTATTGTCGGAAGAATAACTTCAACAACTATTGAACCTGACAGTCCTATCACTGAAAATAAATTAGTTTAATAATGAATTAGAAATTTGCAATGAATGTGTATACAAATAATAGTGCCTGTATTTTACTTCCTTTATAATTATTAACAGTTTTTTATTAAAAGAGTCATATTGTTTACAGAATAGTTTACATTAATTAAACCTTCATATTTTTAATTATAGTAATAGTGATTCATGGGTTGTAAAACCTTGATTATCCCAAACTTAATAACAACATTGGTTACTAACATGAATAGCTAATAAATTAAATTAAAGTAATACACTGTGCCAATGCCAGACAATTCAAATTCTGGATATAGACACTACTCAAGATGTCTGAGTTCTGGAGCTCAAATTTAAAGTCATATTAAAATTGCTGAAGTTCAAAACTTTTTACATAACATTTTGTTATAAAAAATGATATAGTGTGTAATTTTGGCTATAAATCTAGAACAGAAAAATTTTTACTTATTTTTGGGAAGAATTATATTATCATAAGGAAATAAAAGTTCAATTTACTTTTTAAACAATGAGGGACAAATGAAGATGCTCCCAAAAAAAAACCGCTGTACATGCAATGCATATTCTGAAAGAAGAAGAAGAAGAAATGCCAAAAGAATAATGTGAGATAAGAAAAAGCTGGAAAACTCGACAAGATGCAAGAAAAATTCTATATTCATGTGGTTTTGGATAGACTGTGAGCATTATTAAAAATTGACAGCAGACGCTCCGAGCATCCTACACAACTGTAACAGGAGAGCAGCAGCAATTAACAGAGATGACTGGCGGTTGATGCTGAGGGAGGCTTTGTCCTCACATGAGATGTAGAGTCATCTATGTAGGTTCTAAAGTTCTTAACACTGCTACATTAAGTAATAAAGAACAACATAAAAATCATGATTATACAAAGAGATAAATTTCACTAAAAGAAATTTCAAGAGGAGAGAAAACAAGCCAATGTTTCCTTTTAAACATATTTATTTGGTAACATAATATCACAAAAATGAAAGTGCTTTGCTTGCTCAAGAGAACAGTTATAAAACAATAATAAAACATAGAGAATTGATCCATAACCTGTAACACATTTATAAAATAAATATTTAATGAGAAATTTAAACAACAAAATTATGTAATGGAAGAAATTATATCCACACATCTTTGTTTCAAACATCAGAAATGTTGATTTAAGAAAAATCATCATTACTTAATATACTTTGTATCATTTTTTGTTATTGACTCGTAAATATAAATAGGCTAGTAGATAATAAAAATATTAGGACTAAAAAAAAAAAATACTACTTATTTGAAAATATTTCATTAAGTTGCTTCAATGGACGAAATGATAAAATACACCTGCCCATAAATAGAGATAAATAACAAAACCTAACAAATATTAAATTGACATTGCAGCTTAACAAAGTTTAGGGGATATAAGGGTATTGTTTTTGATAGTACAGTTATCATCAATACAAAGTATGTGAAAGAAAAGAATTATTTTTGTCAAAATAGTAAGCAATTTTGTTTATGATGAAAAAATTGTGTATCCTTTTTGTATCCAAACTGACAATATTAAACACAAAATTTTTTCTTAAATTTGAAACAATAGAGAAAAACTTTAATCTAACTAAAAAATGTTTTCTTCCATTTGATAACAGGGAAAAAAATAACCAGGGGTGACCTGTGGTTTAGTGGTAGGTAAAAATCCCTAGTTATGCTGTCTTTTAGAAGACACGTTAAACAGGGAGTCCCAAGCCTGTACGATGTCAGGTACTCGTTAAAAATACCTAATGAAACGTGGATAGGCAAAATTTAGAGCTACCAGTGTAGCATCATCCGATTAGCCATGGCAGCATAAAGTGATGTTAAATGAACAAACAAACAATAAGAACCAATGAATAAGAATTGCAATTCAATTTTGTTTTCTCCCTTTCTGTGTTTTTCTATTATTAATTTAATTTAGACAATAATTGTACTTTTTTTAAATTTTATAGTTATTAAATATTGCTATAGAGATAAAATTATAAATTAATAATTTTATGCAGTACTTTTTAACCTGTTACATACATGATGTGATCTAAATTTGAATTTTAGCACAAAAGAAATTATATTATTTCATTAATAAATATGAATAAACTTCTTTATATTGTTATTAATATTTAAACCTATTTTTATAAGACCTGGTACAATCATAATTGGAAAATATATCATGTAAGAAAAAAACAGACAATAGTTAGATAGAAGTTTGTGAAATATTACATACAGTAGAAACTGCTACTGGAATCCAGCTTAGTACAGTATTTATTTTTTTAGTATTAAAAAAAAGGTAAAAGGAGGACAGTTAACGGGCACTCCTCAATTATACAACCATTACCATCCATAAAATTGAGGACTAGCAAATATAAATGAGTAAAGGTACTTAAACAATATTATTTCTTCCATCTTTTATATCATCAAATTCATAATTCTCACAGAATACCAATGAAAATAATTTCTTAATAAGATTAATTAACATGGGCTGTTATGTAACAGTCAACTACAACATATACAGCTTATTCTTTTCAGAATGTTTTGTTATCACCTCCATAAAAGAATACTAAATATTTTAGCATTTAGCATTTTTAATTTAATTATTTTAATTAATTTATAAATTAAATTTTTATTTAGGTCTAAATAATATTTCCCACGTTTTCTAATGCCATTATACTAAGATGCTTGGCTTATAAATAATTTTAACAAGCACCTTTAACCCTTTTGTATAATTAAAAAACAAAAAGTAATATATTCAGAAATTATTGGTAACATTTTTATTTACAAATAAAAGATCAACAAACAAAATCTTCTAACATATTTTAAGCAGTCTTAGAGTATACAAATCACAAGACATAAACAAATTATTATTTGTTAAAAAAACAAAGTTAGACACATGAAGCGATTTTACAAATTAATCGGTATTCATGTGCGTCATTTTTAAAAGCTTATACTATGAAGTAAAACCCTAATTACAATTGAAGTTCTTAAAATTCTGAAATAACTTCATTCAGAGGATATCCAAATCTAAAGCAATTATTTATTAAGAAAAAAAACTTAGTTATATAATAAACTACTCAAAAATGAATAGGAATAAGTTATAAAAATTTAGTGATTACTGTTAAAAGTCATAAACATTTTAACAGTTAACAGGGAAGAAGACACACTACTTGAGGGTGTAAAATGTTTCGTCCTTGTGGGAGTACATTATCACCCAAAAAACAAAAACCTCAGCCCAAACAAGTCACTGTTGGGTGGTAAATTCTGACTGATAATGATGTGATGTGTCGTAGGCCATCCACATAAGGATGCCACCTATGGAAAATTAACTTAATATGTCAATACTCATTTTGCATTTAAAAGTACTTTTAACTGAATTATTTTATTCTACACGAATATTTGTTAGTTGATTTATTAAACAATAAAAACTCGTAAGGGTGCATTCGAGAATAGCATACAAGTTAGAGGAGGGTATTGGTTAATTAATAAATAGTCATCACTATATTACATGCTATTTTTGACCCCACCAGAATCATCTCCTTGATTAACAAGATGATCAACTATTAGTTCACAATAATAAAAACAGCTAGAAATAATTTTATCATACATGTTCCATTCCAATTTTGAGTAGTTTATACTAAAAGAAAGGGTCATGATTTATACTTTTAAATATAACATTTCATGTAATGCAACCTTATAATCCAATGTAAAATGGATATAATCACTTCTTAAGCACATTTATAATAGTATTAATTTTAATAATAAATATAATTGAATATTGTAACATAAATAATTCAAAAAATGTGTTATGGTAGCACAGAGTACACCTTAAATTGGCTGAGCAATACATGGGTTAAGATTAAAGGAATATCAATTGTTATTAAATTAACTCTTTAAACAATTAAAAACAATTTGTTAGTAAATTAAATAAAACAATACTAATGTAAATAGTAATAATTATGCCTGTTGTTGAATTTTAACTGTAAAATACTGCTATTTTGTATTAATAAGGCACACACTGATTGGTCTTCTAAAATGATTTAAATGTAGAGAATATATTTCATATATATTACATTTATATTTCCCAAGATTCATTTATACTGCAGGCACACAAATAATATCAGTTCCTCAAAAGTGTAGGATGAAGTTAACATCACTAAATCAAAGTTTAGGGTAAAGATGTGTATTTGGTATTGGATTCCCTGAGCTAGCGATTAATTACCATTTTTATCATGCTCTTAATAACTTATTTTCCTATTTCTTTTTAAATTATTATTCATTACAGTTTTAACTATTTTCAAAATTCCAGACTTAGTTCCCCAATAATAATATTACTAGTAGCTGACTCGTCAGGAGAAGAGAAATATACAATGGAAGATTAAGTAGAAACGAATTATAGAAAACTGTGAAACAAGAAAAAGTTATGCCATAAGTTTATGCATTAAATACACAACTGTATAAAATGTTAAGGAAATAGTACAGGAAGTGTGCGGTGCGACTTTTTGTGTTGAACATAAAATATAGCTTAGCTCATCCATAAACTGTTTACAATAAAAATTTGTCTCACGAATAAAGCCTACCAATAACCATTTTTTATAATTCATTGTAAATTAAATAGCTTTCTCTTACTTGTGGAGATTCTTATAATACAGTCAGACCAATTATGGGCAACAGAAAAGTATGGCTTGGATTATCCTTAGATATATTTTTAGAAATTTTTCAAACAAAAAAGTAAAAGATATCATACTTTTTTATTTATCAGCTACATAGTATATTATATAAACATTTATATCATGTTAAATTAATGTTTGAACAAACCAACCATTTTAATATTGAATTCCTGGAAGAAAATTCTGATCTATAATGAGAAGAGCACTGATTGCCTTATTTTTAATTCTAAAAACGCTAAAATAATTATAAAAAATAAATTTAGTTCTCATAAATGTTTAAAAATTTTAAACAATTCATTGTGAGAACAAATTAATAGTTCTTAAATTTTGAACATATATAAGCCTCAAGTTTTACGTATCTCCATTAAGCTACTAATGCCATTGATATATTAAACAAATGTACAGTCCAAATTTCCATAAAAACATTTTTATATATGATACATATGTACATTATTTACATGTTCCATGTTTTTATAAAAATATATCAGTTATGCACCATTTGCTTTTAATTTTACATATGAAATTGCTGCTAGTTCCTTACACAGTTCCTCTACGACAACAATGCTTTCAAAAGTCCCTATCCATGGATGAGGTCTGAAAATAACATAATGAAATATATTTTAAAATATATACTTTATATTCACAGTGAATATTGAATAAACTAATGTCAAGCATTATCACTGTTTAGTTCTTAATAATACATTTTAAAAATTAGCAACAGCCTGTTCGCAAAAGAATGTCACTGAGAATTGTTAATCTATGAATTTAATTTGGCACCAAGACTAATTACATTACATTAATTTGCTTTTTATTTATTTATCTATTAATTCTTTCTCTTTAAGACTTTAAGTAAGGTTTAATTTATTTATTTAGGTCATGATTCAGTATTAAGAAGCAATCTCATGGGCAAAATACTATAATTTTTATTTTAGTACCCCATTTCTGTACAACGGCGGACCGTAACAGTTTCAAAAATTCTAAATTTTACATTTCGAACAAAAGACACGAGCTAAGTCATGTCCAAGATTGCTAAATTACCAGTATTATCTGTCTTCAACTATGCCCTTACTTCCTCTTGAATTTTTTTATTCTCAAATACTCTAAGTATTTAAACCTTTCTACATGTTCAAACTTATTCCCTCTGCCCAATTTCAATAATATTTATCTATTAGTACATAAGGAATAATTACTTCATTTCAAGAGAAGCCATTGATCTTCCAAGTAAAGTTGCTCTCACATCTGCAAGTGTCTGTTGGTAGTCAGGAAACTGTGTGATGCAATTACCGAGCTCAGCTGCAACTTCCATCAAGACACTGTGTAGAGACCTCACTTTCAGCTGCTTTGTATTATTTAACAGGTATTCTGTTAAGTATGTTTCTGGGCGAAGAGCGAGTCTTGAGACAATGCCAGTCAACTCTAAATTCAGTTCATAAGCCTGCAAGAAAAATAAAAATAATTATGAGATTTTTGATGAGCTAGTTGAAAGATTGAGAATTTTTAGAAATTAGATTGTAATAACATCATTTTTTTCTTAAAATCATTTAAGACCACTATAATAAAATATTGAAAAATTGATAAATCAATAGGGGATTTTTTTTTCTTAAAATAAAATCTGTACCACCAGAGCCCATGAAGGGTCCTGGAATCAGTAGATGGTTGAGACTGCACTGTTTCTAAGATAGTTGTGCAGGGATGTGATGTCCCAGATCACGCTCAACCTCCAGGTTTTTCCCGAAACTTTTGTTTTCAAACTTTTTCCATGACTGACCGGTCAGGGTTGGAGTTGAGAATTATGATTTTATGTATGCCTAAGTGTATGTTGAGCAAGTGCAAGATATAACTTTTGCTAAGGTGGATTGATTGAAGATAACTGTCTTGAAAGTGGTTTGATTTTTCCAGAAACATAAAAAGTATTCACTTAATTAATAGTACATTTCTTGATAAAGTATAATCCGCATGCGGAAGACCCGGGTTCGAATTCCGGCCAGGACAAATCTGTTTTCTTCATAATAAAAAATATTTAAATAATCACCATCAAATAATAATAAATATAAAATTAACTATAATAATATTCATGAACTATAATGGACTATAATAAATTCATTAACATGCCACTTATGAAAATTATTAATTTGACATTTATCTATACTAATATTATAAATTCAAAAGTAACTCTGTCTGATGGTTATGCTTTCACGCTTGAACTACTGAACCGATTTTAATGAAATTTGGTACAGAGATAGTCTAGAGCCTGAGAAAGGACATAGGCTACTTTTTAATGCAAAAAAAAGGGTTGTATGGGGTTGAAATAGGGGATGATTTAATATTATTGATTTAATTTGAAATAAATAATAAACATATGTTTTATTAAACTAATTTTAATTGTTTAATAAAAACATATATCAATCCTATACATCAATCCAAAAATCTCTAATCCTACTAATATCATAAATGTGAAAGTTAGTGAGGATGGATGTATGTTTATTACTCTTTTAAGCAAAATCTACTGAATGTATTTGGATGAAACTTAACGGTAATATAGGTTATAGATCAGAATAACACATAGGCTACAATTTATAATTATATTGTGTAATTTGGTCATAATATAACGATATATATCAAGTAAGTCGGATAAAATTCTGCCCTCTGAGTAGCTTGCTCACGTGTTTTTTACTCGCAAAATCTACATATTTTTGCTGAACGAAACAAATCAAGTAACATAGGTTACAGGTGTATATATGTACATTATTCTAATCCTTTCAGTTTTAATTTCTCGCTGCTGCCGCACGACAAGTGAAACCGTTATACTAAGCAATCCTTTTCAATAAATTCAATAACATTACATACTAATCCTTTACTGACACGAACAACAGTAAACGACAATCATCAAATCATCATTTGAAAATCATCAAATCGACATATTTTATCCTTGCTACCTCTGTAAGCTACCACAATCGAGAATTTTCACACAGGAAATTGTTGGGCGTCTCATCGAAACGAAGCTATTCACGAAGATTCAGCTTGATAGTAGTCAAGTGCAAAAATGGACCATGGATCCTGGACTAATTACTATAATGTTGAAGAAAAATAAAAAACAATTATAAAGTTTACCTGCTTTGGAATGTTGGACAGTGCTGTGAACAGCACTGAAAGGAAAGGGCCCTCATTAAACTCAGCATCAGCCCTTGGAAGGTCTTCAACAGCACTTTGCTGTAACTCTACTTTTGATAGAACTGCTTGGTATTGCCTCATCGACTCACCAATATATTCCTCGTAACCACAATTACAGCTTTGTATTTCTTTTGGAACTATATTAGTCCACCTGAAAAATATACATATCGATATGAAATCAGATTAAAAATCAACTTGAATTACTCTTAAGTATTGGATTTAAAATAAATGAAGATAGCAGAATAGTCGTAAACAGCTATACATTCTGTTTACAACCATTATACCAGATTTAGATCTAGGCGTTCGCAATACATACTAATTTTCTGTTAGTGTTCATCTAAAAATAAATAATAAATATAATCATTCATGTTATATATTAAACTTTTTAACCAATGCTTGATAAGTACTTTTCAACCTTTTAGGGCTCATGAGCTCCTAAGAGACCTAAAATTTTTCCTGAATAGTCAATTCCTACGGCTCTAAGTTCAACACATGATTTTGTTTTCAACTACAACTGGAATATACTAAGATTCCTCAAAAAATAATTACTAAATTTATTGATATTAATGCCAATTATGATTGAAAATAATACATCCTGGTTCATTTGGAAATAATGGACAGAATACTATAAATTATAACACAATTATCAAATAAAATATACCTCTTAATTATCACAAAGATTTCAGATTCAGAATCTCCGTTTGTCTCGATATTACTGTCTTCCATTAATGCTAGAACAACGTATATAATATTTATTGAGGTGATCATGAAAAATATTTAGTGTACATTTTAAAATTGTTTTAATCAGATAAAATCAATAGCATACTTTAATGTAAGAAACAGCAAATACTTTATCTATTGGATTAGTTAAAGGATAAATCAGGAGATATTATTATCTATAATTCACAAGTCCAATAGTTTGTATTCCCAGTTCTATAAATGATAAATGGTAAGTTATCCACTATCGTCAAATTGAATAGAGCATGATAGATCTTATTTATTGGATGTTTTTTACCACTGGGTGTCTACACCAGGGACAACAGTATTGTACACCATAATATTTTTGCAGTCTAAAATATAATAATGTTTGTGAATTCTATAAATTTCAGTAGACTAATTAGTCTGTTTAGCTCTCACTGCCTAAAATCCACTATGTGGTCAGTGCAGGAAGCCATGAATTTCAGAGCTCCAAATCTATTGTGCCAACAGATAATATGGTAAGCTGTTAATTAAGGTATTTAGCACTGCATTGCACCTCTTCAGAGTTTGAGATTGTAGTGGGATGCGATGTAAATTGTTAATAAAAAATTAATTTGTTTTAGTATCATCACATTACATAAACGTAAAAGAGTTTTTATTTAAATACCTCCAGATGTTGAAGTGTCAAAATTCAAAAAGCTTCTGCCTTTAAGATACCTCCATACCAAGCAGTCCAAAACATAATCACTGTTTTTTTCCAAAATTAGCTAAAAGAAAAAAATATAATTTTATGATTATTAATTATTTAATTAAAAGTTTGAACTGAATAATAATGTAGCTAAAAAAATAACATCCTTCACCTCAAAAAATCTTAATGTCTCAATAGCTAAATCAGTATCTTGACTAGACCAGTTTTTCAGGAGAATATTCAAAATTGTATCACAAATAAGCCATTTATTTAATGCTGCAAAAAATAAATAATAATAATAATAAATACATCTTATCAAATAATACATTAAAAATAAACATTATATAGCAGAATAAAATACAAACAATAATCTAGAACTTTAAAATTATAAATAATACACTCAACAGCAAAAAAAAACCGGATACTTAGATTTGGTCTAATAATTTTTTTATATATATTTATATGTATTAATCTTTTTAATTGATGGTAAGAATTGGTTAATTTATAGGTTATTTAAACAAAAGCTGCCAAAAGAGAATCATTTTTATTGATTATGTACAAAATAAAGAAAAAATGATAAATGAACACATTTTTTAGAAAACGTTATTCTTCATTTTTATTAGGTTTTCGAACAGTTTATGTAATTCTAATAGCGGGTATTACTCCCTCTGGTACGGCGAAGGGCTCTAACCCTGTCAGGCATCGAAGAAATTAAATTCTGGACGTACTCCACCGCCATAGCATCCCATTCTTCTCGAAGAGCAATTTGGAGCTGATTTAAGTCACTAGGAGGAGGATGACGGCGTCTAACACGCCTCCCACAAATGCTCTATGGGATTCATATCGGGAGATCGTGCAGGCCAGTCCAGAACTGTGATTCCCACTTGCTCCAAGTATTCGGTAACAATTCTGGCGGTATGTGGACGAGCATTATCTAGTATTAAAATGAATTGCTCACCAATAAATAGAGCAAATGGGATCACAGCCTCTAGGAGGACTTCCTTAATGTATCTCCGAGCAGTCAGAGCCCCATTATTTATGAAAATCAGTTCAGTCCGGGCGTGGAAATTAATTCCACACCAAACCGTAACTGACCTCCTTTCAAAAGACCGTGATTCACGAATGGTACATTGAGCAAATCGCTCCCCTGGTTGTCTCCACACTCTGTCTTGACCGTCTGAGTGGTATAGACCAAATCGAGACTCATCCATGAATAAAACAGTTCCAAATTGCTCCAGAGTCCAATGAGAATATTGATCAGCAAATAATCCCCTTTCTCTTCGATGTCTTTCCAGGAGTTGGGGCCCTGTCGCCTTGATACGAGTTCATGCTCCCTCAGTCTCCGCTGCACTGTGTCTCTGCACTTACACGTGTATTTCGAGCCACTTCAAGTCTTTCCCGGACCTCAGGAGCCGTTAAAAGTCGGTCTGGTCTGTCAATACCGACAGCGTAATAAATCGATCGTATACTGCCGTTGTTGACCTTGGTCGCCCACTGCCGGCCCTCCGTTATCAGTCTCCCAGAAACACCGGAGTGCATCGTGAATGGTAGACTTCGCTACCCCAAGCCCCGGCCTTCTCTGGCCAAGGCATCAGCTCAGGCTATGTCAACATTTGAAATAACCATTATTCTGGACCAAAATTTAAAAAAAACATGTCTATTAATCACAGAAAAGGCTTGGTTAATAAATTAAAGATGTTTAAATGTGCGAAAAACTACTTACAGTTTAGAATAGGTCCGACAGGTAAATCAACTTCAAGACAAATAAATCAAATCTGAGTTTTATCTAATTGTTTACTAATCCTGAAGGGATTAGTTCAATGGACTTAGACCCTGCATTCTCTGTAATAACTAGGATACCCGCAAAAACAAACACATTGCTGAAAATTAGCTTTTAATACGAAAAATATGAAGTGTCCGCTTTTTTTTGCTGTTGAGTTTATAAACAGTGGAACTAGTGTGTTAAACTAATTCTGAAGATTTAAAAAAAAACTAAATCAAGAAATGGATTTGTAGTTCTTGTGACTTTTGTCCAACTTTTCAATAACCGAAATGTCAAAGAAGCCTTAATACACTAAAATACTTCATAAAAAACTAAAAAATTCTTAATCACTATATACTCACCATCATTTAAAAGAGGGGATGATGCCATCTTAAAACATTTTGTGAGCATTGTAAGATTAATTGGTTTGTGCAATGCTAAGGAGTTGAATGCTTGACCTAAAAAAGATTCTGATAATCTTCGACTGACTGCTTCGGCTATAATCGGATTACTTTCAATCATAACCTGGAAGAATGCAAATATTATTTCTCCACAAAAACAAACTAATTTAAAGAATGCATAAAAAGAAAACTTCAAATACAAATACCTGATCACAGTAATCATACCAAGACAGAAAAGTAGCAGCTTGTTTACACCCATTACAGCCTGTGCAGTCATTCGTAGGAATATCCAATCTATGAAACATAAATACATTAAAGTAAATCTCAATAACCTAATTTCTTTATAAAATATGTTCATTTATTAGAATTTAAATCATTTCTACTAATAAATGTTTGAAAATAACTTTATTCATGATTATAACTGAATTCATGATATCATTTCTTTAAATATATATTTTCTGTTATTGATAGCCCTATAAGATTAAGCTAACTAATAAGAATAAGCTTATACAGAATACTTTTAAAGTGTGCCTACAATGTTCAATGCACTGTTTTCTTTGCTAATGCAGTTTAGTTTTATTTTCATCTGAAATACTGAGCCCTTTCAGTGATGCAGTCTTATAGAAAAACGTGTTTTAACCTAAGGAGTACTGGCTGCTCAACTTGGCATAGTCACTGTCCAAAATTATAGTGAAAAATGAGGCATAGACAAAACCCTACTAAAATTTAAAAAAACAATAAAAGCCTCTCCAAACTACCCCTCAGCCAAAAATTAGAAGAAAAATGAACGCAAAAAGGAATTGATGTTATTATTTGTAAAGTTAAAATAAGAATTAAAATTAAAACTCTTTGTACAGATTTAAATTATTTATATTAAGGACATTATCAGAATAATTACCCCCATGACAAATGCATCTCATCAACATGGCTCGGATCAGTTGAATGCGGAATGGTGTAGAACAAAAGTACCAGCCTTGATATAAGCCTGAGAGATACCTCAGATGAGATGAGGGAAGCAGTATTGGTACCCTTGGGCAGTGAAACCAGCAGCATTAAGGCTTGGCAGGCTTTCAATCTTACTCCAGTATCCTGTAATACAATACTGAAAACAATATTTAACTCAAGAATATTTTAGTTAAATTCAATAATCATAATTATTAAGCAGTATAAGATACTCAGAAGTATCAATACTACTAATTGTTTTTACATTTTCTTACAATGTATGGTTCAAAATACCTATTAACTTATTTTTACATAACCTAAACTATTAATTCTACAACCCATACAATTTTAAGATTAATTTATAGATAGTAGAAAAATTTTACTAACAGGAGAATCCGTGTAAGAAAGAACAGCATCTGCTATCGGGAACTGAAGATTTGAATCAGACTGAGATGAATTTCCTAAACATTCAGTCACTGGCTGTGGAACTAAAGTCACATTGCAAGAGCGAGCACTTGGAACAAGAGGCGTTGTGAACAGTGCGTTCCGCGGTGTTGAGCTTGCATCACTGCTAGTGCTGCTACTACAACTAGTTCGCCTTTCAGTCGAACTTTCCCCTTCATTACTCTGGAATAAAGAATATAACTTGATATAATAACAACAAATCTAACTGTCTTCTTTCCAGTTTTAACAGAATGTTTACCACAACATTCTTCAATACAAATTAACAAAAAAAATTGTCAATTCAATGCAGTGAATATTCAAAGAATCAACTAAGAAATTTTAGAAAATGTAATCATATGTAACAAACTGAATTAAGTTAAAATAGATAAATTAAATGCTAACTGTTAAGGCTCTCATCTGTGGTCGAGACGTGGTGATGAGAGTGATGGTAAACAATTCACAGGGCCAATTCTGGAATCGAGGCCAGATATGACTCGGGGGTTTCCACTTCCACCCCGAAATTAATCGAATATTTAATTCAATTAGATTTTATTTCAAGAATGTTTTTCTAATTTTGTTCACAAGTAGCAGCATCTCCTGGATCCAGAGGTAAAAATGTTTATGCTAGCTTGAATGAGCAATTAAATACCCGTTCGTTTTTCCCCATAAATCAGAGTTTAGAACTGGTACTCCCGGCGAGCAGGGTCGTGGTCCAACCGGAAGGAAGATGAGCTGAACAGGTAGAAAACTCAATGTTACTGTAGTCAGACTGGATTCTAGGTGTAGCCAGATGTAGTGCCAGTTAAATGATAGAGGCGATCAAACATGACAATTAAATATTTTCTTTTTCATCATTCCTTCGTAGCGTTTCAATCACAAAACAGAAGGAAGATCTTTTATTTAAATTGAAATTATTATTAGTGTCCATATGATTATTGTTATGAATGATGGATCTTGTTTTATATTTAAATTATTATTTTTATTAGCGGTTTTGGGATTATTGATGGTGAATCTTGTTGTAGTTGTAATTATTATTTTTCTTAACAAATTACTTTATTATCATAATTAAATGTTAGGTGTGATTGAATACTATTTTTGGTTCAATATAGTAGAGTTTTATTTTTTGACAAATGGATGTTTTGGGTTTATTTGTTTACCCAGTTTCCCTATGTGACCTCGACGATACCATGTCCTCATCTAGCCCTTTTTAGGTGTCCACAAAGTCCTAGAAAAGAACCGCAGGTAACAATTTTGTGTCAGGTGTGGGGTGTAGGTTGCAAAAATACCGAAAAAAGCGAACCCAGTGAGAAAAGAGAAAATGGCGGAAAGGCAGAAAGAGTTGGAGGAGGTGGTCAGGAAGTTACAGAAAGCCAAGAACGAATCCCTCAAGAAAGAAAAAAAGATGTGGACACATCAGACCATGATGGCGTGGGTGGAATCATAGGAAATAAGGTAAAAAGGGACATAGAGCTTTAAGACATGATTCAACCATGGACGGGAGCCCTAGGAAGCCCTTCGAACGGCCAATTTTTCAAGAAATTGGAAAAGATAGGATTACTTGGGAATTGAAATGAAGAGGACGAATTACTTATTGCAGAACAAAAGCTAAGAGGCATGGCCGAAAAATACCTTGAGTCAAACCCCGAATCGGTGAGCATAGGAGCCTCTTACGTGACAATGAAAGCGGAAGTTATTAAAAGATTTGTTGATCCAAGGGAAAGCGAATGACACAAACGGGAACTGTGTGAGGTGAGACACGGAGGGACTGAATCAGCCAAAGAATTTGCCGACAGTGAGATCCATTGTGGTAAGGCTAATAGCTACCATTGAAGAATAAAAAGGGAAATGTACACTGTCCAAATACAGTGAAGGCCGAGTGCTAGCAGCCTTCAAGAGGGGACTAAGAGGAGAGACAGCACAGATAGTTCAAGTCTCTCCTAGAAAGATCAAGACACTCTATTAGTAGAGCCATAGCCGCAAGAGCAGCAAAGTACGTTTAGACCAAGAAGTCAGATGCAGGATCGTATCTTCACTCTTATAAATATAGTAGAAAGCGTATATGGCTGTCATAGAAACCTGTATCATTCTTTTCGAGAGCCAAAAGCAGCCTTTCATTTCATTCCTAAAGAAGAAATGTGGAAAGCCCTGAGAGCAAAGAAAGTTCCTCCTGAACTTAAAGAGGGTATCAATATAGCAAATCAAAAACTAAAAGGGATAATCAGTCTGAATGGCCAAGAATTCAAATACTTCAAGATGGAAATGGAAGTCAAGCCATCCAAGACACTCAATCATGATTAACAAAAATACTTTGAATGATACAGAAAAAATACGATGAACATTCAGAAAAAATTGTACTTGCACAACTTGGCAGAAGAAGTTAGGGGTTAACTAGGTATATCACTCCATTGGAAGAAAACCGGGACAACTCAAAATTATAACTTAAAAGATTATGTATCCATTCCCCTGGATACACTGACTGACTGATGACACAGACATAACTGCTCTTTAGTCGCTGACTACTCGAGTTACTTTTGTGACACTCTTTTTTCATTTTCGATTTGTTTAAGACATAATCGAAAAATCACACTATTTTTAATTGTGCCAGTTTTCTTCCAAAGGAGCAATATTATGCAGAATGATAAAGCTATATAAATACTCTCAATCACTTTACCTTATTCAATCCTTTGATTGTAACAAATAAATTTTTTCCCTAAATTATTTATCTATTCAGTTTTTACGTTTAAGGTATACAAATTGTTATAAATACCAAATTAGATATAAAAACTGGAACAAGCTGATAATTTTTCCTTAAAATTCCACTTAATGACAATAAAAAATGAATTTCATAGGTTTCTGAAGCAGTCGGTGTAGCACCATCACACAATCCAATCAGCCTCTAAAACAGATAAAAATTATATAATAATTATAAAGTATAAAGCAAATCATAGTTCCATAAAATAAATTTTACAAATCATACTTGCAAAGGAGAATATACACTTGAATGACCAAAGTCGATATGCTTGCTTTGATTAAGAAGTTTAGTTACTAATTGTAAAACATGTTGTTTCATTCCAGGAGGATCATCTGTAGAAGCAAGGGTAGTCAATAAATCCAATAAATTATGCTGTAAAAAATATTCCATACAGGGTCCAGCCCCTTCTGAAGTTTCTCCTTCTTTTAACAATATCTGTAAAAAAATTATAAATATTTAATTAAATAATATACCAGCAATATTAATACTACATTAGAATGTCATTTTTATTTATTTATTAACTTTTAGATAAAATTAAAAAAAGGTTGAAACTTATTTCCTTTTAGAGATTTCATGAAACTATTCAAATGAAATGGGTAGTCAACCCTTTGCTACTAAGTCAGATTGAAAGGTTGCATAGGATGACAATTCTCGCTTGAGGTAATTGGAATAATTGTCAATGCTAATAGAAGCTATCTTGGGCACTAACAATATTTCAACAGCCATTCATAAGAATGAAAATGTTACTATAAAAAACATGATCCATCCAATTCTGTTATACACATGGACTCAAACCTACACCAGAGGGAATGTAAACTTCTTTCAAAAATAAAGTATCAGATAATGTATGGTTTTTGATCCGTGGCTACTGTAGAAGGGGAATGTTGAACTATATGAGTTATTTGGGAACTAAACCTCATGAAACCAAAAAAAATTATCTAGATTGATATAATCAGGCAAAAAATAATTAATCAGCTAACTATCCCATTTAAAACATGATTCATTGACAGACTGAGAAAAAACCCAGTTAATATATGCTATTCATATAATTTTGAAGATCATAACAATGAAGGAGCACCATTACGGCATAACATTGACTGTAATGGACAGCTTTCATAAAGCAAAACATGCATAATGAACCCTTAGCATGAATAAAACCTTGAGATTAGGCAGAAAAGAGTATTCCATAGCAGAAAAACAACAGCCATATCACTGGAGCAATTAGCTCAGTATGAAGAGTTGGTGACCTATAGGTCCCGAATTCATAACAGGCTGTTGCAGACCAATTATTTATTCGGCTAACAGCTATGAGTCTACTCTCTGAAATCTGCAAACCGCCCTCGAGCATACCCAGTGATGATTAAGTAGAGGAAAAAATAGGTAGTAGAGGATGATCTTAGCTAATTCGAATGCATCCCGCCTGAGAGCTTAGAAACAGTACAGTCTCTATCAAGAGCTCAAACCCTTTTGAGGGTCATAATGGTACTTTTTATTTCATAAATACTCAGTTAAATTAAAATTTGCTACAAAAACATCCACATTTGAAAACATTTCTATCGTATAATACAGAACATATAAATTCTACAAAGATATCACAATTTTTAATAATAAAAATTCAATCTATTTCCAAGAAGGATCATAACACATAAATCAAAATACTACTTACCTGAAAAAGATGTTCCAAGTGATTTGGAATGTTGGTTAATTCTATCAGAGATGGTCTTGTTTTAGTAACATCTAAGTAATGATTCATCAACTTTTTCCAGTAATAAACAAAATCTTCAAACAGGGGAGGAGGAGGAGCCAACTGTCATCATCAAAATACGATTAGATACATAAAATGAAATGTCATTAAATAATACTGTCACATCATGATTGTCGACAAAAAGCAGAAAATTGCAGTCCCAAATACTGTGACAAATATTTGACTTAGAAAAACGTCATCTAAAAAGAACACAGCACAAAAATACAAATAGAAGATATAAATACAAACCACATCAGCTGCATGTTGCAGCGCAGTTGAAAACCTCCCTAACATGATATATTTTCTACATAATTTTTTTTTAAATTTTGTTATTGATATCAGTAAACACTTTGTGTCTGTCAAGGACAGTTCATTTGTAAAGCGTTCAATTAGTATTAACTCAGAATCGATCACTGAATGCCAAAGAGGTTCATGGAAGGAAGTTTAATATTATTAAAACAAGTAGAGAATGTTCATAAGAAATGATCTTTATCGTTAAGTTTGGGAAATAATGAAAAGTCTTTCAAAGTATAGTGTTTAAGTTTTAAATATTCTAGACCACAAAGGGAAAAAATAACCTTTATGAATCTGAAATTTGGGACAATTGTCAGCTATACTGTTAATTCTCAAAAAAACTCCTTTTTCATTGCCTAAACCATGAATGTTGAAATTTCTAGAACACAAATTTTTCGTATCTGGGTTCTGAGTAAACTAAGCATGCCGTGAAATATTTGAGAACGCCCAGGCGGAATTGATTTTTAAAATTTTAATTTCCTTGAATTTATATTGATTTCAAATACTCTCTTAAATATTTTTAATTCATTGATCACGTATTCCTTCTGGTTTCGATCGTGTCTCAAATTCTATAGCGGGATTTCGCTGGTCATACTGTTAACTTCCTCAGGGCTTAATCTGAGACTGAATGTTTTTTTCCCAAGCCCCTGGAAAAATGAAGATCATCTGAAACAAACTTACATGCTAGCGTGTATTAATAAAAAATTATATATGTACATACATATATACAGCTCTTTTCCTGCACCGGGTCCATTTTAAGAGGATGTTGAGTATTGGAAGGATTAAGGTTATGGGGTATTTATGGATCAGGTATCTAGTGATGGGGCTCACTAGTTGCTTTGAAAAAGATAAAAACTAAAACTTAAAACTAAAACAAAGAGTAATGATGAATCTCAGTCGAGACTGAGGGAACTTACATTTTGTTGCCAGCGCTGTGGACGGCTCGCTGGTCTCAATGTGCTACATAGTGGGTTAGTGCAGTGCTGGAGCCTATCAAAGAATTTAATATGCCCCCGAACTATAAAATCAATCACCGTCGGTAGTCCGAGAGTGTAGTGAATCATGTCTGTCTTAAACCATTTTAGTGTTATATGTTGTACTATACGCCTAAATATATTGTTTTGAAACTGTTGGAGTCGCTTCGTGGTATTCGGAGATACGTCATTGAGCATTGGCGCTCCGTAGAGAAGGGCTGGTCTTAGGACTCCCTAATAAATTCGGTGAAGTAAGCAGGTGGTTCAACCTGTAGGACTTTGTCCTAATATGTCTGATCTTTCTCATGCAGTGTTGGGTCAACGTCAGGTGCCTGGCTAGGGTGACGCCCAGATAAACTATCTGATTGGCATGATGGTTCTCGCTATCCCCCACTATATAGACCGTCGGTAGAGGGCGCTTGTTTCTCTGAAATGAAAATACAAACAGTCAGTCTTCTTGGGATTGACTGTAATATTTAATCTCTCCAGCTACTAGGCCGCCTCTGCCTGTAGTAGTGCTTTCTTAGCGTTCATTGAGCTCCTGTAACTTCCGACATCGTCGGTGTAAGCCGCGAAAGTAGCCTTGCTGTATCTCGCTCCAACAGTTTCCGGTGTGTAGGTTGAAAAAAAACTGGTGCAGCCCAGTGGCACACCACAAGTGAGATCAAAGGGGTTGGACAGCTCTTCGCCAACACAAACCTTACTTGAAAGTCGCGACTGAATATGTCCTTTGATTCGGTCTTTATAGCTTTCCGGATCCGAGGGTGGAGCCTATTTCTCCAGTGATTTGATTGCCTGGACTCCTACCGGATGTTTTCTGATTGGGTGGGCCTCGACTGGCTGGCTTCTGATTAGTTAGTCTTTTCTTTCAGATTTTATGGGGGTTTTTTTCCTACTGGTATGTTTGGAAAGGTAGTTGTGTATTAACTCCACCTAACCAGTAGCTGCGTAAAGAGCAATCTTTTTCCCATGCGCAAGCAGTTATATTTTATAAGTTACATTTCTAACAGCTGATCTGTTCTAGATTTTTTGTTTGCTGATTTTTAGTACTACAATTGATATAATACGATGATATTGGTATTTGGGATTGACCAAAAACAGAAGAGGATGCTATTTCATTTTTTCAGGAGCGAAATATCTCACCAAAAAAACGAAAATGTACCAATTCCCATGAAATGAAACTTTATTTTGGTCAACGTAACTTTAGGAAACGTAATTTAAGACAGTGTCATGAGCAAGTGGGACTTAAAAAATACAACTATTTGGAGGTGGGTATATATTTTATAGTAGGATATACTTGGTTTTTATATAAATTCTTTTGATTTTTAATTCTTGATGATTATTTAAAAAATTTAAAATTCTAACCCCAATAAATAGATTTAAAAACGTTATCCAAGATAACTATTAAAATATAACTGCTTGCGAATGCGAACAAGATGGGAAGATGGCGTGAGGTGGAGTTAATACGCAAGTACCTTTGGTACAATAATTTGATTTATACCCGTTGGAATTTACGGGGTGCTTCACTATTTCGATTGCTTCTAGTATCTTTCTTTCTGCCTCGTTATTACACCATTTAACCACTCTAATTTTGTCAAATTCTAATTTTACTAACCATGTTTTTTAATGTTAGAATGTCAAGATATAAAATATAGAAGAACGCTGTGTGATATGCATTGCTTCAGAGATTTAGATTGAAAAAAAATAAACATTCAAGAATAAAATAACTTATTTAGTAACCATTTATTTATATTTTTTGTGTCCGGATACTCTTTTAAAAGCTTTCCTAACTATTCCAAATGGAATTATATATTCAGTGTGTACTCTTAGCCATCTACAATATCAGAAATTTCACTCTGCGTTTTATTATATTCCATTAAAAAGCCACAAGATGTGTTTATCTTAAAATATTGTCGTGCTCAACTTCGTACAGGAGGAAGAATCAATCGTCACTATAAGAGAAAATTAGTATTGCAGTTCTCGATTGTTAACCAAGCATGTAACTATATTCAGGCCTGCAGAAAACAATTCCTCACTGTTTTACAAACAATCACCTAAGACAGGACCATTGAAGTGGCTTAAAAATCGTCGTTTCACATGTCCCATTATAAACTAATGGAGGAAAGCTAAACTAAACTAAATTTTCAGCTAAAAGGGGAACGGCAAAAACTTATGAATACAGCTTTTAAGCTATGTAGTTACATTATTCACGATTCTTTTAATCATTTTTTTAAAGAGTTAAACATCTTTTTCTATTTCTGTCAAGGCGAACAAGACCATGACGGGTTATTTTTATAGGTTACCATTCCATTTAGAAGTTTATTCCCTGGGTCAATTTTCAATGGACTTTAAAAAAACTTTGAAGTCACTTTCGATCAGATCCTCTCTAGGATAAACCACATTTCTCAAATCACCCATATTTTAAAGTTTCCCAGGTACTCATGTTTCTCGTTGAAATGTTTTTCCCTTCTGAGGGCAATATCTCATCCCCATATTTGTTTTATAATTTTTCAAAAAAATTTTGTTATCGATTTTTATATTTGTAAAACTACTTCCTTCCCCAAATCTATGGTCATCCGAGAGATTCTTTACGCCAATCCTCCTCCACATTTCCATTTAAACATCAGTTATTCCTTATCATTACATCATATCATGTAATTTGATAACACTCCGTTATCAAATTACCGTAATGGTGTAAAATATGTTAACAATAGTTGTAACTTGCAAATAAAATATTGCTCCCTTACATTATACTTAAATGTTTTCCTAATAATTGCACGTCTCCAGCATAACTAAACCATCTGTCAAGAAAAAAATATTCTCATGTAAATTCTAACTTTAGAAAATGTTTAATTATGGGAAAACATAATCTGAGTTTTTCATGAATTCTTTTTAATAAGCAATTTTCTAAAAATTCGTATGCTGCTTCCTGTTTCACTATCATAAATGAATGCTCCACTAGTGTTGGATTCGGTGTTGGTCAAGTACTTTTGGTATCTCACCAAAGTTTCAAATATCAATAAACTGTTATTGATAAAAGGCTCAAATTATTAATAAAAATACGTGACTCTAGCTTCCCCCTTCTTTAAATGGAGTATTTGTCCAGTTGTAGCACTAAACTAAGATTTCTTTATCCAGTACATTACGGACCAAATAAAATTACGGTTTATAATATACTACAATTATAGTCAACTTGAGGTATTCTTCAGCAGGTTTCATATTTTTAAACTTTAATTTTATCTCGTAACGATGTTAGTTCCTTCCTACATTGTTTTAATGTTAATACGCAAGTTTCAAGGAAACGTGTTCAATGTTTAAGAGTATTTCGAATAATCCGAAAACTGTATACTTACAGTTTATCTATTAATGACCTATACTCATTAAAAAGATAGATCAGAAGTAATCATAACTGAATATTTTGAAATGCAACTGGGTCACTAACTTGTGATAAGAGTTATTCTAAAGGTCAGAAATCTCTTATCTAAAGCTGGTATGGAGAATAGATTGTCTACAATGAATTTGCCACTTCTGCGATTAATTTCAACAGTTTAAAAAAAATGTTTTTCCCATGGGCAACTCTATGTGGCATGCTCAGGTGTATCAAACCAGCAATATCTCTGTTTTGGAAAAAGATAGGAATGGCACAACCCAATCGTCTGTGATGAAATTTATCATGGAAACAGCAGAAAGACAATGCTTTAGAAAAAACAAAATAAGAGATGGAACTAGCAATTCTGGTAGCAATGGAAATAATTGAATTTATCTACCCAGTACCTGAAAGCATCGGAATTTAAATTGATGGGTACCTCAGTGCTCTACTGGAGCAGGTTTAGATTCTTCCATTGCCGCTGGAGCTTTTTCAGTGGCGAAAATGAGAACCACCATGAAACAGTTAATGCACTGATTTCGATTGATATAAACTGAAAAGTGTTTTTTTTTAACCTGACTCTCCTGCTGTTTCAAGAGACTGATGTCCGACGAGTCATTATAATGAACCGACTATGAAATGTAAGGAAAGGTGGCAAAAATTTTAAGTAGTCACAGAAATAGGTTAAAAATAGATATATGGAAAAAACCAATTCAATCAGAAAGAGGAAAAAGAATGACCAAGAAAGGATATACAATAGAAAATGCTATTTCCTGCAATCTAAGATAATATGTGCAACTTATTCTCAGCCAACATAAAGAAAACCTGTACTGCTACCACTTTGAAGAAAATAAATAAGCTATGAGGTCATACACTTGGCAGTATCACAGGCTAAACTAAGTTTTATGAACAACAGTGAGCTAGCCAACAGAGATCCCCTATATAACATCCCACTATTGTAGAAAACTTGTTGGCTACATACAAAAAAAAAATTGATCAATAGGAGCATAATTTTGATAATGGCTGTTTAGTTATTGGGAAAGGGAGTTTCTATATGCCTTCAAGTTTTCAAGAATCCGGCAAGTTTTAGTAAGAGTCCTAGAAATGATAATCATAGTGAAAGAATTAAATTTTTTTTAAAGATAATTTTTACTGGTGACAGTATATTTCTGAAGCAAATAAATATACTATATTTAATGTTATCCTATCATTCCTGATACCCTACACAATTGAAAGCGGAAACATCAATTAACATTTTATAAGGTAAATATTGGGTTGTCACACATAAAATGTCCGATTTTTTAAATCTTAATCTTTATAGAGGATTAAAGAGTTGCCTGTTGATTCCTAGCAAAATATTTACTATCTATAATTAGCACTTGCTAATCCTCTGTAAACTGTGTTTGTTTTTTTCCCAAGTAGGAATACAGATTTTAGTATAATTTTAACCATGACCATGGAAACACGATTTCCGAACGATTTTTTTTAATGATTACAAACTCGGTCATTCCGCTGCCCAGGCAGCAAGAAATATTAATCATGCGTTTGGTGAAGGAAGTGCTAATGAAAGAACCATCCGTCGTTGGTTTACAAAATTTTCCTCAGGAGATACGACATTAGAAAATCTTCCCCGTGGACGGCCTCAAACATCAATAGAGGTTGAAGATCTTAAGAATGCTGTGGAAGAAGACCCTCATAAAACAGTCAGAGCTAGGCACAAGTCGTACGACAGTTTCCAGGCATTTAAAATTGATTGGAAAGGCAAAAAAGCTCGATTCCTGGGTCCCACACGAGCTCCTTCATTATAACGCCTGACCTCATGTTTCAATACAGATAGTGAATAAATTAAAGGAGTTGGGGTATGAAGTCTTACCACACCCCCCTATTCCCCTGATCTATCCCCTACAGACTACCACTTTTTTCGGAGTTTGGACAACTCTTTGCGAGGAAAATTGTTTACCAATGATTTAGACATTAAAAATGCATTTTCTGAATTCCTTTCATCACATGACACAACGTTTTTCTAATCTGGGATAGAAAACTTGGTAAGCCGTTGGCAGAAGTGTATCGTAAAAGTAATTGAGTACAAATGTTAGTAGGAAATAATGACAGGAAGAGGCTAAAAAGAAATCACCATATATTATGACTTTAATAACTTACAGTTGGATAAGGTTCACGCCCAAATAATTATACAGTATTGTAATGTGTGATTTATTGTCATATGGTATTTAACTATAATAATGATATTACATACTAATA
Source organism: Troilus luridus (assembly GCA_964056705.1). Taxonomy (NCBI): domain Eukaryota; kingdom Metazoa; phylum Arthropoda; class Insecta; order Hemiptera; family Pentatomidae; genus Troilus; species Troilus luridus. Next base: position 28,339,738 of record OZ057414.1, read on the forward strand.
AACATAAATAATATCATTGCATTAATGATCTAGAAGTATTATGTCTATAAACAAATATAAGATAAATAAAAGAGATGAAAACCTTCAGTAAGTAAAAAAAAAATTAATTTCATTTCATAAATATTTTATTATTGCTTTGATAGAATAACACAGAGTATTTGTGTTTAAATAAATATCGACACTTTTTCAACAGTTAATAACTGGTAATTAAAGCTTAAACAACTAAAACATTAAAATTAACAATTCATCAAGCATGTAATACAAAGAAAAGAAAATTTTCTTCACCAATTTAATGTTGACTAAAATAATATATTGTTATTTGTAATATAACTGCAAATAATATATTATCGACAATACACAACCCGGAACCATAATGTTAATAGTAATTAAAGATATTTGATAATACTTATCCATAACCCCTTTTTTTAACGGAATAATATGTTAATGATACCCTGAGATTTTTCATTTCACTGCGCTAATATGATTTTATCAATCATATACCAAAAATAAAATGACAATCACTATAAAATATAGAAAATATATTGCCTCAACATAAAAATTGAATACTCAACCAAGTGGAAAGACTTACAAATGCAGCGTTTGAAAGTTCTACAATATTAAATAACTTAATTAAAAATTAAGATTAAAACATTTTACTTACCAAAAGACATCAAAACAACACACAAAGAAACAAGTTCTTAAAAGTAAATTTTTTGCGCAACAGTTATTGTCTTGACCTTACATGCAACATATAAGAGTATTCTCCACCCGTCTACTTTTAATTAAAACATAATAAGCGTTAAAAGGGAATTTAAAATCTAGGTTTTTACAACCAAAAAAAAAAGAAACAAACCAAATTAAAAAAACAAAACAACGACTAGAGTAAAAACTGAAAATTTTGTAAAATGCGAACATATTTTATACTTTCTAGTATAAGATCCAACAACAGAGTAATCTGAGGACATTACTCATCTTCTTGCTACACCTCTAAATACTTCTAATTCATATTTCCATACACGTAGATCCATTAAAGCCCTTTATTGAAGTAGACACGTTGAGGAATGGAATCATTCGCTTTTTGTAATCGATTATATCTGTCTTCTTCAAAACGCCGCATTGTATCAGTTTCGAGAGAGCTATAACATCAATAAGTCGAATTTTAAAATAATTATTAAAATTTATATTGATATACACATGATGTGTAATAATTTAATATAATATTTTATATATATTGCTGAATCTACTTTATTGGAACAGACCTTTTGGTCACAGTAAGACGGAGATCATAACAAAAGAAAGTAAATAAATAAAACCTTTCAGAACTCTAAATGAAATAACTTAATCAGCATTACACCATCTTTAAAAAGAAATGGGAAAAATGAGAAGGATAGCATGAATGAAAACAGCAATAGCAAATATCTGGTGCATGCGTCACACAACTTTCGCTTACTTCTCTATTTAAAATAGATTTATAAAGGTTAAATTGCTTTAATATTGAAAAATATAGAAGTACCATTCTTCTTCTTCTTATGGTGCCGTATTCAATCAATGAACGTTGGTGATTACATCGGCAAATTTGTCTCGTTCTTTTGCTATTCTGATCAGTTCTTTATAGTTCAAACCCGTCCAATGTCTTATGTTTCTGATCCAAGAAAGCTTTTTTCTTCCAATTCTGCATTTTCCTTCAATTTGACCAAGTATGATCAGTTGCGGCACTTTTGATTCCTAAGTAAATGTCCTAGGTAAGATATTTTGCAGACCATGATGGTATGGGGTAATTTTCTTTCTTGGTTTAAATGATCGAGAACCTGTCTATTAGTTACATGGTCAGTCCAGGGAATTTTTAATATCCTTCTGTTAGTCCACATCTCAAAGCCTCTGATTTATTCTTGGCAGGGAGTATGAGCGTTCATGATTCTGCTCCATATAATAGTTCTGACCAAACATTACATTTAAATAGCCGAATCATAAGTCCCTAGTTGATATATGGGTCACATAGAAGTCCTTTCATTTGTGTGAATGCACATCTGGCTTGTTCAATTTTGCATTTAATTCCTTGATTTGTATCAAGTTTGTTGTTTATCCAGCAACCTAAATATTTTATCTTGTTTACTTGTTCTAACATTTTACCATTTGATGTAATAGGCTGTGATATATTCTGAGATCAAGAGAAGAACAACTTTGGTCTTATTGTTTATTTTCATGTTAAATTCTGGGATGGTAAGATTCAACCTATCAATCAGTCTTTGGAGTTCTTTTTCTGATTCTGCTGTTAATTTTGTGTTGTCTGCATATCTGATGCTTGGTATCTTAATTCCATTATAAGTCCCATTACATCTTACTAATTGTTTCCCTTAGTTAATTATTAAAGTTTTTTTATTACTCCCAACAATGAGGGATGACTAATTATTTTGCAATGGACAACATTTAATGATGATGACACTTTTGGTAAATCGACTTGAGCAAAAAATTCTCTATATTATTACAGTAAACACCTGACTATGGTAATGCAATTTCAGTTTTGTACAACTTTTTGTTTTTTAAGCTTGAGAGGACATGCTCACCAATACACACATACAATTATGAACCTTAGAACATGTATTTCCCTTGAAAACGTGTTCATAAAATTGTCTAAGATCACATAACTTTTCCTTACTACACGTTTCATATATTTTACTGATGAGTAAAGATAAAATAATCAAGATTTTATAAAGTCACTACAAACTAATTCATAGTATTAAACATACCATCTTTGCGGAAATATAGCACAAGCTGCAGGAACCATCAAAGTAAGACTGTAAATAAAAAAAAAAAAATTTAAAAATGAGATCTTTGGTTGATAAAAGTAAACTGTAACCTAAAAGCATTAAGGACTTACGAAACACCGCAAGCTAATGTTTGAAATGGTGCATGTAACCACTGATTAGTACGGAACCAACAATTTTTTTCTAACTGCTCCATGACTATTGGTAAGATAGCTGTAATAATAAACAAAATATAAACATATGTTTTTAAAAATAAAGTATTTTTAAGTAGTTTTTTAACCTGAATTAACTAAAAACATTGATATTAACTAAACTGCAAAAAGATTAAAGATTTATCTTCTTTATTCTATCCAGGATTATCAAGCAAGCATTAGAAGGATTATTTCTTTATAAAATATTAATGTCAATTGTCTAAGAAGAGTCAACAAGATATATATAATAATAATATTTTTTTTTTAATGCAAGATAGAACTTTTATACAAGTAGTCACTAAATGTATTTCTTTTGCTTTACACAATTTTACTTAAATTTATAATTTATTCTTGATGTCCACCAACATCATACAGAAAATTAATACAATAATTGATAATATTTTTAATTGGAAATATTATTATGAAAATAACATACACCTTTCATTTTATAGGAAGAATCTATTAATCAATATTGTAAGAATAGTGAGATTTTCCTAAAAAAATTGATACATACTCATTCCAGGGGCGCACATCAATATTCTAGAAAATATCACTTGACTTATACCCTTGACAGCTGCTATCTACACAAAGAATAATATTTGAAATTCATCTATAAGATAAAATATAATAATGATAAATATTTTTTGAGAGAAATTATACGAATGCCATTTGGCACATATTATATTTTTGATCTTTAGAAAACCTTCCCATATAAATTTATCTATAGATAAAATACTTAATTTTTTATCAAGTTGTTATTGAAATTGATTTACAAGTTAATTATATATGTTTATTTTATTACTATTTTTTTTTAGTAAACAGTAACACATCTAAAATTATCAGAAGGTATTTTAAAAAAAAAAATATTGTATTTAAAACAAGACAACAATTTTTCAACATCTTGCTTCTTTTGAATTTTTCCTTATGTTGAAAAACAATTAAGCATTATAGGTGATGTATAAAAAATATTCCTAAAATTTCTTATACTTTTGCCTGTTTTAATATCCAAGATTTTTTTTCATACATATAGTTGGCCTAAATATTTATTTTAAGCGAAAATAAAAAATTTGTATCATTTAATTTACTTTTAAACACCATCAGTGTTTTGATTCAACTATCTTATAAGACAATATTCCTTTATCATACCCTAATTCTCTAGACTTATGTTTCTCTTTCCGGTGCTTTACTACCCTTATGATATCCGTAATCTAATATGCAGCAGACTCAAGCCTTGTAAGCAAAGTTTGGCACAGTTTCAGGTGTATCCCATGTCTTTTTAAAAATAAAAACTCTTTCTCATCTCTTACTGCCGACATTCTCTAAAATAAAGTGGTTACAAACATAAATATAACTTTACGTACTCTTGATTCGCCAACTTTATTATCATTAGCATCAAATACGTCTACTCCATTTAAGATTTCATTCTGCCTCATTAATGGAATGTTAACACAATTAGCTGCAGCAACGGCGGCAAAAGGAACATATCTCTGTAAATTATACAGTTATTATTATATTTATTTTATGGTTATTATTTATTGGATTATATTAATTAACTTTCTATAATATATAATGATTTAGAAATGTAATGATTCTTAAGTTTTACACGTAACAAATTCATTAAGGAATTTTATTTTCTTATGTATCAGAAAATAAAATTTGAGTAGTTGACTCAATGGTTGAGAAACCATTCTCGTGCATACAAAAACTTAATACACAGGAAACAAATTCAATGGATTTGAATAAAACCTGAAAGAGGACATGGTACATCAAATCCAGAACATCAATTTCTTAAACAATAGATGGTCAAGACACATTAATTTCTTATCAAGTAATGAATACAAAACCCATTATGGATTACAGTGGTTATAGTTTCTTAATTTTTTTTTGTTTTTTTAATTTATCTTAAAAACAAAACAAAAACCTGTACCACCACAACCCGTGAACGAGTCTGGGGTTCAGTACATGGTAGAGACTGTACTGTTTCATGGACAACGGTTCTGCAAGGAGGTGACTTGTCCAAGGTCACGCTCAACCGCCAGATTATACCCCTTATTTTGGGGACCCTATTTTTATAATATTTTATAGAGGCCGGGTGGGCCCCAGGAGGGTCCTAGATCCTATATGATCCATCTCCCGCTGCAAACAGACTAAATAAAAGTCATGGCCTACAGCGGGATTAGAACCAAGATTTCCGGCATGGCAACTCAGTGCTCTACCACTGAGCCACTCCGGTCCTGGAAATTATCATTATAAAAGTAAAAAAGTCTGAATGAAAAATGCTATAATAAATTTTGGAAACATCATTAATAGGTTCTTAAATTTACTAAAGTCATATTAATCTTATATTTACTTAATTTTGTTCACACTACAATGTAAAGACCTACCTACCTGAAGAAGTGGACCAGTACGCTTGATTAAATAGTTTTTGAACCCAATGGCAGTGACACAGGCGGCTGTTGTGGCGGTTACATAAGCGACACCCAGTTGTTTAACAGTTAAGGGAGAATTAGCATTTCGATTTGTATAATTGACAAATGCATTGAAAGATTGATTCACCCATTGCCAAAATACCAATGCTGGCACAGTTCTGAAGAAAATAAATGTTTACTTAATAATCATAATTATTATTAATTGTGACAATAATACTAAATAATAATAAGGAAATCCGAAATGGTTTGATTTTGAAACTACCATAAGAAATGATAATTGATACAGGCTTACCTCACTTTACTGACCCACTACCCACACTAAAATCCACAAATAAAGACCCAATAAAATCTTTTCATCAACTCCAATTTTTTACAGCAGTAATATTCAATAAAGGGATTTTTATATATAACAACTCTACATAAATCAAGTTGTATTTTCGTTAACCATTGAAATACATCATCTTGAACCTAAAGTTTTCAACGTTATAATGAGAATGAGCAACCAAGGTCACCAGCAAGTCGATATCGCAAAAGTGGTTGGTATTTCTCAGTACTTTGTCTCCTGGGGATAAGCCCCATTCTGAGAAACTGGGAGTGCCAATAGGAGGATAGGTACAGGATCTCAGCGCATTAGAACGCAAAGAGAGGATAGAAATACTGCCATCACTGCCAGAAGGAACCATTTTCACAGTGTCCAACAGATTCTCAATAAAGTTCTAGCTGTTTTGGTTATGCTTTTATTCAAACAAGTGATTTATTATATAATAGTTAGTGGGACGTTGGCCTTATATCTTATGCCCTTTTAAGTTGACCTGCAGCAACAACCTACCGCCAGCAGCTCAGAAGAATAAGGTGCAACAAGAGCCTAGAAGAGGACACCAAATTGAATGATGTCATGTTTACTGACCTATTGCGTTTCCATCTGTGTAGTAATAGTAGATGCCAAAGAGTCTACAGAGAACATGGGATGCACTCAATGCCCTGGTTCATACTCATTTGAGCAGTATTTTAGTGTCCTCATCTAGAATATACAAATAAGGATGACTACCACACTAGATAGAACTCAATAAAGGAAAAGGACTCAATAGCTGACCATGGTATAAGGGTCCAAGAGTGTCCAGTTGAGAACAATGTGATTCACAGTAACAAGAAATGAATACTAATATCCCCATTACAGTTAATTGATAACAGCGACATTAAAGAAATCACCAGGGGTTAGCAAGATGGACCAAAAGTCTACTTGCTAGATTAGTTTCCGTCACCACTATCAGTATTTATGTAGAAAATATTGTACTGGAGTCTATATAGTGGAATACCAAAAAAAATATCAAAACAGATACAAGTTGAAAATCAATATAACTTTATTGTCTATACTGACCTGTACCATGTTAACATTGCACCAGTAATAAGCATTCCTCCAGGCATTTGAAAAGACATTCTTCCAAATATATTCATCTTATCACCAGTGTCTGGGTGAAAAGCACTATCATATAGTTTTTTTGCAAACAATAATTCTTCTCTAGTGGTTCCAGGAGGTTCCCGTTGCTGTCTGTTTAAATCCCAAAATGTAAGCTTTAGTTACAACCTGTTGTAATGTTTTAAGTGTAATGATAACATGATAAAACTCGTTTGAAATATTAAGTGAAGAAAATGTTTTCATGTTGCAACAAACTTACATATACATTGTTCGAAGGTTTTTTGCTTGATCGAGACATTTGTCACCTACAAAATTTAACCGAGGATCTGTCACCCAAGCAAAGTACTTAAATCTTCCAAAATAGGTGCGTTGGTCCCATATAGGGTCATCAAAATCGAATCTTGCTTGATGCAACATCTTCTGAATAAAATAAAAATTTTATTTTAAGAAAAATATAAGATTAGATGATAGTAAAATCAGAGGTATAAGGCAAAATAAGAACCTTTGCACTTCAGATGACAATCTAATAAGAATTAAAAATTAAATTATTATAGGCTTCATAAAATGTTTTTTGAGAGTATATAAAACTTTTGGTTCAATGAATAACTAATTAAATTTACAAACTGAACTCGTTTATGTTTCGACAGCAACTAACACACTTAAACTTATAAAACTGAATGTTAAAATGCTAATAGAGAAAACTAATGTCCGCAAAATATCAGAAAACAGCTGTCCGTATATACGTAAGGTTATTGATTACTAGGAACGATCCTGATAGAGATTTTAAATTTAAATACTAATTAAATTGGTAGTAAAAATTATTAAAATGTAAATATAGTAGTTTATAGTAAATAACTTGCGAAAGAAAAATATCTGTCAAAACTATCCCTATTTCTAAAGTTACTTTATATCTTTTTCCGTAATTAATAATATTACAGTAAATAGTTCTACTTCATCTTAATTATTATTTAACTTAATCTACAAACAGTGTCCTGTTAATTCAAATTCTACATTTAGTTTGTATTAAATTTAATAATGAGAAATTAATCAACGTTTCGGTGTATTTCCATGTTTTGTATCACCAAATTCATTAAATTGAATTTAAAGAGGAGAATTGCAGTACTAATTGAAATTGTGAATAATTATTATTGATATGATATAATGGTTAGTCCTAATGAACAGATATATCCAATATTACATAAAAAATATATAAACAATGTTTACAACTTCAGTTTAAATTTTATTTAAGGAATATTTTTTTGTTTAAGAATAAATTTTACGCACTTTTATCCTTTTATGTTTTTAGACTGCGCTACAGTCGTTGGATGGGTAGCTGCAAAAATGGCGGAAGAACAGGTGAGTCTGTAAACAATGTTATTATTTACAAAGAATATCTCGTATACCAAAATAAAATCGCAAATAATATACATTATTTGTACCCATTAATTCCTGATACTCCGGCTGAGGTCCTCTTCTATCGAAATGGTAGGATCTTTCATTTGTCAAAGTTTTATTCGTTGTCGGCCTTTTCTGTCTTTCAAGTAAGGTCCTGGATACCTTTCATAAAATTTGCCAATTGTAATAGACATCGATAAATTCAAAATTTTAGTGTTTCTCAATTGAGGTTTTCACTTTCCTTAGATATCAGGACCTCCATCCTTCAATATTTCCATCAATTAAAACCTCCCTAATTTTGTTGGGATGAGAACATTTAATTAGTTTTACTTAGCATTTTGTAATCTTTCAAAGGATTTCTTTTTTACTCCTCAAATCTTATTTCAATCATAGTTTCATTTAATGTTTTTACCCATGATTATATATTTTTTCAGGAGGTGAGACAGTTGGAGTTACTTTGTAAACAGTTATACGAGTCAAATGATCCAGCACTTAGGACTGAAGCTGAAAAAACTCTTGTTAATTTTCAAAATTCCCCTGACAGTTTATCCAAGTGTCAACTACTTTTGGATAGAGGTGATTCAAGTTATGCTCAATTACTTGCAGCAACCACCTTAACTAAGCTAGTTTCACGGACTGCTCAAACTGTCAGTCTGCAACAAAGAATTGATATAAGTAAGTAGCTAATACAGTTCTTGATGTTATAAACTTTTGCACCTCGTCATTTTGGAATGATCCTGAGAATGGTTTTGATTGATTTTTTTTTTTTACTTGCAGGAAATTATGTTTTAAATTATTTAGCTACCCGACCCAAATTGGCTCCCTTTGTTGTTCAGGCATTAGTTTCACTATATACAAGGATTACAAAACTTGGGTGGTTTGATTCTATTAAGGATGACTTTGTTTTTAGGAATGTTATAAATGATATCACAAAATTTTTGCAGGTAATGATGGCTTATGTGATTGAAATTTTTTTTTTTTTTTCAACTTGTTTATAAATTGTATTTATATTGACCGTAGTTGAATTGTGGTTTTTACATATTTAATTGTTGTAAATTTGGTAAATTTTAGGGTGCTGTTGAACACTGTATGATCGGTGTTCAGTTATTATCGCAGTTAACATGTGAGATGAATCAAATATCTGAAGCTGATGCTAATCGGTCGCTAACAAAGCATAGAAAGATTGCTTCATCATTCCGTGACACTCAACTATTTGAAATATTCAGACTATCATGTTCTCTTCTAGGAACAGCTTCTGAAAATTGCAAAAGTTTAAATTTCAATGACGAAGCCCAGGTATTAGTTTATATAATTCTAGTCTGTTATGGACAGTTTAAATTTTTATTAATTTGATTATTTACTATCTGTTCATGCTTTATTACAGCATGGGCTAATGACTCAGTTACTAAGATTAGCACATAATTGCCTCACATTTGATTTTATTGGGACTTCAACTGATGAAAGCTCTGATGATCTCTGTACCGTGCAAATTCCTACCTCTTGGAGGCCTGCTTTTCTGGATTTCACAACACTTAAACTATTTTTTGACATGTACCATTCTTTGCCAAGTTCCTTATCTCCGCTGGTAGGTTTAAAAACCTTTCAATTTCCATGCCTATATTATTAAGTCATCATTTATTTATTAAAGTTTCTGTGTAAAAACTGAGTTTATTATTATTTAAATGGATCATAATATATTACCAATTTTAAAATCAAACTAAACTTTTGCAATATAAAGTAGCCTTTTGATATTGTTTTGATAATAGCATCCCTTAGGGTTTGATTTGGTATTCATTTTTTGACAGGATGGCATCAATTATAAGCAATGGTATTGATTCTTTGAATTAAGTTGAAAATAAATTTTAAGTTTTAAATAATAACAATGAGTTACTCAAGAAGTTATGATGCTTTTATGAATATTTCCAACGGAAATAGTATCCTTGGAAGAAATTATGGTTGGTAATTTGCTCCAACCAGCTGATTTATCACTTTACCAATATCTGGAACTCATTTTAGTATTTAATGGTTCCAGGACTCTAAAATCGGTACATCCAAATTATTTTCTTACCTCATTGAATAAGAAGTTTAGTTACGAATCTGAATCCAAACCGATTTTTTTTTTCCAATATTGGAAAGCACTGCTTTACCCCACTTGTCTTTATCCTTTTTTTTTCTCTAGTTATTATTCTTTCTAAAATTGTATAGCTTTATCTTATATTTACTGTCGTTATTATTTCAACATTTTAAAAATTTTCTTTGTTTAGTTAAAAAATTCAAATCAATTTTTTTATTTTACTTTATTATAATATTGTTAGATTATAATATGTAATAGGCAATTAGTAGAAAGGGACCAATTCACTGACTATGCTGAAATAAGTTAGTGGGATTCCTGTTTTCTATTTCAATAAAAGTGAATTATTATGTTCAGTGGAAAACTGAGTTAAAAAAAAGATTGGAAATAGAAAATGATATTTATAATTTATGAAAATTAACCAAACTGCTTGTTGGAATCATTGGAAAACATGGAATGTTTTTTACACTTAATTCTATCTAATAAACTTATTAGAAAACTTACAAATTTTCCAAGATCACTGAACTTTGAATTGAGTTTACTTAAACATGTGAAATGAGGATTCATTCTCTTCTGTAAAAAGCTATCTGTTTAACCTTAAACAGTAAAACATGAATTGAATAATTGATTGGACTGTTTTATATTGCATATAATTTTCTTTGTTGAAAGTGAAAACAATAAAAATTAATTTATTATTATTATTTTCTTGAGTTCTAGTAATAAATCAGTGAGTTAATTACTTTTGATTTTAATAAACAATGAAGTTATTATGGAATTTTCTTATATTCTGGTACATCTGTCTTCTAAATTGCTATTGTTGTGATTTTTATGGTATCATAGTATAATTATTGTGCTTTATATAGTAATTCACTAAAAACTATGATTGATTTTTTTTTTTAAATTACTGTTAAATATTATTGCTGCCAAAATTGTAATCCCAAGTATTGTTGCATAATAATCATACATTATTTTATTCATTTTTAGATTTTTTGTTTATAAAATGAACTGATAATTTGTATAATGTTTTATTGAAATCTTAGTGTTAATCAAGTTGGTTTATTCAGTATTGTCTATTTTACAATAATTTTTATTTCAGTATTTTTTATTTGTTCTTATGCAGGATGTAGATGATTAATTTCTTGATTATGACTAGGAAATTAACTTTCTTTTTAGTTTGAGCTAGATTTATAAAAATCACCTGGCCCCAAGATTCCTTTTTTGGACGGGCTTACTGATCATTCATATGTTTGTTTTGTTTCAATCAATTTGTGTTTTAGGCACTTTCCTGTCTTGTTCAAATAGCATCAGTTAGAAGATCTTTATTTAGCAATACAGAAAGGGCTAAATTCCTCACTCAGTTAGTCAATGGTGTTAAGCATATTTTAAGAAATCCACAGGTACCGTATAACTTCTAATCATTTCTTTTTACCATTATTCATTTGTACTGTGTATGTTTTTATATAAGTTTTTATTCACTTAACAGTTGATAAAATAATATTTGACCAAATGGGCAATTTGTACTGTTATCGTTAAATGTTGTTTTATCAGATGGTAACTTTACAATGTACATTTATATGTGTGTATTAATGTATATTTTATTAATTTTTATATTTTAGGACTTAAGTGATCCTAGTAATTATCATGAATTCTGTCGACTGCTAGCTCGGCTGAAGTCTAACTATCAGTTGGGAGAGCTTGTCATGGTCGAAAACTATAGAGAAGCGATTCAGTTAATTGCCAAGTTCACTGTAGAAAGTCTCAAGGTAATGTTTTGTTTTTTTATTCCTCTTAATAATAATTTGCCTTTAATGCTATAGAGTTTGAAATCATAGAGTGTTGATTGTGGTTAACTTAAAGAATTTATTTCTAATCTGACACATTTTTAAAATAATTAAAAGTTATTTATATTTATAATTAATTTATTAGAAATGGGTTGTTTGTTTACCTTATTTTCTAATTCTCGTTTTAATTTAATTTTATTATTTAAAAAAATAAATTTATTACACACCATAATTTAAATTTCCCAGGATTTTAATTAAATGTTCTTATTGTGGTGCCTGTAATTATTTCTACTTTTTATTTTCAATATTTAAAAATGATTTTTGACTAAAAAAAAAAAATTACCACTTAATTGGAAATTACAGTTGGAGATTACCAAACAGGCTTTATAAAAGGAAGATCCTGTCCAGATTAAATTAAAAACCTTATGGCCTACCAAAAATCAAGAGCACATTCATATGTTCTAAATTTTGTTGGCTTCCAAAAAACAAGTAATTCAATATTCTATAATATTTCTCATTTCAGCACTAAAAGAACCAATAATAAAAAAAAACTAAATCAAAGAAATCCTTACTATCATATTACAACGTTAAATTTATCCACTTGATTTTAAAAGTAATTACTGTTGAGTGAAGAAAGAGATTTTTTCATACCTACTTATATAACACATTATTTTTAAATTAAAAGAATTAATTAAACGATAATAGAAAAAAATGAAAGAAGGAGAGTGTGTTTTTAAAGTTAAGAGGAAGAGTATTTTTTGGAAAGAAATTTAATAATTATGTTTGGTAACGAGGAAGTTTTTAATTTTGCCTATGTTGGTAAAGGTTCAGTTAGGAGTGGTTACATGGATACATGGAACTAGCATTTAAGAGAAGTTGGGTCTTTGCTATGTATACTGGTGTTGCTATTGTGGTAATTTTGTTTTTTCTTATTCCTGCTAATGGTGTAAAACTTAAAATGAAATATCAATTTTTATTTCCCACATCCCTAACCATCTTCTTCATAAAAATGTTTATTTTAATTTGATTAATATTGATGTTAAAATTTTTAAATATATTTATTGAAATTTACAACTGTATACAAAATACATCAAGTAAATCAATGAATATTGATGTTAAATTTTTATTTGTAAAAAAATTCACATCGCTTATAATTGTTTTCACTCTTTTTAAAATATTTTTATCATATAAATATCTTCTCTCCAATAATATTAAAAAATCCGACTTATAAAGATATATCTAATAGCTTTTTTTTCACTATGAACCATATTTTATTGAAGGTTAATCTAATAAAATATAGATTATGAGTTTGCTAAATCTATATTTGTTAAATCTGTATCCACATCATTTTTGTATGATTGCATACATTTTTTTTTTATACTTTTGGTATAGTCATATTCTCTCAACATAAAGGTAATAGGAACATTTCATATTTGAGGAAAATTATATAATTTATTTTTTATAAATAAAATATGGTCTAATATATAAATGGCTGCTCTTGCTAATATAAACTTATAATGTACTTTGTTTCTATGATTACCTTCGGGGTTTAGGATTATTTTTCCTCAAAAAATTCTCAGGGGCGCTAGATTGCTAAGAGCCCCAAAGTGGTGATTGTATTATAAGCATAATTTATTATTAAAAAATATATAAGGCACCTAAGTATACCCTGAAAATGTAGTGATAGTGGTCTTTTTTAATTTTCGAACTGATTCTTAAATTACAAACGAAGATTTCTCGTTTTTAACTTTTTTTATTTTAACTTCCACTGTAAAACTTGCTCCTGTAAATCAGCCTGAAGGACTTTTGCTCAGTTTCTGCTACTGATTCTCTTGGCATCGCATTTCAACTCAGTTTACATACCTTAATAATTATACTATTTACTATTATAGTAAAGTTATAACAATTATGTTTACTATTATGAACTGGGTTGTTGGTTTTATTCCGTCTTTACATGGAATTTCCATTTAGTTTATGTTTAGTTATTGTGGGCATATCAGGCACATTACATCTATCGATTAATTAGACCTATCAATTGATATTTTATTTTTAATTATGTAATTAAAAACTTTCAGATGAGTGCTTCTTACATTTCCTTTAATATTTTCTTTTTTTTTATTCTTTAGATGTGGCATTTTGCCCCTAACAGTGTTCATTATTTGTTGAGCTTATGGCAACGGATGGTGGCAAGTGTACCATATGTTAAAGCCACTGAACCCCATCTTTTAGAAACATATACGCCCGAAGTAACCTCTACTTACATCACGTCGAGGCTAGAATCAGTTGCTGTTGTAGTCAGGTGATTTGTTTTTTAAATATATATATTTATATATGCTCATGATAGATAAATACTGTCTTGAATATGTTATTTTGCAGAACTAATAGTTTTGTTGTATCATACAATTTTTTTTTAAATTGTGTATTTAGGAATTATAATTTCGGGTAATTATGAAGTAATTAATGTGTGTTTATCATTAATATATTTTGGAGTTGACTGTGATTTAATTTATTTTTGTTAACTTATTTGTTATACTGATAATAATTTTTTTTTGTACTATAATAATATAAACTTTGTTATTTTTATTAATAAATTTATTTTTTTAAATTCTTGTCCTTAATTAATTTACCTCATTAAGTCTAAATAAAACTAATAGTAAATATAAATAATAATTTATAGAAAAAAAATCTTTTTACTAACATCTGTAAGAATTATCTTCAACTACTTTTTTTACCAATATTGAAAACAATCAATCCCTCTAGCTGTTAAGCAATATGTGTGTGAAAGGTTTTACAATTCAACATATGTCTGGTCATAATTGTTAGATTTTAGCTATTCTATGATTCCACGAACATAATAAACAACACTTAAATAGGCAACAATGTTACAAATATTTAAGAATTCGCACAATAACATAACTTATTTTTCATGGAGTGAAAACTTTTGCTGTGAACTATAATGGAATTGAAGTATTTCCAATGATACTTCTTCCAATGATTTTTAAAATATCCTATCATTTTGTTTATAAAATCTTAGTTGAAATTTTAATTCACACTGTAATATTTCCTAAACTATATTTTGGTGTGCATGTAATCAGTTTAAAATCATGAAACATTGTTATTCAATCATTTACAAGTTGTAATAATGACACTTTGTTACTCAATTATTTATAAGTTGTAACATGAATAACATTTTTCAATCATATAAAATTTTTGGTATATGCTAAAGTGTTTCGTTTATAATAATGTACAAGTATTGTTTTATTGTGTACTCATTTGTGGTTAGTTCATTTTGTGGTACAATATTTTAACATTGGTTATTTTATTTACTTATTTTGATTCTATAAATTTATTGTAGTATATAACTAATTATATAATATATATATATATATATATAATTTTTTTATAAATTCTAAGAAATTTATTATATGCGTCATAAAAACGTAATTTTTTTTTCTAGTTTGTATGTATATATAAAGGAAAAACTAAACCTACAATTAATCAATTTATGTCTTTATTACAATTTTAATTTTGACAGTTTCATGTTAATAATCATCTTTTTTAGTTTTTCTTTGGATAGGTAAAACCTGATACTCATGCAGTAAATGGTAATAGTATTTTGTATCACAATGTTTCTACTTCAGCTTGAGGCACTGTTTGAATATATTTATTTATTTACCGGAAAAATATTTTAATTTGATTGTAGAGAAGGTCTGGAAGATCCTTTAGATGATCTCGGAATGGTCCAGCAGCAGTTAGAACAATTATCTGTTATTGGAAGATGTGAATATCAAAAAACATGTGCACTACTTGTTCAGTTATTTGATCAATCAGCGACCATGTACCAGGAACTGTTTAACTCTCAGAATGCTCACCAAATTGATGTTTCGATTCAACAAGGTAACTCATGTTGACTTACTAAAAAATAAAATTAAATCCTATATTCATAGTGGGTGGTTTCTTGTAACTACCTTGCAAATTACTATTATAATGAAGGTCATGACATTAATAACAGTATGTATAACTTCATTGCTAATTCTTTTTTATTATTTACTAGCTGAAAATGTACATCAGTTCTTGATTTAAGTTATTGTAAGCTGTAGGATCTATCTTGGTGGATTTTATATAATATTCTACTTATGAAAACAAATTACTAACTAAATTGATTATTTAAAATTTGTGTTTTTCTTGAGGCTCAATTAATAACCATACATAATTTTAAAAAACATTTACAGGCCTATTATTTTCTTTAATTAACAATATAATCTATTCAAAATTTGGTATCAGTTTCACAGGTTGTTGCTTTGAGTTGTCACTGCAAGTTTTTACTTTTCATTTGTCTCCTTTTTAATATACTCAAAACTAAAAATAATTCTCTGACTATTTTACACTATTCTTGGAATTTTCCAGTCAACCATTTACATTTAAATATGGAAATATTTATAGATTAATGAAGCTACTTACACATAGTGGTAAGGTTATATGATCTATACTTTGAAATGTTTGTTAAAACGTTCATTTCTTGATGAAATGATCACCAAAATATACACATTTCTCTAAAATTAAACTCTTTTCTTCATAAAAAAACTCACTATTATTTTTATTTTTGAAAATGTTAAAAAGGAAATGAATAAAAAATTAAAACTTATTGTGACAACCCAAAATTAATACCACTTATGTGATAAATTAGTACAACTTCAAAAATAAAAAAATGCAATTTCGCCATATTTAAACTTAATAGCAACTGTTATTTCTACTTTGTTGCTTGATGTAATGAAATGCTGAACTTTTTTCGTCTTGATTTCAGGTAGGCTTACTTGGTTAGTCTATATTATTGGATCAGCCATTGGAGGAAGGGTATCTTTTAATAGCAATGAAGAGCATGATGCTATGGATGGTGAGTTAGTATGCAGGTAAGAAACAGCGCATTTAATACTAATCACTTTTAGATTGATAAGAGCCTAATTAAACAATTTTAGCTGTTGTATAAAATTAACTGTCTCTAGATATATTGTTTTATTACGCACTTGGTCTCTTCTGGTCTTCCCTTCTACCTTCCTAAGAAACCTCATTTCGGCAGCCTGAAATCTTTATTTATGCTTGGTTGTTATGTTGGTTGACAAGAATTCAACAAGATCGGAATTAAGGTAGACTTGAAGACAGCCATCTTTGTCTTTTTTTCCACCTCGCGACATTTCAAAAATTCTCCTTAATGGTGTTGAACATCCTTTTTGCTGCCCCAATACGTTCTGTTACTTCTCTATCGATGTAGCCACTCTCCTGCAGGTGCGCTCCCAGATATTTGAAATAAGTTATCTCTCATGGCTCTGTTTGGCGTCAGATAGAAATGCCCTCGGTGGAACTTCATGGAATTTCGTGGAATTTCTCCTTACACTTTTTGATAGCTGAATCTAGGATCAAAATAAACAGCAGTGGGCTAAGACTGCATCCTTGCTGAATCTCAGCAGCTGTCTCAAATTCTTTTGGGGTGTTAGAGAATCTTACTACATTCCTATTTTTCCTAAATAGACTCTCCACCGCCAATATGTGTCCTGTGTCCACTTCCTTTTCTCTTAAGGCCTTGGAGATATATCTTTTCTGGATCTTGTTGAGTGCTTTGATTAGATATATGAAGCAAACAAGATTCTTTGCCTTTCTCTAATACCTTTCCTCAAATTCGTCTCGTGGTGAAAATGAGATCTCATCTCCATCCTGTTCTTCCTCCAGCTCATTTTCAACCATCCTTCTGATTCTCTTTTTTAGGATCTTGGAGTAAATTTTACATAGTACACTTAAAAGGGAAATGCCTCGATGATTACCCCAGTCCCTGTTATTTATTTTTAAAGATTGAAACTATGACTGGTACTTCCCATTCTTTGGATACCATCTTCTGTTTTCACACATAGTTAAATAGTGTTGCATAACTTCTTGTCCTTTATGGCCCATGTATCTCAACATCTGAGGAGATAATTTATTTATTCCGGCTGATTTCTCCAGTTTCATATCTTGTAGAGCCTCCTCCAATTCCTCCTCATCTAGGTAGTCGTCCTCTTCCGCATTCTCCTCTCTAGGTTTTACATCTGAGACAGCTATCTTCTTCCAGCATTTCTCTGGAACATTCTCGCCATCTTTCCATAATATCATCACTCTTTTGTAGAATGTTTTCTTCTTTGTCTTTTGTGTGATCCAGCAATGGAGCTCTTTCTTTCCTTAGTCCTTTTATCACCTTACAATACAATTTCTGGTTCCTTAAAATCAGTCTCTATCTTGTGGCCAAAATTTTACCAAGCTTTCTTTGTAGCATTCATCACCATTTGTTTTACTTCAACAAAGTCACACAAGTGATGATGAATGTAGTTTTTTTGGGAGATGCTTTCAAAATATTTTCTCCACAGTAGTTTCTTTATTCTTTAGAAAGTTTTATTTATCACTTAAAATTAGATACTTAAGATATTTGCATGTACTGATTACTTTATATTTAATTTTTTTTTAGAGTTCTTCAGTTAATGAATTTAACTGATTCACGTTTGGCTCAAGGAGGCTGTGAAAAGTTAGAGTTGGCGATGTTGAGCTTTTTTGAACAATTTCGTAAAATATATGTTGGCGATCAGGTATGGTAAAATTTTATTTTTCTTGTATACACTTCCACTAATTAATTCATGTTTCTTTTAATTTCTTTTTTTTATTTTCTAGGTTCAAAAAAATTCTAAAGTTTATCGAAGATTGTCAGAAGTATTGGGCCTTAGTGATGAATCTATGGTGTTGAGTGTTTTTGTGAGGAAAATGTAAGTGTGTCATTAAAATTTATTTTCTTTATTTATTTATGAATTTAAGGTAGGAATCTTTTTTAAATTAAATTTCCTTCTTTAATTTCACAATATTCAGTGATATGAGGATTATTGATTTTTATTAATTGTTTCATCTAAAAATCTGCATTAGGGTAGTAAAAAATTGCTAAGGCATTGTACCTTTTATTAAGAGTATTATCTTAGTTTAGATGTGGATTAGAGAAACTAATGTATGATTAGGTGGGTCCATAGTTAATTTGGTTAGGAGTGTGAATTATTTTCAAATATCTCTAGTTATCTTTGGCTTTTCTGACAATAATGATACTTATTAGGAAGGTCAAAGTACACTTTTTGAAACTGGTGTTTAGTTTCATTGGCAATAGTGTTGATTGTGCAACAGTTTACTGGATGTGTCAAATGTTTAAGTACATCTTCCGCAGATTTTGCTTTTTTATTAAAAAAAAATACAAGTGCGCTTCCGAGGCCCATCGAAAGGTATGCCGGGTCCCTTAACCGAACTTACTGCTTAACAAGGGCTTGCCAATTTTCCTTCTGGAGATTCAAGTCTCAAAAATGCACTCCACAAAGGTCAGTCCACCGTTCCCAACAAAGCCCATCATTCGGTTAAAAAACCATGGCTGATTCAAGTGATATCAAGATCTATATATAAACAATTGACATGTATGAGAAATTGCGGCACTACGGCAATTATAATAAATTCAATTATGAACAGGCAAAAAGTGGTCGGAAGAAAGAAAGGAAATACATGGTAAAAGATGAGAGAATATTGGAGGAAGAGAAAGCACTAAATGAGAAGGAATTAAAATTGGTGCGTGGTCCTTAGTTGGCTAAAATGAAGAGGGGAAAAAATTCAATAATATTTAAATGGAAAATATATTTTTGAATAAAATTTATTCTTTCTATAAAAAAATCTTGTGTTATTTCAGCCTTAAAAACTGAAGGAACTTATGAATCCACCCTATACTTAATACTAAAATTAAAAGTTCATCATAATTAGTTTGTATCCTACCTGTTTCAAAATTAATGCTTTTAATAATTAACTAATCAGCTTTAGTGAAATAAATTTGTTGTGTGTGTGTGTGTGTGCATGTGTGTGTGTGGTTCATCATTCTCATTACTGATTATTATTTTTATTATTTCAGTATTACAAACCTTAAATACTGGGGCAGGAGTGAGCATATAATTTGTAAAACATTGCAATTGCTAAATGATCTCACCGTTGGTTATAGCTGTGTTAGGAAGTTAGTCAAGCTGGACGAAGTTCAGTTTATGCTTAATAGTCATACAGTAAGTACTCCATAGTTATTCTTATTTTTTTGTTGCTTTGCTTTTTTTTATCTATCTCCAGTCAAGTTAATGTATTGGTAGTAGAGAACTTAGCATAAAAAGTGAGACCCGAATGTCAGATATCTTTATTTTTCTACTTAAAAAGAAGTATTGAAAAAAACATGCAAAACTTTTCATTCTATTCAAATTGTGAGCCACATTATAAGCTTTTCGATATCCTCAAAAAATATTCCCCTCCATATTTTTATGGTTCTGGGTCTCATGTTATATCTCCTTGGGGTCATTCCATGTGATATCACCCAGGTTATGTCACCCACTATTTTAGATTTGCATGAAACATTGCACATTTGCTTATACTTATGCCCTAACAAGACCTGTGAAGTTTTATTGTTCTAGGATGTACACTTTTTTTTAACATAATTTTAAAAATATGAATATTGCGATAATTTGGTTCTGCGGAATTGCTTGAGAGAAATGAGTAATATTTACAAAAACTATAACATTTCAGGTATTAATAAAGATTTTGATCTGGAAATTTTTCCACAGTTTAATAGATGTACACAGTTTATAAAAATGCATTCATTTATGTGGCCATAGTATTAAAAAAATTTATATAATTATATATATTTAATAATAGTATTTACAACATTTTTGCATCTTGTGTCACAATGGAAAATTTAAATCCATGTACTTTTGGAATATTACTTGAGACCCCATGCCACTTAACAACGTACACGTCAACAAGAAATCTCAAAAACTTTTCTGAACTGAAAGATGATTTAAAAGATTTAATATTGCTTGGGTCAGGTATAACCCTTATTGAGGGTCAAGAAAATACTGTATGTGGATATCACAGTTACTATTATTTAAAGATTTTTTAAAGTCATCAAAGAACTTGCGGTGACCCTTATATAATGTACAAAAAAATCTGTCAAGAAATCCTTGAGGCTAGTAAGTTTGGCTTGGCAAAATCATTAACTGGTAGAGGGATAAATATAAAACGAGGACAAAAATTATGCCCAACATGTCGGAACTTATGTGGGGAAAAAAGTGTAGAAAATGACATCAGTGGAAGTGATAAAGGAGATCCAGATGTGGAATTTACTCCAGTACAAATAAAAAAAGCAAATTATTGAGGATGGTAATATAACTTTAGAAGATTTGGGATGCTCTCCATTAAATCTTCATGTGCTTCCTAGTTACACGAAAATTGGAAAAAGTAAATCGTGTTTTGAAAGAAAAAGTATACCATGCATTAGATTACGGTGAAGTTGAAGATTTCGATATTGCTGAGGGTAATATTAATAAGGATGCAGAAATGTTAATGAAAGACAAAGTGGCTAATGTAAATAGGGTTAAAAAAGTAAGTGTTAACTGTAGCTCCGCCGTCTTGGTCGAAAGAAAAAATCATGTCCGAATTTAATGTCACTGAACATATAGTTCATCAGGCTAGAAAACTACTAGCCACGAAAAATCTGTTTGTGATGGATTGGTAAAGCGTACATTAAGAAAAGCTAGTCTTTAACTACCTGAAGATCAATAAATAAAAACTGCTTTGGGTGTTTACAGTTTTTGCTACGTAAAAATTGACAACATTAATTTTCATTTCTTAGATAAAACTTGTCTTGACTTGCTAAGAAATAAACTTTAGGACAGGTTTAGTACAACGCTCACAATACCTGGTACCATGAGTTTTCATAATTATAAGCCTCTTTCACCTGATTTATTAGAAATTAGAAGAGTAACTGGATCTAAAAAACCTTCCTTGGTTTTTTCATTTAGTGAAGAAGCCCCAAAATGGACAAGCATTCGTCCTCAACTAAACTATTTTGTATCAGCAGTTTATGATGACAGGTGGTATTTTGCACTTGTCAAAAATGTCTGTGATGAAGAAGAAGATGCCAAACTTATCTCTCTTCACCCCCCTGGACCAGCAGTGTCATTCTTTTGGTTTCAGAGAGAAGACTGTTGCTTTGTGCCTTTGGATAACATTTTATGTATTGTCAGTTTACCCGAGACAAGGAGTTCTGGAAGAACATGCTACTTTGCTAAAAATGACACAATTACATTTCTCTAAGTAGCTTAAATACATACAAGCTACATATAGATGTCGGAATATTACATCTTAAAGACACTGTTGCTGAAAATATATTAAAAACATGTCCATGTAAGTTGAACAAGTATCTTAAGCCCTGATATTATAATTTTATTAAGCGGTATTAAAGTTGGCATTATTTAAAAATGTACCCACAAAAAAGCCAATTGGTGTTTTATAATAATAAAAAGCTCATAATCTTAGGGTTTATTTGGAAACTTTTCCAGCTTCCCAGCTGTTTGAAGAAATAAGTTACAAGTGTTTTTGTAAACCCTTGTTTTAGCTTCGGAAACCATAATAATGTCATGAAATATAAATTTTATAATTTTTTTTAATACTATGGCCACATAAATGAATGCATTTTTGTAAACTGTGTACTTCTATTAAACTGTGGAAAAATGTCCAGATCAAAATCTTTATTAATACCTGAAATGTTATAGTTTTTGTAAATATTACTCATTTCCCTCGAGCGATTCTGCAGAACCAAATTAACGCAAATATTCATATTTTAAAAATTCTATTTAAAAAAAAAGTATACATCCTAGAACAATAAAACTTAACAGGTCTTCTTAGGGCATAAGTATAAGCAAATGTGCAAAGTTTCATACAAATCAGGGATGGTGGGTGACATTTCATTAAAATATCGGGTGATTTGATATGGAATGACTCCTTGGTTATTGAATTTTTTTGTCGCATGAGCTGTCCACTTTTCTTCTCATCAAAATTCAGCTCAGAAAATGTTCACCTTTTCCTGCTTCAATGAACTTATAACTCTAGTTAAACGTAAAAATTTTATCTGTGAAAAAATTTGTATTCGTGTTTTTCTTCTTACGAGGAAAACCTGATAACATGCACCTTACTATTGGTGGTATTTTTTATCAAGATGTTTCACACAAACAGACTCCAGAAGGTGAGTTTTCTTACTAACTAACAAGGTGAACCAGTATCCGTGTTCAGAAAAACCACGAACACTATTACTAATTAAAGTTGTCAACATTGGAGAAAATATTTCTCACTACAGGATGGAGTAACCTTCTTCCTGGTCTCTCCTCATTTATAGGATTTAGTGAAAAGAAAGGGGTTTATTCCTGAACTAATGTATCATGAACTAAAGGCCAAATCACACAAAATGTTTGTTCAAGATTGAAATGGTAAATCTAATCTTGGTTTAGTGTTGCAGTTCTTCTGTTTCCATCACTTGCAATCTTTTATGGTGTGCTGCCAATGTTTATTAATGACTTTGTAGTAATGAGAATCCTATTGGTCC
This sequence comes from Troilus luridus, assembly GCA_964056705.1. Taxonomy (NCBI): domain Eukaryota; kingdom Metazoa; phylum Arthropoda; class Insecta; order Hemiptera; family Pentatomidae; genus Troilus; species Troilus luridus. The sequence continues at coordinate 28,363,242 of OZ057414.1, forward strand.
TTTTTAATATTATCAATTTAATTTATTATTTATCAATTTTTAATGCTAAAATCTTTTAAGTGGTAAATGTGAGTAACTATTTCCTAATTATTATTATTTTTTTTTCAGAGTGAACATTTTCCATTTCTTGGCAATGGTGTAGAGGTTAGTGAAATGAGGTGTAGATCAATGTTCTACACCTCTTTAGGCCGTTTGCTGATGGTTGATCTTGGTGAAGACGAAGATAGATTCATTACCTTCATGATTCCATTAACTAGTAAGAATTTCTGCATAAATAATTTAGTTAATAAATTAGTTTGGATCATAAAAATGAAATAAATATTTATCAGTGAAATATTCTCATTCAAATTAAAATAAATATAACTCATATGTAGTTGGAAATTTCGTTTTTCCTTTTTATGGTTAAATAATCTGGAACATCTGTCATTTGTTATTTATCCTTTTTTCAAGAATTGCTTGAATTCTCTGCCTGGAAGATAGTTCATGCAGTGGAATTTTTTTGTGACTTCTTACTCTGCCTGCAGAGTTTTGTTGTAATTGAGCTCTTTTAACAGTCGGTAACATTCCTAATGATTTGTTTTTATCTTTTGGGTTTGGATTATCTGTAATAAAATTGTTATGTTATTGTGAAAATGGTAAAATAAAATTAATCAAGTTGAACACGGACTAACTGAGTTAGGATCTAAACAGATAAAACCTGAAGTTTTTTTTAACTACAGTTCCCTGAGATCTTGTGATTGTATATTAATACTCAAATGAAACCAAAAGTCTTAAAATTGGTGTTATCAAAAAGTCAAAAGATATGGAAGATCGAGAGATAAAAAAGTGCTTGATTGTTTTTAATTCTACAGATATTCAACATGTAGAAGTATGTTGTGGTATTAATCACAAATAATCAATTGTTGTTATACAATCGACAAATGGCAGTGAAGAATATATTGTAGGAAGCTCTAAGTAATATTTTTAGATGTACATAGTTCAACAATATAACTTTGAAATTAAATATTACCATTTTTATGATATATTCATTTGATTTGATGTTGATACACATTTATCCTTAGCTTAAATAAAATTTAAGGAATTTACGTTTTAGTGGAAAATAATTGACTGGAAATTTGTAATGATGGTTTGAATTGGTCAGGGGGTGCAGTCACAAACTTATCTTGTGTTATCTTTGACTGCACCCCCTTACCAATTCAATCAATCATTTAGGAATTTAAAAAAAAATTCAAGGTATGTTGGAATTTTGGCCTTCAGAGTTATACTATATCAGCATTGTTTATAATAAATGTTTGTAGTTTTATAATTTGTAAGTTAATTAAATATTTGTTTAACCTATACAATGGTTTGTCTTATATTTGGCAGATTATATTAATATAGAAAAGTTATTAAGTAATATCCAATAATTCTTACCTGTATTTTGTGTTTCATGAACTTTTTTTTCTTGGTTAAATAACCAATTTGAAATATTATTTCCATTTAGTGTAAAACTTTTATTAGATTTTTCTTTGTTATTTAAACTTTTGATTTTTGTCAATGCTTGTGAAGTATTATTTTTTATTCCTTCATTATATTCACCTAAAGAAAGGTGGTAGTTTTCAAAACATTTATTTTTATTCCTTATACTGCCATTGTCTTCGTATTTTATGACATTAGTTTTTGATTGATCACATCTTAATATTTTATTGTTGAATTTACTTGAATTATTTTTTGTCTTTTGGTATCGGGCTTTAATCTTTACATCATTAGACAGTCCATTTGATTTGTTTTTATTTTTACTTATCTGATGATTTGTTCCTTTTTTAATATTTTTTAGATTAGGTTTTTTATTTAGTGCTTTAGTACAATTATCATCAACTTTTTCTGGTTTTAACTTGCTAAACTTTGAAACATCAATGGGTTGCTTACTGTCTCCATATCTTCTTAGAATGCTTTCATTTAACATATTAAGCATTAAATCAGCTGCTTCTGGCTTATTTGATCTTAGCAAAATTAGTGTCCTTATACTGTTTCTGTTTATTTCTTCTCTATACAAAGGTTTTGTGATTTCCATGCTCAATGCAATTGTTAAATAAAGCTATTTGAACGTATGATTAAACTTTTTTTTATTGTGATATAAATATGAATTTATCACAATATATTATGGTAATATACTATAAAGCATTATATTTTATACATTATAAGTGATCAACACTTATAACCTTCACTTTTTTAAATACTTTCTGAGTATATAAAATATGTAAAAAGACTACAATTATATGAGATGAAATAAACATATGTTTTTAATTGATAGGTTAAAAGGAAGTAGTCTAGGACATCCTCATTGCTGCTAACTTGATATTTTTTCTTTAGATATTATTATATGAATTTTTATTGAAAGTTATTTTGGTTTCATAAGTAAATTATTTGTAATCTTTATATTTTTTGTTTGCCTTTATTAGTGTATTTGTTGGAATGTACAATGATTTTGTATTGTTCTATATCATATGTGAGGAAGGTGCAACCATCTGATTAAAAAGTTCAAACAATAATTTTTATTATTGAGTATAAAACATGCTCAATATTATTGGGTCAAGATGATCAAAAGAATATTATTGATGGTACATTATTTCAACTTTCTTATGCTGTTGAGTCAGTTATGAATTTTGCTTCCTTCAAAGAAGTACATATCTCATCTCAGTTGCTTAAGACTGATACAATATCTACGAGTATACATGTTACATGGCACTCACTATACAACCTTGCTGCTGTTACATGGCACTCACTATACAACCTTGCTGCTGTTACATGGCACTCACTATACAACCTTGCTGCTGTTACATGGCACTCAATATACAACCTTGCTGCTGCCACACGACAGACACTACTACCTACTGATCCCTATTTTTTTATTATTGTTACAATTAATTTTAAGGAAATACCTTAATTTTTAAAAACTTGGATTTTTTTCCCGTCAAATGTAATAAAAACTACTTTGGTCTTCTACATCACATCAGTATTTATTTAAAAGATAGAATGGGCGTATGATTTCTCTTTACATGAACAATTGTGGTACAGATTTTTTATTAGTTATTAGAGAATACATATAATAAATATTCAAAAAAATACTATGAAAAGTATGAAAAGAAAAAAATTTGAATACTTAAATTTTAACAAGATTACTATGTTTCCCTTACCAGGTAGTCAGAAGTAAAAAGCATTTCACAGTGGCTAGTAAACTATCACTTTTGGTTTATCAATTATATTTAAAATAATTCCTTCATATTAAAATTTTTTTTTTAACCAAAATTTGTTTGATGAGTCACGTAAAAATACTACTTCCTTGTAGTAATTGCTTGTAGTCACAAAAATGTCAGATGAAAATTATATCAAATTTTTAATTAAAAAAAATAAATATATATATGGATCCCCAAACTGTAATGGTACCCCAAAATGGTACTCAAAGGTGCAGGCGGCTGAAATGGATTTTTTGAGGAGGTGTCTCCTTGTCACCAGGCTGGATAAAATAAGAAATTCAATAGAGGATTGATTTGGGTACATCTGTAAATGAAAGGATCGGGGCACGCCTAAGATGGTACAGCCATGTGAAGAGATTATCAGACAAATGACGGCTCCGAAGGAGGTGAATGGAGGGACTCCAGAAAGAGATGGCTGTCCGAGGTCTCCTGGAAGAGGATTGATTGGATCAAGAGGTATTGAGCTCTGCTCTAACAAGTTGATGAAACCCTTGTTGGAATGCCTTTGAAATAAAAGTTAAATTAAAATTTTTTTTAAACCGAAATCTGTTAAAAGAGTTTAAAGTTTGTTTGTTTATTCATGTAACATCATTTCATACTGCTGTGGCTAATCCGACAATGCTACAGTGGGAATCCTAAATTTTGTCTATTCGGGTATGATTTGGAAAACTGCGTGGAAAGGATATTTAAACAGCAAAAACGAGCAAACCTGGGAACTTTACATCCGACGGAGGAAAGAAGCAAAATTAGTTGTGAGAGAAGCTAAAAGGAAGAGCTGGGAAAGATTTGGAAAAAGCCTGCAAAATGACTACAATGAAAATATAAATATTTTCTGGAAAAAGATAAAAACCCTGAAAGGCAAAAAGTGTAAACCCATAAGAAACGTGAAATTTAGGGAAGGAAAAGTTCTGACCAGGGAATACAATATACTGGACAGATGGAGAAAGCACTTTGCACAGAAGTTCGAAGATCCTCAATATCAAGAAAATGAGGGGGTTGAAAGTAGAACCACGGACTACGACGTCACCACATGGGAAGAAGAAGTGATGCAGGCTATAGATAAACTCAAAACAGGAAGATCACCCGGAGGAGACAGTATTATCCCGGAGCTCATCAAATATGGAGGGTACAAAATTATTAAAGTGCTACAGGGCTTATTTCAGAAAATATATGACGAGAAAAGCATTTCCAAAGACTGGGAATATAATATCATTATCCCGATATATAAGAAAGGAAGGCAAAATGAATGCAACAATTATAGACCTATATGCTTGTCCCAGGTGGTCCACAAATTATATTCATCAGTTCTCGAGAAAAGACTCAGAGAAGTAGTAGAAAAGGACCTTGAAGAAGAGCAAGCCGCATTCAGACCCTTTAGACAAGCCCAAGATCAGATATTCTCAATAAGGACAATAGAAAAAGCTTGGGATAGGAATAAAAATGTATATTTAGCATTTTTAGATCTGCAAGCCGCTTTTGACTCAGTACCAAGAGTCGAAATATGGAATGCATTGAAGGCAAAGAATGTCCCTGTAGAACTCATAGACACCATAAAATCCTCCTATATAGCCTCAAAAGGTAAAGTCAGAATAAATGGTAAGGAGTGTGGAAGCTTCGACTTGAAGAGGGGCGTCAAACAAGGAGATTGTCTGAGTCCTCTTCTCTTTATTATTCTGATAGATGAGGTACTAAAAATCTGTAAACGAAGGACGGCAAGAACAATAGTAGGGAAATGGAATCTAAGAACAGTTCTTGCTCAGACGCTTCTCTATGCCGACGATATTGTGCTCATAGCGGACTCCATTTAAAATCTTCACCAAGCTGTTGTGGAATGGGAAGCAGAGCTGAAGAGAAAAGGCATGATAATAAATACAAGTAAAAGTAAAGTCATGCAAATAGGGCGAGAACCTGAAGATCTACAGATCACTTGCGAAGGAGACATCATAAAGACAGCAGAAGACTACACGTACCTAGGTACAGTTCTCAGCAGAAATGGTAAAATTCAACAAGAAATATCCAACAGGATTAAAAAAGCGAACCAAATCTGCAATACTGTTGTTGGGAAACGTAAAGTTGATAAAAAGGTAAAACTTCACATTTTTAATCCAATTTACCTTCCCACCCTACTCCCCCTAACCACCCCTACTATATGGAAGCGAGAGCTGGGTTCTTCTTGACAGATTGAAGAACAGAATCACCGCCTCAGATATGAAATACCTCAGAAGAGTGGCTGGCCGATCATGGAGGGAACACATCAGGAACGCCAGAATAAGAGAGGAGCTAGGGTCAAAACCTCTAACTGAAACTCTAGAGAAGAGGCAGTTGAAGTGGTTCGGCCATGTGTGCTGAAAGGAGGAAGATCGTGGACCACGCTAGTTCTTCAAAGCAAGACCAACTGGCAAAAGACCAAGAGGCAGGCCAAGGATGTCATGGCTGGATAATATGACTAGAATGGGGGAGAAAAGAGGAAAACCATTGGATTCCATGAAGGTATTGGTGAAAGACTGAAACAGATGGAACGCTTGGATCGAGGCACCTCCACGCTGAGAGGCACTGAGGAGGAAGGAAAAGAAAAAGAAGAAGTATAATTTGGATAGGGATCTATAACGAGTACCTGGCACTGCACAGGCTCAGTACTCCTATTTTACATCACTTCCAGAGGATGGCATAACTAAGAATTTTTTAATCCCTTAAAAAAATTCTAAGGGCACCTGCTGGGCTGTGTAACCGCAATCTAGAGTTTCAAGTAAAGCACCACTTCCAATTTGCAAATCATAACTCATTTTCTTCTTAAAAAGAAGTCTTATTTACTAACTGTGGTAAGTTTTTAATTATCCTTTAACTTAATATAGTAGATTAAAATCTGTTATGACATTCAAGCTAACTACAACTTCTTTTGATCATGTATTGACCAAAAAGGGTAAAACAAAATGTTTCAACAATCCCAAGTACACATTTTCAGCTTTTTAACTCCACAGTAGTAAGAACAGATATTTCTGTTATGATGTTAAAACTGACAGTTTTCTTAATTGCAAGATTTTTTTTATCTGCATAAAAGTATATGATGTACACATTTTAAGTTAGTTGGATGGGAAATATATTGATCCACTAAGTTTTTAACAATTATTTTGTTTTTTTATAGATGCTTTTGAATCTATTGGTGCAATGCTTCAAACAGCTGGGACGCCTGTTTTTGCTGCCGAAGAAGCAAGAAAAGCTTTAATTGGTTTAGCGAGGGATCTTAGAGGTCTAGCTTTTGCTTTTAATACAAAGACCTCTTACATGATGTTATTTGATTGGATGTATCCTTTATTATTATTATTAATCTTATCAATACTTATTTTAATCTTAAGTGCTTTACAACCTTTATGTAAAACTAAAAAATATTTGTATCATTGAGGCTACAATCAATCTAAACTTTCAAGGTTTCATTATGATTCTTGCCTTTATAAATTGCCTATTTTATTTTTATTTTTGTTCATCATCATCATATTCTGCCCCCTTGAACCCCCTATGCAGTGTGAGGAGGAATTCCCTACAGCCCTCTCCAGCTCGGACTGTCTACCACCAACTGTGCTCTTCTACTCCTCTAGAGCCCCCTCTTCTCGAAATCCTTCTTCCCTCTTCCTCCCATTTCTTCCTAGGTCGTCCTCTTCCTCATTTTCCCCCCACTTTGGCACAGTAGGTCTTGCAAATTAACTGTTAGGATACATTCATAGGAAATGTCCAATACAACTCAGTCAGTTTTCTTCTATTACCTCATTGGCTGACTTAACATTTAGGTTCGACCTGAAGTGGTTCCAGTTCCAGACTTGGTCTCTTCTACGTTTGCCTTCAATTTTCCTGAGAAAACATCATCCACAAATGCCAACAGTGGGAGGCTTATTGAGATTAGATTGGCATATCCTCTTGGAGGAATTCTTCAACTCGTCTTCTTATTCCGCTTTCTAAGATTTTGGAATATGCCTTGCTCAGGAGACTTAAGATAGATATACGTTGGTGGTTGTTACAATCTCTCTTGTCTCCTTTCCTCCTCCTAAAGATTGGGACTATAACTGTTACTTCCCAATCCTTCAAAAATTTCTTCTCCTTCCACATTACTTCCACTAAACCATAGTATATTTTCCTTTTTATTTTTATTATAGATAGAAATAATAATCTTTGTTTACATTTTTGTGTTAATCGTTATTTTTCTGTCTGCATTTTGATATCAATAAAAATAACAAAATCAGTATTAACCTTCACTTGGACTGTTAGCTATCCGACATACACACCAATACTCCTTCATGCTATGGATCTTTGGTTTCGAGAACCTCAGGTGACTACTCCAGTGCTCAAACTTTTTGCCGAACTGGTACAGAATAGATCTCAAAGACTTCAATTTGATGTTTCTTCACCTAATGGAATATTGTTGTTCAGGGAAGCGAGCAAGGTTATTTCAAGTTATGGTATGTATTTAATATTGGGTATAATTCTAGAAAAAGCCATGTAAATAGTTATATTTTAAATTATAGTGAATATACCTATACAGGTATGCCTATGTTGAGTTTTAATTTTTATGAATTTATCTATCAACATGATACAAGCTATTCTATTATTTCAAAAGCAGAATCATAAACATTACTGTCCTGGTAGTAATATGTTTATTTAAATAAATAAGTAATTCAATTTTTAATTATAGGTGCGAATATCCTTACTGTTGATGTCCCAAAAGACCAAATGTATTCTATGAAGTTAAAAGGAATTTCTATTTGTTTTTCAATGCTCAAAGCAGCACTGTGTGGTAGTTACGTCAATTTTGGAGTGTTCAGGTTATATGGCGATGAGGCTCTAGACAATGCTTTAAAAACATTTGTTAAATTACTCCTGAGTATACCCCAATCAGATTTACTTGTAAGTAGCTATTTGAGACTTTTATATTTGATTACAATAAGTTTTGGTTATAAAATAAGTTCATTATTTATAGTGGTAAATTTCTTATATTCATCAGCCAACTATAATTATTATTGGGGTAATAAACCTAAATCCTTAAGTTGCTGATACTGAAGAGAGGGTAGGGGTATCGTCATTCACTTTATATTTTTGGCCGATGTTGATGAAACATAGTTAAATGTTGCTTCCCAGCTTTATAACCATTTGAATATTTATGTTTTCTTTTTCAGGATTATCCAAAGCTTTCTCAAACATATTATGTACTACTGGAATGTCTTGCTCAGGATCATATGAGTTTTTTGTCTACCTTAGAACCTAATGTGTTTTTGTACATACTGTCGTCTATTTCTGAAGGCTTAACGGCTTTAGGTACTGGTAATCTATATTTGTTTTTAATATTTTGATTTTCCTATAGTTCTGAGCAGTTATTTCCTCTTATTTTATGGTTTCAGCGTTCAAACCAAATGTGAGTCTCATGCAATATTGACTACCTTTTGATGATTTCAATATTACAGATTAACAAAAATATTATGTATATAATATTGAAAATTGTAACTAATAAATTCATAGTAATTTTAAATTTTTTGTTTAGATACAATGGTGTGTACAGGCTGTTGTGCAAGTTTGGACCATATAGTGACCTATTTATTTAAGCAAATAACTAATAAAGGTAAATATTTGCTATTTATCTCTTTCTTTTTCAACATTTATTACTGTAAATAAGTGGTGTGAGTCATGACATTTTAAGGGGTAACTCTCTAGTCTGCAAACTTTGTTTATATTTATGAAAATAAACTTGCTATTTTGAAATTCGGAATATTTAAATCCTTTTCTTAATTTTTTTCTTTCATAAATAATTAAGATAATATAAATTTTCTAGAAATGTAATTACAGTTTACTTCATATTTGACAATTTGTTTATTATTATAGGTAAAAAAAGAAGACCTCTCAATCAGACAAACCAGAATAATATGTTCCTTCAGGTTCTAGAATTGCATCCTGAAATTCTTCAACAAATATTAAGTACAGTTCTCAATGTAATAATGTTTGAAGATTGTCGAAATCAGTGGTCAATGTCGAGGCCGTTGTTGGGACTAATTCTCCTTAATGAAGAAGTAAGTATCTAATTTTAAAGAAGTTATTTGTAATTGACACACTTCCACGAGACTCCTTAGGGGATGTTTACCAAAAGAAGATCAAAAATACAATATGTGCCTAATGGCATTTGTATAATTTCTGAAATTAATATTTATATATATATATATATATATATGAGGGCGGGTCAATAAGTCCGTGACTTTTTGAATTTCCTGCCTCTTAATTAAAATGGCAACACTGCTCCTGTCAACAGGCAACTGTCAGTTGACTCCTGTCTAAATTTGAACAAGCTGTGTCATTTAGTTTGTGTTTGGCAGCCGTCGGTAGCAGACTACCCCATTGTGAGAAGAAAATGGAAAAAAGTGAATTTCGTGTGCACATTAAACATTATTTTTTGCGGAAAAAAACCATCACTCAAACAAAGGCTAAGCTTAATACATATAGATGCCGAACGTTCTGGACGCCCAGTTGAGGTCTCTATACCCGAAACGATTGAAAAAATTCACGATATGGTTTTAGCCGATCGGAGATTGAAAGTGAGAGAGATTGTAGAAGCCATAGGCATCTCATATGGCTCAGTGGTTTCAATTTTGAATGATCACTTGGGTATGAGAAAGCTTTCCGTTAGATGGGTGCCACCTTTGCTCACAATTGACCACAAACGCAACCATTTGACAATTTCGCAGGGATGTTTGGCGTTGTTCAACCACATTATGGACGAGTTTTTTCCCTTTAAATTTTAATAGAAATCATAATTTATATGTATGCTCATTCTTGTCATTTTTTTATACACAACACAAGTACATTTTAATCAATCTTTAATGGGAATATATGCTATATTTTTCTTATTTTGTTCGATTATAATTTGTTACATTGTTGTAATAGTTTTAATTTCATTTATACTTCTTATAAATACTATTTAATATTTATGTGACTTTGTGTTTTCAGTATTTTAACCAACTGAGAGAAAACATCATAAGGAGTCAACCAGCCGACAAGCAAGCAGCTATGGCTCAGTGGTTTGAAAACTTAATGGACTCTATTGAAAGGAATCTTTTAACTAAGAATAGGGACAGGTAAAATCTTTTAATTCTCAGATTAGGGATTTTGTTATAATTGTTATTAGGTCAATCCATATGAAGTGATAGTGATAATGATTCAGTTTGTATAAAAACCTTTGAGACATTTTTGCTCGAAAGAAATATGAGATGACAATACAAAATCAGTCGTGTTTCAAGATAATGTAGTTGACAGATATGCAAACTTACTATATACCATTTTACATCTGACAATTTCAATATAATCTTGTTGGCAGAGCTATCTCTTGACAACGGCGGAAATTTATTTGTACACCTAATATTAATTTGTGAACAAAATTCTTGAAGATAGTTATCTTACAAGTAATATAAAGTATCAAATTACTGAAGGATCATATATGAACATATATAATTCAGGTTTCCATCTATATTTTATTTAAATACATTTTGTTAAAAATTTTGCTCCTGCCTATACAAAGCTGATGCCATCTACGCGCGTATGTACTCATTTGATTGGAATCTTCAGACTTTCATCTTTTTACTTTCCTGATAACTTACATGGATTGAAAAAAAGATCAACTGATATGGAATGAAACAGTAGATCTTGAACTGGTAGGACATTACAGAGGAATTCTATGAGTTCAGTATCAAAAAGTTTATGTTAAGCCATGGCTTACAACCTGCCTAGAAAAGATAATTTGACTTAGTCTTTCTGACTACAGATGATCGGTGTACGAAGGAATATTTAATGAGTCCTATTAGTATTGGTGGAGTGAACCAGCCTGGCAAGTGGGCCTCATGGTTCTTTTTGCCAACTTTTGATGGCTGTCCCTTAGTCACGGCTGCATACTAACCAGAGGGTGGTGACAAGATTCATTTCTTAGGACTTCTAAAAAATCAATGTTCACAAACCAAGATGGGTATTGGACCAGTTATTTGGAATGGGCATTCGGGAACCATCACTTGGGCGTGAGAACCTAAGAAATAAATAAATTGTTTTATAAGAATTCCTTGATTTCCTCACCCTGCATTCATGCTATTAATATATATTAAAAAAATATGTCAGCCTAATCCTTGTTGTAATTGTAAACCTCCGTTAATAGAATTGCTTAGTTGTAAAATTCTTTCATTAAATAAAAAGTATTGATTCAATCTACGGATGATAAAGGATCATTTATAGGATTCTTCATAGATCTTCATCCATAAGGCCTCTCATCTAATTTTAATTAATTTTTTTAATTGCACTAAGTTGACAAGGGTAATACACAAACAACTAGACTGGTATAGCAGAGTTTGTGATAATTATATTTTGTTTTTTATTTAGTGCTAGGGCTTCACTTTGATCTTAGCCAATAGGCCAAGAAGCGATGCGGTAGTAGTTGAAGATAAGATGTAACATGGGCGGTAGAGAGGAATAATTATGACGATAGTGCAAGGGAATTTTATAAATAGGTCACTGCAATCTAAAATCATGATATTTTTTTTAGGTTTTTCAAATTTATTAATTGTGATTTGAATAATTTTTATTTTATTTTTTAGCAATTTTTTTATTTCATAGTGCCTTATAAATGTTTTGTTTTTTTCCAGATTTACTCAAAACCTGTCACTGTTTAGGAGGGACATTAATGACTCCTTGAAGGGGCCAACAATGGCTAACACAGGATCTGTATCTGACATGATGACTTCATAGTCCAGTCCCCAAATCTTATAACTTTTAGAGACTGATCGGTTGTCCATTTAACGACTGTAAATTATTTTTTACGCGTGTGTCCTCGGGTCATTGGCATATAATTTCTTTTCATTTTTTACCTATCAATCTTGTATATATTTTTTTTGGAAGGATAGCAAAATGAAATTAATGAGTTATTCTTATACACTTGGGTGTGGCTACTATGGTAAAGAGGCTTTCATAACACCCATTCAGTTTATTACTCATGTAGATGTGATTGCTGTTCTTTATTTTTATTTAACTTTAATAACAATCATTTATCTGCCTATTCCAAATTAGCTGCATCGAGTTATCGAAGGAAGTGGAAAGCCTATGCAAATTTCGACACCATTCTTGCTCGACCTATTTATCATTGAATACCTTATTAAACAATTATATATATTTTGATTGATAACTAGGAAAGAGAAAAGTTATTGTAATTTTTCTAATGGCCATGATTTAAAAAAAAGAAAACACAAAAAAATTGTTATAGAATTTTATGTATAGAGTTATGTGCATATGTAAATAACTTTAATGAACTAATAACAATGTTCATTTGTGAAAATTTTAATTATTTTTTCTAAATAAATTTGTTTTGAAAATTGTTTAAACAACATTCTAGTATATAAAAGTATCCAGTCTTATGTTCAATGATTATTTATTATAAAAAAGAGTTAAAAACTGTTCATGAAATCGAAGGGAGATGTTCCCAAACACTATTTAAACTGATGAATGTGAAAAATGATTTCTATTTTTAGAGTCTGATTTGTATCTATATTTTATATTCAAAACTTCATCTATTGTTAAAAAATCACTCTAAATTTATTGCCAATTTTTGCTATATTGAAGTAAGCATTTTGTATGGAAGAAAACATATACTATTATTCATGAATTCATTTGTGTATATATATCATTTGTATCATAATATTGAGTGCATTGCTGTTTTTGCATAATACTTGCCTATAATTTTTATTTAGCTCAGAAGTAATTGTTTACATGTTCTTCATAATTGTGTCGAATTAGACTAAACTAAATTCTCATTTTCTTTATTTTCTATTTACAAAAGATCATCACAGTCTTCTTTAAGGACATTCCATTATTGCAAGGCACTTATCTCCAACAAGCTCATTGATTGCTGTGCCCGTTATAATCATGTATTTTTTTTTTATAAAATTATTGTTTTGTTATTTTGTGATCGTGAGCCATAAGCTCTGCCTTTTTAGCCGTTCTCCCTATTCTATTCATTAATTGAGTTTTCAATTGTATAGAAGATTTTGTATGTAATGTGTATGATTGTTATATGTTGATAGTCTATTCTATCCCGATTTTACGTAATTTTTTTTAATGAATCGATGAGTTCCTTTTACATAATTTTATTTTGATTGATCCAATCAGTCATAGAATAAATATTCCAACAGAACTTCTATGTAGCTTTACTAAACCCTTGTCAATGTTGTAGTTTATTAATTTATTAGCTACCAAAGACTATAAATTCCGAAATACTAATTGTGACTAAACTTATTTCATATTTATTACAAAAGTTTTTGGTGAAGTTGGCGGTAATGGCTTCTGTAAGATATTGCCTACTGTTTCTAATTTTATCGTTCTGGATTCAAGAAGCCACTACTTGTCATATCTTTTTCTTTTTTTTTACTATGGCAAATTGATAATGTTATACAACTGTGATATATTGAAGGTTAAAGTCAACAATTAATTTTTTAAAATCATTAAATGTTTAGTTTTCATGAAAATGTACAATGGAATTGTTTCGAAGGCCTTATTCATGTTTATATGTCATTATTTATTAATTATTTTTTAAATCTATAAATTACTGCTGAATTTTATACATTTAAATGTTTTCTTAATAATTCTTGTCCATATATTTAAAAGAGTGACATAGGAGCATGATTAGGGTCAAGAATTATTTATTTGTTCTTCAGTACAAAATTACAATAATATTTTTAATGTATTTAATTTTTTATTATAGTTGGCATCCTTATCCCCTCTCCCCCTAAGATCCAATATTTATTTATTGTTATTTTTTTAAAAAGTATAATTTATTAATTAGTTTCATTCAATCTCTGAAATTGATATTTACAATTTTTTTTATTTTCTCTTAATATATTTATCCACCCCTGCCAAAATAAAAACAATGACAATCAGCAGATTGGCTGACAGTAAAATAACATAAAATGGCATGAGAGGCATGAAGAAGAACACTACCCTGCGGTACCTCTCCCTTGGCTTGGTTCAATTTTCTATGATTATAGATGATCCCTCATCCATGGTCTGATATTTCCAACTTAGCATTCTATTCAGTTGGGGTTAGTTTATTGGGCAATTATAGATGGGTCATTTCCAAAAAATCGCCACTTTCATTATCTCTCACCTATAGACCTTCATTTCTTAGTTAATAGTGCTAATTACCTAAAAACTAAACTTACTTAATAAACTACATATCTGAACCCATATCACGTGCTCAGATGGCTAGCAGCTGATAGGAGATAAAAGTTCTTTAAGCTGACATAATTTTATCCCGTTAGTCACTCACATTAGTCCATTAGTACTGCCAGTTTTCCAAACAGTGGTTCATTCTTCTAAATTTTCCCAGTCTCCGTTTCTTTTTTGGAAACCATTGAGGTAGTAGTATTTGAAAGGGTGCAATCCTTCAAGGTTAAAGATGTGTATATTATAGTCCAATGAGCTACATCACATTAATATAGATCCTCTGGCAACACTTATTCAGTTAAATGGTGGGAAAAGTGCTAAGCCTCACCAAGTTAATGTAACGTTCCACCTCCATTTTTACATCCAGTGAACCGATGCCTGCAGTTGTGTCCTTAGATTATCTTTTGAAAACATATGTTTTCATTCCCTGTCACATTGTTGCCATAAAAATTTTCTTTATCCTTGAGGCTAACGATTTGTCATTTGGTGATTAGCTCTTCTGTGTACTTGAGTGGCTCCCTTACTCCCAGCTTTAAATAAAAACCGATTTTAATAAATTTAATTTAAAACTAAATAGCCCAAAAAAGTTCCCGTTAGTTACTATAAAAGGTGTTGACATTTTTTTTTTAAATGACCCAAATACTTTGACAGTTTTTTCTTCAAATGAATTCCAATCAATGATTTATGCTTTAAAAAAGTAATTAAATTACGTATAGGAGACAAAAATAGGAATTAGAAACTTTTCTCAATGGCTGAAATAAACAGGGTTAGGCCTATAGTATAAAATATTGGTAAATAAATAAATTACAGATTTTTTCCTCTCTAAATTGTGTACTAAAATTGATAACTCAGTCCATTTAGATGAATTTAATGAAGTTTGGCCTTTAACTTGAATTGAAATTATGATATTAAAAAGGTGTACACCACCATGGTACTGAGGTTTGTACGCTGCTGAGGAAGGATCCTGTTCATGATCATGATCGCTCTTGAATTATACCCGATGAAGGTCTACAGAAGGCTCACCTATGGTCTAGTGGCAAGCATAACAATCTGTTATGCCGAAAGTCACGGGTTCCTAGCCAGGCAGGTGGCCTTCGGATTTTTTAAATGGTTTAAAAATTCTTTTGTTATGATCCCCTTCAGAATGGACATAGTATGGAGCTCCTAAGCCTGTGTGGTGTCGGGTACTCGTTAATGATCTCTATCCTAGTTTAACCTAGAGGGCAGGGTAGCTCAGTGGTAGAGTGCTGAGTTGCCATGCCGAAGTTCCCGGCTTCAAATTTGGCTCAGATAATTTATTTAATCTGTTAACAGCCCCGGACGGAACCTAGGGCTCACCTATCCTCAAAAAAGTGGGTACCCTTAATTGGGAGAAAAATATGGGGGTTGAGCATGATGTAGAACAAATCACCTCCCTGCATGGCCATTGTACAAGAAATTGTTCAGTCTCTACCACATACTGAACCCAAGACCCTTCATGGGTTGTAATGGTACAGGTTTTTTTTATCCTAATTAAACCTGGATAAGCAAAACGTAGGATTCCCACTGTAATCATCATCCAATTGGCCATATGAGCATAGAGGGTCTAGAGAACAAAATCAGCCCAAGAAAATGAAAACTATTCAGGAAGACTTCTTTTCATTTTTATGCATATGGTTTATACTTACACCTGTTTTTTTCTGAATTTTATTCATATTTGAGTTTTTACCTCCTTGGAGTTTTCCCTCCTCAATTTTATAATTAATTGTATGTTGGGATAATAAGTATATATAGTATAAATATATAATAAATCGGCTAGAGGTAGATGAGCACCCGTGGGTGTAAACTTCCAACTTAACATTTATTCAGGCTAATCTATTGATTGCTTTTGAGCATTCATTAAATATTTTAATTTTACCATGCCAGCCGTCATTGACTTTATTTTTCATGGTAAATATTTTTGATTATCAAACCCTTAGTCCTAATTTAAGGTCAAATCCTTAAATATCCTATTGACATTTTAAATTTACTTCTTAATACTTTCATTCATACTTTAATATTTCCTGAAAATTTTAAGATAAGTTAAGAAATTTTGTCAACTACAGTCATTAATAAATATTATTTTATTCTGAAGAGAAAAGATTTGCCTAGGGCCGGGATTTGAACCCGGGTCTCCCATGTATCCCTCGTGGTGCTCTCCCAACTGAGCTGGCCTGGCTCGTGCCACGGTCAGACAAATCCATTCTCTTCACCGATCCCATATCCCCGTGTTCACGCAATTTTGCGATATATACAAGGGGAAGAATGCTCATTGAACATTACTTGAGGATCTTGTTGACTTACGTTGTTATATTATTTATAATTTATTTTATTTTATTTTTTAATAATTGTTATAATTTTTAAAAATTTTATTTTGAAGAGAAAAGATTTCTCCAGGGCTGGGATTCGAACCTGGGTCTTCTACGTATCCGTTTTGGTGCTCTCCCAACTGAGCTAGCCTCCCGGCCCTGGACAAATCTTTTCTCTTCAGAATAAAATAATATTTATTAATGACTGTAGTTGACAAAATTTCTTAACTTGTTATCTTAAAATTTTCAGGGAATATTACAATATTTAAAAATAATAACAATTGATAAAAAAATAAATTATAAATAATATAATGACATAAGTCAACAAGAACCTAATTAAAGTAATGTTCAATGAACATTCTTCCCCTTTTACATTATTGGCGCGACAGACTAATTAGAAGTCCTTGTCCTGCTCAACCGCTCTACCCCAATCGTCCCGATCGCCTGCTCGAGTGATGGAGACCTTACACAGCCTCAGATCTTCACAGACGGCATCCTTCCATCTAGCTTTGGGCCTTCCTCGAGGTCTTACTCCATCCGGATTTCCTTTATACAGCTTTTTAGCTGTTCTTTCTTCGCCCATCCTATATAAGTGGCCCAGCCACTTGATGCGCTGCATCCTGATGAAGCTCGATATCATTAGGTCTCCATATAACTCACTTAGCTCCTTGTTCCTTCTGATCCTGAGTTGGTCGTTTTCTCGAACTGGGCCGAATATTTGCCGAACAACTCTTCTTTCGAATCTATTCAGCTTTTCCACGCCGGATTTATTCAGTGTGAGGGTTTCACCAGCGTATGTCACTACTGGCCTAATCACGGTTTTATATATCATCAGCTTGGACTTCAGGCTAAGGAGCTTACTTCTCAGGAGCTTTGACATTCCAAAACACGTTTTATTACCTAATACTATCCTGGCTCTGATTTCCTCCTCCTCATCCAAATTCTCATTTATACGGCTTCCTAAATACTGGAAACTTGACACTCGTTGGAAAGTGTGTCTTCCAAACGTGTAGCTATGAGGTGGTCGGTTTTGCTTACTATTCTTTATTACCATTATCTTGGTTTTCTCCTCATTCACCTGTAACCCCATTTTTCCAGCTTCCACTTCCAGCCTCTCGAAAGCTTCTTTTAAGATTATTAGCGATCTTCCTACTAATACAAGGTCATCAGCATATGCAAGAATACCCAGACTACGGTTAAAGATGGTTCCCTCCATCAGTAATCCTGCCCTTTTAATGACACTTTGCATTACAATATTGAATAGTAGAGGTGCCAGCGAGTCTCCCTGCCTAAGTCCTGTACTAATCCTAAATGTTTCCGTGATTGAGCCATTTACCCTTACGCTGCAAACTGTGTTTTCCATCGTGCTCATTACCAAACGCACCAACTTGACTGGAATCCGCATTTCGCTCATAGCTCTGAAAAGCTCATTCCTGGATATTGTATCATAAGCCGTCCTGAAATCTATGAACAGCATCCACAATGTATTGTTGTACTCCTTCATTTTTTCACACATCTGTTTGAGGGAAAAAATCTGATCTATAGTAGATCTGTTAGGTCTAAAGCCTCCTTGGTATTCTCCAATATTTCTCTCAACATAGGGCAATAGGCGATTACACAGAGCTATCGAGAATATCTTATAGGCAGTATTCAGTAGGCTTATCCCCTCTGTAATTTTTACATTCTGTAGAGTCTCCTTTCTTCTTGTAGACAGGCACTATAATAGACTCTTTCCTGTCTTTCGGGATCTGTTCCTCTTCCCATATTTGGGCAATTAGTTCCTGCAGCTCTTCAGTTAGAGCATTGCCAGCTGCCTTCAGGAACTCAGCTGGTATGCCATCTGATCCTGGTGACTTGTTATTTCTTAGCTTCATAACAATATCTTCTATATCCTCTCCATCTGGTGGTACTGCTTCGTCTTGGCTGTCGTACGAGTCACATTCCAAAACACTTATTTGTTCCTCTGTCTGGCTTAGTAGTCCTTGGAAATAATTCCTCCATCTCACTTGGACGTCCGTCTCCAGCACCAGTAGTTTCCCCTCCTCATTTTTCACCATGCTGCTTCTAGAGCAGTAACTGATTTTACACTCCTTTAAAAAATTTTTTGGTATCGTTGCTCCTTCTTGAGTTTTCGATATCTTTTACCTTATTGTAAAAAGCTTTTCTTTTCTTCCCTTTCAAGATCTTCTTTGCTTCTCTTCTTGCATCCTGGTACTCTTTCTTGTGCTTATACTCAGGTATTTTAATCTTTTCTCATTTCGTTTTCGAATCGCCTCTTTACATTCTTCATCAAACCATATATTTCGCGATGGTTTCTTGTCCATCTTGCAGTATTCGCTCGCGGTCCCTATTATAATTTCTTTAATATGATTCCAATGTGCATTCACTTCCCATCCATCTTCTACTACCGGCGTATTTTTAATTCCTTCCTCTACTCTAAGGGAAAAACATCTTTGTATTTGCTCATCTTTTATCGTTTCCTTGGACCATTTGTTGACCTTAGGTTTAATCTTCCCCTTTTTGAAGGGAGACGTTTTGAGCAATATTTTCATGATAACGAGGAAGTGGTCGGAGTTGACATCCGGGCCTCTAAAAGATTTCACATTTTGGATATTATTGAAATACGAATTATCCACAAGGATATGATCAATTTGAGTAAAAGCGCCATTGGGTGAATGCCATGTCTGCTTGTGTTTATCTTTATGGGTGAATACTGTGCTCATAACTACTAGAGAGTTTGATATTGCGAAGTTGATCATTCTTTCTCCGTTGTCATTTGATTTGTTATGGAGACTATTCATTCCAATCGTCGGTATGAACTCTGATTCTTTGCCTACTTGGGCATTAAAGTCTCCCATAACAATCTTCACATCACCATAGGGGCAACTTCTCACGATTCTGTCCAGATCTTCATAGAAAACTTCTTTTTCTTCGTCGTTCTTTTCCTCTGTTGGGGCGTGTACATTTATCACTGAAAAATGTCCGGTCCTTCCTCTCAATCTCAGAGTGCATATTCTTCCACTGATTGGTTGAAAATCAACTACGGCTGATTGTAATCTCTTACCAACCAGAAATGCTGTGCCAAACTCATGTTTTTCCTTACTTCCACTATAGTAGATAGTTGCTTCTTTTCTTTTGAGAGCACCGGTACCAGTCCAACGTACCTCCTGAATTGCAGCGAGGTCAACTTTCATTCGGGTCAGTTGTTCTACCAACTCTTGCATAGCTCCAGGTCTAAAAAGGGTCCTCACATTCCATGTTCCAAATCTATAAGCCGTGTTCCATTTTCCAGGTCTTTTCCGTAAATCAGTCCGACATCCGAGGCTTAGTTGTCGAGTTCTTTTAACCAGGTTATTGTTTTTTTGACAAAAGGGGGGGTGGTCGGCCCCTCCTTTCAACCCCTTTTATACATCACAAAATTGTGAGAACACAGGGATATGGGATCGGTGAAGAGAATGGATTTGTCTGATCGTGGTATGAGCAAGGCTAGCTCAGTTGAGAGAGTACCATGATGGATACGGGGGAGGCCCGGGTTCGAATCCCGGCCCTAGACAAATCTTTTCTCTTCAAAATAAAATATTTAAAATTATAACAATTAATAAAAAAATAAAATACAATAATTAATATTTTAATACAGTAGTCTTACTTCCTAAACGCTGGAAAGATCCCATATTTCAATAATATTCAACAATACAATTATTTTGACAAAAAAAAAGGATTAAAAATTAAGTTAATTTAGCTAGTAAACCTTAATTTTTTATGGAAGGTTCCCAGTAACTAGAAAATTAATCACACAGTAAAAAAATGAGTGGGAAACAAATGATGTGCTGAAAAAAGCTCATTTAATTAAGAAAATGCTTCTTAAACATGCTAAGTGCTTTTCATTAACAGTCATTTTTATTTTTACCATGAGAGGAGAATTTATTTACTTATCCATATTAAATTACACCATATGCAAATGTACTTAGGTAAACAATATTATAAGCAGTATTGTATGGCCTTCGGTATTGATGCTCCAACTCCTTTTACAAAAAGACAGATAAGTTATCCTGGATATCACTAACCTAATTCAGAATGAGATGGTTAGGATATATTCCATAGGTCAACCACAAAATAAAATTCAATATTTACCAGTTGGATTCAAAACAATAGCTACTGCCAACGAATATTTGATTTACTAAATCAGTTTTAAAAGATTTATAATTTAACAATAATTATTTCATATTTATTATTATAACAAACTTCATAAATTATATTATAATCAATGCTTGTTCCCTCAAATCATAGTGAATGATGGTGATGTATCTCACAATGTGTTTCTAGTTGTGTTAACTGAAATTAGGAAGCACTTAATCAAATCAAATAAAACACAAGAATTATTTTAATGTCTTTATTTTTTTTAAATGTACTACATATATAAAATTGGAAGCATCATATAAATTTTGAATATTTCCAAAACATGAATAATAAATTATACAAAAAGAAAAATATATTTGTATATATATTTACAAAACACCAAAAATACTTGGTTTCCATAATTGCACAACCATTCATTTTTAATAGAAGCATTTTGTACTCTCTAATCATGGTGTTCATTTAATCAATTTCATTTGAATATTACTAAAAATTAGCATTAAAATTTGTCATATATATTAATCTACAAAAATAAATTGGTAGCTTATTCTTTGGCATTAAATATGAGCTGAAAATTACTATAGGACTTAAAGTTGAGTTTTAACTCTATTAAGGACAAATGAGAGCCTTTCTTAGAGAAGATCTAAAGGATTACTTGGCACCCCAGTTACTTCACATATGGTTGCCGCTATTCTACGAGACTGCTCAAGAACACAAGAAGATGTCGCAAGACCAATGTGAATACAATAAAGTTCAAAACATCTCACTTTACTGCTCTGACCTTTAGGGAAGCAAGTCTCAATGAGTCGCCTAGTAAACAAAAATTTAAATTAATTCTTGTATACATGCAAATGTAATAGAAAACTTGTAAGAGTATTGAAAAGAAAACTTACTGATAGAAATCACCATTAAACACTCCAGGAAGAGGTAAAGTTTTTATTGCTGTAGCTGGGCTGACTTTAGGTTTTATGGCTGATCCCTGTGAACAAAGTATAATTAATTTATTTAAAACCCAAACTTAAGAAAGATGGTTTTCGAAATTATAAGCCAATATAATGTAATTAGTGAAAACTTAACGCTTTGGTGAATTGTTGATCCAAAATTAAGAAAAAACGAAGAAAAGCTATTTCTTAATTTTTAGACAACTAGGTGTTAAATAAAATAAAAAACTAAATATTTTTTTAAATTTTATATATGCCCACGTTTTATCAAAACAGTCCTTTTTTTGCTTCAAAACAGCATGCAATATAAATAATTAAAAACATATTAACTTAATTCATTTATATAATAATCAAAATATAACTTACAGCACCATCTTCAAACCAGAGATAATAAGCATAAGAAAATGTATTGTCCCTCCACATCAATGCCAGGTTCCCTTCCAGCAAATGATGCCGGCTGAATTCAACCATTGTCCATA
This sequence comes from Troilus luridus, assembly GCA_964056705.1. Taxonomy (NCBI): domain Eukaryota; kingdom Metazoa; phylum Arthropoda; class Insecta; order Hemiptera; family Pentatomidae; genus Troilus; species Troilus luridus. The sequence continues at coordinate 28,385,582 of OZ057414.1, forward strand.
TCTGAAAAAATGGTATAAATTTCTTATAGTTTTCAGAAAAATAATACATTAGTAAAATAATCATTATAATTATTATGTATAATAAAATAATACATTAGAATTAATCATATTAAAATGGTATATAATAACAGGGGGAATTCTTGGGGAACTAAGCCTGAACAGCTTAAATCGAAAGGCATATATATATTTCTGGATAGTTTCTTAGAATTATCACATAACACAAGATTAATTAGGCAATCAAATATTTTAAATAAAATAATTAGTTTTACCTTCTCTTTTGTCAACTGTGGCAAAGGAGGTTCGGGTGGCTGCAATTGGAGAGAAGGAGCTGTTAACCGATGGTTGGTTCGGTCAATATAAAGAAAATGCACGAGGCCAGGAAACTCTTCCAAATACTTGTTTATGCTCAGGGAATCTCGCGTAAATTTGGTTAAGAATTATAATGTTTGGTTAACAATGACAAAAGACAAAGAAATTGAGGAAGGTAAAAACAAACGTAACTAAAGGTTAACAATAATTAATAATTAACATTTTGGAAAATAAGCAATAAATAAAAAAAAGTTGGTTTTGAAGTGAAATTTCATTAATATTTTAGTAAAAATAAAGACATTGTTATTAATACTCTAAATAATAATAATGTTTGAAAACAGGAATCTGTATGATGGCCATTATTCCATTTTGATTCTAGTTATAAGGTGTTAGTTTTGGAAACAAATTACTGAAAGTATATCCTCCAGATGAATAGCAAATAATATACTAATTCTTTAGACATTGTTTTTGAGTTATAAAAACTCCAAATCAAATACAAACATCACAGATTCAAATAGAAATGTCTCAGTAGTTATAAAGTATATTACCATCAAATAGTTTCTATAATTTAATTTAGACCAATCAATAGTTTTTCAAAACCAACATTTTTTATATTCAATAAAGACATACACGCTTTAAAGTTATAAAATTTTAGGGGTTCTATTCATAATTTCTTAAAAACAAACAACAAAAAAAAACAGTTCCCCAATAAAAGATCAAATTGGATAATTTTCAATATTATATTGAATCATTATCCATTAGTAAATTTCAAATTGTAACTTATATTACATAAAATGACAATTTTTAATTACTAAGTTAAAATTATTAACTAAATCACAAAACTGACATGTTAAAGTTAGAAATTTGAAAAAACCCCTTATACTTTAATGCATAGAACTGGATCAATTAAAAAGCAAGGAAAGGTTTTCTATTTTATATGCTTTCACTAAAGCATTTAACATCATAGCACATCACATTATTAACACTCAATTTGTGCTTACAGGTTTACAGACTAGTGCATACAAAACAAAATAATAAAAGCTCTTTGATTATTTTGTAAACCAATGTCTTGTGAAGAAAATGATTCGGCCAAAACCGCACACACAACTACTAGGGTATAAGCTACTACACACTAAGAGCAACCACTTAAATTTTTTAAAGGTATTTTTTTTTCACACACTCCACTAAAATTTTAATAACCCTCACTTAATATGATATTTGAGGAACAAAGATAATAACCTTCTTTAATCTGTAATGTTGAAGAAAAAGAAATGTTTCTTTTCAATAGTAATACAAAGTTATCATCGTCTCAGCAGATAGGTCATGAATTTGGCAGTATATTATAAACTGATTTGAATATCCAACTTTAATCTGTTCCCCATAGTCTATTCTGAAATTCATTTCGTGAAATTTTACAGAGTATTTAGTATTTTCTGAAAATTATTTATTTTTACTAGTTCACTTTACTTAAACTACTATTATTATTAGTAGTATCATTAAATCACATTGAAGGTTATCTTTCCCAAATAACAATTATATGACTTGATAACAAAAAAAAGTTTCTAGAAAATGAAAAATAAAGCTTTTATAAGCGATTAAAATCAAACGAAAGGATAAATAAAAGTCATAAAAAGGATATGATCCAAGCGAAAAGTTGGTGACGGCTTTGACCTTGAGGAAATCTGTAAAATGCGACACTGCAGTATAAACACATCGAGCTATAGCTTGAGCGGCAGGACGCCCTCTTAGGACTGGGTTTCGATCTAGCGACGCAGCCTGAAGAAGCTCCCTCAGGGACAATCCTAGGCTAGATGCACAGGAGCTAATGGCCATCTCGTGGCCGTCACTACACTGTCTGAAATAATGAAGACAAATTATTATGAAGTTTTTTCATGTAGTGAGAAAAATGCCAGTATTGATATCTAAATAAACATAGAGAAAGAAGAAAAATTAAATAAAGTTAATGGGCAAACATTTATATTAAAATAAAAACTAATATTAAAACATCCACTAGTAATAATAATAAAAATACTAGACAAAATCAACCAAACCTTTTGCCGAGTACAAATTCAAAAATAAAGTTGCAAAATAATTTCAACATACTTTTTGAGAAGATCCCATTTGACATGAAGAACTTTGATACATGCATCAAGACGAGGCGTAATGTCAGAACTCTTTATCTTCTTTATGACATCCAAAAGTTTTTTCATAGCTGATTCAAGGCTTTCCATCCCTCGTTTAACTCCATCCTTTTCATTGTACGAGACGGATGTAATAACGTTAACAGCACTGAGAGCATCATTCAGAGCCAAATTAAGAGATTCCCATTGTGTCTATACAACACAGGGGAAAATTAATTATAATATGGAAAACGGGTGCTGAACAATCACGCACACTCGTATACGCATATATATACATTGGTATCTACTTTCCTTTTATAATAAAATAAGTTTTACTTTCAGCTCTTGAGATTCAGTTGTATACTCATTGATAGTTTAACGAAAGCAAAACTGAATCTCAGGAACTAAAAGTAAAACTTATAAACATACATAATATAAAACAAAAAATATAACAATTCTACCTGATAAAGCAGTATCAATGTTATGCCTTCGGCAATAGATGCAATATGAATGACATAAGGACAAACTGCAATATTATTGTTTGCTGAAAGGAGGACTAGGTCACTAAATAGGTTATCCTCTGGTTTTTCAGCAATTTGGCCTGAAAATTATATAAATCTAACTAATATAAGAAGAAACAATATAAACAATGATCATAAAATAATGCTTTATAGGAGAGTATTTTTGATTTCATGCATTTTCGCAAGAGATTTCAACTAGTGATTAAAACTTCAATGATTGTTTTAAAATACAAACGAAACTAGTTTAAACTACTAATCTAAGTTAGTGAATGAGAACTTAAAATGAATTGTGCTGAAAAATTCTTACTACATGGTTTAATCATAAGTTTTGTTTCTGAATTTAGGGTATCTGATGGACTGGCTTGTTCATCACCAGATATTCCATCGTTCACACTGATGCCATCTTCTACGGCAAAATCAGTTAATGTCATTTCAGCCATAAGACCCAAAAATAGCAAGTCACTACTGCTTAGGTCTCTTGCACTTTTACTAAAAATGATTAATATATGAAGAAAAAATTAAAATATAAAAGTGTAAGTAAAATAATTGAACAGAAATGTATAATTAAATCACCTCGAGTAGAGACCTAGAAACTTGTTTTCTACAAATAAAACAGCATGAGATTTATTGTAATCCAAGAGGGTTTTGATTCTATCAGTCGAATCTTTCAAGGCTTTAATTATTGAGCCATTCACATCTGAGTTGACAAACATTTGCTCTAGAGCTTCTAAAAGAACAGACTGGTCCTTAGATACTAATGTTGCCCATGTATCTATCAGTCTCATCACTAACATACTACGACTCGCATTTGTTTTGAGTCTAAAATTAATAGGTATACAATATTATACATTACATATCACCTATACAAAAAAAAAAGCAATAAAAGGATATATTAATTGGCTACACTTACATGGAAACATCAGGGCCACACAAATGCTGCACTATAGAAATACATATTCCCAACATCCTTTTCAACCAATGAATATCTTCGAAGGCCAGATTTACAAAAAGATAACCCATGTACTAAAATAATTGATAAATTAAACTTAATATGAAAATTACTTAGAAAATATAAATTCCATTCCCGTTTAAACTACCTCGTCAAAAACCATGTTTATCCCATCTTGACACTGAATGGAAGTATATGAATTTCCAAACTGGGAACTCATTATTCTTTGGGAAGTAACTATTGGAGAAAATAATTGCATAACAAAATTCAAGTTAAAGTCTTCATCTCCATCCTATAAACAGATTATGTAATCAATAGATATCACCAATTTTCAATCCAATAGAAGCATAAACATAAAATACTAACCTCAGGAGCGGGACAACTGAGTCCATGTTTCTCTCCCAATTTCTCTATGTGCTTTACAAAATTCTTATCACATTTAGAAAAAACAATATCATTGAGATGATCAAATACAAGTATACAATGCATTTTATCAGATAGTAGGCTTTGTTCTAAGATCTAATATTAATTAAAATTGAATAAAGGTAACTGATATTAATTCAAAGTTAAAATTGAATCTAGTAAAGCACAAACATTATCAATATTACTTGATTTATTCAAAGCTTGCGCTGCTATATGTTGATATAACAGTCTATCAACAGATCAGACCAGTTTGGCAAGTGTAACCTCCACCAAATCTCTCCCCAACTTTGATATACATTTTTTTATTTCTTACACGTTATACTAAATGATTAAATAAGAGAACCAGAGATCTTCAAATGTCAAGATTTTCAAATATTTGTATATGTGTAATATATATTATCTACGTAAAAAAATCAATTGAGCCTGCTTTCTGTGTAAGTTAGTATTCCCCAGGTATCACACTAACGAGAAGCGGTGTTCAACTTAGCAGAGATAGCTAAATTCAACGATTCCATTCTCACAGTGGACATTAATTAGCACAAAGCTAAATTACTCGGACGTAGTAGAGCTTTTTTTGGTTTGTTTTTTTAAAAGAACAAAATTTAAAGAAAAGAGTCTTTATTCTCTTGATCTGATAAATTATAGTAAACAATAATTTTTTTTTACTTTTCTAATCATTCCGCCATTCAATCTGTCCGCCTTCCGCAACTGTTCTCCGATATTGCTTAACCGATTTTCTTGATATTTGCCAGCGTCACAGATCATCCCAAGTTCTCGGACTCACATCTATGAAATCGACCCCCAAAATAAAATTAAAAAATCATTTCTTCTAGAGTTCTTGTAGACTTCTTTCCCCCAGTAGATTTCTAGAGTTTTCAATAGTTTTTAGAAATAGTTCTGTTATTCTGATAAAGAAACAACTAAAAGTACGGTGGTCAACTTCACAATTCTTGCAATTTCATTTGTAAAAAAAAAATTACCAATATTCTAGAAATTAAACGATGAATTTCATGAAGAGTGGTCCTTTCCACGGTAGTTGTAGTATCCCTCCCTACAAGTTCTATTGACAATGTTAAATAGAATTATTGCTGAGAAGTGGAACAATCAAGTTTTGGAACATGATAAATGTTTTCGGTATGGAAGTTTAAATTTCTTTAACTTCCTTGCTATCAACTGTAGAGAACAAGTTGATAGGGTTATTTTTTAGAAACTCAAAGGGAGCCACCAGAGCTCTGAAGAAAACATCCGGATAGATTTTCCTTAATAACTGAAGCCATGCAGTTGATACGAAGAAAGTTGTAGGGCTTCAAAGTTGCGAGAAGTGTGAAGTTGGGCCTTCGATATATAGTTGCTTTTTTATCTGATTTAAACAAAAGGAAAATATTCCTAAAAACTGTTGAGAAGTCTAGAAATCTTTTTGATGGACACAACCAGAACTCTAAAAGAAATAATAACTTTTTGACTTTAGGGGTCAATTTCACTGAGGTGATTCCAAGAACAGCCTTGGGATGATCTGTGACGTCACCGAATATTTAAAAAAAATCGGTTAAGCACTTAAGCAAGCAGAACTTCCCTTTGGGGGCTACCGAAACATACCCAAAAAAGTTTAACTTAGACGAACCAACTTCATATGGGTCCAATCAGTGCATCGTCATATTTAAGAATAATTGAAATAATGAAAAACATTTATAAAAATTGAAATAACTTTTAGATTCATCATTATTAAGAATAATTTCTTTTTTATCAATTCTCATAGTGTAGAAAAATGACGGAAGTAATTATTTCATGGAACATGGGGGAAAATGGCTATTAGGAAGGCGTGCTCAAATGTCACGTTGCGCTAGTGGCAGAGACTCATGAGGAAAAACGCAGCCCATAGTGGAGGAAGGTTTCTTTTCGAAATATTTATTAATATTAATATTTTCTGAAGTAATAGCCTCAATCTTTGCCGAGCAAAATGAATATTCTGTTTTCTAATTATCACTATTTAGTTATGGATATTAAATTGAGAGTTTGCTGTTATGAGCTATGAACCTTTTATTACACAAATCAGTTCGAAAATTAGAATTGATTACCAAAAGGTTAGAAATATAAATGTTAATTCTTTTTTTTTTACTCCTCTTTTCCTACGTCAAACTGTATTCATTCTATAAAAAATGTATGATGAAATGAGTAATACAGGTAGCAGTCATTGTAAATTTGTTATCCTGAAGCCAACGATTATAATGTTTATAGTTATGATAGCAAATAACCCCTTTAATGTTTGAGATTATGTTTCTAGAAGGTTATTCCTAGAATCCTAAAATTGTATTGTATCCACGTCATTTTAAACTACTACTGATGTTAGGAATTGTCCGCTTGATGATCCTTGGAATTCAAAATTACCTTCGGCAAGTTTTCGAATGCTGAACATTTAAAGGTCAATTCGCTCGATTTTCGCCCATTAATAAAAGGTAGAGTAAACATATATAATGCTTTCTAAAATCATTATACCAAAGTAAAAACTTAAATATTTTTATGGCCCAACACTTTTGCTTCTTGTCTAGTGTTTTTTAAAATAACATTTGTGTATTTTTAATAATTTGCGTTCCTATGTTTTGTTTTCTTTTTATGTATCTCTGTCTGGGTGAAACAATTGTCGATGGCATCGATTGTTTTTTATGAATGTTATCGAACAACAAGGGCCAGGCTATCGATTGTTGAATAGTCATCAATCGCAGTTCCAGATATGGACAGTGAACAATGTTAGGCCAGTTCTTCCTGAAATTTTCTATAGTTCTGGCTACTTTTTTAAAATTTTCTATAGACTGCCTCCTAAACTCAGTCAAATTATTCTTAAAATTTTATATCTTCTCCTAAGATCAAATCACTTTTAAATAAGCAGTGATTGTAACATTATTTAATAAGAATGGTAAGTAGTCGTTTTTTCCCTAGAGAATTATCGATAATTACAGTGAGTATAGGTCATGTACAATACAAAAGGGTCATCATCGTCATCATTATGAATGGCTCTACAACTCGTGCAAAGTAAAGGCCTCCCATAGTTTCAACCGCCTGTCATCTCAAAGGCTGCTTGCTACTTTCCAGTTGTGGACACCCAGAAAAACTCGGGGATCGGCTTCCATTCCGTAAGTCCTACTGAGTCTTGGCCTGCCCTTCATCTCTGAAACAAACCTGGTTGTGAAGATCCGTTAGCTGTCTAAGTATGTGGTCTTCAGCCATCCCAAAATAATGCCCAGCCCATCTCAATCTGCCAGTTTTTACTAACCTCATAACTTCAGCATCTCTATATAGCTTCCGCAGTTCATTGTATGTTAAAAGAACATACAATGTTGTATTCATAATTTATTTCCGGTACACCCACAATTGCTTATCGTTTATTATCATACTTTACTATTTTTGATACTGTGCTGACAGCAAAAGTAAACAATATTAGTGACACAACGAACCAGCAATGAAAAATGCAGGTGCCTCGTGTTCGCAATGTATTCAAATGATTAACTGCTTTTCGTTTTTCTAATCTATTTGCTTGATTGCTACTAAAATAAAAAAATAAAAACCTCCATCATCGCGAGGTTCTCCCCCCTCTTCGAAATGCTTAATAATGAATTAATAAAATATTAATAAGTATTGAGGGATTATAGATACTTGTGATTATAGATTACTTGCCTTCTTATCGAACCCCCTGGTTGTTTCTAATATTAGCCTGATTTGAAAGCAACTAAAACAATCTATAAAAGAACGAACTCGCTATTCTACTAAATAAAACACAAAAAAATATATAATTTTATAACAATATAAAAGAAAAAATCCTTGGATTTGGATTTTTTATTTTCCAATAGTTGTAATATATAAACAAAATACGTGGTAGTTAAAATACAAGGCTTAATAGAACACAATGAATTATTTTTAGAAATGGTTAAATGTGATAGACTTTTCTAATTCTTAAAGTATTTCACTGGTTGTTCCATAGAAATAATCATTTGAAATCATTCCTGGAAAGTCCAGCAATTCTACGTCATTGTACTTCTTTGGCATGTTTTCCTCAATATGTGATTTTTTTCCTCATAGAAATCATGGTCTTAAAGCAACTCTTTCCCTTCCTTTCAATAAAGTATAAGAAAGACATCGATATTTGACATAAAATTAGTTTTATTTGTACTAGTTGATAAAAACTGCAGAAAACATATACGTACGTATATGTGAGAATAGGGTTGTGAATGTCCACAGATATCTAGAATCCTATGAGATGAGCCAGAGTGGACGAAGTTCGGGTTTCGGTCAGTAATTGTTACTCCATTACTGGTTTGGAAGAAGAATGCTGGCTTTCTTCTCTTTAAACCCGATGTTCATTCCCGAGGGAGATTGCATCAGCTGGGATCTCGCTCGTACTCATTTCGGGTCAGTGTATTATTATCAGATGGCCGCTTGTAATCTATTGTAGTTCATTGTATTTTTAAACCAATCGTAAAGGAAGGAGATGTCGTATCAAAGTACTCCAACCATATATAATTACTGATAGTGTTTATAAATCATTGATTAATTAATCAAAACTATATGTAACTAATACTAACTACTTCAAAAGTTTATTTTTTCTTATTATTCTTATCTGTCATTTATTTGTTGTACAATGAGCAATTATTTCAAAAATAGCTGAAGTTGATAAACTTAAATGTGAAATTCAAAATCTTTATTGCTGAAAGCAATTAAAATGTGTTACGGTAAATAATGAAAGGAAATAATTAAAACATTCATAAAACAAATAAACAGGTGGAAATGATCAAACCAGGAAAAGAGTGCTTATATTCAAGCCTAAATTTAATGCAAGGCACAAGGTATTTCATATCATGATTAAATTATTATTTAAATATTTTTTTTCCCTAATAAAAAATAAACATTTTGTAATACGCTGAGAACACAAAATCATCGATAAATATATATTGTTGGATCATGCGATTGAAGTGAATAATAGCGAGACCATTGATTGTTTTCTTTAAAACCCTTTTTTTTTATTTTCATAATTTATTGACTATTTCAAAATCCTTAATTAACTATTACTTGGGGATAACGTCATAACTTAATTAGTATGTTAATTCACATATCATTAATGCTCATGGAATAAAATAGATCGGAGTTCAACTGATAAATAACAAAGAATCAATAGGCATTAGGTAATGAACACGTTTGATTATAGATGATGACAAATCTTGTTTTCAAATCTTCCTCAACCGGAAAAAAATCTGTTTCTATTATTGCATAAAGCATATGTAATTATTCTGGATTTATAATAATCATACAATTCACCTGTCAATAAAAATTTACAGACACACTCAAAAAATATTTAGGGTTTTCATCATTCATAAAGATTGCAATCATTCATCCCCAATCCATTTTGAATTGATCTCAAAATAAGTTTATAAAAAAAATAAAATGTTCTGGAAAGAGTTTCTGTTGTCATCACTTTTATATATATATGCTGTCCTTTGGAAGACATGTTAAACCTGTAAGATGTAAGGTACTCGTTAAAATCCCTAATAAAACCTGGGTAGGACAAATTTAGAGCTTCCACTTTAGCATCGTCCGATTAGCCATAGCAGCATAAAGTGACGTTAAATGAACAAACAAACAATAAGAACCAATGAACAAGAATTACAATTCAATTTTGTTTTCTCCCTTTCTGTGTTTTTCTATTAGTAATTATTTTTATTTATTATTATTATTAGTTATGCCGTCCTTCGAAGGGGCGTAACATGGAGATTCCGAGCCTGTGCAGTGTCCCAGAATGATCCCTATCTTATCTATACGTCGATAGGCAAAATTTATGACTCCCACTGTAGTCATAGCTGTCTAGTTATAGCTGCATAAAGTGAAGTTAAATCAATAAACGAGCCAATAAAATCTTAATTTCCAATAAAACGTTTCTTACTATTTGACAATTTATTTTGAACTTCACCCGAACAATTTTATGATCCATATAATTTTTATGGTTGACCAATAATCATAAAAACACTTACAAACAAGATACTGGTTCCAATAGATTAGAATGACGAAAAATTAGATAATCGACTTGTCAAAAAGCTGTACCAACAATAATTCTGCCAGTCATAAGGCATAAACTAAGTGAGGCCTGACACGAAACAATTTGTTGTGGAATTAGTAAACAAATTTTCTTTTACACCTGTTTGTAAATCTACCATAAAGATTCCTTTGACTCATGGAATATTTTATTTTATTTTATTACACCGTAGATGACGCACAGCCACAGCGGCGATTCCCCCCGCCCTTATCGATACGAGAGATCTTCCCTCCCCCCTCCAGAGCGCTATAGTAACTACCGCGGCTCTGGGTCTTCATTCAGTCAGTCTTCGACAGCACAGCAGGCAGCAGATCGCGAGCAGCACCAGTCATGTTCCAAGCCACCTTCACCAAGATCCACGAGGCCCATAGGCCATCAGACATCATCGGCCACACGGTCAGTATATCCTTAGGGACCTACCATAGGTATAGGTATCCTTACTAAATCTATTGGGGACTTAGTAGGAATGGGAGATTCACCTATTTGTACTCGGGCTAGACCAGAAAAAATAATAGTTTAGGAAAGTAGAAAACACCCATCAATAGATAACAAAACTAAAAATTAGAAAATGTTTAAGATAAGAATAGAGCTATGAACAAAAAAAATGAATTTTATCCTAAAAAAAGCGAAGGATGTGCTTCATGTTCATTGTTAATATTTTATCGTCTTATATTGGTACAAATAGTCATTATGAAAGTATTTTAAAAAGCACCCTACGTTTTTTTTTACCATAAAATGATTTTTTTCATCATAATATTATTTGTTTCTCTCTTTATATCCACACCTGTCAATTACAAATTACAGCAGATTGACTGTTAGTATAACAGAAAAAAATAACACGAGAGGCATGAAGAAAAACAGTATACAGCAGTAACTTTCCAGTGGCTTGATTTAATTTCTTATGATGGCAAATCCCTCATTCACATTTTTTAGTCTCCTCACTATGTTCTTAGGCATGAGAGTCGTGGCCATTTATTCAATCAATGGGTTTGGATGTCCTAGTAGTCTTTCTTGAAAGCGTTTGTAGTATTCGTATGTCTGTATTGGTTCGTCAACCGTTGCTATTTTTAAGTTAGTAAGCCAAGTTTTGTTATTGAAATTTTTATTCTTATTTTAAATTTATTGAAAATTATTTTCTATTTTTTTAGCTTCGTTTTCTATTAAAGGGCCTTTTTTAGTTTTTTAAACTGTTGTATATTTTTTACATTTTAGTTCGGCTGACTGTAAAAGCGTGTTTTTTTAACTATTATTTTTTGTAGTTTGGATTTGGACAATTGCAAGTGCAAGGATGGTGATTTATAAACATTGATTGTTTATTTGTTGGATCGTGGTTGGGTCAATCAGGCATTCAACAAGCGGCTTAGCTTGTTTATTTATTTTATTAGTCAAATGTTATAATAGTTCGTTATAAACATGCTGTGAAATAATAATAGGTTCAATCATTGATGAAATCATGTACGTTGATTAATGGATACGACATAATCGAATCAACTCTTATTAGGTATTAGGTGTCTTTAGGTACATTCTCAGTCTAGATTTAGGATACTTACTGGTTTTTGTACAAAAAAAGTTTTTAGTGAACATTTTATTACCTTAACTGAGACACCACAATTCTTATTCCCAGTTTTCCCCAGCATTATTCAGAATTATGTTGCTCCTAAACCGTATCTCTTATACGGATACGGTATAGGAGATATTTATAGTATTCTGGTCTCAAAACTTTCTTGAATAACTTGAAGATATTTAAAACAAAGTAAAGGTATTTAAAACAACGAATCCAAGTAGGTTTTATATAGCAGTTACGATCGTGCTGCACCCAATCAGTGAATATACGAACTATCTACTGCTCATTCTCGGAAAATAACAGCCCCTGCTGTTTCTACAATAGATTGTGCTTCATAGATAAATATAAATAATGGTGTTATCCAATATATATAAGTATTTTTTATGCAAAACAAAAACAATCAACTAAATTTGCAGAACTTAGTCTTTTGATAAGCTGCATTTACAATTCCAAGTACCATTAATTACATAACTATCTTTTCACTTTGTCTAGACCGCTAATCTTTTTTTTCACTCATTTTGATATCTTTTTTTTTTTTTATAAAACAAAGGATTCTTTTATAATTATCAGAACACATACTTGGAATCAGATCATGTTTGTTTGCAGAAATGATTTAGCATTTTTAGATAACATATTGTTGAGAATTATATTAAATCAGATAACTACTAATTATTTTATTTTTAAAAAAACATTCGACATTTTTTGTGAGATATTGATATCCTGCATTGCACATAGTAGCCGAGAAGTGTTATTGAGTTCATTGAATTTTCATTGTTGAAATAAACATTTGAAATCGATTAACACCTAATGAAGTTATCTTATCGGAAGAATGGCGCTCTCCAATATTTATTTATAATAAATTTTGGTAGACAGATGACATGGACGTTTTTCTCAACTCAAGATGTCGGTACGTTGACATCAAGGACGGATGGTGTATTGCGGGTTCTCGAATCCAGGCGCTTTTCCTAAGGCATGAGTACTTTAAACTTGGGCTTTATAAATACCATTTCTCGCTTTTATTTAAACACAGTTCGTCTTTTTAAAGATGCATTATGGTCACCTAAATATTAATAAATCGATTAAAATCAATCCAAATTAGTTATATATTATTATATGATAACAAAATTAACTTCCTAGCTACCACTTCAATTTCCCATATCCTCCGAGCCGTCTGAAAAGAAGATGGCCTCGTTACATTTTAAGTTGAATTTGTTATTTGAGTACTTCCTTTGATAAGTATCTGTAACTGCCTTAACTTATCGTTCATGTTATTAACTTGAATAAATACACACACATATATATATATATATATATATTTATTATAATAGAGTTGTAAAGTGCAATAAAAAAAATTAACTGTTCAATAATTGTATTTTATTAATTAGTTTTTCTGGGTAATTAATTTTAGGCTCTTGAGGTTTTAAAAGTCTCAGAACAATGTTAGCCAAACAAATTAACTTTATTATCTTTGGTTTTATTTGCCAGTCTAGTGTTCTTGGAAAAGTTTTATTAAAATCTAGTAGTTATTTATCATTATCTGTTAGTTATTTGGTAAAATTACGTGACATTGAGTGGTCATAATCAGCTTGCATCTTAGGCGGTTAAGTGGACCTTTTAGATAATTATGTTATAAAAATAGAATAAAGCTTGGTCCGTTTGTTTTTGGTCAAATGTTCTAAGAGAGTATTGAAGACTATATGTAAAAATAATTCTAACCTCAATAAAGATAGGATTTTAAGAATTTATTAGTTAATAACACGCTACCTTAGTATTGTTACGGGCTACCGGGTGTAAAATGGACTAAACTATTACTTAATTCAAGATTCTAATATTTATTAACAAATCAAAAAGAATACAATGAGATTATTTAAAACAATTAAATTATTAAACTAATATCAATTTACAATAACAATATTCTACTAAATGTTATCTACTTTCTAGGATAATATACAAACAATATAAGATATTTCTAATACTAAATAACTAAACTATTTATATATAAATTTGTACAAATACAATAATATTACACTATAGTTTATAATAACAAATAACACTTACAGTTCGCTAACTAAAGTCCACCGACCGTAAGACTCTCCAAATATGACAAACTGCCACACAGTTTATTACACTTATTACACCTCCACTAATTGTCACTGTTGCTCACTAAGCACTTATGACAGACTGATACTAACTCACTTACTACAGACTAATACTGTAACTCACACGCACTGCCACTAGTTAACGACTGCTTATTACTGAATGCTTATTACTGACTGGTCCGGCCGAAAACGCTGTCCTTTTTATATAGGCAAGGTAGGTCGGGGTGGGGCATTTCTCGGAACAAGACCGAGAACCGCCTAGCCCCATCCAGGCCGATCCAGTAGGCTCTACGCCATTCTATAATCCCTTCCGCTTAATCCCATTGTTTGCCTAATCATCTCAGCCGGTCCTCCTTCCTGCTCTGACCGTAACAGTATTACAAAGTTCTATGATACACATATATGAAAATGAGAAAAACGATATCAAAGATTCTGAGTATCGGATTCTTTAAATGGTGAAATATTACGGCTATATTTCACTTCTATCAGGTGGCAATGGGCATCAGAACAAGAATAAATTAAAACAAAAAATGAGAAATGAAAGCATGATCCTATTAATTGAAAAAATAAAATAACATACAACTTTGTTACTCCATATTGAGAAAAACAATTATCACTTTGTAACATAGAACCTTATGATTCCGAAGTCAAAATATTTTGAGAGTAAGGCGGCGTCCTACGTGAGCGATCTTGACGCAAATGTGAGCGATCTTGACGCAAACGTGAGGCGAAGAGGGGTCGCGCGAAAAAAAAAAAAAGTTGAAACCAGCAGGAGTGGCTTACGTGACCGAACTCACGTAGCCGCGGCGAGGCGCGAAGCGAACGCGATATATTATTTATATTACTATAAATGTCTAATTAATATTAATTAATGCTATCCAAGAACGATATTATGGGATAGCATCTATATCTATCCTATATTATCTATCCTATATTATATTATCTATATGCTATCCTATATTATGGGATAAAAGGAATAAAAATTATCACAACCAATTGTTATCGTACCGTGAATGGGAAGATTTGGGTAAAATAACTGGGGCTACAAGTACGTACAATACATTTATTTATTATTCTAGTCATTAGTCATACGTTGTTGGGAAAATTCGACAATATTCCTTGAATAGCGAGGGTTGGATCTGTAATTCCTCAAACAAATTGTGATATTCTCCATAAATAAAGTATACAATAAATTCTAATATTACAAATAAATTCTAAGTTCTACTTCTCTGCCGTACATACTTCTTGAGTATTTGATATTTAAGTAATGAATTTTCCAATAATATTTGTTTCCGCTAGTCCATGACGAACACACAGTGCCTACTGAAAAGCGGTGGGACGGGACGCTTCGCGCGCACGTAGGATGTAGGGTTCCAAAGGTTTATGTTCTACATACTACCATGTTACTCCCATTTAAAATTTTCACGACATACACCTTAGTATTATAGGTATTTGGATGATACCCGGTCGCGATTTTTTGACGTTTTGAAGATCTATGTATAGTTTTCGACCCACAGAACCATTTGGTATCAAAATCTCTGATTTTTCAATTTTGTAACATACAACCTTGAAATACTAAGGTAGCGAAATATTGGTGGTTAATTCTAAATAACACTTATCGAAGTATATACTTTTAAGGATCCATTTTTAGTGCTATCTCAAATTTTATAATTATATGTTATCACGGTTTTATTATGTTTTAGGGTTACGGTCATTAGATGTTCACACTAATGGATAAGTCAAATTAAATAATAATAATGAATATTTGCGGTCGTATGACACATTATTTTTCACATATTACATACCGTTAATAATATTATTTGCAGAACACTTAAATTTGCGCTCCAGTCTATAACATATTATCTAATATCTTAATAAATTAATAAAGATTTACTTTTACTGATAAAGCATAAGTTAAAAAAAATCAATACATATCCGGTTATTCCAATTAAAAAAAAATATTAACGAATAAATTTATAATGTAAAAGTCATTCTATTTCTATTTTCTGGCTTTTCCCAGAGTAGGGTTACTGTCGAGTAAATTCTTTCCATAGATCCTTATTTTTCCGATCTTCACTAATATAAAATATAGATTTTTTCAAATATCATCAAAGAAAAATCAGCATTATAAATATATAATGAATAGAAATAGAAAATGATTGTGACTATTTTCGAGTTTCTTAAAAATGGAAAGAGAAAGTCATGCTAGGTGAGGAACTCCTGTGAAGGCCCAAGATCTTCGACACTAAGCCAGGCACGAGCCATCTCAACCACAATTATAGGGCAACGTACTTGAGCAATCCCAAGGTCGCTCACGGGAGGATGATACGCTCATTTTAGAATCTCATAAATAACGTTATTTATTTAAATTTATGTAAAGTAATTATTATATGCCAAGAAAAATGCCATGAAGGTTTCAAAAATAATGCACTACCTATTATATTCAGCACTATGTAAGACGAATATTAAATATAATGGAACAATAGTATTAAAATAACTGAAAATGCCCATTATGATTTTTAGTATAAATAAAAACCCAAGAGAAAACGTAAAAGTGACGTAGATGGGAGTATTGCTAGGTAAGTTATTGCATATAGGAGAGAATTTAGTAGTTTTAGGATCTCTCAATTTCTGATTTCCAGAATGTAGACCTCGTAATTGGCCTCAACTGACTCAAAAATTGTATATTTTCAAATTTAGAGTTTGTATGTATTGAGCAAAATATAATTAAAATTGCAAACACTACGTTTTAACAATTATTAGTATTCGGAGTTACAGCAATGAAATGCACAACAATTGTGGATCGATACTGCAACCATAATGATTCATTCCAAAAAAATCTTGGAACTAGTAAAAGTAACTAGTAAAAGATTGTTATTATAATTGGAATTAAAATGTTCAAATCTGCTGATTGTCATTTTGTTTCATTGACAGGTGCGGATAAATGTGTAAAGAGAAAAAACAAAGTTGCACCAAATTTAGTATAATAGCGTTATAATACTATTATATGCACATATGTATTATACAATTTAGTATAATAATATGCTAGTTATTTCATTTCAGTCTCATCAGAAAATTAAATTCCTTTCTCAACATTATCCAGATTAGTAGTCCTCAACAGAAAGAGGTTTGTGGGTAACTAGGCCAAAAATGTTAAATATGTGTGAATCAACCAAACCCGAACGAAGCATCAAGATGGTTAGGAGTCCTTTTTGAGGCACTTCAATAGAGGATTGGCTCGTAAAAACCTTTCAGCTAACACTTAAACCTTAGTAAAGGTAAAAAATAAGATAAATGTTCAAGTCCTCACGAAAAGCACACAAGAGGGAATATAAGTATATATCCACCAATTTCTCAGTTATTTTAACAGCTTACTGAATCTAATTCTTAGGACCATTTTACCCATCCTATGTAGGGCTACTAATCTTATTAATCTATTACGAATACCTAAAAATCCATTAAAAGGTAATTCACCTCGAATAGCGCATATGGTGGGATGCGTATTCCTTGCGCGTTGCCCCCTGTTAAGCAAGATTTTCATGCGAGGAATTAATAAATCGTTTATAAAACCTTCGTACTCATTCGATTTCTATTGTATTGATAAATTAATTCACGTATGCCCTTCTTTCTTAATCATCTTCTTAATAATGTTAATTACTTTTAGTCCAACCTTAATTTTACTCTAATCTTTTGTAAAACAGAATCTCGGAAGGTTATAACAGATATGATAAAGAGATTGGATCTAGAAACTTACTCAATGCTTCCTATTTTGTAATTCAGTCAGATTTTACGTAATGTAGCATTTTGAAAAATCTCCAAATTTTCGATTATATCTTCTTATATTTTTAAATATATATTAATGATTTCTTGCCTTTTGTTAGTGCCATTACCATAATTCTATTAACAGACAGCAGAAGATATTTTAAGTTACAAGTAAAGTAGCAACTGCTTATAATATTAAATATGTTAGATATTATTGATACGTAACTGCTAAATACTTATATATGAACCAAAACTAGAAACTACGTTTCTGATATATAAATATAGTTGATAATAGACCTTATTTTATAATAAATATATATCCCATTAAAAATATATTGTATAGCTTAACTTGTTTTCATGTAATGTAAACATAATTCCAATGTACAAAATATTAAAAATCTAATATTTATTTAAAGTACTATATATTATTTAACACTGTAAGTACAATTTATAATCTAATTTATCATTTCTGAATATGAAAAAAAAAAATTCTGGAATGAGTAAGTTGATATTCCAAGATAAATTTGTAACTGAATCTCATTCAAATTTAACGAGCCGTGGTTTATTCACTCACTTTGCCACTTACTCACTTATTTACTAAAATAGTAATTTTTCGAAAACTTCAAGCTGCTATTTCAGATAATAATATAGATATATGTAAGGTAAATTAAATAAATACTCAGAGAAGATTCTAAATGTTCATTACATTATCTCTTATTCGCGTTACATCACCGATTGTTTACAATTCGTTCTAGACAATCATCTTCAAAATGGCAATTTTCTGATAAATAACAAGTTCAAGGAGATAAGGAAACACGAGGCTGCAATATAGCGAATAGTTCTTGGCCAGTTATTTGCGGTAACTGAACTACAATTATAAAATAAAATAAATATTAAATGTTCTAATGTAAATAATTATTAAAAGCACATTATAAAAATGGTTTCACAACTATAAAAATATGTTATTTTTATCTTTTCCTAATTTTTTTTTACACTATCGCACATAATAATTCCTCAAGCTGATTTTTTTAATTTCATGTTTGCCGTTCTAAAAGTATTGTAATCCCGAAAGTTTTCAAATAACAACATTATTATACATTTTTAATATCTCTGAACCTCAGTAGTTTTGGCTTAACATCAACATATTGGCTCGTACATTCGTTCCTCAAAAACAGTTGACTGAGGAACTTTTTCCATAATAACTTGTATTGCATATACTATGTTTTTACTGGAAGTGGTACTTTGCGTCAAGGTCATAATAACATTGATAAAGACAAAATATTTCTTATCCAACTCTCTATGCAGCTGTCTGAGATCACATAGCCGTTTGGAAATTAAAATTCTCTCAACTTACATATTTCAAATGTTATGCTAGGGGGTTTAAAAACACCAAAAATGATACCAACTTTTAATAATTTTCCTCTAAGATATTTTTCATAAAATTTAAACTATTTGGGGTGTAGGTTAGCGTTTTTATCAACCCTTATCAAATTTAGTGATCGTTTGTGTTTCTTTAGTCAATATTGGTTTCCAATAAACAGTTTTCACTATTTAAGAGAATTTGTTTGACCTCCAGCCGGACCACTTTCTTCCTCATATATTGTACTATGTATATTTTTTTTAAATTTATCTCCTATGGCTGAATTATATAATTAATTTTATTTCTAAGTATATTAGTTGATCACGTTATTAGTCAATGGTGGATCAGTTCAGTTATTTGATATTTTCAGAAATAAAAAAAATATATTTTACTGTAGGAAAAAATAGTTAATGATACTTCATATTTAGTCATTTTATGTATAATTTAAGGATTATTATTCATGAAAAAATGTTACCTCTTTAAAAGCTAAATTTACTTTAGGCCTTTTTTTGATCTCTGGAATAGCACTGAGTACAATAATTTCATTTTTATTCACTTTCTTAATGGTTGAAAGCTAGAGATGCTTTATCTGCACCACTAAAACCCATGTTGGGTCTTGAGTTCGGTACAATATATAGGACAACGGTTGTGCAGGGATGGTGATTTGTTAGATATCACGCTCAACCGCCAGGGTTTTCTCCTAATTTAAGGTACCCATTTTACAGAGGCTTGGAGAGCTCAAGGAGGTTCTGTAGGTCCCATAGGGCCCATCCACGGCTATTAACAGGTTAAAAATTGTATCTGCCACAGTAGGATTTGAACCCTGAAAATTAAAAAATAACCACTAACCAACCTCGCCCCCCCCCCCTGTTATAGCTTTACCTATTTAATAAAATGATTCTGTTTCTATTATTCTTTCTCCTAAAAATGTTCATAACTTATTTTCGGTTAGCGTTTTCCTCCTCATGCACAACTCTCGAATGGACTCACTGTCACGAAATTGACCCCGCCAAGGGCAAGCAAGGACGGGATTCAATGGACTAGTTAATCATCTAATTTCACGGATTACACTCGCTTATCAGCCAGTTCGTCAGTTCTTTTCAGTTCTATTATCTCCACGAACAATAATTATATTTAAAGCCAGCAGATAAGCCACATGAGATGGATATATATTCGGTTAATAATGGTTCTTCTTTACTTTCAAGATGGTCCTGGATCAGGTAGGGTACATTAATGCCAACATAATCTTTAAAATTTTCTGATTTATATTAATTTACACCGATGTTTAGCAGTGTTGTCAATATTATTACGATATATATAATTATGAACTATGAATGGCATCGGGTCTAATATTTGATTGGGACTGTACTGTTTCTAAGCTAACTATTGTGCAGGGAGATGGGATACACTTACAACTTGTCCACCCTCTATGGATGGAAACCGTTTAAAACGGCCTAGGGTTGTGTTCATTTTAAATTTTGAGAATTTATATTTAATTAATGTGTGACTGAACGTCTTATTATTAGAAAATGTTGGCTATGGTTTGGGTTGATAATTTTTTACCAGCTGATGGCTCTTAAAATCTTGTTAACTAATGAAATTTCTCTAAAACATATTACTTGAAAAGTTACTAAAATTTAGAACCATACCAATACTTTTATATGTTGCCATGTATGCCAGGTATCATATTTATATGTTTATGCCAACAATTAATGAAAGCCAAGGTGCTAAGAAAAAAAACAAAACAATACTTTTAAGTCATTGTGATTTTATTGTTATTTTATAAAATTGTGATTTTATTTAAAACATGTCATTATCTTTTATAAGTATTAAAAAACAATTAATATTTGTAATTAACATTTACAATTAATATTTGAGTAGATCGCGATAAAATAATTACCTAACAAGGCCAAAGAACTCTACAATCATTAAATAAAATTTATTTACATTAGTAACAAGGAGTGATAACTTCTCTATCATCAGACTATATTTTATAAACATAGCTTTGTTTTTTAGGTTAATGTTTCTGTATACCATTCATATAATACAGTCTTAGAGAAATTACGTCCATAAATGTTCTAAATATCTTCTGCAAAAATAGACATATTTAATCTTTATTAGGTGAAATAACATATTTTTTCATATTCTATAATGTTTAATATATATCTTATAAAAATAGTTTTAAAAAAAATGGTAATTTGGTGATTGGTAAACGTTAAAAATAATCCTATGGGAAGTTATAGAAAAAAATTAAAAGTAAGTGAAAATATTCGAGTTCAAATTAGCTGATGTCCTGATATATTTAATAACTTTTATGGTAGGTATTATTAACATATTGTTCGTCATCGGCCGAGACCCTAAATAGTTACGAAGACACTCCCGATTGGTTTTCTTATTTTTGTGCTGTGGCATTATGAATTTTAATCAATTTACTCAGTTTAAGAGATGATTTAAAATGACGTTCTGTTATTAAACAATCTGTTGCAGGAGAATTACTATAATAATTTATTAGTTGCGCCTTGAACTTTTAATAAAAATATGGAGCTGGCAGGAGTAAAAAGTATTCAGTCCAGAGCGATGGGCCCTCAGCGCGCGCAGGCTCTGTGGATGCGATGGCCCGAGAGTCACCCCCACTTTTAGGTTTAATCGTTTAGTTTGAAGTAATAGTTGTTAATAATCTAGAAAAACTTCACTCCGAGATACAGTTCTGTCTCAGCCTTCTTTATTAGCATTCGTCTGCCCTAACGACCTTAATGACTGGTAGGACCTATTAATGTAACATTTGAGGATTTCTAAGCTCTGAATTCAGGTTGCGATTTTATAGAAAGTCGAAGAATTTTTTTTACTTAGCAAGATAAGTTACTCTTAATTTAAAAAAATGTAAATACGAATTTATGAAATTAGAGCATCCCTACGGCCAGCTAATAGATGACGAGTCATGGATAATGGTGAATAGATAGTGAACCTCGTTATAATCTTGATAACTACATCGTAATTAGGTAGCGAAACATCTTTTCATTGTGTAAATAAATAATCCATTAACAACAATCAAGATAGCGTTATCTTGAATAGTAAAGATTCCTTCGTGCCAGTCTTATCTCTTCGCCCTGACTCAACTTGTATTACGTTTGCTTGTCTGGATATTACGCAATCGATAAACATGAGTAGAGACGTTTTATTTGTTTATTTCATATAAATAAGTAAATTTGTTCCGTTTAACGCCACTTTAGGGTGCTATACCTGATCGGACGATGCTTCAGTGGGAGTTCTAAATTTTGGCTATCCAGATATAACTAGGATAGGGATCTTTAACAAACGCCTGACCGATTTCTGCTTCTACTATACCAATCAATCAATGTATATGAAAAAAAAAATTAATTTTAAACAGATTTTTTGTTAAGTCAGTTGATTTTTTTTGTTTCCAGTATTTATATATTGATTCACAAGACTGCGCCCCACTGCGTAATGTAAATATATAAACAAATTAAAATAAAAACCTGTGCCATTACTACCCATGGGGGATTCAGTGCGTGGTAGAGACTGTAACGTTTCATGGAGAATGGTTGTGCTGGGAGGTAATTTGTCTTAGATCACGCTCAATCGTTTGATTTTCCCCCTTATTTTGGATATCCATTTTATGGAGGCTGGGAGTGCCCCAGGAGGGTCATAGGTCTCATAGGACCGATCTCCGCTTCTAAAATAGTAATTAACTCAGGAACTCAGCGCTCTATTACTGACCTGGTAGAATATGTATATATATTGTACTCTCAAGCTTCTACGCTAGTTGATACAACGTGAGCAATCTGCATTTTATACTATAGACGTTGATATTAAGAGTATTAGTTATAATATAATTTTACTATCATCAATAAAATTAATAATCAAATTATTGATTGGTTTACATTTTTTTTTGTATTTTAATCGATATTCTTCTTCTTCTTTTATCCACAGAGCCTGAAGAAGGCCCTTCACCATGTCGACATCCCTACCAAGAAGGCAACCTTCGCCATGGCATGCTTCTGGGCACCCGACGCACTCTACGGTACCACTGTTGGCGTCATCAGGACCAGGGTGGGATATTCAGGAGGCACTAAAGACAAACCGACCTACAGAGATCTGTGAGTTTACTTGTTATAAATATAATATTGTATATGATTACAAAGAAATAAAGTAGGAGGATTATATTTTAGTATCCGTTTTAATATCAATGAGGTATAGAAATAATAATAAAATTTCTATCCCGAAAAGTACCTAATGTTTAAGCAATTATTGAACAGTATTGAAATCTCATTGAAGATGATACTTAGTCCAAGCTTTCGTACTGGGCAATACATCCAGAACCTACCGTTATTCCTCCGCTGTAGCTGATTAATGATGGTTCTAGTTTTTACCCGTTTCATATTAACCCAAAAGGAAAGAAAAAACTGGTACAAAGAAATAAAATGATTGATGATAGTAGACGAACATCGGATTTAGATATTAGATGTCTACATTATATAAACTAATAAATGTACATATAAGACAATAGCAATCAACAGAGAAATATAGGGGTATCAAAAAAATGCCTATACCACTATAACCCATTTCAAAAAAGAGACAACTGTTTCTAACTCAATGTGCAGATCCCCAGCCTTTCCCCAATTATGGATACCCACTTTACAGAACCCTTAGGCGGGTATTCAAATCCCAAAGACCCATCTATGGCTGTTAGCAGATTAAATAATTTATCCATCAAAGCAGGATTTGAACCAGGGACCTTCAGCACAGTAATAGATTGTCCAAAGCTTATTTCTCTGTTATCTCTGTTCTATTAAAACCAATCACTGACGACCCAATTTATAAAAACTGGGTTAGTATTTGCATTTAACATCAACCTTATTGGTGCAATATTATTCCAATCCACTTGATGCACCAATTCTTCCCAATAGAGACTCAAAAGCCCCAATTGAGATCTCAATTTCCCATTTAGGGGTCATTGAATCCATGGCGACTTCCTCCTACACGTTCCACCGCTTTGCCTTTTCACTTTTTTTTTCCTAATCGAATGAAAATAAATAATTCATTTTGATTTAAATACTTAACTCAATCATTAAGTAATGATTAAATTGACTGTACACATACAAAAAAAAAAACAGCACGACTACAACCTATGAAGGGTCTTGGGTTCGGTAGATGGTAGAAAATGTCCGGTTTTTAGGACAACGATTATGCAGTGAAGTGATTTGTGCGAGATCAAGCTCAACCGCCAGGTTTACGATTACACGCATACCTATACAAGTTATCAAGTAATGTTTTGATTTGGTAATGTGTAAGTAGTTGAAAAAAAATTAAAAACAAGTTGTTATTATTATTAATTGTTAAAGTTATTTATTTACGTTTTATTTGATACTTATGTTATGTTAATTATTTATAAATTACTATTTTCTTTTTAGTGGGGATCACACGGAAGTGATTGAAATTGACTACGACCCAAATATGATTGAGTTCGAAACACTCCTCAAACTGTTCTGGGAGAACCACGACCCCACCGCTAAAGCTAAAATCCAGGTGAGATTTTTTATATACATTATTAATGCTTTTTTTAGTCAAACACAAAAAAAAGTTAAGGAAAGTGCAAAGGCGTATCCACCTCAAACATAATGAAGTAATTTCTAAATTTAATTTATTTATGTTATGAGAGTTACATAGTGCCATGCAATAATATCATTGTATGCGTATTTTACTATCGTGCATATCTATCTATCAATGGTTTTGTTCTTTCCCAATACACATAGTTACGTCACTTAATAATTTTCTTTTCGTCAAGTGTGTTTACTACTATCAATATTACTATGAATTTTCTAATTATTTCAAATAACTCTTTACAGTCTAATTGTCTTTAACATAAAAACCAATAACAATGTTATTGTGTCGTAAATCCCATTGTTCATAAGCACCGTTGGGGTGGAGAAAAAACATTTGAAATTATCACAACCATGTCAGCGGTTTAAAGATATATCTTTTGTATGAAAAAGCTTTTGGTCAAAACAGTTCCTTTATCTCCCAACTGAAAAACAGTATTATTTACTATTTCAAAACAAAATTTGCGCTGAGCCGGTTTTTGAAACACTAGCGATTTGACATGTTTATGTCAACAAAACATTGAGGAGGCGCATTGACAGCACGTTTTGTGTAGCAATGATAAATTTGTTATATAAAACAGTTTTTACTAATTAGTTGCATTATTTTACCCTCACTATAACTGAGGCATATCATTCAATGATAATCAAATTTAAATTCGGATAATCAATGAAAAAAAAGATTTTTATTTATATAAAAACAAGTAATGATAAAACTATTGTTAAACAATATAATATTTTTGACTTTTACTCCGATTGGTTGAGTACTTGGGAATCCCCTGTAATCTTCAGTAGAATAAATGTTTTCACTGATAAACGGAATTCTAATTTCACTTAGTCATTCTGATCACGTGATAATATTTAAATATTTATTTAAATAATGTTTAAATTAAATATTTTATTTCTTTAATACATGAACTTTTATATTTGAAAGTTCCATAAAGTTAAGTCCGTAAGGTTCTATAAAAGTCGTTTATTCTTTTAAAGACTTTAAATGTTTATTATTTCATAATAAAATTTAAAAAATGTATTGGGTTTAAAACATCACTCTATACTAAATGATTAGTGACACAAAATTTTGCCCGCTAACCCATATTTTTAAGGTAATTCAAATGGAAACCTTAAGATATCGCGAATATGAAAAAATGGACTTATATCTCTTTCAAATATAAAATATCACATATTTTAGCAAGTGATGTAATAAAATTAAATCACATTTTATGCCGATTTCAGCAGATAAACTCAACAAATAGTTATTTTATTATGTGTTATGAATCCTTGAAAACCCTATTGGAAACTTACAAAATTATTCATATGCATATAAAAATTGTAAATAATTTAAAAAATAAATACTGGATTTTAAAACTGTATTATAATTATAAAACAAATAAATAGAATGAATGATACTCTATGGGATGAGTACCCACTGGTATTACTCACATAACAAATTCATCTTAGGTCACCAAGTCATCTTGTTATCAGACTCTTCGGAGGATTATCGGTATATGAAGAGATGGCTTTGAGTAGGAATATAGTTTGTCATGAAAGGATTGATAACGGATTCTGGCCATATCAGCAACGAACGGGTCGTTAAGGTCATTACAGATGACTTTAATCGTAGTAAATTCAAGAGTATTGAGGATTGTACGAAGTATTCCCGGTTGTAAGGATTGGATACCAGAGGAATTCGATGGCTTAGTGGAGCCCCAAAGCTTTATTCCGTAAGTCAAAATAGGTCTTATAATAGTCGTGTATATGAGTCTTTGTAATTGATTGGGATCTTAGAGCGTTTGTCTATTAGGAGTTGAGGTAGCATTAAACGAAGTAGGGAAGAGTTTGTTGGTACATTATGGTAATACCAGAGTAGTAAGTAGAGTCAAATTTTTATGTTTTTTAAAAAGTATTTTATTGAATTGTAAAACTGTAATATATAGATCTAGTACAAGGGCTATATGACTAACTAGATACATGAAAGGACATGTAGAGGCACTACCCACTGGCAGCACTCTAAAAGTCAAATTTACTTATTTAACTTTAAATTTTACGGAAATTCAGATTGACTTAAAAGATAATCAATACCTCAATTTAGAGTTTAAATTTGAAAGCCATGATAGTTGCACAGTTTTAGTTCAGTACGAAGTCGACGAGATGGATCGATAAACTAGACAGTAAGCCGGTTAGCGTCAATGACATTACCAGGATTGGAGGTTGTACTGACCTGGTTTACTTTTCTTTCCAGTACTCCTCCTTCATCTTCTACCACGACGAGGAACAGAAGAAGATCGCAGAGAAGTCCATCGCCGAGCAGCAGGCCAACTTCCAGAAGCCCATCCTCACCAAGATCAGACCTGCTCAGAAGTTCTATGACGCCGAAGAGTAAGTATTACATCGCCGACAATGTTATACAGATAAATATCATTAAGTCTAATTTCTTTAAAAGTAAAGTTAGTTGGTAATTATTCCGCAGGTTGTCACTTCGAGTTGAGTCCCAACAAGATTTAACTTTTCATTCGTTTCACTTTCAATATTTTCCAAAAATACAAGTTATCATGAGCTTTAGTATGAAAAAAAAAAGTAATTATGTGAAATTTGTATACTTCGGTAATTATTTCATCTAGAAATGAACGTTCCAACAAAAATATATCATCTACACTTCGAAATTTTAGTTGAACCTTTTATTTCTTGATGAAATGATTACGGAAATCTACTCATTATACATAATTACATTTTCTTTTCCATAAAAAAGCTCACAAGAATTTGTATTTTAGGAAAATATTAAAAATGAAACGAATAAACAGGTAAAACTTGTTGTTAATCAACAAGAAGAGAAAACCTGAGGAACAGAAACAAAATCGACTGCTGAATTTTGGGTGTAGTGTTTAATAATTTTAATATTTTGGGGATTAAAACTTAAAGTACTGTAAATAGGGCCCTTCATCGTTAAGAAATTCAAAACTATATAAACTTACCAAGTACTCGATTTGAAGTTCGCGCTTTTATTATTCCAAAACACTGTACATCCATGCAAATATTTATACGCTCTTATTATTTCGAAGTATTTAAGTAGAATTACTATGAAAAAAATGATGGCATTAAAAATGAAAATATATTATGTGAACCGTCATATTGAGAGAGATTTTTCGTTTGCATTGATCTATACTTAAAAAGCTTATTTCACGACAAATATCAGGAGGATCAATGCGAATAATAATTGTTAGTTAAGTATGCTGTGGTTCCCGGGGCTGTTGCCAATAAGATGAAGATGATTGAGCTGAAATAAAATTGGCAATGGCAAGGCTAGTGGAAGAGGTCGTCGTAACTGGGTCGTGCGGAATAGCATCACCGAGCCTCGTGATTGTTATTTCAAAAACTGTGTCACGGTCAGAAGCTCGCCAAAAGGTACATCAAACACGCGGGTATTTTTTTAATTTTAAACTATTTCTACCTCCGTCTTTATAGACCAAATATAACACTCAAGGTTTGTTTTTTTATTTTCATCATCATGATTTTCAAGAAAATCAGATAATTTAATTTTCAGTTTTCAAACATTAACCTGTATAGATTTAGAAAATTCGTCGATGATAATCAGGTACTTTGGAGGACCTGAGCTAAGTATCGGAAGTGAAATAGAGGATTGGAAGGAAAATAGAATTACTTACTTACACCCTTGGTAGGCTAGTAAAATCTTGTTCTGGTCCTTGTGGTTGCAAATTCTGATAATCAGCTATAATAAAATAATTCTCTGGTCCTCTATATAAGTCAGCGTGGAAAATTTTAAAGTTTCATAAAATTGCAAAATAACTATATACATTTTATTAATAATTTTTCATAATAAGAAAAACATTATTCTTATACTTTTGGATATCCATTAATCAGCTATTTGTTTTAGAATTTCTTATAATAATTCTAACAACCTATTTTTCTTAATTAATTTACATTATGTAGTGCATTACTAATGTTCCTGTTTATTATTAAACATTTTTCCATTGATTTCTAAGATAATCTGATAAAAGGAGATGCTGCGATGGCATAGTTTATTTCAGTTTCTCCAGGACATTCATATTGATGTTCTAATGTTTAATTATTATTAAATTAATTAGAATATAAACTAGGTTTTATTTGCAATAAAGAGTTAAAGTAGCTTAACAAATTATAAACTTTATTTTAAAAATATTTTGAAAAGTAGAAATTTTAAATTACAGTAATCTTTAATCCAAATACCAAAAATGAATGCCGAAAAATGTATATCCCTCATTTAGATTCCAATATTTTATTATAATAGATATGCAAAATTTCTAATTTATTTTAGAATATTTTAGTATAAATACATATATTCCCTTTTTCCTCTAACAAGGTTACTATTTCAATGTTGTGACAAACTAATCTTAATTACAAAGAAAATACACATTATTCATACAATCATGGGTGTAATATATTTTTCATGGAATTATAAAAGGGTAATAAAATCACTAATAACAAAAGTAAAGATTGCCCAAAAGAAATACTAAAATTGTTATTATTGTACTTTTAATATATAGTTTCAAGTCTATTACAAGATATTTGGATTGATTTAAAAAAACAACAACAAAGATATGAATGAGCTTTTAATATGTTTTTTTATTAGAGGGGTACACCCTGTAGACCTAACAATAGACCAACTCCTATTTTATAAATTATATAACAGTTCATTTAATTGAACTACTAGTTGTTCAAATTGTTTAACTGTAATTTACATATATAGTTTATCATATATATATTTATTTATAGTAGGCAGATCGTATTATTTTTTCTAATATACTATTGAAGTACCATTATTATTATTTTACATTGTAATTGAAATATTACACTGCCATTAATGTTTTTATATAATAGAGAGATCTAATGTTCTCAGGTACTTACTTATTTAACATTAATTAATAATGCCTAAATCTAGTTGACTCTTCAATAGGCATATTTCGTATTTAAAACATTTTTTTTTAAATCTAGTTACCACCAGAAGTACAGGCTTCAACAGCATTCCTGGCTTTGTGAGCTATTGGGAGTCAAAGGAGATTTACTCAAGAACAGTTACGTTGCTGCTCGGTTGAACGGTTATGTAATCGGCTGTGGTGGAATCACTCAATACGAACAAGAACTACCGATCTTAGGGCTTGACGAAACTGTTGGAGACTATGTGAGGAAATTGGTCGTTAAGTATGAAGGCCAAGGGCTGATCTGCTGAGCTGCCGACGATCTGCTTATTGTTAATACAATATAAACGTTCTTCCAGTTTAAATATCAAGAACAGGACTACTGTATTGTTGTTAATCAACTTGTTTGATTTAGGTTTTTTTAAATATTAAAGCTTCTCAAAGATGCTAGACAAATCATTGAAATAAGTTGAATACTTCACTATTAGATCTATATATATTTTTGTTTATACATATACTTATAAAAGTACTTAGTCTGGTTCAAAAAAAAATTAGAGCATTATAAATAATAACTTTTAAGTCTAATAGTTTAGTTTTTAAAAAATATCTTGAGATATTCACAAGAGATTTTTTATACTGTGGTTTGAAAGATTAATATATATTATCAATCAACATCTGCCACAAGTTTGAATTGAGAATAACGTGTTATTAATTCAAGAATTCATTTATAAAATCAATAATATGCATTCTTTAAAAGTTTGTAAACATTGTATGCTAAGTTGTTACTGTTTTTATTTTGTTGTATTTGCAATACAGAACTAAGGTAGCTTAAAAAATTATATTATTTTTCTTTAAAAAAATTGGAAAAGTAGGAGATAGTAAGCTTTAAAATAATTTAAATGACAATAATATTTATCATGTACCAAAAATTAAAGATAAAAATGCATTTCCCTCATTTACATTCCAGTATTTTATTTGAATAGAAATGCATATAATTAATTATTTGTAATTTATTTTAGGATATTTTAGTATAAAAATATATTTTCCATTCTTCCTATTATATGGAAAGGAAATTGAAATAAACAATTGAATAATTATGTTTTCTTTCCTTCTTTAATAACCTACCTTTTATATTATATTTATTTTGTAAAACACTTAAAATCGCCAAATATTAGAGACGGGTACATAATAAATAGCTAGAAGCTTAATAATAAATATTTATTTAAATGATAAAGCCTATGTATTGTTATTTAAATGTTAGAAATAATTGCAGGATTGCAAGAAAACCTGGAATTTATTCTAGAGGAAATTAGATTTCATCAAGATTCTATTTGTGATGCATCAGATTGAATATCGATTATTTCACTCTTTTGACTTAAATATATTCAGTAGTGACATACACCTTTTTCAAATCTAATTTATATAATTACTTTATTTCTTTATTTTTTTATAAATATGCGACAACTGTGCTTTGAATCTTCCATCCAGTTTCTTTCAAGCATTAAAAATGGATTGTCAATTTTTATTATTTTTTTTAATATATAGATAAGACTCCTCAAACAATATAAGTCCATTTTTTATTATTTTGTTGAACTATAGTGGCAAGAGACATTTTAAAAAGAAGGAAAACTATGACAAAATTTGAAAGAAATTTAATCCAATGGGTAAGATTAAGGGAAAGAGTCACATGTTCCAGGCTGTATCCTTAACCCTTAAAAACATGATGTAACATTTATCATTTTCCATCAATAACATTTGCTTCAGGGTTGATCATTGATATAAAGTTCATATTGTCATCTATAAGACACAAAATAATGACTATCTATAGTGACTATGTTTGAAATATACACTGATTTGAATGAACCTTAAAACTTTTTTTACTCTTTAAATAATGGTCTTTTTCAAGTTCGGTACTTTGAATTTGTATCTACCCTACAAAGAAATCTCCCTTTAATAGGAGAGATGAAGAATTAAAAGGATACACATTTAAAGAAATTAATAATGTCGAGAAAAAGGATGTCTAATAAATAATAAAATCCAATTATTTTACTGATAACAGTCAAATGTATTCCATTGATATATGTTACACTTAATGCTTACATTAAACTGTACATTAAATGAGCACAATGACAGTTAAGCCCTATATCTTACGTTATACTATGTTTTCAGTACCATTTCTGGGACTTAATGTTAATTTTTTTCTGTACAGAAGTATTTATTATTTGTTTCAACATTTATCAATTTCAAAAAGTATACAGAAGATGATCAGTCCTATCTCAGGAATTCAGTGGAAAGCTCAGACTTACATAGATACAATTATAGTTCTAGTCCTTCCTCAGCTCAAAGCTCGGGGGCCTCTCAAAGGTGAGCAAGAGCCTTGAGTTCTTTAGAAAATGCTCAATGACAATGAGCCAGGCCATTAACAATAAGTAAAATTAACAAGTAATCACAGACAACTACAAATAGATTAAATACATCTAACGACTCGTGACTAGGTCTTGATGGAATTCAAAAGACTCTTGAGCCTTTTACTTATCTTTTAAAAATATATACATAAATTGTAAGTTCGATTTTCAAACAGGATGATAGGAAGTAAAACTATAAATATGTTGGACATCGAGTAAAGCATTATTACACAGTAAAAACAATGTCCCGTAGGTGTACTTAAAAGTATAAATTACAAATGTATTTTAAAAGATACATATGGTGACAAAGAAAAATTAAAATTAGCTAGGGAGGATTGCAACAAAAAAATAGTTAAACAAAGAGAAAATTTTAAGAAAAATATACATGAATCAAGATTAACTCTAAACAATATAAATAAATCAAGAAATTGAAACTAGATTTACAGAGCCCATCAATATGATAAAAAATTATAGTTTTAAATTGAAAATTTTAATACTTGAATGAAAATTAATATTATAATTTTGAAAAGTATGAGTAAATGTCAACTATAAAAAATATTTAATTTTTCCAAATTCTCAGTAAATGGGGCTCTAAGTATGAGCTTTATATTTTACCTATTGTGTTTCAATTTTATGTAAATCTAGTATCAAATAGTAAACATAAACTTCACATCCTGAAAGATTGGTTTATTTAGTTTGAATTGCACATGGTCACTATTAAGAAAAATATAGATTAAACTCTACTTAGAAGGACTTATAAATTTGATTATTATTGAATAGATTATTTCTATACGTCAAGATTATCCACAAAAAATAAAAATTATAACATACCAAATAGGATGTGAAATTAAAATGCAATCTGAGTATGTTTTTTCTTAATTTTAATAAAAAAAAAAATGAGCCTAAATTTTCAATGGACCGCTGAAATATTTTCACAGTTTATACTTTCCTATCATAAAACAATTTAAACATATTTCTTACAAACAAATTTTTACATTCACATTCGTTTCAAATCAATATTTTTCAACATTAATGTTAGTGACATACAAAAAATTTATATTGTTATAAATATATCTAATTATTAAACATATGTATTAAATGTGTACTATTATGTACGTGAGATTTGGATTTTTTAGAAGGATTTTTTATTTTATAAAAACTAATGTTTCCTATTTCACGGAAACCTCTAAACCACTAATATGGCAAAACGTAAAATCTACACATATATACAAATAAAAACTGTTGATTGCTTTCTTTTTAAGAATTATATACAACTATGTACAAAAGGATTTCGATCCTGTTTCAATTTTCAAGTTAAACTTTACACAGATTACTTATTTACATCTACTAATAGGATCATATTTACAAGGAACCATTTCATGGACCAATTATTTTCATTTATCACCTTTTGAGGTAACAAGAAGTTTTACGGGTACCTTATTCGTCATTATGGGCCCGAACCTTATAAATAAAGAAATTCAGTGATTTATTAAAACTTGAGTATAAAAGCTAATCGCAACAATACATACAATTTTTTTGCATTAGTTTTTACAAAATTTTCTGTTAGATTCACTAATAATTGTAATATGGTCAAAAATTATAAACAAAAATTGAGATCAGCTATTATCGTGGTCAATGGTCAGAGGCTTGATTTTAACGCATTTAAATATGTCATTTTACAGCTTTATTTAGCCTTTATTTCTCTAATATGTAATCTCCTCTATGATGCACACATTTAAATTTGTTAATATTTTAACCCCAATCAATAATTTTTATAATTAATAATAAGAAGATGCCTGGTGAGAAAAAATAGAAATAAACACGTGTTAAACAGTTAATGTGAATAATAGAAAAAGTGCATTGATCCATTGATAATGTTTCGGAAAATAGTTTTTTACAATAGTTTTCTGCCTCATCTTTATTGACTACCATATTTTGTTTTGCTATTTACTTCCATGTTTAATACAGTACTTTAAATTTTCATACTATTTTATTTTTAGTTTAAAATGAATGAAGATGATAAGATTTTATGGCTTCTACTACATATTCAATAAAATATTTAAGGTCTTTTCTTTATCTAATAAGAAAATCCAGTCTGATGATGAATATGCATTCCTATCATTTAAAAACACTACTTCACCTCATTATCGGTCACGATGGAATCACATCAATGGCAGGTTTCTAGTGAAATCAATTTCATATTATTTACCAAAACTCACTATGATTCAATATAAATATTATTAAATCTTATTTTAAATACTTAAATTTCAAATAGGACGGTCTTAAGAGTTGAAGTAGTATTTATTAAGATAGGAAAGAACAAAATGTCGGATTAAATAGGTACAATGAAAATTACCAAAATTTAAACAAATAAATATTACATTTTTAAAATTTTTGTGGACTATTTAATAGTCATCAGAATCAAAAACATCACAATCTTAAATAAATGTTAAATTAAGATCAATAACTAAAATTTTCTTTTCATCACATTTATAAAAAGAATGTTTTTAGAGATCGTTTACCGAGTGTGCTTAAAACATTTGATAATCCAGGCTTTCCAGTGAAAACAAATCATGAATTTAAAATTAAAATTAAACAAATATAATTGTAATTAAAATTGTGTTTTCACAATAAAGAAAGCACTGGATGGAGTTCGCTACGTGTGACATGGCTGCGCCGCTTCAGCATACATGCATGAAGATTCACTGCAGGAGCAACATGTGTCACTGGCATGGCTACTACTGTAATCATCCCATGTTCTCTTCCATGTTTCTCCATCGCACGGGCATTCACCTTAAAAAAAAAAAGAAGATTATGAGAGACATTTATGCAATAAGGAGCTTAAAAAAAATGCTACAAGAATGCAGATAAAATGCAACATATACAAAACTTGTCATTTTTCAGAATAAACAAACCCAAGTGCTGTTTAGCAAATCTTATTTACTCCCATTCCACATATGGTTTATTGAAATTAATTTTTTTATTCGACAAATAATATTCTTATTTATGAAATATTTATTGCATAATGAACTAATAGTTTTCAAGTTGATATACTATAATAGCACATATATATATATATATATATTATATATAGTTGATATAATATAATTAGCACATTAATTATGATAATTTAAGACTGAAAATTGTCTTTTACGAAAAATAAGTAACCCTCATTATTATGGCCCAAAGAATAATTAAGATAAATTGCAACTAGATGCTTTGTGAGATCATCTTCATAGTATAGCTGATTGGCAACTAAGTGTGAGTGGAATGTCGAGTGAGTAATGCCATCCTTAGGAATTAACCAACTGGCTTAAGGAACACTAACGATAGATTATTGACTCTATTCTTGTTTCTGGCATCCCTGTTATGAAGCAGAAGTGCCACTTAATCTCTATCATCACTTTTATGATTCCTACACTTTTCTTTGAGAGCTTTAATGATTTAAATCTAACTGGCATCAATGAATAAATAAACAATTTTCAGCTAAGCCTTACTCCCATTGAAATAAACTGACAGGGCTTCAATGTTTATTTGAAATAATGAACCGTTTTGTTGTTACAAGTAATAAAAAAATAGTTTAAATGTAAATTATAGAAGGATTTAATAACTAAATAACGAGAGGAGAGGGGCATTTTTTTCAGACTTAAAATTGATTTTAGAAAATAAGAGTAGCAATGTATATGTATAATATAAGATTAGAAAGCAAATAATTAGGAAAAATATGAAGTCTTAACAGTAAAAATAAGAATGTAATGGAGACTGAGGAAAATGCAAATACATAAGTATGGCTATAGATAATAATTTTGATTGTTTAATGGATACTAAATGTAAATTACATTGTATTATATACTATTTTCAAAAATTATATTAATATCTTTTTTTTTTTTATACTTTACAGAGTATTCTTTTAACTTAAAATGTTTTATCTTTGTCACACAAATAATTTACAACACTCCCCAGTATGGTCACTCAGTAGTCCAACACTGTGGTACTGCATTTTGGTGTGTGGATCGGAGAAGGAAAGTTATTCTGTTATAGTCTTTAAATGTTTGTTACTCTTTGGTAATTGTGCAAAAGTGCAATTTGTTAATTATGCAATTTCTACTTTTCTCAGTTACATATTTAGTAGCATGTAAAATATACTTTCCTATTTTTGTAGTATACTATGTAAATGTACATATGCATGTATTTATCATAAAAAATATTGAATTTCTTCCTATAGTTTCAGATTAAATTTAATCTCCAATAATCTATCTCCCCTTGATCCGTAAGTGTAACATTAAAGAGACACAACTAGAAATTAAATTTTTTTTTTTTTATGCAATAATGTTGAAATAAATTATGAAAATGTACCAATTATAAGTAAATGAGTAAATATTTTGCATATATGGATTTAGGCAAATTTGATCTTTTATTTTGTTTTATTATTATAAAAGCTGATCATTTATTATTAAAGGGTATAGAAGTCTTTCTTGTGCTAACGTGATTTCCAGAAATTACAAATAAAATTTCAATAGGCTAGGGGCCTGCCATGGTCTGTTGAGCCATTGGAAGAAAAATATCATAAATATAAATATGGGATGTCAGCTTTATTTATTCAATTATCAATGATAATTTTATTTAATAACTGTTATGAGAAACATTATTCTGGTGCAAAAGATATTTTAGTCACAAGCAATTATAATACCAAATATTATATTCATTCTAATCAACAACTATAAAAGGAATCCTTTCATATATAGTCACAATGAAGTCATGGAGTTAGGTCTGCTAATATATTCAATAATTTTTTACTTGAAAAAATAGTTTTACTAAACCAAAAGGATCCATTAAAGAATGGAAAGCTGATTGAATTATAAAACAAAAATGTGCCAAAAATTAAATGATCAATAATAAAATGTTGCATTTTAACTGAAGTAATATATAAAGTCCAGAGCGAAATTTTGTCAGCCAATTCAAATTAACAAAGTATGTAACATTCTGTAATCAAACTACAAACACACTAATTACTACAGGAAACAAACTGTGCTACAAAAGCTTACGATGATACAACCCATCGATTGAGCCTACTATTTGTTACAATATGTTACATACCTCTTCATTGCAGTTCTGCCACATCAGGTAGTGCTAATTAAAAATATTTGTTAGAACTTTATCTTTAAGAAGGCGAATTTAAAAAATGATGAATATGATAAATAAATAGAACGTGACTTACATTTTCCGACCTCATGCCTATGCTGGTGGTTGCTAGGAAGAGAAGATTGGGGTTTATCCTGGCAGCAATGGATTTCACAGCTGCACAACCTTTAAAAAATTAACCAGTGAAGGAAACTTGAAATTAAATATTTGAAAACTGCATACTTGAACAAGGAAAAAAAAATGTGCATGCACGATATAACTTTTAATTATCTCCCTACTCAAAATCAATTTTTAGGTGTTTAGGTACACCAGTTACTTTTACTGGTCAAAAAGTAACTGATTTTAATTATTTACTAAAATTTAACCAAATTAGCAGTTTCCAATCATATAGTCTTCCATTCATTATAGTGATCGCTAATGAATAGTATAAGTTAATATGATACATATTAATATTATTAAATTATTATAGCAAATATATTAAAGCAAAAATGCTATTTATTAAAGCAATATATATATTATAAAAATAATGAACTAATATATTTTGAAATCAAAAAAGACCCTTTCTTTCATCTCTCTGCAATTTCTCAAATTACATCTCCTCCAGAAAATTTCATTTAATGTCCAGCAATGCAATGCATATATTCTGTCAATATTCCTTTACTTATCAAAAAATCTCTTTCAGTTTTTTGGTTTATAATTAAGGAATATAGCTTTAATAAATTAATTTTGAGAAATAATTATAGATCAGTATAAACAGATGATTATTAAATAATAAAAAACAGTTATTTTTCAACAAGTTATTTATCAACCAAGAAAATAACTGGCGAACTGAAAGCAAAAAAGACCCTAAAATTTAAACTTTTAAAATTAGTTTCTATGGAAATACCATTTAATTTCTGTAGAAACATTAAAATACTTAAAATTATACTATTAAAGAGATAATGGACACCAAATATGGAATAAAATGAGTACGAACGTAGGATAATTATCATAAAATTTAATTAAATTACCTGTTAACTGGCTGCCCATAAAGGAGAGAAGCACTTTCTTCGTGAGAATGGTCAGGAGTCGGTTCCCTGGGGCGGTGGCAATGGTGGGTGTGGTGTGAGGAACAACTGCTTCCGCACGTACTCCGTCCGCAGTCTATTGAGCATCTTGGTACTTGCTATTAAAATGAGAAATAATAATAAAAACTTATGACAAAATACAAATGAAATAAAAGAAATCATAAGTATTCATGATTTGTGAGAGAAAAATTTTCTTATTACATAAATAGATAAATTCAGAGACAAAACAAGCATTACTAAAAATCTGGAAATCAAGTAATCCGATGTTTTAATTTGCCATCATGCAATGTCTTGATCTAAATCGACAGAATCAAAACTGCATAATTTAGTGAGATTAGTTATTTTTATTTAAATAAATGGATTCAAGCTTAACAAGATAAAATTAACAAATTTTATTGTAAAAAAAAAAATATTCCATTATAATTCTTTTTGAGCAAACATTGTAGGAGCTTTGGACTATGGAGAGTGCATGATTTAATCGATAAGGAACATGCAAATAAACGTTTTATTCAATAGAGAAATGAAATTTTTTAAAATTTTGTTCTATAAGAAACCTTATAGGATACATATAATTAGAAATGTTTTTAGGTCTAAAAATGTACTATTGGGCCTTTCTGAAACTGAAGCAGTTAAAAACCAACTATTAAAATGTTTTGTACCTAATATCAGAACTCATAATTTGAGAACCCGATTTCGAGATTTAATACTGATCAAGTAATACTTAAACTATCAATGTTAGTAATAAACAATTTCAAAGCAGCTAGGACATTATTTAAGGGATAGGAGTGGCTCAGTGGTAGAGAACTGAGTTACCATGCCGGAAATCCTGGTTCAATTCCCGCTGCAGGCCATGATTTCTATTTAGTCTGTTTGCAGCGGGAGATGGATCATATAGGATCTAGGACCCTCCTGGGGCCCACCCAGCCTCTATAAAATATTATAAAAATAGGGTACCCAAAATAAGGGGGAAAAATCTGGCGGTCGAGCGTGACCTAGGACAAGTCACCTCCTTGCAGAACCGTTGTCCATGAAACAGTACAGTCTCTACCATGTACTGAACCCCAGACCCTTCATGGGTTGTAGTGGTACAGGTTTTTTTTTTTTTTTTAGGACATTATTTAAGTTGCTAATAAATTCAACTATAAAACACAAAAATTAAAGAAAGAATAAAAACTGAGGTAAAATAGTTGTGTTTTGATTATTTCGCAATTAGTCTTTCTTAAAAATATGATTGATCTGCTAATATAAACTTTTTATCAAGATGAAAATTTTTTCCTTACTGGATGGGAATGGATATGCCTCGCGCAGGTATCGTTGTGCCAGGCCGGGCACCGCTGAGCGAGACCATCTCTAGACCCACAACTGCCACACCTCCGGCCCATTGTGGGGCTTCCACACACCTAGAAATGAATTCATATAAGTATTGTAACCATAAAATATTAAAAATAAGGAAAGAAAACAGAAACTTTTAAGTTTTTAACTCATGTATTTACATTTAACTATGTTGAAAATAAATGAATTGAGTGTGGATTGGTTATTCATGTGAGGTTGCTTTATTTTGGAAACTAAAAATTGGGTGAGTGAAGACATCTTTTGATTTAGAAGATGAATATGTTTTATGTGAGAATTATATATTAACTAGATAAACAATAATTTTTATGATCGTATGTAGGGAAAGAATCATGATACAACATATTCATCTTATAAATAAAAACAATTCTTCACTCACCCAATTTTTAGTAACCAAAATGAACCAACCTCAAATGAATAATCTCTCCATTTTTATTTTAAATAGATCAACCATATATAATGGCTTTAGCAATTTCGTCATACTATTTACCTGGTAAGTTCGATGAGATGCCCTCTGATCTCCTTGGGGTGGAGGATGTTCAGGTGGGGGTGGAAGAAATTCATTCCAGTTAGGAAAACCATTCTGGAGGCAGTCCGTCACTGGTGTTTTCCTGTTTAATCTTCGCATCTGATTGTCTTCTGAAATTATAAGATTGATTAAAATGATTTTATTAAAATAATGTTAACAGCAGCCTCCATACATAGGCCCACAAAGTTGTGATATGTTTCAGTTATGAAAAAGTTGATATGAAAAAGTTTTAGATCTCCCATATCACAACAATTTTGCACAAAGAGGCAAAGATGTGATAGCCAAGCATGCTGGGGCGAGTTTGGCTATCACTAGTACTAATGTTTGCTGGATTCCCATCTGAGTCAGTTAATATTAGTCTTCCCAAGAAATGAGTACAGACATTCCTATTCCAGATGATATCCTTAGTATTCACAACTGGACAGCAACAGCATTTCACAGAGTTGATAGGCAGTTGAAACTATGCGATGCTATAACCCTACCTAAGCTGGAGAATTGTCCATGTATGATCATGATAATAAATAATCCAGCCTATTGATAGTGTTGTATATTTAAATGTTTCTATAAAATAGCTAGGCTGGAATTAAATTATAAATTTAAATATTTTTAACTATGGGGCTCCACCAAACCATCGAATTCCTCTCGTATTCAATCCTTGCAATCCAAAATGCTTCGCAAAATCCTAAATGCTCCTTATTTTGTCACAAATAAAACCATCCATAAAGACCTTAACGTTCCATATGTTACCCATTTAGCCCATTCCAGATACCTATCATTCCATAATAAATTCCAGCCCCATCCAAACCCACTAGTTTCCATCCTTGGTTCCAATTCCATCCCGGACAATCCTCCTAGGCGTCTGAAGAGAAGATGCCCTCGGGACCTTCTATAATAGAAATGTAATTAGAGTGCTGCCAGCGGGTAGTGCCTCTACATGTCCTTTCATGTATGTAGTTAGTCATATAGCCCTTGTACTAGATGTATATATTACAGTTGTACAATTCAATAAAATAATTTTAAAAAAAATTTTATTTTGAAGAGAAAAGATTTAAATATCAAAATAAAATAAAAATAAAAAATTATATAAATTTAAATGTTTGAAATTTAAGCTCACCTAAAAATATTGGTCTTAGTTCTTGACTATGGTGGCTTCCTAGCATTTCCTTTGAATCACCAGATGTGTTTCTTCCATCAGACTTCTGAAAGCAGACAGTTATTTTTTAAAATAATATAAAAAGAATATCTCAATCTTTTTTTTAATTAACAAATTATTTAAGATATGATAAAGTAATAAAATATGAAGTTTAATAATTCTTAGATGGTAAATATTTTTTATATGCCATCAATTTTTTAAAAACTAATATGTGGTACTAATGTGTGGTGTAATATTGAGTGTATTTAAAATATGTCATTAAGAAAAAAATATTAACAAGTAAAATAAAAATATTCTGAAATAAATATTGTATCTAAATATAATATTTTTATGTAAATATTTTTTTGTTTTATTTTTGTCCGACTTAAAAAGGAGGTAAATGGACCTCAAGTCTGTGATGGATCTCAAGACTGAAGTAACTCAAGATATGGCTGTATATTTAAGGCAAATAAATCCAATTTTGGAAAAATATAAATATGGTATGAAAAAAATTTACAATAATTACATTTGCTGCTTCTTCTGCTCTACTC
This sequence comes from Troilus luridus, assembly GCA_964056705.1. NCBI lineage: Eukaryota > Metazoa > Arthropoda > Insecta > Hemiptera > Pentatomidae > Troilus > Troilus luridus. The sequence goes on from OZ057414.1 coordinate 28,427,469, forward strand.
AGGAGAGTTGTCGTGGCGTAGGGAGTGAGCTGTTCTTTCCGAGGGTTGTAGAAAGTGGAAAGGCTCCGTGAATCTACTTCAGCGTAATCTGGAGCATCGTGCGGGCAGAGGAGCTTGCCTCCTTTGTCCCAGCCTCTGTCTATCCAAAGGGTGTCCTTGACGGCGGTGCCGTGAAGCAGCGAGAGGTCTGTACTAGTGGGCCCATCTGAAGCAGAGAAAGCTGTGGAAATATAAAAAAATTATCATTTAGTGAATTGTACAGTCTGAATAAATATTATCATATATTACTTTGTCTTTAACCTTTTATTTTTTATTTTTTCATGTAATACCACTTCTGTTTCGTGAAGTTAAAAAATTACTAATTTAAAAAAAAAAGTTTATTAAAATGGCATCAAGTATTTTTTAAATGAATAGCTATAAATCAATTCAATTTTATTTGGACATTAATTCGGCCTATCAAGGGGTAAACCTTAAAATTAAATATTTTTTATTTCATACGGATTGATATTTGTTTTGAGTCCTGCTAATGTATTTTGAATGCTAAGGTGATTTTATAAGATTAGTAGACTTTTAAGTAAGATTAAAAATAAAAAAGTAATGTAAGATAAATCCGTTTCAAAGTGAAATGAACAAGTAAAGTATCAAAATTTTGAAAGAGTGACACAAGTCTCCTAGGAGAGTCAGGAGGCCATAATTATTAAATGGGAGGAAAGAATCCAATTACTGCCACAGAGATAATGACCAAAGTTATAAACTTAAATAGAAGATAAATACTTAAATTTGTTATTTGTTTCTAACAAAATATTTTGGATGCATGCATTTAATCGGCAATGTGTTTTTTTAATGTTTTTCAACATCAAAGATTTTAAAAATAATTATTGATAACCTTGATATTACATAAACTTACTAGCTAAGTGAGCAATGTCCTTTTTGGTTCCCCTTTTCCTCATGTAGAGGAAGATGCTTGTTCCAGCTGCTACAGCAATCAACGCTCCGAACATGACTACTAAGACCCAGGTCTGGCTGTTGGATTGGGACGGCTGAGCGTGAGGGCCAGGAATGCCCACTCTTATCATAGAGACTAAGCTGGAGTAGGGCCCTGGTCCGAGCCGTGTGTAGGCTGCCACTCGTACGGCGTAAGTAGCACTGGGAGAGAGGTGGTGCAGGGTTAAGGAGCGTGTCGTGGCGTTGACTGTCATCTGAGAACCGGTCTTTGTTATGTTGCTTTTCACTTGGACCTGAAATATAATCATATTTATTTATTCAACTTAATGTGAAGGAAGGATTAAGTGATGACACCTTAATAAGTTAAAAATTTAACAACAAAAAAATAGTTTAGTACTATTAATTCTTAAATTAGATAGCAACTAATATAGAGAGTTTTCTATATTATAACATGATCTGACCAATATTTTAATGCCATTATGGCAAAAAAACTGATGGTTTTAGAAATTAAATGTAATCTTTTAAATTATTTGCTAACCGATGTTAAAACTAAAAAAAAAAAAACCAACACAATAATTCATTAAAATTTTTGGGATCAGTATAATGTACTATATAGAAGCAAACAATTGTGCAATGAGATGATTTGACTGAGGTCATGTTCAACTGAGTTTTCTCTCAATTAAGAAAACACACTTTATATAAGCTATGTGAGGCACAGGAAGATCTTCATAACTCATCGGCCTACAAATTGGTAACTTAGTAGCTTTCGAAACTAAGGCATATTTTAATTTAAGAGAATATTAATATTTATTTTATATACTAATTAATTATGATTACCAAGATGTACTTTTTTTTTTACAGAAATTTATTATTTCTAGATTTACTAACAAATTGATTAAACAAAACTGAATTGATATTTTAAAAGTAGTTGTAAATCTGATGATGTACTAAGTTAGTAACATTAATAACAAGTTTATAAATCACCTTATAACCGAGGAGAACACCATTAATATGTTGAGCGGGTGGAGGTGACCACCTCACGGAAGCAGTTGTTGAGTTTAGCATTTCCATCAAGACATTCATAGGTGGAGCAGAGGGAGCTACGATGAAAATTAAAAATAATAAAATTATATAACAATCTAAATTAATAGAAAATTGTACTTAGCTTTGCTATTTATAATATAAAATTTGTTGGCTAACCAACAATTTATAACTTTATCAATGACAACTCGTAACTTAAAACTTTATATATAATACTCTGGGTCAGCTATTTTCTGAATTTATTCTAGAAGGGCAGATATATTATTGTATTGCAATGATTTTTTATTCAACTATGGATATATTTCATGCCTGACAGTGAAAATAACTTTTAAATTAATTTAATTTATTTATATATATTTTTTTTAATTAAGTTGTAAAATATTTCTAACTCTGATCAAATAGATCCTATAAATAATTACCATCTTCAAGTGTTTGGACAACTTTGGAGTTGGATGGTTGTCCTTCGACAGACTTGAAGAAAGGCGTGAGGAAGAACTCATACTTAGTGAACTTGCGCAGGGAGGAGACAGTGTATTGCGATGCACCAGCTGCCATCACGGTGACCAGACTATACTTGTGCCAACCTCCCGAGACCTCCCTGAACCTCACGTAGACTCCTTCCACGTATTCATCACTTGTGAGTAGCTGCAAATAAAATATATAAATTACTAAAATTACTACTTACATTGCATAAATCGCTCCTTCAACACAACTACATACGTCATAACTCAAAAAGCCAAATTTTTCAATAGAGGTATTTGAAAGTTCAATGTGAGTTAAAAAAATAAAAAGCAAAGCATCCCTATTGTAATGATGGTTTTGAAATTCTTTTATGAACCGTTAGAAAATTTTAAAAGCCTGAATTTTTTTTTAAATTTTAACTCTACCAATACAATTGCTACTAAAGGCTTAACTGAATTAAATTTTAAGTTATGTCATTGTTCTTTTGAAGGAGCGAAATGTTATAATAGAACTCATACTAGAACTCATCACTGAAAAATTGTTAAATAACCATTGATATAACTTAGTTAATCCTTCGCACAAAGAAATTGCCATTCAGTGAGGTATGATCAAATCCAAAAATAAATAAGTTATGAAATTTTTATAATTATTATATATTTAAGTTTTAAGAAGAAATAGAGAAATAAAAAAATTATAAATAAAATTAAAATTCTAAAACAAAACCAAAAAAAATATCAATTTGATTATCTTCATGATCAAATTTTTTGATCTATTTTATAATATCAAACACTTCCGAATAGAAACAGAAATAGTACTAAAAAATGAAAAGACCTCACTATCTTCGCCATGAAAATACAAAGTATGAAAACCCATATTTAAAAAAAATTCCAAACAGCAAAAACAGAAGAATAAAAAATAAAATTATGTATTTAAATCTGTTCAGTAAATCTCGATAATATACTTTTTTTCTTTCTTAATATAATCTCATAACCAAATTGAACTTTAAATAAGTAATTAAATAAAACAACTATGTTATAATATGTTATTATTGAGTATTTATATAGTATATCTATTAATTATCTTGCCATATTTGCATATTGTTTAGCAGATATGATTGGAATATATATAGGGAAGTAAAGTAGATCTATTCTTATTAGATATATTATTAACTAGAAATTTAATTTTAAGTTTTTTTTATGCTTAAAAAATTGGATAAAAAATATGATTACTTACTTCCCAACTAACCCTAACCGTCGTAGAGCCTGTAGGTGTCAAATTCTTTAATGTGATGACTCTCGTCCCCAGCCTGATCCTGGCCTCATCCAGCTGTGCCTGGCTCACTCCTTGGGTCTCACCACTCTGCGTGTGTAATATATCTGATGTATTGCTGGGCACCGACAGACCATAAGCGTTTTCTGCTCGCACGGTAAACATGTATCTGGTATCTGGTTTAAGATCTCTGATCTAAAATAATAAAAATATTTGATGAATGAAAATAATAATGCTATTAGAAGATGGTTATGGCACAAGTAATCTGTGAGATGAAGTACTTTTTAGTAGTAATTCGTTAGTAGTTTTTTGTGTTCCTATGGGAAGAATTTGTCAACGAATAAGGGAGGCTAAAGTGAATCTAATGGATGAGTTGTGCCCTATTAAGTAATTCTTTTTGATTTCCGAAAAAAAAAAAATTTGCTCAAAATCTTTTTTTATTTACCTATATTAATCGTATATTTATGTATACACTCAAGGAACCAATAGGAGGTGAAAATATTTAAAAACTTTAGTTTATATTTCCAAACAAACTGTGTTTGGAACAACTCCAAAGAAGGAGCACCCAAACAGCTGAAATGTAAGCTGAGGTGCAGTTCCAACCCAGCTTCATTTTAGAGAATACCTTTTTAACACATTTTAATTACTCCTGTTAATTATATTAATTCAATTTGATTTATTATTCTGAATTACATGGGTATTTTTGAAGAAAAACAAGTTTTATTTTTGATTTAAAACCATATGTGTAATAAGTAATTGCAGAAAGATTTAACAAAAATTAACTTAATCTCCCTCCATTTAATAGGTGTTATATATAAATTATAAGTTTAATTAAATTGATAAACTTGTACACAAAGTAGGTTGTTTTTGTTATGATACCTGAAACATTTTTCTTTGATTATTAGACAAATTATTTATGTGATTATTTAAAAATGTTATATTAAAATACTAATATAACTATTTTTAATTAAATAGCTGGGTTTCTTAATTTTTCCCATAACTTTAATCAGAAATTTAGTTTTTAATCTCACAGATGAGTTGTGCCTTAACCTGCTAGGATTTGAATTGCGCTCGGTTGAAGATTGATAATATAACAAAATATTTGTACAGCTGAACTGAAATCTTTTAACTTATGTGAATGAAGATATAGTAAATATGACTTACCGTGGCCATGGTCTGTGGTACTCCCCTGGCAGCGACTACCCAACCAGTCTGCAGGTCGGGACTGTAGTACTCCACCGTATAACCAGACAGCATGGCACCGCCAGGAGCAGGTTCCCACGAGAGGGTGAGAGCATGCAATGATGAGTTGACAAGCCTGAGAGCCAGGGGGGCACGGGGCAGAGCCCCAGGTTCAGGGGCCCGCTCCAGCTCACCGCCCACCTTCAACCAGCCTGAAGCAGAACTCTCTCCACTTTCTGACTTAGCAGTGCAAGTGTATACTCCATTGTCAGACTCTTCAATGTCTAAACAGAGAGGTTATATATGCCAATATAAGTTTGATAATTGAATATAATAAATTTTTTTAATAATTTTATATTTTATTTAATTAAATATTTGTTTCCTCTCTTTTACATCCCATGGAATGACCGTTTATTAGAATTAATACATCCACCATGCTTAAATAAGTATATTATAATACAATACATTTATAAGTTAATAATATAAGAAATTAATAATTTATATGCTAGAGTAAAATAAAGATTAAATTTGTAATCATGGACCATAAAAAAAAAAAAAACATGAAAATAATATATGTATATAAATATATGTATATTGGAGAGGAGTGGCTCAGTTGATGAGTGCTGAGCTGCCATGCAGAAGGTGCCTGGTTCAAATCCCGCTGCTTGGCAGACTTTTATTTAATCTGTTAGCAGCCGGAGGGCGGATCCTACGGGATTTAAGACCAGCCTTTATAATGTGGGCACCCAAAATAGGGGAAAGTCTGGTGACTTAGCATGAGCTAGCATAAAGCACTTCCCCGCAGAACGGTTGTCGAAGAAACAGTACAGTCTCTACCACGCACTGAACCCAAAACCCTTCATGGATTGTAGTGGTACAGGTTTAAAATAAGTAATGTTGTCATAAACTACATCAATAAGTAATATTGGGAGTGCTAATGAATGTAATAATTTTTCCTCTCTAAAATTGGGTAAATATAAATTATAAGATCCACTGAAATCCAGGACTCTTGATTTTAGTGTACAGCCCGTATAAAAAACTAACAGAAAGTATTGTGTGCACATAAAATAATACTAAGGTCCATGTTGCCATAACCACCTAAGGTTCACGTCTCTACTGGAAAGACCCAACGCCTGGCCACTTTTGCTGAGCCAATCTCCCGTAGGAGGCGCAACAAAGGGGGTAAGTAGCAAAGTAATTCTGTAGACGGCCATGGATGAAGACACTCTTTACAGAAAGTACCTAGCATGTTAAAGGACAACTTGTAGTCTATGGCCTTAGAAAGATTTGTTTCGTAACCTGAGTATGATCTCTGTGCTTTTTCAGTCCAAAAGATACTCAACACGAATAGAAAGATTTATAAAACATTTTGCCCAATATTTTGAGTGATCATGGAGAATCCCACGAAAGATGAGATATCACAAAAATCATTACTTTCACCAACTGTAAAAACTAAAAAAAAAACATGGTACTTATTCCTCAGGTGGCCAGCTTGGTTGTAGGGATAGTTAAAGACCCGTCACGTTACGTCATTTCTAAGTCCCTCTGCTATACTTTTGTACTATTATATAGGAATGGTTAGAAAAACATTGGCTTGAAAATGTGCCTCAATAAAACGAATCGAAAATGTATTTGAAAATGACTAACATAGCCAGTAATGGGTAATTCAAGATGAGTAATTTCTAAATATATGAGAAGGACAGTATAACCTTCATTATATGTAAAGGAGCAGGAAATTATGCCAGATTCCAATATCGAAATAAGTACAAATTGGCTAGGTTAATTATCCCATTTTATTGTTTTCCCCCCCATTTATTGTAATGAAAAGAAACGACAGAAAATGAAAGAACAGATAAGATCCTGGAGAAGAAATGCGCAATTTGATGCCATTTTAACTGCTATTACCACGGTTGTATCTAAAAAATTTAATCTTGTGATTTGATATTTCCATAAAGGTAATACGCCAGGAAAAATATTTTGAGTTTAGAGTGAATCAAATCTGAATCCGCATAAATGTTTTTTTTTAATCACGAAAATCTAATAATTACTATAAATAAAAATCATATTTTAAATACATTTAAATCTATTAAAAATAAAGATCAAGTACCCTTAACCTTAAGGAGAGGAGTGGCTCAGTGGTAGAGTACTGAGTAACCATCCCGGAAATCCTGGTTCAAGTCCTGTTGCAGACAGTTACTTTTATTTAGTCTGCGGTGGGAGATGGATCATATGGGATCTAGGACCCTCCTGTAGCTCACCCAGCCTCTATAAAATATTATAAAAATAGGGTACCCAAAATAAGGGGGAAAACCTGGCGGTTGAGCGTGACCTAGGACAAGTCACCTCCTTGCAGAACCGTTGTCCATGAAACAGTACAGTCTCTACCATGTACTGAACCCCAGACTCGTTCACGGGTCGTAGTGGTTACAGGTACCCTTAATCTTAAAAAGCTACTTTTTACCAGAAAATGCTGATCATCATCAGTGGCGCAACAACACAGTTATTGAATCAGGGCTTCCTCAGAAAATGTTAATAACGATTTAATTTAGCCACATTATTGGATGAGCACTGGGCTAGATAGGTTTCGTATTAAAAATAATATAATTTTCAGCAATACTAATTGAAGGACAAGAAGGGATATCCTGAGGAAGACGGAGGAAGGACAGAGCCTATTAGAGCTCCCAGGAGAGCCACAGATCCTGGCGGTCCCTCGGGTGGCGTTCCAAAATGATTAAGCCAACTTAGTCTCAGCGAGCATCAATCTCTTATCTGTTAGCGCTTTCCGTCTCCTTGCCAGGGTTTCGTTTTACTCGATGGGCCAAAGTTGAAGGTTCTTCCTTCAAGATAGCAGTAACTGTTATTTTATGCAAACAATTGAAGTTCTTCGCATCTTATTCAGATTTTATTACTAAAAGGGGGGGGGGGTAGCTGACACAAGGACGGTTGTAATAACCGAAAAAATATTTAATTAAAAATCCATTCGCGCTAGTGGCCCAGGATAGGTTTTTATTTTTAAAATTTTAAGATAAAGGTCGCCAATTGGCGTATAGGTGCTAGGGATCAGGAATAATATTAGAGAGGCTAACCCTAAAGAACGTCATAAAGTTTTGGAAAATAAAATAAAAGGAAGAATACGGTAGGTTACATAACGCGAAATTACAGAATATGAACGCAGTTAATATAATTGAAGTGACATCATTACGAAGATCGGGATGGCCCTGTTAAGTTATAGGGTTTAGTAACGAATTAATTCCTAACAAGATAATTAGCGCTGTGCCGACAGGTAACTGTACGAGGGGCGGACCGAGGCGTAGCTGGAAGGACGATAGTAGTAACTGTGATCTGAAGTTTTTGTTATCATTCAAGCCTGAGTGGACCAACCCCAAACCCCCCCCCCCCCAGTTTTACAAATTAAGCATCTGTTCATGCAACTATGGTACAGTAGGTTTTTACACTTTTTGGTACTTTACAACCCCCCCCCTCCCCGATATTATTCTAGAAATTTAAGTTCAGTTTAGTACTCATTTTGTATCCCCTTAGTGATATACAAATATTAATATACAAACTAAGTAGCCACTTAGTAATGTTTTGATATATTGAATATTTTGCATTAAATAAAATAATGAAACTTTTTTGTTTTATAGGTAAAAATTAATATAGTTTACAAGAAGAATGTCTTTATCTTATTTCACTATTTTCTCTTCATTAAAATAACAGTCGTAAAATCGAAATATTGCAATAAGATGTAGCAACAAATAAGATAGCATATAAAATAGCTTGTTTTATGATCTAAATCAATGCATTCCTTTTTCCATTTAAATTCAACAACAGTGCTAAAGAAGTCAGGAACTTTGTGTTTTGCCATTTTAGAAATATTTATAATACAACTGATCGAACAGGACAAAAGACTGTATAAAGAGTAGGTCCTCGATCCATAGCTAGACAACACCGATTACATGTTATATCAAAAAATATTTTATATATAATTGAGAGAGAAAAAAAAGCTCTGGAATTCTAATGTAAAACAAATTCCGGAAAATAAAACGATAGGTCGGCTGTGTACTCAATGCAAATGTATACTCCAAGCTATTCGGCTGAGTTATGAACTAACTGGAAAAATAAAATAAAAACTGAATCGATGATTTTTATTTAGCATTATACCGATATCGTGAATATTCAACGGAGCCCGAATCTCCGCTGAACAAGTGTTAAATGTAAAACCAAGGTAAATATTCATTTCCGAATTTTAATGTTTATTGAGAGGAGAGATAAATCAGATGGTGGACCAATGCCTCTATAATCTGAGGGAGCTCGTGATTTAGTGAGGATTATCCATTGATCAGGGAGGCAGTAAAAGGTTATATATCACGTCATATCAGTGCCCCTGGACGATTATTGAATCGATTCTAGATCAGGATATCTGCTAGAGATTTATAAGCGGTCGGATGTGTTGGAGTGTTTCCTATCTCATGAAAGTTATCTCCCACCAGGGTTTGTCCTCGATTATTTATGCCCAGGTAAAAACTTTAAGTGACAAGAACACTGAAAACATTGGAAAACGAAAATCAAGTAAAACTCTATTCCTAAATGCACATGATATTCCACAGATGTCAATGAGATCATTCGAACGTAACGTGTATCCCATGTGCTCAGTCCATCAGATACTTAGGTTCAGACTTAGACAAATCCCCAAGCTCACCAAACATACAAGAACAAATATTCTGGTGCGAAAGCCACCATCAGCAAAATTATTATAAATCTATAAGAACCTGAACAATATAACACGAAATAACAAACTGGCACAACACTGTACCTCATACTAAATAAAGCTTCCACATGCCCAATAATAACTGATTATATTTTCGGCTGGTCTTTAACCTGCTAAAAAATGTACAACGAAAGTTTACTCAATCAACCATTTTTCCCTTCTATGTCCAACTGTGACAAACCGATTGAACATAAGTATTAGATAATGGTATAGCTAAAAAGATACACTCACAAACGTACTATAAATATTGATAAATATAATGTTGATTTCCTTGAATTTTTATAGCATACAATCCTATTATTGGAAATGATTTTGAGTTTGACACCTACTGTTTTTATTAGTGATGAAAATACCATAAATTGTAAGCTAATTATTTTTACGCTATTAATGAAATTTGGACACAAAAAAACATCTTGGACAAATGAAAGTTATTTAAAATTTTGATTTTGATATCAAAAGTTAATGGAAGGTACAACCATCTCTTGTCTATTGGAAGCTTCTGTCATTCTTCTTCACAAAATATAAATACTGGTAAGATTGGAACGGTTCCTAAATACTCGTTAATCTTTAGAATCTTTCCCAGTTTGCTGAAGTAACGAGTTATTTAATCATTATCGGATACTACTTCGTTCTCGATATCCGCCGACATTTACCTGCAGGTTTAAATAAATCAGTTAATAGTTGATTTTGCCACAGCTAATCGTTAGTATTTGTTATTCAGAAGCTAACAAAATATTGAAAGGTTTTTTTTTTTAAAACGTTCCTCCTGATACCTCCCGTCATTGAATTTATTATTCAAGATTAGCTCCTCGTTCCTTCAAGCGGTCTAAAGCGATTCCCGGAAATGCCTGATCCAGACACGAAAAAAAGAGGATCGGTGATGATAATAGACATTGATAACGCTAACAGAGGAGCTATAACGATCCTGATACAGCCTTATTCAATTTAATATAAAGGAGAATTTTCTAATTCCCTGCCCATCCGTATCCTTCTCAGGAGAGTTTTCCCTGGGACAAATGAAAAACCGGAATGAGGGAAACTTTTCTTCTCTCTCTCTCTCTCTCTCTCTCTCTCTCTCTACTTTTTTAATTTAATTCCCTCTCGCTCAGGATGGAAACTTCTTGGCCGAGATATCACATTTTCATTATATATACATATATACAAACACACACGATCCTCTTCTACTGTGCATGTAATTATGTAGCACCTCGATTTTTCTCTACTTCCTCAGGAGTTACTATTAGTAACCATTTTTCTTTCTGGAGTTAACTATATTTTTAAATTAATATTATTACGTTTTCCGTTTCCCAAGAAACATTCTCGTACATATTCTAATAATTTACACTTTGACTTAAAATTTAATATGATTATTTTTTCTAAAACTAAAACTCTTACTGAATATTTTTACATGGATATGTTTCATAGTTCTAGTTCAAAGTTTAAATGCTGGTGCTGAACACAGAGAACAAATTTTTTTGAGCTCTCCTCAAATTTTTTCATACAAATATTATATATACATATATTTTTCTTAATCACTCAAGTCAGTGAAAAAATACCTCTTTGAATTATTCCATTCGTTGGTCATAAACAATTACCTTGGTCATTTGAGGTGGGTTTAGGAATTTCTAGAAGGTTAAATACCGTCTTAAACTTTGAAAAATCAATTCTCATCACAAAAACCATTAGAGTTAGGCTGATCGATGAGTATTTACCTACCGAGTGAAGTAATAACATTATGTTATAGATATTCATCAAAATACATGTATTCTAGATAAATAGACCACTTCTTCTCAGCTCTCAACTGCTTCTGAGGGTTGGGAGGAAAAGTCCATATATATGATATCGTCCAAGAAAAGCTCGACTGGTGGATCCCTGATATGTGGAAGAGTTACAAACTTCAAGTACCTCGGAAATAGAAGAATAATTGAGAATTTAGTATGGCAACAAATGGTTCTGGGCTCTCAAGAAAATTCTTCTAAATTGAAATATATTTTAAATTTCTTAGCTTCCTGAAGGTAGTATCCTTGGCCCAATCCTTTATACAGTTTATACAGCTGACATCCCAACTCTGGGATACTATCCTTACCACGTATGCTGACGATACATGTGTATTATCAGTCAGTTCAATCCAGTTATTGAATCCCAAAGCCTCCAATCCCATATCACTGATCTTGAAGAATGGTGTAAAAACTGGAGAATTAAAATAAATTCTCAAAAATCGCATCAAATCACTTTTACCTTACGTCGTAAACCAATGACTTCCTGCCCTTCAGTATCTTTTAATAATTCCCACTGGTGCCAGTAGAACAGATCCGATACTTAGGGTTGCATCACGACAAACGATTCACCTGGAATCCTCATACTAGACTGAAAAGACAAGAAACCGGTCGACGTTTCAGGCTACTTCAACACTTACTAGACAAACGCTCTAACCTCCCAATTAATTACAAAAGACTCTACATGAACATCATACGATCTATTTGGACTTACGGAGTAGAGCTTTGGGGCTCCACTAAGCCATCGAATTCCACTCGTATCCAATCCCTACAATCCAAAATCCTTCTTAAATCCTCAATCCTCCTTATTTTGTTAAGAATAAAGTCATCCATAACGACCTTAATGTCCTATTTGTTGCTGATTTGGCTCGAACCCGGTATCTATCCTTTCAGAACACACTTCATTCCCACTCAAATCCTCTAGTTTCAAAACTAGCTTCCTCTTAAATTCCTGATAATCCTCCGAGGCGTCTGAAAAGAAGATGGCCACGTGACCATCTTAGTTGAACTAGTGATTTGAGTACTACCAGTGGGGTAGTTTCTCTACTTGCCATTAACCCATGTTATTATGTATCACATAGCCTATTTACTTGATGTATTATTGTAATACAGGTGTAAATATCAATAAATAAATTTTTTTAAAATTCTTAGCGACTTATTTTCTATGTTTTTATTATTTTAAAAATATATTTTGTTTTGTGTACCGAAAATGTGATTTGTTCTTCAATAATATACACGTATCTGATATTACATTATTTATTTAGTTCTAAAAGTTCATCAAAATACTTATTAGAGTGTATTTTATGAAAAATGGCAAATTTATACCAGTCTCCTCTTTTCCGTATGTTCCTGAATATTAATAGGAAACGTCAAATGCTAAAACAAAACAGTACTTATTTCCGAAAGCTCTCTTAGTAACTAATGCATCAAGTTCTCATCCTACGTGTTTATGAAGTCCTGGGACTTCCAAATGGCGACGGCTATATGTAAAGGACATGGAAATTGCGACCATATCCTCTCCTTAGCAGGAGTAGGCGCCCCCGGGGGGGGGGATTGTAAAAAATAAATAAAAAGGGTCTGATAATGTTCCCTCCTGAGTCGTTTGTCAAATGGTAATTCGTGGGAGGGGGGAGGATGTCCTCCCTGGACGGAGGATCTGCTCTTCTGGTCTTTTTGTCCGCCCTTCCTCCTCTCTTCCGGGCTAATTCATTCCAGCGGTAATTCCTCCCTGCGAGGGAAAAAGTTAAAACTGAGGATGAAAAAAATATTCCGGGAAGGGAGTCTATTTCATAAATAGGATCATGTCTCTGTTTCATTTTTTAATTTTAACCCTGTTTTTTTTGTTTGTTAGTCAAAACAAAATGACAAAAAACAAAACAACCAAAACGAAAATCACCATCTATAGATAAAGTAATCCAAGGTAACTGATAGTACAAAAATGAGGACAAGATGGAGTAAAAAGTAAAATTTGGTTATCTGCCACAGCAGGATTCGAACCTGAGATCATCAGGATAGCTGCCGTGATCCCTTTTTAACATTTTAATAATTTATAATTAACATTTATAGTAGTGTATTTGGTTATCCCTTGCGACATGTCCAACATCCTTTATTTGGATGGGTGCGATTGGTAGATATAAAATATTCAATTCTATGTGATATAAAGATGATTAAGAATTGTCCAAACTGTCAACATTACAAAAATCTGTACTACTACAAACCACGAAGGATTGTGGGTTCAGTGCATGGATACTGTAAAAACGCTTTATTTTTTCTAAGACGGTTGTACAAGGTGGTGATTAGTTCGTCATCACTTTCAATTGCCAGATTTTCAACTCAATCAAGGGTACCCACTCACTTTATGGAGGCTGGGAGAGCTCCAGGAGGGTTCACAGATTCCTCGGGGCCTATCTTTGACTGTTCACAGACGTGTTGTAGGTTAACGAACCCGGGCACTTCAGCGTATCAATCCGTGATTAATTTCATCTCTTTAAGTTGGGTCTCATTTTAACATAACTCTAATAAAGCAGTTCGACACCAAGTATTTTTTTAAAATAAATAATTATTAAGAAAATACATAAAAAGAGAGGAATGGATTCGACGAATGAAGCGGCCAAGACCCATGATTGTGAATAAAGAATTATTAAGATGTGAATACAACGAGCAACTATTAAGTGTAATTAAACAATTAAATAATTAATAAACAATAATAAAAATGTATATATAATTCATTAATAACATTAAAGAAAGAAGAAAAAAAATATTTTAGGATCATTGGAAGACTAAATTTTTTAGAATGAGAAACCTAATTGTGTAATAGTAGATAAAAAATTTAGCTACATATTTATATTAAATACAATAAAAATAGAATAAATACTACAAGCGAAATCTCCAGGATTTTAATAATTGAATTCCTTTAGCCCCGGTAGGAAATACGCGCCCTTAAAACGTCTGTGCAACCTAACCCAATCCCCTTCCATTTAAATATTCTACAATACATGGGTCTCCTACAATTGCAAAAAAACAAAAACAGATACAAGAACAATTTTGTTCTTTACTCTTTCAGAATCGAACTTGCACACACACGCACAAAAGTATATTTTTTTTTATAGGAGTGGATTCAAAAAGTGCATAGATCATAAGAATATATTATTTAAAAATGTAGAATGAAAGTTAAAATAATAATAATGACAATCTAATTGAAGAAAACTGTTCGAATGAAATATCAAATGTTAGTAATATTTATTTCCCACATTAACTACACCAAATTAGGTACGTGCAATTTTAAAAGTTTAAGATAATTTTTTTCGGCCACTTCAAAGCGTTGTGGGCACACAATGTTTCTTACTTGATTCACAATAATTTTAGGTGTTACCTGTGGCCTAGTAGTTAGCATAACAACTTACGAAGTCCAGGATCGCGGGCTAGCAGCACGGCAGGTGGCCCTAGGATTTTTTACAGGAAGTAAAAATCCTTGGTTTGCCGTCCTTCGGAAGGGAAATTAAATGGGGGTCCCGAGCCTGTGCAATGGCAAGTACTCGTAAAAAATCCCTATCTGATTAAACCTGGATAGGGAAAATTTAGTGCTCCCACTGTAGCATCATCCGATTAGCCGTAGTACGAGTAGCATAAAGTGACGTAAAATGAACAAAGAAACACAATAATTTTTTCCAATTTTCTCGACAGAGAATACTGTCCCAAAACTACAGCTTCAGGTACTGACTAAACTAGCCAAAAATGAGAACAAGTTAATTTTTGAAAATTTGGAGTGATCCGCTTTTGATTCTGAATGCCTCATATCTTATATAAAGCCATTCAACCGACCATCCAAGATACACTAATGCTTACGTGCTTTAAAGGAAGAGTTGCTTCGCTTCCATGAGCACCTAAAAGTTAGTAAGTAAGGTTTACGGACTGTGTAACATTGTAAGTTAATTACATAGAAAGTAAAGGCAGTGAGATAATTGTAGTAACTTCCACATTTCGGAGGTTCTGTGCTAACAAACCGAAAGTAATTCGCTAACTAACTCGATATAAATCCAATTTAATTATTAAATGTAATATCTGATAAAGTGAATTTTATGGCTCTCCTATTTCAGCGCGAGTCCTCAAGTAATTTCCTTGGATTAATTTTAAACAGGATATAGAGGGCCAGCGAACAAGTAAAAAACGTAAAAAACGAACAAGTAAAAAAGCCATGTTTACATTTTACAATGTTTATTCAGATTATTTACTTTTTATTCGCGAAATACTGTGGTTTATTTAACGCTATTTTTTAATTTAAGATAATTAAATTAAGCAAAACAATTAGGAACACTAGAGGACTAAGTCATACAGGTATTATGGGTATTTTCTGTTTTTCTTTCATAGCCTTGAAGATGGCCTAGATTGTAGGCCGAAACGTTGGCACCATTAAAAAAATAAGTTTTTCTTATTTTTTGTGTTATTATTTACTGCACCCCCTGACCAATTCTATCCTTCAATGAAAGGAATTAGTTTGAAAAAATATATTAATGTTGAAGAAAATTGTGCTGTGCTTTAACTACCTAGCATGTCTTTCATAAACTGAGGGATTTACAGGATAACGGAGAAAGATTCCACCGTTCTACCCAAATTTTATGGATTAGATCTATCTATGAATAAATTGGCTTACCATCGATCTGGAGGGTGCCGTTGTGGTAGAGGCTGTGGCGATGGGTGAGCTTGAGGGGAGCACCGTCCTTCCCCCAGGAGGTGACGGGCGAAGGGGATCCTCTCACCTGGCAGGGCAGGATGGCCACCGAGTGTACGGGAAGGCTCTGGTTGGCAGGACCTATCTCTACGATCGGAGGTGGGCTGTCCCCTGCGGACCTTACCTGCAAAGATTCGTGAAGTTTTTAATCAATAATAGTGTTCTGCATTAAAAAATATCAAACGGAAACATACAAAAAAATAGAAATTATTAGAGACAACGTTACCTCTAGATAAGCCCTGGCCGTCGCAGAGCCGGCTACGGACAGAGCGGAACAGATCAAGAAGCCCGCGTCCTCCCTGAGGACTCCGTGGATGGTGAGCAGTCCCTGGGGGCTGACGTGGAGGCGGCCGTAGGAGTTGGACGGGAACATGAGGAGCTGGCTGCCCTCCCTGGCCCAGTAGACCGAAGGCGGCGGCGAGCCTCGAGCAGAGCATTCGAACTGGGCCACTCCGTTGAGGCCCACCGTCTGGTCCTCTGGCTTCAACGTGAACGATGGAGGCGCTGCAAGAATGAGAGGGCCTGGATTTTAGCAAACTGAGATATATAGTCCAAACGTTTATATAATTATAAGTCCTACTCACAGTGTACGGTGAGAGTGGCCTTGGCGGTGACAGTGCCGACGAGATTGGTGGCGTCGCAGATGTAGACGCCCTCGTCCTCCGGACTGACCCGCTCGATGCGGAGGCTCTTGTCCTCGGTGAGCCTGGCCCTCGAGATGGGCATCTTCCCGTCCGCCCTCCGCCAGAGCACCTTGGGCGCCGGGTCCCCGGTCGCCGCGCACTCCAGCTCCACGCTAGAGTCCACCAGCGCGGTTACGTCTCTAGGCTCCTTGCTTAGGAACGGTTTGACTGAAACAGGACATTGATGATGAGCTGGTGTAAGGCCAATGATGATATTCCTAATCAGCACTGAGAGGATGATGAGGCATTACCGTGGACTGTGAGGGTGGCAGGGGAGGACTCTCGCTGACCCACGATGTTTTGGGCGACGCATTGATATCTTCCTTCATCGCTCTGCTTGACCTCCCGGATCATCAGGTTACCACCGTCCACCACCCGCACTCTGTAAAGCGAGCATCGTTAAAATTTTAGGATTTGTCTTTTCAAGTACTAGAAGGGTTTACTTAAGTTAGTAGTAATCTAAACATGTACATATACAAAAGTTAGTAGTATATCCTAAATATTCTAAATGATTGATAATTTTAAATTAAACTGGTTTTGCAATATTATAATAAGAAATCACAAAGTCCATTTCAGAAAAACAAGTAATATGTTTACTCATATGTATATTATTTTAAGTTTAATAAAAACAAATTGTTCTCATTATATTCTTTTTAGCTGTGGATTGAATCACAACAGTTTTGATGTACTACCTAACTTTTTAGGACGACAGTGATAATTTTTCCGATCAATGTTTTATGCTGTTTCCAATTATATTTTTTATAGCGTCCCTTTGAGTTGGGTTGCCATGGTTACCACTTTAATGGATAAAAAAAAACCCAATGTGAATCTCTCAGATCAAGCCCTGAGGAAGCATGTCTAGCGAATCGTTGGAAATGAATTTGAAGTCATGGTCGAAACCAGAATGAATACTTGAGGAATGGGTTAAAAATAAAGACCGTGGCAATTTACGAAAACACCTTAAAAAAAAAAGATTTTATTTTTCATATCAATATCATCTCGCTTGGCCAGGCAGATTAATGTTTTACACCTAATTATCCGTAAATGCAAATTTTGCCTTTTTGAGTTCAGCCCTTCTTCTTGATATTTTTGGTTCAAACATTGCCGGAGATGGTTTTAACTAACCGAAACGACACTGAGATAGAAGGAGCTTTTGCAATTTAGAATGACATTAACATATTTCTAGTTACGTTTCCCTCAGCATATGCAGATTATAAAATAAATTATTCATTGAGGGCTCAGATATGTTATACAAAAAGAGTCACTAAATTTGCATTCTACAGAGTGTAATAAAGGAAAAAAAGAAACAATGACAAATAGAGCGCTATTTATTAACTTGTTGCTAATTTTATTTTTTCAGTGATGCCTTAATAAATTTTTGCAGATCCACAAATAAAAACTAATATGCAAAAGAGAAACATTATATCAAAGAGAGACAAGGATATCTAGAATTTCTCCAAAAAATGATGGCATTTGACTATTTAACAAGGAAGAAAACAACGAAATATCTATCTTGTAACACAAAATAAACGAAAATTTAATTTATACTATGTCTATACTATTTCTTTGATTGCTAGTGATTTGTAAATTATATAAAGCTTAATACCTAGAAACAACTAAAACCTGAAGATTGGGCGTGTTTCGTACACATATCTAAAAAACAAAACAAAACTCTGTAACTACAACCCATGATGGATGTCGGGCTCAGTACATAGTAGAAACTGTACTGTTTCTCGAGCAACAGTTGTGCAGGATGGTAATTTGTACGAAATCGCAGGTTTTTCTCTCAATAGAGCTTCTATTCACTTTGTATAGGCTGGGCGCGCCTCAAGAGGTTCTGCAGATCTCTCAGGAACCATATTTGGCTGTTGATAGATTAACTAATTTATCGGCCACTGCCGGATTCGAATCCGGGACCTTCGAAACTCTTCACATTGAGCTACCCCAGATTTATCTGTTGTTCTAATAAATATCCAACATTCTTGTAGATTATGTTCCTTTTAGATTTTTAAAAATTGTATCAGTACTTTTATATTTTTTATTATAATTTTGTCTCAAATTCATTTAATTTTACCCTGCAGAATTTTCCTTATCTCCAAAAAAATTTATATTAAAAACGTTTTCCTTTCTCATGAGGGTTATCCATTATAAAAAAAGTTGTAATTATATTATTTTTGTGAATTCTTTCTTCTCCTATTTACTTTTCCTCTAGGATGAATTACGTTTATTACTGAGAAAACAGAGTATCGATTGAGGTCGAAATATTCATAAAACGTGGAATAAAGTAATTTAATTATTTGATAAGGCACATAATAAAAAAAGAAGCTTCGGCAGCAGCTTTTCATGTCATCCAATCTGAAAGCTTATACGGCCCAGGGAACTAATTTACATTATATATTATCTTTATTTATAATAATAGGGTATTATAATAATAAGACAGGCTTTGCCCCGACAGGTATTGTGTGTGAGGTATTGAGCCCAGCGGTGCGGTTGGCTGTCCCCAAGCAGAAGACGGTGGGAGAGTATCTCCTCTATAGTCGGCCATCTTACAGTTCGTTAGTCATCAACGGCACCACCAAGGGCAAATATTAGCTCTTCAATTCTACTCATCCCCTAATCGATCTCATTCTCTCTTTAAACATATTTTCTCATTCTCTCTTTATTTCAAGTGTTTCATTAGGTTCAAAATGTAGTTATCGATCTCGCTTTAATATAGTATCGATACCACAAAGGTGGTCGATACCGCCAGAATAACCAAGGTTGGACTTAGGGACGCTGAGCCCATGGAGGCGTAGTAAATACGAATACAAATAAAATAGTTGAAAATCATTATTTAAGGAGAGTAAGTTTAACAAGGAGAGTGAGAAAGCACAATGGTAGATCGCTGAGTGCCCGTGCCGTGTTGGAATCCGACTGTGGCTATAGGATCTCTCTAGGCTAACTCTATAGGATCTGGAGAAACTGTTGGTCCTCACCTAGCCTCTATAAAAAGTGGGTACCCTTAAAGGGGGAAAACTGGCGGTTGAGAATGATCTCTGACAAATTACCTCCCTCCACAACCGTTCTCATAGAAACTGTCCAGTCCACACCACGTACTGTTCCAAGACCCTCCATGGATTGTAGTGGTAGAGGTATTTTTGTTTTTTAAGTTTATTAGGGTTTCTTTTGATACGACATCACTTCAAAATACATACTATACTACATTCAATCTAACCTTGAAACATTTGGTTACTTTTGAAATATCCCATAAGGCAAATCTAATGTTTATTAGGTAGAGTATGGTATAATGCGAGAAGGGGTGATAATGAAATCCCCATAGGCTACTCGATAAAAGCAATTTTTGGCGAAGAAAATTTCGTAGACCTCGCCTGCGGTGGGTGGATTGTCTGGCTACAGTTGCGCAAAACATGGATGGAACATTCCTCAGAAATTGGTGAGCAGCAGTTAAACACAGAGTAGACTGGCGCCTCAGACTAAGGCAGAGACAAATAAATGTTAACTTTTTAACAGCGAAAGATGGACACTGTGGGGTCTGTAGACCTTCCCAGGTCTCACCTCTTAATGAGGGGAAACACAATGGGGCGGTGGATGGTGATATCCGACCAATCTCCTCCCTGCATAACCGTTGGCTGAGAAACCGTACAGTCTCTACCATGTAAAGAACTCAAAACTCTTTATGGGTTGCAGTGGAACTGGTTTTTTTTTGTAAGAATGTTTAATAAAATATTTCGACACAATTCAAAACATTTGCTCAAAGAGTAAAAAACCGGATACTACATTAATAACATTATAAAATTAAAAAATGAAACGTTCTTTGGTAAATGAGAACCAAGAATAGAAAAACGAGTAAGCTTTAATTCTATCTGGAAATGTTTAATGTGAACGTAAAACTGAAAAAAATATATTTGTACCAAAAATAAATTAACAGTCATTACAAAAAAAGTTGAAAAAGCCTACAACTGAATTCAGGAAAAGTAAATAAAATATTTAATCAGTTTTAGGTCCCCGAAGCATAATTTCCTAAACTCTTAAAAGTAAATCTAAAGCTTCACCCCCCCCCCCTTTGTAAAGAAGAGGATGTTTATCAAGAAAATATTGAAGTAATCTTCAAGTTTCTTTTTGTTTCAATCTTGCAGGGTTATACGTACGTGCATGCGAAGCCCTAGGGAGCAGATCTCTTCAAGACGAAAGTATAGGGTAGTTTTTTTTTTTCATGACGAAGTGTAAAATTGATTCGAAGATTTATTTTAATCTCCCCCTTCGATAATAGTAACACCAATAAATAAATGAATAAAATATTCTATTGCACAATATAAATTTAATATTCTTTCACAAACACACACACGTCTCTTCCAATCTGTCTCTTTAATAAGTCGTATTAACAAACGCAAATTAATTTATTCGAAATTAAATTAATTACATTTTCTTTGCCTTTGGATATGAATTCGCTAGAATGTGATTAATTTTAGTATCACTTGGCAGACAAAGGAGATGTAACCAAAACCTTCTGTTAAATAACATCTCGTTAATTTTTACTTCTTCGTATTCGCTTTTGATAAATACTCATCAAATAGCATGTTTAATATTAATTAATTTATAATTAAGAAGAGCTGAATTAATTATAAAATACTGATGAAATTTAATAATCAAATGCTTCATTTATATATAAAAAAACCAATATCAGAATATAATGCAATTCGCCTAATGAAAATAATTTAATTTTCTACTGTATGATACAAAACATTAATTTGCATTTTTTTATATTTATATTTATAGTATCGACCTGACCTGGGTTTGCACGAGTAGTAAGACATATTATGCCTACATTTTCTGCCTGTACACTGTATTTTATTATGTTGATTTTATATCATAAAAACAAAACAAAATATTTCTTTACATACAAATTTATTTTCTTGCGCATTAAGTTTTTGCGATAACCAATAAGATACTCATTTAAATTACATGGTATAAAATATTCTAATAATGCGCATGAATGCATAGATAGATAGATAAGAAGAGATATTACGAAGCGCCCCTTATGAAACCTCCTAGGCGGCTATAGTTTTTCCAGCATTTCCGCAAAATATCGTTATATTCCAAACCGTTTACACAAAAGCGACAGACAAATTATATACCCAATACTTCCTGGTGAATAACTCTATCTGTTGGTGAAAAACGCATGAAAATCCGCGCAGTAGTTATTGAGTTTACCGCGAATAAACGCGGCTGAGGACTTTGTTTTATAATATCTATAGATTCCAGTGAATTAGTATCAATATATTGGATTACGAATCAACATCACGTTGAAAATATTTTATCTTTTAGTATATGCTAGACCGCTCATGTAATTAGTAGGATCATAGTGAAATGAACTAGTCTGTAGAAGTAAAATTGAAATTTTTACAATATAAGACTTATTTTCGTAATTAAAAAAAAAAAAAGAATTGTTGATACATTTCAACAATAATAACAATTTTATTGATGTGGAAATAATTGGTTGGATATATCTTTAGAAATGTTAAAAATGGTAAATATAAGTATAACTATTTTTACGTGACAAAGTTTCGGCTTAATTTTAGGCCATCATCAGGGCTGAGAATAAAACAAAACAGAATAACAACATAAACAGCGCAGAACCAAATATAATATAACAGGTTAAATAAATATAATAGGTTAAATAATCAGAAATAATAGGAATATAATGAACAAAAAGTTAAATTATAACATAAACTAAATTAAATGAAATCTAGAAGATAATACATAATAAAATTATATGAGAAATGATTTTAATACTTTATATAGGGAATGTCATGCTACTGATAAAAGACAAAATGATTTTGAAAATGTTGCTTTTAAAATGAATATGAAGCTATGTTAGAGTTATATATTTAATTTATGAACATGTAAATGAACATGTAATGAACATGTGGAGAAAATATGATAGAGATAGAGAAAATGAAGTAAAGGAAAAAGCAATAAGAAAATAAAACATACCAGAGGAATGAAGAGTCAAACAGCAACTAAACAAATATTAACCTAACAGGATCAACAAAAATCGGTTCTATACAACACAAAATGACTGTATTGTTGTCACTTATTAATTTTCATCGATTATCTTATAATTTAATTTTTGTTCATTATACCTCATTATTGTTATTCCTCTCTTATCCCTGATGATGACCTAAAAAATAGCTTCAAACGTGGGCCCAGTATACTTATTTTGTGTAAAACTTATTTACTACAACCCCCGACATTTTCAACAGTTCTGAGTAACAATTGTAATAATAATTATATTATTTATCGATAGTTATTATATACAAAGATTTATGTATATTAACAGATACATATGTATACGCCTTAAATCATAGCGTAGCTCACCTATCTGAGTTCTCGAGGTCTATGTTGACTCCATCCTTCCTCCAGAGAAGGCTGGGTTCTGGAATCCCCTTGGGCGGGCCACACTCCAGCAGGGCTGTCTCCCCGGCGGCTACCCTCGTGCCCACCGGGACGGAGCGGAACTCATCCCGAAGAACTGAAACAGGAAGGAAGCTAGGTTAGTAGAGAGTATTTAATGTGAGGGTGATATAAGGACGTAATAAAAGCGATATTTATCCGGATTGTGAGAAAACTCCATAACAGTTCCAAACAACCACAGTTCCTAAATTGGATGTTTGGATACACTAGAAGCAGTATTACAACAGTTCGATGTGACAAAACACTGTTGTACTTTAGAGTTGTTTTAGGAAAACAAGCTTCCGCTTTTTTTACCGCTGTTTACATCTATGAGTTAATATAGGAGTTATGAGTTTAAACACTTTCTAGAAATTGTCTTCTATATGAAAAAATTGTAATAAAAATGAAAAATATCTAACTGATTACAGTATATTTTATTATTAATCAGATTAGTTGTATCGTTATTCCTAACTGAACTATCTAGCCAGGTTAAACAAATTCATGACTAAATGTGCAGAAGATAAACAATAAACTTTCGATAGAATAATAAAAATAACAATTAATTAGAAATAAATGTTTCCTTATTGGTAGAAACGAGATAGCGGGGTAGCAAGTGTGCTACCGAGATGGACCCTGTGCGATCTGTACACCATCCTGGAGCTAACTCAACCTCTAAAAGTGGGAACCCTTAATTGGGAGTAAAACCTGACGGTGAGTGTATTTTCGGCTTAATCATCATATCATCTGCACAATTGTTGGCTTAGATATATTATAATATCTAGCTCGTTTTTAAATAACTCATGTTTATAACTAACTAGTTACTAAAATAAATTATTTGAACTTTATTTTAAATTGAATAACAAAATATTGATAATGTTAGTACTTACCACTAGAAAAGTAATTTATCATATTATGTTCTGATAAGATATACAGAGTATTATAGCAAAAAAAACTCTATTAAAGGGGATACATTACTGTAGATTGTAGTTAACCTACATATTATTATCCAATAACTTCATATAGCCCATATGTAATTTGTTCAGCTGCTTCGGAGTACCACGAAGTTGGGATTTTGTGTTGTTTTCTGGTCGGCCTGAGACAAGGAAAGCGGGCAATGAGGAGTATCAATCAACGTCGCCACGGCCTCGTGGAGGTTACATCAAGGAAATAAAACAGAGGAGCCAATCTTTTAGCAGCTTCGGGGTGTTTACCCCCGCCTTTATCATCAGGGGAAGAGCACATCGCTGATATTCCAGAAACAACTTTAATTAAATTTTCTCGAGTTTTTTCTTCTTCTCGAGTCCCCGGAAGAGTATAAGAATAATCAAGTGGGCCACTTAGTTAATGAGGGGTCGGAAATGGCCGATGATGATGAAACGGAAAGAACTGCGAGGACGAGGATGAGCCCAGAGCCAAGGAAGGCCCCAAATCCCAAGAAGGCAGTAACCAGAAGCGAGCGGAAAACAATCTAGATAAGTGTCGACCGGGGACCTCCGCCGCCCCCCGCATAAACAATATTCCGATCGCCCAGGTTTTTATCTCACCAATTCCGCAGATATAAAATGTTCCCTCCGATAACGAGGGGATATAACTAACATCTTTCTTAGAAATCCAGTTATGTGTTATCATATCATAATGATATTTATGAGTAGTAATTACAAATTGGAATCCCACTAGGGCTGGCTGTAGATCCCATTGGGTTTAATCAGGGCTAACACGAGAAGTGATTTATCTGTTACAGCCAGTCTTTATCTGCAAAACCTTTCTAAACGTGCCGGGTGAAAGCTGAAGTAATATATAATCCACCAAAATAGTAAAATAACTGAAAAGACGAGCCGCAGCAATAATGAGTGGAATCAAATAAATCGTCAAGCATGGTTCGATGGTTCGTTGCTTCGCTCGTTTTCGGGGAATGATAAGGTAGGATTATAACCTGACTAGATCATTTAATTAGTGTAATCTAATTCAGACTATCAAAAAAACTATCCAAAAAGTTGGTTAACATGTTTTGTTATCAATATAGTAAGTAAAAATAAATCGAGTAAGTTAGCATTCGAAATTAAAATTGCCAGCCTGAAAGGATGTATAACGCAGATTTTTTATTGTGGATAAATGATACGTAGAATGAAAGTTTATTTGAATGGTAACTGGAGTTATTGCTTGTGGTTAGAGGATCTGTGATGCAAGAAGCGCATTATTCGTTCCAATCATGAACCTAAATACTAACTAAAAGTTTTCCGATTCGGATTGTAACAAAAGTTAACTGAAAACAACTGTGAAATGTATAATATTGGTTGGGCGAGAGGGAGGGATGGCTGGATAAAAAACAGGTGGGTCCCGGGACCGCAGACTCAGTAATTGACGTTTCTTCTTCGGAGCTAGCTAATTGGTCCAGCTGCTGCGGGGGTATTGGCTCTAGCTGTCATAGCCGTTCATTAAGAGTAGCCCCTGTCATCCCAGTGTACCGGAGGGAAGAAGTTGGAGAGGGTATGAAAGGACGGCTGGCAGGTCAGAGGCAAGCAGTGAGAAGGTATCAGGTGTACTGTGACAGAAAAAAAAATATTTAAAATTTTTTTTTATATTATAAAAATATAGGATTTCCCAATTCGTTTGCAAGTAGATATTCATACAATAACTCTGCGGATACCCTTGAAATATTCAAAGCTTTGGTCAAAAATCAAGTAGCTAATTCTTAATAACTAGAGTAATATATATTTGGGTTTCTGAATATATATTAGGTAATAGAAAGAACACATCCCTTACATACATCGTGTGTGATCTCCGTGTATTCTGTACACTGTATATTGCCAGCTCTGATGTGATATTTATTACTTTTGCAATATAAATGTTAGGAACGTAAACTAGCAGGAAGTATTACTTTAAGCATATTAGCTTCATATAATTAAAATAATAACTAAAATATATTATAATATGAATAATTAAAAAATAAATTGGTGGTACGTGTGTTAGCTGTGCATTAGCCGTAGCTCATTAGATTGAAGTAGTCAGCCACAACCCACTAAATCCCCCTCCTCATAGTCAGGCCCTAGACCACAACACCTCCTCCGCCCGGCTGAGCCCGGGCTGGGTCGATAGCTGGAGGATTAACTAAATCAGAGAGTTGGTCGGTGACAAATGTTCCTTTTAACTGAGACCTCGCTTGTTATTGGGAGGATGGGCGGCCAGCCATTATCGCTCCGAGTCCTGATTTGTCAGCCTTAATACTCGGGGATTAATCTGCCATTAATGAACGGGAGGGGAGAGGATTCAACAATCTCGAAGCGCCCCCTTCGTTCATCAGAGCTCCGAGTCATTAGGGGAGAAATAATGTGCGCTATTCGTCGGTCGGGTGCGTCCGCCGGCTGGTGTTACTCAATCATACGCACATATTTTATAATGAATATTCTTCATAATTAGGTATTGGTTGATTCTGTTCTAACGTTTACTTTTTTTATTAAAAATTTTATAATAATTTTAATTAAGGATATTAAATAAATTCAATGATTCCATGATGCTATTAGTTATAAGTTTACCTTCCACATATAATAAAAAAAAAATGTTTACAAACATTATTGCCTACCTTTTTTCATTTTAAAATTTTTTTAATGAAAAATTTTCTTAAACCTAGGCCAAATCTATTTCATGGAGCAACAAAAGCAAAAAATGTTCCCAAATTATTTTTTTTAAACATCTCCATATCAGAGAAACAAAATCTAGTCCCACATTTACTACAATTATTTTTTTTTTTTGTGTGTGAAAACTACACGATTTCCTTTCACACTAAAGAGACAGGATAGCTTTATTGTAATGTAGAATGTACAATTTTTAAAGTCTAAATAGAAATTCTGAAATTATCTAATTTTAAGTCCGTACCTTTGGAAAAACGCCAATCATACAAGAACATAATCCTTCATAATCAAAGTCGATTTATTGATTTTTTTTAATACAACTAAATTCTTTTCACAAGCTATACAGAGGAAAGTTACCAGCTATAGGTAACAAAATAAATATTTCTGCACTTCGGAGATATAGGAAAACCTTGCAGCACTTTCCCAACCTTAAAATAAAATAGAAAATCCTCTGGTTAAATCCATAGTTAGAGTTTTCAAATCTGTTTTTTTTTTTTTTCAAATTCTATAACTCTTAGATGTACCCCAATTACACTGCCGAAATCGGAAAGAAATAACATAAAAATAACTTTATCTCTGGGTAGTATAAGAGTCATGAATATACGAAAGAAATGTGTGTTTATTGATAATATATAATAATATTGTGTGCGATCACCAGTACCAAGTCGATTCTGGATCGGTTTGGGATTGGAATTATATAAGCAGGACCGGAGAAGTTTTAGTTTTGAATTACTGCGATGTATAAAGCAGAGGAAAACTACCACATAATTATTTGCAATTAAATTGTAATGGATGGGCCGTTATAATCGCCAACATCCAAAATGTACAGTCATTTTTAGAAGATTAAAATTGTAAAGCGATAACAGATCAGGAAAAAGAAAATAGTGTAAGTCTATTGATGAATTGAATGATGAATGAAGTATACTTGAATGATCGGTAAATGTTCCTTTTATTGTAGGAAGAGATATTTTTCAATAAAAAAGGCAATTATTGGAAAAAATAAATTATTAATGATAGTTGATAGTACTGATGGGATTAGTAGGGCTGAAGCCCGGACGACCGCGGGGATGCGCGGGCTTGGTATACCGCTGCCTTGAAGGGGCCGTAATAAACTTACCTCTCTCGTATCAGCGCCCAACTTCATTTTCCCGCTCTCTAAATGTTAAATGAACTGGAAGCGATTCGATAAGGTTAGAATTAGGCCCTCTATGAGTCCTCCCTTCTATCCTCCTCCGGTGGGAAATCGTTAAGTGATCCTCTTATGTTTGTATCGGAGAGTTTCGTTACATCGTTGAGATAGAGCTTATTACGGTATCAAATATTAAATGTAACAATCCGATATTACGGATCCTCATAATCATTTATTTAGAGGGTTAAATTGAGTTGTTCGCTCCATTGATTGAGTTACAATACATACGAGTATACGTTATCGCAAAAGCATTCTGTGTCAAGGCCAAGAAGACCTAAGTGTGTACCAAATGCAATGCCATTTTTCTCTATAGTTTTGCTAAGAAAAATATTACTGCAAAAGTCGAAAAGTAACACGTGCATAAGGTTAAAAAAATCCGAATTCTATCTCACCTTTTATTCCTAAAAAAAAAACCCGCTATAGATTGAAAAAGAAAAATTTGTTTTTTTTTACATTAGTTACCTTCCATTTGTATGGGCGATGTGTTCGATTTGAACAGAGTTCTGGGTTCACATCATAATGATCACTTAAAAAAGTAACTTAATTCCGTGACCTTTTTAAATTTATATCTTCAATTTATAATAAACTAAATGGATTCCAAAATTTAAATAAAACAAAGTACTTAAACAAGGAGGCCGTTTTTAAGGACTTTTTTTTATTTTTTCGTAAATATAAGTTGAAAACCAAAATCTCACTCATCGCTTTTAAATGCAAAAGAACTAAACGTTTTCCAGAAACACTGTCCATAAAACTGGACTGCCATAATTGTTTGGTAATCTTACAATACTTCGACTCTCCGCTCCCTCCCAAGATTAAAAAAATAGGTAAATTTTTTTTTTGTTCATTCAATTTCTGGATTCTATGGATTTTGAAACGCAAATTTATATTTTTTTCCTAGGTATATATTAATTGATTTTGAAAAATAATAAATAAATAATTTAAGAAATTAATTTAAAATTATGGGTTCATCAATATGTTTTTTTTTCAGGAAAATTAATTATTCTATAAATGAAACTCAAAATAAGTAGTAATGCAATAATTTGACCAGGGTAATCAAGTACACGCTGGAGCATTAAATTATTTGAATTGTAATTAGCAAAGAAGGCAGCAAGGCAGTTTATTTTTCGGCATCAGCTCGGAAGAGGAAACATTTCCTAATTGCTTTAATTAGTCAAACGTGGACCTTTTCCACTGCCTCTGCAACCTCTAATTCACAGCCCAAAAAGGAAATACAAATTGAAAAAAATACACGAAATTAGAAAAACAATTGCCCCGAGCTATGGAACATAATTAAAGCAGATGGAGTAGGATTAAACTAATAAACCTAATTTATTACAACTTTCTCAGGGTCGTAAAACAAAACGTTCTAGGCTTGCCCTACCTGCCCTAATTTCTGACAATTAAGGTCAGGTCAGTGATTAGTGTGCTTTCCTCCTATTGAGGAAAATTATCTTTGTTAATCCTTACGGAATAATAATTTATGAAGTTCTGTCGTTTTTGTTAAAAAATAGAGTCCCTTAGAGTCCCTATAAGACATTATAAAAGTATCCAATTTTAACTGATATAATTATGTTGAGTTTTTAATCCATTCATCGCGTGTTTCTTTTGGTTTCGACCGTGTAGTCAAATTCTTTGGCGACGTTTAGCTGTAAAATCTACAAGACTTGAAGAAAATATTAGAAGCATAAAAAAGATGGATAGCAAGTCATCAGCATTGGCAGAACACTTTATGAATATCAACCATGGCATCGAGTTTGACAAAATTAGAGGGGTAAAAAGTGTAATAACACGACAGAAAGGAATATGTTAGAAGCTTTCTATAAAATTACGAGTAACTTTAATTACTGTAACTATATGGATATGTGATTGATTCGAATTTGCATGATATAAAGGGTCAAATATTTTGTTTCGCAAAGAGAAATGGTGTGCAGTTTTAATTTTTCTTTTGTAAGCGTGAGAAGAACCGAAATTTGAAATAAGAAGACCCTGCGGATTTGAACGAATTGAGAATCATTCTTCTTCCACAAGGCGGAAGAAAGATGCCTGCCCTGTTTATACAAGATTTAGTGGATCAATTAAAATCCAGGCGTTGGAACAACTCTTCCGGCGCTTAATTTAATCCTTCCCAGGGCCCAAGGAGGAAGAAAAACCTCTGAAAACAACTGACTGCATGGGAGGGACTCCTTGGGTCCCAATTGAAAAGAAATTACAATGGAGTTGAATTCTGCTTCAAAGATAACTTTAATGAGTTAATTAAAGTTAGCGCGGATTTATGGCGACAGAGGTAACTGATGCACCCCCTAATTTCACGCTCGGCGGCCCCTGAGCTGGCTCTGATTTATCTGATCCACCCGGCCCCGCAACTTCGTTCTTCGCGTTCAGTCCATGGCAGCCACGACGGGAGTTGTAGTGCGGTGTACCGGCTAGCTGCGGCAAATGGCAGCTTTGTTTCGCAACGGGGAAAACTGAAAGGATAAACTTGCATTGTGGCCAAGAAGAAAAATGTTCAATTTTTTCATCTAGAGAAAACAACGACAATGAACAAAAAATTCTATACATTTCAACTTAAAATTCTACACTCGAACCACACATGCAGCACGCTAAAAACATCATCCGCATATAATCATGAATTGATGTATCAATAAATCAAAAAATTACTTTTTCGAAGAGTTCCTGAAAATATAAAGTTAACTATAATGATTAAAAAAGGACACTTGTACTTTAACTATAAATAAATAACACAATCAAATTATCCAAAAATGACATTTGACCGCTAGACAGCACAGTCTTGACAACGCCTTCATTACTTTGTTTACTGCAGAAAGGAAACTAGTCCAGGAAAAAATGTATTTTTTTTTGTCTCTCCTCTAACATTTATAAAAGTGGACTTAGTTGATTTTCTGCAGTTAGCGATTCGGTAATTATTCCGCAGGTTGTCACTTTGAGTTGAATCACAACTTTTCAGTCGTTTTAATATTTTTCTAAAATACAAGTTATCATTAGCTTTAGTATGGAAAAGATGATGTAATTTTGGGAAATGTGTATACTTCGGTAGTCAATTCATTTAGAAATGAATGTATCAACTTACAAACTTTTATTTCTTGATGAAATAATTACTGAAATCTAATAATTACCGAATAATTACATCCACTTTTCCATACTCACGAATAAAATGAAACGAAGAAACAGTTAAGAAACTTATTGTAACTCAACTCGAAGCGACAACTTGCGGAACAGATACCAGTGATTTATATATACTATATATATATATATATATGTATATATATATATATATATATATATATATATATATATATATATACGACATATATATTAATATAAGACATCGAAATTGAATATCGCCCCTGTCAAAACAATACCGCCTATCTACAATTTTTTATGAAAATGAGTTAGTAACGGGAGCTCATTCTATAGGTTGCATTACACACACTAAGGCCAGCAACATGGCAGAGTATGATCTATTGATACTTCTCTTCAATAGGCAAACAAATTGCCAAGTCTACATTCGGCGCGGGGTTTTTTTCTCTCCTGTAAAATCGCCTAAAGTGTAGCTAGGCGTTATTGTTTTGACAGCGACGATTCGGATTTCTACAGAACCTTATTTCGAATCAACACAATCTATGAAGAGTACCCTGTTTAAAAAAAAAATACAAAATTGTATAGTAAAAACTTTAAAATTGAATTTGACTAAAGAACCGCAATGACCCGTTTTGATAACGGAAGAAAAATGTGCAGCATAACAATCATATAACAATGGGAGTTAGAGCAGTGATTTGAACAAGTATAGAATTGGAACAACGGAGGTTCCGAATCGAATATTTTTTTTATTGTTTTTCATATGCAATAGACTTATTAGAATACTTAGAATGAAGTTAACTAAAAAAATTAAAACGCAAGCAATTTGTGTTAACAGATATTTATTTTTCAAACAAGAGATAGTATTTTCATTGATTCTTACAGCGTAGTGTTATGAATTACTTTAATGAAAATGCGAATTCTATTTTGTTCTGATTTATTTTTTTACTCTTTATAATTATTGTAATAATTGTTTTCTATTAAAATTTAAATAATATTCATAGAGGGTGGAAATGGCTCCCTATTTTTGGATGCCTTAACAAATTGTTTATACATAAATAAAATTTATCAACAATGATTTTAAGTAGGACTGACATTGTCCATGTTCAATTAAGGATATTTAGTGGGTGAATATCTGCTAATTGCGTTACTTTATTTTACTCGATGCGCATAATGCAATTCAGCAAGCAATTATATTTTAGAGGGGCTTCCGAAATTACATGAACTGTTTTTTTAAACAGTTATTCCATAAATGATATCAAAGTTGATTAAATAATAATGAAAACAAACATTTAATTTACCTTTGGCTCAGCTTACTGGTATTAGGGATAAACGCATTTGTGTAATCCGAACAAATATTGTCATCGGGATGCTCGTTCCCCGGCATGCTTTGGCCTTTTTGGCAATATCTGTGATAATATTATCAATCTTCTATCAATTTTCGTGCGTTCTTTCGCGAAATTGATAGCGTTTTTCTTTAATTCGGTGGATCTAATAAAAAATTTGTAAATCACATAAAATAAATGTTTTAATTATTAATAGTAAACGAATTGGAACAAAAATCGAGTTTTTAATTTAGACACTTAAGTTATTTTTTTTATTTGAAACAAAATTTCAATTAATTGGCTCAAATTTAATTGTATAGTTAGTGATAAATTCGTGAATAAGAACGAATAAGAATAACATCAATTTCTTTTCTTGCCTTCTTAAGAATGAGTATTGTAGTTATTTGATTACGAAAAAAACTAAAAAAATATTCCGGTCTTGAAAATCATCAGTTTGAATAACTCTGTTTAGGATGTGATTCACCAATCTACTGACAATGGGAACAGTGTGAAAATAGTTATTAGAATGCTGAAACAATAACTTATGTCCGAGATCACCCTAAACCGCCAGGTTTTACTCACTGTATTACTCATTAAACCTGTATTACAGGTTTTACTCACTGTATAAAGGCCGGGTGAGCCCTAGGAGGTTCTCCAGATCTCAAAGAGTCCATCCCCGGATATTAACAGATTAAATAAATTATTTGTCACAACAAGATTTGAACCAGGTACTTTCGGCACGGCAATTCAGCCATCTACCACTTACCTACCCCATCCCCCCCCCCCCCAATTTTTTAAACTACACCATTATAACCCTCGAACCCCTTCTTTGTAAGGCTTGGAGACACGACAGCGTAAAATCAGGTCGGTACCGACTGACAAGGAAGTGACATTGGCATCACGGATGGCCAGGGACAAAGAGGGAGTCTAAAGGAGGGTCTTCTGCACCCCTTATTATTAGGCTAATGGCGTAGTCTTGTCGCGCCGAGGAGTCAGTTACTCCTCCTTTGTTGAAGTCGTCAAAAGTGTTATGAGAAACGAGAGGGGAGCAGTTGAATTTGCGACGTATGGATATGGATCATTGATATGTGGGGGTGTTGAGTGAATCTTGGAACGAAAACTCCCCAAATCGTCGTTATAAAAAATATGTACAGGGCGTATTTTCGCCCTAGAAAAGGAAAGTACTCTTTTCGGTTTTTGTTACATATTTTAATGTTATATGCGGCACCTCTTTTAGAACACGTGGCATCCTAGAGGGCTGGGTGGAAACAAAGTATAATCAAGGGCACAAATGGGAAAATTGAGAAAGAAACTAACCCAAAAAATCCTCAGATCTCAAAAATAAAACTGTACTATGTCAGACAAAAGATACGCAGAACAACCGTTAATAACAATAATCATAATAGCACTGCTCTCTTGCTACACCCAGAATATAATCAGATTAGAGAGTAAAAAGAAATATTAATAATATTATACCTTCAGAATTCATCTTTCTTCCGCACAGATCAAGACCCTTCTCTGCTGGAGTACATAACAGAGTACAGAGTTTTCAAGCTCTGAATTATACTGACTCGGAAACAATCGGCTCATTATTTAGGTTAATTTCCGCTAGCGTAAATATATTCTGTTCACCTCTGTATGCTGCTGCGCTCTAGCGGAGCCATTGGACTGATTCCTTTAAGATGTGACGAAAGCCATCTGTTTCCGTTTAGGGTCTTCCAAGTCAATAAAAACAGCATGAGAAACACCTGCAACTCCTCGATCATTGACGAGATTTTTTTCCCTTGATAAATTACTTTTAATTTATTACACATATATTATTTATTTACTTCCCATAACGATAACGAAATAAGAATAACGATCATTTTAAAATCTATTTTACATTTCGAAAGTGCGGTGAATGATCCTATACACAGCTTCAACTAGCCCAATCAATAACACTTATCAGATCTTGAGGAGGCCTGTTTCGACTATATACACCAGTAAATCGAATAACAGCCGGTAGTAGCTGTAGCTCAAATACAAAATATTGTATTCCCACCCTCTTCAAGCTGTTTATAAGTAATTTTTTATGTGATATTATTAATAAAATCAAGGAAGGAAGTGAAGAGCTGTATTTTCTTATATAACAGAGGATATAACAAGAAGAGGAAAGATTATCCCGAGAAGAGGGGATGGACCTGGGAACTCCCCGGGGCCGAGGATTAGGAAGGCAGTGGTGATGGATGCCCCCACCTGGGCCTGTCAGATAGCTCTACCTCCCCTCGCCCACCCCCGCCCCTCCCCATCTCGGATTATTATTCACAGGGTCCAGGGATTTCCGCTCCCAACCGCTGGGAGTAATCTTCCGAATAAGTCCCAAAGCGATATAATATAATTAAAAATAAAAATAATTTTACTATACAGATTGATAAAATCCATTCAGGAACTGACGGCAACGAAAATTATAATAATGGTGGCGGAAAAAATAATTTATATTTTTCAAAACAAATTTATTCATTCTTTTAAAACAGTAATCACTGGATATAAGCACCATTTTTAACGATGAACTCTTCCAACTTTCCTGGTAGGACCATAATTCCGTCAGAGAAGAACTTCTAAGATTGCTGAATGAAAAAACTGAGGCTTGTGATTTTCACAAGCCTTGTCGAAGCTGTAAGGTTTATAAGAATTCTGCAGATACCGAAAGAAATGGTAGTCGGATGGGGCAAGATCAGAGCTATACGGCGGATGCATCTAAACTTCCTTCCCAACCTTTCTGAATTTTTGCTCCCACTTGAGATGAGTGGCCTAGCGTTGTCACGATGGAATATAGCGCCTTTCTTATTAATAAATTACTTGGTTCGATTCACCGATTTCATGTAATCTCGGGTTCAAGGACAGTGATAAATTGGGCTAGATCCACGGATTATTGAGTACCTTGAATCATCCATTGAATCATCCTTGAATCAAACATCCACTTGACATCCTGGAAAATCACAGTGCGATCCCAGATAAAAGAACACGGTATAGGGTCCTTGTGAGTTGACTCCAGTAGGTGACAGATCTCACAAGCCCGAACGTTGATCGATTACTATTAGTATAATTATATTGGTATCAGCAGTGAAAATAGTCTGTCCTACTTATTTTTAATTTTTAAAATATATTGAAAGAATTATACAACACAAATAATGCCTTTTATAATTGAATAGACTAAATTTATACAGTGGAATATGGAAATATTCATTATTATATAATAATCATTTTTGAATAAACGTCCAGATAAAACAGAAAAATAAAAACATTTCATATGGCAGACCTTTGTTTGGCGTTACGCGTGACCTTATCAGTAAAAGTCAAACATGTGCGAAACGTAAATAAAAAAGATAGACAAAAAGGTCAGCGAACATACTTCAATTCTTCTGTATTGCAAAAAAGAGATATTTAATAATGGTTAATATTCATTTAAAACTTAGCTTATCATATCAATGTGTAGTTGGACTTAACCAGCTCCATCAACCGAACGAACTCTGGTTTTCTCCAACCCTATGTTTTAAAAAATTGATAAAAATTCCGAAATAGGCTGCTAAGAGATGAGAAGACTATACTTGCATTTAGTTCAGTCGGGCTTAGGAGAGAGGAATCGTGAGGAGATATATACACGAGAGGTTGCCTCCTTCCTGCATATATCATATTTATGTTGAAGGCTTGAACGGCGGGAGGGTATAACAAAGGATTCCCACCCGAAAAAATGGCTTCCCGCCGGATATAAGAAGAGGAGGGTGCTATTATACTTAAGTGCGAGGATAATCAATTTTACATAATCCATAATATAGCTACGCTATAATAAATATCAGAAGTTATTAATATAATTCAAGAACAATATATTACTATTAGAGATCTTTGATATTCAGGTTTACACTATTTTCACTCAAATTATCACACTATCCGTTTTTAATTATAATTACACCATTAAATTATACGACACATTTTTGTATGACAGAAAAAGTCTTCTCTACTATTCACATTCATATACTTGTAAAATAGTTTATAAATAGTTAGGTTATGTAGGAGTAATAATGTAACATACACCTACCATTGGAGTAAAACCTTTTTGTAACATATGTTTAAATTGTATTTTGTTTTATCTTATCAATTGTATTGTCATTCAGTT
Organism: Troilus luridus; assembly: GCA_964056705.1. Lineage (NCBI taxonomy): Eukaryota > Metazoa > Arthropoda > Insecta > Hemiptera > Pentatomidae > Troilus > Troilus luridus. Next base: position 28,464,168 of record OZ057414.1, read on the forward strand.
TATTTTTTTTCAGGTATTTTTTTCAAATTGTATTTTTGTATTGATTTTTGTTATTTTTTACTGACTTTTTATCAAAAAAATTTCAGACATTTGGATTACTTCTTATTTACTGGAATAAGATATAGAGTACAGGATTACACACATATATATACTAAAATAATTGAGGATTTTACATGGAAAATTTGGTGAATTTTTAATTCGGAAAATAGAAACTGCCTCTAAAAATAGAAACTTAACCACTTAATCCAGTTATGACTTATTTACCTTTCTCTCCTAATGTCATGATTCATTACAATCTTTTCTATGACTAAATCTTAAATTAAATATTGTTTTTACTTACTACCGTTTCAATGCCAACCCACTTATGCACCCAATTACGCACTTGCATTACGTATGCTCTTAATAATTTATATAACCATTGATATGCCATAATAATTGAAGGGTGTAGATGCAAAACTCACATTCTCCACTTTTCATAGCTTATGGTAAAACGATAAAAACCGAGAATTTTTAGGAGAAGAGCAACGACAACCTCTTGTATTAAACATTGTGACTCATTTATCTAATATATTTATAACAGAATCGGTTTTTATAGTTTTACCGAAAAATTTGAAAAGTGGAGAATGTGAGTCTACATCTAAACCTCTCAATTATTAAGTAATATAAATACCACATAATGCAAGTTATCGTGCAAAAATCTATTTTCATATTAGGCACCTCGATTGTTTTTATATAGATTTCGTTAATGAGTTTACTCTAGACGCCTTGTGACCGATGCATGTTATTTTTATAATTTTCTGATATCAATTTGAACCTTTAATAATAATTGAACGGATGATAAAGTACATGTAATAATAAAAAAGTTGTACTTGAATAACATCTCTCTAATTTATCTCGTAACTAGAATAATGAAGAGAATATGAAATTTCATATTCATTAAAATCTTAAATAGTTAATAATTTTTAAAGTTGACTATATATCGAGGTGCATCCATATTTAGATATTACTTATTTATTTAGTGATTACTTTCAGTTTGCGGGGAATGAAACGATCCACACAACTCAAGACTTAATAAGTTTTTTTATATTGTAAATAATTAATTATAAGTTAGATTGAGTACAGTTGTACGGACTCTGGTTGCTGCCTTTTCATCAAAGGTTTACTTTCAATGAAAAAAAACAACAACAACATTTCATTACTTTTAAATAAAGCTATTCATTAAATATTTATTAAATATGACTTCCTAACATCACGTTCCATAAATCGAATAAAAATACTTAAAAAGCATTAGTGTTATAAGTTACTTAATGGTGAGAGTAGATATCAGTAGGATTTGATGACATCTAACGAGGTACTTGAAATATCTAATGAGAAACGCAATAATGTTAATATGAAGGAATATTCATTTTGTTATAAATTCTTGAAGAGAGGAATTCACCCACATGAAGGCCCAGAAAACAAGACCCCCCCGACCTCACTGCCATATTATCCCTTCATAGGGTCACCATGAAATAATAATGGCCGGAGAAGAAAAACAAAGAAAAAAAATTGTAACGAAATCCGTTGAAAATTCTCATAGCTTCTTACACCCATTTGACAAATTATTAAGGTAATATGCTGTTTTGACTAAAATTGAAAAAGTGGGACTTAATTCTCTTTACATCAGTTGTGATGTAAAAATTAATTTCTAAATATTTTTATTTAGGTTGGCCTGTGCACTTTAGGGACCGATGTGGACTCCATTGCTTCACTAGGTAGATTTGTCAATATTTTGAATGAGTAGAACAGAGAATCTTCAGTGAACTTAGTAGATGACCCTGACTGGGTATTTTCATTCGACGGTCCTGCCTTGGGTTGCTTATTATCATTTGGAATAGTAGGAGGTGTTTCAACTTTAATTATCTCGCTGAAGTATACGAATAATTATAACTACTATAAGGAGCTAAAAAAAATTATATTATAGGGGTTACATTAATAAGATAACACATCTTAAAATACCGATTGATAAAAAAAAGGTTTTTACTTTGTTAACGTTTCTTAGTAATTGACATTAAAAAAATACACGGTCTATTTTCAACATGTAACTTATTTTTATTTTTCATTTTTCTTTTTTATCAGTTACATCTCTGATTATTAGCCTTTGTGAGTCCATTGGTGTAAATTTTTCTTTTCTTTATTTTAGAAACGAATCAATCAAAGCGAACTAGGGATATTTTTCTGACCTTTGTATTAAGTCTGATCACAAAAAAAATATCCTTTGATTAACCTTTTATAATAAGCGGAATGTACACACACTGTAGGCTGGAAATATGAAAGTATTCTAGATCGGTGACCTGTCAGTATTCACCAAAAAAATAGTTGTAATAGGAAAACCACTGAATATCAAGCTTTTTTTGGTTTTCTCAACATTTTGCAGATATCAATGAACACGTTTCTCGATAGCTGTTCCCGATTTTTAAGCCATGTCTTCAATGTACTAATAATAACTAAAAGGTTTTAGGTAAAATTCACTTGAAGCTTGTTATGCAGTAAAATGTAAAAAATTACTGAGCTTTCTAAAAAAATTGTTTGAAAAGTCATTTTTTACTTTTTGGTTATGTTTTATATTATTAAATCGTGTTTCTTAAACTGTAATCATTTTTAAAATTGTATTTATTATTCTTTCGATGGTGATTATTTTTAAATATTTTGTGATAAATTTAGTACGTTTTAGTTCTATCGGCAATAAACGGGCATTTTGAGTCTCATATTAAACTAAAATTAATTTTCTACTCTTTAGTTCGGATGACAATAAACGCGCGTTTATCATTTTTTTTTAAAGCTGATATTCATTTTCTACTTTTTAGTTTGGCTAGCTACAAAAGCGTGTTATTTAGTTATTCAAAATATACATTTTTTTATGTTGTACAATATAAAATTTCAACCCAGTTGATTCTGTTAGTAGTTTTATGATTATCATAAAGATTAAGCTATGTTTGCATTAGTACTTGGCACAAGACAGTACCGAGTCTGATATAAAAATCGCTAATCCTGAAGATCTTGGTCAGGATAATGAGGCAAACTTATTAAATTATTTTATTCCTATCGGTCCTTGAGAAGTGTGCAAAGCTTAAGTATAATTAGATGTTTTGAAGTACCCAAAAATCGAGTTCGAAAATTTTGTTACATACATACGAAGCTAATAAAAGCATGTTAAAATTTTTTAATAAAATACTAAATATTTCAACGGAAAAATCGTAAATACACCATATTTTACTCTTCAACACAGCAGCATTATTCCCTCGTAGCTTCTCCTACCTCCTATCTGTTACTCAAACTACCTAAATGAAGAATGAAAAAGCAATGGTTTAGACCTGGAGGACAACCATTAATTATTTATCGAATCGTTACAATCCTGCAAATCGAAGAGAGGAATAAAAACAAGAAATTTCTGGATGCGATGATATGCAATTGCAAATATAATATAATACACATAGAAAAAGCTAATAAAAAAGAATTAATGGACTTTTAGTACTTTGGGTTAATTGTTCTCCGCCCACCCTCACCGCTGAAGAAAAGACTCAGGACACAGCCGCTCGAGGACTAACGGTGTAGCATTGTTCCCTCCCGGGAGAGTTACAACCCGGGGCATTCCTCCCCAGCTAATTCCTTTGTCTCCTCTACATCCTCTTCGCCCAAGGATCCTCGGTATTTGTCCGGTCGTGACTGGCAACCGTGTGGACCGCTCCTCCACTTCTTCTGCAACACAGTTCCTGTCTCTAATGACCAAGAAGGCAATTAGCACAGGTGAGCCAACCCGGCAAGAAATACTACTTCGACGGAGTACCTAGTTCTAGGGACCGAAATAGCTTTTCGTGACTCGAGAATTCCATGAATAAGTAATTAGTCTTTTATAGTAATAAATAAATAAGTGTATATACGAATCACTCGGAAATTAGCGTAATGCCATTAGAAGAAAACGGAAGTTAAAATATAACGAATTACATAAATGGCTTCCATTTAATTTAATAAGAATAATTGAAAGGGGAACGCTATTCTGCGCTTATTATAAACGTACAAAGAAACTCCAAGTAAGGGTATTGGATTGAATCCTCGGTAGGCGAATTGGACGAGATCACAACGACCCAGCAGTTTTTATTCTACTTAAGAATAAAATACTGGCTTATTAGTTCTATTAATTATCACCAGCGAGGGCGGCGATACGGTTGCTTGTAAAATAAGATACATATCCCAAAACTAAAACTTTATTAAAAAATATTAAATTGATAAAAAGCAGGCACTTAGAAGTACAATAGACATAGGTATACAAGAACGCTATAAAATAATTGGAAATGAGATCCAATCCAATCCAACCTAATCCAATGCAATTTCACAAAGTCACTGTTGTCCTTCTACTTGCATTGTACCTTCCCTAGAAATACTACACGACAGAACATTCGTTAATCACTAATTCATTTCATGAGATGTTTATTAAGCCCCCTTGTCTAGCAATATTTTGCCAAGTTATTTTTACGTTTTTTGGGCAATGCAAAGGTTTTTAAAAACCTGTGTTACGAACTAATAGTACTCAATTTTGTGAGAATGCCACAATTAGTGGTATAAATATGTGTACCTGTAGTGTGTGTAGTATACGTCTCAGAATACCTAAGATATAGTATACCCCCAGACAGCTCAGTAACTGTCGTAATTCTACTACATTTAATCCGCTTTCAACACAACTTTCTATCCAGTAAGAAAATTTATAGATTTAATTCCAAACAGCCTTTTTAGACTAAAGTTTAAAGTTCATAAACATTATTCTACTTTAGCGGAACTTGAGAAAGCTGAGAGGCTGAAATATGTGCGCTTAGCTCAACTTACACAAGTGCCACAACTTGCTGAGACAAACTGCTCCCCGACTGTTCTACAGAATGCCGGCGCTCAAACGGCTTTTTAGGCCGAATACCGAACGGAGCCGTGTTTGGAACTTCGACGGTACGAAGTGCGTTGGTTAGATCTTATCTGTAGTCGATGAAATTGGGGAGTGTAGTTCTATACAAAACGTCAGTTCATTGATATCAGATTAAATTAATAATTATATGAATTAATTTGTTTAATTAATTCATATAATTATTAATTTAATCTGATATCAATAAACTGACTTTTTGTATAGAAAATCACTTCCCAATTCCATCGACTACAGATAAGATCTATAATTATATATATATAATACATTATATATATAATGTAATGAGGGTACATTTTCCTCTCCCACATATTTAAGGGTCAGCGTCCAGGGCTAGCTTACATACACTGGTTGGAGGACCGTACGGTACACTTTTATTTTGAGGCTCGTACATGTGAAAGGAAAATCCTCAGAAGAATTTATGGTGATACAAAAGAAGGGGAGCGGTGGCGGATGAAAACCAATGCGGAAAAACTCTAGGACACACCAGATATTGTTTTCACACTATAAAGAGTGCCAGAATAAGATGGTTTTGACAGTCCAATGAATGAAGCGTAAAATTATGATGTTCGAGTGGAAGAAACAGAGGTAGATCTTGACTTTTTTGACTGCAAGATGTTGAAGAACGCCATAGGTCATTTGATATCGAAGGACGGAGAAGGGGAATGGAAGACAAGTCTTTGTGAATTGATTGCTGAAGAAGTTAATGTGCAAGCCATACAGCAGATAAAGAAGAGTTGAGCAGTACAGCATCCGGGGTTCCACTAAGCCATCAAATCCCTGCCTATTCAATCCTTACAATACAAAATCCTTCGTAAAATCCTCAATGATCAATACTTTGTAACGAATAAAGTCGTCCATAATGACCTTACTGTCCCATTTGTTACTGATTTGGGCCGAACCCGATATCAATCCATTTATGACAAACTTTATTCCCACTCAAATCCACTATTTTCAAACCTAACACCAATCGTGACCCTTTAAGTTGAATTCGTTATTCGAGTACTACCAGTCGATAGTTTTTCTTCTTTATGAAAATATTATATTCCATTCATTATATTTAATTGTATTTTTAAAAACATAGACGTATATTTCTAACTTAAAGGTTTAAAGGTATATGTCACTCCAGATTGTTTCAAGCAAAATTGACATGAATATATTCTAATTATTGATTGCAGATTTTATATTATATTTTGTAAATTTCAATAAATACATTTTGTTTAAACTAGTAAGGAAGTGTTAAAGGAGAATGTATTCTGATCTTCACCCGGACCATTTAAAGCTCCACATAATTTATAGGACCGATAATTGTTCAAAAAAAAAATCGATTACAGTCGTGTTGCTATGGGTTGTTCTACGATAGAGGAATCTTAGATAATAATTTTAAGTTTATAGGCTTATAGTTAAAAATAAAATCCTTTTATAAGTTTTTGTTTACTAAGTTAAATGTGATGTTAATTAGTTAATTGTACGAAGGACGGAAGAGCTGAGTGTAACATGTAACATGGAATTACATTAAACCTAATGGCCTGGAGTGGTAATACTATAGATTAAACAGGGCCTTAGGTCTAGAAGAGCCTAGAAGTAAAATTGTGGTGGAAGGTCCCACTACCCGGTAATGAGCATTCGTTCGGTTAGTATCGCTCGCTAATAATACCTTCACTCCTCTCAGCGATAAATTGTATCACTCGATTCACTCAGTTGTCTCAACTGAACATTTTATATTCTGTATATTATAGTTAATAAAATTAGAAACTTAAGTAGGATAACCTATATCCTAACAATAATCAAGTCAACTGAACTTTCAAAAATATACAAACATATTGAAAACAAGGATGCCATTCTGTTCAGATTTTCCCGAAAACCTACCTAACTTTATAAGAATCGATATAATTAAAAACATCTTCGTTTCATTTAATTAGTTATCATAATCATGATTTCTAATTGAAACTATCGAGAAAAAATACATTTCTTTTTTTTTTTTTATATAAATAGTCTTGCTATTCATCTATTTTATTATTTTATTCCCGCGGGGGCTCACCCAGGCTCTCTAAAGTTAGCAGCCATGATTGGGGGAAAACCTGCCCCTAAAAACCCACTCCAGAGCCTGAGTGAGCTTCAAGATCTACAGGTCCTACAGGCTACAACTCACGGATTAAATAATTAATATGCCACAACCAGATTTAAGCCCGGAGCCTTCTGCACAACAACTCAGTACTCTACACCCCATCCACTCACAACAATGTTGAACAATGGTTTCATTACCCATTAAATCACAGTAAAAAAATAAGTCGACAATAGGGTAACCATAAATAAAATTGCAGTCATTTATGTATCCTGGTTTGTTTTAAACATTTGATTCGTGAAAAAAATAATCAACTTTTCAAACTTCTTTATCGATTGAAATTCAGAATTTTAATAAATTAAAAAAACCTGCCTCTCTATCGGCATACAGCTGGGCTGTATATCATGTCATCTAATTTATTTATTTAAGAGGGGAATGCTATTGACAGTTAATTAATTGGTTGTCAATGTATCGAAATTTATTAGTTTTAGGATAAAAGATGAAACATATTTCACATCGATTTAATCTTCAATACAAACTGATTTGAAGCCATCTTCTGTGATATTTGAACAAATTTTATTGATTTACTTTAAATCCTTAGAGAAGCACATTTAAATAAAATATTAAAAAAATATTATACTCTGATCTGGATCAGGTTAAATATTATTAATGACTATAAAATTGACTTAAAATAACAATAAAATACGTGGAAGTCGTTTCTTTATTATTATTTATTATATATTCTTTAGTATTATTTATTTATATATAAATAATTTTATATATATATCTCAAGGTCATGATTAAACCTGTTAGATTAAAAAAATGTCACGTTAATAATTATAATTTCACTTTATAAAAACATTTATTTATTGAAATTTACAACTGTATTATAATAACATGACAATTAAATATGATGAATGTAACATAATGGCATGGATAGGTTATCAGATGGAAGGCAAGTAGAGAAACTACTCAGTGGTAGTACTCAAATAACAAATAACAATAACAAATATCTTTTTATAGCTCACTTTTTTAACTTGCAATAACTAGAAAATATTGTTAAAAGACATACAAAAAACGTTGCTGGAAGAAGCCAGGAGTCAATGATGGAGCACACATGATTAGGAAACTTGTAAGTATTTTGAAATTCCATATAATTATTTTATTCTAATAATTATTTGATGCCTCTGTTTGAGTTTTTGCCTTTTTTTATTGATTTAAGTCGAATGAGCTAAATCTATGATTATTTCTGGGTAGTGAAATTTATTGTAATGTAGTGATGAAAATAGTTTAAAGTTGAATAAATTGTTTAACTAACCCGGGTATGCATATGGTGTTATATATTTACGGAGAGGGGAAGGATATGGGAAGGAAAATACAGGAAGAAATGATCTAAGGAGTAAAATTTAATCGAAAAATATCCTTTCGTCAGCGGAATTTGGCCGCCGTCAGGTGGAAATAGCGAAGGAGTATCGATATTGTGTTTCAAAGGAGGGCCCTCAATGTTCTGCCCTTTCCCTGTCTTCGATATTGCCTCTCCTTTATACTCCTCTTTCCTTTATCTAATTTAGCGTTATTTGTCAGGTAGGCTAACATAGAATGCCAGCTAGTTGTTCAGTTAGCTCTTTGATACGTTCCCTTCATACGGACAAGGATATCCCTTACTCAATAATGGGAGGAATCCATACGTTCCAAGATTTATGAAGAACTTTACTGAACAAGATGTCGGGAACAAAATAATATTTGCCGAAGAGAATAATAAAAAAGTACTACCAATCATTATATTAAGTATATAATTTTTCAACTTATATTTACCTAATGATTTTTTGTCTAATTTCTAATCAATCTCTAAACAGAGGAGGACCTTCTCAAATAGTTTATCGATATTCGTAAAATAATCCCTCGGTATACGTTAAATCAAAATATTAAATTTTCAGATTTGTTTGAATATTTTTCAGTTGTCGACGAAATTTAAGAAATACTTACACTCATACCAGTCTACTTCAACGTTAACAAGATTCTTCCTCACCTGAAACATTAGAATAGTACAATTAGTTAAGTATGAGATCAGATTATATCTATTGTTATAATAAATAGATAACAATGAAACATGAATGTAAACTTAATCGAAATAAAACTCATAAAATGATTTTACCAACGAAATATTTCATTAGCATGTAGTGTAAAATTAGGATAATTCGAGATTTGCTATTCTGATTTCATATTTTGTTTTCAAATTTGCTGCATTAATTAAAAAATAAACAAATTCGAGAAACTTTAAAACATGAGAAAGTTTTATAAATATATTATCTAGAACACTTAAGTAAGATTTATAGGGTAAAAAGTAATTTTTTTGATGTTCGCTAGAGGTGTTTCCAAAATTTGGAGATTTAAATAAGTTAATTTACTTTTTTTTTCATTGGGTACTGTTTGGAGGATTTAATTATTCTTATCCCTGTACCACTAAAACCCATAAAGGGTCCTGGGTTCAATCCATGGTAGAGTCTCTACTGTTTCTAGGACAACGGTTATGCAGGGAAATGATTTATCCGAGACTATGCTCAACCGCCACGTTTTCCCATAATTTTATAGAGGCTGGGTGAGCCCAGGAGAGTTTGCAGATTCCAAAGGTACATCCTTGACTATTAAAAGATTAAATAACTCATCTGCAACAGCCGAATATGAACACAAAACCCTCAGCATAGCACTCTACAGACTGAGCAGCCCAGCTCCCCTCATTACACTTAAAGTTACTTAAATTATAAAACAGCTGTTTGTTCAATATCTTCTACAAAGTAGCCTCCCTCACTACGCCGTCACATTTAGATTAGTATAACTTTACTTGTTAAAATCAATGTACAATTGATTTTATGTGAATTAAAACAACATTGTAATTATTTATAATTTGAACAAGACAATAGTAACAATAAATATTAGTATAATGGAATCGAATCTTTTAATATATTGTATCTTTTACTATTTATTATTTATTAAGGATGAAGATGTAAGTTTTTAAAATTACTCTGGATAGTAATAAACGCGCCCCCTGAAGAACTCCTCCATTGTCCCCTAGCTAATAAACCACCCGGTGACTTCCATCCGGACAGCAAACAAGGATTATCCCGATGGCTATGACGAAGTACAGGAGGACTTAATGGAGACAAGTACTGGCTAAGTCGCAAAGCAAACAGCCGCCGCTGCTATTCCACAAAGGGCTCCAGTTGGTTTTCGCTTTTCTCGACAAGCCGCGGATTAGGGAGGGGAACTTCTTCAATCGATAGTCCCTTATCCGTTTTTGATTTCACGTTCGTTTTAAAATAACGAAATAAGGAGTTATATTATAATGACGGAGGTCTTTATATATTGGATGTAAGATTGTGCGGGAGGTGAGGTCCGAGATCACGCGCAACCATCAGGTTCTTCCCCGAATTACGAGTTTTATAGAAGCTGAGTGAGCCTCAGGACGGTTTCCAGAGTCCACACGTTCCATCCTCGGCTGTTAAAAAATTAAATAAATTATCTGCAACGGCCGGATTTGTTCCCGAGCCCTTCGGTGTGCCATCTGTACGCTCTACCAATGAGCTACCCCGCCCCCAAAAATTTAAAGAAGTATGAATGGTAATGATCTGCTATTAGTGGTTTTAGTTCTTTTGATTCTGGAGTTATGCTAAACTTTTGGGCATCGCTGTATTTATACCCTTCGGAAAACCAAGAGTACTTTAACGAATATAAAACAAAAAAATAATGACCAATTATAAGACCCTTCTAATCAATATTTGAAGTCCAGCGTTAACGATTCCTAAACTAATTAGATGAGGTTATTTTTAGATAACGATACTGATGAGTCATAGGATTTTTTTTATTTACTGATGATTGGGAGACGAATAACAGTCTAAAATTGATTATTTTCTTGAAGTTTTCCCTCTCCTAATTCAAGAGGAAACTCGACAAAGTATGTCAAGTGAAGCATTAACTCAGAAGTCACTTTAATTAGATTATTGTAATTTAGATAATTGGCAATTAGGAAATAATTTATTCTTCCGAATCGCCTATAATTTATAAAAAATAAAGTCGCGGATAATGACAGAGCAGAAGGGAGGGGATTATTAATGCGATGACTACGTTTATTCCAATTAGTGACTTTATTGAACCAATTTGGCCCGGAGTCGAGACAACAGCCCACCAATTTAGTATCGGCTTTGGTAATCCGAGGTTCCTCCTCTCCAATTTATTTGTAGCCGTAGCTTGCTTTGTCATTTCAATTTTCTTTATTGAGCTATTTTGAAACAATGGAATGAAAAAACAACACACATGCATCCAACCTGCATAGAGATCTGATTCCAGAGAGGCCATTCTGAAATAACATTTTTTTGAATGAGGATATGGAAAAAGCATGAAAGATATCAGGTGAGAGCGAGTTTCACACAACGTGGAGCTGGCGAGAAGGGATGCCCGAATGTTTTAGTTCTGTGGGGACAAGTGTAAAGTTCGGGAAAGCAAGATCGGTACACGAAGATTGGACTGAGTATTTGAATTGTAGGCGACTGTAGATATAGAGAGGGTGTTAAGATTTGATGGATTGGTATAAAAATGAGCCCAGGGATATTGTCTACGGATGGAAGGAATAAAAGTGGACTCAAGAGACCTCCTCGGGATGCCGAAGACAAACATCATAGAGCAATAGTATATTCGAGCGTAAACCGAAGTCATGATTAATTTATACGAATATTTAGCCATCGTATAATCTTTGGTAACATTCGATAATGTATCCAGATAATTGCGATACTATCGTTGTCTTATTTACGAAAACGGAATGAATCATTAAGTAGAATGGAGACCTCATTTGATGAAGTTGGATGAGGACGCTAAGCGCAAACACTGCCTGCCATCATCCTACTCGAAAGCCAGATATTGGTTTCGCAAGGCAGCCATATCAATCCACCAAATGAGCCGAGTCTTGATGGAGTATGGATGAGAAGCAGTTATGAATTGATTCGATAATTAACAACAACAATTTTTTGATAATGTATATTAGTTCAACTCCAAACCTCGAGGAACTAGATTTAATAAACACATTCTTTGATAACTACCTTATTTGGGAAACATAATGACCAAAATAATTGGTAACCTGGTTACTACACTCTATTTTTCTTCCTGTTAGTCATTCAATTTTAAATTTGCTATTACGGTGGAATGTAGGGAGACATCACCCGTGCCGAGGCAGACAACACCTCCAAATCATACTTTTTATCAATATTCAGTAGATTTCAATGTACATAGGTTGGACAACAAATTAAACTACAGAAAAGGTCGAATTTAGAAAAAAAAAAGTTAAATCTCTAAAGACTGTGGGATTGATTCCAAAACGTTCTTTGCAAACAATACCAGCTTTATAATCCAGCTGATAAGCTTTTACTATAACTATTGTGCATTTTAACTGATAATTAACTTATACCATAATACAACAACTCACGATAAGTCTTTAGAGGTAGAGACTATATATTTTGTAAGATAATGGTTGTGCAGGGAGATGATTTTTCCGATATCACAGTCAACTGCAGGGTTTTCCCTAATACAGATACCCATTTTAGAGGCTAGGTGAGCCTAAATAGTGTCTGCAGGTACCTCAGGGTCCATCCGTGGCTGCAGGATTCGATACCAGGATATGACATTTAGCACACCAATTCACCGCTCTACACACTGGGACCCCTGCACTATACCTAACAGTGGTAACAGCTGTATTTCTCTTTGAATTGTTTTCAAAAATGGGATTTTAAGCTTTAATATATTAAATGGTAGCCGATCACCGCTTTCATATCCCTGAGGCCATTTAGTTAGATATTTTTTAATCATTCTAGCTACGTACTGGATTGTAAGCGGGACGGAATTTCGGTATGTAACTTTAAACAATTGAATTGTGTTACATTGTTAGCTATTTGAACCGTTCGCAACAGTTCATATCAATAAATATAACGCACTCTAGATTTTATTTTGGTGAAAGGAAGACATTTATGATAATTCAAATGAGCACCTCAAATTTGTACTATATCTTAATAAGAAGGTAATTAATTTTTTTTAGAAATTTATTTATTGAAATTAACAACTATAATAACTACTATACTAAAATAACACAGTAAATAGAATGAATGATACTTAATGGCATGTGATAAAGTCAAGTAGAGAAACTGCCCACAGGTTTTGTTTAAAAAAATAAATAGAGTTTTAACTAAAAAAAAATACAGGGAACCAAAACTTTAACGCTAGTTATATTTGTATTGGTTAAGGTTATTATTGATTATATAATTATTGGTAATCTAATTATAATTAAATCCCATACTTTTAAGAGATTTTACTGTAGTACCTTCTTGATCGACGTATGAAAATTTATATCTGCAGGGCTTTATTTAGTATTTATTTTCATTACATTTGCAAGTGATTTCTCTCCACGGTTTGCAGGATTATAAAGATTTTAAATTTTATTATTTAATGAAATTTACAACTGTTTTATATTAATACAAGTAAATAGGATGAATGGTACATATTGTCATGCATAAAGACAAGTAGAGAAACTACCCAGTAGTAGTACTCAAATAAAAAGTTCAACTTAGAAGGTCACGAGGCCTTCTTATCAGACCCCTTGGAGGATTATCAGGAATTGAAGAGGGTGCTAGGTTTGAAACTAGTGGGTTTGAGTGAAAATAAAGTTTGTTATGATAAGATTGATATCGGATTCGGGCCAAATCAGTAACAGAAGGTACATTAAGGTCATTATGGATTACTTTGTTCGTAACAAAGTAAGGAGCATTGAGGATTTTACGAAGGATTTTGGGTTGTAAGGATTGAATACGAGAGGAATTCGATGGCTTGGTGGAGGTCCAAAGGTCTCCGTAAGTCCAGGTGGGTCCAATGAATGAAGATTTAATAACTAATAAATGGTTTCTAGGCAATTGTCAGTTTAGTCATCTGAATAGTAGTTTGAAGGAATAGATAGGAAGAAAGATAAAGGACATGAAGATTATGTCGACGAATTGAAGGGAGAAAAATGGTATATTTGTCATGAATATAATATTTTACAGTAGGAGTGTTGTAATTGATCTTGATTTTTAGTTTAACATAGATTAAATTAAAGATAGAATGTTTTTAATTATAAAATATAAAATTGAATGAGTATAGGGAAGAACAATAAAATATAATAGCCCGATTTCCAATTATTCTGGACATTGGGAAGGGGCGAACAAGGTAGCTCGGCTGACAAGGAGGGACAGGGGTTACTGATATAGTGGTCGCTGGGCGAAGGGCCGGCAAGATATAGCCTTGCCAGGGGACCTAGAGCCCTGGGGAGTCCTCGCTCCTCTCTCTGTCTGTTGGGAGTAGAGGATGGTAGTGGGGAGGGCGGTGGCTAGTGGATAGGATGGTCATCACGATGAGGTTGGGAGTGGGAGTATCGCTCTTATTATATATGAGTATCATATTCATACTATACAGGGCATCTAGAAATTTGTAAAAAAAATGTAATAAAAAAGAACGGTATATATTAAGGAAAATTATTGGTCCTGAATTATCCTAATTTGAACATCAAATTAGTCCTCACCCGAAATGAGACTCTTAACAAGATAATAAATGTAATTTTTGTATATAATTTTAATTTGTTTCTATCTTGTATATCTAGGCCTGAAGAAGATCTGCAATGTGTGTAGAACGCTAGCTTTCAAATAAATTGTTCAACCCTAAATAAGAAATTATTTATCTGACCTCCAACCGGGTTACATTACTTCCCTATAAATATATCCTATTGTACAAAGAACAATTACGTCTTAATTGTAAATTAATATTTTTAAAAAATCGTATATCTTATCTAACTTGTATATATAAAAAAAAAGACATCCAATCGAGACAAAACTACTTTTTTCAACTTTCTGAGGAAATCTTGCCTCTTATTTATTTTAAAAAAAATCTACATTTTGTTAAGTTTTACTAACAAAATGTATTTTTATAGGACTTTTATTTGTTCATTTTTAGAAAACATTCGCAACTTGAAACAGTGGTTCGTGTACCTTCTAACCAACTGTTTAGAAGAGGGGCTTTCATAGTGAATATAGTCATGACGATGGACAACCTCTGAACTGTACATTTGTGAGCATTTCACTATTACGTGGGATTTAGGTTAAATTCTACGAAGGCTGTATCTAAAAGCAAATAATCGTTAACAAGTCAGAATTACTTTGATGTTTAGTTCGAAAAGAAATTATGGTCCGTGTTGGTCAGTAATGGCACTTCTGCCCTAATAAGAAAGAAAATAAGTCGCCGCATTCAACATAAAGACTAAATGAGATAAGGATAGAGATCGGCGAACAGCGAGAGGCAAGCGCAGCCCTTGTGGGGGGGGGGCAGAGCAGCCTGATTTAGTGGAGTCTGCAACTGAGGCCCCTACTAATGGCACGATTTCAATTTGAGATTAGACTGAAACTGTTGATGACAGATTAAGTGGCCAAAACGAAATGTTCCGCACTTGGCCCAAAACGTATGGCCCTACCATAGGATTTATTATTATAACAGCTCGGGAAGGGAACAAATAATAAATATTCTCTTTCCGCTGCAGATGTTGGAGTGCTGTATCCCATTTTGGAAATAGTAGGATCGAGCCGCAGTAGACTTCTAAATCAAGTAATAACGTGTAATGATATCAAAGAAATAACATAATTAGGGTAATGATTTTATATTATTGATTTTAGAGTAATGATATTTAGATTAAGATATATTGTATATCTGTCATGTTTTGAGAAAGACATTCATTCGATCGAAAGAAGTTCGACGAATGGCTCCGATAGAGCGCATCATCGTATAGAGACCACACTGTTTTTATTTACGCTAGGAGATTTTTTCCCCAATAAGGCAGAATTTGAGACGGGTACTCCTGGTGAGAAGTGTATTGATCTGAGCTGATGAAAGATGAATCTGAAGGTAGGAGTCTTTTATACTTTAGTCTGACTATATTACGGGGGTAGAAAGATGACAAATTCGTTAGATGATAGAGCCTATCTACCACTTGACCATGAAATAACTGGTTTAATAGCAATTTAGTTGACATTAACAGGATAATCGAATGAAAATATGTTCGTTGTTGATCAAAATAATTTACGATAAAAACGTCGTTCAAGTTAAAATAGTAAATGCTGTTGGTATTCATTATTTTATAACAATATTACCATCTCAAATTTAGAAAATAGGTCTAGTCCTATAGGAGGATAATTACAAATTTTTGGTTAAAAATAAGCGGAAAACAGACAAGAAACAGATATTGCAAGGAACATGAATAGGAACTGGTGGAGGAGAAAGATGGACGGAATCAATTTTCGATGAACGGTAAGGTCCATGTCAGATCGAGAGCCTAGTCGTATCTTATAGCTCTGTTTGTCACTGGACCAAGTGATAGCCTCATCCTCCAACTCTTCCATTTAGAAATATTTTCATCATCGAAGATGATTTAATGCTACGGAGAGTTTATTTGTTTTCTTTCTAGGAGGACAAAGAACATATAGAAAACTGGATGTTGCTTGAAATAAAACATAATATAAAATATTAGAATTAATGAAGATTGGTAAATTGTAAATATAAAATAGCTTGTTCAGAGGATTAGGAATTCAATCATATTTGATGTCTCGTTTATGGGATACTTTCTTTAAAATGTTGTTCTATCATTGCAGGAGAACATAATTTATATAATTTATTGATTAATTATCCTTATCCTATTCATCCTAATTTATTGGTCTATTATCCTTAACATTCTATATTATTAAAATAAAAATAAAAATTTTATTTAGCAGTTACTATTCAACCGATGTTTTGGAATGCCATGTAAAAATAGGAATTCCGGAAATTCGATAAAATGTTTTTTTTTTCATATTTCGGATTTACATCGGATCGAGCAACTATAGATGACGTTTGTTTCTACTGTTCTTATCTTATCTTCCAAATCTCTTTCATTCTTTCCCCGTGTTTTTGTTTTCTTCCTTGTGTCCAAATGACGCCGTTTTTTCTTTTTGGCCTTTAGAAACAGAATTTTACGGTATGAATTTGAATATAAAAGTGTATTATTTTTCAGTTAGCACTACAGCTTTTATAAATTTATTTCAAAACCTATTTTAAAAAATACACATTAAGTATTTTGTGAACAATTATAACAGTAGAGTGAATAATTTAAATCCAGTCATGGTTAAAGGCAGCTATTAAACACTTACAAAAGATGAGTTGGAAAGCACACAGTCCATCTTTTGGACGGTTAAAGTTAGCAATTTAGGTTCATAACATAGGTTTCAACTATTATATTATTTTTCTGGAATTTGTTGTGAGGTTGATGTTTTTTGTAATATAATTAATTGTTTAATCGAAAATGAATTGTTCAATCTGTCACAATACATGTGGAGAGGGGCTGCTGAATGTTTAAGAAATGTATTTATTTTCAATTTTTCTTGATTATGGCTATACATTTTATATACATACAACAATAGTTGGTTTCTAATAAATAGTTTATCACTAATTATGGAATTAATTCTTTAACCTCCACCCAGACCATTGTTTTCCCATGTTTTGTTTTTATTACCATACCTATTCTCAGAAGTGGATATACGTACAAATATACGATACAGAGTAAGGAGTATTACATATTTTAATTATTTAGTTATTTAACAACACAAAGATAAAACAATCTATGTGATATATGCATTGACAATTTTTATTAATAATTAAAAAATAAAATATTTTTCTAAACTGAAATGTAGCTTTTTTTAAGGGTCTCAATCAAGAAATGACACGTGTGGTACGTTATGGTGGCCAGAGGCCACGTGTACATTGGGCGGCCCAGCCTAATGAATACGGATCATATTTGATTAACCTGCATCATCAACCTGGGGGTGAGTGAGAGAGGGAGAGAGAGAGAGAGAGAGAGAGAGAGAGAGAGAAAGAGAGAGAGAGAGCGAGAGAGAGAGAGAGTGAGAGAGAGAGAGAGAGAGAGAGAGATAGGTAGGGGAGGACCCTTTGAGGGGAGGGGTACCGAAAAAAAAATTCAAATTCAAAAAAATAAAATATGAAGATTAACTGGTTAAACACCGGGAAGGGGAGAAGTGGCGAGATAAAAAACAACTGTAGGACCTGATTAATTGACCCGCAGCAAGATAGGAAATTATTTTATATTATCTCAAACCTTTCCTGATGAGGTTCAAACTTTAATTTTCCAAGGGGTCGTTATTTTGGAAGGAAATTAGGGGGTGCGGTATCGCCCCCGGGGGGTTTTTTCTGCGAAATGATAAGATATTCTCGTTCCTGATTGGATAAAATGGATCGCTTCAAGGAGAACAAGGAAAGGTTGGTACCCAGTTATTGTGAATTTGTTTTTATGAAGTTTCTTTTTCTCTTTATATTTGCATCTATTTTGGTCTACGCAAGGAATTCTCCTCTCACCTTCTCTCACGGCAGACCTTTGTACAAAACAATAATTCGCCGAATTTGTTGTATGGGTCGGAGACATGAAAAATGACCAAATTCCTAAAATGGTTTTGACAGAAGTGCACGAGAAGAAGAGGGAGACCGAAACTGAGGTGGTCGGATGGTGTGGACAGAGACGCGAGGGATATCCTTGGAGTCAGGAGCTGAATTATGGCTGCAAAAAACAGAATAGATTGGAAGAAGCTGGTGACGGGGCCAGGACTCGTCACCGAGGTGTAGCGCCATAGAGTAGTAGTAGCTTGATTTAATTTCTTATGTTAACAGATCTCTCATCAACATTCTTTTTAGTTTCCTCCTAGTTTGCTCAGACAAGAGAGAAGTGACCGTTAGTTCTATCAATGCGTTTGGGTGTCCGTGTAGTTTTTCATTTTGTATGAGTGCGTCAACCGTTGGTATTTTTAAGTCAGTTAACAGAGTTGTTATTGACATACCATGATGATTTTGTGTTTTTAAAAGTATTATACGATAACATGCTAACCATTAGTGCAGTTTGAAATGAGCAATGCTCATAAATAAATTACCAAGATTTTTAAAATCCCCAGTAATATATACATAAAATGAATTTTTTTAAAGTAAATAATAATTTCCTGAAGGCGTTGCTGTATGTGTGTGTAGAACGTTAGAAATATCTAAATAAATAGGTTAAGGGTAACTGAGCAGGTAACTTAAGAGTTCCTTAGGATCGATACCTGACGATAAAGGATACTTTAAGATACAGGTCATACAGTATTACTATACGTCACTGATAACGATCTCAGGTTCGCATCCCATTTTATTATTTAAAAATTATTCAGATCAAAAGATCTTACTTTTTACAGAGATCGTTGTTTGGGCAGTGAAGCCAATTTAGTAGTGTTAACAGGATATACGTAATTTTAAAATATTAAATACATGGAATAAATATATAATACAGTTGACTTGCTACATCTAGACTTCCAGAGACAGTTTCCTGAAAGACTTTTCCGATGGCACCCGCACTTGAGTTAAGTGTTTTCCTCATCTCTTGTCGGAGAGAATTGTTTTTGCCATCTTTGGGACAAGTCCACTTTTCTCATCGATGGACGTGACAAGATGTCTACTGCTCTCTTGGCCTTTTGGCTTGGGTCATTTAGAAAGAAGTAGTAATTTGGAGCGATTGGTAACGATTTTATTAATAATAGTAAATTCTTTAATACATTAGTATAGTGGAAAAATTCCAACTAAAAACCTTTAGTCTCTAAACTAAAACAGGAAATTGAAAATACCTGTCCAATATTTCGCCTATTCAGGTATCCTCAGGGCCGAAAGAGAATAACAGCAAAGCAAAACATGAATAATGCGCTCAAAAAACACATCTCACCACCTCCAAGGCTCAAATGCAACTACTGAATCATAGGGAAGGTTACTAGATTCCCAGCTGGCTAAATTTGCTTTGCTGTTATTCTCTTTCTGCCCTGAGGATGCCTGAATAGGCGAAATGTTGGACAGGTATTTTCAATTTCCTGTTTTAGTTTAGAGACTTAAGGTTCTTAGTTGGAATTTGTCCACTAATGTATTAACATTTATTTAATGTTTTTTTTGGGACAAGCCCGTTTATGATAACAATACAGGAAATGAGATATGAGCTGTAGAACCTTAGGATATAATGTCATTAAAATTTAATGTATTAACTAAATTTAAATAAATGATGAGTTAAATACTAACATAAAATAAAAGAAGAAAAAATTATTTAAAGTTTTTAAATATTAATAGTTGACTGCTTTACTAATAATAAAAAAAGTGTAATCTATAAATTTAAAAATGTCTTCCCTATTTTCACTCAAGATCACAAATAAAATTTAAGACAGTATAATTTATATATTTCATATAATATTTTAATGAAAGTCTGTACCCCTCTAAATCACTGTGATCCACCAATAAATTGACCAAATATCATTAGTATATTGGTATATTATAACTAATTGACTCGCTCAGCCTTGGTGTGATATTAATAGGCTTCTGAAACGTAATACCTATAGAGTTTTATTTGTAAACTTGAGGCAGAATAGTGAAAAAAACATATGTGGAAGATCAAAATATATACATTTATTTAATTCAGTAGATTTTCTTTTAAATTTATTAAAAATGAGACACACACGTCACTAAAATATATATTTATACAAAATGTTTCTAGCCTTTACCAACGTACTTAAAAAGATACCTAAAAAAATAGTTATGTTCTCTACAGTTATCGATCAATCAAATAATATTTCATTATAAGAAACAAAAACATTGAATTAATATTAGAATATGATTCTGTATTCTGTGATATATATACTGAATTTTTCATTACAATGAAATACGACAGTAATATAATAAATTAGGAATTTTTAAATGTTATCACTAATGGCGTCTCCCTGGATTTTCATTTAAAAAAATGGACAGAAATTTAATTAAGTCTCTTTTTGAACAGGGTGAGCGGTCAGAAAATATTTTAATGAACGAATACAGAAGTACCTTATTGCGAAATAGCATCGAAATAAGTTTCCTAATGAACATGAGTAATTATTAATTTCTAATTTAACAAAATTAAATATTTAATTAAGAGAACATCGGACAAGGATACTAAAATTAATTAAAAATAAAATATCACAATTTGGCCCGGTTTGCTGTTGTGCTACTCATAAATTATCTTGTTATCGGCTTTATTGTTGAAGGCCGAATTAGAGTTGATCAATTTATAACGGTCGTTTATTTTGCCTTTAATAGCAACTGACGGCCAAGTGACAGGATTAACATAGCAATTAAATTCCTATAAAATATGTTTAATAATATATTCATTACATGATTGATAAAATATATTATATAATATATATATAAACATTTTCAATTAATAAGTGGTAAAAATCGATAAAATATCATAAATTGTTTTTCAAAATATATCTTTTATGTTGATACTTCTATGTGGTAACTAATACTACAACATTAAATCCCCCCCCCCCAAAAAAAAGAAGCTCAAGCCACGACGAAATTCATATCATTAAAAAAGGTAAAAGGGTTGTTGTACTGGGAAATTCGATCAAATCATGAAAAACCGGAATATTGAACTTAATTTGGACAGAAAGATGGCCAATCGTACCCATGTTGACATGAATTAACCTATAGTGTAAACTATCTTAACATTAATAACCTATAAATAGACATCAATAACCTATTGTGCAACCAATAATAACATTAATGACCTATAGTATCTAATAATAACTTATAAGAACATTAATTACCTCTAGTACGTATTAATAAACCTATACGTAGACATTAATAACCTATAGTGTAATCTAAAGTAACATTAATACCCTATATATAGACATTGATGACCCATAATAACCTTTTGAACGGGTCGAGAACTACACTTGACAATACTATAACAACATTAATAACATATAGTACGTATTAATAACCTATAAGTAGACATTATAACCTATAAATAACCTTTTGAAAAATTCGAGAACTACACATGACAACCTAAAAATATTATAAAACTAAGTCCTCCGATGTGTCTGTCCGTCAGTTCGCTATAACCTGAAAAACTGCTGCACGGATTTTCATGCGGTTTTCACCAATAGATAAATTGATTCATGACGGAGGTTTAATTATATAATTTGTCAAGGTTATGTGTAACTTAGTTGGAATATAACGATAATTGTAGGAAGGGTTGGAAAAAATATAACCGCCTGGGAGGTTTCATCGAAGACGCTGTCTAATCCCTAGTATCTATCTATACATAATATAAAACAAAGTCCTCCTTACGGACAATATTCAAATTCACGACTTGAAAGTGCAGAAATTTAATCTCTAAGGAACGAAAAGCGCTTTAATGGACCCGGTTACGCGAATTTACGTCAACAACAGATAAATTGATCTCTCTAAAAAAAGAACTCCTATAACAATCATTATCATGTACTTTTATCATACAACCAATATTTTTTTCCATAGCCCCACGGATTTTATTATTTTGTTAATAATAATATAGTAAGGATAGATGGGGTGGGGTCACTTTTACTGCACCAAGTGTATTTTAAGAGAAGAATGTGAATAGGATTTTCTGGATTTGAATTAGATGGTAGGAGTGGGGATCTAGTGATGTATACTCGTATACCCAATTTAATAAATAAATATGTTTATACTATTTCTAATTTAAATTAAAAAAAGTATTGGCTATTGGATACACTGCATTTTGAATCAATTACACAACATTTTAAACTAAAGTAATAATAGTTATCTAAATTAAAATAAGGAAACAAAATACCTTTATACCTATTCAGGTGTACCCAATATACCTGTTCAAGCAATTTCATGACATAATAAGACTAATAGCAAAAATAAAAAATATTGAGAGGCATTTTTGTTTAGGTACCTAAGGTTTTCTGTTGTAATTTTTCCACTAATGTCTTAACAAGTATTTTAAAACGTTGCCGCAAATGACGGCTATAGCCGTCCGATCTTTGGCGGTATGTAGGCAAACGACGGATATAGCCATCGTGCATATTTTAATCAATAAAAAAAAGAACAGCGCTAGTACGAAGTGTACTAACGCATACACTTGTTAATTATTGAGTAATACATCGAAAAAAAAGGTGTAGCATGACAGACAGCATATTTATTGCCTTTTCATTTTACTATTTTATAAGGAAAATAAATTACAAATGGTAATTTTGTTTCAAACTGATGTTCTTGTGTTAAGTTTACACCTATTTACGCTCTTTTATTTATAGGAATCATTTTGAATTAGTAAAGCAAATGCCTTATAGCCGTCACGAAGGTCAACGCCGTCATTTGGTCCGGGAAGAGAAAAAATGACATGATGACCAAATGACGGTTATAGCAGTCGACAGTTTTTTTGGAAAACTGTGGCTAAACGTGATAATTTTCACTTCCAAACATACAACTTGCACTAGATTTCATCTGGCAGTCATAAAAAATTAAAAAAAATGTGTTGCTCCTTTATATTAAGTAATTACTATTATGAAATAGTAAAAACATTAAGAATTAAAAAAATATAGTTTTGAAATTTAGGTGAATGTGTAAACTTGGTTTTATAAATGAGTAATTCGTTTCATTTTTATAATAGCTTAATCCTATTAGTTGTTTTAATAAAAAGAAAAATATGATACAAATACATTACTAACGTATTTCATAACAAATGGTCAAATGGAACCTAAGCCTTTTTTTTCTGAGCAGATCGTCTCTGGACCAAACCTCTGTGTGGCTATTGATTCCAGGAAAACCACAGCTCGAATTCTGGTAGTCGTACACAGGGCAGGATTATCTTTTCTACGCCCAATGCACAATATTAAATACTACTTTAGGTATCGACATTAAAACTTACAACTACCAAAGATCGACCGTCACATAAGAAGGCAGATACGAAAATAGTAATCCTGGATTATGGAGCGACATGAACGTGTGACTGAAGAAAAAACAAATTGGACGAACATACCTGACTTCGTGAAGGAGAGAAGGCAATTGAAATAAACCTTGGAATGTAAAATGAGGATATTACTGGAAGTAAAATAAATGTAATTCTGAAATTTGTTTCCCGTCTCCTTTAGATACTTCCAGTGCTTTACACAAGAGGACACTTCCCGAACGTAATGGAGATAAAATTTCAACTCCCCCATTCCCCGGGACTCCATGAGGGTTGGCATTAATACAAACTCGGATATGGCCGCAAGGGAGCCATCCTATTGCTCCTTTAATGGAAAAATTCTACTACCTCCCTCATTGTCTAGTGACTCTAAATCCCGCCAACTCGTTCCTGGAAGTTTTTATATGAGTCGCTTTTACAGATATGAGACGAGTCTGCGGCAGGAAGAGAAGACAAGCCCCAGGCAATTATTAAAACCTTAAATACTTGCTATCAGATCAGCTTATGCAATATCTTCACAAGGGTCACCTGAGCTGTAGGGATTAGTATAACAATCTTATATGCTCAGGCTCGTGGGTTCGCCGCCCGGGCAGGTGGCCTTAGGATTTTTTAAAGGGGGTAAAAAATCCTAGGTTATACCGACTCAAAATGCCTGTGTGGTGTCAGGTACTCGTCAAAGATCCCTATCCTGATTATACCTGGAGTGACCAAATTAAGGGCTCCCACTGTAGCATCCATCGTCCGATTAGCCATAGCATAAAGTGTCGTTAAATTAATAAACAAACGAAGAAGAATAACCCACTGTACATAATACTCAGAATCCAAAACGGTTCAAACTAAATTAAGCTAAACATATCTCATATATAGATTTTCAAGATTAATTTTAGGTATCTTAAAGAATTTCTATTATGCCCTTAAAAGAATGAATTAAAGTTTACCAAAGATAAGAATACGTTCCTCTATTGAAACGTATGAATTTTTTCATTAGATGTCATTTACAGCACCAAAACTTTATATATATAAGGACGAGCTTAATTGAACTTGGGGATCAAAAATCACTATTAATCTGAATTCATACAAACTAGTGAACTATTACAGAGCCGTTATTGCAGAATGAACTATGAACTCGCACTCAAACCCATAGTAGACAGCCCTTAACGAAAATTGATCACGCCAGGAGCACCAGACTAAACTGACAACCAACAGACATCCAGGGAGTTGATTGAAGAGACTATTTCGAGTATAGCAATAAGGGGCCTATCAAAAGTCGGACGCGATCCTACAAACGAAACAAAAAAATGTGGACGTTAAGTTACGAGAATGCACTCAATATGATTTCATTTGCAAAAAAAAACACTAAAAAATTATTATCTTGAAGTTGGAAAATAGCGTAGAGAGTACGTCAATGATATAAATTGTTAAGCAGCAGTAGAGAACATTATTTAAATACCCAAGATCAATACTACGATTTTTCAAATTTTGTAATATATGAGTAAATAGAATGAATGATACATAATGGAGTGCGGTAAAAAAAAGTAGAGAAACAACTCAGTGGTAGTATTTAAATAGAAAGTCCGAGACCATCTTCTACATTTAAAAAAAATAATATTTATATGTTTTAACTTAATAATATTGTTGAATATAAGAGATCTAGATTTCATATCAATAAGAAACTTTTGGAACAATTAAATAATCTAGGAATATTTTGTCAATTTTAAGCAAAAGAATGGTGCAATAAATTATTTAGGCGCTGCAAAAGGGTCTGACACGGGATAGTTGATAGTATAGAAGAAGAAGAGTAAAATAATGATTTTTATCGAGGCACATACATTGGAGCCATTATATTTATTAAGCGCTGTAGATTACTCTGTTAATTTATATTGGTATTAGGATTTCAGATAATTACAAATGTTTTTGATTATGCTAATTATAATAAAACATAATTAAAATAAAAAAGCATAATCAGAACCCAAAATGACCTACAAAACCGTTGGAATAGAGGTTGACGAGGCGTGAACGAAGTTGTTGGTAGATCGGCAGGTCTTCGACCCCCGCCTTCCGGAAGGAGATAAATATATTTTGCCGTCCCGACAACTTCTTCTGAGGGGGTACTCTTTGACGGATTGCGCCAATCACCTCCTCTGACACCTTCCTCCAAATCCTGTTTATTTCCAAAACAGGGTGCGTCACTTCCTATTCATGGGAGGTGCTGATGTCTTATCTTTCCAACAAGTAAAATATCCATAAAAAAAAAAAAACACACACAAAAGTCACTAATTTATAGTAGTCAACGTTTCTGACCAAAGATATCATCAAGACCATAAGTTAACTGTAAATCTAGGATTTCATAGTAACTAATAAATTATAAACAGTACCTTAAATTTAGCTCTAATTTAAAATATATATATATATCTTTACATTATACCTTTTTCATTATAAAAATGGTCCGATGTTTAGTTCGTATTGTATTTTTCGGATCAAATCATTACCATTAGTTTTGGGGGACAGATGTGTACTTGCACCTAAAAATTTATCTGAAGATATCGGATATAGATAAATAAATATACATATATAAAAAAAAATGTATTTAAGAAACCAGAAATTATAAAATAATAGTAATTAGTCAATAATAATCGGATGTTCGAATGATTATAAGATTCAGAGCTCCTTAAAAACGCTAAATTCCGTAAATAAATATTTATCCCAGAATTACACGTTTATACATCTTCCATCGAATTCTTATTTTTATTTATTTAGTGTTTTTTTTTAGTTTCACCCCACTTTGGGGTTCTCCGGATCAATCATTAGTATTTTTTCTGAGATTTTCTTCCGCCCAGTATCGCTTCATCTTCTCCGATCTCCTGCTCCTTTCCTCATCGGAGATTTTGATCGTCCGCTACGTTCTTACCTCTAACCTCACTCTCGATATCCTATTATTTTTAGGCACTATTTTTTTTTTAGTTTCTAAAGCATTGAAATTTGCGCTTTGATCCTCGTTTAAGAGTGTTCTTTGAAATTAAAATCGTTCTCTTCAATAATGCCGAATAATAAGGGAACCAGAAAAAGCGCCCACTTATACCCACGAAAATAAGTAAGTACTTAATGGAATATAATAGAATATAATATCGCAATAAATAAATATTTTTTTTTTACCAGAAATTCGTAATGCTCAGCCTTCGAAGCTAAATAAATTTTTTAAACACTTTAAAATGCCCCTATGGGCCATATGCTACACCAATTTTTGCAATTATTCAAGTAATTAATTGTAAGTACAGAGTTTCAAACCACGAAGTTGAAACTGGTATACTAATAACAAAAACAACATGGGATCTGTTTATGAAGACACATAAACCGTAACAATTGAAGATGCTGTTACAACACATTCAAACATTTACCCCTAATTAAGGAGTTGGTATCACGCTCGACCAATACTGAACTGGATCAGCTTACACCGGGGGATTAGTACGAAGTGCTGATACAAAACTAAACAATGTAATCAGCAGATAATGAACGCTGAAACCCGAGAGGCTTTTCCTCCAGCGCTTGAATCATTAGCCTCCAGTTATTAAAGTGATAATTCAACATAAAATTATTGAACTCGTTTATCACTCAGGCCGGGAGTAATGGAGGCTATAAGGAATTTAAAGTTGATAACGTATGTTCTCATTTAGTTCATATGCTTTGTTTCTAAAGACCATTGTTTAAAAAAAATTGCTAAAATTAATCTTGGGTAGCCATTCATAACGAATGCTGAAATGAAGTTAGTGTGCATATTTTTATAAGAAATATAAATAGTCGGAAGTTTAATAATCTTGTCTCACATAAATATCTTAGTTGTATCACGAAGTTAAATTATGTCTTAATTGTAGGACATTCTGATATAATGCAGCAGATGCCCATCGTACCTAACGTACCAACGTGCACAGTCGTAAATTATAAGTCTCTTGCAAGAATTCAGGAAACATAAGTTGATTGTGAGAATTATTTGGATTACAAAAGCCAATACCGAAAGGATCCAGTTATTTATACACCTTATCTATGAAGAATATATTGCAAATTATACATTTTTCCTCAACCAATTTTACAGCATTTTGGGAGTACTCCACAGAGCTTTTTAAAAGTGTATTTATTGAAACTTACAACTGGAATGTAACAATACATCATGTAAATATAATGTATGATACATAATAGCAAGGATAAATGCAAGTACAGAAACTACCCTAGTGGTAGTATTCATATGCTTGAGTCTAGATACAGAAATTTAAGTAGAAGGAAAATGCCAAGTCGGCATTTTTTCTCGAAAAAAATGTAAATTACATTAAATCAAATAAATTTAAAATTTGGCTAGCGTCTCGTATCAGGAAATGCTTCGATTTTCCAATTCAACTGAAAGCTTATTATAGCAGAATATATTAAACAGGAATTTAGAAATCCTATTTATGTTTTAGCTTCTATTACCGATTCCGCATCTGACCGTCTTCGAATTACAATTCTTCATTATGCCGTTCCATTATTAAATAATTATACTTAATTGCTATTGACATGGCATGGTGATAGCATGGAATAGTGATACTTGCCTATTGATTCTTTTCTATATCTATAGGTTTTTTCTTTCTTTTTTTATGAAGTACTGTTTTATATCGTAGTCGTGTTGTATATCACAAGGAAGACAACAAAGCAATTTTCGAAAAAAATAGGCCACTCCCCCCCCCCGGAATATTTTTTTTGTTTAAAACCTTATAAAATAAACTTAAATTTAGTATAGATTTTTCACAAAAATGGTTCTAGACAATGGTTGTAATTTACAGATTTATAAGCTTGTTATCCTGGATATCAGCAGATGTTCAAGGCAACAGTAAATTTCCTCTTATCATCCTATTATTTTTATGTGGCCTCACCTCCCATGAACAAGATTTGCCCATTCCATCCTGTAGGGTCTTCGATAACGGATATGGAAACACTAATGATAAACACTCCGATAAGACAAAGAATTAAATCAGTGGCCGAAATGAAGAAGGATCGGGGGACCATCCGTCTTGCAGAGGGGCTCATGTAATTCAGATTTTTTCTTCTTATTCCTGGCTAAAGTATCTGCCCCAAATCCCTCCCCCGTAAAGCTCATCCCAGAGCCTTCGTCCTTCCCGGGAATAAAGAAAGGAAGAGAAAGTCCTCTAATCCTCCAAGATTAATGCACTGTTGTTAGGGAGGAGGAGGAGGGAAGAAAGTTATTAATTGTAAAAACTGCCTTCTGACTGTCTACTCTCTCAGCTTGCAGCCTTGTTCACAAATGTAATACTGCCTTAGAATTATTATCTTCCCTGCAATAACTGTTTTTGTGAAAGATGTGTATTAAAATCCGAAAAATCTATGTTATAGTTTGTTTTATTATTTCCAAACAAAATTATTATTATTATTATATGTTACATTTGCACCTACAATCGGATCTAGAAAATTTTATCTCAAAGCTTTTTTTTTCTCCTGGAATTGAAGGAATAGGATTTTTTTGAACTGATTAATGGTTTTTAAGTAAGCCATTAGGCCATTTTCATTTTCTCATATGTAGCTCAGGTTACAGAGAGTACTAGTACTAGAGAATTTTGGTAATGATGAGGAGTTGAATGTAGTATATAAGCCATGAATAAATGATTTTACAGTGGTAATGTAAACTTGTTAAACAAAACAAAATATAGTCAGGCTAGAGAGACAAACTGCAATTAATTAAAAAATTAAGATTGTTATTATCTACCTATGTTGGGACCAAATTTACTATATTGGTAAGTGTAATATTTACCCCAAATATATAAAACTGGTTTGTCATAAAAGAGGGGAAAAACAAACGTATATAGAACAATCAATAGGCACAAATGTTCATGGACTTTGCAATAACAATTAAGTATAATAATTATATTATGGAAATATAGAATGATGAATAGCAATAGAAACTGTACATAAATTACACACTCATCCCCATTTTAGCGAAAAATATCATAATTATGTAACAAGGGAATTTGAATGTTCTAGGTAAAGATACCTAAAGCGGGATGGTTGACCGCGCCGAACTTTCTATGCTAGTTTTGGTTGAAATTACTTTTTATTTTTATTAAATCCAACCACAATAAAGAAACGATTGGTTCAATAAATAAATGAAAAATGAAGTCAATTAAAACACAAGGAATGCATACATACAAATACTGGAATAAGTATATTATCTTTAAAACACAAATTCTCTCAATTAATTAAAGAGCATCGTTAGTGATCACCGCGCAATATATTATTTGCATACAAGATGGAATAATAGTAAAATGAGTAACAAAAAATGTGGTTAAACTAATGAACAAATATCATAAGGAAGAAGTCCTTGCTTATGCCGCCCTTCGGAAGGCACGTAAAAGCGGGGCCTCGAGCTAGGAGGTGTCAGGTACTCCTTTAAGATCCGTATCCTAATTATACTTGTATAGCAAAAGGAGGCCCACTGAATCATAGTTTAATTGGCCAGAGCAGGATAGAGTGAAGTTAAATAAATAAACAACCAAAAAAAGACTAACGAGAAGAATAGGTGAAAAAAGTAATAATTTATTTTCAATGGATTTTAAGATTAAAATGAGGTTTCTTTTAGGATTCCCATTCATTCAGTGCTTAGATGAATGAATTAAGTTTATTATCAACAATAAGAATTCGTTCTTACAAACTTTTGACTTGTTCACCAAATATTATTTACCGCATCAACACTTTATGCAGAGACATTGAAAGGTAACCAGTATACCACTCACACAAACGCAGCCGAGGTGTATACTGAAGAGCTATCAAGAGCTGACACAGAGACTTGGTTAAGTTGGCAAGTCTCTACTTAGCCTAAGCCAGGTAATGAGCCGACCGATCTGAGCCCTATCTGTCAGGACCATCCTCACTTCAGCCGCCACGTGGCTCGTCTCTCTGTATAACCCATTGTTGTCCCTCTGTATGATGTTATAGCTCCGTATCTGAGGTTTATCTTACTCGAGTATGTTGGAACCCAGTCTGAGGACATTGTGAGCAATGTAATAAGCCGGAGTAATAAGCCATCTAACTGTATAGTCTATTCAGACTGAGGGAGTATTAATTAACAAGTGAGAAGGTTATGTTATTATGTAGTCAATAGAATGGAATAAAACGAATTAAAAGTTTTAAAATAATTTAGGAGAAAATTTTCATATAATTGGAAAAACAGTGTTTGACATTTGAAAACGAGGTAAATCACTTTTTGCTAAATCCACTTTGTAACAAACAGAAGACAGTAAGAAACAATTATATTTATTGAGACATGGAACGATATAACAGATAAACAAAAAGGCTTCTTACATGGATTTATTAACTGGGGAGTAATATTATAACTTCTTGACTACTCTAGAACTAAATTAGTGACTACTCTCTAACATACTATAATCTAACCATACCATCACCTCTCTGCTCTCTGTTATCTATCTTTTAGAGCTTGTATTTATACATGCAAAAGAAGATCGTAGGTAATGGAAGTTGACATTGCTGACAATACGGACGCATAGATGAAACTTCTTGATCCATTTAAAAAAATATATTTATAGAAATTTACAACTGTATACTGAATACATCAAGTAAATATAATCAAAGATAAATCATGCCCCGGAATAAACACAAGTAGAGACTCTACCCAGTGGAAGTACTCAAATGAAAGTTAAACTTATAAGGTCGCGAGGCCATCTTATTTTCAGACGCCTCAGAGGATTATCAGAAATTGAAGAGGTTGCGAGGTTTGAAACTAGTGGGTTTGAGTGGAAATGAAGTTTGTCATGAAAAGATTGATATCGGTTTCGGGCTAAATCAGCAAAATGTGGGACATTAAGGGCATTATGGATTACTTTGTTCGTAACAAAGTAAGGAGCATTGAGGTTGATCCATTTTAAAACCTATTTACTTTAGGACATGACAATGCTTGGTAACTACAAAAACCGAATCAAACAAATATACCTGAATGAAGTATATGTATATGAACTATAGCTTCATACATTTTAATTCATATTTGCCTCTAGAAAATACAGTTGTTTATAATCGAACACATACATGAAATATTTCCTCTTTTGTGCGAGAAATTCATTAGTGACGAAACTGCTAACCGGCAGTCAACAATAAATTGTTTTCGATATAAATTTTAGAGACTTCAGAATACGTTATCCTTTTAAAATATTGATTTTAAATATTTTACTAATTTTTCCAGCAATAAACTTGTATAAGTAATAAAATCTGGCTAATAACTCAAACTAAATAATATTTTATATTGACTACCAACTGATTTACACAGTCTTAAAAATTAGTGACAATTAACATCAACTCAAATGCTTGTTTTGATTATTATTTTATCTCCGGAACGAACGCTGAAGGGCTAGACAACTTTAATTAATTTAAAAAAAATTTTAAATTAAAAGTTTTCTGTTGACTAAAAGGGACAAATGAATAAATAAAGAAAAGATTTAATCATATCTTAAAGTTAAGCCAAAACAAATTTAAAATAATGGCGGGGAGGTAAAATAAAGAAGAATTTTACTTGTGCATTATTCCTGAATAGTGGAAGTAAAATCAAAAGGAAGTACCAGCTAATTAAATAAGAGAATGAAAAGCCCTTTTTGCTAACTTTTCCACTGTTAAAAACTTTGTTTAAACGTCGAGTTGTTACAATTACACAAATAACCTTTTATCCAGAAGTTTGCCGAGGCCATTATTAAAAACTGAGGTGGAAGTACTGCTGAAAAATATTGTTACAACGGAGAGAAGAAAAAAAAAAAGACTTTTAGAAAATACAAGACATTATTAGAGGGAACATTGAACGTTTTCGAACTTAAAGAAGTTTGAAATTCATCGCTTAAGTCAAAGTTCCAAAGTTGTTTTCGATTGCTTGGGAAGTTTTACTTCAGCATGTAGAGCACTTGCCTAAATACAAAAGAATGAAGAGGAATGTTCCGAACGGTTGAATAATTGTAAGACCGGGTAGAGCGAAAATATTGAAATCTCAATAAGTTAAAACTTTAATCATTTATTTAAGAGACATTTACTACTGCCTTTGATAAGCATATAACGGTATTTAACATCTGTATATGTAGATGGATCAAATATAAAATATATATATTTGAAAATATGAACGACATAAAAGTCTCAGCCTCTTTGTCAGAATTTGGATAAAGAATAGAAAACTAAATCATGAAGTATTCCCACTTCACACTGAATTGCCTAATATAGGTTTCCTCGCCTAATATAGGGTACCCATTTAATAGAGGCTGGACCTGCAGATCCCACAGTGTACATCTGTGGCTTACTATGATTAAGTAAAGTATCTGCCACAGCCGGAATTGAACCCAAAACCTAAAGCATAGAGGCTCAGCAATCAGCACGCTGAATTACGCCCGCCTACAGTTAGCTAAAAATAACTTTAATTAATTTATCATTTTAGCTTTACTACTAACTAAATATTAGTAGCTGATCAAAATAAATTTAATTGATTAGTGAAAATCAATGGACATAAATATTCAGTAAATATGTTAATATAATTAATAAATGAATATTATACTCCGAAAAGGCAGATTTAACTTCTACAATTAAAGATACATAGTCCTGATAAATATCAAAATAAAATCAATTAACGATACTAAATCCGTCACGAGCATGCCGGTGACGCGAAACTTAGGAACAATTAAGTTTTCACTAAAAATATTTCAATGCTGCTTAAGAAGTTTTCACTTCTAAAAATGTATTTATAATAATATAGAAATGAATTTTCGAGTCTTGCTAATTATGACACTCTCCTCGTAAAAACCTAATGTGATTTTTCCACAACTGGCATGTTAAAGAGATTTGTATTTAAAAAAAAAAAAAAAAAAATATGCTGTAAATTAATGATTATACGAGGAAAATCCAATTTGGTACTGCAAATCCTGAAAATGAATTATCCCTCTAAAGACTGCTCTCCGATTGGAGTAGGCAGGGCAATGAGACAGTTTACTGCGAGGAAAAGCGGTGACCCGATAAACGGCCAGCCGGGAAAATGATAGGCTAGTTGGGGGGCTTCGGAAAATTCACGAGATAAGGAAAAGTTGGCCTCATTGAGTATTCGGGGGAGCGGAGGGGGCAGATTTAGCATCCCCCGGGCACCTTTCTTTACCTGGCACGTCCCGCCCCTAATATATCTAACAATACCTGCCAAATTATCTCAGGGGATTATTCATTCTAACCGAGTCTCTTTTTGTATGTACGAGTGTGCTCCGGAGTAAAGGAGCCGAGTACAGTTATCCTATACGATAGCAAAAGAAGTCGAAATTAATGGTTCGACTGTACTGTATAGAACCGATGATAAGTATTCCAATAATGTGTTTCAAGGATATGAGAGGTAATTGTATTTTGGAGATTTTTTATTGTATTTAAACCCAACAAAAAAATGTACGGCAATAACCAAAAAGAGGGTCTTGGTACGTGGTAGAGACTGTCTATCACAAGGTCTGTGCAGGGTTGTGATTTGTTTTAGAACACGCTCAAACGCCAGGTATTTAGGCTCAGGCGTGTCTCCAGATCCTAAAGTCCATCTCCATCAGTTAACTAAATTATTTGCCGCATCTGATTTGAACCCGAGAGCTCCGGCACGGCAACTCGATCCTGCTCCCCAAGCCCGCTTATGGTTTTTCTTTTTATTATTTTTATGTATTAGTTTTTAAATGTTGTTTTTGTCTTTAGAAAATGGTTTTATAGTTTGCAGAGTCTTTTTACTTCTTATGTTTAAACCAAATATGATGACGTAAAAAGTTGTATCATTATTCCGACAAGCAGAAATTAATATCCTTAACTGGAACAATTTCAGATACCTATAAATTACAAAGCGGTGGATGCACGTTTAAATGAATAATGGCAGGGAGTTTCATTTTTTTAAATATTACTTTAAACTTCCATATCTTAAACACATAAGGATGTCGTTAGAGGAGTTGAAATGGGTACTGAAATTAAATACCCTGCTGTCAATTGCCTTATACAAACTAAGAGCAATTACAAGTATTCATTTTTGTAAACTTATCATTCATTTTCCGTCATTTACAAGACTAATTTAAAAAAGAAACAGCGGCAAATTAGAAAGACCTAACTGAAAAAAACAGGAAATGAATCGTGCCGAATTTGTTTTGCGATGACTCATTTTATCGATTTATTTATCAAATATAAACCATAATGGAAGAAACGTTGACTTCTGCACTCAACGCCAATTTAATAAAAAACTGATAACGACACACTCTGATAATATTTTGTTTAATAACGCACTAACTTTCTCGGATAAGGCATCGTCATTTCAACTTTAAAACTACACTATCGTAAGTTATTACTTGAACCAACTCTCAACTAAGTTACAATGGCCGTATCGATCGCCTTGCGGAACTGGCTGACTTGATCTGCATGATAAGGAGGAGAATTGGCCAATATTAATATTTGCTTATACTTTGGACCGGCCAACTTTGTAAGGACTTAGAGCCGACCTCGCTGGATTGACTTAGCCCTAAGTCCCTTCCAATATACTTTCCCTCCTTCCAAATATAAATATAAACTTCCAGCTATAAACTCATAAAGATGAAATTGAGGGGAGGGGCGGTCGCGTTATATTATCAGTAAAGAAGAAACTCAGGGCTGATTGAGATAAGGAATCAGGCTCTTTGATTATCGAAAACTCCACTGTATATAGGAAGGAAGCAAACAATATAGGAAGTTTTTTTAAGGCAATAAATCAATTTCTAATCAAGGACTCTACTTCATTGGCATGAACAACATACAAAAAAAATTAGAAAAATAGTTTATTTAGTAAAGTCATTAAAAGATTGTTTAATGGAAAACCTGATAATAAAACCTTCAAATAAGCACATTATCTAACGCAAAAGTTCGATGCTAATAAAGATATTCAACAAAACTCCTTCTAAGATCTTTGATGAAAGTTCAACAGGACCTACAATCAGAAAGGATGAGTAATAGTCTGCTATTCAAGGGTCAGTGTTTATTATATTGATACATACATACGTACATACATAAAAAAAATAAAGGTCTTGGGTTCAGTATATTGTTGAGACAGCATCTAGGACAACGGTTGTGCAGGGAAGTAATTTGTATATCACGCTCAATCGTCACGTTTTCCACCGATTCAGATTCATTCAACATTATAGTAGAGGCTGGGTGAGCCCCAGAAGGGTCGGTAGATCCAAAAGATTCCATTCTAGGCTATTATAAAATTACATAATTTATGTGCCACAACCGGATTTGAACCAGGGACCTTCGGCACAATAACTAAGTACTCTACACACTGAAGCTACTCCGCTCCCAAATTTAATCGTAATGAATATGCAAACATCTTAATTTTAAATTTAGGAAAGAAAAACTAAGGAATCTTGCTCTATTTGAAAAAAATTAATCACAGAGAAAAAAAAATAAGATTTTTGAATATGAAAACAAAGGACGGACTAAAATTTGACTAAAAATTAAAATACCCGTAATAAACAGTTTAATAAAGCTCAACAAACTAACATGTGAATACAGAATGCATAGTTGGGATTTCGTGATATTATGATTATGTAATAAAACTATTAACTCAGGTAATATTATTAATGTTAAAATTAATTGTTGCGCAATACTAAACCCCAACGCAACAAACGAATATAAGGCACTGCTCGCCTATAGATAGCACCGGTGAAATAAGTGGGCAAGTCACTTATAAGTGGTCAAGTCAGTTTTTTCCAGAACTAGTTAACTGTATTGAGAATTGCAGAATGGTGTCGTACTTGTAGTTTTTGCCTTGAAATGAAGTTAAAATAAGCAACAAATCCTATTCTAGCTAATGCCTGACTTAGCCCCTCATTCACTACGAAAATAAAACGATTCCACTTCTCTAAGCATAAAAAAATCATTTTGGAGAAAATCTACTTAACCACTTATTCACCTGGGCTGTAGGTATAAAAAACACTGGAACGAAAATTAGCTACATTTTATGGCATATCATCTGGAAGGGTAATTTTCCGCAACTCATTCTATCGCATGTTGGAACCTTTCAAGAAAATGAGTCGTCAGCTGGCCTGGATCTGATAAGAAATTACTACTTAAAGAAATTTATAGAGTTCCTCAGATCTCTGAGATAAGGTAGAAAAATCAACGCTGGTGAGAAATTTAAAAGCAATAGCAACAATATTACTTTAAAGACAAGTATATCAAGAATGACGAACCTATATTTAATTTTATGAACCATCATATCATTTATAGGTTAATGTTTTGTAACTAATTTATACATTGTGTTTAAACGTGATCTCGGACAAATTACCTTCCAGAGCAATCGTCCTAGAAACAGTTTAGACTCTACCGTGCACTGAACCGAAAACCCTTCTTCGTGGGTTGTAGAGGAGCATGTTTTTTTGTTTTTTTTTATGGAAGTATGTATATAATCCCCTGATACATAAACCGCAAAACCCTGCTTGACGTTTAAGGGACTGGCCAAGAACCTAGCAGTGCTCAGCTACTTTTATTATTTTGGTTAGTGTTGTTCATTTTACATAATTTACCTTTGCTTTTCTTATTTGTATATTTTCTCATAGAACATTTGTTTGTACACTGCTTCAATATAATTTAAAATGACCTAAATAATATACTATAATTATGCATTCATGTATTATGCATATTTTTT
Source organism: Troilus luridus (assembly GCA_964056705.1). NCBI lineage: Eukaryota > Metazoa > Arthropoda > Insecta > Hemiptera > Pentatomidae > Troilus > Troilus luridus. The sequence goes on from OZ057414.1 coordinate 28,501,759, forward strand.
AAATACAATCACATTATTTACAAGCTATACTGCAATTCGTTAGATCAAATTAACGACATGCTTAACTAGATTAATGTTAGATGTAATGTAAATACATTTATTTTATGACTATACCACAATATCATTTTTTTGAGGAGACCTTGAAAAGGATACTATAATTTTATAACATAGTTTATGATATTGAGAAATTTGTTTCTGTTTTTTTTCTGGTAAAGTATAATCTTAACACATTAATTAAAAACTCTGAAGGTGGGAACAAATAATTCTTATCAGTAAGAACTATTAAGAATAAAGATTTTTGGAAATCCTTATTAGTTAAATATGAGATCTGTTCAGATTTTGTCACAGGTGTAGAGGATGACTCGGCAATAAGCATTGATAGCTTCAGACAAGGAGGCCCCAATATCCCAGCGACCCTTCCAACTGTATATCGTAAGGAGTATATATGTATATATATCGGCGCTAACAAATTATCCCTATATGGTCTGAAGATAGGAGCCGGGATAGAGGCTCCCTATATTCCTGAAAATGGGCGAGAGAGGACACACTCAATCATCTTGATTGCACTCCACATCAGTTATTTCCGTCCTCCTCTGGTCATTTCTCTCCCACGTCCGAAGAGGATGTGGGGTCGATTGGACGAGAGAATGGGAGGAAGAGGTTAGCACTTCCTTGCCTGTCGCATTTGGACCGGGAGGGCGTCCTGTCAGCTGTCGTACTGTCCTGAGGAGGGACATCTATCAATATGATGGCCATTGTAAGGATCTGAAGGGGGATACTGAGTCGTTGGCAGGGGATGTGTCAACTGGGGGGATTCCAATTCCTTCAGGAAACAAAAAAAAACAGTTGAAACTGATCAATCAAATTACAAAAGCAATCAAGGAATCAAACATCAAATTATTCCATTAGAAAGACCATTAAAGTTATTATTGTACTACCACAACCTATGAAGAGTATCGGTTCATTAAGTGGTAGAGACTGTGCTGTTTCTAGGACAACGGTGAATTTGTCGAAAGGGCGGTGATTTTTCCGAGACCAAGCGCAACCGCCAAGTTTTCCCTTATTTTGGGTAAATACTTTATTGAGGCTGGGTGAGCCCCAGATGGTTCTCCACATATCAATCCTCCACTGTTAATAGATTAAATTATCTGCCACAGGTAGATTTAAACCCGAGAACGGCAGGGCAACTCAGTACTCTTACCATTGAACCAATCCGCTCCAATTATTTTTACACGACTACAATTAAACTGTTAGAATTATTAAATAAATATCAATCCAAAATTAAATCTATATCTCGGAGAAATAGATAGAGAGATACTGTCAATATTTTTCTGATTTAAGAATATTAAACATCTTTATTTAACTTTTTTTCTTCAACAAAAGATTATGCATTATTATGACCCATGCTCATTGTAAAGAGAGATATCTTATTAAATAATATCAACTGTAAGTACATACAGTAAATAGAATAAGAAAATTAATTGAATAAGGATGGAAATGCATGGAGCGCCTTTATAGGCTAACAGTTTTGCAACAGAGCTTATTCACCATCTTGTTATGTAGAATAGACGCTGCCACTATGACAAACTCATAGTGAGAAAAACAGAAGCCTTGGTTATATGGCTATATGTAAGGATAATGAGAATATCTTATCCCGCTAAAGTTGTAGATAAAAAAGTTTTATGAAACCTGCTTTCTTTCAAAAGAACTATACACCAAAATAATAACTAGAATACCTGGTAGGGTAAGAGATAAAAAATGCTTGCAGGAGGTACCATGTTATGGAGAATCATAAGAAAGCGCATTGGAGGAAGACAGTAGTCTTTGTTCCACAATCTCAGAGAATGGTTTAACCGCTCATCAACACATCTCTTCAGAGCAGCAGTGACAAAACTGCGAACGACCATGATCATCGCCAACTTTTGGCGTAAGATAGCACCTTAAGAGGAAGACCTATCTTTTTTTACCTATACCACTACAACCTATGAAGGATCTTGGATTCAGTTCGTGGTGGAGACTGTACGGTTTCTAGGACAACGGTTGTATTGGGAAGTGATTTATAGAGGAAGACCAAATCTTCTATAAACGGAAGTCTGTATAAATATTTCTTGTTTCATTATACTTCTGCATGCAACTTGGAAATTGGAATTGGAGATCCCTATGTGTTTTATTTAACAAGTTACTGCTTGTTGTACTTATTGTCTCAATTAGTTTGGCCTCGAAGCTAGGACTGGATATCTTTTGAAATGATAGGATGTTGATAGTTGGGGGTGCAGTCAAGAAAACACGCAAAAATAGGTGAAACTATTTTATTTTAAGTGCCGACGTTTCGACCTACTATGTAGGTCATCTTCAGGGCCGATAGGAGTGGCTGCTCGGACAGAGAGTAACTGACCAAGAAACTAACTAAGTCAGTTACTCTCTGTCCGAGCAGCCACTCCTATCGGCCCTGAAGATGACCTACATAGTAGGTCGAAACGTCGGCACTTAAAATAAAATAGTTTCACCTATTTTTGCGTGTTTTCTTGACTGCACCCCCAACTATCAACATCCTTTTATAGTACCCACAGTCAACTATTTCTTCCTCACATCTTTTGAAATGATTTGGGCTGACGACTAATTAATATTTCTAACGATCAGAATTCTTCAGTAACGCCTCTTTCAATCTTTATGAGCGATGATCAAGCATTTTATTCCTTTTATTCAGGAAAGAACTTATTCCTTTCCGTTATCTCGATTTTTTCCTTTCAAATTTAACAGTGATAAGGTATAAAATAGCATTATGACTAAACATAAACTGATTATAGAGAGGGATTTTATTCCCCACCTTCTCTCCCTCATTCCCTCTCGAGGGGAACGGAGATTAGGATTCACTCCTAACGGGGCTCTAGGTGCTCTGCTTTAATTCCGAGGGTTAATTTATTCGAAGGATATCTTGGCGGGAGGGGGGAGGCCCCCTCCTATTTACGCTCCTGATAAGATACTAGCATTATCTCAACCAACAATCTGCAAAGCCATTTTCCTCCCACCTCTGACTTATGAAGGGCTAAGTGACCGGAAAGATATGGCTCACTAATGGACTATAGGCCACGATTAAACATTAATGATAAAAGTTGCAGGGCCAGAAGCAAAGATAAACTCGATTAGCCTAGCCAATAACTGGGCTAAGTGATGGCTCCGAGCTAGGGTTAAGGGAGAGATACGCTAAATAGAAAATTAGTAGGGAAAAATTATTGATCACGTAATAGGAGGTATTCAAATGGACTATTGTTTAACCAATCCTATGGATTTTTTTAGCAGCTTTAGTTTACATATTTTTAGAAAGTAGTTTAGTCCACTAAATAAAGAGACACAATTAAGGTAGATTTTTATATTAATAAAAGTAATACAGGATGTTATTATCATTAAAAAATATATAAACTATATTTATAATAAAAATATGAGCAAAATTAATTATGATTGGTTTGAAAAAACTTCCTACTAATAAATGAAAAAATAATCACTATTAACTAAAAAAAAAAATATGTCTTTCTAGTTTGGTTGGCTGAATTCGGCTAATATTCTCCTGCTATCAATATTATATTTATATTTATATATAATGTTTCCCCCAACTTTCATTCAGTAACTTGAAATAAAAAATCGTATATATAATTCAATCAGTAGTCTATTGTTTTCGCATACTTATGGCAATTAACATCTAATCTTAAGCAGCGTTCTTCCTTTTCTTCCATTCTATTTTAGATCTTCATGTCTGTTCTTATCTTCTTTTCGTAACTACTATGTTACTTAATACAACATAATTACTAGTAATGAGTACCCAAATAATTAAAACTATCAAACTTAACAATGCTAGTATAACTATGTGGTTCGCATATGGTAATTTTATGCTGCTCTGCGTTGACAAAAATACCAAATATTAATCGTATTCCGATAACTGAAGTAATAATCAAAAAGACTATGATATTAGCCGAAATGAAGTTTCAAAATTATGATTTCTCGTTTCCGAAAAATAGGTATTGCTAATTTTAAATTAAAAAAAAGTGTATAATTGTTATGATATGAGTGGAAAATTTCAAAACAAGTGGCCCTAAGTCTCTGAAATAACATTTGAAAAATTCTACTTACGTTTCGCTAATTATTGTGGGGATAGATTTTCCATGATAACATAAGAATATTGAATGAAAAATTAAGTCTACGATGGGAATTTTTTAAATTTATAAAATGAAACACAAAACTTTTAGTTTTAATCTATTCTACCCAGACAAAACCAAAGTTGAGGGCGAATTGAAAATTTATACAACATACCCTAAACCGTTAGTAGCTCCATAAACTCGTGGCAGATAGATAAAAAAAAAGTGCGTGCAATGAATCGGGTAGCAGCCCGAGGCGAAGGCACTAAGACCCAAGGCAGTTAAAACCATGGTATAGCCACCCCAGGGTATTATGCCTTGGTATAACCACCCCTGGGTCACGTAGCCACGCTAAAGGTGAGTAACTCCCCCAACCCTCGCTAATTCATAGCCCTAGCCGGGAAATTTAGGGTTCGTTCCCGTTATAATGTGAACCCTCTATTTGCGGAAGTGCTGGACCCTCCCTCTAGACGGAGCCCTTGTTTCGGAAGGCGAATGTAGTAACCTGAGGCTCTTGTAAAGGGCCGTATGCAAAAATAGAGAGCATGGGACGGGAAGACGTGGAAGGATTTACCAACGTCTGTGTTTTTACTCAGCGAGGAAAAATATATATATATGCTGTTTCCCACAATCAGATCAACATGCCCATAAGAAGATTTTGTTTCTTACACATTTACAGAATTTTGATTCTTTAAAACATATAACGTATCTTAATATTTTACAAATGCTTAGAGGACTTAATGGAAAAGATAGTTAAGGTACCAAGGTGTGAGAAAAGCTTCATCGTTACAGATTTGATAATTTTAATACTAACTTCATTATTTACTTGTTTTTTCACCCTTAGCAGAAAAACTACTCACATTCCAATGACCTCTTTTTAAAACGTTGGACAATTCTAAATAGATGGAAGCATTAATTTCAAATAATAAAAATATATTCTGTGAGAATTTTTTTCATATATGGGGTATATTAAGCTTTAATTTATCTTTTGTTATAAAAAAGGCGTTTGGGATAAAAATTCCGAAATGTAAAAAAATGATCTTAGTCTCTAACACAACGCTTTGCTGCCTTATGTATGATGGTTTTAGTAAAGTTCCGAACCAGGATTTATGCTCGACTGAACAAAATGGATTTGTTTGCTAGACTAAAGTAAAAGTGTGAAAAAGTCGATTTCTGAAATATGAAGTAATCTGCTTTTGATCCTGAACGCAAACAAAAAAGAAACAAAATTTTTGTAATCCTTATCTCATTAAAATGACGATATTTAGATATTTTTTCTCTAGTTTCAACCTTGTTAATTATACACTTACCTGTTTCCTTAAATTATTTTTGTACCAATAAGATAATTGAACCCATTTATTAAATTGATAATTTTTATAATATAGTTCTATTCTTTAATTCTATTTATTTTATTATTCTATTTAATTTCTCTTCTCTATTTAACAACATTTACAGTCTAAATTGAAAAGGGACAATGGCTGCCTGGAAGATAAAGGTAAATAGCCTGACAAGAAGATAAATATAAACTATTAAAGGAAAACATAAAAATTATGTGGAGATATAAGGGATGAAAAACAAGGGGGTTGGTTAGTATGCCGGACAGGGCTGCCTCCCCTGGCTATCTAATTAGTGGCCCTGTCCGCTTCTCGGGCACGTCTCGCTTTTTGTCTTCATTAGTAGTTTAGTTTTAATAACTTTGGCTACCCTGTTAGGCGAGCTGTAGTCTCAATTCATCAAGCCAAATTTAAATGAAAATAATAAAATTTTCACTAACAGACTATATTTTCACTAGTCTTTTTCAATGTACTAGGTATTAAAAGTTGTTACCGTCAAGTATTTATTTATGCAAGAGCGAGTATTGTCTTTATGTACAACATGTACAACTTCATGTACTAGTGCAGGAAATGAAGAATTAAAAAACGCAAAATGTTTGGGGATCGATCGACATTGTACATATAAAGTAAGTTTGTTTCATAGAATAAACAAGCCTAAAATTGTCGTCAATCTTTTTATTCAATCTTGGGGAAGCTTTCTACACAACTAAATTATATACAGGGTGACTGGTAATTAGTGGCGGAGCCGTTAAGAGGTGATAGTATGGGGCAATTCTAGTCGATATTACTATGAGACCTACTGTCCTAAAGTTAAGCCTTTCCAAGATATTCCTGCTTAGAGAATTTTACAAAAAAAATCCTGTTTAAAATCACAAAATATCTATAAATCCTAAAAATTGGTCTTTCTGGCCCATTTTTTTTGTTTTGCAACAAAGATATTCTAAATAAAGATATCATAATACAGAAAACAGGGCACAGTCCGGAGTCGTCGGAAAAGAATCAATCACAAAAGTCCAGGAAAAAGCCAATTCGTTAGAAAAATCCAATCTGAGAGCAAGTAAGCAAAGAGAGAACAGTAACCCCGTAAAAGCGGACTGTGGCAGGGAGGGGCAAAGCAAGGCGCTAGACTCCTGTCTACTCCTGCGTCGGAGCCCTTTGTTCTCGGGAGCCTTTCTTCTCGGGCTCTACTCGGGTACTCCATTTTCCATTTTCCATATCTTCGTGGTTTCTTAACCGATTTTTAGTACCTCATTTGAAAGGTAATGAAACGTAGATGATTTTTAATTATTATGTAAGTATAATTCAGGGTAACTTTTTTGAGTAAATCGACGTTTTAGAGGCAGTCACCGTATTTTAGTTTTCATTTTATGTATTTGTTTAACGATTTTCGCGTAAGATACCGGACAATTACGAAGATTTGACTATTAATATTCCTTATTGCAAAACAAAAAAAAATGGCCAGAAAGACCAATTTGTAGGATTTATAGCTATTTTAAGATTTTAAATAGGATTTTTTTTGTAAAATTCTTTAAGTAGGAATATCTTGGAAAGGGTTAACTTTAGGACAGTAGGTCTCATAGTAATATCGACTGGGATGCCCCATACTATCACCACTTAACGGCTCCGCCACTAATTACCAGTCACCCTGTATAACATATTTTATTTAAAAATAATAAATTTTAATCATAATCGATAAACCGCAATTCTGGCACTTTATTTCGCCATCAATATGGCATTATTTGTTATTTATTCAGTTAGCGAAACAAGATTAATATCGGATATTGTTGTCACACCAGAAGTAAAAGCCTTTTACATGATTTTAACATTATACTTCAATAGTCAAAAATGTGTCACGTCTTAAAAGATGTTTGATATCTCAGGAAATGTTATATTTACAGAGGTGTTTAATGAAAAAAAAAATTATTGTAGGAATAACAATTTCCATGGTGCTAGACCAAATAAGTGACAAAAAAGTTACTTTTCATTCAAATAAAAAATGATTTTTAATTTTTAAAAATAATGCTATATCGAAATATTTTCAGATTAAAGATCTTTATCAATGCTCGGAATACAGCGAATTCGTTCGTCGTTGAAAAATGTACTGTTGTTACCAAAATAAACCATTTACAGATACACATATTACTTACAGACACATTACCACAGGATCTGACAAGGAGACTAAAACGTCTCTGGAGCAGGGATCTACTACAGAGAGATGAAACACGCTGGGAGTGCCTTCAATGGGAGGTTTCTCTAGCCCACGTTTCCACCTGAATCCCTTAGGGGAGGTTTACAAAAGAAGATCTATAATAAAATTTGTGCCAAACGGCATTTGTTTAATTTCACTCAACAAATATAATATAATTTGTTATAACTATATATTAATTACGAAGATTAATTTGGGGATGTAAAGTTGCTGGGGTTAGTAACGAACGAATTCCTAAAAAGTTGATAACCGCTGTGCCGATGGGGAAACGCCTGAGGAGTAGACCGAGGCGTAGGTGGAAAGTTTGCTTTAAGAGTGGTCTGGCGGATTTGGGTTTGGGTAGTGCTCCGAGGACAGAAGTTGGTAAGTCGAGACTGCTGGTATCGGCATCGAACCTTCGGGTTCACTGAGCCTTATTATTATTTTTAATTACTATTTGGCACTTATTCATTATTATTTAGTATTCCTTAAAAAACCTCGCCTTTTGGTGTGAATAACATTCCGAAATAAATAGAACTCCGGGAAGTGTTGCGATGAGGGGCCGGAATCGCAACAGAATCATTAGGAGGATACGGGAGGGAAAGTTTAATCCAGAATCAGTTTTTTCCCGAATCAGATATTTGGAAGGGCTCCAGCGGCGGTGATTGCTTTTGGGAGAAGCCATTATTGGTTCCAATCTCTCCAACTGCGGCTCCCACGTCTAGTGTTGCGGTTTATTGCCACCCTTCCATAGCTATAAAACAAAAAAGTTTCATTTTCTTATAAAGATAATTATATCTGAAGTTTTTATAAATAAGACTGGAGATTATATTGGCTTTCCACATTTCATAAATTTAAGATCATTATCCCGTTTCGTACCAAAGTGCCATTATTCCCACAACAAAAAGTATATAGCTTCCTCGATTCGTTTCAAGACTCCAGATAGGTTTATACAAGATAGTAATTAGTAATAGAGTGATTCTGTTAAAAAAAATTGGTTTTAGATATCAGTTTGACTAATAAAGACTCAAACCATGGTTGAATGTGAGAGAATCAAAATGCAAGTGGAGGAAATAGAAAATAAATAATAACTCGATAAACTATAAAACACGCTTTATAGGAAACAAAGAAGTAAGAAATAATTTTCAATAAGTTAAAAATAAGAATAGAATGATAAACAATATAATTAATTTTACCCTAAAAAAAAAAGCCTGGGTGGTTTTGAAGATATTTTAATAATGACTTTACTTATAGAAATATAAGTCAATACAATATTTATAATTAACACCAAGCACCCCACGCTTTTTATGACAAAAAAATTATCACCCTATTCTTATTTTAAACTCATTGAAATGTTTTAGCTCAACTGGCTATAATCGTTGTATAATTGTTGCAAAACTAACATAATTTTATACTTTTTAGTTCGGCTAACTACAAGAGCGTGGTTTTTAGTTTTCTTTTAAATTATTTGTTAAAGAAAATACGAAACTACCCCGTAGGTCCTGCCACTATAGTATACTTATCTCAAAAATTAACCCATATATGATTTAATACACTCCTTAGTACTTGGCACAAGACACTACCGTGTATTCAGTTATGAAAAATTATTAATCTTGTAGGTCTTGGTCAGGATTATGATACAAATCAAATTATTATATTGCCATCGGTCCCTGCGAAGTGTGCAAAGTTGTAATTTCATTCGTTGTTTTGGAAGTGACCCAAAATTGAAATCTTAAGGAAACGATCAATATCAAACACCTAAGATAAATATAAGAAGAATTCGTCCATTCGTACATCTTAAAGATAGAATCAAGGATGAACGATCGCTGACAAGTATAGCTCCTTGTTGAAGACTCGTTGAGTTCGTGACCGCTACTTAATCTATTTTATCTTACGTGGAAGGAAGGGGGAAGAAATGTACAGATGAAAAGCGAGGGAGCGCCCCCCCCCCCCCCATACAAAACTGAATAAATGACTTATACATTAAAGGCCAACTTATATATCATTTATAAGTGTGATAAAATGATAAGCTTTTTTTCCTTAACTCTTTTTTGGTTGGAAGTTTGCTAATTACAATTTGGAAAGGATGGAAGGGATCACTTTTACTGTGCGTTGTACATCTTAAGGGTCATCCCACGCAGGAAGAGGTTCTAATTTATTTTTCTGTATTTCTAATTCTACATTTTTCCGGTGATGGTAATGATAAGTTAAAAGATAAATACATGGTATTAAATATTAAACAATTAATTTTTATGAGAAATAACAACAGAAATAGTTATTTAAAAAAATAGAAATAATTCTATTTTATAGATTTGATTGAAATTCCCTCCTAGGTTATGAAAAGGCAGATTGTGAAATATTTATATATTGTGCTTGGTTATATATCAATTAAGGGTATTTTTTGCTTTAGGAACACCAGTTACTTTAACTGGTTAAAAAGTAACGTTTTGAAACGTAACGGTTTTCTACTACTGCCGTTAATATAAAGTAAAGCACTCCTAGTTTTGACTTATGCTTTCAAAATATTTTATATCATTCTTTTTAAAATAAACATTTTACTTTAATAACTTATTAATATGCCTTTTGTATAATATACTATTATCAGCGATCAATATAGTGATTTGATAAGTAACTGACGCCTCTAGAGCAGAAAGACCTCCAATTTATATTCGATTTCGGAAAAATGAAAGCTGTTAGCTTTGCTTTAGTTTGTATTTTCTTTAAATAAATAGAAAAGACATATATCAGATAAGTTGATATATTTCCATGTAATACGATGAGATGTTGGCGATATCCAAACTCGATCTTGAAGTGACACTTTTGACCTCAGTAATCGGTGCCAAGCCTCTCCGAATACTCATTAATGATTAATTTATTTATAAAACGTTGCCTTTCCAATTAATACCTTTATGTTCGCTGCCAGTCATTCTGTCCCTCGAGTCCCCAGTGGTATATCCAAAATGTTGTGCGTAGCTTGTCCTGGGAATCCCCTGGAGTTCCTACCTTCTGCATTGTTAAATGAGCCTACACCTTGACATCGGATCTTCATGTCATCCAAAATCTCAAGGGTTGGATATCCTACCACCTGGTCTTGCTGTCCATAAAATGATAGGAAATGATTAATAAGTTGTGCATTTTATTCATGGATCAGAAATTCTCTGATAATAATCAATCCAGTTCCTCTGAAAATTGATTTAATAATAACGGATGATTAATATTCGTCTTAAGCAATCTATTCAAAATCGTTCATCTTTATGATACGTGGCCTTACAGGATCTTTTTTTAAACAACTCATTAAAAAAAATCCTGACTTCTCTCTTTAATCCTTCCCGCCCTCATACAAGACTGAAAAGACAAGAAACCGCTCGACGTTTCCGGCTACTTCAACACTTACTAGACAAACGCTCTAAGCTTCCAATTAACTACAAAAGACTCATACACATGACCATTATACGACCTATTTGGACTTACGGAGTAGAGCTTTGGGGCTCCACTAAGCCATCGAATTCCTATCGTATCCAATCCCAACAATCCGAAATCCTCAACGCTCCTTATTTTGTTAAGAATAAAGTCATCCAAAACGACCTTAATGTCCCGTTTGTTGCTGATTTGGCCCGAACCCGCTATCTATCCTATCATAACAAACTTCATTTCCACTCAAACCCTCTAGTTTCAAACCTAGCTTCCTCTTCAATTCCCGATAATCCTCCGAGGCTTCTGAAAAGAAGATGGCCACATGACCTTCTTAGTTGAACATGCGATTTGAGTACTACCAGTGGGTAGTTTCTCTAATTGTCATTATGTATCACTTAGCCTATTTACTTGTTATATTATTGTAATATAGTTGTAAATATCAATAAATAAATAATTAAAAAAAAAAAAAATCCTTCCCGCCCTTGCTAAATGCCAGGTTAAATACAAGATGAGCCATGCTATGAACTCCCCTTACTCCTGACCTGGTGGTAAGCCCCCTGGATTATGCAGTACACACCCACAAAAGCAGTATCTTACTCTGCATCGTAATTCTCAGAGGTAACTATAACTTGTGAGGTACATCTACCTCAAGTTATCAATTCGCTAACTGAGTCTTACGCGTCTGGAGAAATCTACGAACAAGAGAAGAGTGTCTATATCGTTTATTTACTTCTTGTAGTATTAAACCTACTTTCATCACTCCAGTACTGTATCTATCGCTCCTCCCCAAAAGCTCAAAGATAATAAAGAACAAGCTAGCTATTGCAATCAGAAACGCGATTCGCTGTCAAAAACATTCCGTTCATAGAATAGGTGAAGAAAATATGACAATTTGTATTACTGAATACTAAAACGAATATAAATAGGTTTATAACCAAGGCATAAAATATTCAAATGTAAGACTGTTAATATTTAAAGCGGATTCTACTGAATTATTGTAGAAGGTTAGGCGGTCTCAGGAAACAATCGCGGCTCTAGAACGTGCAAAAACAATTGAGGAGAAAATATAAGGGAGAACGATCCTATACAGAGCTTCCTTCGGGGTGTAAACATTTTAATACTCAGTTTTTACAACTTATGCAGTAAAATTCCAAACATAAAATATTTTACAGTCTCCCAAGCATTGGAGAGATGCGATGTATCTGCTTGAGATGTGATTTAAAAAATGTTCGGTCATCGAAGACTATCTAAGGATATGACGGTGATATTTTTTATGGTATAAAGATAATGAAGACATACGTTTGTACTTGTTTATGTATGGTTGGGTGTTTTACAGTTTTCCGTTATATGCCATGATTTTTTTTCTGATATCTCTTCTTCAATAGAACAACGACATTATGTGTAATAAATTCATAATCGAAAATTTGGAACGATGAATAGAAATTAAAAATTCCAATATGATACTTACCTAGCACACTTAAAACCGTACTGAAGAAACGTGGAAAACCCGCTCTTGAATTTAGGAACGACATATCTGACATTCTGTTTGCAACATTATTTTTTTAATAAAGGCATATTTTGAGTTGTATCATGTTTGAACTTTTTTAATGGAAATAACGATATGAGTTAAAATAAAAAAAAAGTATCAAGCTTTTAAATTTTTTCTAATGGTTAATGAAAGAATTTCAATACCATCATTACAAAAGGAATGCTTTGCTTTTCTAATATCCATTTTTTTTAACTTATGGAACTTACTACAATTACTTCTATAGAAAACGTTTTTTGAGTTATGAAATTTTTCTTTTTAAAGAGCGACATGGGATTGTAAGTAAGATTGGAAAAAACAAATATTTGTGTTTTAAATTTTTTTTTTTTTACGAATCGACTGAACAATTGATATCGAACAAGGCTTGCAAAGACAAAGATTGGCGATTCAAGAGGGGTAAAATAATTTAGGAAAACTCGAGACCAATTAGTTGAAGCCATTGTCTCGAGGTTTCCTGCCGGAAAAGCGGTTGCAAAGCCCTGGTATTTTTTTCCCTTTCTCTAGATTCTTTTCAGAGTCGCTCCGAGCTCAGTTTTTCATTACACCCTCGGGCGGGAAGTGCTTAAAGGATGCGAGAGGAGGAAGCGAAACAAAGGAAACTCCGGTAATAATTTATAACGGAAAATTACCGAAGCGGGAAGTTAAAAAGGAAGCCCTAGAAAGAAGTCCTCCTGGAGGATGGTAAATGAAGCCATTGAGGCAAGAGGGATCTCCAGCAACATTGTCTTCCAAGTTGGGGTCGGTAATTAGCGAGCCTGTTAATGGCTAAATAGTCTTAGTATTCTAAGACCTCTAGCTACTGCCTTGTAAAAATAACTTATAATTTTTTAGGTGGATAGAAATAACTGTGGCGCCTACTAAACTGGAAGCCACTTATTATTATTAAAGTTTTTCATTATAAGCTAATTTATATTATAGGCAAGAGAGAGAGAAAACCAAGGATTAAAGTTTTAAATACAATTAAATTACAAAATTAACATTTCGCTGAATCAAGCAGAATTAGGACAAAAAAAAAGACGTGATCAATAAACAGAACATTTCTTTAATTATAATACTACTGTATTGAGATATAATAATAAATTTTATTTATCCAACAAATTATATACATACTCGTAATTGAGACTTATCATAGGTAAATAGGCTGCACGTTGCATAAATATAGAGGAATCGTCTATCAGTAGCTTATATAAAAGTTATTATATAAAAGTTACGTATTTGAAATTAGATTTTTTTTAAATCTAATAAATAGTTGGAAAAATAAATGGACATTGATATATTTTATTTTCACGTTTTTTTAAAGACTAATTTCTAAAAAAACAATATAAGATCTTATCTTCTTCGAAGTCTACAAAATATGGATTAAATGCCAAATTTAAGTAATTCATTTGAAATTGGATAATAACAAAAATTAAAAATGAATAGAGTGAAAAAATGGAAATTGAAGTATTTCATTATCATAAATATCATGATAGGATCATATATATCTTGGAATAATCACAATATTATGTCAAATTGTGAAAATGGCTTCCAATGTAAGAGGAAGTGATGACAAAAAAATAAAAAATGAGGAAGAGATACATACATTCATAAAAAAAAAGGAATGATTTTGTAACAATACAGACTTCTGTTTCGAGAATGGTTAGATATTTAAGGAGAATTATAGATACTATATTGATATTTCAGCCTCGATCCAGGTTATAAGGTAAGGAATCATTTTAGAGCCTGGTTGTAGTGGGGTTGACAGCGTGGGAAGGCACTAACCTCCTGCTAACGCATTTCTTGAAGGCTTGATGTGTATCCACCGTCCAGTCACAAGACTTATTTCGAGACCCTCTGTCTCAACATTTCAATATCTTGAAGGAAGTTACTTTAATCATACAAGCGAAGCTAAAAACGGAAACAGACTTAACTTATAGTTACTTAAAAGTTAAGTAATAATACATAATTCTCAATACATAACTGTATGCAGCCTACTACTATTACTGGGACTACATTATAATAATTTATGATTTCCTTCCTAATGTGGAGACGTGATGTTAGTTTAATTATTAAAAGAAATCATAAGGCTCGTTTCAGATACCATAAACTTCTGCTTACAAAATCCCGTCCACGCACTACAACTAACCAAACCTAAATCCATTAGATCACTCGTAACGCAATCCTCCCACCTACGTCTCGGTCTTTTAACAACTTTTAACAAGCTCATCTCAACCTTCGCGATTAAATTACCTTAACCGGGTGCAGGCTCTGCAATTCAGCGTTGCTCACTAATTTTTTAGTTACCGAATGAAAATTGTCCATAGACTTACGTATGACATACAACAAATGATGAAAATATTCAAATTTCATAAGAAACGTTATTGACCATGAATGGTCATTGGTATAGTTCCCGGCAAGACATAGGCTTTACGAGAAGGTGATTTAACAAAACTCATGCTCAGACTTTTATAGTCGCTGTGTGAGCATCAGAAGGTATTCGGCCAAAGGAATTATATGTGTACTATATCTAATTAATATGTATTTACAATTGTATCACATACTTTATATTTTATGTACTATACATAGTGTATATGAGGCGTGGAGATGCAAAAGGGGGTAAATCCAAATTTGAAAAATTTTCAGGAAACACAAAAAATATGCATAATTAAGGTGATTATTTATTTGAGACAATTATTTTTAGAAAAATTAGATTGGATTTAGCCTATTTTGAATGGTAAACCATGTACCACCGTACAGAAGACGCCAAATTTGTGAAAAAAACATTAAAAATGATAAAATATGGATTTAGGACTTTGTGCATCTCCACGCCTCATATAATCTAATTTATTATAGATAATGTATAAAAATTAACATTAGTATAGGGTAAGGTTCATTGGGTCTTATTAAAATGATTAGCATGTTTCAGTAATGTAAACACAATTAAATAGTTATGTCGAGAATGAATGTTTTATATTCTTTTTTAATTAGGTGGGACTTATTTTTTAATTTTTTTAAGAGAAGCGAGGAGATGGTTGCCTGGAAGATCTGAGTAAAGTAGGAAATAGTTGGGGGTGCAGCCAAATAAAACACTAAGTGAGTGTTTAAAAATTAAAATTTATAAATTGCCAATAACAATAAATAAGTACCCACTTATTTAGTGTTTTATTTGACTGCACCCCCAACTATTTCCTACCTTACTTTTATTTTTTTAATTTAGTGCAGGATAAAAAAATATATGCATAAGTGCTTTTCAAAGTGACTACGTAATATATAATTTTTATGCTATGAATAAGATTAAGAAAAAAAAACTATAGTAAGGGTTTGTTCAGGTGATGCTTTCAGTAAGTAATGAAATTAGAATTTTCGAACACCTGTAAACGTAAGTTTAGTCATTTTAGTTTTTCATAGAATATGAATAGTCCACCGAATTAGCAACAGAATAATTACAGTGAAGAAACACAATAAAAGCAATGTAATGAACTATAATAAAAATAGAAACGAGATAATACCTTTAATACTACTTGAAGCCATTTCGATCTTTTCTTGTTTCAAAATGCAGGTTCATGTTTTAAAAAGATGGATCCAGCAGTGAAATAATATAATATAATTAAAAGAATTTTAATAATTTTCGTCATCCTATAAAAACGAGCTATTTCTTCTTGTGATATTGAATACCATAATTCTTAGATAGAATAAAAAACTTTTCATAACTCAAAAGATTAGTAAAAGAGCCGTAAACTGAACTCGTTACAAAATAGGTTAACAAAAAAAGAGGAATAGGAGGAATACTAGCTGGGCAGGACTCGTAAAACAAAATATACACAATCATAAAATGTGAATTAATAAAAACGAGAATAATTCCAAGGAAAGAGTTGGAGTATGAAGCCTAGTAGTAGACTCCCCGCACACAGATCTTTATGTTCCTCATAACCCGCTCCAATAAACCCACTGAGCCCTTTAATTGCACATCCTCGCTTATTTTATTGCAATCTACTTTAATTTAATTTACTACTTAAATTTAACAATGAATTACATCTGGGTACAATATAAATTATAATGTATATCTCTTAAATGAAATGGTTAATAATAATAATTATAATAAACTTTTCCTGTTTGAACTTATCAACCTATTTATTATTTTTCGGTACCAAGGGAATTTTAAAATTGTTCTTACATTATTACATATTTTATAGTATAATTATAACTATACGAGTATGTATAATTATTTTCGATAATAGGGAATAAGAAACGGTTTGTTTTGTTTGTTGAAGTAAAATAAGCTTTGAAAAGAATTATTTTAATGGAAATAATACCCACGGTTTTAACAATTTCAATTTTTTTTTATTCATTTATTTTCCTTTTAAAAAATTAAAAATAATTGGTAATGGATAAATTAAAAATAGATAAAGGTTAAAAGATATTTTCCATTATTTTCTTTAAATTTATATTAACCTATTCAATTAATTTTAAGCACATTGTTAAATGTATCCATAAAACGAAATATTTCTACTGTAAAAATAAAGTATAAATACCTAATTTGCGATCTATATTTTTAAAAAATCCCATATATTTTAATATATTCATATATGATAAATAAAAACCGTTTAGTACATTTTCACAATAATAAAATTATGCTGTAAATTTTCAGACCGTTAAAATTTATTCCAAAAGATGCTATCATGAATGTTTTGTTCTCGAAAGATAAGTAATAATTAAACATGGATGGCTGATGACAGGGGAATATAATCTATTGATTATTTCATCTGGTTTTTTTTGTACTTTGTATAATTTTTATATACGATATGTAAATAAATACATATATTGATGATAAAAAAAATTCACCATATAATAATGCTTTATATCTGTTTCAACAAACCAACAATGATTTTCTTTTAAAATCTACTCTGTAGTATTTTAGTGAAATATAAATAATTTCAGATTTACTTTTCACAATCTAATTGAAATATTAAAACAATTATTGTGATACATCCACTGGTTTTATATATTCATATTTTATTATTATATATTTTATATACATCAAAGAATAATTAAAAAAGTTAGCTCTTCTATTTATATATAAATGTAAAAATATGTATAAAATAAATGTATAAATATGTAAGTATAAATACAAGTCCAACGAAGTAGAGGACGTAACTACAAACTGGATATCGTAACAAATTGGAAAAAGTAAGTACAAGATGAACAGAGATCGGACAGGGCAGTTTTGTCGACTCCCTTTCACGAGCTTCATGAAAAATGACCGTAGCGGTGAATATTTGATTCCCTATTTGAATAAAAAATTCATCCGACCCTCGCTGAGCCCCGCCCTCTGTAAGATTGATGGTCCTCGGTTTAGAAGAAAAAAGAAATATATATATAAAGTGGAGGGGTGCGGGGGTTTCTATAGCCACCCCATCGTGTTCCCGGGGCCAGGGCTGAGGAAATTAAAATACTTTCTATAGAGTGTTAATGATGCATTTAGCCGGCCCCTTTGAAGGCTGACTTGGAGCGTTAGAACTCGAATTGCCTGTTAGGTTATTAATTAATAGGACATATTGATTTATGAGGCTTTACTAATAACTCTCGAGAGAGGAGAGGAACGTTATATGTAAACGTAACTGGATAAACAATCGACACTAAAAGGCACCACTCATCAAATACTCGATGCGTCGGTATAACTAGACGGGCCAATTAAGGGATAATGATGAATGCTGTATTCAATATTATTCAAGCCAAATAATTTTGGAATAATCATAATTCAATAATAACTAAAATTGAAAGTTATGGGCCGATTATATTTATAATTATATTTTTAAGGCGACTATAGCAATATTAAAAAACAAATAAATATTGTATTGTATTTTAGAGTAGGATGTATATCTTATGAGTTAGAAACAGAACATCTGTGATAATATACGAATATTGTGATAATATATTCATGAGAAAACAGTCACAGTAATAGTCTTACTGTTGGTGCAGAACAAGAAATTAATTTTCAAAAAATCGGAATGAAATAATTTATGCCCCGAAACTCTTTAATTATTACTATAAAACATGAAAAGGAAAAGCACGGTTAATTGTCATAAGTGAATATTTATTTCTTTAAGAGTTAAAATAGTTTGTTTAACGCTTATACGTTCCTAGCAGGATATCAATAGCAAAATTAATACAAGTATAGCAAAATTGTATATATTTTTTCTGAAATTAATTAAAGTTATTTTGAACCATTAATACACAAAAAACAAAATAACACTAAAATTAAATGCTCATCATCGACCCAATACAGATGTCTAGCTTTCCTCCTTACAGAACTGAAGTTCGCGATATTAAAAAATAAGTAGTTTGGTATCATTTTAGTATGAGATGGAGTATTCCGAATATTAATAGTATGATATTAATATAAATTTAAAAAATGTAGTAAAAATATCGAATAAATTAAGGCGCGTCTTAATTGGTTGAGTTAAACCTTCAAGACCGAACGGTCGTGCGGGTCAAGCATACTCCTTTCGCCGTACTGGCGGGTGAGCTTCCAGGGCCTTAGTTGGGATCTTGGATATGGGGAAGTCATATTAAGATATTGAGAAATAAAATCAAACAACATCTTGACGTTACCATCAATCCCGATTACGAAATTAGCATCCTACCATCTACACCTTGATGATTATCATTTGTATCATAACATCATAGTACCTGAGATGTTTATCATTCAGATCAGCGCTTAGTTTTTTTTTCGCTATTCGAATATATATTATATAATTCTTAATTTAATATAAAAGTGCGCGTGTTTTTTTTCCCACAATCCTTTATTCACTCTGTCTCAGGTTGTCAATAATCTAATTGAATTAGCTTATTTTCTAGATAAATGCTTCCTGATGGAACTGTATAATTATGGTTATTCGGAAAAATCTCCAGGACAAACAGTCTCAATGAGCGTCCTACTGAAGAGTCTGGACACGTCATGTTGATGTTGAGGTAGAACCCGGGGCATAAGGAAATATATCTCCCCGGGGAGAGCTAAAGAGTTTTTGCTTCACCTGAGCAAAATAAACACGTAGCTCTTGTTTTCCAACGGCCCTGGAAGGATAATTCCCGCCCACCCTACTGGGTAAATAATTGTTTTATTTTTCTCTATTTTTATAAATATTTCATACATTTATAGTCAGTGAAAATTATTTTAAATAATCAATAAATTTAAATTGTATTTTTTATGACTTAACAAATAATGCAGTGTTGTGGGCTAAGCCTTTTGGGACGTCTATCCCATGCAATAAAAGGATAGTTCAGACTTCGATCTGGTTCCTTTAAATAATAAATATCTGAATGCTAGTTAAATTACATGATATGTTCAATGACTGTTTCTACGCTGGATCCTTGGACCTTCAGTAATAACCTAGCACAGACCTGCTAACATAATTAAATTATCTAACCGTCCATTCCCATTTAGAGAGCTTTAGAACGTTAAATTAGATTTGACATAATAGGATTTGATGTTCAGATCATGGGACTTGATTGTACGCACGGCAGTCCAGAGTTAATTGCTAAAAATTAATAATAATAAATGCAAATTATTAACTTTTAGTAACAATAATTAAATGTGTAACAGTCATTCATTTTTTGTCTGATAGTTATTGATTATTAAGGAGAAAGCTCCATACAAAGAGAGGACTAGGTCATCAGCATAAATCGAAGTAATTAAAAAGTTAATTAAGAAACAAAACTAATAAAAAAACTTTTAAATAGATACAGACAAACATAATCAAATCTATAAGTGAACACCAAAGTAACCAAGCATATAAAACATATTCTACAAAGATTACATTTAAATTATATTTAAAAAAAATAGGGTTATTTACATGATTCAAAAATGAAATTTAAGATAATCTTTCAAGCAGGAAGATATAATATAGTGCACGAAATAAATAGAAACACAGATGTATCTTTTTCGTTTATATTCTGAATTAAACAAAAATAAATATATTTTTTTGAACGTATGTGTTAAACCCCTAGTCATGAAAATTGGAAAAAAAGGTAAGAATAACAATATAGAAAGAAGAATATAGATTTGATCATATTGTGTAGAAAGTTGTTCTCTTTATTTATTTATTTTATATAAAAGGAAGGAGTGCTTTATGAGATATTTTCATAATGACTTCACGTTACCGATATCAGTCAATAAAATAATTACAACAATTAACATCAAGCGCACGTGCTATTTTACGATAAAATACATTTTTTTCGTTCATTACTCTATTCTTATTTTGAACTAGCTGAACATCTTTTTCTACGTTTTAATTTTGTTTTCTATTAAAGGGTGTTTTTAAAGTCATAAAAATCTTCTACTTTCTAGTTCGGCTAACAACAACAGCATGTTTTTTTTAAAATATTGTTTATTTAATACACATTTATGCACTTTGGGCTTTTTAAAATTAATTTAAAGTTCAAATACAACTAGGGCTTGCTTTTAAATTAATTAAAAAAATTGTTTATTGCATTAAATCCGGACTACACTTATTATACTAGAGAAGTGAAGCTATTGATAATAAAATTAGAGCACCATTATAAATTTCACTACGAGGTAGAGAACAGAGAGTAGCCGCAGAGCCTCACAGACCTGCCCCCCAACCTATCCCTTCCAGACCTAACTGGATAACGATTTAATCAGACTGTCCCTAATGTATTTTACCCTGTCCTTCTAATTCCCAGCCCCTGACGCCGCGTTTCAAAACCTTTCGTAGCCTTTTAGCAGGTGGAAACTTTTAATGGAGCTTTAGACCTCTTCCACCCCATCAAGTGATTTATTCTAAAAGGGCACATCGACTAAAGAAGTCAGGGGAGCTAAATACACAACCGCAGCAGGTTAATCTGTTTAGAATGTTTTTAATTCCAGTAAAATAACAAAATTAAAAAAAATTGTCGCTTAGTGGACAATGATCTATCTTCTTTATTTTAGTGAGTAGGGAGGAAGTGAGAAGTAGAGAGGTTGTTGAGGAGTCGTGCCCAAGGTTCCGGCTTCATTTACAGCTGTGGTAGATAATTTATTAAATTTACGCACAGCTGGGGATGGAATCTGTGGGGATTGGAGACCCTCTTAAAGTCCACCAACCCAGTGTTTATAAAATGGGCACCCTTAAGAGGGGAAAAATCTGGCAGTTGAGCGCGATCACGGACAAATCATCTCTCATCCTAACCGTTGCCACCAAAACAGTGCAGCCTCCTACAACGAACTGAACTCTAGTTCCTTCGTGGCTTGTTGTGGTACAGGTTTTTTTTTTAAATCAAAATATTCTTACTAGAAATTAATCCTGCTGGAGTGCTTAATTTTGTCTATCCAGGTACAATTAGGATAGGGATAATTATGTAATAATTATAACATATTAGTATTAAGAGTGTTGTAGTTGTTAGTATAACAACCTAGTTGTTGAGGGTTCGCAGCCCGGCAGGTGGTTCTAAAATTAAAAAATATAGTAAAAATTCTTGGTTATGTGGACCTTCAAAATGGATGTGAAATAGCGGATCCTAACCTGTTGTATGTCAGGTATCCGTTAAATGTCTCTATCCTGATTATACCTGAATAGTGCGAGTTTATGACTCTCATCGTAGCATCGTCCGTGATGTTAAATGAATAAACAAAACAAACATAATATTAAATAACACAAGATGAAAAAAAAATGAAGGAACTGTATATAAAAATCTGGAGGGTTAAAGTAACTGGAAATAAAAATGTTTACCAATCAGAGGCTCGACAAGGAAAGAATGAAAGGGCCCAGGAAGGGCGGCCGCAAAGGAATCCAGGGCTTGGGGTCCCTTGTATGCTTTAAAACGGAGCATTCAGCGAATATTTTTCTTTTTTTCAGGGTATTTCAGAGTAAATACAAGGCAGCATTGAATACACTTAGCCCCTCTTTTTTTCCTTTACTCTTTCTCTCACCATCCTCTGTTATTCGGAGGGCTCCTGTATGCGGAAGCCGCCGGGTGAAAGATGGCTGCATTGCCCAGAGGGCATCTTCCGGACGATATGGTTCGTCTGAGGGGCAATAAAACGGGCGATAGAATAATATATATGGAAATATGGGCCTCTCGGGTCCTAGCGGCTTGGCGGTCGGCGTTTTTAATGGCTATCCTAAGGGTTGGTGAAGGGGAGTGGGTTTGAGCTATGGCGAGATCTGGAAACACCAACTATATTATGAGGGAGGTAGGGTGAACCCTCTTTTGCCTGAGGAAATATAATTTACCAACATCTTCTAGAAGCTATAGATGAATCTGGTCAGTATTCTAAATAATATATTTGCAGCCTCGGTGAATAAGTGGATACGTCGAATTTTGTCCGGAGAAAGTTAACGGTATCGAGGGAAGATGAATAATAGTAATAATAATGGCTTTATATATTCTAGGACAGGCCCATTTAGAATAACAATACAGGAATAATATATAAGCTATTATGTCTTACATAATATAATATATTTAATTAATTATTACAATTAAATTAATAAATGATTAAATAGTACTTGCAATGGAGAGAAAAATTCTGACTTCATATAAATCTGTCCAATTACCTGAAAAATAAAGATAAAAATTATTACCGCGTAGATATAATAGATGATAATAAATAATTACATAATGCAAAACAAGCATAATTAAAACAGAATTGTATTACTGCAGTTAGCAAATTAAATAAATATGTAAAAATCGTATATATAAATACATTTAATAAATAGTATTTGTTGTATATCACTGTTGTGGTATAGTTCTACTATGTTACACAAACCGTAAAAACGAAAAATATTATTTTAAATAAAATGAAATGAAAAAGAACTGAAACATAGAATCTAATTAGACTAAATATATTTTGAAATAACAAAATAATGATTATCCTTATTGACTTTATAATATAGTAAATATATGCAATCTACCAATAAGATTGTTCTGAAGTATAAGTGCGTATTAAAATATTCTATGAAAAAAAATTATTATACTTAATTAAAAGTTGTATTGACTATTACTAAAATGAATATTTACAAATTATCTTTTGAATTAGTTTATTAATTCGATAAATTTTACGACAATTTTATAAATAAGTGTTTAGAAATAAATAATCAATTAATTATTTTTCGAAATAATCCTATGAGCTGAGCAAAAAATATGTTACAAATAATGCGTATTTTATAACGTTTAAACATTTTTTTTTGTATAGTTTTGTTATTTGTTGTTCCAGTATGAAGTAATGAAAAAACTGGTACATGAATAATTTCAAGGATAGCGTATCGTCAAAGGTATTTTATATAAGTTCTTACAGATTGCCAATGTGCCTTATAAATGACTCTATATGAATTTTTTATCAATCATCAATCATAAACTCTAACAGAGCCCAAACGATAAATATGATATTTTTTTTTCATTCCGTACTTTGAATTTGTTCCGACCAAATGAACAAATAATAAATGTTATTTTAAAAAAATCATTCTCACTCTCAGTAGAAAACAACTGTTGAGTAGCATGCGGAATCATGTTGAGTTCCATAATATTTTATATAATCAATTTTTGTCATATCTGGCTGAATAGAGCGATGAAGCGGTTGAAATAAAATAAAACTAATCCTTGGAAACAGTTAACCCCAAGGTGAGATTAAAGGCTAACCCCCAAGCACAAAGCAATTACGACCGCTAGCCTATTAATCATCCCAGGCTCGGGGTTTTATCTTAATTTTCACGGGTCATTAATTGAGGGGCTTAGCGGAGATAAAAGTTGACAAGAGTAACTTAGCTCCTCAACTTAGCTAGCTCCTATTATCCCGAGCTATGTTCTTCCAAAGTCGCTTAGTAATGTTCTTCACCTTCTCTCTCCTTTCCTTAGCTTTAGGGAGGGTGCTATATTCATTACTAAAGCCTGCAAAAGGGATTCAACAGAAGTATACAAAAAATAAGAAACAGGGTTTTATCTAGGCAATATCTCATCAATAGATAATTTAATTAACAATCATGAAACAGAGTAACTTTAATAAGTTATCGTCATTAATTTTTTGTGATTAATAATTTAAATATTAAATATGGTAAAAAAAATAAATAATTGTAAAACTGAATGTATTGCTTAATATTCAGCGACTAATTTTAAATTTTTATTGACATGAGATTAATTCGAATAAGGTGTAGCTTATGATTTTATACATTTAGTTATGCATTTTGACACAAACATATATTTTTAAAAAATCTCCACTAAAACCATTTTTATTCCGTAAAAGATAAAAAATAAAAAAATACACTGCTAAAAAAGGGAATTTTACTAAAAAGTTCTATATTTCACACGGTTTTATTCTTTTAATAATTGTTAAAAGTTAGTTTAGAAGAAAGTATATGAAAGCGTATTACTTTTTGTTAACTATCAAACTTTGATTGCTTCCGAGAGCACAGACAGCTTAGAGGGAGTACCCAACCTCACGTTGCTGGGAGCCATAGTTTCCATGGTGCACGGTAGGTTCCCACTGCTCCACAACTAGTCTCCTTGCGGCCGATCCACCAGTGCCCTCCCCACCGGTTTACTGTCGGATGGGCTGGGGCAAATCGGTCTAGATCCATGGAATCTGGCTGTTCGGGGTCAGCAGGCGCAAGAAGACCTATATTTCTTTTCCCAATTACTCCGGGCAGCTGTTTCACATCCTTTTAAACCACAAAGCTATTCCTGGTACAGTATTTTTATATTATATTTCTAAAATTATGGATATTTATACAATATATGGCATAAATAAAAAAAATTCACACTGCAATGAAAGTGAGGAGATTTGTTCTCCCTTTAATGTCTCAAGATTTTTTATTATGTTTTTATTATTAAACATTACGATGAGCCAAGGACAATAATCAATAAAATTGTATATTAATATCTAATTATGTTGGTAACGTTGAAAAATAAAGATTTACAGACAGTTATAAAAGTAAATTAAACCTTATTTTTAATTAAAACTTCTGACAGTATCGGCGGGTTACAGAAAATTAGAGTTGTATAATTGAAAATTAAAAAAAAAGGGAAAATTCAGAAATATATATTAAATTTATATTGGAGCTTAAATAAAGGGCTAAAAGAGGACCCTAGAAGGGGAAACATAAAGGCAATTACAAACTTAAAGCAAACAAGTTTTATCTCATCGGGGTCTGCTCGCCGCGGGTGGATCACAATATCAGCAAATAATTTTCCATTTTATCGGAGGGAGATAAAATTCGGACGTTGAAATGTTATTTCATCGAGCCATAATTCAAATGGGCCATTCTTCTTTGTTCCTAAGTTCATTATCGAATTGGCACTGGCGATGAATCGGCATTTATCACAGCCTTCAATCATGCTTTTATCTTTTACCTGATAATTTGAATTTCGTTATTACGACTGAATTCTTTTTCGTTTAAATATTACATTTCTTATTAGTTATTTGTTCTTAAAATTTATCCTGGAATCGAAATAATTATTAATCACTAACAATAGCTGCAGAAGAGAATTATCATTATAGAAGTATCATGGCAACGTTGCGCCAATAAACACACATCGGTCAATTTTATTTATTTTAAACTTTAAATATTTTTTGGGATTAGTAAATAAGATAAGGTGAAGCATTCGTGTTGTTAGGTTGTAATCGAAATATTGTAACGGTTACGTATGTAAATGTACGTATCCATGAACTCTCAACATCCTTTGTATAGCTACAGTTTCCTTAGATTTAAATCCTCAGTCCAAAAGACGGAAAAACGATATTGCCTTTCGGATCTTAATACCTGTTCACACAGAACCCAAACATCCGAACGTTCTTTTCTTGCCTGTTCCACCACCATCTGGAACTCAATCCCTCCTAATATCCGCCATTCTCCTAATATCCACATTGGAACCCTTGCTTTTCTAACATCTCCCCACTTCCCAAACAGATGCATCCTTGGTAGGTCTAGTTATTTTCTTAAATGGATCAGTTGTAAATAATAGCGTTTTTTAATTTTTTTATTGTAACTTCTTTACATTTAATTAATCGCTTTTATTAATTTGTTTAATCTATTTAGTTTCTCAGTATTTTTTGTCACGAAAATTACCCTGTTTTTGTTTTTATTTACTGTTTTTACGCTTTCTTAAAACCTTGGGATCATGATTAGTATTGAGTAGCTTTCTGGCCAGATATATAGACGTCTAGGACCAGGTTTGTGGTTCAAAAGGGACCTAGTCCTAGAATAATATTACTCTTCTGTTATATTTCCATTCAATAAAACACATGTAACCTCCTCAATAATAGGTTGGGGAAAAAGAAATCCATTATTTTTGCGTGAAATTCAAAACTTTATTCAAGATGTTTCGGATTGTCCGATTTGGGTCAAATACGCACCGTTTTGTTGTATAATTTATTGCCATTTTAAAGGTAGCTTCATAATGCCTCTCTCATAGAAGAAGCCTTGGTCCTTATTGGCGAAAATTTCTAGTAATCGATTTTCACATTCTTCTCTTGATCCCGATTTCTTATCACTCAGGAAGTTTTCGAATGGGAGAAAAGGCGGTAGTCGCTTGGTACCAGGTCCGGACTATATGGTGGATGCATTAAAACTTCCCAACCAAGCTCCCGGAGTTTCTGGCGAGTCACTACAGACGTGTGTGGCCATGAGTTGTCCTGATGAAACACAACACCTCTTCAGTTGGCCAATTCTGGCCGTTTCTGGTCAATCGCAAATTTCAAACGGTCCAGTTGTTGACAGTAGAGGTCTAAATTTAGTGTTTGGCCATACGGAAGCAACTCATAAGCAATAAATGATTCCTTTACACAGTAGAACCTTCCTGGCCGTTAGTCCTGGTTTGGCCACCGTTTGAGCTGCTTCACCATGCTTTGACCACGATCGTTTTTGCACAATAGTGTCGTATGTGGCCCATTTCTCATCCCCAATCACCATCCGTTTAAGAAATGATTTCAAGAAAGAGATTTTGAAAGAGATTTCATTCCGTTTGGCCAAGGTTTCGCAGATGGAAATTCCATCATGTTTTTTGGTGTTAATTGGTGTGTCAATTGAATTCTTTTTTAATCCAGTTTTGCGCAAATGGTTTAAAACTGTTTTATGGTCGATCTTTAGCTCCTGGGCGATGCTACGACCGAAGTTGACCGGAATAACTTCGATTATTTCTGTGATTTTATCGACATTTTCGACGACCGGCCTGTCTGTGCAGGGTGGACCTTTAACATCAAAAATGCCTGAACGGAATTGACGAAACCAAAATTGCACGTAATTAGCTGTTACAGTACCGGCACTACAAACACCATTCATATTTTCAGCGGCCTGGCTTGCATTTTCGCCTTTATCAATGAAAAACTGTAAAATGTACCGAATTTTCTCTTAGTTGACTTCCATTGTTAACACCCTGTAATTCACAAATGAATGGAACAAACAAAAAACAGCCAAAGAATTTTTTTAGTGTGAAATGTCACCTTGACAACGAGCATAAACTTGCAATTGTTTGATTGATACGTTACGAGATATCGATCCCTACAGCCATCTACCGAGAAAATAATGGATTTCTTTTTCCCCTATTTATTATCTTTAGAGAAGAACATGGGCAAAGGCATTGGCATTAACAATTTCATCAATATCATTATTATACGTTATAGTATTAGATAAAATTAGTTATATAAATATCCTGCAGTCCATGGATTATAAATTAATCCAAGAAATAATTTAATGTTCAAAATCGAATTATATAAAAATCGGGTATTTAAAATAAAACTCATTTTTTTACTTAATCAATAAACAATTAGATACACTTGGTGAAAATCCAGTGAGTAATAAATGAAATACAAGTAATAATCATATATCTAATGGTAGGTCGAGATAAGCTGTTCGTTTTAACCAATGCATGTGTAGGATTTAATATTAAAATTAAAAGAAATATCAAAGAAAAGTCAATTGTATTTAAATCGATCTATTTATTAGAAATTGTATTGAAATATTTAATAATATTTCTGGTATAATATTGTACTAGCAAAGCTCAGCTGAAAAGCCGGATCAATTACTATGCAAATTAGTATGTATTTTGGAAGATATCTGCTATAAGAAACACACCTTTAAAGTGGGAGGAAGGAAAATAGAGTTGATTGCTAGTGGCATGGATTTATGGCAATGATTAGGGAAAATAATTAAAAAAAAAAAGTTTATTATCTTCAGGGATATTATTATTCATACATTTTCAAGCCTTTTAATAGAAAATACATATAAAAAATTATTAATAAAGGGGCAAAATTTGTTCAAAAATATTTATATACACTGCCAAATTTTATAACAAATTTAGGGTGGAAAATTGGTTACTGGACCTCACAGAAGGCAAGAGGTTAAAGCCTTAAACATTTAAGAAGCTGTGTTTTGCTCAAAAGGCGGTCTGTGGATAAAATCTTGAACTTCTCACCTAATTGGTGGTCGGCCGACGGGTCGCCTTATCAATAGGTGATAAGGTTCGGTAAGGGGGCGCATGCGCCATGAATTATTGGCAAGAGCTCTTGTGAATTTTTAAAGAACCGGGGGGTTGTCGGTCGGAGTTAATGGTGTCATGCTGGGGTGGATTTTATTACGTCAGTAAGGTCTTTAGATCCCTGGAATTAGTAATTAGTAGTTACACGTTACGTTTAATGGTGTGGGCTGATTTAGTTATCGATTTTCTTTAAATCAAATTTCTGAGAAATTTCTATAAAACTTATATTTTTAATCCATTCATCACGTATTTCTTCTGGTTTCAACCGTATCGTCAAGTTCTTTGCAGACGTTTTGCTAGCCATACTACTAGCTTCCTCAGGGTTTAATCTGAAACTGAAAATGTACTTCTATACTCCGGTATTTATAGCCGGGCGGAGCCTATCCTTCCAGTGATCTGATTGGCTGGGTTCCGACACGGTGGTTTCTGATTGGGAGGGCCTCGACTGGTTGACTTCTGATTAGTTTGTGTTTTCTTTCAGGTAATTTGGTCTAATTCGTTTAATTCGTACCCAACTTCTTTATTGAAATTATCGGGATGCTTTACTATTTCGATTGTTTCTAATATCTTTCCCTCTGTCGTGTTATTACACTTTTTAACCACTCTAATTTTATCGAACTTAATATCATGGTTTGTATTCATAAAGTGTTCTGCCTTCTTCTTCACGCTTCTAATATCTTCTGAAAGTCTTGTACGTATCAGCCTGCCCGTTTGGCCAAAGTACTCCTTCCCTCAGGAACATGAAATAATGTAGATTCCTTGCATCTTGAGACCTAATGCATCTTTTGAACTACACAGAACCTGAATTATTTTTCTGTAAGTGGTCTAACTTGTCCTTAGTTTGAACTTTTAGATTTTGGTTGATTTCTTCTTGATGACCTTGAGATGTGATATCACCGGTTTCTTTATCTATAATCTGTTGTTTTTTTTTGGCTTTTTATAAGTTCATATGGTTGATGTCTATTAAGAATAGGCTGGTATACTATCAAACAGGAATTGTATCAAACGAATTGTATTACGGTAAGCACACGGACGTTTGCTTGAAAATAAACATTTGTGCATTGGATTTCGCTCTGCCGAGGACCTGTGTAGAGCGGAAACATCCCCAGCCACAAAAGCCAACCACGGCTGGACGATCACAGGGTGCAGTCGACTGCGGAGTCAGACAGCACCGAACCCTCTGCCTCTGGGTCTGTGTATCCAATGGCTATTGTATATAGAGTATTTCTATAGGGCAGGGAGGGGTTTAAACGTTTAAAATAAATTATATCTTTTATATACCGTTCAAAGAGAAAAAAAAACACAGACACCCGAGGGCTCACCTTGCATTACTTCCACATATATGGATTGAATAGCAAGACGGTGTGTGTGTTTGTGTAAAATTCTAAAAGAAACATTGTGTGAAACTGAAAAACCTATATTTGGTGAACACAAGGATGCTACACCCATTTTTCTCTATAATGATTTACTACGAAAAAAATAACTATTTAATCTCGTTATATCCACAAAGTATTTAATACATATTAGTAAAATTTAGTGCTTACCCTCAATGGTATGACATAGATAAAATACCAAATTGTCTAAATTGCAAACCCTCAGGTACATAATTTTGTTTAATTAAAATTATCATCTATCTTTGTTACCAGCACTAAAAATGAATTTATTAAAAAATTATTCACTATAACCTTGAGTAGAATATTCGATGCCAAATTTTTAATAACCAGAGAAAAATAAATAGATGAAACAGTTCAAGATTTTAGAAAAATTAATACGCAAAATAAAAGCCTTGAAAGATAATAACTATTTTTTAATCAAACTTGGGAATTGAGTTTCTATTTAAAGTTTTAGTGTTTTGATGGCCTCTAAACCTACAATGGATAGCATAGCTTATTGAATATAGCTAATAACTATTGTTGAATTAGTTGCTGAAGTATATAAAGAACTTTTTAAAAATAAGGATATCTTAGGGTTAATTAAATAACAAACAAAAAAGTTGTTGGTAATTTAATTTTTTTAACAGTAGTTAAAACTTTTTATCACTATACAAAATTGTTATTACTCTTATAAACTATATATCAGGTATTGACAATAATATTAGCTTATTAAATCCTGAACAGATATACAGGCTGAGTTAGATATACACAAACTATTTATAGGTTTATAATAAACCTGATAGTTCAAGGAACAAATGAGTCCTACAGGCCATATCGGGTTTTATTAGAAAAAATATATATGAATTTCGAGAATAAGGGAAATAATGGTTATAAAAGCCAGGTTCAAAATGGCCACTATGGCACGTTAGGGAGGAGTAGAACGTGGGAGGGGGAGATATACCGGCAGAAAAGGGTACCTACATACTGAGAAGAAGGTAAGATGAGGAGGCTGGCACAGCGAAACTCGAGATAAACAGACCGGTGAGATGCCCTTACCCTAGACCTACATGACGAAGAACCCTAGAAGTACCCTTTTTTAAATACAGAAAAGTTTTAATTTAATTATGCACGTATTTCCTGGCAAGACTATCAATCTGAATCATTAATAGAAATTTCTCTATGTATAAATTAATCGTATCTACAAATTATGTTTGTTTTAATGATTGAACTTTGTACTTAATTCTTATCCATCATAGATTAATTTTTACATTATAGATAATTTTATTAAGTTTTACGTATGAATTTATGGGTATTTTCGACTTTAGGAGTGCAATTTAATTTTTAGTAACGTCTGTCAACACATTATTTTTCAATTACAGAATAAATCACATAACAACTATCAAGAATGTATGTGGATATGTTATTTCTATTGTCTTTATCAGTAATTAGGAATATAAATTTAATAGAACTGTTTAACTTCCCCAAAGATGAAGGAAACGCTATGATTTTATTAGCAGAAAAGAGGAATTATTCCTAAGACAAGACTTTGGGAGGACATGAAATGCATATTTTAATACTAAAAGGGTTTTGTTACAAACAAATCTGTCGACTTTACTATTAGATATATATATATATATATATATATATATATATATATATATATATATATATATATTTATTTTGAAGAGAAATCATCATCATAAGAACAATAAATATAATACTAATATAATATATATATAATAAATATACACACACACACACACACATATACATATATATATATATATATATATATATATATATATATATATATATATATATATATATATATATATATATATATATATATATCGAAAATTGCGGGTGTAAATTTTATGTTTTTATCAGAGGTGCTAAAACTTTCAAAATAAAGGAATAAAACAATAATTTATTTGCCGAAATCTTAAGGGATAAGACTGAATTTGTTTCTATTTAAAATCTTATTTGTTACATATTTCAGAATTTGTTTGTATATTGCATTAACCTATTGTGGTATTTTCTAAGCATAAGTTAGTTGATAGTGATTAATGTAAAGCAACTTAGGTAATAATTGAAAATAATCCAATAAAAGAAATTATGGACCATAAAATAAATAATGAGTAATCATCAACAATTAATCATGACATTCCAAACTGAATAATAAGGACAAATATCTTCTTTTTACTTAGGAAAAAAATAAATGTATGGATCAAGCAAATTAATAAGTTAATTTTATTTTTAGAAATCTAGGAGTCCTGATGAAATAGTGAAATACGGAAGGAATGTAAACGGAAACACGGTTGGTTGTTGCTATCGGAAGGAGAGAGGGGATGTTATTGCAGTTGGGCTCCCTTTTGATGGCTCCTTTCTTATGTAACGTTATAGACAGAAGAGGATGAGGAGGTGGGGGTCGGTTGATAGAAAAGAAATAAAGAAGAGCCAGAACAGAGGGAAGAAAAAGCGAGCCATCGTGGAATGAGGGCCTTTGTGGAAGGGAGAGCTGGTGGAGCTGGTACTAGCTCATTCCTTCTCTTCTCCGGCCGAGGCAAAACAAAAGACTCTCTCTCCAATCACCGATCTCCTTTCTCCTCTTCTAATCGGCTTCTTTGTCCCTTCCCGTCCTCCTATTGGCCAGCGCTCTTCAATCGGAATCTGTCAGCAGCACCCGTCGGTCGAATAACAAAACAGATTGGAACCCTTCAGCCGACACGTGTATAAAAGTACCTAATACATCGAATGACCCTACCTTCCCATTTGTGTAAATACCAATATTGAGATGAAAGACAGACCGCGTACTATATTACATCGCCACTTCTTTGAGCCCCACGTCCTATATCCTGATTAGAATCTGCTGTTGACCAAGCCACAGATTTTTTTTTTTACGTTGAAACGGAACACAACCATGATGAATAGTTTTGAATTAAACTGCTCTGAACTAATGGAACGTTTTCATTAACTGAATTTTTAAACTGTTTTCCAAAGAAAAATTACACTTTATTACTCAATCTGAAAATAGAGAACAAATAAGATCCCAGTGAAGTATAAATCAGGCTTCATTCTGACTTACATTAAACTACACTTGATTTCTAATAACCTAACCAAACATCATATTACAGATTGGGCCAAATAATATTAACTCATTGCTGATCTTACGAAACAATCAACTCTGTCAAAGGAAACTCTGAATTAGTTTCTTGCTGTTTTCATTAAGGTGTCAGCTGGTGTTCTTCATTATTTCTTTAACTTATTTTGGTAAATTATATAGTTCACTTGTAAAATTGCTAATAAGATTTTATTAAAAAATTCCAATCTCACCTTTCTTCTTCGTTTTTTTTTTTACTAATGCTAAAGTAAGTAATTTACATAGGAAATTTAATTGAAAGATTCGAGATGTCGGCAAGAGTGATTTTTTGGACAAACCCTATGCTTGAGTCATGTTCATATGGGGCTAGTATAAGTATCATGTATATAATATTTTATATTGCAGCAGTCCTTTTATTCCTGAGATTTGATCACATATTTTTTTCAAAGTATTCACGCGTGCCTTTTGTCCACCGTAAGCTGCAGGTATTTTGTCTCTGTTATAGTTTCGGGGTGGTTTTTCGATGCCCTAAACATTTTTCATTGTATAAAAAATCATTAAAAAGAATGTGATAATTAATAATATCATTAATAGAATATACACTTTGACTATGGCTGCCTGGCTTATGGTGGGCTCTGGAACAAACTTGAGGAAAGACTGAGACGAATTATGAACAGCTAACTTCGGTTTGTCTTCGACGCCCCGAAGAAGTCTCACGTGTGTGTCCCACCTCTATGATGAGTTGAAGTGGCTCTTCCCTCCCATCCGTAGACTCTATTTCCTAGGTTCTTTCTTATACCAAATCATCAACTCACAACATCCATCTTATATCTATAGTCTCCTACAGTTCAAATCCTCGATCCAATCCCAGGGCACAAGAGAGACTCTTTTCTCGCTCGGTCTTCCTCTCTTTGGAACTCACTCCCATCTGATACCCATCATGCATCTTCTTTATCCACATTCAAATCCAAACTATTCTTACATCTTCTTAATTCCCAAACAGATGCTCTCTAATCAATAAAATAAATAGCTATATTTAACACAATAGATTGAGAAAGTACTGTAAATATTCCACACTCATTATGATACAATTATTCATATTATTAGATGCTCTTATTTTTAATTAGATGCGTTTATTGTCAATTTGTATTATATTATTTAATTATATATGTTGTTTTGTTTGTTTTATATATGTATATATTTCTTTTATCTATCAGAACATAGGTTTTAGTTCATATTTAATTGTAGTATTCCAATAATGTATCCGTTTGGGCAGACATTTTCTATTAATTTCTGTACAATATTGCTATTCTTAAGGGACTTGGTCCCACAATAAAATTATTTTTCTATTCTATTCTATTATATATATAAAATATATACTGTGTAGATAAAATATATTAAAATATAATATTTTATATAAAAAGATGATGTATTTTCGTAAATATATATAAATAATTATAATTTAAAAAATATTTTCGTTGAGTAGTTTGGAAACGGTCTGTACATAGAGGATGGACGAAGGGTTGGTACAACAGTACTTTCCATTGTTATAGAGCTTTTGAGAGTGAATCGACGCTGCTTTCTGCTGCTGTGGATTCTTCGGTTTTAGAAGCCCTGCTAGTAACAAAGGAGAAGAACAATATAAATGGTGTGATAAAAATATTAAGACCTCCTATATCACCGCATTTATGTCTTGTTTTGTTGTTATAAGTTTATCTTACATTTATCTTTCTTTCTTTGTTATATGTTGTTTATTCTGTATGCTGCTATGGCTAATCGGATAATGCAGAATTGGGAGCTCTAAATTTTGCCTATCCAGGCTCAATTAGGATAGAGATTTTTAACGAGTGCCTGAGCCTGACATCGTACAAGCTCGGGACCTCCGTTTCCGAAGGACGTAATAACCAAGGATTTTTACTCCCTTTAAAAAATCCTAGGGCTACGAAAACATCCCGGACTACGAACCCGTGATCTTGGGGTTAGTAGGTTGTTATACCAACCACTGACCACAGGTCGCCCATTTATTCTTTCTTTCTCAATAACTAAACTTTTAGAGCTTTGCTTTTAGAAAAATCAATAAATACGAAAGTTTTGATTTTTTTTTTTTCTCGGTGCTTAAGTAGATCGGAATCATTGCGCTCATGTTGTATATATCTTTTTAACACTTTTTTATGGGTAGTTAAATTAATAGAAACAAATGTATTGATTTGATTAATAGTCCTCGAACTGTGATATTCCGTAAATCAAAATTATATTAAAGTATAGTTAAATAATGGGTACTTGAAACATGCTTAATTCACTCTATTTTTTTATTAATTTAATTATTTTAATGGTTGAAGTGGACTCTCCGAATAGAGCTAATCGAGGCTTGCTAATTAAGACATAAAAATGCTATTAGGGAATAAATTCCGAACCGTTCCAGCTGTTGAATAAATAACAATGGTTGATAATAATAATTGAATAGATCAATTAATATTCCATTAGGGCTGAAACTTGGACCGGGAGCATTACACCTAGATTTTACAGTGGCTTTAAGAGAGCGTAACCGCCGCTACTTCACCGCCATTAAATATTCACTTGCAATTCTCCGCGGCCGCTTTCCTCTTTTTTTAGGATCGTTAGTTCTTTGAAAAAAAAGTTTTGATTGTTTTCCATTAGTTAGATCTTCATAGAAATGTAAATACTGATTAATTAAAAAATAATAAGATTCTACTTTATATTGAGATAATTTTGGAGATGGAAATTAAATTAATAATATCGCACAAATCCTTTCTAAAGTGAAACAACTCAAAAATCTTTGTTTTTTCATCATTTTTTCAATAATCGAAACTGTATCAACCCAGCTTCCGAGCTTGTATGCCAGAAGGCACTTGTGTCACTCTCAGTGCCCTAATGCTATTCCAAGCTCACAAATAATAATTCGCTATTTTGTCTAGTTATGGGAGCAACATCAACCATCAGTTATATTTTGCCCTTACAAAAAAACTATAAACCTACGACCCACTTAGAGTCTTGCGTTCAGTTCATGGTGTGTGGGGAGGTGATTTGAACGAGATCAAGTTCAACCGCCAATTTTTCCCCTATTAAGGTTACCCAATAGATATATGCTGAGTGGGCCCCAGGAGGGTCTGTAGATCCCACAGCATTCATTCCCGTCTTTTTGAAGATTAAATGAATTATCTGCCACAGTCGGAAAAAATTAAAATAAATGACGGACATGGACAATTTAATAAGGCAATGTCGTATAAGACGAAACAATAACATTATAAATATTAACAATTTTCCGCAAGAATATACAATTTACTCTTTATTCACTCACATATTGATGTAGTAGGTCATAAAGGATATGGAACAGACTGGCCTACTTCACAAGGTGTTCTTGGAGACTGATGGAGCCAGACGGGGAGAGATTGAAGACATGTTGAAGAGAGTACTGCTATAATGGAGGAGACAAGCGGCACCATAGGCCACCATATCCCTCAGCCTCCGTGATCAACAGCTGTGTCGTCAATCATATCACCCTCTTCTCCCGAGGGTATATCTCACCTCCGCCATCTTGCGCAAGGGAATTTTATATCGAACACGTTATTTATCAGGGAAGCGATAAGCGCTTATTATAATCCATAAAACATTCCATTAATAAAAGATGATAGAATATATTTATTATATTTACTAGTGGGTACTCCCTGTCCGTCTAGTGGTAGACGAATTCCTATTGTTCCAATTGTTTTATTCATCAAAACACTTTAGCTCTCACTGTTGTGTTATTAATATTTTTTTTATTTCTCAAAAACCCATTCTTGGCGTCCTCTTTCAGTAAAATTCAGTTTTAAGTTTTTTACCAGACAATTTTGAACATTTTTTTTGTTTACACACGGTTTTAACCTGAATATTTGCTTTACTATAATTTTTATACTTAACATATCTTTTTCCTTTTCAGGATTCAAATTTTGTTAAAAGTATATTGCTTATTACCTTTCCAATAACTTGGTCAATACTTGCACCCTTTATTGTTTATTCATATTCATATAGTGCTGTGGCTGATCGTACTATGCTGCAGTAGGAGTCTTCAATTTCGCCTGCTCTGGTATAATTAGGATATGGGTCTTTAACTGGTACCTGACACAGACGGCATAACCAAGGATTTTTACGACCTTTTAAAAAACCTAGGGCAACCCGCCTGGCTGCGAACCCGCTATGTTGGGCATATTATTATATTTCTTGGGGGAATAAACTTAATAAAACCGTCCATTAGTCTTCTATGGCAAAATTTATTGAATGATAGGAATAACTATACTTCAGAGAAAGAAGACTCGCAGTACAGGTAAGGCCAAGCCAGAAGTTGAACCCTTTATCAAGTACGAAGCAGGCATGTTGGAGAGCCCTGCAGATTTAAAACTGCCTCTGCCCTGCCTGCAATATACTGCCATCCTCACGGTAGAACTTTTCCCAGTCATTTTACTACGAATTTTCTTTTTGTCTCTTCTCGATAAAGGATTGTAGGGGGATTATACATGATTAATAACTTCTCTGGTAACTTTAAACGATAGTGTTAAATATACCAGTCAGAAAATGTATCTATTAAATGTAAACTGAATAACCGCCCTGTCACTTTGGAACAGTAAAAACAGAATACGTTTCTGGACAAAAGGCTACATAATAAAAATCATAACAAGGAACAGTGGTAGAATGATTTAGGAAGATCATTTATATAGAAGAGAAGAGAGGAGATGCTTGAGCCCTGTGCTACGGTACACTTCGTTTTCTAAAGAAAAATTATACATGATGAAAGGAACAGATGGGATTTAGGGAAGCATCTAGGAATTTTAAAGTTATCCCATCAATGCCTTTGGAGGAGGAGTGAGATTTCATTAAAGAAAGGACGAGGCTAATGGGTTATATTTAATTATAAGTATATATTTTAAAGTAAAAAATATCAAATAAAAAGAATAAACTTTGAGAGTGATACATCCCTAATGCACAATGAATACAATAAAATACTGCTGATATATTTAAAACCTAAAAATTTCTAATTGAAACAATTTAAGTGAAATCGTCAATAATGGACCCTAGCAGTCGAGGAAACTTTAAGTAAATTTAATTATTAATAAAAAAAAGTAAATTTATGTAGATTCAAAATTTATTAAAAAAGGAAAAAATACAGATATAATAAATGCAAAAAAAATAAATCACTAAATAGTAAAAAAAAAATTATTTTTAATGATAAAACTCAATAATGAAATCAGTAGAAAATATTCACTTCCATTTTATTCTTTTATGCTATCTAAAAATTTATTAATAAATTTTATTGGATAAGTAATATTGAAATATTTTCCACTTTTTTATGAGAGACTATTGTACTAAAAGAAATAAAAAATTAGAAGGAATTAAAAATAAAACTTGGAACACATGGGAGGGACGACTGGAAGCTGTTACTTTATGAGTAATTTGGCTTTGGCGAAGGCTCTTTCAATAAAACGATAATTGGCTGTTTGTTTCATCAAAGCCCGAGGTGGTCTACTCCTTTAATTAGGGTCCTTGTAATTAAATTTTTATCTTAATAACTTTAGATGAGGGGGTAATTAGATATAATTAATTAATTCGGCTCACTCCTAGGGACTTTTCAGCTGTCTTGTTTAATTAGCCACGGATCTGTTTGACAATTATTACAATTTTTTGCATTCATAATACTTTCTTATTTTCACCTCGTTAGCTCCTTTCTACTATAATTTATTACTTTTTTTCACTAATATTAAGTAGCTTAAGTTGAAAAAAATTATTATTATACTGCCGGCAAGGATAATATCAACAGATCCTTGTTTTAATTTTGTTTTCTCTATTGTTTTCTTGAACATTGTGTATGACACTGTAAACGATCATGAGTGTAAAAAATATACATTTGATACTAGACTGTTAGTTTTACTGTAGTATAGTTGTTATACTATATATCTCCAGCAGCGGTGAATAAGTTGACAAGTTTATATGTTGTTTAGTTCAACTCCAAAGTTCAAAATCCACGTGAACACAGAAAAGCCAATTTTTTTCAGCCACATTTTTTTCATACAAATATTTCTTTTATTATGTATCCACATCATTGGTGAATAAGTAATTAAGTCGATTTTTTTCCAAAATTAGTTTATTGTACACAGGGTTGTGGAATAGTGTTATTTTAAAAGTGAATAAGGGGCTAAGTCAGCCATTGGCTTGAAATGGAGTGATTGGTTATGTTACAACTCCATTTCAAGCCAAATACTACGAGAATGGCACGATCCCTCCTTTCTCCAATACAGTTAACTCTCTCGGAACTAAATTTGACTTTACTTAACCACTTATTCACAGGAGTGTAGATATATAACAACACGTTTTGTGATTGGTATGGATTTAAAATCCCCGTGACTTTTAACTCTATTAAAAAAAACAGTACATTATTTACGTTTCAATAGTTTAATAGTTCTAACAAATCAACTTTTGACATCAATGCAGTTCCTAATTACCGTGAGTTTACTTTATACTCAATTCCTATTGCGGAAGAGGACTCCTCAAAACTGCTACAGAACAATTCTCAAGCACTGCATTCATTTGAATATATTTCCTAAACGGCGAATATCTCTTCCGTTTCCACCCGCAGCTCAGTATTGTGTTGCTGCTCCCCACACCTGAAGAGTTATAGGCCCTTCTCTTCAGGAACCTTGGAGGAGAGCCCTGGCAGAAGTAACTCGACAAAGGAGTCAGAACTAACCCCGGACAACAAATTAATAACAGTGTGGATAGGAAGAGGTGGGGGAGAGAGGGAGAAGAGAGAGAGCAGGAGAGGGGTGGTGGGAGGGGGTGCGGGTAATTAGGAACGGAGAACACAAAGGGCCACCGCGGCGGATCCACAAAGCAGCCATTGTTCCAACAGCAAACAAAGCGATCCTAACCTGACTGTTTTGTAGCTGCTGGGGTCGCAGTTTGTGGGCCCGATTGGAATAGGGGGGCCTGCGCTGTCTACAACTAAAGTGCATTCCTTGCATAGCTAAATCACCATCAGGCCATACTGTTGCAAATAAAAATTGAACTATTTCTCCCAACCAAACCTCGCTCAACTTCTATAAAGCGGGTACACATAATTGAGAAGAAAATCCCAAATGTACGC
This sequence comes from Troilus luridus, assembly GCA_964056705.1. Lineage (NCBI taxonomy): Eukaryota > Metazoa > Arthropoda > Insecta > Hemiptera > Pentatomidae > Troilus > Troilus luridus. The sequence goes on from OZ057414.1 coordinate 28,542,419, forward strand.
ATGATCTCAGCCAAATCACAATCCTGCACAACCATTGACAGTACTGACATTTGGTGAACCAAATCCCTTTCATGGGTTGTAACGGTTTAGATTTTTTTTTTATTATTTATAAAGAACTTGTATGGGTTGTATTTGTCTGTATCCCACATTTATTCAAACAATTACGTAAATATATATTGAAAGAGAGCAAAGACAAATTAAAATGGCCAGGGGGTGCAGTCAAAGATTACACAAAATAAGAAAAAACATATTTTACTGTGGCAAAGTTTCGGCCTAAGATGTAGGCCATCTTCAGGGGTCGGTAGAAGCTGTAGTCATTTCATATCGCCAAATCGGAGGTCTTAAGAAGATCTCACAAGAAAAACCGACAAAAACATGTTTAGCATCGCAAAACTAAGAAAAAATACCGGACAATAAAATATTTTTTTCTTATTTTCAGTAATCTTTGACTGCACTGGTAATAGAAAAACTATAAAATATACAGGATGTCATAAATATTTTTCAATATAGTAAATATTCAACATTAAATATGCGATTTTTCAAGTAAGTGCAATATTAAACTAAAGTGCGATATCACACTAGAAAAGGGAGCGCTGATCTACGGAACTGTAGGAAATTGCCACAATCGTTGAACTCAACCCAAGACCGTTTGTGGGTTATAGTAATAAAGGCTTTTTCACTCGTTGTTAGGTATCATAAAATTGGCGGAAATTCATTCTTATTCAATACGATCCAATAATAAACCGCCCAGATTTCGGAAATAATCTATAAGATATTCCATATCTATACCCCTGATAAACGAATTCCGTGAGCTCCCCTCACCTGGAGGAATCTGACGCCACAAGAACACTATTAAACACCCTCGAGCTTAACATCCCTAACTTGGCAAAATATTGGATACGGGATCCTCAACCCGCTCTTACCTGCCAACTAAATTGCCAACTTGAGCTAGAACTTAATAACTGAAAAGGCAAGGCGGCCTATGGCCTCGCTATTTGGGTTCCGTAGCTTACTTCCAGCCACTTACAGTTTCCGCTAATCCCATTTTCATATTTGGAGTTATGCTTGAGGAGCAAGTTAAACTCTGGGATACGTAACCGAGTCGCTAGAAATTTCCATGTAAATTTGATTGGAGATGAATAAAATTGTAGCTATAAGGTGCCAGTTATAAACCGTATAATTTCGAAGTTTAAAACACATTACTCTTCCCATTTTTCCTATAATTTCAATTTAGGAATACTTAATTTTTAATGCAAAAAAAAAAATGCAATGCTGAATTTTCAAGAGCGCAACCGTCTCAGGATGAAACTAAACCAGGGTATTCAGGAATAACTAATAGCTGACGACGGGAAGGAAATGGAGCAACACCAGAAACGTATGAAGGAACACTGGGCTAAGAGAGGACGGTTAAAATGACGTGGTCCTCTTTATGCCAAAAAAAAAAATCAATATCAATCAAAAATATTAATTGTATCAAATACTGGAACGAGATGAATGAAATATTACCTCGGGTAAATCGATGAGACGTGAAGATAAATGGAATAAATTCATTTGTTGAAATTTCGATAATTCTAATGCAGTTCGCGTTGTTTATCGTTCTCTTCAAAATGATGCATTATTGAACTCTCAAAACATACGAACTTCGACAAAATATCACATTGTTATTATTTCATTTCATATAACTTTATGCTTTCATAACTACACAGGCTATGCTACATTTGGGAGTCCGTGAGTAGGTTGTTATGCTAGCCACAACACCACAAGTGACCCCCCCCCCAAATGCTACGTTAAAGGTTTTGATTGATTGATCAAATAAATATCTGAGGAATATTTTCAAAAGTAACCATCAACTGTAAAGATGGGTTTATGTTATTTGTATTTCATTTGTTGCCGTACATTATAGAAAAATAAATTTCATAAACAATCAGAAATGTGCCCAAGCTTCATTTCCCATTTTTTTACGTTATCGATTACAATCGGTTTAATACATTTTAAACTATTAAGGCGTAAAAGTATCAAAGGATTGAAAAAGTTAAAATTAGCATTCTTTCTCTTTTAGATCTCAACGCGTTGTTTGTTGATATAATTTTTTGCGCTTACGTATAATTATTTTATTTTTAAAATCGTTTCGAAATCCAATTAATATCAGCTGATCTTCAGGCCTCTAAAACACATACGCCTATAATGCAACAAATCAGGAGTGTGTTTATCCCACACAGGATTAGATGAGGACTGGAAGACAGAGAGCAAAGGGAATCGTTGAAGAGCATTAGTGGGGGGTGAGTAGGGCCCAGGAGCACTAAACGGAAAATTAAAGGAAGCTCGTGTGTCGGCCGCTGGCGAGGATTATTTCCATCAGTTCCCGGATCCGATCAAGTTTGTTCCCTTTCGATCAAAGGCGATCTGCTGGAGCGTTCATCTCATATCTCATCTCACCTTCTGATCTCATCGTCTAATTTACAAAGCTCTCAGAGAATATACATAGCTGGGAGGTTATCAAGCATATAGCTTTATCCCCTAAGAAGTTATTTTACATACTTTCTTAATACTTAATTTAAATCAGGTCTTGTTTGAATTTTACTTCAAATGGAGATCATTTAAAACAGTAATTTTCCTGAAATATTCCAATCAAACGCTATTATAAAAAAAAATATAATAGGTCAGTAGATCTAGATGCGTAAAATATTTTTTAAGGACCCTCGGCGTGGCAACTCAGTGGTTTACAACTTAAGCACTCCGCTCCCTGTTCAGACAGTCCTCGTCTGTATTTTCAAATTTTCAAATAAAAGATCTATACTTTATATAGTATGGATTCAATTCAATATTGCTAAAATAACCTGCAAAGCCATAACCTGCGTACATATGATATGAAGCCTCTCCCCTTCCCAATTTACGGAAACATCCTCATCAACAACCCCTGAAAATTAACGTTGCCCGAACCCCACAACTTCCCCCGGCTGATCGGCACCCCCACCCCTGGGTATTACCACCGGGTACCGGTGACCACCTGCGTGCCTAATATACGACCGCCCGTAAAACCTGAGAACCAGTTAACTGCTTCTGGAAATCTCACCCTCCAGCGGGGAAGAGATATTGTCACCGGTTGTTGTCAAGGGGCCTCCGATACTAAACCCGCCAGCCGCACGTGCACGGTCGTGCGGATCTCTCTCGGCCCCTAGTCAGTTTATTAGGTTTTCAGCAGAGCCGAAACACCATGTATATATAGGATCGATTTTCTATCAATAACAATTGTAAAATTACAAAAAAATATAATGCGAGCCAGCAACGTATTAAATATTGGCAAAATAATTAAAACTGTGGCAACAGACAATACATAAATATGAAGAAACAGAGTAGGGAAAAATGTGAATTAAAAAAATCTGAGGATAAAATACATATTTGGATACGCTTAGGGCTAATGAAACGGCTTTTGCCTAAATATTAATCATAATATTCCAATAAATATTAACTATTTTGAAATGGTATTCTGAGAAGACCTTTGAGTTGCACAAAGAACATTCGTTGCGAGATATTTATTAAAAATGGTATATGCAACATAAAATAATTTAAGTAATAACATAAAAATTAAACTAATTTGTAATAAATAAATTATAATTTAATAATAAATGAAAATAAATAAATTAAATACATTTAATAATAAATTATACGGTAAAAGACAAAATAAAATAATCAAGAACTGTAAGTATTAGGAAATATAAAAATGTATTGTAGAAGAGACATATAAAAGGGAAAACGGAAGATTTATATAAAAAATGTGATACTATTGCAGAAAACGGAGAAAAGAAAATTATTAAAGTAAATAAAACTTTGAAATTATTCATAAAATTCAAGAGGGAATTTCTTTTTTACAATAGACAGAATATATTCCTAAAAAAACAAAAAAAAAAACATTCCTCTGTTTCATTCTGTCAGCTTTAAATATTTCACATTCAACTCCTTATTTTATTTTAAAAATTAAATTAACGTTTCACCTGAAATATAAAACTCAACAACACACACTTTATGGACGAGTATAAGGATTATTTCCTTATCAAACTATTGAAACAACGGCTATCTCTTCGGCTGCGTGTATATATACATTTACGATAATACATAATCGTTTTATATAAAAATGATATTGTAGTGGGTGATGACGGATTGCTATTAACACAATTGAGTCGGGATTAATTATTAGAAGGTACCGCTTAAAATAAACTAATACAAATTTAAATTAAATAAATAATGTTTACATACATTTATTTTTCACTTTTAGTAATTTATCTTAAAATAATCAGTAATTCAACTTTGGAATTTATCCTATTATATCGTGATTCTTGAAAAATAAGTTTTGTTTATTAATTATTACTTTTTTTGAGCCAGGAAAAAAATTAATAAAAACAAGAATAATAATTGTTTAGTGCTACTAGACAAGATTGTACTTATACCATTCATTTGACACTATTTTGAACATATTTTCTTTTTTTAAACAGATTGCATTAAAACAGAAGAAAAGCAAAACCAATCTAATTTTTTATTAGGAAACTACGATTATTTTTTCAATATTTAACTCACTTGTTTTTATTCCGGTATACAAAATATTTAAAAATTAAATATTGCTATGAATGAGCAGGGCAGCCATGATATAAAAGATTCCAGAAATATTGTAAACTACTGTAAACAATCAACGTTATCAAATATCGAACAAAATAATGAATATGATAATATCGTATCACATTTTTTATTTCATTTAATGGTTTTATTATATAGTTTAATAGAAATTACTTTGCATCTTATTGGCTTATAGAGCATAAAGATTAATAGCATATTTTATGGTTGATGAGTGACTTTCAAAAAGTAGTGGCATTATGTTGAAGATACTACGTGAAGGAGAGCTCCTAAGGACGCGGAGATATATTCCATAGCGAGTACATTTTTAAAACGTTAAATTTCCTAGATAATCCTAAGCTATAGATCCTCCGTTGACAAGGCTGAATAGCTCGCCTCAGGTCCCGGTCTAAACAAAATGAAATACCTCCCGCCTGTTAATGAATTTCCATTTTTAGCAGGATTCATTCCAGTGATGGCTAAATCTCCCAAATCCTTCCTTTTTCCCAATTTGATTTGAAAGCTCTGACAGAGCTTGCGGTATATCAAACGAAAAATATGGTTTCAGTTCAGGGATATTATAAATGATATTACGGATCCTCTCCAACTTGTTTTATCTATTTCTTTCTACTAGGGAAGAATCTCGAAAGAAAAGAAGTTATATAGTTCAGTTCAATATACCATAGGAAAAGTAGTTACGAAATAAGAAGGGGACAAGAGAGGGAACAATATCTTTTCCTAGATAAATATTGAGTTATTGTAGTTCATAGCGAGCATACTACAAATCTTATTTAGACTATATTTTAAAATAAAAGTTTATAAATATAAAGAGCGTTATTTGTACGGCCTACTGGGAGCTACAAAAAGTTCATTAGTTAGTGCCTATTAAACTTTTTCTTCTTCACCGCTTTCCATTCTTCTTCTCTCTCATCCCTTTTATCCATATCTATCCCGTGGTACCTCAGGGGATTGAACACCGAGTCGCTATACCGAAGGTTCCGGGTTCTGTGGCAAAGAAATTATTTAGTCTGCAAACAGCCGTGGTTGTACCCTCTGGGATCTGAAACTCTGCTGGGGCCCACCCAGTCTCTATAAGTACCCTTAATTGGGGGACACCTGGCAGTTGAGCCTGATCTCGGCCAAATAACAAAAACCATTGTTCTACAACCAGTACAGTCTTTACAATGTATTGAACCCGCAACCTTTACAACATATTTAAAAAAAAGTAGATATGATGGAGCGACTGGAGTTATCGGAGTAGGTGGTAACATTTCAAGGACCCCACTGACGTTCAGTCCTATCCTCCGTTCCGCTTTTTACACGAAGCGAGCGATTCTCGTACACCTAAACATGTATATAATAATATTTAAAATATTTTAATTGTGAAGTTTACAGTCATGAGTTGGAGTTAAGATTAGATTTTAGCATGGCATGACGGATTTCAAAAGACCAACTCCACATCCCTCCAAAAGGACCAAATCGGATGATTCCACACTCATAATAATTCAGAATAATAATAATTCTCATTCCTAAGGAGAGAAGCGATCTGAAGTAACCAACTGAATATTGATTCCAAAATCCTGGTTGGGGCTTATGAAGTTGCTATTTTATTAACTCTGAGTACTTAAGAATTTAAGTTATGTAACAAAGTTTGTCTTACTACTACTGCTACTACGCCTTCGGTAGCACGAGTTCTTTTGAAATATTTTTTCAATTTAGTTCCACAAACAAAAAATATTCCCCAATAATCAAGCATAAGACATCGCAGCTCATGCGATATTTGAAATGCAATGTTAAATTTAGTAGACCACAGTTAAGTTTCTGAAATATCCAGTGGCTTTAATTAAATTTATCAGTTATTTAATTGATCATAAAACTATGTAAAAAAACAAAGTACCTATATGTTTCCTCGCAATACAAAGTATTGTTAAATTTGTTATGTTATTTAAGTGTTGCTTATACATTCCCGCTCAATGACATAAAATTGAAACGGATCCAAGGCCTAAGTACATGGAACAGAATATATTATAAGTATAAAAAAAAATACATATAGATTCCAAGAAGCGTTTTCCGTCCCATTCAAAGGGAACATAGCGTTCGAGGAATAGGAAGCTTAAGGAATTATACTCGTTCCTGTATCATAGGTAAAGAAGAAAAGAATCCATCTGATATGGTACATCAATGGAATGTATCCTACGATATAGAGCATCTGTTCTTTAGATTATTGGATCGTGCTTAAAAAGATTATGGTTTTAGCTTGAATGGCGATAGAATGTAGTGGATAATTTTATAATGTTACAATAAGAAAACAGTGCCGGGGGCAAAAAAAGATATAACTTGACACAAGGTCTTCTCCATTATTTAACAGATAGTGCGAAAAATTGTATCATTCATAAATATTTGAAAGATACAACAAAAAAAATACAACTATTAAATAAAACGGTAGCAACAAAGGGATAGGGCATACTGGCCAATAGAGCATTAATAAAACTTAAACAATTTATATCTGGCTGTATAGAATAAACCAATCCCGCCCACAGAGGGATAAAAACCTTCCTCTGGCGCCCTCTTACGCGTTATTTAAATTATTTATATGAGGTTAATGTTATATATAAGTTATATTTAAATTATTATTAGAAGTTATCTATTGGATACTAATCAAATAGATAGTAGACATTTCTATGATACTACATATGGAAGAAAAAAAACTTCAATAGCAATTTTTCAATAATTTCAAATTGTTAGTCCTACACTATATTCCAGAATTTTATTGAAACAATTAAACTTTATAAATCTTGGTAAACGTTAATGTGGAAAAAAGTATATCTGTTGAACATTAACGTAGCATGTTTAACGATGTTACCTAATAATTTCCCCACCATGACCATAAAGTTGCAAATCACGTTCTGCTAACTGTAGCCAAAACTAAGATTTTATTTCCCATATACTTCAATAAATCCGATAGGATATGTTCTCCAAGTTATGAACAGTATCCGAAAGCTGATGACACCGTAATAAAAAGTTCTTCGGTAATAAATAAGGCCTAAGCTATGTATCCTAAGAGGAACAGTAAATAAACTAATTTGGGGCTGAGGTTTATCCCAAGAGGCAGTATAAAGTTATAATCCCCTGCTGGGAGGATCAAGTTAAAACTGTTTAGAGGAGGGCGAGGATGAACTGCCAGCCTTCACAGTTCTCTCCGCTGTTTGGATCTTGTTTAAGGGTCCCCGTCTCGTCTTCCTTCTCATAAATAAATGTATATTCTATCTATCTATCTTTGTCTCTCTTCTCAAGAATCCCTCAGCTAATAAATTTATTCTATCTTTTTTGTCTGTCTGAATCGAATTAGTGTCTTGTTAGAACGCTTACAGATGTTATAGCTTTAAAGAGAATGAAAATTCAGCGTATATCATTGACTTAGCATGTATAGGATAGGACCAGGTTATGGGGCGATCAACAGCGGAGATTATTACGCCCTAGCTTTTAGCTTACTCATTATATTGAACTTATTTCTTAATCATTTGGTAGGTAAAAATACATCTCTCCCTTTCTCTATTCAAATATTATTACTACTATTATTATTTAATACATACTTAGCATGTATATTATTGCCGTGTGGTTTGATGACCTAAGGATTATGTGTATAAATATGGGTTTGAGAACCCAGAAAGGGTTGCAATATACATTCCTTGACCTTCCCTCCTCTTTTATATGTCATATACATATTCCTCCTCTAAAATATTTTATAACTGAAAGAAGGGAAGATTGGAAGTAGAGAATAGGACAGAGTACGGATAGTTTAGAGTACAGATAAAAGAGCATAGTAATTACTAGGTTGGTTCATAATTTATAATGATAGTCAATAACTAATTTCATTCCTTAAGACAATAAATACATTTTTTTCTTACAAGTCAAGTCCTTGCTAGTAACTGTGATATACATATATACACTGTAAGTAACAATATACTCTTTAATAAATGAGTTGACAGTAGAGAAAAAAAGGTCATGAAGAATCATAGTTTCAGTACTTGTTACGAAATGTACTGTTTCTAGCGTACTTATGTAACTTTATCGTTTTCTCGTACATTACGTTTTATCGTACGTAAAGAGGCAGGATGAGCCCCAGAAGTGTCTCCAATCCAATAGTGTCGATATATAATATGACTTCCAACATATTAAATAATTGTTCAAATCACTTGAAGTTGTATTGTTGGATATTGTTACGTTGTAAATTTTTCGTTCGTTAATGTTTTACTACACAATTTCGTACATTTTTTGTACAAAGTTTTAAACTGCATATGCATTTTTTATTGTCAACTTTTTACAATATTGTTAATACTTCACATTATTGCTTTTTTAAGGTACTGTTTTGTATTTTACTGTCTGATTTTTGGTTATTTCCTGTCCAACAAATCGGTCTTTACTTATGAAATTTATATGAGTACAATTTTCCTTTTCTAGATCGGGGATATGCAATACCCTACCCGCCTAATACTGCAAACATATCAATTTATTGGATTAGGAAATTATTATATATTTTATCTAATAGAGAGATATTCTATTTACGTAATTATGTACTACCAGATAAATCGATTAATATATTTGTAGAGCAATTTACTCCACCTAACTTATTTAAGGTTTCCCTCTCTCAAGTCGGCGACCTATAATCCAGGGCGAACAACAAAGAGCTGACCATAAGGCAATCAGGGCTGACCTAACAAGACTATTAACAGGTAAATTATTCAGGTAGTACCTTGGGGCAGTTTAGGGCAGTGCTGAATGAACCCGGCCTCACCTCTTAATAACTAGGAGGGCTCAAAGGGCCACGGCTCAATGGCTCAGGACCTCGGCAAACTTATTAGCATTTATTTCACAATTTGTATTCCATAGCCGCCCTGACCCTCCTATTTCCATGCAAATGGCTCGCTATTAAACTGATAGTTTTCAACTTTGATAACTTAGTAACGAGATCGATGGGATTTAATAAAACATGTCGTGAAAATAAACATAATGCTATCCATTATGAATTTATTACAATAAACTATTTTATACCAAGGAATCGTACACATTGTAATATTATCGGTATTAAATAATCATACAAATCCCAAATTATTCTGAATTTATATGTTTTATTTTGGGCTTTTACAACCTTTGGTCATATGCCGAAACCCAGAACATTTTTTCGCCAATACTCTCGGTCTTCCCAATCTCCCTACGCCAAGCCTTTTGCTGCCATCACTTCTTTAACGCCAAGTTTTCCTTAGGCGGCCTCTTTTTCGTCTCTTCCCTGGATTATAGTCCAATATCATTTTCGGCCATCTCTCGGTGCCCGTTTTTCTCAGATGACCATACCACTGCAGCTGCTTGGTCCCAATTTTGTGCATTATCGTTTCCGCTTTAACTATATCTCTTATGGCAGAGTTTTTCACTCGCTCAATTCCGGAAATGCGACAGCTTCTTCTCCAAAAATCCATTTCTGCAGCTTGCAACCTTTGTGCATTTCTTGGTCTAACGACCCACATTTCCGAACCATAAAGGGTTACACCTTCAAAAAAGGAACTAAAAATTCTCTTTTTGGTTTCTAACGAAACACTATGGCTCCACAGTACGGAGTTTACCATGCCGATAACCTTCTTTATTATATTTATCTTTTCCTTTATATCAGTCTGAAATGTTCCCTTGCTATCTATATACACTCCCAAATTCTTAAAGAGAGCACTCCGATCTAGTCACCCATTTTTTTAATGGGAGAGAAGATGTGGAAGAGTTGAAGGCAAGGTATTCTGTCTTCTCTTGGCTGATTTCTAGGCCCCATTTAGAGTATTCTCTTCTAGCATCCTTAGCATATAATTAATATCATCTTCCTCAGAAGCTATCACCACTAGATCGTCAGCAAAATTTAGACTGTATTCCTCCCCTATTCTTACACCCATGCCACGACATTTCCTTTTCCATTCTTTCAATGCTTCCTCCAGATACAAGTTAAAAAGGGTGGGTGATAAGCTACACCCTTGTCTTAGCCCTTTGGTGATGAGGAAACTATCTGTCAAACGGTTTCCTATTTTGACCTTAGCTTCCGCTCCGCTGTAAAGCTTTTAATTGCGTAAACTAGATCTTCGCTAACTCCCAGATTTCCCAGTGCCATCCATAAAAGTTTTAATGGAACCGTATCGTATGCTTTTTTGATATCAATGAAAGCGAGGGGAACTTCGCGGCCACAAGCCAATTTCTTATGTAACAGTTGTGTGATGGTGAACACATGATCCGCACAGGACCTTCATGCTCTAAAACCAGCCCGTTCTTCCGATATACACCCTTCTACTTCCCGCTCCAATCTGTTCTTTAAAACTCGACCATACAGCCTGCTCATACTGCTTGAAACAGTGATACCACGATAGTTAGAACAATCACTGTAATTCCCCTTTTTGTGGATATGCGTTATGTGACCGATTAACCATTCCGAAGGATTTCTATGTTAATACATTAAAAAAAAAAGTAAATAATATATGACTGTGTATCACCTAACGTTTGAATTGGTATTTCAGAAATTTTAGACACAAGGTTTTGTTTTGAATAGTTGTGCAATGCCCATGTTAGTAATTTACATTTCGATTATCGTGTTCCTAACATTGATCGGAATACTTATTCCAAGTACCCAGGGGCATTATATTTCGTACATATAATTTGAATAGTCGATGTAATGTTTTTTAAAATACAGAACAGTCATTCTCACAATTAACTAATAAATTTCTACTTGTTATGTACTTTGTTGCTTGTTAAGTATACTTCGTTATTCTACTTACAATTTTTATACTTATCTATCATAAATGATTTACCAATAAGTACAATAATTATAATGTGGAAGCGAGATAGCGTGGGTCCAAATCCACTTTTATTTAACCAGTTTACAGCCGGAGATGGAGACCCTTCTGGGACTCACCCATCATGATGTAGCTGCTCAAACCGTGTCCTAGAAACACTAGAAAGAGCACAGTCTCTACCACGCACTGAACCCTCCATTGGTTATAGTGGAACAGATTGTTTAGACGGATGGTGTCGTCCTCAAAAAGGAATAAATTACACTGGGAGACACACTTTTTCATCTCTAGCTAGTAGACACTTAGTTAAAAGATGGAAAGAGAGAGATAGATGGATTAAAATATAGGCATAGATGGTTCAAAAATGATATACTAGAGTTTAGTATGTTAAGAGAGAGACGAAATATCTCTTATCGATAAGAGAGTAGTCGCTATTTACGTTGAAAAATAATAATGTTATTATTTGTTAATAACAAATAATATTCAGGATGCATATTTAGTAAGTAGTAAGAAGAATTTGATGATAAATACATCAAAATGTCTCCTAATTCTTATAATTACTGTGTTAGTTCCAAGAGGCCAAACAAATATTACCTTTATTCATAAGTTTTATAACTTTACTTCACTTTGTATATCAATGTTATATTGTTCAATGTCACAATAAATGTGATTCTTTCTTACGAGTCGTCTCTGCTTATTAAAAATTCGAATCATTCAATAGCCTTCGCAGCAAAATGACTACTGCTTTAAAGTATGATTTTATATTTATATTTATAAATAAACCAACTTGTAACTATGTATGATAAATCTCCCACAAAAAAGATTCATATTGTCTAAACTAAAAATTAGTTATATTTAATGGAGAGTTGGGATTCTGCCATAAGGACATGAGGAGCTAGAGGTCGTCAAACCCAAACCGGTTAAGTAATTTGATATGAATTTACATTTATTTATCGCGGCGGTGACGAAGCATTACGATCACGCCACCTGTTTCGTGCCAAGTCCCATTAAGGCCGGCAGGATTTGGACAATAACTGTTCACGTCAATTATAAAACATTATCTAAATTCGTTTATTTTTATTTACTTTTATATGAATTAGCAGCGACCCACCCCAGCATTGCTCGGGTAATAAGGCATATTATGCATACATAATTTGTCTGTGTAATGTATTTTTTTTATCACGTACCGGCCACTAAGGACCACGTGGATATCTTTGGTTAGGCTTCTTAGGGAGTATAGATTTTGTTTCTTCTCATCTCAGCTAATGTACTTTATTATTTAGAAATTATAAAAATAAAAACAAAACCAAATATTTCTTTATATACGAATTTATTATCTTGCACGTTAGATAATTGAACGGGATTTGGCAATCAGCGCCTTCGGTGAAACCCATCGATATTCCAACCCATTTACACAAAACCTCCACAAATTATATACCTAAACCTTACTGGTGAATCACTTTATCTATGGGTGAAAACCGCATGAAAATCCGTGTAGTAGTTATTGAGTTTACCGCGAACAAACGCGGCCGAGGACTTTGTTTTATAATATGTATAGATTACAACTTGTGATGGTATTCAATAAACGGTGTGCAACTGCTGAAAAGTTGTTTTACCTGCAACCATCGAAGAGCCCAGTAACAAAATATATTCATTTTTTTTAATTATAATTTTTTTTTTACTTTCGAAAAATTGTGATACAAGAGTTTTAAAATCTTTTATACAAGACTTAGATCATCGCAATGTTCTAAGAGAATTTCAATTTAAAAAAATATATATTTGAAAACTAAGAAAAAAGAGCTTTAAATAAAATCTACAAAAAGCAGTATTGATTAAAAAAAGCACATTATAATGCAATATTATTAATAACGGCAATATATAAGGCAATATATAAGAGGCTTCATAAAGTGTGAACTCTTGATTTGGAGAAAAACCTGGCGGTGATCTCACCAATTTACCTTCCTATACAACCTTTGGCTTAGAAAAGAAGAACCTTCAAAAGTTGTAGAGCTACTGCTTTTTTTTTTTAATTTACTGTGTACTATTATTATTATTTAATTAAAAAACTACTTTAAATATGTTTTAAATATAAAATCACTAATATTTCCTTTTTCAATAAAATACCTACATAAACATTAAGGTTTTTAAAAATAGATAAATGAACGTTAAACCGATATAGTCTGATATATAAGCTATTAGTCAATGCCCAGAAAGATTAAAAAAGTATTTTTCTAATATTTCATTAATTCAGTCCAGTTTACATCCTTTTTAAAAAGTATTTTTTTATTTTTTGTTCAACAGTCCACTCGTTGGCTATGACGTAACTAATGTTTAATGACTTATCAACTGATTAAATTATAACTATAATTTAATGATAAAAGTATAGAAATAAATAAACTAAAATGATTCGAAGAGACTATTATTACGAAAAATTTGAAAGTTTTACTAAATATATAGAATGGAGAAAACAAAATTGTATATATACTAATTGGAACTATAGATGAAAATTCGAATACCATAATATATTAATATGAATTTACATATATTGAATATAGTTTAATAAATTGACTAACATTAGTGATATAAAGTAGAAAAGTAATAGATGGATCCTAAGATAGTGTAATAGAAGTATTGTTGCTTTTTTTTTTTTATTATTTTGGAAGCACAGTTTATGAAGAATCTGAAAATGAGTAAATTATTTATATTAATTTTCGCAATAAATATATTTAAAAATATGAATGTGTTTTTAAATATGAAGAATATACCATCATCAACTCTTCACTAATTTTATTCACCATAAGAACCCAGGGATTTTACTAAATCATGAGAAGGGCATTGTAAGAAGAAGCGCTAAAATTATAGCGCCCCCCCCCATTTATCCTGTCCTAAGGGCGAAAAAAGAATTACAGCCACTATCCTCTCAACTTTGAAAGCTCTTTTCCTTTAGGTTTTTTTCTTAGAGAGTTCGGGGGGGGGGGGCGAGTTTTCCATAAAGGGGTAATTTTCTCGAGATAGTAGACGATTTCCAAAGGCCCCTGTTGGGGGGGGGGACTCTTTGGGTTATTTAATTAAAATGGGCTTCAGTTAATTAACAGAACTGATGATTAATTACTTGTCAGCATTTAGCAAAGTTCATGGTCCTCGATTGAGGGCTTTTGAGGTTTCCTTTGAAGCTTCTTTATTTAAGTAGCGATGTTAAAAGGGTAAAAACCTCTGTTAAAAGCTAAGTTCAAATACCTTCAATTGCAGCAATATTATATTATATGTCTTCTGTTGTACATAAACTAGTAGGTGGTATTTTATTGAATAAGGAAACACCAATGATTTCATCATAAAATCTTATTTACAGAATCTAATAATTTAAATAGCAATCTAGTTACAATAAAAAAAATTAAAAAATAATAAAAGGAGTACCTCTGCAACCAATGAAGATCTTTGGCTTAGTACATAGTAGAATACTCTACTACTTACTAAGTCAACGGTTGTACAGAGAGACGATTTGGCCGAGATAACACTCAATGACCAGTCCTCCAAGTAAGAGTAATGACTTAATAAATACTTGGTGAGCCTCAGGAGAACCTATAGATCCCAAAGAGTCCATCCGCGGCTGTTAACAGATTAAATAGGTTATCTGTCACAGCTAAATTTGAATCTGGATCTTTCAGCGTAACAGTTCTGCACTTAACACACCGAGCGACCCTATAATGCCATAGATTTCTATATACCATATGTTGTCGAGTTGTCAAATGAAATGATTACAATAGTTCTAGAGAAACCTGCACCTAACCATATCAATCCACCTAGTTCGGTAAACATAAAATTGGAACCAAATTGATTAATCCTAGAACGGTAGCAGGTGCCAAATTGATACATTAAATTCGCAGCTTGCACTATTAGTACAGGAGTTTTATTAAGGACTAGCACATTAAACTATTTCTTATATATTCCTTCGATATCTAACCTCCAGGTGTAAAAATTAAGTAATCATTTTAATTTAAATTATGACAATGATTGCTATTCTTAGTTTGTGAATTACGACTACTTTAATTTGTTATTAAAAAAGGCATATAATATGCAAGAATTTATAAACCAATATAACTGAAAATGTTTCAACACATTTAAATTTTATCTTGACGTCCTATAAAAACATTGTAAATGCTTTATAGTTATAATGTATAACTAATAACTGGTATGTATAGCAAATATCCTTATGTATAGCAAGTAGGAAAGGACCAGGAAGGATGCACTCCTGGCTGTATAATTTAAGTCTATGGTTTGGTCTTGCAACTGTCCAGTGATTTGTTAGGATCGCCATTTTTATAGCCATCGTCAGAAACGACTAAGACACGAGAAGAAGAAAGGGTATATCATACATAATTGCGTATTAAAATATAGAATTTTTTATTTATTTTATTAATACTTAAAATGTTACTAATTTATGCTAAGCTATAAAATAAATTGGTAAAATATTGTGTTTAAGAGAGACGGGACGAGAAGCTATTGCACTCAATGTAATGAACCCACATGACAAACGAGCGAGAGGTTAATGCGATTAGAGACGCTACTAATGGAAGTAATTTTCAATAATGAGGGCTATACCAGCCCAATCTCGATACTATAAATTGTTTCAAATTTAAATTGCAGTGGGAGGGGGGGGGCGATAAACCAATTATTGATGAAAACAGGTATCCAATTACTTTAATAATTATCTCTAGCGGAGATATTTAATTCTCCTGTCTAAGCCTCGTCGGTAGGGGCAGGCCTCTCAATGCCCTGTCATTTCTCGTCATAAATTATTCAGTGGGACTAATTTAAAATTTTCCTCCAATAATTTAATTATATTAAATTTAATAATTTTTCTGTTGATACTATTTTTGTTGAGTTTTTTTTTGTACGCGTATATTAAAACAATTAGTACTCTAATTCTAGAAAAAAGTATTTTAAGTATAGTGATCGTATTTTAGGACTATTTAGTATTTCGTCACTAGAAATAAGTATTATAATCATTTAATAACAGTTTTCAAACAATTGGGTTAATTTACCAGAAGCTGAAATTAAGATTTATTAGATAACGCTAAAGATCCCGGAAAATTGTATACACCTTCAGCAAGAATCTTTCTTAAATGTTGGATAAATAGGGATATTATATATATATACATAATTCCAACCTAAGAAGAACTTCGTTGCGACTTTGGTCCTCTGTATAAACTTACAAAGATGTAGAGATTAAGGACCGATTTCCATTAGACTTTATAAACCATAAAAAAAAAAATATTGTCCAGGTTTGGTCAAGCCTTAAGAGGCGGTCGAATCAAGAATGTGCTGAAACCATTTCTATTATAATTTTGTACAATTCAGCATGATCTCAGATCTGGGTTCTCGAATTTCGTTTAAACTGAATCAGAACTGGAGTTTAGTTGATCATTCAATGATGATATTTAGCGTTGAGTGAACGATAGTAATACTGTAGTGGTTTTGTACATTGTGAAAGAGTACTAATGTGTAGTGATCGCGGTTCATAAGACGCATTAAATAGTTTAGTAACACGTTTTAAGTACGCTCAAACAATATAAATGATCTTACAATAAAAGTTAATCTTACTCCTATCAGTTTCATATACTTAACAAACAGTAGACTTGACTCTTGGAACAAAAGAATAATGTTTATCGTGTAATATAACGATATAACAGATATACAAAGATACTTTCTGATATGAAATAACTATTAATAGATTGAACTATCAGCTACGGATCAACATTATAACTTATTAGCTAACTTAGTAACTACTCTCTTATCTATACTCTTAACGTACTAAACTTAATACATACCATCTTCTCTACCTTCTCTCAATCTATCTATCTCTCTCTTGCTATCTTTTAGAGATAGATACTTATAGATAACGACCATCTCCATACAAAAGAATCATTCGGAACAAAACCTAATTCTTCACTGAAGTTTATCTCATTATTTGTAATTTATTGACTGCACCCCCTGACCATTTTACACCCTTCTTATAAACAAATTATTGTAGGTTATTAAACCGTTTGATTACTATATATTTATTATCGTTAACAACGCCTGCGTTCCAACCCTCAAACGCTTTCTGCCACATCCACGGACCATCACCAAAGGATTCGTTTTATCATGAACCCAGCTACACAGGCCGGATGTCCTTTTGTACTCGCCAGCCCCAGGACCTGGAATGATTGGATTGAAGGGCTATAATAAGCAAACAGGATATAGAGGCGGCCCAATCAGGGGATTAGCAGCGACCATTGTGAGGAGGTCCTCCTCAGGTGGCCCAGGATAATTGTTGCCATTCTTTACTCCTTCCTCTAATCCAGGACCTCCTATCGCTCCTCCAAGGTCCCTCACAATTTCCCATTAGAAAAGATTTTCCGCTCCGTTTGTCTCCGATCTGATCTTCTGCTCGCCAAATCCAGACCTCTTTCATTCTATTGACCGGTGGGACCCATCCCATTTCTTCATATACTGGAGGTTCCGCTTCATCGAAAACAATTTTCTATCTGTCGTAGGGGAAGGACACAAAGACCTTATCTCGGAGATATTTCAAATTTCTTCTTCTGGCCTTCTTCCATCGCAATAGAATTTTCGGTAATTTTTTTTTCTTTTCCGGGGAGCTTTCCGACATTAAATGTTGTTTATATATAAAATATATTGTGTAATTTCCAGTTTATTACATCCAATATACTCCTAAATAAAAGTATAAATGTATACAAATTTTATAGAAATTATCTTTTAATTTGAATTCCAAATTCAGAAGAATGTTGGAACTGATAACTTCAACAACGGAATATAATATAAACCAGGAAATATTTCTCGAATTATATTATTCTATTCAAGGAAATTAACCCGTCGGTGTTTTTGCATTCCATCATACTTTGACATTGGTAGGGAGAAGAGAATTTAATAACTCTACATTTGTTACTAAATTTAGTAATTGTTATAAGATGTACCTTCTATTTCTTATTTCACAGACATTTCAGGAATGGAATAATGGAATGCTCCGAGCTTTATTATTTCCTTATTTCCAGACATCTCAAATAAAAAGTAATATATAAATAATTCGTTCGACAACGTAAACCATGTTTGAGAAAGTAGTCACTTTTGCCTTCCAAAAATAAATTCCAGGTGTTAATATTCAGATTCACACCCTGAAATCCAATATTTTAACAGAATGTCTGTTTTTAATATTTGGAAAATTCAATATAGAAAAACCTACAAGCTTCTCTTACAGGTATCATTTTCCCAGACTCAGGATTAATTGAATCTCTTCTTTTCCCCATACTAACCTCTCCATCCTATCTACTCTTACTTAGAAACCTTCAAACCCCAAAGGGCTAAGAAAAAAAAAAGTTCACAGTTCACTTCTCGCTGCTGCCGTACGACTAGTGAAACCGTTATACTGAGTAATCCTTTTCAATAAATTCAATGACATTACATACTAATCCTTTACTGACACGAACAACAGTAAACTTCTGTCCGTCCCGTTTTTTAATCAGTATCAATCTATGTTTCACGGCTGTGCTGAACCGTCTGTGATGAAATTTGATATGGATAATCTCAATCCTGGGGAAGGACATGGGCTACTATTTATCAACACACCACACAGGCGAAGTTTATATAAAACTGTAACCTGATTGACTAACACACACAGCGGTCAACGCACAGCAGAAAGCACTGAACTTAGCATCTTGAAATTCTCAGAAAGGTTCATTGTATAGTTTAAATGAGAACTAAGAAAGGAATTTGGACAATTCCGCCCCCAAGGTTTTCTCCCTTAATATAATGGGGGTTCAAAGATTGTATGGAATCCGTCAGTTTTGAAGTTAGACATCTGAAATTTCGGATGTACGAGTAACTTATAGTTCAAATAAATTAAATTATTTATTTAAAATGATCAGTCACGAAACTTTATGTGGCAGACCAAATTCTATGCGAGCGAAGCCGTGGGCAAAAGCTAGTGTTTCTAACATAGATTTCATTCAAGGATGTTGCTTATTTTCGAAATGATCTTCCTCTCCATTCTAACTAATGTTTAGCGTATAAACATTTGTAATTAAAACATGTACCACTACAACCCGTGAACGAGTCTGGGGTTCAGTACATGGTAGAGACTGTACTGCTTCAAGGAGAACGGCCGTACAAGGAGTTGATTTGTCATAGATCACGCTCAAACGCCAGAATTTTGGGTACCCACGTCATAGAGGCAGGGTGAGCCCCAGGACGGTCTTAGTTCGTATATGATTCATCTCCAGCTGCTAACAGACTAAATAAAATTCTTGCCTGCAGGGGGATTTGAACCAGGATTTTCGGCATGGCAAGTGTTCTACCACTGAGCAAGTCCGGTCTCTAAATATATTAAATTAAATGACGCAAATATTTTTTTGGGGAATTATCTAAAAATTCCGTCTGTTTAAAGCTAGTAAAATAACAAATCACATTTCGAAAACCAGAAATCAGTGTTAAAAGGGGATTTGAGATTCAAAATACAACTTATGAAAGATTTAAGATTACAATAACCTTAAGAAGCTTTTACTTTTAGAACAACAACTAAATTAGTACCATAAACCACAGGGAAGAGCAGAGAGAGAGAGATAGAGAGAGAGATAGAGAGATAGAGAGAGAGAGAGAGAGAGAGAGAGAGAGAGAGAGAGAGAGAGAGAGAGAGAGTGATAGTGGGAGAGAGGGGGAGAGGGAGAGAGAGAGAGAGAGAGAAAGAGAGAGAGAGAGAGAGAGAGAGAGAGAGAGAGAGAGAGAGAGAGAGAGAGAGAGAGAGAGTGAGAGAGAGAGAGCGAGAGAGAGAGAGCGAGAGAGAGAGAGAGGACATACATTCGTTGAAGATTAAAGTGCAATCAGATAAAGAAGGGAGGAAGACCCAATCGTACTAAATGCTGACCCTACAACCGCCTTGTGCTTAGCCAACTTTGGAGGTTTGGAAAGCAGTTAGCTTCTCTTCAATGGAGCTCTGCTTGAAAGCTGCTAATGCAAGTACTTGATTTGCTTATTCCCTTTCCTGGAACTATTTTGCGGATGTGATTTGTTTCCTCCTTGCTGATTGTGATGGGTCAACCTAAGGTAAAAGCAGAATCCTAAACATTCTCTCTGTTTCATAAAATTAAAATCATATACCAACTTAAATTTTAAAACCGACTATATTATTAACTGATTAACATGAAAACAAATTTTCACTTAACCTTGAAGTTAATTAATTTAAAAGACTGTTTTCTGATTGATTCTTATGTTTCAAAATAATAGACCCATTTTCATGTTAATTTTCTACTTTGAGATAATATAATTATTTATGTAATAATTACAGCTGGAAATATAATTCTAAGCATTTCGAAAACAATCGACTAAGAAATTCTTCTTTAGCTTAAATGCAAGTATTTATCATTTTAATACCTTCATTTATCATTTGAATTATTTTCATTTATTCGGAACAGCCTTGTAGCAAGTAATACCGGACAACTAGATTTTAAATATTGAAAAAAAATTGTATAAATGTGTAAAAAAATCTTGGCCACCACAAGTCATGAAGAGCCTTAGGAACATGCTACAGGCTGCGCTGTATCTAAGACAATGGCTGTGCAGAGAGGTGATTGTCCAAGATCACGCTCAACCGACAGAAACCAGTAAGGGGTACCCAATTCATTGAGGGTAGGTGAGCCCCAGGTAGGTCTCACAGGATCCATCCTTGGCTGTTAACAAATTAAACAATTTATCTGACACGGCTGGATTTGACCCTGAACCTTCTGAATCCTTAGGAAATGCATAGCACTCCACAAACCAAGCTACTTCAGTGACTACAAACGGGCATTCAAGAAATATCACATTAAAAATGCTTCAAATCCAACGCTTGTGATAAGTTTTAGAAATTCTTCAAAATTCTTCATCATCTTCATAATGTTTCAAAGCAAATATGGACCCTCTTAAAGTTTAACAGCACATATTTAAATTTTCCAATTAGCGAGACAATAGCAAAGAGAGAGTGAGAGAGAATTACATATTTACCGGAGAAAAGAAGAAACCACCTGGGAAAGTATATTTCAGGTAGAAAACGAACAAATAAGGGGAAATAATTTAAAATTTGACTCTAGGGGGTTTGTCTGGCCTTTTGATAAATGTATATATATATTATATGAGAGGGTTGGGGGTGACAAAAGTGTCCCGCCCTTCCCCCATGGCTACAAAAGAGTGACCATTAGTCTTGGCTCAAAAGAATTTTTTTTCCTGATTTCAAAATTACCATTCCCATTCTGAGACTGTCTCTATTTCCCTCTCTTTCTCTTAACGATACTTTATGCACATCGCTGAGTTGATTCTCAAACAGAAACTTCATGCCAATGGAATTTTATTTTTAGATACAACTTAAATATATAACTCCAAACTATGAACCAGTTACACTATTACCAACGAAGGTTCTTGGGCTTAGAGTACTTGATATGATTTAAACTGTTTCTAAGCTAACTGCTGTGATTTAGACAATATCACACTCGACCATCAGGTTTAGAATAGAATAGAATAGAATAGAATAGAATAGAAAACAAACTTTATTCTGGGACCAAGTCCCTTTAGAATAACAATAAAGAACAAGCAAAATAAACATAATGTTCATCTGGCCAGGAGGCTACATAATGATACAAATCATGAAGTAATCATGAGTGACAAAACATAATAGAAATAGAGAAAGAAAAAAAAGAAAATAAAATAAATAACTGATTAAAAAGTAATAGATTTTACAGGAATTTAACTAATTTTCTAGAAAAATAAAAATAGTAATAAAACATATATATATAAAGGTTTGATATTAACAAAATAATAATAAATAACATTAATATAATAGTTAATAACGGAATTGCTAAATAAAGCAAATAAATTGCATAGCATGCAATAAAGTATTTACAAAGTTTGTATCTTCTTTGTTGTTGGAAAAATAAACAAACACGTAGGTAACGAGATCGAGTATTCGACACACATTAATTCAAGCGGAAGATTGGCCTGCCTGGAGAGCATTTTTTTGGGATGCCAAGAGATGATGGAAAAGCAGGGATTTAAATGAGGCCATTGAAGATGAATGGCGGATGAAAGGAGGGATTGAGTTCCACACAGTAGTGGAACGGGCGAGGAAGGAACGGTCGAATGCCTTAGTTCTATGGGATGAAATGTAGAGATCGGAGAGGCGGGATCTTGTTTGATGGTGTTGGACAGTGGAT
Organism: Troilus luridus; assembly: GCA_964056705.1. Lineage (NCBI taxonomy): Eukaryota > Metazoa > Arthropoda > Insecta > Hemiptera > Pentatomidae > Troilus > Troilus luridus. Next base: position 28,565,079 of record OZ057414.1, read on the forward strand.
TTAAATTGAAGGAGACTATAGATGTATGAAGGGTGTTGCGAGTTAATGGATTGGTATAGAAAAACACTAAGGAAATAATGTCTACGAATGGGTGGGAAGAGCCACTTTAACTCATCATAATGATGTGACACCCGGGAACGCCTCGGAGTACCAAGGACAAATCTTAAAGCACAGTTCATAATTCTTTTTAAGCGATCCTCTAGCAATTTCGAGAGGCCCCCGTATACCACACAACAGTAGTCAAAGTGGGGGAAGATAAGGGAAGATACAAGAAGCTTCCGGGTAGATTGTGTAAGGAGGTGCCGGGATCGATGGAATAATTTCAGGGAACTAATTGATCGTCGGGATATTTGGGCGACATGTGGTTTCCAGGAGAGGTTTTTGTCCATGGTAATGCCTAGGTTTTTAACGGAGGAGTTGAAACTGATAGGGTTGTCGTTTAGGATCAATGTTGGGAGGGTGGGGATAGTTGCAAGAAGGGAGTTGGAACCTAGAACAATGGCCTGGGTTTTCATTGCGTTCAATTCCAACTTGTTCAGCTTTGCCCAGGCACTGATCCTATCGAGGTCTTGCTGAATACTGGCGAACGCGAATGATAGCTCAGAAGGAGGAAAGGATAAATAGATTTGGAAGTCGTCAGCATATAGATGGTAGGAACAGTGGTAAACGGATTTAGGAAGATCGTTGATGTAACAGTTAAAAAGGATAGGAGAGATGCTTGAGCCCTGTGCCACGCCTGAGGATAGGGCTAGGAAAGAGGAAAGGGGTTGGTTGGGCATAGAAACCGCTTGGGACCTGCCAGAGAGGAAGGACTGGAACCATAGTATAGAGCTGTTGGAAAAGGACAATGACTTTAGTTTGGAAAAAAGGATAGAATGGTCCAAGGAATCAAAAGCTTTGGAAAAATCTAATAGGATTAGCACGGTTAGTTGTTTGTTGTCCATGGCTTTATATATGTCCGTAGTGATTTTGGTAAGGGCAGATTGAGTGGAAAAACCAGGACGAAAACCAGATTGCAGCGGATCCAGGAGTTTGGACTGTTTGAGAAAATTTGATATTTGCGACTGGACTATTCTTTCGAAAGGTTTGGAAAGGTTGGAAAGTATGGAGATTGGCCGGTAGTCTTTGGGAGAAAAAGGGGTAGAGGTTTTATTTATAGGATGGACTAGGGCTTTTTTCCAAGAAGTTGGGAATATTGCGTTTTGTAGTGAGAAATTATAAATGAAAAGAAGGACAGGTAGGATATCGATGAGGCATAGTTTGAGTAGTTTGACGGGAATCTCATCAAAGCCAGTAGAACTGGAGGAGGATTTGAGAACAGAGGAAATAATGTCGGTAGGTGAAATGTCAGAGAAAAAAAAATTGTCGGGGTTGAAAGATGGAGTTAGTGAGAAGACGGAGGGTGATGATATTGATGTGTTAGTTGAGGCAGACAAAAAATACGAATTCATTTCATCTGGCGAAGCAGGAAAGGCTCTGGAATATGTTGAATTGCAGAGGGAGAGTTTTCGGAGGAGTTGCCATTTAGATTTAGGATCGGGAGCCGAGGAAAGGGCTTCGTGGAAATATTTGGATTTTGCTTGTCTGATTGTAGACTGTGTCAAATTGCGAAGAGCCCTGAACGCTTGGTAGTCATCAGTAAGCCTAGTGCGTCTAAAGCGTCTACGGGCAGCATCACGTTTCCTTTGCAGGTCTTTAATTTTTTGACACATCCAAGGAGCAGGATGGTGATGGAAGGTTAAAGTTTTGACTGGGGCATGGGTATCCAGGATGCTTTTGAGATTGGCTGTGAGTATGTCGACCATTGAATCGACGGTGGTACAGGAGTAGATTTGGTTCCAATTCAGGATTTCGAGGGAAGGAGATATAGATTCAGTGGTGAGTCCATCTAGGTTGCGGAACGTTAATGTTTTCGATAGGATTACTGGAGTTTGGATATTGTATGAAATTTGGATTAAATCATGAGAGGACAAGAATGGAACGGGTAATTGTGTGGAAGAAAGAAGTCTCTGCGATGAGTCAATGATGAACAAATCTAACCAGGTGTCAGATAGAAGAGTGTGATGGGTGGGAGAGAATGGGACAATGGAGAGGTGTAGAGAGTAAAAAAGATTTTCAAGGTACAGTTTATCATTGGATTGGACTAGGAGATTGGTATTAAAGTCGCCGGAGATTATGATGTGGTTGTAGAGAGGAACATGGTTGTAAAGGACCGATTCAAAGATAGGATCAAAAGGGACCAAAGGAGGGCGATACACTACGACGTATAGGAGAGGATTTGATTTGCAAGAAATTTCGACGAAAAGGAATTCTATGTGAGGGAAATTGGACGCTGGTGAAGAATACAGAATGCGTGATTTTAGGGAGTTGTGGACATAAAGACCTACACCTCCACCAGTCCGGTCAACACGGTCGTGGCGGAGGAAGGAATAGTCAGGTAAGGAAACAGAGGAGGACGGGATATGGGGTTTTAGCCATGTTTCTGAGATTCCAATAGTGTGGAAAAAATTCTGGGTAAAATATTGATGAAATTCATCAAAGTGAGCGGGCAAGGATTGGGAGTTGATGTGACAGGAGGTTAGAACACTAGACATAATGGGGAAGCAGAAGAGGAGCTCTTAGTATCAGAGGAGAGGAACTAGGAGGAGAAAATCTTATTGGCAGAGCTAATTGAAAAGTTTGATAGTGCCGAGCAAAGATAATCAGTGGCGAGCTATTGCTATTACTAAAATCCGCTATAAATTTTGAACCCAAAGAATAGATAATAAAATTAACGAATAGCGAAAGGAAGAATGATACGTAAATAATGAAATAGATTAAACAATAAACAAAAAGAAGAAGATAAAAGTGCGAACAAAAAATAACAGTTAATTTTATATGAAAAAGAAAAAATAATTTTGCGACATATTTCATAGGAAAAAATAAAAAATTTAAGAAACACTTGAGGTTATTAGAGTAATACAAGATGAACGCGTGAGCACCGTTGTGAGAGCCAAGGTTATTAATGCAACTAGAAGGCATACCGGTCTTCAGTAGTCAGCCGAATACATCCAGGTCTTGAGCTTGATCAATGAAGACCACTTGGTGCCCATCTTCTTTTCTGCATCGAACTCTACCTCCCGCAAACCAAACATATTTTATTTTTCCTGTTGCCCTCTTCTGTCGTGCGAGCCAGTAGAGGTGCCTGTTGGTCGCGGTCATCTCCTCGCTAAGATAGATGCGATGGCAGTCACGTAATGGTTTACACGTAATGAAGGATACTCAATTTATACAGGCTGTTGAACAGTTGAAACAGGCTGTGCTCATAACTTACTGTTTTTTTTTTAGATAAATTGATAAAATTAGGAACAATATTAATTTAAAATATTATTTTTATATATTTTTTATAGTCATGATAAACTACTATTTACAAAGAATTTAACTATCACATACATTGTTAGTTGATGTCTTTCTAAATTATCGGCGAATATCAAGGATAAACATATGTCATCAACGCTATCCACCATTGTCCTGTCCTCAGCTGTAAGCGTTGTTGACGCACTGCGCGCACCTGTAAGGAAAACGATAAAGGAGGGCGATTATGTCAGAGGCAGATAGCTGTCCTGTAGCGGCCTCATAACTTACAGGTGTAGTCCCAACAATAGTCTTGTGCCTCGTAAATAATCTCTTCCTGGCTAGATCTTTCTCTGACAACTCGGGAATTAGAAAAATGTATAACCCCCGGTCCAGGAGGGAGGGTGGAGGGGTAAGCTACTGAGCTGTAGATGAACAGGAACCAGGATGGCTTTATTATTCATTTCCTCTCAATAAGGAAGTCGCGCAGGATTCAGACTTGAAGGAAGTGTACTAAACCCGGCATATTTCTATCCATTTATTCAAGAAAATGCGAGTAGCGTTTCCATTCGAGAACAATTTTGTTACATTACAGGCCTATTTAACGTATTTATAGCGAAAGAAATAAGATCTAGATGTCACTCATAAAAAAATAAAGTATCCTAAGCAAAACCAAATATGCTAACACAAGATAGAACTAGATCTTCAAAAACTCGAATATGAAGACACTTATTTTTTTATTTTATTTAAGGGGATTGGAGTGCTATGAATTGTTGAAGTTGCTGGGCTTGAGTTTTTGGTGAAAGATGAATTATTTAAATTGTTAACAGCGCTTATTGGATTGTTTAGGATTTGCAGGTCCTTCTGGAGCTAACCCATTCACTATAAAATGGGCACCATTAATCAGGAGAAAACATTACCAAATCACCTTCCTGCAGAACCTTTGTCTCAGAAAGAGTAGTGTCTCTAACTTGTACTTCGGTTCAGTAAATGGGTTGTAGCGGTATAGATTTGTTATTTGAGAATTTTGCTTTGGGAAGTCAGCTTATGTACAGTGGCAGTCAAAAGTAATTGCACAAGCCAGATATTGGCCCTAAAGTTATATTGGAATGAAATAAAATTACATACCTTTTCAGTTGTAAAATCTTTCATTTACGCAAGTTTTAAAGTCATAAATAATCAATTAAATAGAACTGATTAGTAAAAAAAAATACAACACAAAAATGAACCTTTCAAAACTATTTTCACAAATTGAATTGTATTTGTTTACAAACATTATTTCGTTTGTTAAGACCTTAATTCCGTTCAGGATTAAGGGGATTGTAATGAAATTTATTTAGTCTGTATTGTTCTGTATCTAAGTAAACCTGTCACCAAAAAAAGGCGAATTTTCGATTGCGGCCCGATAAAAGTGTGTATATTTGCGAAACTCCGGAAAAACATCGGGAAATTGGTCAAACCTTGGTTATGTGCTTTTCTACAGTTCGTTATATTATTAAGAAATATGACGAGACCGGAAGCAGCACCAAGAAGCCACGAAAAGAACGGCCAAAGGTATTGACACCCGGAGAGTGCAGACAGATAATTAAAGAGGCAAAAAAAAAATCCATCAATTAGTTATTGGCAACTGGTAGATATGGTGGCTTGTACTTTAAACAAACAAGTAAGTGAGTCTTCTGTAAGAAGAGCCCGTTATCAAGTAAATATGCACGGTAGGATAGCAAGGAAGAAACCGTTTATCAGTGAGGTTAACCGAAGAAAAATACTTGAGTTTGCAAAAGAGTATATTTCCGAACCTGTAGAATTTTGGCAAAATGTTCTATTTAGTGACAAGAGCAAATTTAATATATTGGGAGTGATAGTAGGAAGTACATTTGGCGAAAACCTAACAAAGAATTAAAAAGACTAAATGTTCGACCAACTGTGAAACATGGAGGAGGTCATGTTATGGTTTGGGGGTGCATTTCATGGAGTTGGTAAACTTGTTTCGATTGAACAAATCTTAAATGCAGATGGGTACGCCAACATTTTGCACCATAATCGACAGATCAACACTCAAAAATTGTGAATTGAAATTTTTTACATATTTCAACAGGATAATGATCCTAAGCATACTGCGAATAAGCATACTGCTCTTCTATGATGTACGCAGAGGGCTTCTAACCCCTCCCAAAAGTCCGGAACTTAATATCATAGAAAACTTATGGCCCATTTTAGAACAAAGGATTCGGAAATACGTCATTACCTCCAAAAAACGCTTAATGGAAGTTTTGCTTGAAGAGTGGGAAAAAATTGAGCCATAGTTTTAAAAAAATCTTGTTTAATCTATGCCAAGACGTATTCAAGCTGTTATCGATGCAATTGGATTGCACACAAAATATTGAAAAATAAAAACCATATACATATTATGCATTATGTGGACTATAAGGAATAAGTATACCCTACATTTTAAACCAAACAAATTTTTTTTTAAATGACATTTAAAATTGAAAAAAAAATTTATGAAGAAAATTCTGACTTTTAACATGTGTATTTATGTACAGCATGGTTTTTGATGCACAAAACCAGAAATTATTGTGATTGAGAATCACTCTGTAGTCGAAACGTCTTAAGACTTAATAAATGAAGAATTTATTTAACTGGATAATGGTTTTTTCTTTCTTTTATAATATCTAGCTGTTAATTTAGCCGATATATGTAACTGAAATAGAACTTTGAACTTGATTTGATGTCTATCAATTTTTTTTAATGAGCTAAACTCCGTCTTTGACTTGTGTCAGCTCCTGGTTTAAAACAATTCTCAAAATATTATTTTAAATGAAACTTACTCTGAATAGGAAGTCTCAGTTTAATTGTTGAAAATTAAGCATAAGATAAGTTGAATACCATATTAACGTTTAAAAACCTTTTTGCTTCTAAAATTATTGGGCTAGCAGGTCCTCTGTGTTCCCCTTAGTAAAAGAAGGTTTAAATTGTTCTTTAAAGTGCTTTGCATTTATATCATATTAAAAAAAGGAAATATTCTCAAGATAGATCTTCCTGTGATGTTTTCGAGATTCAGCCGTTAAAGGAGGTATAAAAGCTGAGAATTTTTCATTAAATCCAGAATCCCATTTAAAATCTCCATTATTTTTTAATTTCCTCACTCCTTATGATTTAAGGGGTGGTAGTACTGTAGAGCCGTACAGGGTAAATTTATTTCACAGCGGTGCGGTAAACATTTTTTGAGAAATTAAAAATATGAGGGATCGAGTCGCATAGGGTGGGGTAGAGTAAAATGGGGCGGATAATTATGATAAAAACGTTTCGGGATTATTATTGCGCTAAATTGTAGCTCTCGGTTGGGGGGGGGGATTAGTCTAGTTACCTGGAAACTGGAAGCACCTGCAATAAACTTTCTTTCTTTCACTCTATTTTGTTTTTATGCTGGATACAGGTCATTCTATTATAATTTATTTTCTATTTTTCTTTCGTTTTTATTCCTAATCCTCATTTCAATTATCTTATGCCTTATAAAAATAAAAAATAGAGAAACAACTGATTAATTCTCGTTAATGAGCAGTAATGGTTGGATGGGGTCACTGAGGACTCCAGGAGTCTATTAAATGTCCGGAACTGGAAGGCCGCTGCACTGGACAGAGAGAACTGGCGGAAACATATCGAGGAGGCCAAGGCTCATTGATAGGCTGTGGAGCCATGCTAGAAGAAAAATGATGGTTTTAAGTTGATCTTATAAAGAGTGAAAAATTAAGCTCGATAAACTTTTGTTAGTAGTAATTACAGCTGGATAGGCAAATTTTAGGAGTCCCGCTATAACATCGTAAAGTTATTCCAATTCGCCACAGTATCATAAAGTTACGTGAAAGGAAGAATAAACAAATAACACTAAACAACTTAGGTTTGTAAACGAAACTGTAGGATTTGACATAATATAATAAATGATATACTTTGATAATAACAATGTTAACAGCATTTGTAAAAATTATATCATGAAATATAAATTATTGTTTTTACATTTGTATAGGCTGGATTTATGCAATGGTATATTTATTTACACGAGTTATTTAGTAGAAAATAATTATTTGGATTGTATTGTATTTATTAATATTAATGTATGTTTAAAAATGATATTTTTAATTTTTAAATTATCGTCAATACATAATTTATTTAGGAAGTACTCTTCAAAGACAAATCAGTAATACCACTTATTCGAAAATAATCAGTTTATCTGAAAATACGCATGCTCTTTCATGTTATTATTTAATTCTTAGTCATAATCCATAATACAAATCGACGTAGGAACTATTTATAATATTACCGAAATCATAGAATGTATTATATTTAATACATATTTACAATTAATGACTGAAGAAAAAATTAATATTTAATTGTAATTCTAAAAAGAAAAAGTTTTGAAATGAGATAATTTAAGATTTGAAACAAGTAAAATAGGTGTGATACAGTCGAAGCTATTTTTTTATATTGTGAATAATCATATTCCATTACTTTAACAAATATATTAATATCATGGCATATACATATCTGGTATTGTGCTTACAATTATTTAATTAATTTTTGGGTACATACGGAATGAAAACCATTGAAAGGAAATGTGCAAACTATGAAGAAAAAATAAAGACTGAATAGGAACATTGAGCTGAATTGAACCAAAAGGCTACAAGCAAACAGAAGACCAAATCGTTCCTCTGTTTTCCTTCCCCTCGAAGGATTGGAAAGCAGGCTATAGGAGACTGCCGGGTGGACAAACAGGGGAACATTTTAATATGCTAGGATTAAACCTTTTTTATTTTCTCTGTGTCGGTTTTGGAGAGGAAATATTAGTTCGTAATACTCATATACCGATATCTGTATCGGAGAGGTAAAGAACATGATAAGGTGTTTGTGGACATGGTACAAATAGGTAAATGTTCATAAATAAATAATATGATCAATATTTTCAATTACTTATCAATGCCAATAACAATGTGAACATTTCTCTTTAAGCTGTTTTAATTAGTAACGAAGAAACAAATTTTAATAGATCAAAGTTATGGAAAAAAGACTCTCCTGAACAATTTAAAAAATCTGACGTGGCCTCTTTTACCTCCAGGTTACAGATATATAACAGTGTCTTAAGGATTTTTCAGCATACTAAAAGATGTTTAAAATCATTCAATGTATGAGGTTAAAAATACTTGTTAAACCTTCAGTGGCAGAATAATTGTTATAAATGTATAACAAGTGCATATATGTATAATAAGTGATCTATAATGCAGCGGATATCGTAATGTGAATTTCGGGTTTGTAGATTTTCATAATTGTTGAGTCATATCATATGGAATGTAGATTTTTATTATTTCTAAAATTCAAAGTGGAGTGATTGATTTTTGCTTACAAATTGTAATGGGCTGTTGTTAATCCTATATTTGTTTATGATATTAACTTTCAACACAATTGAACTAACATTGTTTGTTATGCCAACAAATATGACCATGTAAATACGGCATTTAGGTGTAATATTTTTTATGAGTTTAAACTTTGACAATCGGCAGCACAAACTACAAGAAACAGTACGACCGCCTTATGGGGGGGGGGGGGGTTTGCAACGAACGGCTAATTCCCACGTTTTTAATTCCAAAACAGAACCCGCTTAAAATTCAATAAATGTTATGCTATTTTTGTTATGGCTATCTCTTGGACATTTTTTCGCTTTATACTTATATAATGATGTCAGCGGCAGTATAATGAAGCACTATTTAGATTTAAAGTAATTATTGATTACTTATTTTCCGAACTAACAACAAGTATATATTATATTATTTATTTTTACTGTACTAATAATTAAGTTTAGTATCTGGAAATCAATATGTAGGTTGAGGGGTATATAAATCCCATCAAACAAATATAGGCCCTCTCACTGCTCCATCATCCCTTCGCTTTGAGGAATATTTTCAGGAGATAGCAGGTGCTAAAGATAACTCGCTGTTTTTTTCATGTACGAATGGGGGGAAATAAAACGAGGGATCCGACAAAGAGGAAGACATTTTTCAGAAGCTCCTGGGAGATTGAAGTTTTGAAGAAAATGGAGGGTCGTGGAATGAATGGCGGGACGAGGGAGGCTGTTGCTGCAGCTTGAGCCCGGATTAGTGAGAAAAATGAGGCATGAGATACTCTCTTCTACTTTCTTCTTCTTTTTGCCTGTAAGGGCCGAGTCTGAGATCTCTAAGTAGGTCAAATTCAAAAATTAACCTAAAACACAATGAGAGGGACGTACTATCAGCTTTTTTTTAATCTTTCTATAGCCACAAAAATTAAATTGGATGTAAAGATCATAGTCCAGGATCCATGGTCCATTTTTGCACTTGATTACTATGAAGCTGAATCTTCGTGAATAGCTTCGTTTCGATGAGACGCCCAACAATTTCCTCTGCGAAAATTCTCGATTGTGGTAGCTAACAGAGGTAGCAAGGATAAAATATGTCGATTTGATGATTCTCATAAATTTATTACTAACTGGGTTTTTTTTTTAAATCTCAAGATAATTATCTAAATTATTTGAAAAAATATTTGTCCGACAAAATGTATGGTTTGATCAAAGGGTCCCCAACATGTACCGATAACGAGGTAATCAAAAATGATTGCTAATCAGCTGATTTTTTTTACTTCTTCTTTTTTGACTTCGTTATCGATACATATCATGTAAATAAAAAAAAAAAAGTATACGTAATAACTTTTTTAAACACCTGCGAAGGAAAAAAAAACTTATGCTTTTTTCCATCCAAGCAATAATTCGAGCAATCGAACAGTATTAAAACATAAGTGATACTAGGATAGCCCATTGATCCGTATTCGTACAGAAAAATAGTATTATTTCATTTATCTAGTTCATGTTTACAATTTTTTTGTGATATTTTTAATTAATTTATAGATATTTATAATTATTTTACAACAGTACAACAAGTAAATAGAATTAATGATACATATTTCATTAGCTAGACAAGTAAGCGTTTAATACTAATATATAACAGTAATAACTTTCGACTATCTGCAAACTAATTAAGTTATTTCAAAAGGACATTTGATACAATGTAAGCTCTTTTAATGCACTCCTATCGGTGAATAAGATTCGTTTTATTTGTGCCAATTGTTACCTTCCTCATTGTTTTTACAGCTGCTTCATTGAGGAGACTCCAAGGATATTTTAGAAATTTAGATAAAAAATAAAATAAAATACATTGTTAATAAACAGTTAATTGATAATAAATATTTTCTTGCACTTTTACTTCCCTGGGCTTTTGTTTTGTTTTTATATGCTCTCTTGCCTTCTGTTGTTGTCAGATGTACCTAACATTTTCCAGATGAGGTCTGGTAACCATCCTTATGATTCAGTAGTTGGATTTGGAACTTAGAGGTCGTGAGATATTTCCTCCGGTTACTGTCTTGCAGCACTTCGATGTAATTCGTTTTTTTTCTTAGTTATTATTTTTGTACTGTCCTGAAGATGCCTGAATGGGAGAAATATTGACGGGAATTATTGTTCCACGTTTTAGTTTTGATACTTAAAGCTAATTGGAATTTGTCCACTAATGCCTTAACAATAAATAGTAAGTTTTAATTTATGATATTTTTTGTACCTCTATTATTCCTTTAAAAATATATATAAATAAACATGGTGGTGATAGTCGGTTTATTATCATACAGGCTACTTTACATGTCTTTTAAAATCGCTTATAATATATCTGTATCAGAAAAAACAAGATTAATCGTTTATTAATGTGAAAACATATACAAAGCGGGATATAATTATAATTTACTCATGTTCAATTGTAAAAGGGAGAAAATTCAGAGCACTTTAGATGAAAAATATTTATCAGCTGCTTTTATCCAACATTTTGAAGTTGTTGTCATATAACCTTCCTTGTGATTTAGTGGTTGCATTTGGGCCTTGGAGATAGTGGGATATTTCCTTTTTCGATTCAAATTAATTCGAGGCCATTGAAATCTTGGATGATTTTGGAGTAAGTTCTTATTTTTCAGTTTGGGAGCTTCTAGAAACCAATCAATGAAAATTCGCGCAGGTAAAACTGATAAATCTTGGAGGAAATCATAAAAGTCCGAAGATCACATCCGCATACGATTACATGCACATTGCACAACAAGCAATTACGCCACCCGCGCCCGACCAATTATGGTGGATGCCTCTGGTGCTAACTTTACCAATATTGGACTAAATTGATTAGCGCAGTTGACCAGAGAAGGACGATAATCAGGTGGCGGGTCGATGGAGGGCTAACAAGGACCAACTTCTGACAGTTCCTCCGGACTTGAGGCGTTCCTCCAACTCGGGCTTAAAACCAGTCCAGTAATTAATACCCGGGTCTGGGGTGAAGAATTGCTTTCCTAGGGAGGTAAGTGAAGTCCGTCATTAATCACTAATGGCTTCGTTAGTAGGTCAACGAGGGGGTGGGCTCTCCTAGCGGTTCCTATTGCCTTACTGATTTATATACTACAAACGAATGGAAAATGGCTTAAATATTTTAAAGTAAACTGGGTTTAAAAACAACAACAACAAGTAATCTAATTAAAATTAAAAAAGTAATATATTTACAAATTTAATTAAAAATAGTTCTTTATGTCTCCTAGGGAATCGCGTAATACCCGACAATTTAGAAAACAATCTGTTGCGAAATCTAAGGCAGGGGTGGAGAGGTTTAGTGGCATGGAACCATTGGTTACAAACGTTTGTTATTTATTAACAATGTATTATTGGTTATCCAGGTTATATTCCAATATCAAGAAGTGGGGTGCCAATACTTATATATATATAATACTTAATAACATAATTCCCTCCTCAGGGAAGGCGCCTAATCGACTCAAGTATAATTATACTATTATAACTTTCAGGTATATAATATTCTTCTCCTTATTTCGCAACACCCTTTTGTGTCTCTCAGAGCAGAGGAGCGTTTAGTCATGAATGTCCTTCTTTCAGCCAGGTTTGCCATATAATTTTTAAGCCTGTTATAATTTAATTATAATAACGCAGAGCTTCTCAATGCGCCGCTGGCTCGTAGCGACTTCTGCGCAGGTCAATTTCAAATTTGTCGAGTTTTAAACCAGTGTGTAGAGTGCCAAGTTGCTATGCCCAAGTCGGATCCCAACCCAGTTGTGGCATATAAACTATTTAATTTATCAGCTATGTAGAATCTAAAGACCCTACTAGTGCTCGCCGAGCGTAAATAAAAGCCTTTTAAAAGCTTTAAGCCTACCCTCATTAGATGTTGACGATTTAACGGCCCTTGGAATCTAGGATTTGAACGCTAAACGAAATATTTCAATGTAATGCAAGTCTATTGATATTAATCCTTTCAAATGCCTGAGATTTTTCAACCAAGAGTGGACTCTATAAAAATGGGTACACTTAATTGGGTGAAAACATGGTGATTGAAAGTGATTTCGGACAATTCACCTATTACAACCGTTGCTTCAGAAGCACGGTACTGTTTCCACAATCCACTGAACCCAAGTACACTTCACGAGTTGTAAGAGCAAATTTTTTTTTTTTGTTCCCTTGGGTAGGGAAATTCAATAATAAAACAAAAGTGGGCATAACTTAATTATTTTCATCTACTATCTAGGTATTACAATTATTATCTATTATCCGCGCTATTGCGAGTTCAAAACTGAGATGCGGGACTATACCAACCACATGCATCTGTAAAGATGTACACATTTTTATTATAATTATTTTAAACTGATATATCGATGCCTTAGTTCACATATGTGTTAAGTGCCGAAAACAAGATTTTACATGAGTCAACTTTGATAATAATTTAACACAAGAATAACCAATTAAACACAAGTTTAAGCACACAGTATATTTTTGTAACCTTTACATCTTCTCTATTAATTTTATATCAACATATGATCTATGACTTCCTGATCACAACTTTACAATATTATTTATATAACAAAACCAATTTCTGAAAAATTTGCACTTAACACATTTGTAAACTAAGGCATCGATATAGTGTTTGCTTTTGTCTCTCTAGAATTTATAGATCACGCACCCATCATTAACACCAACGTTACTGATGGGCGCGTGATTAATTTTTTAGCCTAATTGGTTTATTGATATAAGGTATACTCATGCTTATGATTAACACAGCTCAAAATTCCATTACCTACCTGCAATACATCGCATCGAATTATACACCTACCAAACCACGACACTTAGGTTCAGAAAAGCCGCAGAGCCGAACGAGGACAGAAGTTGTTAGGCAAAGAGTTAGCAGTTGTGTTATCTGTTGAGGGAGGGAAATCCTGTTTGGGATATTGGAATTGTTTCGGGAGGGGGCCCACCCGGAATGACAAAAAGGTGAAACATCTCCCCCTTTCATCGGACCCCCACGCCCTGAATACAAATTTGTTCTGTCGTTAACAGAATTCTCTTCCGTTAAGGCGGGTGTCAGCCTGCCTAAACCTACGGGGATCGCAGGCGATTTCTTATCTTTTTAGAATCGGGAATATGCCGAGGTATCTGCTTAACACGGGAATGAGTTTCAGTGGAGCAATGACGATAGATATCTAACAGGCTTTAAATCTGATCCGAATGAAAAGCAAAAAAAACAAAAACCTTTTAAAGGTGTGATATACATTCAAAATACAACAGATTACAGTTAACGCCTAGAACATTTATTACAAAAAGTTATTCCATTCGTAAAAGTACTATAAGCATTTACATTAAAATTTTAGTAAAAATAAAGCGCTTAAGTTTGTTTTAGATTTGACGAGGATATTGTACAACACGCTAATTTGTTTCTAACAACTACATTATTTAAATCTATTATAATTAACACCCCTTTTAACGATTGATTTATGCAGTGTATATTGTTTCCAAAAAGCATTTGCAAAGAACAAATGCTTGTTCCTACTTAGGATAACACAAAAAAAGGAGTAGCAGAAAAATGTTTTTGGATTTTATCATATCTACCAAACTGTGCAACAATTATATATAACACACGTGGCCGCACGAGTTAAATCGATTTTTGTATTTTTATTGTATTTGCTTAGATACATAATTACATAAGAATAAGTTGAATCAGTAAACCACGAAGGTTCTTGAATGGGATTTATTGCTTTCTGATTCACGATAACACAAGAATGTTAGCATCAATACTTAATCCCCAGATTGATCCTAAGGTCTCCTGGCTTTAGAGACAAACCGTGTTGGGCATAAAGGCGTTTTTGTTAGTATTTAGTTTAGAAGACTATAATCAGTGCTAATATTCAAAAACTTTAATTGTAAAGGAAAAGAAAAAATAATAACGATTATCATATGAGTCGTTCAGGATGAAAAGCGGATCATAAGAAAATTCAAAAATGGAAAAATGCCTCCGCTAACGACGGTTATTCTCTAAGGGCAGGAGGTCCTAAGATACCAACCCTTTGCAATCTTGACATTTTGTCCTTCATTATGTTAGAGGATAAACCTGGATATTAAGTATTGATGCTATCCAAACCTCCTTTGCTTATCGTCAGCCCAAAATCAATACATCCTCACAAGAACCACTTCGTTTGTTAAGTCAAATCCTATTGTAGTGGATTCTGGTGAAAAAACTGTTCGAAAATAGTTCGAAAAGATTTTTTTATTCCTCTCTGTTACTCCTTCAGTAATGTGAAACCTTTAAAGCCATCGAACCCATTGAAACATGCCGAAGAACATCTCCACCACATATTCCCTGATGGTACCAACCCCCGCTACCTTCTATATTCAACAGATAGACTCCCCGACTTCATAAGGGCCGTCATGTCTATTCCTGGGCTGTTAGGCGGGTCGTTGGGGCCCCCGAGAGATGCCCCTTTAATACGAAGGGCTGGCGATAGTCATCCGAAAACCATTTCCCGAGCCGCCCAAATTACCCCGCCCTGGAATAAATCCGGAGGCTAATGGCAGCAACTGTTTATCAATTAGGTCCTGCGGACCCCCCCCCTTCCTAGCTACCCCATTCCCCCTAACTCTCTCTCTTTGTTCCATTGTTGTCTCTTTTTCTTATTAACTGCCTCCATTTTAGCGGCCGTTCCAATTTATCATGATCATTATGTCATAGGAGGCTAAGAACGGTCAGTGTATTTTAAGGCATCTGTTTATGGTTACATTTTAGCTTACTTGAATGCTCGATTGCCACAACATGGATTTTGCTTTAACATATTTTAATATATTTCTATAAAATAAAATTATAATTAAATAATACCATTAACGTGGTCAATCAATTATTGGAATATTTTTTCTAAGGGTTCAGATTTAGCTGTATAATATTAGATTACGTCCATTAGCCAGACGAGACTACTTGAGGTGGTGGTGTCCTCTTGCGAAACAAGAGATGTTTTATAATTTTCCTTTAGTTGCAAAAGTTACCATAGCAGCAGCACTACTACTAGTTATTAATTTGTCTATCTTACTTTTTCCATTAATTTAACATCAATAAGTATGATTAGTAAAATAATTAATTTCTTCATTTTATAAATCAAGAAATGATATAAGAAGCGTTTTAATCTTACGAAAATGGTTATAATAAATATGTTTTACTTGGTCATTATTTTATATTGTAATAATTCAGAACATTTATTTCTAAATATGAGGTATATTCAAACTCAAGAGTTTTTTTTTCTGTTACCTACGTTAAAACTTGAAATAACCTCCCATTAAAGCATTAATGTGTGGAAGAAATTGGTTCGGGTAGAGGTCAATAAATTTCTCTTTGATATGGAGAAATGTACTAAATAAACATTTCTCCATATCAAAGAGAAATTTATTGACCTCTACCCGGACCATTTTCTCCCACATATTTCATCAAGGTCAACTATTATCATTCAAGATAAAGTATTAATAGTTAGAAAAATAATTTGTTCTGAATATTATATTTTTTAAGGATATTTAGCTCAATTTTAAATTATTGTTCTAAAAATTATTAAATTTAAAATTATATTTTTATACAAGCATTCAACAAAATCCCAATTTAAAAAAGGCCTAATTTAAATAAAAATAAATACATAAAAACATAATGTATCCACATTTAATAAATTTTATTTTAACAATAATTTTATTTTGCCTTCCTCTAAATATTATCTTAAATTTTTCAGAAACACTATTTTTTCATAACTTTCACCATAAACATTAAATTAAAATGAGCGACAATAATGAAGTTCTAGATCAAGAAATAACTTAATTTATAAGATCACCATCATGGTTCAATAGAGCCTACTGCTAAAAATAAAAATAGTTCGATATATATGGAACTCCAGTGAAAAGTGGTTCCGTCGGATTTTTTTCCTGAGTGAGTTAATTGTATTGAGGGAAGCGAAATATTGTCATTCTCGTAGTTTTTTGCTTGAAATTGAGTTGTGATATAAGTAATAACTCCATTTGAAGCCAAAGCCTAACTTAGCCACTTATACAGTACGAAAACAACACAATTTCGCTACCCTAAGTACATGAAACTCATTTTAGAGAAAATTAGACCTATCCACTCACTCACTTAGATGAGGGACTGTAGATATAATTAATTAATTGTTATGGACTAAGATACCTCATAATGGTCGAAATGATTCATAGCAATCACTACCGTATAATTGAAGCAAGGGCAGTGTTAACATCTAAGCGCTACGGTATATTCCATTAAAGGCCAAGGCAGAACATATTCTAGAGACTATAATAATCCTCCTTGATAGAGGTAAATATTAATATAGAGGGAAGGGTCGGAGTCCTAAGGGAGTGGCCATTTGAATGGAGCTTAGTCCCGGGCGGGGATGCAAATGCTCCCGTCCAGCAATTAAGTTTTCAGTCTTCGACTATCAGTGTTGCCAACTTCATTCATTTAAGTCCCCTTTCTAGCGTCTGTAGGAGGGGAAGTCCTTGTTGAACAGTTGGCAGCACCGCTTCATCTGATCCCACCAATGAAATAATAACTTGACCCTGATGAGAGTAGGCTGAATAAGTAAAAAGCGGAATTATAATTTTTATGTTTCGATATAGCCTCTTTCTTTTTTCATAAAATAACCATTACCTAATATTTATCAACTGATATTAAAATTGTTTAATGCTTAATAGATAAATAAACCTATTATATAAAATGATAGAAACAAAAATGAGATATAAATATACGGAAACTATATACGAGCATATTCCCATGGGGAATGTAAAGCCCTCCATCCAGGTAAGTTAAAGAATAATATATAAAGAACTCAAGCCCTGGTGTACGCCGAGTCGGATTTATAGGAAGGGGGTTGTATTGACTCACTTGAGAATTGGCCACACAAAGACTTACTCACTCTTACCTCATCGGGAAACAAGAGCCACAAAAATGAATAGTAACAACACTATTGCAGTAATCTTTATTTTTCAATAATATAAATATTATACCTCCTGACTTATCAAAAAACTCCTAATATGATAACAAAACAATAACTCAGTCTTCGAGCCTTTAAAATCAAACAGCCTATCATCATGTATAACGAACGCATCAATATGATGAAAATTCAAAATTAAGTCGAATTTTGTCCAAAAAGAGTTTCTTGTGCTTAATAAAGCGGAATCGTGTTATTTTCGTAGTTAATAAGATACTAAGTCAGGAATTGGATTGGAAAGGAGTTATTGGTTGCTTTACAACTTCTTTTTAAACCAAATAAGTATGGAAATGACAGGATTCAGCTTTCATTAATACAGTTAACTCATTCTGGAGAAAATTTTAATTAATTATTCACGCGCTTATTCACAGGGGGTGTAGATATAATTCAATAAAAAAATAGGTAAAGAAATAAAAATTTTTTATGACTACTGTATTTTATACCTAAACAAACAAACCAAGTATAAGATTATACTTATATATATATATAACTCTGAGTAATAATGCTTTTATGTATTATTGTCAAGAAATAATGTGAAGTATATATTAGATAAGCGTTATTTTAGCTATAAAATTTTTGAAGAATAAAATATTCATTCTCTGGGTTAATTATTTTTACTCTCACTTAAACAACCAACCCTAGAACATTCTGTTTCCTCGCTAAGGAAACCAATCGACACTGGAAGGGCCTACGGGCGCCCTTAACTTGGACCACTAAGGAAACTAGTAATGAAGCCAGCAAACGTAGGCCTCTTAACAAGGCGACCTCCTCGGCAACCTGCTGTGGTCAGGGGGTCGTGCTAATGGTAGGGCTACTTGTTACTGTTGTTACCGGTAGGGGAGGGGGTTGAGATCAGCATGGCTCTGCTGGGTGGGACAGCGACACGGACCAATCACAGATATTCAAATATTCTTTCCTCGAGAACTTGATAGGACGAAATTTTTAGCCTTAAGGGAGACATAAAGACGGTTACCTTATGATTGAACATGGAGAATACACCTAAATAAGAATTAAAAAGTCTCGTCATCTATGTGTGCTAGGAGTTTTATGAAAACTCATAAATTCAGAAAATGAAAAATAAAAATGGCAACCAGAAGATTTATTTATGGAACCTTCCTTGCCAAAATGCAATAAGAGTTCAGGCAACAATAATGAATTGCCTTGTAAATTACAATTGTACTAGATCCATACACTCATTACCACTCACTCTAGCGGATCATTTCATAAATTTTCGGTCGTCTTCCAGTAATTTTTCTTCTTTTAAAATTTAAAAGATTGACTCTTACTACAAAATCTTTCCAGTACGAGTATAGTCTCCTGGGTCATTAGCAGAGGGAAATCTTTCTTGATGAAGAGACCTATAAAACTATAAGACCTGTAAGACATGTTTCTCTCAACAACTGCTTGCAGTATAACGATGTGCTCTGCATACTCCGATCCGTTGCAGCAAGAAAAGAAGATTCGATATTCTTACCATAATCGTAGTGGTAGGTCTGAAATCCTTCATGATCGTGAGGAATCGGGAGACCCAGGAGTCCTAGAAACTCGAAATTGTCTTTATCCATTATCGGGCAGTTAACCTGAAGAGCGACAGAAACGTCTTATATAATTAAAATATCTTTATGGAAAAATAAAGCATATTTTCCATAAACAGACTGTTTCTTGAAATTTCGACACTCTTCTATTATAAATTAACTAGTGTATAACACTGAAGGAGTAACATGAGAATATGACATACATTTGACTTATAGATTTCTAATACGTGAATGCAGGTAGTAATTTTTATTTCGATTATTTTTCAATAAAACATTTAAGCAAGAGTGTTAAATTATCTTTATTTCCTGAATTAATGTTTATATATACACTAAAACATTAATGATGAAGCAAGAAAAGAATTTAATTCTGTGCCTTTAATTATCTTTTGTTCTGTTATAGTTAGTCGTCTCTGTTATTTTCATTCAAAAGTCGACGGGAGTCAATTAAAAAATTTTAAGTTACTTTTTATTGTGCAACAGCAACGAAAGATGATTGCTTTTTCGTAAAGAGACCAAATTCCTGAGTAAACTGCCAGGTTGTGCCAAGGTAAAAATGCAAATTTAAACTATATAAAAAAAAAAAACACTAGAAAACTTGTTACTCGCAGTAACTATAAAACGAAAAAGATCTACTTTCAGAAGTTTGAATAGGTTACAAGAAGTTTAAAAAAGGAGATGAATTACGATAAACTTTTTCCTTGTCGTTCAAACTTATGATCGTAATAACAAAGACAAATTAGTAATTCCAGGGAAAAAGGTAACCTGCTATTATAAATAGTTCCAGAGGCACACTAAACTAAATTCCAAGACTAAAACTTAAACTTTTTCTAAGTTATAACTTTAAAGTTCATAAATAGTGGAAGTTTTAAAAGGAGCTCTAAACCTGGAGGACGACTTCTGTTTGGCCACCGCTGAAGAGATCCTCAACTTCGACCCCATTCTCTTCTCTTTAGTCTTCAAGAGCAATTAGCTAATCAACTGCTTCGTCGATTTCCTGTTCATAACTCTGTATCCGGATAGTAAATATAGTTTCATTTCCTTATTTTTTATTGCTGTTTGGATACACCAGTGATATGTTATAAATTAATATGACTCGGAACTATTTCTTATCATATTGGTTGACTGTATAAATGTTATAAAGGAGAAAATGATTCGGGTGGAGGTAAAAATTAATTATTAAATAGTAATTTAATGAATAAATAAATAATTTATTAGATACTTATTAAGTAATCAATAACCATTATTGTATTAATTTTAGTTTCTAACATCATTCATGAGGTGTGTATAATAAGAGCAGTGGTCATTTTTTATAAGGATGAATAGTTTCAAATAGTTAATGGTGTGTAGATATAAATATTGTAGAGCTCCTTACAGTTTATATAATAAAGTCCTTACTAATTTTGGTCTTGAGACGAACAATACTATTCTACATTTTTCTTATTTAACTTTTATGTCCTGAACTATCTGAGAGAAAATAGAAGATAGTATAAAGATAATAGAAAATGTATGATTTCTTTGTCGAAGTTATACTTCTTTTGGTGCATCGATACCAAATTCTTTACCGTAGCTTAAGATATGCTAATATGACGGAACTCCAGAAACGAAAGTTAGTCTTTATGAATGAGCTAACTTAAAGGCGTCTGATAAAAAAAATAAATACAATATTGATGTGTACTTATAAATATAAATTTTTTTTAAAAATTTATTAATTGATATTTACAACTGTATTAAAAAATACATCAAGTAAATAGGCTATGTGATACAAAATGACATGAGTTAATGGCAAGTTGAGAAACTACCCACTGGTATTACTCAAATCACTAGTTCAACTAAGAAGGTCACGTGGCCATCTTCTTTTCAGACGCCTCGGAGGATTATCGGGAATCGAAGAGGAATCTAGGTTTGAAACTAGAGGGTTTGAGTGGGAATGAAGTTTGTTATGAAAGGATAGATACCGGGTTCGGGCCAAATCAACAACAAATGGGCCATTAAGGTCGTTATGGATGACTTTATTCTTAACAAAATAAGGAGCGTTGAGGATTTTACGAAGGATTTTGTATTGCAGGGATTGGATACGAGAGGAATTCGATGGCTTAGTGGAGCCCCAAAGCTCTACTCCGTAAGTCCTAATAGGTCGTATGATGGTCATGTAGATGAGTCTTTTGTAAGTAATTGGGAGGTTAGAGCGTTTGTCTAGTAAGTGTTGAAGTAGCCTGAAATGTCGAGCGGTTTCTTGTCTTTTCAGTCTAGTATGAGGATTCCAGGTTAATCGTCTGTCGAGGTGCAACCCTAAGTATCGGATCTGTTCTACAGGCACCAGTGGGGTATTATTAAAGGATACTGAAGGGCAGGAAGTCATTGGTTTACGACGTAAGGTAAAAGTGATTTGATGCGATTTTTGAGAATTTATTTTATTTCTCCAGTTTAGACACCATTCTTCAAGATCAGTGATATGGGATTGGAGGCTTTGGGATGCAATAACTGGATTGGTGTTGACTGATAATACATATGTATCATCAGCATAAGTGGTAAGGGTAGTATTAGGATGAGTTGGGATGTCAGCTGTATAAAGGATTGGGCCAAGGATACTACCTTGAGGAACACCAGCAGATTGGGAGAAGAGGGATGAAAGTACATTATTATGGTTTACCTGGAAAGTTCTATTTTTGAGATAGGATTGAAGGATGAGAAAGTAGGAATGAGGTAGGCATTTACGGAGTTTGTAGAGCAAGCCCGGATGCCAGACTCTAAAAAATATAAAATACATATTTTAAGCATGTTAAGAAACTTTTTAGTTTTTATAGTGTGCTCATTGGTTCTTTCTTGCCAAATCTATAATGATAAACTTATCTGAGTACAATAGGTATTATTTTTCCAGATCAGGACTTTATACGAGTAATAGACTATATTAACAAAACGGAAGTCATATAAATTCATTATACGCCGAAAAAGTTTTTTATGTAATCGGGCGTTAGGATGGATCAGCTTTATCTTTATTTTGTTTTTAAAACAAAGGACTCGAAAGAAACTTTTTAGTAGATTAATAGTGAGATATATAATTGGGACACTAACGACTTGACATCGGACAATCGAGTGAAGACATCAGGAGAAAAAAAAGAGGAAAAAAAGATAATATTATGGAAAATACACGGAAGGCTATAAAGAAATCCTGTTGACCGTATTTAAAGCGAGCAGTTATAAAACACCTTTTGGGTTAGTAGGAACCCATAACCTTCCTCCTTGTATTTCCTTTTTTCCCCGTCTTTTTTACGAGGAGTACTGAGACGGCCATAAAATCAGATAGCCGCTTATTCGGGAACTGTTAACGCTGTCCCCCGCCCTTTTTACTGCCTTTCTTATAGTCGCTACAGTTTGTTTATTTTGTTTCGGAGAGTTGTCCTACCGTATTGTTCAAGTTTGATTGGAGGACCCGTTGCGGGGTGGAGACTGCCGAAGGAGGCAGGCGAAATTGCAAAAGTTTGAATAAACGTGTCTCTATAAAATTTACTCAATAAAAAGATTTACATAATGGATTGAATTGGTCTGGGGGTGCAGTCAGTGATAAAACAAAAATTAAGAGCTGTCAACTCCTGAAAGTGTTGTGCAAGTCACTATTTGCCCTGACGATGGCCTACAACATAGGCCAAAACTTTGGCACTATTAATAAAAATTAAGTTTTGCTTAACTTTTGTCTTATCATTGACTGACGAATTCAATCCATCATTTGAATTATCCAGTTTAATATTTTCCACTCAAAAAAGATTTACAGTTCTATTTTAGGCAATAAAATTGAAAAACAAAATCGGGTAATCCGTTAGTATTCCCAAAACAAGAAAGTAATGAAGGGGTTTTCCACAGTTTCCTGTTATCAATAAATATAATTTTATTACATTTTCAAACCATTTCCATTTATGATTAAAATTCCTTCCTAGAATTAGTTAAAAATAAAGAGAAAACAGAATTAGTTAAAAAGAGAGAGAAAAGTTTTCAGGGAAAGAGGTGTTGGTAATGGAAGGATTATTTGGTAGGAAGGAAAATAAAAACATGCTCAAAGTGGTCCGAATAAGATGAAAGGGTTAGAGGAAAATAACATTGAACGTTTGAATTTTCTCGTGGTTCTCAGAAGACTTTCGAGAAGAAAGAAGTATCTGAAACATGTGATCGGTGACACAGTCGAGAGAGAAAACAGTAAACTGGAAATCAACCTTTTAAATGGAAACGTTGCGCCCTATCGACCGTATATCGTTGCAGGCCAAGATTTCAACTAAGGTATTATATATCTTTTAATTTCATTAACTCATTCAGATTCTCTCCACTTGTAATAGTGATTATGTGTTATGCTAATAATCGAAGCTCGGCTCTATTTACTATAAAGAAAATTTACAGAAACATTAATCTGTTACATAATTACAGCTGGATTTGAAACCAGGGACATACAGCACAACAACTCAGCTCTCTACACACTTAATCATTATTAAGATTCTTCAATGGCTAAAGGTTAAAGCTTCCTTAATTTAGATTTATATAAAATTTTAATACAACTTGGTAATGAGACAGATCTATTGAGTCTTGGATGTGGATATATTTTAAAAGTGTTGTTTTGATTCATATATATATATATATATTTTTTTTTAAATTCAGTATTGATGTATTCTTTCTCTAGTATATATAGAGTTTTAATGATATTACCCTTCATCAACCTTCTGGTTGACACTACATCAGTCAGTTCTCTGTTCTGAATGATTAACTCTTAGGGTCATAACATCTAATTAAGGATGGAGGTATATATACATTAGAACCATCCTCTACAAAGCAGATGCTAACTCCAGATCGGCGACTGATCTTTAGATTGGAAGGGTTGGCAACTCTAGGGCCGCGGAGTTGCGGAGGAAGCGCCCTATATTGGAATTGTTTCGAGGCCGTCCCTTTGTTGTACCTTGAGTCCAATACTCGGACTTGCCGGTTCATATAAATCGGCCTAAGCGGCCGCTAGGATCGATACATCAGGTTTGCTACATCAGGTGTTTCGATTAATTCTCTACGCCCCCCTTCCGACTAATCGTATGTTGTAATCGAATTGTAAATGAGCTGGAAACTACAGCCCCGCTCAAGTTACTATTAAACCACACAGCTGCGCTCCTGCAATTCATTGGAATCTCTAAACGCTATTTGAATATGCAGGGGTTTAAACATGCGTACTTAGCGTTTCAAATTAAATACCAACTTAAAATTCATGGTACCCTGCGGGTAATGTTGCTATGGGAGTAAACCATTAGTTTTAGTAATAATAACAGCAATAACCGTTAATGTTGATGAAAGTTAGTACACCAAAAATCTATAATCTGTATAAAGATACAACACATAAATCATTAAGTTTTAATTAATATTAGAGTTAGAAGACCCGCATGCTCAGATATTATTTTTTTATAGGTTTCATTGAGTTTTAATTAACTTTTAATTAATTATTTAATTAATTGTTATTCTGTTGGTGATTATTTTAAAATATTTTGTTTTGAAGAGAAAAGATTTGTCCTGGCTGGGATTCGAACACGGGTCGTCTGCATCTACATACTTTTAATAAAACTTAAAAACTTGGAGCTTTTTTCCCCAGAAAACATTCCAGTTATATCTATGTAATATTTTGTGTGCCTATTTTATTTTTTCGCTCTCTTTTATAATTTAGTTAAAAAGAGAACTGTTATAATTGATTTATCGATTAGATTCTTCCACAAATATTCACAAATATTTCCCGGATAATTTATTTTGTATAGATTAATTATGTATTCATTTAATTAATTAATAAATTAAAAATATTAAAAAGTTAAAAATAGTTTTTAAAGGTTATATTTCGTAGAGTTCTGAGTTACTGTGCTGAAGATCCCGGGATTCATAAAAACATTATTTAATCTATTAACAGCCATATAGGGATCTTGCGAGATCTACAGATCCTACTGCTAACTAAGTGTGGTTACAGGTGCTTCTTTTTAAACAGTGTTTTTCTGGAATTTATTAGTAAAGTTTAATACGTTTTGTACATTTATTTTCTATATAAATTTTAAATATAACAAAGCAATAATAACAAAACTGTACTGTGTTAATTCTTGAGACAAAATTAATCATTAATTATCAACTGGTCCTATAATTATCTATGTTCAAACACCGAAAATATTAAAAGCAAGTCATCATGATTCACGATTTGTAGAAGCCATTTCAAAGAACTTGGAAGTCAAAAACCCACTTGTTTCATCTCTCACCTGTAAAATGTGGTTTATTTGGTTTTGTGAACTCTTCATTTTCATGGTTTAATTATCTCAAGTTAATGTAAAATGTGTTAATTTAGTAATGAAGTAGATATATATATATATATATATATATATATATATATATATATATATATATATATATATATATATATATATATACATTAGACATATTCTGAACACATATAATTTGAACACCATTTGCACAAATAATTACAAAATACTTAGTCCTTACAATGCACAGAAGACTGACATGGAAATCACATTAGGAGACAAAGAGAATGTGTTTTAATATAAACCTAAGTCGACTAATTTACTTAAAAAATAAACTATCACTGACTAACAAAATTATTATAAATTACATGATACTTGAATCTATATAAGCTTATGTAAGGCAGATGTAGGGCTCATGTAAAAAATTTCATTTACAGACTATTCAAATATTTCAGTCAAAATTCCATCGTTAAATTACTCATTGTCTCTTCTACATAACGAATAAATCATTACACAAAGACTTGAAGAGACCATTCGTGACTGAATTAAGAAAAACTAACAAAAACTTCATGACTCACTACAGACAGGTAAATATTTATGACTTCATGAAGGTAAATTACCACAGAATCCAACAGGGAGACTGAAACGTCTCTGGATCAGGGCCCTACTACAGAGAGATGAAACACTCTAGGAATGTCTTCAATGGTTTCTCCATTATAAGATTGGGTTGATGATGTAAGGTTATTGTTTATACTTGTGGGCTCATATCTCCTGAGTTGTGAAATACCTTCGAGGTTTTCAGCAATGTAACTTTATGGACGTCCCCTCTTCTTTTATATGTACATATACCAGCTCCAAGATATAGACAGATTAGACAGAGAATACAGAGTAGAATGTGAATGGTATATAAAGAGAGTAGACACTAAGTTATTTCTAGAGTAGTATAAAAATTATAATGTTGGTTCATAGTAATAAGTCAACCTAGTTGTACTATCATTCAATTTCACTAGAAATCTATATATTTCTTACAAGTTGTACACCGTTTGTTAACTTACGCTTCCACGTGAATCTCTTAGGGGAGGTTTACAAAAACAATATATACCATATGGCAAGTGTAATATTTATTATTATTAATCATCGTTAGATAACTTCGGATCCATTGATCGGTGTTTATATGATTTCCGTACGATTGTGAACCGTTAAATAAAGCTTATGGTTGAGTAAATATATTGGGATCAATGTGAAAAGTGGGCAAAATGGATTCTGAGAATTTTAAGAGAGCATTTGTTAACATTGCTATGAAATAGGTCATGATTATTATAGAGTCGTAATCCCTTAACACTTCGTTTGTAATGTCAAACGTAAATTCCGTTATTTGTGCTGAATCATTTAAAATGGAGCCATCAGAATACCCCCCTACGATAATGCTAAACCTTAATTCGGAATACTCTGATTTGTTTATTATTTTATTAGTTTTTATGTCCAAACTTCTCTTAACTCCCCAACAGAAGACCAGTAGACCACAGAGGTAGCCAGAGCAAGCTAGCAATAAATATCGAGCAAGTCGGTTGCAGGAGAACTGCCCTCAACACCTTGGCACCGCTCACTATTGTCCGTACAGTCATTAATATTAGCCTGATTTACACTGGGCGTTCCCCCTTTTGTTCTGGTAGGGTCTGCTAAATATCAGCTGGTGGAATGTTATCTGTTATGTATGATAGATTTAATATATTTTATCGTTTTAAAATGTTCAAGAGGAAATTCAAAGGAAAAGAGGAAATACGCGGTCGAAGGAAGAAAATATTTATTTTTAGGTCTCAATATTGCCAAGCCCACTCTATCTTTGTAGCCTATTGCAAAAAAAAATATTAAAATTTTTTAAAGCTATCCTTTCAACTGTATGGATGTGGAACGTGGCCGTTAACGTGAAAAGATGTACATAAGGCATCTGAGTAGGTCCAAAAAAGGATAGATGGGAGGATTTATAAGATTGCATTAAGCGAAATTGTGCAGATTATCCATTCGGTTAATATAATTGACTAAATACCGTCGCGAAGATTGAGAACGCGTTGTAAACTTGTTTGGATTTGTACCTTACTAAGGAATGAATTCTTTAATTCTTCATTAATAAGCTCTTAGCCAACTAGTAAATGGCAGGGGATAGACCGAGGCGTTGGTGGGAGAATAACGTCATGAGTGACCTTTGAAATTTGGGTTTAGGTATTAGTTCGTAGACGAAAGCTTTTATGCAAAAATTGATGGTATGGGGATCGATCCTTCGTGTTCGCAAGCCATTTATTAATTTGATCTTAGTAATCATACGTTTTTCTATGTATTGCTTCATTTTTCCACAAACATACGGTCCATGACAGAACGTTACAGGATTATCCTCCAGATTCACTATATAAATATAAAATAATTTCTTATTTTGAAGAACATTCAATGAACATTCTTCCCCTTGTATACATCGCAAATTGCGAGAACACGGGGATATGGGATCAGTGAAGAGAATGGATTTGTCTGACCGAGATGCGAGCCAGGATAGCTCAAGTGGCAGAGAACCATGACGGAAACATGGGAGACCTGGTTTCGAATCCCGGTCTTTTCTCTTCAAAATAAAATATTTAAAAATTATAATAACCAAAAAAAAAATAAAATAAAATAATAAAATTTCATTTGATTACAAATATTATATAAATATTGAATCATAGTAAATTCGATATGCCTAAACATTTTTATTAGGGGGAAAATACACATATTTATCACCATATTTAGAATGTTTTTTCTTTTTATACATAATATCTCATCTTAATAACTATTTTTTCAATTATAACTATTAACATATTTCTAATTATAGAAGTAGAACTAATTACAATCGTAGATTACTTTGACCGGTATGTATATGACTCCGTGACTTAATGTTTTAAACTTACATTAGTTATCTGGGTAATCCTGTATTGAAATTTCTGCTTTATTTACTCTCTAACGTAGTATACCATTAACAGATAATAGAATTAAGGTTACTACAATTAATGCTTAATATACACATTTATTATCTTTTCCCCACAATATACTTTATAATTATGTATGTATAACAATTTACCGCTATGTTTTTTTTTTTTGTTTTTCTCCCTACATTTTTATTATTGTAAGTAGATATTTTAGTTTGATTTTTTTTAATAATCGTTCATATCGGCTCAGTTCCTTCTGGGATCATAGTGTAAACATTGCAGATTTTTCTATGCTTTCGGATATACCCAGAAGAAGGACATATTTTTAGAAGCCTTTTTGGGAAACCAACTAAACCTTAAAAATATATTATTGTGATAAATACTTGAAATACGAAATACTCCTAAGCTCTATAAGGGTTTCTTGGCTCATTTAATTTTTCGAGTTCGGCATTTGAATAAAAGCAAAAACATTCCTAATGATTTTTCCCCGGAAATGCATGTCGGGAACATTTTTCTCGAAGGAACAGAAAATATGTAATTAAATAACCATTGGTCAGATTTCTTCGTCCCGTGAAATCAAAACCCTAAATTATCTGAGCGCTTGAAGAAGGCGATCTTATCCGGCGCAGGTATGCCGCACGGAACAGCTTCCAAGAAGTACGACACGAAATGTCTCAGTTGTCGTGATATTGTGTTAGTAAACCGTTCTTCAAACCGCTCATTTCAAGATAATGAATGCTATTTCTGAGCAGCGCGGGACAATTGGAATCTAATCAGGACTATTAAGATTGCTCAAAAGTCTGGAAAATATAATTCAGTATAAATTAAATACTACTTTTAATTTATAATTTTCAATATTACTGTTCAAAAATTAAAAAATAAAGTCTAAACACCCTAAAATAGCAATAAAAATTCCCTAATCCAAATTATCATACTTCTTTAATCTTCTTTTTGAAATGAATTATTAGAAATGATGAGCTGAGATGTGATAATTTTGTAAAAACACATTTTAAAATTAAAATATATTGAATTTATTAAGACTATCTGGGAAATATTTTAATGGAAATAACAATATACACCGGCACTTCGACAGTCGATATTGAATAGGCAAGTGAAATAAATGAAGATTTCGTTTCGTGTTTTTATTTTAGAGACATAGAGGGGGGGATTTTGGTTGGATTTTTCCATAAATGGCTTAATAAGCATTATTATATCTTATGAGATTTTCTCCTACATATTATTACATAAATTCTTTTTTTTTTTTTTTTTATTATTTATTTATTGATATTTACAACTATATTACAGTAATATAACAAGTAAATTGGCTGAGTGATACATAATGACATGATATAATGACAAGTAGAGAAACTACCCACTGGTAGTACTCAAATCGCATGTTCAACTAAGAAGGTCACGTGGCCATCTTCTTCTCAGACGCCTCGGAGGATTATCGGGAATTGAAGAGGAAGGTAGGTTTGAAACTAGAGGGTTTGAGTGGAAATGAAGTTTGTTATGAAAGGATAGATACCGGGATCGGGCCAGATCAGCAACAAATGGGACATTAAGGTCGTTATGGATGACTATATTCTTAACAAAATAAGGAGCGTTGAGGATTTTACGAAGGATTTTGGATTGTAGGGATTGGATACGAGAAGAATTCGATGGCTTAGTGGAGCCCCAAAGCTCTACTCCGTAAGTCCCAATAGGTCGTATGATGGTCATGTAGATGAGTCTTTTGTAATGAATTGGGAGCTTAGAGCGTTTGTCTAGTAAGTGTTGAAGTAGCCTGAAACGTCGAGCGGTTTCTTGTCTTTTCAGTCTTGTATGAGGATTCCAGGTTAATCGTTTGTCGAGATGCAACCCTAAGTATCGGATCTGTTCTACAGGCACCAGTGGGGTATTATTAAAGGATACTGAAGGGCAGGAAGTCATTGGTTTACGACGTAAGGTAAAAGTGGTAATGATGCGATTTTTGAGAATTTATTTTATTTCTCCAGTTTAGACACCATTCTTCAAGATAAGTGATATGGGATTGGAGGCTTTGGGATGCAATAACTGGATTGGTGTTGACTGATAATACATATGTATCATCAGCATACGTGGTAAGGGTAGTATTAGGATGAGTTGGGATGTCAGCTGTATAAACTGTATAAAGGATTGGGCCAAGGATACTACCTTGAGGAACACCAGCAGATTGGGAGAAGAGGGATGAAAGTGCATTATTATGGTTTACCTGGAAAGTTCTATTTTTGAGATAGGATTGAAGGATGAGAAAGTAGGTATGAGGTAGGCATTTACGGAGTTTGTAGAGCAAGCCCGGATACCAGACTCGGTCGAAAGC
Source organism: Troilus luridus (assembly GCA_964056705.1). Lineage (NCBI taxonomy): Eukaryota > Metazoa > Arthropoda > Insecta > Hemiptera > Pentatomidae > Troilus > Troilus luridus. Next base: position 28,595,899 of record OZ057414.1, read on the forward strand.
CTGTTCCACGTCAAGAAAGACGCCCGAACAATATGATCCACGTTCTAATGCAGAGGAGACTACATCCACCACACGATGACATTGCTGAATAGTGGAGTGGGATGCTCGGAATCCAAACTGGTGATCTGGACATAGATTCTAAAATTAAGAAAATTAGTTAATACCCAGAGTAAGTCAATTAATTTTTTGTTAATTAACGTATTTTGTATTAATTGTTTAAATGGAAATTGTAGCGCATTTACTAATATTTACTGTTATTTCTACTGACATTTAATTAAAATAATCTAGTATAGAGTACCATCTCCCTACCATGAATTGTCTGTTTGAGGAAGGTTATTTTATTTTTTTCTAATTATTTGTTTCATTGAATATAAGTGAATGCAAAAATATTAACAATATAAGAACAGAATTTTTTAAAGAGTAAATTATAATGAATTTTCAATTATGAGTGAGCTTTGCGGCCGTAATGGGGGGAGAGTAGTGTTATGGTAGGGTATGTTGTGATTGATACGGTATGTTGGGAGCCACAAATTCCTGAAAGTCCAAACTTCCCATCTGGAATGATTCTAGGCATCAGTCCAGGTATGTAAGCCTATATGTAACAAACAGATATATGCGTATGTAACTAATAAATAGCTATACATTCGATTTTGTGGTATGACAGGGAAAAATACATATTGGCTGTTCTTTCATTCTTGGTTAACGACAGAAAAACAACAAAAAAAACGAGAATAAAAGAAGAAATTTGAAGTTTGCTATTGTATGTTTTTAGCTTTCCCGTATTTATATTTAGTATATAATAACCTAATGTCTTAAAAATACTAAATCTGATATGTAATGCTGCTATGAATGATAGTCTGGTCTTCAAAATTTAAAGCCTTTGTTTTGGGATTGTTGTTATGGATTAAAAAAAATATATACCAACGATAGAAAAAAAATACGATTCAAGATATAATTATTTTATATTTAAACATCATCCAGATATAATAATATTTTCTACAAATAAATTAAGATAGTAAACAAATTCAAGCGCGTATCAACAAAAAATTTGAATACTTACAGATACATTTGACCTTGCAAAAAAACAATAAGTACTTCGTTTTAATACTTGTAATATTTAATATATTTTAACCAATCATATTCATTTAATTGTTCCTCATTAGGTACGTAACTATTTAGTAGAGGTACCCCAATATTATTTCAGAAATTGAAGTTCAATTTAATACCTATTGTTTATAGGCCTAATGAGCCTATTAAAATTTGAGTAACCGCTAAATAGCGTTTTGAGATATTGAGCATTATTCTATTAAAATAAAATATTAAAATGCTTTATTTATTTATTATTTTTTTTTTTTTTTACACGAATTGACCAGCAAGGACCACGTGAATATCACTTAATAATAGTCTTCACACTCTCCGCCTTCCTTCTACTCCAATACTCTCTCATCTTCCTGAAAGATGACGATTATTTTATTTATTTATTTTTTGTGAATTATGACATGTATGTTATTTTTTAATTTTATATTTTATTTTTTAAGCGAGCACCATGAGATTTTAGATTTAGCTTCATATAAAATGAAGAATTACGTGTTTTTTATTTTTTGAAAATCAACCCCTAAAAGTGTAAAGTAGGGGAAATGTTAGGTCAGAGATGTGAAAATAAGTAAGCAGGCTTCACTTTTAAACATATAAAAAATGGTATTTCAGATTTTGCAAAATCAACCCCCAGAAGCCTGCCATAAGGGATGAAATTTGTATAGAGCTTACGTCATTTTTAATGTTAGATTTCATTTCTACATTTAAAATAAAGAATTACGTGTTTTTTTATTTTTTCGAAACACAACCCCTAAAAGTTTAAAATAGGGGATGAAATAATAATAAGAAGGGATTATCTCATCTTAGAAATGAGAGTGCATCTAAAATCAATGATATGCTTCTAGGGGCATTCGAAGGCGAGCTGATTGAAAACATGTCAATAGATTCAGTAGTCGAAATTCACGAAGCCCTGAACCATCCCTCAGAATTTTCGAATACTTTAAATCAGTATTCGGTTTTCCAGCACATAAACTTTTATATAAAGTATGGGCACCTACAATGCTACTCCGAAATTTAAAACCTCCAAAATTGTCCAATGGGACTAGACTGCAGGTAAAAGGTTTGCACAAAATATATAAGCTACTATAATACGTAATAATGTGGCCGAGGAGAAACTTTATTTTTCACACGGATACCTCTAGTACCATCCGAGTATACATTTTTATTCAGGAGATTATAGTTTTGGATATAGTGGATGTCAATCAAAACACATGGAAAATTCTGTAAGTATGCCATTTAATATTTAACAGGACATTTTATAAAAATCGATCAACAAAGGAATGAGAATTAGTAGGCTGGCTGAATTTACAAATGCTTTAAGTTATTGTAAATAATATGAAGTACAACTTAATTTAAGTTGGAGTAGGTAGTTGATTCAGTATCCATTTAAACTCAACTTAAGTTTTTATTCAAAATTAACGCGGACTTAGTCGCTGGCAAAATCTAGTTTATTATAATATCAACACTGCATATTTGATTTATCCATACGAGAGAGGTCTGTACAGCAAGTTATCTCATGGTTGAGCCTCAACACTCGACTTGAGGGCGCACTGTCAGCCGCCGTAACATGAGACGTCTGTTGCCAAGTTAAATTAATCACAATGGAGCGGAGGACACAATGGAATTAACCACTCTCCGCTTAATTAACATGTAATGTTTTAATGATTTCATAATCAAAACGTATCTGCGAATCCATTAATATAATATAGCAGGGGAAATTGTTTACACTTACAAATTTATTTTTAGCCAAGTACATTAATGATGGATGAACTTCCATGAAATTCCATATCATCGAAGTTATCATTAGAGTGACAAAGAAAAACTTTTTAAACAGGAGAAATGGAAATTGATAAATATAATGCAATAATTATTTTTAAAATTTTAGTAAACACAAAATAAACGGATGTGAATATTGGGATAAAATATGGAGAGTTATTAAAACAACGTATTTTAAAACAAATGTTGTCCCTGTTGATAATTCACTAAAACGCTCAAACATATTTGTTATAAACTATTTCTTAAAAAATTGTCGGAGCCATTTTCAATCAAGCAAGGATATATATTGGATATTTTACTTGACCTCTGTAATTGTTTTGCATTAATAAATAATCAAAATATAATTGGATGGATGTTCATTTCGTTTTACAACTTACTTTCGTGATTTAAAATGGTTCTGATAGTATTTTAAGAATAAGTTTGTTAAAAAAATACTTCTGATATTTCATAAAACAAAATAAATATCTAACATCATAAGAAATTCAAGTTGATGAAGGTACTGAAATATTACTAAGTAAAATATTTTTCAGATGAAAAAAGTACTTGCAAGTGCTGTATAAATAAAAGTTTTTTTTGTTGTACTTTAATTATACGTATATTTATTTTGTAGGCAAATTCGTGAATTTCTATTTTAGTTAGTTTTAGTAAAAATTTAGAACGAATTCAGACCAACAATTTTCTTTTTATGTGAATAGCCTATTGTTAATTATAAAAAAATACAAAAAAAATATACAGCATACAATAATAAGAAAATTTTTCTAACATTTTTCTTATTATTTCTAACAAATTTAATTTTATTAATTATAGTTGACTTATTTAGTTTTTATAACATAAATAATATCCAGGTATATGATTTGTTTAGGTATGGTTTTTATTTACATTAAATTTATATGAATTGAGCCATTACGTTTGAAAGTAGTATAAGCCCATTTTGATCTAAAAGAATAATTTTAAATCTTTTAATCTTTTGAATTATTTTAATGATTGTTATTTCATAATAAAATTTAAAAGGTGAAAAGCGTTAAAAACCTCACTCTTCTATAAGTTCTAAGCGTAAACATAACGTAACGTGTAAAAAACATAACGTTTGCTCATATTTTTAATTAATTCAAATGAAAAACCTTAAATATACACGAATTAATTAAATAGAAGCAAAAATAGACTCATACCACTTTCAAAAATAAGAGCTCAATTCAGGTTTCGAGTAGGAGACTATGATTTAATAATAGATTGCGAGCGTAAGTTGGGGTCACTTGTGGTCTAGAGGTTAGCATAACAACCTACTAAGTCGAAGATCGCGGGTTCGCAGCACGGCAGTTGGCCCTAGGATATTTAAAGGTAGTAAAAAATCCTTAGTTATGTCGTCCTTCGGAGTCAGGTAAAATGGGGGTCACGAGCCTGTGCTATTTCACATACTCGTTAAAAATACTTATCCCAATCAAACTCGGATAGGCAAAATTTAGGACTCGATAAGCCATATCAGCATAATGCGGCGATAAATGAATGGCAAAATTCGCTAAGTTAATTAACAATAAAAGCCGATAGCAATTCATTAATTTGTGATTTCAGCTAAATTAATAACGAGCGAGATTTACAACGATATCATCATTCTACAAAAATATCCTTTTTCCAATTAAAACTTCCCCGGCTTGAATACATGTAGAGTAGACGGTATCACTCCACCTCGAAGGAGGCAGAAGAAATATGGCTTGATAAAAAGAGAGACTAGACAAAGGACTGAGGTAGGAGACAAAAGGCGGTAGTAATCTAGAGCTGGCGGGGAACAATGTCCCGGGGCTCAATGTATCAACAGGAGGGGGGGGGGGCAAACTGCAGGCGATTTGTTAACTCCCATCAGGCGAGCTCTATCGGGACTGGAGGATCAGGCCAGTCCTACCTCCTCAGATCTCATCTCCACTTCTACTCCTGTCCGATCTCAATGGGCATCTCCAAGATGTATGGAGTCTGCACCCTAGGGGATTAAAAAGCTCTTTGAAACAAAAAGGATGGTGAAATACTAAGAAGGATGGTATAATATACGTATCTTTATTTATAAAATTCTTTTGTCCGTGTGTACGTCACTAAACTCATATAGGTTTGACCTATTGTTGTGGATACTTTTGCGTGTGTTGAAGTGGGTTCGGGGATGGTTTAGATTCACAATTCGATCCCATAGGTAATGTTTTTAGTAATTATATCGCAGGTTATCGCTTCATATGGTATTTTGGTTGATTCATGTGGTAATATCATTTCGTCATAAATTTGTAAGTACCATTTATGTATTAACATCGTATACGTGTCAATATTAAAATTAGTCTAGTGTGTAATTTAGTATAATTCACTTAATGACATATTTCTTCACAGTTAGCAAGAGATTGATAGACCAATAAGTGGACGGTTTTCCGTCTAACCCCAGTATACATATATATTGATTTCATTGAAGCTGAGTTTGCCCCCAGACGGTTCTCAGAAGGGAGAAAATATAACAGGTAATCGCATTATAGAAGCTATAATAAATCCATAGACTAACCGTAATAACTCCATTGCTGACAACCCTCAAAAATGAATTGTTTTCAAATTGAAGTTTAATTTGTTAATATTCATACAAATAGAAAATGTCAATAAAATTATACCTTTTTTATTTTAGCGAATAACACTGTTCTGCACGAAAATCCTCCTTCAAACCAAAACATGCTTTCTTACTGTTATCAGATGTGGTGAACACGAATTTGAAGTCAGATTTTGTCTATCACGCACAGTTTCCTGAGAAATTCTAGTTTTTTATCCAAAAAGGTGAGTTTTTTGTGGATTTGACGATTTTTTTTTCGGCATTAAAACATAGTGAAAAAAATTCAAAAGCCCGATGATTTTGAGCGCAATGAAGTATATTTGAACGAAAAAAATTTGATGGGAATATTACAAGTGGTTAAAGAAATATGGCTAAAAGTGTTTTTTCAGTTTTTCAAGGATCTCACTTTTGAAGCAAAGTTAAATACTACTGAGAAAAAGGCTTGGATTGCTTTTCGAGAGGTATGTGCTAAGTTTTTGGGAAACAACAAATCTAGAGACTACCGAAAAATAGTCCAAGAACTGCTTACTTCATATAAAACATTGGGATGCAAATGTCCTTAAAAATACATTTCCTGCATAGTCACCTAGACTTTTTCGCCCCAAATTTGGGTGCAGTTTTGGACGAACATGGAGAACGATTCCACCAAGACATATCCAGAATGGAAAAAAGATATTCTGACAAATGGAATGAGAAGATGCTGGCGGATTACTGCTGGACACTGCAGCGGGAGACAGAGGAGGAAGAGTACAAAAGAAAAAAAACTACTCATTGACGATGTGTGTATATTTTTTGAGTTCTGTCATATCTAGTATTATACCTGATAGCATGCAGGATTCAATTAATTATATTTTATCGTTGAAAAAGAAAAAAAATCTGTTATAATAAAGACAATACAACTTTTCATTTTTTCCAAGTTTCACCTCTTTTCTCTCAAAATCAGAGGGTGATAGAATTTTTCTGAGTTCGGATTCGGACTCAGCACACCTGAAAACATGAGAAACAGGCAAAATCTTTCAAGGGAGGGGAGAAAAGTTTTTTTTTGCAGAACAGTGTAATCTTAGATACCCGTCTGCTTAAGGAGTGTATCAAAGTTGATGTTACCCGTATAGTGAAACAAAATAATAATTCAACTGGGTAAAATGTGTTTTTTTTTTCATTATAACTTGTTCTAAATTAATAAATAAACTTTGCACTTTAATAACTTTTGACTTATTTAATCAAATTAGGACCTGATTAAGTTTTAAAAGCTTTTACATGCCATAGCCGTTTGCGAACACGAATCACCAAATAAAAGAGGAGCGTGGATGACATAAAATGTAAAGAAACCTGAGAATTCCATTAATACTATTTACATATACATTATTAAATACGCTGAGTAACTTTTTTTTTTAAATCACTTGACCTTAAATTAATAAACGAGGTTCAAACGTTAAGAAAATCTTATCACGTTACGAAAAAATTTATCAGTGTCTTAGGGTTGATGAATATTCTATAAAATATTGAAAATTGATAAATAAATAAGTAGAAATCTAGATATCCTTCTACCGCATCATCCTTAAAATTAATTAATTCCCTTATAAAATTACATACATAATTAAATTCTTTGATCGGATATAGATATTATAATACTTAAAAAACCGCTTGGGATAAATTTTGCAAAAAACGGATAAGTAAATATGTATGAAATATTAAAGAATTCCAGATAACTAAGAATAACATTAAAAGTTGAGGATATAATAAAACTCTCTCTCTCTCTCTCTCTCTCTCACTCTCTCTCTCTCTCTCTCTCTCTCTCTCTCTCTCTCTCTTTCTTCCCCCTCTCTCACTTCCTTTCTCTCTCTCTCTCAATTAATACAACGATTCCAAACTACTTTAAAAGAAGAAAGTGTCAACCGTAAAAAAATGTTTGCTGTTGATGAACAGGTAGGTAATTATTTACTTAGCATACCCTGGGAAGATTGGTGTGAGATCTAAGAGGTAGGATGTAAACCAAGTAAAGGGAAATTTCAAGTGAATCATTTTGTATCTTTGAGGAAGAAAATGGTCCCGGTGAAGGTCCAGAAAATTCTCTTACCGGCGGGGGTTGACACTAGATTGAGACTTCAACCCTCGCTGATCAAACTAGCCCTGAAGAAGAACTGAAATGCGTGTCGAAATGTTGGTTTATCAATAAAAAGTTCTTCCTATATAAGAGAATTTTCTTGATCTCCTTCTGGACCACTTTCTTCCTCATGTATACAAGGTCAACTAATATTATTCAGCATTGTATCTAGAGTCAATCACAACCGAGTTCGAGAGTACTCTGGACTTAAAAGTAGTATTGGGAAGTTAAGTAACGGAAACGTCATAACTAACTTTTCAATCCCAAGTCACATGTTTAGCCCGAATAGAAAGTCTGTATGAAAGTGGATAAAGTATACAGGGACTTTATCGGTCTGTACTGCAGCTTCAACACTCCTCTTCAATGGGCTCGGTACCAAATCAAGAAGTCCTGGCGGGAAACGAGAAGGAATAAGCAGAAAAACGTTTCTCAGGCGGAGGAGGGTGGGCTATAAAACAGTGGCGTAGAGATAAGGATCTGCCTAGGAAATTGCCACTTGAAGGGAATCTATATTGTCCTCCCAGGTTCTACTTAAGTACACTTCGCCTGATAAAGGCACAATCGTTATCCTGATAGGACCCGAGTACTGTTAGTGAAGGCATTCATCGAGGGAAATGGCCTATTTAGATTAAATTATAGTTGAAATAATCATACTAAGAATAACAGAATTTAAAAAATACATCTAAATCAAGGCAAAGTTAAAATCGAGCATATTATTGTGAATTTGTAGGTGGAAACTTCTAAATATTCTTATTTACTTATTTAATAATTATTTTGTTAAACATTATTGATGGAGATAATTTTACAAATAATCTTCACATCCAAGCATAAGTAATAAAAACCGATCGAGCATTTTTAAAAATATATTCAGAAGAAAAAAAAATAAGAAGATAACACGCAATATAATTACAGTAAAAATCGCATATATGATATATATTTTTTTAGTAACCCTTGCTATTTGGCTTTTCAAACAACTCACCTTTTTTCCTTCAAAATACTGAAAAAACCTATAACATTACGATTCAATAGGAATCATGGGTTCAGAACATGGTAACGACGGTAGTGTTTCTAAGCCACCGATTGTCCAAGAAGAGTGATTTGGGCGAGATCAAACTGAACTACCAGGTTTTAGCTCCCTCAAGAGGACCGCCTTCATAGAGGGTCTGGAGATCTTAAGGGTACATCCATTGATGTTAAAAAATTTACTTCACTTTGTATAGTGACTTTGTACCCGTTTTTCAGCACCGCAACTCAGCACTCAACACAATGAGCTAGCCCACACCAGAAAGTACAAATTAATTACGATGATTTCCGAATTCGTTTTTCATTTCCACCAGGATTCTCTCACTCTCCATTCTATGTTAAAATGAGGCAAACTGGTAATTATTGACTGTAACCTAGATAGATCTCCGTCATTTTAATTTCATGTTGACGTAGTGACACATGTTACCACATAATATATATAACAAATAAGGTGATCATGAACAAAAGCGGATAAATCCAAAATTTCATAAGTTCACATTTAAATATTTATCGCTAGTTCAGTCATGCAATTTTGTGTAACACGACCCATTGTCGCCTTATTATCTAATGTTTTTAGTCAGATTCTGAATCTGAAGTTTCTGGAATATAAAGCAATGTTAATCTAAACTAGGGAATAATATGAATAGCTAAATTTTTGAAATCTGGATATGTATGCGTTTGATCCTGTAAGCCTCAAATAAAAATATGCTTGATAATATTTTTTCAACAATATGATTTTTGATATCATTATAATATCACAATAATAAAATAATAATTATTCCCAGAAATTACAAAGATAATTCTATTTTCTGTTAAATGACTTCATTAAAAAGAAGTCTTGCCGAACTGGACTCGAGGACAGAGATATGACAGGCTTAAGATGGAGTGCTATCGCCTAGTACAGGCTCCATCAAGTCCTAACCCGAAGTCCCAGGCCGTCGACTTAATCCCTCGGGAAACAAAGGCTTAGCCGCGGAAGTGAAACTCTGCCGCGGACCGCTCCACTAAATGGCTACTATTCCCTGGGGACCTAAAGCCCCACTCGCGCCTTTTATGCCCGCACATTCCGCCCGTCCATTGTTCGCGGCTTCTTGCTTCAGACCCAAGCACCCCCGACATGGGGCTTAGGGCTTAACTCCGGTTACTTAACGACCCCATTACTTTATCACATGGCATTAATCTTGTTCCTTGTTTTAATTATGTAAAAAAAAAAGCCTAACTGCTAACCTGAAAAAAAAGAAATTAATTCTGGAAATTTTAAGCTGTTTCTGTATCTAAAATCATACATTACTAAATTTAATTTTCAAGTATAAAAAATAAAAAAATATTTGTAACTTTACTACAAAAACAGGTAGTAAGTTTCAGTTTCGGAATAAAGTTAACCATAGACCAGCTATGGTATGAATGTAGCACAGATCAACCGTCAAACCAATGAAGGGCCAGGAATCCACTTCGTAGAGGATGATTTATCTACTTCAGATTTGTCCTATCGTAATGTATCACAAAATGTATGTCTAGCTGGAGTTAAAACCAGTCTATAGAATCCCGTATTTTGCTAACCAACTCTCATATTATGATAAATTTACAACATAACTGATTATGTAAGTTTAAGAAGTATATACTTTCCTCATACAGGACGAGCTATGTAATTGATCATACTTTCAAATACTTTAATATTTGATTTTTTTTTTATAATTGTCTATCGAGTAAAGTAAGGAAAAGTAAGTGGGGTAGGTCAATGGTAGAGCACAGTATTTCTTTGCCGAAGGTCCCGGATTCAAATCCGCTGTGTCAGATAAATTATATAATCTGTTAACAGCGACGGATAAACCCTGAAAAATCGACACTACCAGGGCTGATCTGAAGTGCGTAAATTGAGGGGAAACCTGGCAGTTGAGTGTGATCTTGTACAAACCACACACTGAACCCCAGACACCAAAGCACATGATCTAGTGGTACAGGTTTTTTTATATTTTTAATATAAAAATGGTCATGTCGCTAGGATCCAAATAAGTGTCACTCCAAGAATGGTGTTGACAAGACAGTTACAGGGACGTCCAGCGGTGGGTAGGCCAAGATTAAGATGAGCAGATTGCGTAGCGAATGATGTGAAGAAAGCTGGAGTTGTCAGCTGGATGACAACAGCCAGTGATAGAAGTGCAAGGCGATTGGTGTTAGAGGAGGCCAAGACTCGCTTGCGGGTTGTAGCGCCAACATAATAATAATAAATAAAAACAGGAAGAATAATTGAATCTATTCATTAAATTTTTTTCGGGTTATGACCTTGTCATTAAATTCTTTACTTACGTTTCGCTAGAAATGCTGCTAGTTACCTCAAGGCTTAGTCTTAGGGTATTTATTATAATAGAATAAAGTCTTCATCAATATAGAAACGAAATCTTTTTAGGATATTAAGCTTTTAATTATCGCCTGTCCAAAGTATTTATCAGGCTAAAGAAAGCAATTTTTTAAACTACGTGATGACCTAGGAAGGCGTTATATCCTATAGGCCAAGTGAGAGAATACGAATTTCAAAATTCTAGAATTTTTTCATAAATCTTTCTCTATCCCTACTCTACTTATAATTACGCTAGCTTCATTCCAACGCAGTATATGGAGAGAACGATAAATCAATTGGGTAAATAAAAGTGAACGGTCGGTTAGTTAATATAGGGAAAGTTCTAAGAGCGGAGCCCTAAATACAGACCATGAAAATCAGAAAAGAAAGTTGGGAGGGAAGTTTACAAGGAGCGTTTTCAGAATACCAACATTCCAAAGTTCCGATCAATTGATCAGCGTACGGGAGAGAAACCCTGAGAAAAATTCTGGGCCGAAGTTTTCTGCTAAATGTCTAAATCCACCTCCATCAAACATTAAGAGAAAAATTCGAGGCGTTCGAAATGTTCTAATGTAACTAACTCATGAGGTATTTTTGCATGTAACAAGATTTTTAGGAGTTTAAAAAAAATCTAAAAAAGTATAAAATTTAAAAACATTCTATAGGAATCATAGTTATCAAAATTATGACTAGTTTTTCGTATTTTATTATTTTCTTTAAACGGCAGACATGTTTTAATATTCAAATTCATTCTTTCTTTTTGATTATTTTTACATTTAAATAGATGCTTAACGGTAAGTTTTGTACTATCACAGGTTTGGCCAATTGGTTGATACAGCCCTAAAAGTAGATGTAAATGAGTCAGCTTTTTATGTACTTTTCTTTAGCATGCTTATAATGCTGCATTCTTTTCATATTAGGCCTTATGTGTTTTGATTCAAATAGATAAATGAATATAATTTGAAAAAATCTAAAATGGTCGGGATTGGTCAATAATTTTTACTCAAATAATTTCAAACAATGTCATTCTTATCTAATTATTGTCATTACTGCCTAAAAAAAAACCTGTACCACTACAACCGCTGAAGGGTCTTGGGTTCAAGTACAAAGCAGAGCCTGTACTGTTTCTTGGGCAACGGTTGCGCAGGGAGGTGATTAGTCCTAGATCACGCTCAAACGCCAGATTTTCCCCTTTTATTTTGAGTACCCACTTTATAGAGGTCGGGTGAGCCCCAAGAGGGTCTTAGATCTCATAGGATCCATCTACGGCCTCTAACAGATTAAATTAAAGTCTGATAGAGAGCGGGATTTGAACCTAGGACTTTCGGCATGGCAACTCAGCGCTCTACGCGCTCCGTCCATTACTGTCTATATTTTCTTTGGCACCGCGCTGTTGATATTACCATTCTGTTGTTAGTCCTGATGATGGACTTAAAGTTGGACCGAAACGCTGACACCTAATAAATAAGTATACCTCGTATGTTTAACTCCTTGACCACACTCAACCATTTTCAACATTGTTTAAAATTTTTTTATTGCTTTCGGATTACTTTATATTCTCTAATGGATGCAATAAATTGACGGTTATACAAAAGAGAGAGAGAGAGAGAGAGAGAGAAAGAAAGAAGGGGAGGGGGGTTAATGGGAAGAGTACAGTAGAGTGAGAGAAAGGTATATATATTTGCAGGTGTGTAGGGTAGTTACCATAGCAACCGCCTTATAAGCTGAACCTAAAGGCAATCTCTTTTCCCCACCCAAGCAGGCATCCTCTCCATCTTCTCATAACTCTACAATATTTACCCCCCCCCCCCCCCACCCCCGCCTGGTTGACTATTTTCTACTTATTTCCTATTTTATCCTAAGTATGTTTATCGATCACTACTTTATGTGTTGTTTCGGGGATATAAAATACGAAAGCTGATTTATAATATCCATAGTCCATAAGATCCATATCTAGAGCTATTATACTAAATCATTTACATAACTTATACATTTTATTACCTCCTATCCGAGTTACTACATAGTCTACAAATATCGAGTTTGTTTTATTGATTAATAAATACTACAAAAGAAAGTCCTCAGGCACGTCTGTCTGTCTGTTCGCGATAAACTCAAAAACTACTGCACGGATTTTCATGCGGTTTTCACCAATAGATCGAATGATTCATGGGTAAGGTTTAGCAATATAATTTGTCGTGTGTTTATTTCTAAATAATAGTAGTAATAGCAAAGTACATAATAGTAATAATAGTAAGGGAACTTATGAGCATAGTTGGAGGTTGAATTTTAGAGATAGAAGACACTACCTAATCTTTCTGAGTTATTACAAAACAATGTATGGTGGAATACATTGGGGGTTATCGCAAAAGATTAAACTTTGAGAATGTATTTGAAAACGAATCGACAGATATATGTAACATAATAATTGCCATAAGATTGAATAACAGCATTGATCCATCCATAAAATGGGATATGGGATAAATCTAACGTTGGCAGTTACAGAGATATTTCAGTTCTGCGAATCACGTACAAAATTTTATCAAAAGTGCTATTAACCTGAGCAGTGAAACAGCTTGACCAACATCTAGAATACCAATGAGGTTTTAGGAAAAGCAGGCCATGCGCAGAATAAATCTTTAATTTAAAATCAATGATGATCTATCTTAGTTTTCAAAGTTACAATTAGATCTCCCATATTTACACCCCCTCCCTCTCTCTCTAAAAAAAAAGTTGAAAAATATATGAAAATTAAAAAGTTAAAAAACACAATTATATCAATATTTCTTTAAGAAAAAAATACATGACATGAAAGTAGTTAAATAAACAAGATATAAAAATTTAAAAGATTCTAGTCAAAAGGGTTAAAGATATAAAAACATAAAATTACATATACACAAATTCAACTTATACATAATATAAGCAGGTTCATCATGCATTGACATGGGAGTGCATTTAAGTTTTTGTATATTTCCCCACCAAAAAGAATAATAAATCTTACTAAAAAAGACTAAACCGTGGGCCGACCAGGAGGCGGTGGGACATTATAAACGTGGGGGGGGGCGGTGTGGAGGTGGTTTTAATTGGTATTTAGCCGCCCCCGGGGGCACCTGCCCAAAGATTTATGGGGCACCTCCGAAATTAAAACATAGCCCTAGGGAAAAAGGTTAGCTCCAATCCCCTCCATCTCTTATTCTACTACGAACGAATCTCATTCGGCTCAATTTGTGAGAAAAAAAAATTGTTAATTTCTTCGCTTGTACTCGTTTACTAGCTCATATTAAGCCCCTAGTGTTAATAAATATTTAAGGAGCACTGCTATATTAGGTTGAATGCAGCATTTTGTTACAATTATTATGTAATAACAGGTGAAACAAAGATTGTATACTGTCATTCCTATGGGTTGTCGAAGGAAAAACTAGAACGAATATAGATTTTATCACATTATATATTTATAATTCTTACTTATGTTTCTCGAGATCCAGTCAATTCTTTCAACTTCTTTTTGGCGACGTTTCGAAACTATGTTGGCACTATGAGCATTTAGTGAATATATTAAACAACACATAAGTGGTACTTTCAAATTGATGACGAATGGATATTAATACATTAATGTTAATACATTAATGGATATGAATAAAGAAAAAAACAGGCGCAATACAGGGAGAGAATGAAATAAATATAGACAAAAAGGAAACAAAAGTTGAAACAGACGTTGCTTATAGTGGCTCGATCATAATAAGTAAATAATACAAAAAAACTAACAACGATTATTTAAATGATATACAAAATCGGCTCAGCCTTGTGTCAGTGATTGAAGTAAATCTTAAGCGTGAGCGTACTGTTTTGTTACAACTTAATTATTTTCACAAAAAAAAACTATAATCAAAATTACAAACTATCACACTCGGTCTGAAGCCATTGATTAAATATTAAAATAAAAAAATCCGGATTATAGAAACAGATGTGCTAATTGCAAAGGCTATGTTCATGTTTAAAAAATATTCTTAGTACATACAAGTTTAAACAAGCTATTAATTATTTTCCTGACATCAACAAATGATTTTTATAACATTATTATTCTATATTTTTACGGTATACGGTATTAATGTTAATTACTATATTTTAATTTAGTCGGAATTTATATTGATTGGTATCAATTTAGTGGAACTTTAAATAGTGTTAAGAAATCAGAAAAAAAATTCATCCACGTAATTAGTAACAACCTAAGAACTTTAATATATGTTTAACAGACTGATTTATCTTGATTATGACATCAGTTAATAGTTGATGGTACAAGGTTAGATGGAATTATTTAAAAAATAGACAGGATTGGTACAAGAATCTTTTGTTATTTGATGCTTGACGTGTAATAACAAATAATTTTATATGAGGTCTGTAAAAATTTAAAACAAGTAAATTAAATAAAGGTGTAAAGCAGATTGTGTTATTACACCATATGAGATATATGGCGTTCATATTCTATTATTTAAATAAGATGAGCAGCCTGTCTAAAGGAGAGGTATGAGCGTATTTTCTTAAATAACTACAACTTCTTTGAAATTCAAGGATTAAGAAGAAGTGAGAGAAGTATAGGTTAAAAGTATACACTATCATGTATAAATATACAAACCATTCGGCAATAGAAAACTTAAAATTTTCCATCATCGGTACTAAAATAATTTTTATTTCTAGACTTTTATGAATTATGAAACTATCATTAATTATGAAACTATCTTTAATAATATTTATTAAAGAAATCATACAAATGCCCTTTGGCACTTTAATGAAACTATAACAAATCGAAAACATTTATCAATACATTAGATACTAAGTTTATGTAATTATGTGTAATATGTAGAAATTAATTAAGTTTATTAATTTTATCTGTTTATACATCAATTTGCTAGGAAAATAGTAAAAGCGAGCTGAAAACTATGAGACAGAACTAGTTTTCACTATTTTGTATCAGGAGTACAGGAGTTTCAAAGAGCTTCACTAGTTCTCCGCTAGGGACCGCCTTAAGCTAGACAGGACAGCTATTCGTAGTAGTCCAAAACAATTTATTTTTTTATACTTTATTATTTTTCATAACAGTACATCTAACTAATATACAGAATCTATAATAAAATCCATAAATAAATTTCATAATTAATGAATCAGCGTACAATCGTTATTTCGACATGTTTAGAAAGAATGTAATGGCACTATTTTTTAAAAAACATTTCGTTGATCGTGAAATAATTAAAAAGTTTACCCAAAGATAAAACAAGGGTTGTGCTTGTATAAAAGTTATATATAAGCTAACATTTTAGTTGTTTAGATCTCATTGTAATTGTAAAAATAAACGCAGGAAAAAAATTATACCTGATAAGGGTTAATTATCCCTTATAACAACAAAAATTATTATCATTTTATGACAAATTTTCATCGCGTTCATCCATTTGATCTCAATGATTTTTTTTCTCTTGGGTTTGCAAATATGAAATTTATTGATAACCGAATAACGGTTTATGAGCAGGTCACTAGACCATTGAAGGGGACAAATATGATTTAATTTATAAAATTAAGAAGTACGAAAGAAGATAAGAATAGTAACAAATATTTATAAGTTGTTATTAATTTAAATATTCAATTTTTAGACACCCTGTACATATAAGTTACCGTGGCCTTCCTAGACAAATAATTTAAATGTGTGGAATTGTAAAATTATATAAATCAGAATGATTTCCTTTTTTCAGGTTAGTGAAGAGTTGAGAAAAAGAAATGGAGAAGGAGGAATGAATATAAAGAAGGAAAGAATAAGAAATTTCTGGTTCTATTGTGGAAGGTGACCCAGCGCCTGAAAACCACGACCCGCATTGAAGTGAAGTCATGCAGGCCTAGCCCATACATCAGCCGGCTTCTCTCCTCACTTGCGCTATATAGAGTAGGCATTTTTCTTTTTTCTAGACCAGAACCTTTTTTTAAGTCTAATCCTATTTTTTTCTTATTATTAGCTTAGTTTTTATGTGTCATATGCCACTTCAGTGTAATATTCCCCCGCAATAAAAAAATAATATGTACATACTAAAAAAACAAACTAATATACGAAAATGATTATCTTCGCGAATTAAATAAACAGTTTTTATAAGATTAATATTATCAGTTAATGTTTAGACATTTGGTACAGTTAACATAGAATTTTATAGTATAGAATTTCTAATAAAATTTGTTCGCATGTAACATATAGTATAGTTTATGTTTCATGTATGCTTATTTAATATTAACCATGTTTATTAAATTACGACGGATTCCGTGTCATATGAGACATTTTACAGAAACGATTATAAATAAATAATGATAACAAATGAATTTCAATTACTCTTGAGTAGCAGGGAATTGAATTCATACACTATTTAACTGTTTCATGAGTTTAAAATTGCATTACACAATAGGTGTTGATGACCTAAGGGTTTTACGCCTTTAAACACCAACAAAAACAACATTTCATTACTTATTTCAAGGATTAAAATTAAAAAATGTTTAGAGGTATGTAT
Source organism: Troilus luridus (assembly GCA_964056705.1). Lineage (NCBI taxonomy): Eukaryota > Metazoa > Arthropoda > Insecta > Hemiptera > Pentatomidae > Troilus > Troilus luridus. The sequence goes on from OZ057414.1 coordinate 28,613,340, forward strand.
CTCATAAGAAATATGAGATTGAACATTTGATGGGTTTCATTATAGATTGATGAAGTTGATTACAAATTACACTTGTCAATAAACATTTTTAAAAACGTTTTAAGCCAATCGATTATATTTCCTTGTCCGTAATGACCTATTTATTCTTATGCAGAAGAAATCGATAGTTGGAAAAAAAATTACTGTTAACTTAACGAGTTATATTTCTGAATACAACTGGTAATAGCTCTTGCCGCTAACAATACGTAGTCAATATTTGCTGAAGAAACCATTAACATCGGCATTATACGAGAACAAAGCCTATTACTGATGCTGTTTTGACTGTAATAGGAAACAAGCGGAACCGGCACAGAATGAGTTTCCACCACATTACCCCAAATTTACAAGAAAGAAGAAACCATTTATAACGGAGCTCCGCGTACCGGGAGTTCGATCCCAGATCCGAGTTAATCTCAGCGCAGATAGACGGAGAGCATTTATCAAAAAATAATAAGGTGGTTGGAGGGAGCCCCCTTATTCAATCTTCAATTCCCTTATTGAAAAATGATGGGGGGTTTCCCCTGTATAGAGAATGCCCCCCAACCCCTCTTGTTTGCGTAGCCAGTCTTCGCCACCTGTTCTCTGCAATCCTTGTTGAGGTCTGCTTCGGCCTAACCAATTCCCCTTTCAGTTTTTTTTTCTAGAAGAAAATTAATGAAATAAAAAAAAAAACTTTTATTCTATTCACCGGATCGGAAGTCAACATGCTTAACATTACACAACCATCTTAGATTACATTGAGATATTCGAAATAAATAGTTAAAACAAGATAGCATACGAGGCTAATGTTAATGGAAGAAGGTCCAGAGGAAGGTCCCGAAATACCAGGGAAAAGGGTGTTTAGGAAAGCTTCGCGAAGAGAAACCTGGAATAAAATGAATGAAGAGAAATGGTAGAGGGTAGTACGGTGTGGTCCGGGCTGGACAGAAGGAAGGCTCACACTCCATGAGTGGCAGAGAGGATGGACTATGATGATGATGAATAAACTTTTGTTCTAAACAACACATCGGAAGGTTATCTTGAAATACCGTAGGGTAACACAAGGGGATGATATAATTGTATATACAGCTTATAAGGTACTGGATATTGTAATTATTGATAAATGAAATATTGGAGGATGAAGAAACGAAAAAAAATTGTACTGATTTTTTTAAAGCGGATTTTTTGTGTTAACATCTACAACGACGACCTCGGGTAAATGTAATATTATCACTACGAGTTTATTCGATTAACTACAAAAAAAACTCGATTTTGTAGATACAGTTTTATGCGATATTTCAAGCGATTATGGTTCGGAAGTTTTCTGGCCTTTTTCACCATATCATTATTATTTTCGTTATGTTAAGTCAAGTTTCTATTTCCCAAAATACCGTATATATGTACAATAAATCATTAAGTACATCTTTAGACAAAAAGGTAATAAATTTAGAGGCCTTTACAAAAAAAAAAAACGAAGGAATTTGTGTTGCATTATGCGCAATAATGTTGGTTACTGTTCCTTAATTTGGAATATATTCATAAATTGGTCATTACTAACCTAACCTAGTTTCTAATTAAATGTTGCAATACATTTTAGTATGCAAAGGTTACATTTGAAAATACATTGTTTTTGATAAAATTGTATAGTTCCTTTCTTTAATTAGAAAGTATGAGTTGATTTTTGGAAAACTACTTTTTAGTAAAATTACCCGATATTTATACGATCACCTAAAAAATTAATTTTTATGAAGAGTGTCATGATATTATCAAGGAAAGATAAATATACGAATAATGAAAAATACGTTTGTAGATAAAACTCACCAGGTAAACTGGAAGTAAATGAAGACACCAAAGGAAAAGTAGGTGTGAGCGGTCCTTTTTGCAGGAGAGATTGAGAGATGGTAACCATGGCGTCGGGGTAATTGACGAAATGTCAGCCGGTGGGACCTCCCTTAAAATTTACAGCACGTTCTGTTTTACCCCCTGAGCCGATCGGATTACCCGGGACCTAATGTATTCCTGGGACAGTTCCAAACCACCCTCCAAGAAGAACAACACCCTACCTCCACCCTCCAGAACACGAGGGGCCGCTTCCGGTATTAGGGGGTAATGGGCCGGAATCTGGCGATGGCCATCGATAGCTACCGGAAGAGGTGGAATTTTCCCTCACAGCCAGGGGAGTTCTGTAAGAGCTGCAGTTTCCTGTAGTCCTATTTCTCTCATACACGCTTCCACTCGTTCTACCTGTATCCTATTTACTGGCTTCCGAAGTCTTTGCACCGAAAGGAGGTATCCCTGATCGAAATTAGAAAACTTTTAGATCGATATATATCGAAAAAGGAAACCCAACATCAGAAAACTTTTAGCTTAAATATCTTTGTTGCATTTTACACATTAAACATTATTTTTATCAATCAAAATTTTACAGACATAAACAAATTATAATAACGCAATTTAAAAACTCAAAATAACAACGCCTTTACTCTCGAAAATAATGATGAAAAAACGTTTCATCATCAGGACATTTACTAAATAAATAAAAAATCGCACGAATTAAGAACACCTGCAGCACTACTTAGATCAACGGGATGTGATAGAATTCAATACTATGAAAATCAGGTGTTATCCACAGTTTAAAAAATAAAAGTACAATTTGAGCTGGCTTAACACATAGGCGACTAGTGGTTGAATATTTTGGGGGTTTTAGTATTATGAAAAATGTTTTCGAAAATTGAAATTTGTAAATGTTCTATAACTTATGGAGTAGAGCATTAAGCCATCGAATCCCTCACATAGCATATCCTTTGGAATCCTTAACTTAGGACTACACAGACGTTGGATCTTGAAAATACATACTTGGATTCTTACCGGTGGGACCTCAACTTAAATTTACAGCACGTTCTGTTTTACCCCTTGAGCCGATCGGATTACCCGGTACCTAATGTATTCCTGGGACAGTTCCAAACCACCCTCCAAGGACAAAAAAAAAACGCACCAAATAAGAACAAATGGAGCACATCTCAGATCAACAGGATGTGAAACCCACTAGTTTCAAACCTAGCTACCTCTTCCATCCCGATAATCCCCCTTAGGCGTCTGAAAAGAAGATTGCCTCGTGGCCTTCTAAGTTGAATTTGTCATTTGAATACTATAAGTGGGCGATTTCTCTACTTGCCATTATGTATTAATCATTAGATTTACTATTTGTTTTATAATAATACAGCTGTAAAAAATAAAAATGTTCTATCTAAATCTGTTAAATGATTGTCTATAGTACTATTTAAAATAAGTTTGTTAATGTGGAAAATTAGTTAAAAAAATTAAATCAAGGGTTTCAATCCATACTAAATCCCTTTAGAATTAAAACAAAAGTATTACGGGACAAATGAAAGATGGGATAGGAACGAACAGACGGAAATACAAGAAATGAAGGGTGGCGCCTTCATCAGAAATGTATCTCGCTATTATGTAGAAGATTAAGGATAATGAAAGAAGATAAAGGACCCTGCAAATCCGCTTCATAAATAAGAAGAGAATAATATCACTGAGGTAGGAGTTCCTCGCCAAGCAGGAGCCAGAACAAACAGATTATTTACTCAACAATTTAAATAGGGGATTCTTTGCTCTACCATCCTCTCCCTTCTCGGGTTTGTTCTACACCCCGTCCCCTGTCCTCAGAATTACCTCCGTAATCCTTCCGAGCTTCTTTCTCCTCAGGAGTGCAAATCCTCTTTCGAGCCTTCTACTTCTGAGACCGTCCCCGAAGGAAATTAACGGAATTTCCTCCCGGAGAGCCGAAGAAGCACCGGCGAGGGACCCCCTAATTGTTGAGAAGGGTTATTGGTTTAGAACGGCTTTGCAGTGGATGTCAATAGGGGCCGGTCCCTCCGCCCTGGCAGGGAATATTAAAAAATATTGATCTAGTTTTTAGTCTTTTACCCTCCCCTCCGAGGAATCGCTTGTCCTTTTTTTTCACTTAACCCCTTCTGTATTCCGAGAGGAAGGTCCTTAGAGTTAGCTTATAATAGCTGTTTTACCATTATCAATTCCTTGTCAGTCAGCGATAACTAAATTAAGTTTTGTACCGACAAAATATTAATATACTTTATCAATTTAAAATATAATTAAATTTCCCATTACTTTACATTAAATTCCCCAGCCAAGCTCTCACAACTTTTGCCGAGTCACTAAATATATGTGACTCCTTTCCTATCCATCAATTCCTGAATCGCCTGCCTCAATCATTATCTCTATTATCATTAGTTGATACTAATAGAGAGTCGAATTAATGGTATATCCAGGTTTATTAGCTCATGTGTGAACAATTCCTTTCCGATCCTAACAAACACTAGCATAAGGTAAACTAAAACATAAGCTCAATAATTGAAACTCGGCCTATTAAATATTTCGCTGTTAATTCATGTAATCATCGATATTCTTTTGCCATCGAAACCGTTTTTTAATAAATTCTTAGCTCTGTAGTGATGTAGAGATGAAGGCCCAGCTAGATTTTTAGAGGATTTCTTCGATTTTTTTCAACTGTTGGCCGGCCAGAACATGGTTCATCTTTAACATAGAAATTACCGGAATGAAAACAAGCGAAACAATTACGATACTGGTGTCACTTAAGCACTCGTTGCGTTAAGCACACAATTTTCGATCTGTCTACGTTGCATTTTTCCTTTTCAGAAGTAAAAAAGCAAAATAAGACGAAAACTACCATCCGAAATCACCATTTTCAATAAATATCCGTTGACCTTACTTGTTTTAATTAAATGTGTTGAAGCCATGTATTAGGAAGAACTGAAATTACTTTTTCGCAACCAATATATAAGAAACTTATTAATACTAACCATGACAAGATAAAACGACAACAACTAAGTGATGGTACGGTACAGAGACACCTCTTTACGATACCCAATTGTCGTGCAGACCTTCAACCTAATCCAGCCTTCAACAGGAGCACACAAGGAAGTTCCTCGCCCTGGTGCCTTCCTTCCTGGGAAGTCTATTGTTGTGGCGAGCCCTCACCTCAGGCTGGGAGGACATAACTACAAAAGGCTCAATGCGGTTCGGTGTCGTCTCCGGGATTAAATTTTAAGAATGATATAGCCCTTCTTTGTGTAGGATAGCACCGACTCCTGGAATATTCATCATGTGCTCTCTCCTTAGGGTTCGTATTTTTGTCTGTACTTCATACGTACACAAAATTAATTAACCTGTACCACTACAACCCCTGAAGGGTTTGGGGTTCAGTACATGGTAGAGACTGTACTTTTTCTCGGATAACGTTTGTGCAGGTAGTTGATTTGTCCTGGATCATGCTCAACCACCATATTTCCCCCTTATTTCGGGTACCCACTTTATAGAGGCTGGGTGAGTTCCAGGAGGGACCTAGATCCCATAGGGTCCATCTCCGGCTAATAACAGATTATATAAAATTCTTGCCAGCAGCGTGATTTGAATCCAGTAACTTTGGCATAGCAGCTCAGCGCTCTACCACTGAGCCACTCCGCTCCCTACATAAAATTAATTATCAAAGTTAAATTATTAAAATAGTACAAATGTTATACACAATATAGCATGAGTTTCAAACATATTATAAACTGGGATTTGATAAAACTTACAAGGCTCACAGCATTGGTAAATTTTCATAAACACTGTAACACTACTACTCATCATGAGACTAGGGTTCGATATTTGGTAATGTTTGTACTAAGCAAAAGTTGTAAAAGTGAGACGACGCTGAATCGCGTCATGGTTTTTTCAACAGTAGATGGTGCCTAAATATTACATTGCGGGTGAGCACCTGTTGAGCATCTGAAGACCTCCCTAGATCCCAAAAATAGTGGCTGGTCAATAACTTATCAGTCATAGCCGAGATCGAACTACATTTTGCACAATTGTGCTTCGTTCACTTTCAATCTATAGCTTGAAGTGAGGTTCCACTAATTACATTGATTAATATACAAACTTTGTAGCAAAAAACTAACAAACTCTGTTATTATTAACAATATGATTGTTCGACTAAGATGTAAAACTTTCACTATAATCGCTTTTTAAGAAAAATAATTTTATTCAATTGAACAATAAATCAATTTAATTTCATTTAATTATAAGAACAACAGCTTTATATTATTCACTGAGCATTTTACTAACCAGAAAAAAGAAGAATAGACTAAGCCAAACAATTTTTCCTCCTTTGAGGTTATCTATTCTTAATAATAATAAGGGTTAGCGAACCCGAAGGCTCGATGCCGATACCGCCAAACTCTGCTTACATACTTCCGCCCACGGACCACTACTAAAACCTAAATCAGCCAGATCACTTGAAGCAATGCTCCCACCTACGCCTCGGTCTACCCCTAAGACGTTTACCAGTCGGCGCTCATTAGTTTTTTAGGAATCCTACTAAGCCTTATAACTGCTATCTATTCTTATAAACAGTAATTAACTACGAGAAAAAATTGATGTCGCATGCTACAACTAGGAGTTAGGTAATCGAAAATATCTAATTTAATATTCATCGTTCTAGTAAAAATAAAATTATTGGTGTGTTATAATTTATTGTCGAATTAGAAAAAAATAAATAAAAAAGATAAATTATGAGGGGATAAATGTATGAATTATGTATACAGCTAACATGATTCTAACCTTGGAGGAAAATGAAAAATCCTTATACAGTATTCAATCCTTGTATACCTCTGTTGTAATATTTAAGTCGGTATTTTCTTTTTAATATTTAAGTACATTTTACGTAGATTAAAAAACTCGGCGAATAAACTTCCGAAATTCAAGTAAGCTCAATTTATTCAATCCATTCATTCGTTCCCTCGGTTTTGATACACTGCCCGTTCAATATTTAGAGTTTCAATCTCCCAAACAGCCAAGACATAGGAAGAAAGGCTCGCTGTGTCTTGGCTGCGCGAGGAAGAATGGAAAAAGCTTTTAAACTAAAAGCAATATCGGTTGATTGGAAGGAACAATGCCTCTCCAGGCAACTGGGCAGCACAAAAAGTTTTCCATCCTACCAATGCCGGCACCGGCGACAATGCCGACCCCGTCTGCGGAACGGAGTACGTCACCACTCATCGGAATTGGATCAACTGCCTTCCGTCCGTCCGTGGTTAATGGAAACGGCTGCCAGGACCTCGGAGTGTTGTGGAACAAGTGACGTCAAGTAAGATGAGGTTCAAGATATAAAAAACTTACGGATCAAGAAGCCATTCTGATGTACACAATTGTATGGGTCACATTTTAAAAATACAGTAATAAAATAGAAAAATAAAGTTTTTAAACAAGAGAAGTGCTTAGCCGGAATGGAAAAGACCAAGAAATCGTATACTATTAAAATGCGGAAATTAGAATGCCTCATAATTCGAAATGACAAATATAGTCAGACAGATATATTGCCACTGCAACTGATAATGCAGGAAAAGATTGATAGTGGGAGGAGGCATTCCTGGCTGCATAATTTAAGACAATGGTTTGGTCTCACAACTGTCCAATAAAAATAAGATCGCCATGTTAATGCCCAACGTCCAAGAGGGAAGGCACACGAAGAAGAAGAAGAAGAAATAAAATAAGGAGTTAGAAGTCAACATGGCAGAATTACCATTGAAACAACATCCATGATGTCATTGAAGTAAAATATCATACATAAGTTCTGTACCTAGTAATTAAAGTAAAACTTAAGTTCTGTACTAAGTAGATTCAATTTAAAATCCATTCCACCTTCCAAGTAGAATGGCATTGTTTTTTAATAACTTTGTATAAGATATCATATAGATATAACTTTTTAAAAACGGACTGCTAGTCCGAAAGTTCCAACTTTGTAGGGAAAGAAGAAGCCTTGGAAGGCACGATAGTATTATTATTTGCGCATTTGAATAATAATAATGGTGTAGAAGTTAGAGGTGCGCATTTGCCTTTCATTGTTCTTATACATTTTTTCATTCTTTTGCTGAAGACTTTCATTCTCCCTCGAGACCATGTTGTTCCAGTCTCTTTTGATTTCTCCTCTTTGTCAAATTGCCATTAATGAATTTTTAATCTGTAGATTACCTGGTTTTAGAAATGCTCTGGCGTAACCGGCCAATTTCCGATCCTTTTCGAATCCATTTAATTGTATCTGTATTGGATTGAATCCTTTTTTCATAAAATCCTACTATTTGTTTAATAATTCTGCCTCAATTGATCCTTTTAATGTGTCCATAAAATCTTAAATTGGGTTTCCTAATAGCGCAGTAATTAGGCAAACTGTATGCTTTTCTATCACTATTACTTTACTTTTCTGTTGAATGTTTTTTGTATATTTTTTCTTTCATTGTAGTTAGTTGTTTATTTAACATCACTTTATGCTACTATGGCTATTCGGACGATGCTACAGTGAGAGCTCTAAATTTTGCCTATCCAGGTTTAATTAGGATTGGGATTTTTAACGAGTAACTGACATCGTACAGGCTCGGTACTCCCGTTTAACGCCCCTTCCGAAGGACGGCGTAACTAAGGATTTTTTACCCCCTTAAAAAATCCTAGGGCCACCTGCCGGGCTACGAACCCGCGATCTTGGGCTTATTAGTTTGTTACGCCAACCACTAGACCAAAGGTGATCGTTCTTTCAATATATATTATGATTCTTTACAGATAAATTTAAATTTGTCCATTGGTAATTGTTTTTAATTTGAGACTGGTGTATTCGGTACAGCATGTAATTTTCGTGAATTGTAGCAAATTATTAAATATAAGGGATAAATATTTAAACAAAAAAATTACCATATACTTTACTGCTACTTAAATAAAGCATTTTTTTAAAGCGAGAAAATGTCAAAATTAAATTAATTGTTTTTGATATGTTTTGATGTTAATTAAAAGTATTTGGGATTAAGTCATATTTTTTCCTTCACATTGTTGATTAAAATTATTTTTTTGCGTGATAACCAAATGAAAATTAGTATTTATAGTATAATTTAAATATAAATAAAACCTTATCGATATTTTTCGATTTTATTTTATACAATTACTTTAATAAATAAAGTACCCTTGCCGGAATAAATACAAGTTCACGATCTGTAGTTAACGGAATATATATGCCCAGCCTTGCCTAGGCCAACCCAGTAGCCAATAGCCGCCATTAAAGGAAATCTTTTATGCATGATCGGTTGAGGAAATTCGAAGCGGACGGTAGGATATATCTACCCGGCTAGGACGGAAGCCTGATGGGAATATGCACTAAGGTAAATCTTCTTATTCACATACAGATATATTCACTTGTTATTCAGCCGGCAAGCCTCATCTGTAATTTTGCCACAGGCAGAGCCCAACATTAGTTTGCGTTAAAGGGTTTAAGACACATTTTTTATATTTATTGCACTTATTTATTAGATAATAGTCCGTTATTCAAAGTCCACATGGCTTGATAATATTATCTATTGATTTATTTTCATTTTCTTATAAAAAGTAAAAAGCTATAATAACTCAACTTATGCGTTGTGTCGAGTTCACGGTACTGTTTCTAAGCCAACGATTATGTATGGAGACGATTTGGTCCAGACCAAAGACAAAATACGATTAAAATAATCATTACGTAAACAATATAGATCATGAATAACAACACATGAAATTAGACTAGTTATCAAGGCTATAAAAATAACATATATATGTATTCAGTGAAAAAAAAAGTGAAATGCCAACTTCTATATTCAATTTTAAATCCTCCCACAAGATCACAACTGATAAAGTATTAGGGCATAAGCAGAAATGGAAAATGAAAGGTTTATTGTTAATAATATAACCTGAAAAAAGAAGAACAAAAAAAATAGAGAGCTTTCAAAATGTTAACTTTTTTCTCTGCTCTTGGCGAATTTTTGATGAAAATCTACTTTTTTTTAATGCTTACTGACTACTAAACATCACAAAACTATCATGGGAAATATTTAAGACGACAGTCAGCTCTAAATACAGCACAGCCAAAGAAAATTTTGTTTATAAAGAAGTGAACGTTTTGTACACAAGCCCTACCTTAAATTATTTTCTTCATATTGCGTGCTTATATTTAATTATTTAATCTGCTAACAGTCACGGACGGATCCTGTGGAATCTACAGACTCTCCTACGGCTCAACCAGATTCTATATATATAGAATTTTAAAAAACTATTAGTTTGGTATGAATAAATCTACTTACGCATGAAATAAATATAGCTGATTTACCTATGGGTATTCCATTATCACATACAGCATTAATGTACCTGGACCTATAGTTCCTACATCATCAGAAGAGTGAGACAGAGTGAGAGTGAAAGAGAGAGAGAGAGAGAGGGTGAGAGAGAGAGAGAGGGTGAGAGAGAGAGAGAGAGAGATAGATAGAGAGAGAGAGAGAGAGAGAGAGAGAGAGAGAGAGAGAGAAAACTAATATAATCTCCCGCCCTAATCCATTAGCCCGCCAAAAGGAGAGAAGGGCAAAGGAAGAAAGGAGGGGATGTATCATCTCAAGGCGATCCTTTAACCAGCACTTTTTCCTCCCTTACCTTAATCCCATTTGTGGAATTATTTTTTCAGATCTCCTGTTTTGCCTCTGTATACTGAGCAACTGGTGCGTGCCCTCGCCTGTTAGGGAAATCCCATAATACCACGGCAGATGTAATTCGGTAATGGCCATAGATTGGTTATATAATAACCGAAAGGTAAAGCTAAAGGAAGCAAAGTAATAAATTTCGATTTTATGGCATCAATGACTTTCTACATCAATTCTTTATGAGAAAAATAAGCATTTCTTCTCTTCTAATACAAATCAGTACAAAAGTTTCTATTATTTGAGCAGACTAATAATTATTTAATAATTAAATAGTTGATAATTTAACATAAGGCTTTGCAAATAAAAATAACGAAGTAAATCATCGTAATAGGTTAGACAAACCATATAGATTACAATTATTGATTTATATAACTGTCGATATGATTTTGGTATTTAAAAGTGTGTACCCCGGAGGTAATGGACACTATGTCACACTTTGGTAATTTTTGTATTTGTTCGGGAGAGCCAATTTTCCATAACTTAAAAGTATATTAATATTTTGAATTCGTTATTTATAGAAACACCTTAATGAAAAATGATAATATTGTTATTAGAATTGATAAGTAATTGGAAATATTGATCTTGTAGTTATTAATAACAATTTACTTAAAATATTACCTGTTATGCAGACATGGTGTACTTAATCACTAGATATAGAATTATTATTTTAAAAATTGATATATCTATTTTATGACACGAATCTTGTTATTTACAAATCTGAAGAATGTATAGATTTTTCACAGGAGCCTGTGAATCAACGTTGATAAACTCAGCAGATGGCCGCAACCTATTATTTTTCAAAAAATCTTTCACTGCCATGCGGGTATAATCAAACGAACAGGACCTTTAAATAGCGGGTTCGACATTTGGCAGAATGCAAAAATTACATTGGTCATATTTTATCATTCACTGGATTAATCACAAATCTTGCACAAAAAAAATAGAATAAAAGATCATTCTTTTATTTCAGTGTTGTCCACCTCAGGGTGGACAGGTATAAACCATATTTTTCAAGCCTGGAAGATTTAATTTTTAATATGCTTTTTTATGTTGGTAATTTTGTGAAGATAATAGTTTGATAATGTGAACAATATTCATTTTTACTGGTTTCTTAAATACTTTAAAATTTTATATTTTGGTTCTGGTATTCAAAATAGCTTGTTTATGATAAGGTTCTTACCTACCTAAGTTATTATATTTCTGGGTAAAATAATAAGAGTAAAAATATGAGAAACTGAATACAAAATAAAACTCAAGAAAATGAATAGAACCTAAAATACAAGAAAAGCAATAAAAATGAACTCAACGGAATATTTTAACATAAACCAGTCTTTGTAATATCAATAAATGTTATCCATTTTTATGAGTCTGCTTTAGTCTCCTGAAGAAGCTTATGCTCTATACATTAATAGTTGAATACCCTAAACAGTAACTGGTTGGTTTACAAACTTATATTAAACAAAAAATTAAAAATTTATTAAAAAGTACTGTAATTAGTTAATGTTCATTATTATTTGTGATTCTCTGCACTATATAAAATTTAAAAAAATTATCAGACCAAAATTGATCATAAAAAAAAGTATTATTAAAAGACTTAGACTTGTTTCGTGCAGCGGTCAGTAAACTAAGATGACCTGTTATAATCGCCGATATCCAAAATCGATTATCAACCGATAATCAAGGTCGTTATTAATACATTAGTGGAAAAATTCCAACTAAAAACCTTAAGTCTCTAAACTAAAACAGGAAATAAAGATATATATTCGGACAGGTATTTTTATTTCCTGTTTTAGTTTAGAGACTTAAGGTTTTTAGTAGGAATTTTTCCACTAATGTATTAACATTTATTTGATGTCTCTGTTGACCGTTCCCTTTTTCAGAGGTTGTTATTAATTATCGTCTGGTATCGAGGGCAATGAGATAGCTGATAAATTAGCAAAAGAGGCAGCACAAAGTGATTTGTGCCTCCATCTTTTCACAAAACACCAATTTCGTTCATAAAATTCAAAATTAGGGAAGAATCAATTTTGAGATGGGATGAACGGTGGACTGTTTCAAATAAATCTCCTAGTTAGGATAGGTTTATTCCAAATACTGCAAATTTATAAAATCCACTTACTACAAACTAACTCATGTTTTAACTGGACATACCAAATCATACTTACTGATTACTGAATTCACATAATCAATGACAATACTTACTCAATAAACAAAGAAGAACAGACATTTAAACACATAATATATGACTGCCAAATGTATGAAGCATAAAGGTCGAAATTAATTATTTCCATACTATTAAGAGGGAAAGTTTGGCCAGTATCTGAACACAACCTATACAATACATTTCGACCCGAATTCACTAAATTTATTTACAGTATTGATTTCGAAAAGTTGAAATCTAATTTAGAATAATCATACAATGTAAAACAGATAACCATTATATAAATAATGTAATCTTAATTTTGTTACTTTGTAACATTATATGAGTAACAATGTGTTATGTATATAAGTTAGAATTATCACAATTGTTGTTAATCATTACTGTAAAAATGAATTTAAAAGGCACATAGTATGTAATGTGGCAATAAATAAACGGTCCTTTCCAAGGGTTACTTTGAAATGTACCGTGTACTTGTTTCCACTTGAAAAAAAAAAATGGAACTATGGTCGTTAAAGAAGACAAATGTCCCCCGAGTAGTACTAACTCAATAACGATTAAGGAACCTTAAACTGAAACCAATAATGTGGATTTCATAGCGCTCCTCCCTCAGGTAAGGAGATACATCAGCATATATATCCTTTTATGTTTCGAGAAACTGCATTAAATAAATGATACAATAATAATAGATTGGTTTATACGCGCAATTTCAACAACACTTAATTTAAAAAAAGCGTTAAATACGACGGGAATTAATTCCCAACGATAAAAATTACTTATTATCGTAACCCGTTACGACTGCTTTGAATAAAAATAGAAATCTATTCAGAGAAGTTAAAGAAATTTGAACAACGAACTATTGTTTCAAATTACAAAACTATGTTACTTAGGACTTCCAAATAGGAAACTCATGAATTTGCAAAAAAAAAAAAATTTACGCGATTGCAAAAATTCTTGAAAATTCCTGCAAAAGCTGCATTGAATGTGTGAAACAGGACAAAGATTTAAGACAAATTACAAAACAAACTTCTACTATAATTGATCGAATTTCTGGGAAAAATTCATTTTTCTTTTCGATTTCCATAAAAATTAGCTAGTAATTATTAGATAATAATATCTGTTATGTAAAAGGGAGTAGTCAAGAACCTACCCTACCCCAGTTACAGCACAAGCTCACAACCTGAGAAAACTATTTTTTCTTCCTGAAAAAAGTAATAAAACTAAACAAATAACAACACTATTTTGAAGGCACATCTTTTCAGCAACGTTACCAAGCATAATACTTTATTTTTTTAAATTTTATAATATATTTTTCTAGCTTTTCATTTTTCATCAGAAATTAATACATAAATTAAGATATGTTCTACGGAGATAAGAATTTTTAGGACAAAACGAGTTACCCCGTTTCCCCCCAGTACTATCCAAGACGTTAGGTTTTTTGGTTACTTAGGATTCCCTTGCTGTAAGTGGTAAGGGTACCATGGTCAGGATAGAGGTGACAGGGAAATAAATACCTAAATAGAATGTGAAACATAATAAGCATGTAACACTGACCTGCTACTTGAAGAGTGGCATTCCTGCTGGTAGCTGATCCTGCCTGGTTGGTGGCGACGCACCAGTAGACCCCATCGTCCTGCTCCTTCTTCCCGTGGGCCACCCTGAGGAAGAAGAGGCTGCCTTCCAGGTTGACTACCCTGTGGTTCTTCGAGTCCGGGCTGGTCAGGTCCAACTTCTCACCATCCTTGTACCACTCGATCTTGGGTTCGGGCTTACCCTCTGCTTTGCAGTTGAGGGTGATCGGTTCGTTCTTGGGCACAGTGACGTCTGATGGGTGCTCGGTGATGCGCGGAGACCGGTATTGTCCTGGAACCGAAAGTAAAATAAAATAATTATATTACTAAAACCAGACATAACATAATAAATTATGAGGATATCATTGATAACACTGTAAAATCTCACGGTCAATTTTAGAATTTATTGGATTAGATCTATTAAATTATATAAACCGTAGTAAATATAATTTCTTGACTGGATATGATGAGGCTCAATGAGAGTTTGACTTTTATGAGTAATTTTATGAAAGAAAAATATCAATAATTTAGTGACTATAGAAGAATATAATTTAATTTCACATAAGTTCAAAATTCTATAAAAATCTACTTTTGGTAATTTAAAGGCATGACATAAATCAATAAAACAGCATGGCAATAAAAACAATAAATATTCCAATTATAATGCCGATATTTCATATATATATATATATATATATATATATATATATATATATATATATATATATATATATATATATATATATATATAAATAACTCATTTTTAGGAGTTACAATAGTATATTTTGTATTTAATAATTTTCTATCTTTTTTCTTTATATTTACTGATTTTGATGTTTTATAAGTTAAATTAATCAATAAATACTTTACGTTAATTAATTTTTATTAAATTAAAAGATTCCATCATTAACAATGTCATGAAGTGCATTAACATAAGTAAGATAATTAGTAATTAACAAATATGTACAAAATTATGAATAAAAGAAATAATTGAAAAAAGTGATTCATTCTGAACATAATACAGCTGGTAATAAAAAATATAAAACTATACTTTTTACAATAAATATTACCGATTTAATTCAATTAAAATAATTTTAGATCGAGAAGAATGTTTAAAAATGTACAGTGTAATCTAAATTCCGTGGCCTAGATTCAAATCTTTTGCTTCCATGCGTTTTTAATGATGTCATAATCATATAATTTTATAATAAATTTGTATTCAGTATGATGTATCAGAGACTTTTTCGATGTATTCAGAGAGAGGTCTATTCAATGATTAAGGAAATTATTGTTTTCAACTTTATATGATATTTGAAAATAATTATATTACGCGATTAACAGATATACTTTTACTACTCTGATTAGAATTAAAAAAAATATTGATGTCATATTTGACCCATTCGAAACGACGCATTTTATTCATGTTATGGGAAAATAGTTTTCTATATCATGATAACGTTATTTTTTACGTTTATTTACAATTTGATACTTATATCATTAGGGAGGAGAGTGGCTACTGAACTTCATAAAGCTTTTAACTCCGAGGATGAGGAGCTTTTAGGCTCTGTTTAGTCAGCCATTTCTCTCTTTTTTTCCCTCTCCTTCTCAACCAACACTTTTTTTTATACTTGTATGTCACCAGAGAGATTTATAATGTTGAAATTGGAAATCTGTCCGTCAACAAAGATAAGGAGAAAGATATTGTATAAATAAATCCTACTAATCGCTCTTAATACATCACTTCCAGCTCCAGTAGTGTACGGGCTCCTGAGCGATGACAAGAGATTAGGCGAGTAAACATTAGCGGGGGCATATTGGTAAGTGGAAATGGGGTGAAGGATTGAGTCATTTAAAAATCAAATAGTAATCAATATACCGACTCCTTACCGAAAATCAGTTATTTTTTTTGAATTTATAAATAAATTCATTGGCTACCTTGAATTCACTGGCCGCCAAGGATGATTTTGGAAACATGAAGAAAAAAAACTGTTGTATGCACTTAAGAGCATTTTCTTTAGATTTTCAGCTTTCATTGATGTAAAAAAAATGTAAACCAACGATAAATTCATTGATTATAACGCTTTTTATAAAAAGTTAGAACTCATTGAACAATGAACTCGGAAAACCATCTATACATGTCACATTATAAAAGAAACTACGTCAGTAAATTGACTATAAGCAATTATTCATGAAGTTATCTTTCTAAACATTGTTAAAGTTCGAACAGTTGACGCATGACGAAATAGAAACCTGCATCTTCGCAAGAAATCAGAAACCAATAGAATAATAAAAAATAAACTCCATAGCATATCCAGCAGCATATTTTAACACAGTTTAGTGATCAATATGTGTTATTAATAATCGTGTTATTTTAATAATTGTTATTTTAATCGTTCCTATCAAATAATTAATTACTTGTTTTTAATTATTTATTTTTCTTTCTTTAAAATAAGTTTTCATCAGGTCAGAAGTCTATCAAAAACCTGCATGAATGAATGGTTTATTTTTACAATTTCGATTATCCTGAGTTGTTGTTTTGATTTATATTTCCGCTTCTGCAATTGTATGAAAGCTGCGTTCTACATGAAACAAATCCTTGTAAGAAGTTTCAGAAATACTTTTGTATTTATAATTTATATAAGTTACTCAATTACAAATCTTCTTGAGAGACTTGAAACGTCTAATAAACGTGCAATTAAAACATGTACTTATTCTTCTTCTTTCGCTACCTCTTTTGTGCCATTTAGCGTAGAGGGGCCTCAATCCATCGGAGCCATTCTTCCCGTTCCAGACAACTCCTCTTCATTTGACCCAGGGTTTTACCTCTTTTACCTCCTATTCTTTGGATAAAATCCTCATAGAGGATTCTCGGGCGTCCACAGGGTCTTCTGCCTATGGGGGGGGGGTTTCCATAACCTTTCTAGGAAGCCATTCTTCGTCCACGCGACAGACATGGCCGAACCACTTGAGCTGTCTTTTTTCGATGGAGGTGCCACCTGCAGCTGATCATTTATGCTTATATTCCGCACTCGGTCCCTCCTTGTTTTACCGACCATTCTGCGGAGGTATTTCATTTCAGCTCCTGTTGTCCGGCTGATGTGCTTGTCAAGCATGACCCTTAAACATGTACCTTGCTATTTAATTAACATATTTCCTCTATTTTAAGTATCTTAGCAAAAAAAACAAAAACAAAAATAGCATCATCAGTTTTCACAAATGTTTATTAACAATATAGTCTGTGTCTTTCCAAAAAAAAGATTTATCAAATTTGTTTTACATATGTTTATGATTAAGAATAAGTTATGATTTTATTTCAAAGCGAACTAATGCCCTTATAATAATTTAAAATTACACAAATACTTTATCTTATCTCAGGAAGAATAATTGCTTTAGTTTTACATTATTCGACATAAATAAAAGGCTCACGTTTATAGACTAAATGAGGTGGCTAAAGAGGTACAAAGAGGCCGATCTCCGGCTGAATTATTCTCTCATTAGGAGACTGACGAAGGAGAAACGAGGAAAGAGAAGAAAAAAAAACAACAGAATAAAAAAGTTGAATGTAATCCCATGGAAGGTAAAGCCGAGGAAGAGGAATTAGTGCCGGGAGCAATTAACGGGGACACCTCGACAACTCCCGCCAAATTAATCAGCAGAAGTAGTTTATACCCTCTTGTCGTCCTTAGCGGTTTACACCCTCTTATATTAATATCGCTTACTTTTTATTATAATTTTCTTACATTTATTAACAATTTACTAAATCATTTTAAGATAACATCTTGCCTAAAAAATAAAAAAATAATATTTTTTGTTCTTATTTCTTTTTGACTCTTTTTCCATTATACAGACACACACTCACACACACACATATACATATATATACCTATATACAATAGTCAACTGTTTTACTAATTTTACAATATAGTCTTTAACTTCATACTTAATTAAAATGTGATTATTTTAATTCACTCTTTCTTTGTTTTTTAAAATACAGAAACAGTAATTCCAAGAATAACTATTAAAGTTGCGGTCAATGAAGAAACACTATAAGAAAATTTTGCGACCCAAAGTTTTAAGTTCTGGCGATTATCATGACAGAGTGGCCAAGACCTGTTCATCATTACAATTTGTGTTCAATTTTCTTCACAACTATTATTAGCAATATCAAGGGATTGCGTTTTCTTGTTAAAATAATACTGAATGTTAGCGAGGAATATGGACTGTAACTGACCATCCAGCAGTCCAACTAACGTCAAACGGCCAAATAATTGAGAACTTTGAATCCATTCATCATTCATGTAGCTGGGGAAGATGATCAATTCATAATTAAATCAGACTGTCTATATAAGGCCAAGAATTGAGAAAGCAAGACATCATATAATGTCTTGAAGAAAAATCTCACTTGTAGTGACTAGCCTATTCCTTTAAGTGTAAAACTGACTAAATGCTATGTATTGCCAATGCTGCTGTATGGGGCAGAAGCGTGGAAAATAACGGAAACACTCATGAAGAAAGTAGAAGCATTTGAGGAGTAATAATAGACGTATTCTCCAAAATTCATGGACCGACCACACAACTAAAGTGCTAAGTCAGAAAAGATCAAGAAATCGGATATAACATCAAAAAGTGGAAATTAAAATACCTCGGTCACGTAATTCGAAATGACAAATACCGCCTACTGCTGCAAATAATACAGGAAAATATTGATAGTAGGAGAAGACCATGAGGGAGGAGGCCATCCTGGCTGCATAATTTAAGGCCTTGGTTTGGTTCCACAACTGTCCAATTATTTAGAAGTGCCGCGAACAAGATTAAGATCACCGTGCTAATGGCCAACCTCCGAAACAGATAAGGCACAGAAAGAAAAGGAAAATAAAACAATTCTAAAAATTCAAATCAAATATTTACTAAAAGCCATAATTAAACATCACAGAAAACTATAAAGCATTATAATGGCAAAATTTACCTAAGTGTATTTTGAAGTAAATTATAGGTTTTAAATAAATACAATTACCCCATTCAAAAATATTCATATTCCCCCCCCCCCCTAAATTCCTTGTTAAGAAAAATTCACCTCTCACTATTAAGGTTGATCTTACTGACAAACCGAGGACTATCTATACGCACGATATATGGAAAACTTTTAACCATTAAATTATAAATTTATATGTTACTAATAAAATATTAAATATATCACTGATGGCTTGGATTAGTCAGGGGGTGTAGTCAATGATAACACAAAATAAGCATAACACATTTTATTGTGCCGACGTTTCGGCCTAAAAAATGTATGCCATCTTTAGGACTAGGAAAGAAAGCTTCTAAATCCAGTCAACTATTTTCTTCCACTCAAACATACATATATTATTATTAATATAAATAAGCAAGGATTTAAAAATCCTAAACTTAGTCACATAAATATATATATATATATAGTTATGATTCATAATAAAGGCAAATTTTATTTCTGCCAAATGACGAAGAAACTTATTTAACAAGGAAATAAGCAGCTTCTCCTTACTCAGGATGAATTTTCCGACTGTATATTTATTAAAAGGGAAATCCATCATATTTCCCGAAAATAATGCCCTCTAATAAGCGTCAGTCAAATGATAAATGATATTATTAAGGGGAAAGGCGGCTGTCAGTCTCCTCAAGAAAGCCGGCAACTATATCAACCCTTTTCTTCCATTGAGGGTTTAAAACTTCCTAACTTGTTTCAATCGCAACGCTAAAAGAAATCAATCAAAGTTATATACTAATCAAGAATCAGTTAAGTAAATTACAGTTTTTATTCTTGTCTATTTATATTTTTACATAATCGGACGATGCTACAGTAGGAGTCCTAAGTTCTGCCTATCCAGGTAAAATTAGGATAAGAATCTTTAACGAGTAGCTGACACTGCACAGGTTCAGTAATATCATATAACATACTTTTGATGGACGCACAACCCAGGATTTTTTACTCCCTTTAAAAAATGCTAAGGCCAACTGCCGGCCTGCGCACTAAAGGCCTTACAAGATATACAAGGTTGTTATGCTAACCACTAAACCACTTGTGCTTTTTGTATTATAATTGTTATAACTCATTTTCAATTGTTATCCGAGCCATTTATTGACTTATGATATATTTATGATGAAGTTGGTTTCAATTTCCTATCCTCCTATATATAGCTCATGAAAATAAGGATACATTCTTAAAGGTCTTAAAGAACAAAAAATATATTGTGGTAACTGAAGCTTTGTTGTAATAAATTTATAAATAAGTTAATAAATAACCTGGTCTTGAGGTAGTCTCTTATTGCACTCCTTTATTTTATGTACTCCTTTTTGTCTATAATGGAGTTGAGACATGTACGTCAAGGAAAGCAAAGACATTAGAAAGCTTTGATCAGTGGAAATACCTTTTACGAGCAGGTATATCGTCGAAATAGTTCAATGATTCATAAAAATTTCTGAATGGATATAGATCCAATTTTATATAACCATGGAATTCATAAGTAACATGAAAATCGGCAATCGTGGAACTTTCTACTGCTAAATTTGTTTACTTATTAGTTGTTGTTGTTTAATGCCGAACAAGAAGTCCGGTTAATTCATTGAAGAATAAGTCCAAGTTGTTACAAAAAAAAATGCTGAAACTTAATTAGCAGGAGAAAAGAAATCCTCTCATTGGAGCTGATTGGTTGCCCTGTCCATCACGGCAAAGTATCGATCAAAGTCCCAAGTCTGCTTAAATACCTCTTCAATCTTGGTCTCGCTGCCATCAAGTCTGTCCCAGCCTGGGAAAAAAGTTGCTGTGGAACTGAAGATATAACTAATTGCTAATTGCATGTTTAGTAGGCCTGTTGTTGGACTGAGGTAACTGAAGAGGGTCTCAACGCGTAAGTTATTCTACAGGATTAGGAAGTTGTTGTTAAACATTAAGTGTTTGGGGAACGAATCAATATGACGAAAACGATTTAATTAAGTTATAATTTCTAAAAGTAATTGTACGACATTAGTATTCCTAAAGGCAAGGATTCCCAACCTATGGGGTGTGAAGACAAGTCGGGAGGTGGACGAGACTATTACAAATAAATCTGACTAAGTTTTAGTTATTTTTTTCTTACCAGTATTTCTTTATCTTAAATGAAAACTTTAATGTATCTTATGACAGTAAAACTAATTTTTTTTTCCAATGTAATACTTAATATAAATATTTGTTTGTAATGGGGGAGTGGATGACATTTATTTCAATGGGAGAGTGCATGTTTCAAACATTTTAGGAACTCCTGCCTAAAAGGTATCTGATCAGAAACTCTGATGGCAATTCCTTAAAATATCAGATAAATATTTATTAAAAAATGTAATATAATCTTAATTTGTTAAAGATATACTGTTATATTATTTAGGCTATTGAGAAAACGGAGCACCGTTAAATATTTATAGAAGCGGTTAACCACAGTGAAATGGCCAGAAGCTTGACAATTTAACCTCTTGGCAATGATTAGCCTTCAGAAACTGGTCAAGTATAATTGATTTCTAAGAAGCTTCAAACTCATTAAAACTATATTTTGGGGGAACTGAATTTGAAGAAAGAGAATAACAGTTTCTACCAATTTGAGTACTACCACTGGGCAGTTTCTGTACTTGCCTTTATACATGAATTATTATATTTAGTTATTGCGATATTATAATAAAGTTGTAAACTTCAATTAATATATTTTTTTTAATTCTGAAGATGCCCAGCGTTGCCCTCTTGAAATGTTTTTCATATGCATTTTAGAAAAAAAAAAACACAGGCTTGAGGATAGATACAAAATATTCGAGTAAGCATTTACGGCTGACAAATAGTGTGACAGATTGCATATCCGCAGGAAATAATAACATTCAAATTATGATAAACGTATTAAATCATTCTTTTCATAAATATTTCGTATCCTAAAATGTATCATGGTATAATATCATATGAGTTTGTTTCGGGTAAATTCTGATATTGTGTTTATTTCTGACCTTAATTAATATAGCTTCTGCCAATTTGATATTCATTGAAACTGCTTTAAAAAATCGTTTACTTTTAGAACCTTTAAAATAGATAAATACAACTTATCAAATCAATAAAATTCCCTACCTGAGATCCCAGACGGATACTTTATAGTCTATACCCGTCGATAATAAAAGACCCAGGTAACATAAATGGCACAATTTAGTATACATATTTGTATAAATAAAATCTAAGAGAGTGAGAAAAAAAGTTTACTTCAATATTTGACCATTGGCATTAGCAAAAACCATTATTTATTCCATCATCTGTAGAGTTGATAAATAAGATACGGGCTTCGATCGGTTCTTCATAAATTTCTAAACTTCTCGGCCAGTATGGTATACGGAAGTTATGGGAGACGCGATAAGTCTCCACCCTGCCTTATAGCAGTAGCCGAGTCCGAGGAAGAGAGAGCAGACGGTATCGACCAAACTAGAAGATAAATGAAGGCGCTGGTAGGAGGTGTACATGTGAGGCCTAGCCTATCGTGAGATGGATGGGAATCTCAATTAGCTGTTTATATTTTACAAAAATAACATATTTCATTAATTATTTTACACAATAAAATCAGTTAATAATCATACAATGGCGATTCGAGCAAACGTCGTGTCATTAACATAATATATATTGGAAGATCATTCAACAATGTTCATTCTTTCATATCGCACATCTAGATGAGATTTACTGATGCATTGATCGGCTAAATACAATAAATAAAATGACGCAGCATGAAATACTGGTTGTCCGTTTCAAATATATATATATATATATATATATATATATATATATATATATATATATATATATATATATATATATATATATATATATATATATGTGTGTGTGTGTGTGTGTGTGTGTGTGTGTGTGTGTGTGTGTGTGTTTAACGTACTTGTGGCACTTGGAGTTTAAGATTACTTTCTTTTGATATTCCTGTAGGCAACTACAATATTCCTGAATATAGATATGCAGAGATATACATAGCCTTCAAAAGATAGCATCTTTGAAGACACATCATATTTTATTATATTAGAAGGACCTATTTCCTGTTTGTTAAATTTCATAAACCTTTGACGAGTTTTGGAGCGTTTAAGGAAAAAATCCATAAATACAGATCATTAATTTTGATAGTATAATCGCATACAGAAAAAACAGCGTAAAGTATACTTAGTAAAAGTCCGAACAGCGAGGATATAGAAGAAATTATAAAGAAACGGATTACAAATTGCTTTATCACGTCAGATAAGAATGACATATTTTTTCAAATACAATTATCTTAAAATACGAGCATGGACGTCGGATTCAATTATGATTCGAAAGCCGTAACGAATCAGTGCAATTTCGTATTCACAGGATTATCGTCAAGAGCTGTAAAACTGGATGACCGTAGACCGCTATCCTTAGGGTGAATAAATCTTATAGGAGATAATAAAACTATAGGCTATAGGAAACAGGTTCTCAAAGCTATCATCCATCACCTCCCGTCCTCCGAGCGAGGAAATATTAAAACAAAACAAACGAATGTCTCTTCCCTGGCAGGATCATGAAGGTTTGGTATTTGGTATTCAGGTTGTGAGGCAGGTTGTAAATCTAACTAGTGGCTTCCGACCTGGGCAGGACTTCCGCTGCAATGGACCTCTAAACGCGATGTATCTGCCGTTATTTCTTTTAAAAGTTAGTATTTTTTATTCCAAGCGATGATTTTTACATATGACCATTATATATTTTTGTTGGAGTGAATAATTTAATCATTTAAATAAATAGGTAATTTTAAGGTAGGAGAAACTCTGAAAGAAAAAAAAAATTAAAAAAGTAGTAAACCACGAAGAGTCTTGGTAGTAGTCAGTCAGGTAGAGATTGTACTGGATTCTAAGCCAACGATTGTGCAGGGAAATTATTTGGCTACAACTACACTCATACTCCAATTAAGCGAATCCACTTAATAAAGGCTGAGCCTATGGATAGTCAGTCAAATACGGCTTCCATGACATGACTCAATTATCACAGTCATCATCAAATCATCATCATCAAAGCCATGCGTTAATAATTGAACAATAAAAAATGAGGAGAAAGGGATATTTATATAATTGATAAAATGGGAGTTATGTACACTGACGATACGTTGGTCTGCCTATTCCTTTTATTTCAAATAACCATGACATCGGAGAACAACATACGCCCTGATTTCTTTTTCATATCCCTCCACACCCTATTAATTCTCTAATCTAAATGTTAACGGATGTAAAATACTAACACCAATTATCGCATTTCAATGAAAATACAAATCGTACATTGAGTTTTTTTTTTTTCTTCCTGCAATTCTAGATTTTGTGATCAGCTTTATGATATTAACCTTAAAACTTAACTTCAATAAGTAATTACAAATAAATGTTTGAAAAAAGGATAAGGATATTATCCACCTTTATTACATATTTTAAAAACAACAACACGTTGAAAATAAATCAATGTCATGTTAAGATATAACAAACTGAAGTCCATAAGTGGCTAAAGTTAGATTGATGAGATCGGTAATTGATGGTTTTACATTACAGCAATATTACTTCCGAAACAATATTACTTTAAAAAGGAAATTTACTTGTTAACAAGGGTTGTGAAAAAATTTAATGTTTACTTAATTATGTTTATGTTATTTATGACGGTGTTTCCATAAATATTCTTTACATGTACCAATATAAAATGATTATTATCTATTTCTCTATTACATAAAAAAATGAGCAAATTATTAATTATAAAATTATTAAAAAAATTATAGGAAAATTAGACAGGACTGATTATAAATTTTGAATAATTGAATATATACAAATTGATTCATTAATTATTAAAATTAGTTATAAAATATGAATGATAAACTCTATATGATACATGTTTATCAATGATACTATTTATAACAAGATAGTTTAAAGGTATAGTCAGATAAAGTTGTAGAAACTACATGAGCCCAGTTAGCTATGAAATATGGGGCCATTTTTCTCCACTAACTGCCACAATATTTTTCACAGATGGCTAGCACACGCTGAGTACAAAATATTAAGAAGGATTATCAGCTAAAACAGTTTGAAAGCCGAGCGGAAATAGCTGAGATTTTATAAATGACCTGTATCAAACATGGGCTGCATTAAAAATGTATCTTGTAAAAATATATTTTAAGCTATATTTCTGGACATTAAGGGTAACAAATGGGACCTTGGAATAGTGAGTGGGAAGTCCCCTTTGAAGATGTTAGTAAATCAGGGCTAATTTTCAATGTTACTACTTCTCTTATCTTCTCTACTAAGGGATTATTAACTACCATTAGTCAAAGGAACATCTGTTGGAGAATTTCTACTATTTTTTATAACTATCTCTGAGAAATTATTTTTTTTATTTATAATGATTATATGCAAATTCATGATACCGCGTTCAGAGAGAATATTACTGACTCCATAGTCCCCTTGAGTTAAATATTAGTATATAGTTTAGATAATCCGTTGGTCGTAGAACATATTATTCTTATTCAAGCAGCCATATTTAGTAAAAATATCTTGCAATTGCTATAGAATGTATTGATATAAGAAAAAAATTAATTTTAATGAAAGAAGATGGCCTCGTGACCTTCTAAGTTGAACTTGTTATTTGAGTACTACCACTGGATAGTTTCTCTACTTGTCTTTATTAATGTCAGTATGCATTATACTGTCATTTACTTGTATTATTATAATACAGTTGAAAATTTTAATGAATAAAAAATAAAAATTTTAATTAGGTTGAACATTGATGAGTATAGTTAACACAAATCAATTGGTTAATGCAATGATGAGGACATGATTGACCGTATGTATATTTATCAGTGTTGGAAATGTTGGAGGTTGGAGTAAATGAATTTTAAAGAAATACGTAATACATTAGTTTTTTATATTATTCCAACGTTTCGGCCTGATTTGTATGCCATCATCAGAACAGAGGGATGTAAAATCTAGGGAAAATTAACCTAAATGCAATGGTTTCTAATAATAATAACAAATTAGAGGTAGAAAATGGTCCGGGTGGAGTTTTAAAAAAATTCTTAAGTAGGGAGAACTGTTTATTGGAGTCCATAAACAGAGCAGACCATTTTCTTTCTCATATATATAAATATATATATATATATATATATATATATATATATATATATATATATTATGTAAACAGTTATTATTAACAAGATAATAACAAATAATATTAATAAAGCAAATTATTTATATGTAAGAAATTGTTCAATTTAACAAAAGTAGCGATGAAAGAGCAGGAGTTAATTACATATACAGTATTTATATTCATTTATTCCGCAAAAAAATGACATAATTTATGGCCTTTGCAGGACCTAACCCATCGCACCTCCAGGTTCCCAACAGATGGCTCTCGAAAAATGAAAAATCCTAGTACCCACTGCCTCACCGAGGAAGCGTTTAATAAAGTGTGACCGCGAAGAGGAAGATACCTACCAAAATAGGAGACATAAATTTATTCCGATTGCCGGGCTCATATTTCATAGGGATTATTAATTTGGACTCCTACGTGGCTCGCCAGGTTGATTTATCCGTGGGGTTTTCTTGCCGTTCGGCCGCTTCAACATCAAACCCGATCAGATTTAGGGATTTACTTAAATTCAGATTTATAACCGTGGCTGCGTTTCGATTGAATTATCTAACCGAGTTATCGGCTTGTTAACCTGTGCTCGTGGGAAGGATGAAATATGGCAGCTGGAACAGCCTACGTCTGTGGATAAGGATTTAATTATACATAAAACGTTTTGTTTAAACAATTAAAAAAGATGAGAAGAATTAAATATGAGGTGAAAATATTATTAGTATTAAATATGAGTGCTCCTTCTTAATTATACATAAATCAATTTGTTTAAAAAACAAGAACAGATGTATCGTAGTAAACATCAGTTGTATTTTTCCGTTACCTTTGTTACTGAATGAATTAACTTCATGATGTTATACCACTTTTGATCCATTTAAAATAAAATTAATAATGTAATAGAAGTAATATAGAGGCAGTGTAAAACCATCAATTATTGACTTCATTAATCTTACTTTGCTCAACGCTTTGTAATTGTTTTTAAAAAAATCTGTACCAGCTCTACCAATGGAAGTCATTGGTTCAGTGCATGGTAAAGACCGTACTGTTTCAAAGACAATGGTAGTGCAAATAATTGATTTATCAGATGTAACCGAACAATCAGGTATTCCTCCCAGTTAAGAGAAAAAGTAACTTTATTTGTTACATGGGAATAAACTTGATTAGGATTTAGGTAACAACTTCAAATACTTATAAGCTGATAAAGACGAATAATATGGTACGAAATCGAAAAAATAAAACAGTTGAAAAACTTCTTCAGACAGTTTTCACTGGGCAATTGAAAATGTATTCATTAATACATGCGAAATTTCCTGATACGAGTCTTAAAAATTATACCAATATCACTACAACTTGTGAATGAACTTGGATTCAGAGACTGTACGGTTCTTAAACCAACAGCTGAGCTGGGTCAACCGTCACACAATGATCACACTTGACCACCATGTTTTACTTCAATTACGACTACCATCTTTATAGAGGCTGGTTAAGCCCGAAGCAGGTCTTTAGATCTCACAGGGTCCATATTGCTGTCAAGAGTGTAAAAAATATTTCTTTCTTGGTCGTGATCTTCAGCACACCTAATCTGCGCTTTAGACACACTGTACCCCACTCCCAATAAAAAAGATACCTGTACTCAGTCCATTAGAGATATGATTTTGGATAGAAAAAGTTAGTGTGTTATCACTCCCCTTAAAAAATATAAATTTTTTCACCTTATTTTGACCGAAAAAGCAGTCTAATTTTCAATCGAAAATTCTCACGTCAAAATATCTGTTTTTTTAAAAAGTCGGTGGGTAATTTGTTTGTTAAAATCTCTACCTCCTGATGGTGTAAGAAAAATATACATCTCTATGATAAACGTTCATAGAAAATGCAAAGAAACGAAAAAAACCCGAATCCGAATTTAAAAAAAAAATCATTATGCACAATTTTGAGATATTTATTAAAATTTACGCTTTAATTACTCGAAAAACGTAAGATTCCATTTTGTCTAATTTACTGACTGCACCCCCTGGCCATTTTACACTCTTCTTAATTACGTATCATAATCAAGGTATACAAATGACTTATTTTATTTTTACTTCAGATGGCTTCATACGATGGTCTACACCCCCCCCCAAAAAAAGATGGGTGAAACTGTTTAATTTCGTGTTCAGAAAGTTGTACATGTTAATGATGTAACTTTGTAAGTAAGAAAAAAATATCCATTGTAATTTAAAAAGTAAAATAAATTAAATAAAGGCTTAGCCAGGAGAAGTTGAATGCGCAGCTTTGCCCCGAATACCTTAGTTGTATAATGATCACCATAATCAAACTCCACCGCTCCAGTAGGCTCTCAAAACTTCCCCATTATATCGAATTCCGTCCCCTTCTCACAATAATCTTATTGAGACGGATTTTTCTTCCCTTTCCTTAGATAACATTTCCGCAAACTCTGTAGCGTTACTTTTCATAAGTTCCCTTGTTAGGGTTTGTTCGCGTCGGCTGGCTGAAATTATGTAAGAATTGAAAAGGGAGGAGGAATAACGATGTTTACCTAAGGCGGTACGATCAGTGTTGTTGCTCGGATCATGGATAATAAGTCATTGTGGTGGGACTTGAAAGGGAGCGGATCGAGCTGGTAAGGGCCATCTTTCTAAAGGCCAACAGGATTCTTATATTTTGCCAATTTAAGGGAGAGAGAAATCATACAAAAGAAAAGAAAACCAAACTAACGAGGGAAAAAAATCTTCTTTTTTATATAAAAATAATTTAATAGGTGATTAGCATTCGTCTTAGTTTGGGGTATAACTGGCCATATAGGTCAAAAACTCAACGAAATATAAATTAATGACAACAAACTTTAGTCTACCTAATTCAAATAGAAAATTTGTTGAAAGTTGAAAAACAGTACAGCCTCTACCATTGATGCGGTCTAATGAACTAGATGATTATGAGTAATGATTCCTTTCAAAGCACACAAGGGATAGGAAATCGAAAGCTATAATTTTTCAATGGAGTGATAACACACTCGATAGACCTTAAAATCAAAATCTCTCTAACTTGTGCTATCCAAAATCATACATCTAATGGACTGAGTACAGGTATATTTTTGGTTTAAGAACCGTACAGTCTCTGAATCCAAGTTCATTCACAAGTTTTAGCGATATTGGTATAATTTTTAAGACTCGTATCGGGAAATTTTGCATGTATCTATGAATACATTTTCAATCGTCTAGGGAAAACTGTCAGAAGAAGTTTTTCAACTGTTTTATTTTTTCGATTTCGTACCATATTATTCGTCTTAATCAACTTATAAGTATCTGAAGTTTATTCCAATGTATCAAATAAAATTAGTCTTTCTCTTAACTGGGAGGAATACCTGATTGTGTGGTTTAGCGTTACATCTGATAAATCAATTACTTTTACAACTGATGTTTCTACTATACATCTTTTCTTGTTTTGTAAACAAATTGATTTATGTATAATTAAGAAGGACCACTCATATTTAATACTAATAATATTTTTACGACTGACGAAATTAAATTATAATAAATAATTGAGGCGTTGACATGGAAAAAGTCCTAAGCCATTTGAAGGTTATTTTACAGGAGAAGCATAATGCAACTGAACATGAAAGTTCCACGTGGGAAATAGTAACTACATTCATAGAATCTAAACCGATCCCAGTTTTAGTTAAGGGCAGTTTTGATCTATTTCTCTTCCTATCCTATAGTTATGATTAAAATTACCTTTTCTATGAGAAAACTGAAATATGTTTTTTTTCATTAGTACCTTTTTTACTTTAACGCACCAATTATATACTGTATAACCATAAATGATTTATCTGAAGTTAACAAACTTATCTCTGAAACGTAGATGAGGGGTCTATTACCTTAGGAAATCAAATCAATCCACGGGAGAGGTACCACAGGGTACTGTTCTTCTACATGCCTTTCTTGTTATTTTACTGTCAGCCAATCAGTTCATTGTCAATTGTTAATACTTAAAAAGTGTGGACATTGATATAAAAAGAGAAAAATCGTTAAAAAAAAATAAATCGCCCTAGACTGTCCAACACAAATTCATTAGTACGGCGAAAAACACATATATTGGTATATATTTTTCTTGACTGTTTATACTATTTGTTTTCAGGTCCTTGCACCGATCTATGATCTATCGATAATAAGATTTATTTGTCTATAGATATCTTTAATAATAAACATACATATTGTAGAATATAAACAGAGAAATACTGACATAAAAATGTATATAATTTACCACACAAATGAGGCGATCATGATCGCAAGCGGATAACTCCAAAATTGACTTTTTCACTAGGTTATTCATGCTATGCTCCCGAAACTT
This sequence comes from Troilus luridus, assembly GCA_964056705.1. Classification (NCBI taxonomy): domain Eukaryota; kingdom Metazoa; phylum Arthropoda; class Insecta; order Hemiptera; family Pentatomidae; genus Troilus; species Troilus luridus. The sequence continues at coordinate 28,644,159 of OZ057414.1, forward strand.
TAGGTTCAGAACCGGACTAAAACCATGAGAAATAAGGAGGCAAAATGTCGTGTTAAACAAAATTGCTTGATTAAAATAGCGAAAACTGTTTAAAAAAGGTTAATTTTTGATAATTTGGAAATATCCGCTTTTGATCCCAAACGTCTCAAATGACATATAAATGGAATTTACCATAAAATGACATGCAAATGTAAATAATTTACCAAATTGTTTTATATGAGTACCACGATCGACATTTATGTAAAATGTATATCCCAGGTACATGATAACTTCAAAATTGTATAACCATTCCAATTGTTAAATATTTTTATTTTGAAGAGAAAAGATTTGCCCTGGCCGGGATTGGACTGGGAAGCGACTCCTGGTAGCTCAATTGGTTAGAGCGCTGCCACGGAGAGGCGGACGACCCGGGTTCGAATCCCAACCCGGGCAAATCTTTTCTCTTCAAAATAAAAATTAAAACAATTAATAAAAAATTATAAAAACATTCCAATTGTTGTTTATTTATTCAACTACAACAATTGTATTGTAATTATTGTATAATACGCTTTCTGAGTAAAATTGGTTGTTTATTATTTTTGTTATGTTACTTTAGGAATAAAATTTCGATTTGAAAAAAAAGGTTTTTAAAGTCAAGGTAGATAAGGATGCTAACACCCAAGCGACCCAATTTCCCATCTCCCAATTCCTGAGCCCGCCTCTCTCTCTCTCTCCGACCCAAGAAAAGCAGTTCATGAAAAGTTAGGCGGTTATATTTCATAGTAGCCCTGCCCCCTACTTCTTGTCAACCCTCCTTCATTTGAATAATCTTTTCACTTACCTTTTTTAATGGACCCCGGAGTCGATCTTTTTTATTTTTATTCCCTCTTCTCCCAAATCTCTCCGCCCATTTATTCCGCTTTGACTTATTTCAACTTTATTCATGCATTCGGTAAAGGGGACTGCTCATGAGCGTATGGAACCATATAAAATTTAAATGGTCATTATATACCACCGTCCATAATCGATTTACTCCAAATATAAGATTAGCTAACGGTAAGTAATCTAAGTCTCCTGGTTATTTATAGTACAAATAAATATTTAAAAGAAAAATATGTTTTTAAATTAATATAGTATGACACCTAAAAAGTTATATCCATCAAACTTTAATACAGGTTGAATTGAGACCTATGACCCAAACAATAAATTTTTCTTCAACGGCTTTCTGTCCCTTTATTGTCTGCTCATTCTATAGGTTTTTGTTTTAGCCTGAAACATAATCACTACTTTCAATATATTCTTCAATAGGGAAGAATTTTTATCTTGTCTGAATATAATTTTTACAAAATACACAAGCGGAGTTAATTAAAGGCAATGTTTTTTTTTTACAGTATTGATAATTATTATAATATATTAAAGAAAAAAATATTTTAATGATGTTTGCTTGTATAAGTGTTCGGATTTATTTTATCAACTGTGTTTATTCAAGGTCAATTTATGCTGCTAGGGTAATCGGACAGTGCTACAGTGGGAATTCTAAATAAACCTATAATTAGGACAGAGGTCTTTAAATAATACCTGATACCGCACAGGTTTTGAACCTCAATTTTACACCCTCTTCGAAGGACGGCTAAAGTAAGGATTAGTTTTTCTCTGTAAAAATCATAAGGCCAACTCCCGGACTACGGACCCGCTATCATCTGCATAGTAGGTGTTTTACCCACTTCACCAAGGGTGACCGCATTTTTTTCGGGTTTTTGTCTTGTTGAACTATGAGGATGGAATGTGCTTAATTTTTTTTTCTTATAATGCTCTTTCCGTCCTGGTGTCGCTTAGATTGGCAAAATATCAGGAAGTATTTGCCTCTCCTATTGTTTTAGAGATTTTTTGTTATAATACTTAATCAGTACTTAAACTATAAAAAAATCCCTCTCTAACGATCTTGATTACTTTGTAAAATATTCAACAGTTATCTTCTGACACGGTATGCACACTTTCCATTCTAGAAACTTAGAGGATTAAACGACGTTCTTGCAGAACTCAGGAATAACTATTATTGAACAAAAGAAACCCTACAGGTACGCTATAAACAATGTTAGTAGCACTGAGCTCACATCCCCCACTGCAAATACCTTAAGTAGCCCTCAGATAAAAGAAATCAAAAATACAGCTGGAGAAATGGAAAGCCATAAAGAGGCTCGTCTGAAGCCATAACAGATCCGAAGGGACATAAAGTCCCAAGAGCCCCTAAAGGAGAACTTTAGTGCCCTTCTGTAAACAACATGTTTATGGATTTTATTTATAAATCATATTTCAGACTTCAAGGGCTTTAGGAGGAGCCATCCGAGGATTATTAGGTATCAGGACGATAATGACCTGGAGGATGGAGGCTATAGCAGGTCTAATCTTTACATGGTAGGTGAGAATCAGCTAGGCTTCCTAGGTGGTCTCCCAGAGTGTGCCAGTCGAATCCAACGGATTGGAGAAGACAGATCCTGTTCTTCAGGTTTTCATCCATATTTTATCCCATTAACATGATTGGATATCCGGTAGTAATATTGATGTGATAAAACATTAATACCGTTATTCGTAAATCATTTTTTTATACATATTTTATTACTTGTATCTTTTACATAAATTACTTTTATTAGCGCGAAAATGTATAGCAAAGCAAATCCTACACCAAATTAAGAAATTGACCTGTATAGATTATGCTGTTTTAGAGTTGGAAGTGAATGAATCTAATTATAGATTTTGTAGCGATTTGATTTCTACGCTTAGTATTGTAACAAAAAATAACGTTTATAGAGTTATAAGAGTAAATCGTTGAGAGAGTCCTAAAAAAATCACTTTGGGTAGAGAGATGAGGTAGCTAGATCTCAAAACTGTATACCAAGCTCTCTGCCATGTAAAGTAGAGTTTAAATGTAAAATCTATTATTACATAATTGTGTTTAATAATGAAATTAAGAAGACACGCCATGTGCTTAAGAGATATTTCAGACTTAATTATACATTTAAATTCCAGGTCTGAATTAGAATACTTGATTATTTCCAGGAATTTAGATTGTGAACATATGTTGTATATTCGATAGAGAACGTTTTTGTGTACTTTAATTTGTTCTAGCATGAAAGTCATGAGAATAAAATGAAGGTATAAAAAAAAATATGAATAAATTCTGTTTATGAATGAAATGCAAATTATGTTTCATTATTTCAAACAGATTTTGTATGTCGAATCGATATATGTAGTTGTTTATGATTACATTTTGTTTAGTAAATATTGCTTGAATAAAATTAATTACGATAATAAGCATAAAATAAAAATAATTTAATATTCATGATAAGTAAAGCCAATACAATCAATTTCAATTCAATCGTTAACCTTAGAAATAGGTTATCGAAATTGTTCCAACATTAAATTTTATTTGAAAATTTAATTATAAATAAAACAAATTATTGAAAAAGATACTTGTTTAATATTTATTCCATAAAGAGAGAAATGGCATATTTAAATTTGTTTTTAATATATATTGCATGATTGTGAAATTCAATTTAGTTTTTTTACTTTTGATATTCATCATCTCTCAGAAAAAAGTTATAGCCTTTGTTTTAACATTATATGATAAATTAAGTTAAAATTAAAATACGATTAAGAATAAATAAATAAAAAAATGATCGAAAATTATTAATTTTAAATTTATATATTGAAGTTTCAATTCATAAACCTCTAATAAAATAAATTTATAAAAAGTATACATGCTTATTAAAGCTACATCAGGTTATAGTAGAGTAAGTGGGCGGTGGTCGTATCGAAGGCACGTCATCATTACCCTCGAGTGCTTCGTCAACAGTCGAGATGACGGGGCCTCTCTGGCGAGCATTGTGCTCCATGAGTCTCCTATAATCGATAAAGGCAATTGGTATTTAGGAAATCGATGTATCGAACCAAATGGCTAATCGCTAAATCCGACCCGACAGGAGTGAATTAGAGGACTTAACAAGAGCGGGCTCCTAAACGATGTAAATTTCAGAAACTGTCAGGCAACTCCGCAAACTAAGTTATGGCGGTTTTATAGCACTCTCCTCCCCTAGCGGTTGCAGACTTTAATTTATAACTTCATTTTACCGCTTCCGATTTCTTATCCGATATTTTATCGGACACTTCAAGAGCCTATGCAAATGCCTAATTTTACATAAGGGTTTTCAATTGGAAGAGTGTGGGGCTTCGCCTTCACCTGTCTTCGGGGCTATAACTTATGAGTTGTGGACCTTTGCTCCGCCATCCGAATTAGACCTTATTCGATTTGGTGATTTACAAGTTTTTCTTCAAGATTTACTTCTTAAATTCTATTCGTTCTGAGCCAAGTTGTAATAATATTACTAGTTCTACCTAAACCACAAACTCAAAACGTAAACTTTTTATAAATATTTGAAAATTACATTTAAATGTTAAAAGATGCAATTACAAATATGTCTTGGAATTACCAAACCCAGAAAAATAATGCTACATATTCTGACCCATTCTGTAAAATATTGAGCATAAAGTTTTTATATAATCATATATAATACTAATATAAATATAAAGTATCTACAATTGGAACTGGAGTCTATTTTTAATTTAAATTGTGTACAATAATAAATAATATATCGTGACCAGGTTATAGGATAAAAAAGAATGGAGTTTGTTTATACAATGAGACCAAAATTAGTTCGGTCTAGAAATTTAACTGCAGTGGAGAACATTGTATATAAATCAGTGATAATTGAAGAGAAAAATAAAAAACGGAAAGTCAAGCTATAAGTGGTGTTTTGTGTAATGAAATTATAGTACAGAGTTAATAATTGTTTGGTTAGTTAGTTGGTATGATATTGAAAGGGGCAAAACATCTAGATCAGTAGCGCTCGATTCATGTAACGGCTAGGATAATTCAAATATATAAAAAATCGAATAAGTAAAAATTATAAAGGGGCGTATTTAATTGTTGTTTCAGTATTTTATTCAATCTGGTATAAATAGGATTGGGATTTTTTAAGAGTACCTAACGCCGTAAGAGGACCAGGATCCCCATTTTACATCCCTTCTGAAGGATGACACAACCAAAATTTTTTCGCTCCCTTGAAAAAATCATCTACAGGGCTATGAACCTGCGACCTCGGGCATAAAAGTTTTTTACGCTAACCACCACAAGCGACCATTACTTTTTTCTTTCATATAATAAAGAGTATTTTTTCGGTTTTCCTCAATGAAAATTCAAAGCCTGCCAGAGATTGTATGAGAATGAAAACGACAAAAAGCATTAAGGGAGCTCCACGACGATTAATAAAAACCTCCGACCTACTGATGCGATATATAAGTTAAGATAAACGGAGCGTAAAGGGAGGGGATGAGGGAATGTAATGGGATTAAGCTGTCCAATGAAATACAATTTAAAATTCAAATCCACTCTAAAGAGGATCCATCGGTTAAATTGCGTGAACTACCGCCCGCTACCTTTTTTAAATTCAAACGAGACTATTCCTATACGTCGCAGCAATTACTTTATCCAGCGAGATACGGATCTGTCTACCTTCAGGCACTTAGGTACCTCAACCAACCGCTCAGTTCAGTTCACTCCAAACGCACTTTTTCGTAGGAAGAAAAGAACGGATTATTCGTTTCGGAAAAATTCCAAAAAATGGAAAGTAAGAATGGGTGTATTTTATGATTAAGGAGAAGGAAACCTTTCGTTTCCTAAAGTAATTATAAATAATTATTTTAAAGTAACAATACAACCCATGAGAAATATTGAGCTCAGTACATGGTAGAATTTAATCTGTTTTTAATTCAACTGTTGTTCTTAAGCCCAGGTCAGGCTCAACCGCCAGGTTTCCTGACTGATTTTCAACCAGATTACCCTATTCATAAAGGCTGGGTGAGCCCCAATAAGTTTGCTGATCCCATAGGCTCTACATATGGCCGTTGACAGATACAATAATTTATCTGTCATAGCCGAATACTACGTAAGGAACCTACATCTCAGGAAATCAGCACTCAAATCACGAACATACAGTGGCCCCTCAACAAAGTAATGTGAACAAAGCAAAAATCAATCACAATTTAGATGCTACTCTCAATGGATCATTGAAATTCTCTTAAACTGGTAAAATGGTAGACCTATGAAGTATAGACTGTACAATCCTCTTAGTAGATAATAGCTAAAAATAAAAAGAGTTTAAAAGATGGGCTTCAAATCTGTAAAAGATAAAGTTCTAATCTGTTCACGGTCACGAATGGGTCATGTGTCATCTAAATATACTCCTGGCGTTCATCCAGCTTCTATAAAGAGGGGGAAAAACCTGGCGGTTGAGTGTGATTTCGGCTAATCACTTCCCTGCTAAATCGTTGTCCAAGAAACAGAGCAGTCTCGACCATGTACTGAATCCAAGGCTTGTAAGGGCATGCCCGTTGTAGCGATACAAGGTTTTTTTCTCTTAAATTATCCAGTAATAGCGTTAAAATAAAAAAAACTATTTTTTAAAGGTTGAAAATGATTATTGAAGGTGTATTTTTATAGGTATAGTTCTATTTTATTCCACTTGTACAATATGTGTTTTTAATTAATTTAATATTTGCAATTTGATATTAGTTATATTAGCGCTATATGGTATCAGCTATGTAATTATAAGGTGGTTATCTCAAACAAGCAGAATATTGAGGGAGTATAGAGTATACGAACCGCAAACTCTATCAGCACATGTTAATATTAGAGGGGATGATTAGAAGAGAGCGTAGGAGTTGTGGGAGAGACTCGCGAGGGTAGAAAATTTGCATCATTAATCTTAGATTTCCATCTCCTCTAATTCAGGGCCTCTTGCTCACTCTGTATCAGATTTCAGTTCGTCATATTTGAGCACTTCTAAGAGCTGCTAGCATCATTAGAGGAGTCAGAATAATTTAAATTTTTAAAGTAAATACCAACACTATTCTAGCAGGAATCTTCTAGCGGAAAAAATGAATTCTTAAACTAAACGAAAAATTCACCAACTGCTCGCCGTTTCAGGCTTATTCATCAATTACTAGACAAACGCTCAAAGCTCCCAGTTAATTACAAAAGACTCATATAAATGACTATTATAAAACACATTTGGACTTATGGAGCAGAGCTTGGGGGCTCCACTAAGCCATCGCATCGCTCTCGTGTTCAATCCTTATTATCCAAATCCTCAATGCTCCTTACTTTGCAACGAATAAAATCATCCACAATGGCCTTAATGGCAATAATTTCAATCTTTTCATGATAAACTTTATTCCCAGCCAAACTCACTAGTTTCAAACCAACCAACATCTTCGATTCCTGATAATCCTTCTAGACTCGAGCAGAGGAAAGCAAAGAAATGAAGTTGTCGCGCTGTCCTGACTGTTCAATACAAAATATAAAAAATGTATGTAAGGCCTTTTGAAAAATATCTAAGAATTTTATTATTAAGAATAGAATACGAGTTACCACGATCAGAAAATAATAGTGAATACAAAATAAATTATTCAAGCCTATGATACAAACCTAGATATCTAGGCGCACGCACTTAACGTTTTTTAGGAAAACAAAGATGGCCGAGGATAATGCAATGAATGCTGCAGGTTATTATAAACAAATTGGTAGATTATAATTTTCAATATCTGTTCAATTGGGCTTGCCTCTCCCCCACCGTACCGGTCGGTGCCACCCCAACCCTAAACATGAATTGAATCATAAAAAAATCGATTTTGCCCTCCTGCATTTCCATGCCCTATGGCTGTTGATTGTTCCATGTCATCTGGCTATAAAGACAGAAGTTTGGCCAATCGTCCCCCACGCTATGTACAAACATTTAATTAGTGAGACCTAATGTTAGTTATATTCTACGTCTCCTATCAACTGGCTATGGAACTGAGGTTTCTATTATTTTTTATTCCAGGTTATTTTCATAAATATATGTTGATATCTATATAGCTTTCTTGTAAATGGAACAATTTGAATGACGCATGACCATTCCGATAATCCTAAAAATAACTATTATTAACATAGCGTGCGGATCTTGCCTTTCTATACTACATTTTACACCATTAAGCTTGATGTAAGGTAGAATATAACATTCTTATAGTTATGACCTATTTTATTCATGTTAATAAAATAGTATGTAGACGTTTTTCCTCAATGTTTTGAACTTAATGTTCATGTTTTAATTTCCTGTTATATGAGGTTGTGGACTGCTTTACGGTTTTGATATATTTTTGTCAATTTCTATCTAGTGCATACGGCTTTTTATGCACTAGATAGAAATAGAACTTAGTTAGCCCTGTCCCAGTCAGTGAAATTAATTGAATTAAACTATGTCCTATTTTTATCCATTCTAAGTACGTGGCCCAACCATCTTAATTTTGCTTTTTTGATACAACATACTATATTAGGTTCTCCATATAGGTCTATGTCAAGTTTACCATATTGTTCTTGATTTTTTTTCATAAGGAAACGATGTCTACGATATCTCCATATAGACTCAACTCAAGTTTTTATTCAAAATCAAAGCGGACGAAGTCGCGGACAAAAGCTAGTATACATTTATGACTAATGTTATTGGTCCCTCAATATCTCTAGCTATACTATATTGGTATGTATCGTACCGAGCGGCATTCTAAAAATATATGTGTTAGCAGAAAGAGCAAATGGGCATTTGCAAGAAGTAGGTCGCTCAGGTAGAGGCTTGCCCAAAAGAGGGGGGCGAGGACTCGATTTTGAGAGGGACTCTTACATAGCCATAGTACGTAGGAGTATAGTAAGAGGTAGGAACAATCAGTGAACATTACATTTTAAAATATTATGATATTATTGTTTGTTTGCTCCTGTTTAACTAAGAAAAAATAGTTATTTTCACTTCCGAACAAGTTATGTTTTACAAAAGCTTTCCTGAGCTTCGGGGTGGATGAATACTTCAAAGTAACTCCCGTTCTCTATTACTCTCATAATAACGATCTTATCAATAAAACAGTATCCTCCTATTTCCCGAAGGAGCGGAAATAGGGAAAAGTTAAAGGGGAATGGAAGACGGTTTGATCTCAGCGTGAAAATAGAAGTTAACAGAGTTTTTCTGATAAGACCCTTTGTCAATTTGGCGACTCCTCCTCACTAAGCTCATCCTTGTGATCTATAATTGCGTAAAGGGTTTTCCCTAACTTGTTTACCTTTTCCTTTTGTCCTCTCCGAAGGGATCGAGGCTTTCGGGAAAGGGCCTTGGGGTGTCCTCATGGTTCTGCTAATTGTCCCCTCCCCCGCCTCAAGGGCTTGTTCTCCTTTGCCAGTTTCTTAGCCAAGAGTGGAAAAGAGGAAACTTATCCAGAAAACTGGAGAATGGAGTTTAATTGCGATCTAGGAATGTACCAGTAAGGTATCGGCTCGACATCACGTTAACTCTTCTTTTCCTAAGTGGAGGGTGGCCATATACACCTTTTCGTTTTGTCCTACATTACTTTGTTGCACTCTAGGAATATTTCTTTTAGGTATCCTTCCTTTTAGGATTGCTATACCAATTACCTGGACCACATCATGTTTTGAACTGTTAAATATATTTTGCCCCCAATTTAATAACTGCTGGTGGTATATGACCAGCAGTCACATCAACTCCCAATCCTTGCCCGCTCACTTTGATGAATTTCATCAATATTTTACCCATCACTTTTTCCATACCATTGGAATCTTAGAAACATGGCTAAAACCCCATATCCCGACCTCCACTGTTTCCTTACATGACTATTCCTTCCTCCGCCACGACCGAGTTGACCGGACTGGGGGAGGTGTAGGTCTTTACGTCCACAACTCCCTAAAATCACGCATCCTGGAGTCCTCCCCAGCATCCAATTTCCCTCACATAGAATTCCTTCTCGTCGAAATTCCATGGAACCCAAATCCTCTCCTATACGTTGTAGTGAATCGCCCGCCTTTGGTCCCTTTTGATCCTATCTTTGAGTCGGTCCTTTACAACCATGTTCCCCTCTACAACCACATCATAATCTCCGGTGACTTTAATACCAATCTTATGGTCCAATCCAATGATAAACTGTACCTTGAAAACCTTTTTTGCTCTCTACACCTCTCCATTGTTCCATTCTCTCCCACCCATCACACTCTCCTATCTGAAACCTGGTTAGATTTGTTCATCATTGACTCTTCGCAGAGACTCCTTTCCTCCTCACAATTACCTGTCCCATTTTTGTCCTCTCATGATTTAATCCAAATTTCATACAATATCCAAACTCCAGAAATCCTACCGAAAACCATAACTTTTCGGAGCCTTGATGGACTCACCCCTGAATCTATATCTCCTTCCCTCGAAATCCTGAATTGGAACCAAATTTATTCCTGTACCACCATCGATTGAATGGTCAGCATACTCACCGCCAATCTCAAAAGCATCCTGGATACCCATGCCCCACTCAAAACTTTAACCTTCCGTCACCACCCTGCTCCTTGGATGTGTCAAAAAATTAAAGACCTGCAAAGGAAACGTGATGCTGCCCGTAGACGCTTTAGACGCACGAGGCTTATAGATGACTACCAAGCGTTCAGGGTTCTTCGCCATTTGACACAGTCTACAATCAGACAAGCAAAATCCAAATATTTCCACGAGGCCCTTTCCACTGCTCCCGATCCTAAATCTAAATGGCAATTCCTCCGAAAGCTCTCCCTCTGCAATACAACATCCTCTAGAGCCTTTCCTGCTTCTCCCAATGAAATTAATTCGTATTTTTTGTCTGCCTCAATTAACACATCAAAATCTTCCTCCACCGTCTTTTCACTAACGCCATCCTTCAACCCCGACAATTTTTATTTCTTAGACATTTCACCTACCGACATTATTTCCTCCGTTCTTAAATCCCGCTCCAGTTCTACTGGCCTTGACGAGATACCCGTCCAACTACTCAAACTATGTCTCATCGATATCCTACCTGTCCTACTTTTCATGTATAATTTTTCATTACAAAACGCAGTATTCCCGACTTCTTGGAAATAAGCCCTAGTTCATCCTATAAATAAAACCCCAACCCCACTATCTCCCAAAGACTACCGGCCAATCTACATACTTGGATCTCATTGTCCTTTTCCAACAGCTCTGTTCTATGGTTCCAATCCTTCCTCTCTGACAGGTCCCAAGCGGATTCTATGCCCAACCAACCCCTTTCCTCTTTCCTCACTCTATCCTCAGATGTGGCACAGGGCTCAAGCATCTCTTCTCTCCTTTTCAACTGTTACATCAACGATCTTCCTAAATCTGTTCACCACTGTTCCTACCATCTATATGCCGACGATTTCCAAATCTATTTATCCTTTCCTCCTTCTGAGCTTTCATGTGCGTTCGCCAGTATTCAGGAAGACCTAGATCAGTGCCTGGCAAAGCTGAACAAACTGGAATTGAACGCAATGAAAACCCAGGCCATTGGTCTAGGCTCCAACTTCCGCCTTACAACTATCCCTACCCTCCCAGCATTAATTCTAAACGACCCCCATATCAGTTTCAACTCCTCCGTTAAAAACCTAGGGCTTACCATTGACCAAAACCTTTCCTGGAAGCCCCATGTCACCCAAATATCCCGACGATTAATTAGTTCCCTGAAATTATTTCATCGATCTCGGCATCTCCTTAAACATTCAACCCGGAAGCTTCTCGTATCATCCCTCATCTTCCCCCACTTTGACTACTGTAGTGTGGTATACGGGGGCCTTTCGAAAATACTGGAGGCCCGCTTAAAAAGAATAATGAACTGCGCTTTAAGATTTGTCCTTGGTACTCCGAGGCGATCCCGGGTGTCACATCACTATGATGAGGCAAAGTGGCTCTTCCCTCCCATTCGTAGACAATATTTCCTTAGTGTTTTCAATACCAATCCATTAACTCGCAACACCCTTCATATATCTATAGTCTCCTCCAATTCAAATCCTCTGTCCAGCACCACAAAACAAGATCCCGCCTTTCCGATCTCTACATTCCATCCCACAGAACTAAGGCATTCGAGAGTTCCTTCATCGCCCGCTCCACCACTGTGTGGAACTCAATCCCTCCTTTCATCCGCCATTCTTCTTCATTGGCTTCATTCAAAGCACTGCTTTTCCTTCATCTCTTGGCATCCCAAAAAGACGCTCTCCAGGCTGGTCAATCTTCCGCTTGAATAAATTAGTACTGAATACTCGATCTTGTTACCTACGTGTTTTGTTTATTTTTCCAACAACAAAGAAGATATAGACTTTGTAAATACTTTATCGCATGCTATGCCATTCACTTATTTTATTTAGCAATTTCGTTGTTAACTGTTGTATTAATGTTATTTTGTTAATATAAATACCTTTATTTATTTGCGACAATAAGTTAAAATCCTGTCAAGTTTCGTACTTTTTATTTATTCATATATTTTTTTTTTCCTCTATTTCTGATTTTATTATGTTTTGTCAATCTTGATTACTTCATGATTTGTATTATTATGTAGCCTTCTGGCCAGATGAAAATTATGTTTATTTTATTTGTTCAATATTGTTATTCTAAAGGGACTTGGTCCCAGAATAAAGTTTGTTTTCTATTCTATTCTATTCTATTCTAAAAAATCATAGATATCTGAAATTGTACTTTTATTACAATCCCTATAATATGCGTTGAAGATACAAACGCATTTCATTTCTTAAACCCTCATATGTATAAATGAGTTATTATTGAAATAAAATAAAATTCACTTTTAAATTTAAAACAGAATATTAGTTGTAATTTTCTGTTCTTGATTTTTGAAGATAGATTTTTTAAAATTTTTGTTTACTAAGAGAGCGAATATATAAATTACATAAAGATACATATTCAGATATATCTCTCCCTGTGAGCTATGGTTAATGAGACAGTCGATTGAGGGATGACGATGTAATCTAACCTCTGTTTGAATGTCTGTTAATTACCAAGGGAAGCATCAAACCAGCCTAGCAGTAATCTACCGCAGATTTCCCGGATCCTCTATCCATTCACATTAGATTTTCGTCTTATATAATTGATTATGTAACAATATATGTTAATAAACTAAATATATCTTTTGTATATGTTGTAATATCTAATATAAGAACACAATTAATAAACATGTTTTGATTAAACGGCTCTGATTGGCGAGAATCTTTGAACTATAGGCATGAGATATTCTTCATTTGATCTTCATCGATGACAATTTTTAATATTTTCTTAAATACTATTACGTTAAGGTCGGTTGTGTTATAATGATATAAAAAGATAAAAAAATAATAAATATTTAATGAAATATTACAAAACAATTGCATAAGTTATTCATTATGGATGATAAAAACAGACGAGGGAAGACTATAAAATGTTTATGAAGACATTACCGTTTGTGTTAGGGTGATCACAACAAGACCAATAACCATTAAAAGAGTCTGTTTGTAAACTGGTCCTGTTTCCTGTTTGTTTGCAGTGACAGTTACCACATTCCTCTCTCGGTCTATGATAAATAAATTTCTCGGTGGTTATCCTTCAAGGAATACATTTATATTTAAATATAAATGTAATCGATTTTCACTTACAATAATTGGTTCTGTTCAATTGGAGCCTAAGTCCAAGAACAACACACTTTAAAAATTAGCCCATCTATGGGACACATAGAAGCTAATTTTTTTTTTTTACAACTGATTAAAATCTTTCAGTCGGTTTCGGAAATATAATTCATATTTTTGAAACCCTAATTAAGAAACCTAATAACTAAATCTAGGAGGAGTTGTTGTCGTATGAATTAATTTTCTAAGTTTAAGTTTAATCGTGAAAAAACTACTAATAAACAGTTCATAATAAAAAAAAACATTAATTAGTAATTAACTTAAAAATCGACAGCTACACAAAATATATTAAACATAGATAGGTTGAAAAAACCTTTATTCTGGTACTAGTTTGATAATTTTGATAACTCGGTTGACAATTTCCTAAAGAATACTAATTTTGAGCATAAAAAAACTGTAACTAGCTAATAGACCATTAATGTAATTTTAATACAACATGATTTTACGATAAAGAAGACAAGAGAAACAAGCAATACATAATATTATATATATATATATATATATATATATATATATATATATATATATATATATAAATACGTTACAAGATTTTATAATTATAGTGACGACGATGAAAATTAAAATTTGTAATGCTAACGTTTGAAAAATATTGTAATAATAAACCTCACATTTTTCCATACATTAACACCCTACGGAATTATATTCCTCCCTAATATCCACCATTCTTCATCTCTATCCTCATTTAAACTCTTGCTTTTCCAATATCTCACTTCCCAAACAGACGCTCTCTAAGCATTAATAGTGTTTTGCTTTAAATGATAATTTAATAAACGGTTATTTTTCTTTAATTGTTTCACATAACGTACTATTTTAAATAATGTAAACCAGTTATTACATCGCAGCTTATGTTTTTATTAGCGTATTTATTGATATATTTATTCTCTTTAGTTCCTTATTATTTTGTCAGGAAGTGTATTTTCTTATGCTTACATTGACTTTTTTGGTACTTTAGTAAATTTCCCTGAACTACTACAACCCGTGACCCGTAATTGGCTTTAGTAAATAGTTTTATCCTTACCACGTATGCGGATGACACATGTCAATTATCTGTCAATACTGATCCAGTTATAGCATCCCGTACTCTTCAAACCCACATCACTGACCTAGAAAATTGGTGTCAAAACTGGAGGATTAAAATAAATTTCCACAAATCTCATCAAATCACCTTTACCCTCCGTCGTAAACCAGCGGCTTTCTGTCCCCCTGTATCGTTTAATAACACCCCTCTTAGTCCTGTAGAACAGATCCGGTACTTAGGACTACACCTTGAAAACTCTTAACTTGCAATCTTCATACTAGACTGAAACGACAAGAAACAGCTCGCCGTTTCAGGCTACTTCAACATTTACTGGAGAAACGCTCTAAGCTCCCAATCCATTACAAGAGACTCATATACACGACAATCATTAGACCCGTCTGGACTTACGGAATAGAGCTTTGGGGCTCCACTAAGCCATCAAATTCCTCCTGCATCCAATCTTTACAATCCAAAATCCTTCGGAAAATCCTCAACGCTCCTTACTTTGTTACGAACAAAGTAAACCATAATGACCTAAACGTCCCGTTTATTGCTGATTTGGCCCGAATCCGATATCAATCTTTTCATGACAAACTTCATTTCCACCCAAACCCACTAGTTTCAAACCTCGCAACCTCTTCAATTCCTGATAATCCTCCGAGGCGTCTGAAAAGAAGATGGCCTCGTGACCTTCTAAGCTGAACTTTTTATTTGAGTACTACCACTGGGTAGTTTCTCTACTTGTCTTTTCATGTCAATTTATTCAATCATAATATTTACTGGATGTATTCTGTATACAGTTGTAAATTTCAATAAATATATATAAAAGAAAAAAAGTAAATAGTTTACGATTTGTATTATGTAGCCTTCTGGCCAGAACTAAATTATCTTTGTTTTTCTGTTCATGTTGTTATTCTATAGGAACCTAGTACCAGAATAAAGTTACTTTTCTATTCTATTCAAGCATTATCAGTGTATTGGAGACACACATATACATACTGTACTTATATTTCAATTTATTATTTGATATATTTATGAAATTGATTAGGAGCGTACCCAATTTTCCCAATAACTCTGACAAAAGCAACCAGAAATGTACAACTAGAACTAATTTGAGAAGGGATGACAAAGCTTTAATTATCAGAGTCAACTTTTACAAGTTCCGGTTCAATCGTCACTTTGTCGGAACAGCCCGCTTTGACTGCACAATGACCGCAGTCCAATTAGAGACCCGATTCGGTTCAAGTCCTAATCAACTTCGTTCTACAATCGATAGTGCTCTTTGCAATCGATTCAGTTAATTCCTATCACCTGTGTCGTACGTCGTTATAAAGTTTTTGTGGTTCATATTCTTCTATTTTTTATAAAATCATATTCGAATCAATTAGCAATATCTAGAGTAAACTAACTAAATATTTTAATGACTGAAAATAACTGTAGGAACAATACTCTTGTGAAAATCTTGAATTTATCTTGTACGAATGTTTAGCTGTCGAAATATCGAGAGGCTCTCGAGAGGGCTCGGAATACTCTAGGGCCCTTAACTCTAATGATCGACTTTCGAAAGTCTTGCCATTTTTGTATTACTAACAACTGGATCAGAAGTTATTTACCAGTGTCTAGTCAGGTCAAAAGGATATTTCAGGTAACAATATTACTAATTGGGTGAACTCTATGAATAATTTTGAAAATAAAATTGGCTAGACCAAGTTTATTCTAAAATAAAAAAGATATACAATAATCCTTAATATTTGACTGTTTGCGACTATTTTCTTTCATTTATTATCTTTATCATTGCATATTCATTGATCGTAAAATTCTTATAATAAACCACTTTTAAAAGATTGCAGCATTGGTTTATGTGTTTACTTCACTTAAAACCTGTTTATTATTAAATGCTTTATTTTACAAAATCATAACAATTAATTGATGAGTAAATACATAAATAAAGGCCAAAACGGATCTTCAGTATAAATTTTGACACAAATAAAAAAGTAAAAAATAAATTAAAGATTTTCTGATATCTTATTTATATACGTTTAAAGAGTTAAGAAACTATATAAAAGAATAGTTTAATATAACCTTAATAAAAAATAAAATTTTTAATCCATTCATAGCGTTTTTTTCATGGTTTTATACGAGTGGCCAAGGAGAAACCAAAAATCTGAAAGAAAAGACTAACTAATCAGAAGTTAGCTGAGCCAATCAGATCTCTGGAAGCATAGGCTCCGCCCCCGGACCGGGAAGCTATAGATACCGAAGTATAGAATAACAGTTTCAGTCTCAGATTAAACCCCGATGAAGCTAGGCAGTATAACCAGCGATATGTCGGCAAAAATCTGGACAACACGGTCGAAACAAGAAGAAATACGTGATCAATGGATTAAAAATATTGACCGTGGCAATTTCAGAAAGTAAAAAGAAATAGCACTTTCAAACACTAATTTTAATTAAAATTAAACCATGTTTTGACTTGGAATAATTTATATTTTCTCTATTTATTAATAATTATGGTATTTTTTTTGTTCATAAATAAAAATGAATATTGTGATATGTTGATTGAATTTTATTATGTAGCAACTATTAAAATTTATCTAGTTTTAATTACAATTTCATAAGCTATAATTATTAGGCATTTAAAACAATGTGATAACAAAACAATTATATTGAACCATTATTAATAAATGGCAAATTATTTTTTTAGAAAATGTTAAAGTAAAAGATGAAATTCCGAAAATATTTCAATACATTCCATTTTTATAGCATGTAATAAAATACATGTCCCTGTTTGTTTCTTTTTTAGAAGAAAATCCTTTATTGGGATGAAATATGAATTTTATTCAATATCAGGGCGAATTCCGCTTCCTAATATAGGCTGAAATTTAAACGATATTAAAAACAAACCAACCAGAATCATCAGATATTTTAATATTATTAGAATGGAAACAAGAGCTTAAATAAAAAAAAGACTGATTCATGCGATGCTTATTTTAATTTTGTTTATTAATTTTTCTTTGTTATGTTACAGGTCGGTTGACAGCTGACATGCCAACAGATCCGTTGTTCTTTATTCATAATATTATTTATGTAATTTTATATTCGTAACAAAAGGCTGGTCTCATGTTTGAAAATTCCACAGCTGCCAAAAAATGAACAGGAAAATGACGAACATAAAAAAAAAAAGAAAAAAGAAAGAAAAAGATGAAAGAAAATTCCGAAGCGACATGTGACAGACGTAACGGATACAGGCTGAAATATCTTTATTTAGAATTAATAAAAGCAACGAAGCTCTGAGCCTGACAGGACGGAAACCGATACCGCACACTGACACACTGACATGTAGCCAGCTCTGATAGGCAGTTACCGTATTTTTTGGGGGGGATACCAATTTTGGTATATTGAAAAAATGGAAATGCTGTAGGAATTATTTAAGAACCTAAATTACATTTATCATAAAGAACATATGAGAAAAATATACAAATAAGCACACAATTATATGTAACTAATTGTTGCTATAATCTATATAAATAAAAATGAATCGCCAAATGTGTTGCTAAGCGCAAAACTCGAGAACGGCTCGACCAATCCGGCTAATTTTTTTCCCCTTTTTTTTTGTTAAGGCACAAAGAAGGTTCTTATGGAGAGAAAAAACGTAAAAATTACGAGGGAAATAATAAAAACAACACTTTTCTTGACCCCTTAAAAAAAATAACACTTCATGATGCAATAACAAATTATTGAATATTGGTGTAAATTTTATTTACTGTACCCCCCCCCTCCCCCCAATAATTGATCAACCATGTCCTCATCAATTGAGTAGAGAACAATAAAAACCATTTCCTTCTATAGTACAACCATTTCCTCATCAAATTCCTAAAGTTTAGTTTATAAGTTAACATAAAAAGATTACATTAGACTAAATGACCTTTTTATGCGTTGAAATTCTATTGACAGAAAGCATTATCAATTAAAAAAAATCACCCTAAAATTAATTAAATTAAAATAATTGGCTGAACATATGGTAGTTCCGCCATATCTCGAAATTTTGCTTCTTATATTATAGAGGTTCGGACATTTACTGAGGGAACGCAATTTTTTTAATCTTATTTCGTATGATTTCCTAGCAACTGTTTGAATTGTTTTAATATTTTGTGATTGAGTTTTATCATGAAATATAAATAACTTTTTGTGGTTGTGATTGAGTTTTCATACAAATATACCAAAACATAATTTTCGATTTAGTTTTGTGAACAGATGCAGTTATAAAGAAAAAAATGAATTTAAATTAAATATTCAATCTATACATTAATGCAAATAATAGAAAAAACTAGAATGTGAACAGATAAAGTTATAAAGAAAAGTATGTATTTAAATTTAAATTTGCATTATCAATTATTCAATAATTTATTGTCCAATAAAGTATTGTTGTCTCTAATTCCTCCTTAAAATTAGTTTTGTGAACAGATGCAGTTATAAAAAAATATGTATTTAAATTTAAGTATTTAATCTCTACTATAATGCATTAATAGAAAAAACTAGAAAATTAATGTGTATTTGACCAGTTTTATGTCAATTTCCCTAATTATTCCTTACTTATTAATAAGATAATTGAGTAATTTTGAAAATGGATTCGCTTAACCTTTTATTATAAAGTCACTAAAATATAACCTAGCGATAATATTGTTCTAATAAATAAAATAAGTGTAAATAAAAAAAACGTAAGTCTAATTGCTGATTATATTAACTTTGACAAATTGACAAACACTTAAATATTTTGTTTTCATTCAACAATTTGGTACTATGATTATGTTTAATTGTTGGACAAGGGTTGTGTTGTCCAAGAAACAGTACAGGCTCTACCAAGAACTAAACCCCAGACCCTTCACGGGTTGTAGTGGTACAAGTTTTTTTTTTTTAATACTTGTATCAAAAGAAGATGAATCTGAAATTTTAAAACAATTAAATGTAAACAAATAAATATAAATACACGACCTTCCTGGTGGTTTACTATGGAAGAGGGGAAAAAGCACATGGGTTGTATGGATATGAAAATTAATATTAAAGCTTTATGGAGTTTACTGAAACATATACGATAATGTGACTCCACCACAAGATACCTCCTACATCATATTTAGACACGAAATTTATTACATATTTCACTGGTAGTCCATTTTATCCTCGAAGGCTCATAAAGAAGGCTAACTAACGAGACAAACTACAGCCGGGCGATCGCTCAGCTATCTTCGACCTCATGACAGCAGTTTGGCACCCTACAAGTAGAAGAAGGATTCTTCATTAGCTGTATCCTCCCCTCTCTCTCACTCTCACACTCTCTCTCTCTCTCTCTCTCTCTCTCTTAACACACACACTCTCTGAGACGGGTCTTTAGCCCCCTATTTCTAAATATAACCGCTGTCGGTATGTTTTTGAGAGATGGGGAGACAAGACGTCGTGTTTCAAACTTCTGTCAGTAGATAGGCCCCAGAATTTGCCTAATAGGCCCAACAATCAAATAAAAGTTCATTCGTTTGACTTTATGAGCTGTAGTAATTTTTTATATTTATTGAAAAATATCATTTAAGATGATTCAAAACAAGAAGAGACACAATCCAATATCACATAGTCAGCATTATGTCCATTGGTGGATTCTTTATCATTTTTTTAAACCCTCTAAGCATGTTTTGCTATTATTTTTAATAAATTAAAAATGTGGGTTTTAACACTGGGACTCACATTACATATAAAATAGAAAATATAAGCTGGAGAAGTTGTCATTTAACTTAAATTTTAGTAAAAAAGGAATATGGAGTTTAATATTTTTTAGTATTTAATAGATCAAATTAAATTTTTCAACTGCATCATCCATTAAGCTCAAAATATTGAGTTATCACAAATCCCTTATAAACATAAATTTTAAAAGGCGATGACATTCATTCATACCATCAGCCGTAAGAAAATATGAAGATCCAAAAATTCGTTGCAGAGCGCCAATATCGATTGTCAATATAGTTTACGCATTAATGAACCTAAAAATGTGTTTAAGATTTGTTGTTTACATATCTCTACCATTTATGTCATTTTTTTGTCCAATTACTTGGATTTCTTATAAGTAAAAACTAAAACTACTGTTGTCTATAAGAATAATATAAAATGGCCTTTTTTAATCTTAATAATTCAAAGTAAAAAATTAAATAGAATCAGTGAAGTATACATTATATACACATATTCATAGTATCTATGAATATTACTTAAATGGATGATTTATTTCACGCCCTACACATACACACCAGTCAGAGAAAAATAACCCTTTAAATACCTAATAATATAAATAAGGGCAACGCGGTAGTATATATATATATATATATATATATTTTTTTTGTTTTTTCTTAGATATATATATATATATATATATATATATATATATATATATATATATATATTGTAAAGTTTGTAAATTAATTCAATAAAATCAGATGGTAAAGAAAAAAAATACTCCCTAAAATTAAACTGTTGGATATTTTTTTAAGATATATAAATGAAGTATATTCCATAAACCAGAGATAGTATTTTACAAATGGATGGATAAAGAAGATAAAAAATAATATTTGGCGCAATTCAAGTTTTACGAGTCTGATTCCTACTTGAGCTCTTATCTTGCTAACGAAAACCAGAGAAGTAATAAAACCATAAAATTGAATGAACAATAAAAAGGAAATTGAATTAGGTCACTTTTAGTAAACAATTCCAGATATTATTTCGAATGAGCCACATACATTTATGGAATGACCGTTGTATTTTTTTTTATTATGTAAAATTTCCAAATACAATAAATAAAAAGTTCATAGATGTGTAATTTAAATTACAGTCTTATAACGCTGGGAATCGATACATTCCGATCATAGACTACAGACTCGAAGAATGAGCTTAGACATGAGGCGAAGTTGTCACAAGTCCCTTCACCAAGTTCAAGCTCTACTTAGAGCACGATTTGGTGCACGGAGCCTAATGAAAACCACAAATAACCGAGAGAAGACGTAAGAAGGGTTGAACGCAGCCCATACAGGAGTGCCATTACCCCGGTCCACTGCTAGCCTAACCTGATTAGCCTTTCAGGGTTCCCACTAAACCTCGGATATAACGACCCAGGTTCGGGTTCCCAATGGGGTAGAGGGTCAGGTGGACGGGGGTTGGGTAATAGGGTACATCCGCGCTTCAAACGAATTCAAGGAGGGCATCTTACTGCCGAGCTATTGGATGTTTATGTTATCAAGTTGCATTCCATGAAAAAAGGCAAAAATAGATATTTTACCCACAGTTACAAATAAGACTATGAAATTGAAATACTTTCACGATTAAACCACCAACTCAACGAGGATTTTATTCAATTAAACTTTTAAAAAAATAAAGGAGTTAAGAGCTTTAAATAAATTTAAAAAGTACCCCTGCAATTCATGAAGGGTCCTAAGTTTAGTACATGGTTGATACAGTAATGATGATGAGACAACGTTTGAGCAGGTCGGTGAATTAACCGAGATCACCCTCAACCGCCAGGTTTTACCCCAATTAAGGGTACAAAGTTTATAAAGGCTGGGTGAGCCCCAGAATGGTCTCAAAATTTCACAGGTTACCGGCTGTCAACGGATCAAATAATTTTATGTTCTATACATGTTATATCTTAATAATTTGGTTATTTGTATGATTATAATTAAACATATGTTTGCAATTAAGCAGATAATAACATGTTTTATGTAAATAAAAATTTGAAATACAAAAAACAAAAAGAGATAGAAATTTGGAAAATACCAACCGTACATTCTATTTCTGTTTGAAACAAATTCTTTCTTAAGTTTTAGGTGTGTCAATATAAAATTTAAAAAAAAAGTATTTCTAATAATAACAAAAATTCTTCAAATATTTGTGGGGTAAAAAGTCAAATCATTTAAAAATGGATTAAGAAAGAAATAATATAGATGTGGGAGTAAAAACTGACAGATACGTTTTTAGGGGAAAAACTTGAGTAAGAAAGGATTCCAAGGTAGGAAAATGTAGAAAACTACTATGAAGTGATCAGAAGACAGAAATAAAAAAACAGATGAAAAAGTACTGTAAAGAAACAAAAGAACAGTGAACAAGGAATTGAAATTGACACATGGTCCTTAGTTGGGCCATTAGAATGGGGATAATAAACCATTATATTTCTGCTGTGATCTCTGAGATCTGGAGCCGACAAACCATAAGAATAAAGCACAACTCTTGGAGATCTCTATAATGACTTTCCAAACCCAATATAGGATTTCAATAAAGTGTTAGAAATAGCTCAAAAAGTCGCCAAAGGTTGAAATATTTCATTAAAAATTCGACTTTGAACTGAATTTGTGATTATTTGAATCAACTACTGAACTCCATTGTGCTTTGATGTTTTCTTAGTTTATAGAATACCTTTCTGCCAACAAAATAACAAATTGCATCTCATTTTTCGAGTAGTTCTTTATATAGCAAATCTTCCTGTTTCATGCATTACAGGGAAATTAATTTTTTTTAATATAGTATATACGTAGCATTTCCCTTAAAAAAAAAATCAATGTGATTTTTTTTAAAACGTTTAAAGAATAGAGTCGAACCAAAAGTATTTTAAATGTGTTGTGGGTTTGCCAACTCAACGCCGAGAAGGCTCCTTGCTGACTCACTGCCTTGTTACAAAATCCTTCCAAATGTCAATTACTTTCGAAAATTTGTAACAGGGGGCGTAGCTAAGATGGTAGAGCGCTCGCTTAGCATGCGAGAGGTACGGGGATCGATGTCCGGCACCTCCAACAAATTTTAATACTTTTTAAAGTACACTGAAAATAAATAAAAAATACAATAACTGTACAGTGGATGTAGCTAACTAAACGTGGTTAATTAAAACCGAATATATTTATTTTTAAACAAAAAAAAGTACTAGTACAATCCCTTAAGGCTACTTGTTGGATTTTTCACATGGTAGTGAATCAAGATGTAAACGGTTTTGCAAAGAGGTAAGATTGGCCTAGACACGTTTTATAACTAGTGGGAGGTTTCCCACATTATACAGGCGGAGCGAAACCCAGGAGGATGTCCAGATTCTACAGAATAAATTCATGATACAATAAATAATTATGTTCCAAAACCGTCTAATTTTAAAAATTTGGTGGAGAAAATGGTCCGAGTGAACGTAATATTCAATCAATTAATAAATAACATAGGTCAGTTTAAATATTATTAGTTTATAAAAAATAACTGGGTTAGAGAAAAGAATATTACATATAGTTTTCATCTCGAGAAAGAACCATCTTCTTGGGTATCTTAAAAGAAGATGGCTTCGTGACCTTTTAAGTTGAATTGTTATTTGAGTACTACTAGTGGGTATTTTCTCTCCTTACATTTATCTCATGTCATTATCTACTATACTTCGCTTGTTGTATATTATAATACAGTTGTAAATTTCAATATATAGTTCTTAAAAAACAACTTAATGCTGTAAAAATAAAATTGATATCTAATATGGAGGAGAAGAGATAAAACTAAGAAAAGCAAACCGGGACATTGATATAACAAAATAGTTTGTACAGGAAGGGCCTGAGAATATTTCCATAGGGCGGAGAAGGGTTAGGCTGGAAAATAAACAGGAGGTCTTCTATGATGTATCTGCTCTCTTCCCCTGAGGCTATTTAGCAATTCTTGTCAGCGATCCCTCTTTCCTCCCTATCTCTATCTCAACTCTCTGTCACTATCTTCAAAGCTTCTTTATCTGTCTCTCCTCCCAATATATTATTGTTTTTATACCAATACATATCATTCCTTATGATCTAAACGCGATAGAAAATACCAAAATAATATAAATAAACAAATGATTTTTCTTCAAAAGAACAATGACATAACTCAAAAAATTTCATTTTTGAGTTAATCATACAGTAACGATTTTATAGGTTGAAGCTTTTTAATTCTGGATTGCTGAGCTCTTTAAATCGAACTCGACAACGGTTTTGGTATATAAATAGTTTGCTCTATCAATAGTTGCATGAACCGACTTTGACGGATCTGTGGACTCTGTTAGGGCTCGCTGAACCTCAATAAAGTGGGTGAAATTAATTAGGGGTGTTTTTCATAGGACATAGCGGTTAAAACTCTGCTTGCGCAATGGTTGGCCTGGAAATAGTACTATACAATGTGCAATTAATACAATTTTTATGTAATATATATAATTT
The DNA here is from genome assembly GCA_964056705.1 of Troilus luridus. Classification (NCBI taxonomy): domain Eukaryota; kingdom Metazoa; phylum Arthropoda; class Insecta; order Hemiptera; family Pentatomidae; genus Troilus; species Troilus luridus. The sequence goes on from OZ057414.1 coordinate 28,669,012, forward strand.
TTTATAATTTATTAGTTAGTTGTAATAATTTTAAATATTTTTATTTTGAAGAGAAAAGATATGCCCCCGGCCGGGATTCGAACCCCTGTCCTCTGCCTTACTGTGACAGGACTCTACCAACTAAGCTACCGGAGTTGATACCAGCCTTGGACAAATCTTTTTTTTCTCATCTGAACTCATGTTTTGCGATGTATACACGAGAACGAATGCTCTTTGAACATTACTTTAATTTTAGGAACTTGTTGACATACGTCATATTACTTTTTATAATTTATTAGTTAGTTGTTATAATTTTAAATATTTTTATTTTGTAGAGAAAAGATATGCTGGTATCAGCTCCGGTATCTTAGTTGGTAGAGTCCTGTCACGGTAAGACAGAGGACCCGGGTTCGAATCCTGGCCGGGGGCATATCTTTTCTCTGAAAATAAAATAATTTAGATATACTTTTCTATTAGAACTTTAGTATAATTAAATTGTATAAAGTTGAGTCATTATGCTGCAATCTTGGCCTAAAAAACAATAGAGCTAGATCCAGACTACTCTGAGGCCCGCACCAAAAGTTCCTCATTTAAATAAGTTTCTTTACAAATTACACACACATTAAACTTCCTTGTTAAATATTACGGGCTGTATTACCGCGCCATACACAAAAACTAAATAATTTAAATTAAAAATAACTATGAAATAGAGAATTAGCTTACACGTGGAAACCTTTGCGATCCTTCGTCTGATCGCAGTGTTGAACAAAATAATATTACAACAAAATAAAATAATAAAAATTGGAACCCTACTTCAAACTTCGGTTCAATAAATACTCGTCCACTTTTTATTAAGTTTTATCAAGTTTCCCCGTAATTATAAATGAATTTTCATAATAAAGTAGTCTCAACATTCACAAAAAAGTTTAAATTACTTTAGATTTAATTTAGCTCCCCTTTCCCCACTTTGAGGGACAATAAAATATATTAAAAATCAGAAGTCTTTGTTTCAAAATGAATTTCATTTTGAAGGGACCAAAGAAAAAAAAAAGAGTGTGTATTGCTTTCAAAGCAATGTCTTCAGCATTTATTTCATTTTGTTTTTGTGTATATAATTACATTCCAAATAAAATTCTTAGTATAGAATTTAATTGTTGAGTTAATTTCGATTCAAGTAATATTTGATTCGTACCTTATATTTAAACTCGAACTCATTATATTTCAATTAAGAAAATAATTACAGCGAGGATATTGAAAAATTGATTGGAATGCCTCAAAGCCTCTTGCAAATAAATAAAATATTCACTTTTTAAATTCTTTGTCGTAAAGCATATTATACACAACATCCACTCCCTATATTTCAACATTGAATTCTTTACAACTACTTCGTTGACGTCGTAATTATTACTTTTTAACTTCTATTACAAACCTGCGCAACTCAGCAAAACATTAATTGCTAGTCGTAGACCGAACATTTGTTTGCCTTTAGCCTTCAATGAACTTTACTAGCCACGAGTGTGTGGCCTTTGCCAAACATGAGTGTGCTGGAGTTCACTTGAGGTTTATCATAGTCGTTTGTTTTGGGTGTTTGGTGATTGTGTATATGTGAAGTCATTTCACAATCAATGATGATTTTTTTGGTATTGACCCCTTCGGATAACGTTACAACTTTATTTTTCTTTCTTCTACAACTTTACAATTAATTTTCTCTGTCTCCAATATTCTTTCATGCGTTCATTAGCGCAGTTCTTTTGATCCTTTGTCTAGCTTCGTCCAGACTTTTCTTGCCTTTCTTCATCCTGAAAACCTTGAAGATTAATCACTTTGCTTCCAAATTCACTTCCTTCCATCATGTGAGACTGTAATTTTTAACTTTTTAAAATCGTTTTATTACTTCTATATTCTTAATTATTCGCGGTCTTCTTTCAAAAGTAGTCAAATACTTACTTAGTTATTCATGATGGTTTATTGTTTTTTTCCTTACCCTCGTAATTTTTTTTTAATTTCACGAATCGGCCAGGAAGGACCACGCGAATATCACTCAAACCTTCTTCACACTCTCCACCTTCCTTCTACTCCAATACTCTCTCATCTTCCTGGACTGTTCCTCTCGCTCTTCCTCAGTCCATTTTCTCCCTCGTCTCTCATTCCTTCCTGCAAGAGCCCCTACTTCTTTTAGTTTTTTCCCGAACAGTTCTCTATCTCTTGATTTTTGAAAAAAAAATACAAACTAATATCAAACATATTACACTTGTAACTTCTTCTACCCTAGGCTATTATAAGGCTATTGTGCTCTTACCGCTGTATGCGGGAGCTTTTATTTTGTGCCTTTGCCTTTGCCTTGGCTTTTGCAATGGGGAGGGACCAGTTTTGGGTTTTTCCTTTAGGTGTCGAAACAATTATTTATGTACATCCAGTATCTAAATGGATCGAGGATGGAACACACCAAAACAATACTAAAAAGATATTTTGTACATCTAGTAGTAGAAGTATGAACAAACTTTTTCGTAGTTTCGGTTGTTGATGCTGAAAAAATAATAGGATTAAAAGAATACAACAAACAATACATCACAGGTGCAGGGAAGTAAAATCTACCTGAGGTATACCGACAATAAGATAAAAGAGTTTACTACAGGGAGTAGCTGTTATATTTTACGACGCCTATAAAGGACCCAGCCGGTCGGTTAATTGACGGACATTTAGCGGATCAACTCGCCAAGGGACGCTAATTGAAATGAGTTAATTGAGTTAAGTCGGTTTTTCCGGGTTTTAGTGAGCACTTAAACTGTCCTTTTCCTTACTTTTTCGTAATGGACAACAGAAGTTGTTCTTAGAAGATACATGCAGTTTTGGCAACAGATTCTTCCATAGAAACCATGAGCATGAATCATACAGAAGTTAATTTGAAATAAAATATACAATTCTGTAGTGAAAATAAATAATAACTGTTGTACGCTTACGATAAGTAAAAAATGACGTATAGCAAAATATAAAAAATAAAACGATTGGAACATCGGGATTTTAAACTATAAATAAAAGATAAATCGTTCAATTTTAGATTAAACTTTGCATCTAAACCCTCCTACAAAAGAAATAAAGATGCAATCCGAGATACATCACAGTATACATTAAATTATCACCCATATAATTAATTACACCATAAAAAATAGTTTTTGACTAATGAAATCAAGAAATTTTAAACACCAGAATAAAATCAAAGATAAGAAAATAAATTCGTATTTCATATCCTCTAACATCAGTTGTAGAACTTTGATAACATACAAAATGGCGTACATGTTTTCGAAAAAATAATATAGCGGAAGACTGATTTTTGATAGTGAGTATTGAGTATCAAAAATCAGGACTTCAACATTAAGGAACACAAGGTACTTTCGAAATAATTTTGAAATATTTTCGAAATAATTAAACAATTTTGAAATAAAAATTAATATTATGTTTTTGTTTTTTTTTATAATCGAATTTATTTGAAATTGCATCATTTACCTAGGTACTATTATTATTATAGACATTAGTTTCAATAAATACTGTTTTTAATCGAATATTTATTCTATTACAATAAACTTTTACTAATTTATTTCACATTTTAGTAAAAGAACAGTGGAAATAGTTATTACCAATCAACAGCAGCACAAAAAAAATGTTGATATAACAGATGGAAATAACCAATATTCTTAAGATAAATAACACTCTAAAATACTAAATAACCTTCTAAACGGAATTATATGTTTTTTCATCAACCTCAAAGATAATATATAATTATAAAGCATCAATTAAGTTAATTAGTTAAGTAATGTTTAAATAATTTAATTACTCCGCATTGAGCCTTGTACATACTCGTACTTGCTTTCTGTTTTTACCACAGGAGTGATATAACTTTGATTATAAATATATTAAAATTATAATATGAAATAAGTAATGTCTATTTAAGAAATCGGTCTAAGAAATTAAAAATATATAAAACTCCTAAAATAGCATTAAAAGGTATTTTAAGTTACGAAGAATTTAATTAATATCGTTGGTTGAAACGTTTCTTGGAAATAGAGTTAATATATTCTAGATAGCGGAACAATATTATTGCTTAATAATATCGAAGGTATGGAATAGAAAGCATTAAAAATAATAAATAAAACTGCAAACAGCCAAATATGAAGTTCAAATAAAAAAGTATAAATTCTTTTTTAAATCAACAGAGGCCTCTTGACAAAAACATTTTTTTTAACGAGTGACTTTATTGTATTGCTGAGATGATGATAGTTTTTTGATAGTTCGGGTGCAATTGAACCACTGAAGGGTGCCAATACCAGGGTATGTTTGGGCCGCAAATATTTGAGGCCGACCAGAATTAAACGGGTGTGGGTTCTCCCAGAGGTACCATTAGCGGTGGGTGGGGGGGAGAAGAATCCCGATGGTTGCTAAGTGCCACTAAATAAAGTCCGGAGCTCAGATGGGAGGAGCTCACAAATTACTCAAGCAGCGCCTCAGCTAACAGCTACTGATTTACAGTACTCCTAACTCCTGTTCTTGGTGAAATCACGCTAAAACCATGGAGTTGCCGGTAGTTAAAACCAAATGGAAAATAGATTTATTTTATTTTTAGTATGAGAAAATTAATGAACATAGCAGTTTACAAGTATTTATTTTTTAAAAATGTACCACTGCAACCCATCAACGGTCATGTGTTCAGTATATTGTGGAGACTGAACTGCTTCTTGAGCAACGGATGTTCAGGGAGGTAATTTGACCTGATTTGGGTTAGTCCCAATCCCCGAATCCCACATGGCCCATCCCCAGCTATTAAAAGATAAAATAAACAATCTGCCACAGCCGTCTTTGACACCGGGACCTTAGGCACGTCAACTCTACCACAGATACTCTGCCGCCCTAACTATTTATGGAAACTTTTATAGGTGCGTATTTCATACTTATATTTTTTATCAGGATCACGTAAACTAAAATTATAAGTAATAACAAGGTATTCCTCCGCTTTAAATTTACCCTCAACAGAAATGTATCAAGTTTATAATTTTGATATTTATGGTGGTTTGTTCGATACAGACTTCAATGGACGTTACCCGCCACGAGTGTTGTGGCCTTTGTCATACATGAGAGAGTTGGAGTACACTTGTGGTTTGACACGGAGTCGTTTGTAGTGAGGGTAATCCGCTTCGGTGACTGTGTAAGCCAATATGTAATGTTAGGCCATTTTATAATAATTTATTTTTCGTATTGACCACTTCTGATCACGTTACAACTTAATTTTCCTCTCTTCTGCTGGAGTTTTCTCTGCCTTCAAATTCATTCTCTGGTACGTTTCTTTTGATACTCTGTCTAGCTTTGTCCACCCATCTCTGGCCTTTCTTCGCCCTGAAACCCGCTCATATTTTTCACTCTGCTTCCAAATTCACTTCCTTCTAGCATAAGAGACCCTGTAATGTTATGGTATTTCTTTTGTCTACGTAGTCATGTTCTATTTTTTTCAAAAGTATTCAAATATCCGCTTAGTACCTTTTTGTTGGTTTGTTTTATTCTGATGTCCGAGGAATGTCAGGCTCCTCTTCCTATTTCTGGTAGATTTATTTGTTACTTCACAAGTTTCATCCGTTTTCAGTCTGAACAGCACCAAAGTTTTTTCTTACAATTCCTCTTTCCTGGACCCGCAGGTTTTTAAAACTATAGTTCATCGAGAGGCATTCACTGGCGAAGAGTCATCCCGTTTTTACGATAGTGATATTCTATTTCTTATCATATATTTTCAGGTTATATGATTAATTTGTTTGTACATCGAATATATCTATTCTAATATCGTATATTCTAAAATCGAAATCGACTAACATCAATATGATGTCGAATTAAGTTCCAAACGTACTGTGATGTCAATTTGGGTGATTGGTGACTTTATATTAGGAAGTTATTTTTTTAATTTATTACTTTTCACAAGGCGCTACGGTCCATGGAGACAATTTAACTCCACTCTGACCGATATTCCGCGACTATTCTCATCGTCTCATCACACCCAGGAGCCTAAGGTCTGCTTCCATATCGTCCAATCATAGCAATCTAGGCTTGCCTCTCCCTCTTTCTCCATCAAGGCATCCCTCCAAGATATGATTTGGGAACCTTTTTTTATCCACCGTATGTAAATGGCCAAACCATCTTAATCTTGCTATTTTGATACAAGACACTATATCAGGTTCTCCATATAGGTCCTTAAGTTCTTGATTATTTTTGATACGTATACGATTTCCTTCTTTGGTCGGGCTCTTTTAAGGAATTTTCTCTCCCAAGTATTCAATAATTTCTCGTGCTGGTTGGATCGAGTCCACCATACCCACCATAGACGACGACTGGACGAAGAACTGTCTATAATTAAATAAATACCATTATTTTGAGGGTACGGAGGATAGATCTATTTCGGAACACGTTTCTGAGGGCCCAATAACATGTATTATTTTACTCCATTCTAGTCTTTATTTCTTGTTCAGTCTGTTATAAGAGTTAATAAGGCTTAAAAGTTTTCCAAATGTTTTTCACATTCATTATACTAAAACAATACTATTAATAACTATATTGAAGTAAAATACACTTCAAAACTAAAAGATGGTGCCCAAACATTGCCAATTAGACAATTAAACAATAAAATACCCAGGTTATTTTTTATTAATATAATCTTTATTATTCTTTGGACTGCTACCAAATTGTTATTTATATTGGCTCCCCAATCGGTCCTATAATACTGGGGTAATACAAAAACGACTCAAGAGCCCCCAAGCTCCCCGCTATTATAAGGAAGGGAATAGACCCCATGTATTTTACATGAACCCTAGAAGCAAGTGTAATTACCCAGAAAGCAGCGATAGCTTTCCAAAGGGAACGGAAAACCCAGCGATCCGATCTCTTTTAATGTCGGTTTTCTTTTAGCGGTCCGGCATCTTGTTCTCTTTGTATATATTTCTTTCCTACTTTATCCGGTCCCTTTAGTCCTCCTTCAGGTCTCAAAAGGAATGAAAGGGCCGAAGCGTGTACTTACATTCTAAACTCTCGGGAAAGGTAAAAGGACATCGGAGTTGGCCCTAAGAACAAACTTTGGGCTGTCTCAAAATATACCAAGCTTCTCACAAATAAATAAATTGGCCCATATGCTTTCTCCTAAATATTCTACGTTCTTCAGGATATTTCGTCATTAATAAAGTTAGTTTGATACAATCCTTAAACCATGTTCAATCCATATTTTAGTTAAATTGGTTTAATATTTTAAAATCAATTTTTCAAACTTCTTCAAGCTCAAGAAATACACATATGCAAATGAACATATATAGGTAATATTTTACTTGTCTGGATGCCTTAAATATTTAAATGGGCCAAGCACAAACCGGAGAAGTGCATTTATATTATTTTTTAAGTTTACAAAAAAAATGGAAGCGGAGTAGCTCATTTTGTAGAACGCTGAGTTTCTGTGCTAAAGGTACCATGCTCAAATCCAGCTATGACAGATTAATTACTTTATTTGTTAACTACCGTGGATGGACACTATGGGATCTGCGGATTTAACGGGAGCCCACCAAGGCGTTAGAAAGTAAGTACATTTTATTGGGATAAAACCTGGCGGTTAAGTGCCCAGCAAAATCCCCTACCCCCACAACTATAGGTTCAGAAAGTGAAGTCTCTGCGAGGTGCATGTACCTTTGAACCTTCATATGTTTTGGTGGTACGTTTTTTTTTTATTATTGTTGTAGAATAGTACAATTTGTTCTTCATTTGTAGCCGGTAACTACGAAACCTTCGGAACCTAACTTACTAAACTTTTAACTATTTCATCTTGATGGTCTCCATGTTTCTTAGCACTAACAAAATATACTGACTATTCATTAAAATGTTATTAAAACTTCGCTGACATTTTTTTATCGAATGTACCTGACACATATGGACAGCTCATGGCCATGTTCTTTGGTACTTGACTGTAAAAACAATGTAGTGTCTCATAAAAACATTATTTTGATAACAAAATTGGGAAAAAAAATCAAAAATGTGTGAGAACGAGAATGGTATTAAAATAAAACTTCAATCGGAGTTTATTTTGGTCGATACCACCACTGCCTAAAATGTCTGTATTGAGCATAATGGAAAATTAAGTTGAGTATTTTTCAATTTTGTGTTTTGTATTTTTTTTTTATATGTATTATGACTCTTACTGGTTTCGCGGTGGCAGTTCTTTTTAGCTTAAAAAAACTGGGAAATTTCTGGAATAAATAAAATCAGGCATAGCCATTATAAAATTGAAAAAATACCGGCCCATGTGATTCCGTTCGTACTAGTAAAGAATATAAAAGAATTTGCTTGAAACTTTTCCCCCCCCTGCTATAAGTAGAAAAGAAAAAAATAAATAAATCAAAGGAAAAAAAGAAATATAACTCAATATGTAGGAAAGTTTCTTGGAGGGCACTTCAATTCTCAATAGGGAAGAATATTGAGATAGGAGAGGATAGATTTATACCTGGTCGTCTCCTTCACCTCCTCCCCTAACTTTTCCTTATTTTTATTTTCCAGTTTCCCTCTCCTTTTTTTTTCTATTTAACTCTGGTCCTTTGCAGCCTCTGTCGCAGGCGTTTCTGTTCCAGTCAGTTGGAAACTTTCCTCGATTCTACTGAAGAGCCCCCGTTAAAGATAGATTGACACTGACAACACATATACAAGGTATTGACTTAGAACACATTCCGGTTCAATTAGGATCAATGTATATTTACGTGAAAGTATATATAATATATTAACTATTTACACAGACACACAAATACTTTTTACTTTTTTTTAAATGAATTTAGCCAACCATGGACCACCTGCAACTCAAGACTTTCTTTTTTCTTCCTCCAAACACTCATCTGTCCACACTCTCGTTAATTTGGGTTTGGTTTATCTTCTTCTTAGCGTTTATTCTACTGATCTATCCAGAAAATTCAGTAAATTCTGAAACGATTATATGAGTTTCCAAACAAAACAAGTTAAGCAACTAAAAATCCGCATATTAAAAACATAAACAATATTAACCGCACTTACATACTTACAAAACATAAACTCTCAACAAACAAAAAGTTACTCAAGGTGGTTGAGAATATATATACTTAGATATCGGCAATTATTTATAAAAACAAAATAACACAGAACACCTAAATGGAATGATCCAACGAAGAGGGTCGGTATAGGGGCGCGAAGTGCTCTGGAATAGACCCGGGCTTAGCTTCGACTTTGCCTTTGGGGCTTAATGCAGATGCTTTGGGCTTAAATATCCATCCCCTTCTGAAAAAACAAGAGAGAGGATTAGAGAGAAAATATCATTTAGATTGGCGGATAATCTTCCAAGGAGCTTATTCCTGGTTCAGTGGCGGTCCAAGCAGATCTGATGTGCATTAGAGTTAGCTGGTCTATGAAAGGTGAAAAACGTGTGTTCATTCCAGTCACAGTTTACAGTTTACAGTTTAATATGATAAAATCATATAAAGTATATACGATACACTATTTTGAATACCGCTTCAATATAAAAACTATATATTCAATAATCTTTGCCTTGCTATAATAAAAAGTTAAAAAATAAATATTAATCAACTTAATTTTCAGTATTGCTAACTTACTGCAGATATTTGTGATGATGTTATCGACCAAAACAAACTGCAATGGAGTTTTACTTTGTCTTTGTCATACATTTTCGATTTGTTTTTAATTCTATGTTAAAAATAATCTCTTCCCTGATAATGAGACACTTCTTGTTCGATTTGGGGCTCTAGAGTGTCTGCAGACGCCACACATTCCATCTATTGCTGTTAACAGATTAAATAATTTATCTACCTGAGACGGATTTGAGGTTTCGGGTTCTTCGGCACAGGAAATTAGCGCTGTACACACACCCTTGCTTTCTCAGTGTTCGCTTATATATAAAAGCGCTATTTTACTGTCCTTGTGAACAGGAGGATAACATCGCAGGGATAATTTATGTATTAACGAACTAAGTAGTGATCTGCGTCAAAGTTTGCACCTCTACAACTACCTATATTTCCAATCCTTCATGCGTGCCTTTAGTGCATAAGTATGTTTATTTGGTTTTTAGTTTCTCCACTTGATGATCTCCAGATTTCTTTAAGAATTTCGTTGTACTTAAAGCGTGCATCATCATCTTTTCTCTGTAGAAAATCTATTAGTCTTAGTCCGTTGTATTGGAATCCTGGGAGCAAACTACAGGAATGACTGCCTTAAGGACCGTAGCGCCCAGCAGTAAGGAAAACAGCATGAAATACTAAAATGTACAAATAATGAAATGATTTAAAATGATAGTCATATCTGATTAATAAATCTCCAAAAAGTATTGGTTTTATAGTATGTAACAGCACCGTGTAAAAATCTATTCATAAGAAACTTTAAAACTTGAGTGAAGAAGACTCTTAGAAACACTCGATAAGTTAGAAAGGATGGGAGTAAGGGTTGTGTTGGAACTAGGAGCCATAAATCACCTTAAAGGGGCAATTAGCAATCCACTTAATGTAACTTATCCTCCCTCAACTCTTCTTACCTCGGGGGACCTTTTAATGAGGGCGCGTTTTTAAAAAACAGTATTAGATTCTAATAGTCATTACCGGTTAACCACTATAATTCTTCAGCTCTTTCAATTCGCCTCTAGTTTTTGTTTTTCTTACAAGGGAAAACTTTGTATAAAAGTATTTAAAAAAAAAATTAAAACAGAGAGAGAACTTAAACTCCCTAAAAAAAGTTGGTAAACTTTACTTTGGCAATTATAAAGCATCGATGGAATTAATGAATGCTCCGCAGAAGGGGAGTTTGTTGCCACGTTGCAATATTTTCTCCTTAATTTTATAATTCGGTGCACACCAGAGAGTTCTGGCAGACTCTGGGTGGAGCCATTGGAGCGAAAGGAGCCGATTTGCCGTCGGCCAATTAAAGCGTTTTTGCATCCGTAGCAGAAGGGCCTGAGCCATAACAATGATCGAGTCAGTGTTGAAAGGAGTATCTAATACTGAATATTCAACTGGAGCAGGTATTTTATGTCTTCCAATAAGCAGAAAAAATTTTTATTCAGTTGAATAAACTATATATTACTCAGACTGGAGTGCAGTGACGGAATCGCAGCTACGTGGAACAAAGAGGTCATCTGAAATGGATTTTGCCAATGCCTATTTATTTATAACGCATTCACCAGTTAATATTTACCTTCTAGTTCATTATATTGCAGTTCACTTATATTTATTTAGTGGTAAGTCCATGGGTAACCTCCCCCCAGCTGTTGCGTTCCGAAAAATGAAATTTTTTTTTTTTTTTCTCTTTATATTTTTATCTACACCTGTCAAATACAAAACAGTGACAATCAGCAGATAGTCTGACACTAAAAAACAAAACAAAAAACAAAACAAACATGATACAATGACTTGAAAGGCATGAAGAAGAACAGTACCCAGCGGTACCTCTCCCTTGGCTTGATTCAATTTCCTTTATAACAAATCCCTCATCCACGTTCTTTTTAATCTCCTCTTAGTGTTGTCAGGCATGAGAGTAGAGGCCATTCGTTCTATTAATGGGTTTGGATGTCCGTGTAGTTTTTCTTGAAAGCGTTTGTAGTATGTTCGTATGTGTTCGTCAACCGTTGGTATTTTTAAGTCAGTATGCAGAGTTTTGTTATTGACGTACCATGGTGCTTTGGTGATAAGTCTTAGTACTTTTGATTGAAAAGTCTGCAGTCGTTTTCTGTGAGTCTGTTTAGCGATCCCGTAAATTTGTAATGCATATGTCCAAACTGGTTTTAGTAGGTAAGTGTACGTGTTTAGTTTCTGTCTTATGTCTAATTTGGAGGTTTTCCTGAATAGTGAGTACATTAAATTGAGCTTATGGTTCAGTGATTGGCGTTTCATCTTAACGTGAGGACCCCATGTCATTCTCCTATCAAACGTTAGTCCAAGGTATTGTACTTTGTCTGTCTGCGGGATGGGTGAGTTGTTAAGGTAAATGGGAGGGCATGTTTCACGTCGAAGAGTAAAAGTGATGTGCTGTGACTTTTCATGGTTCAGTCTAATTTTCCATAGTTGGCACCACTCACTCAACATTTGTAAGTTATGTTGTAAGTTTAGTGAGGCTTGCGTCGCGTCTTGATGTTTGGTGATTATGGCAGTGTCGTCAGCGTAGGTTGCTGTCAGTATGTCAGTACTTAGTGGAATATCGTGTGTATATGTTATGTACAACAGCGGTGCCAGTATTGATCCCTGAGGCACGCCGGCTAAGATCGGTCTTATTGAAGATAGCTCTGAGCCCTGCCGGACTGAGAAAAATCTGTCTGCAAGGAATGAGTGAAGAATTAGATAATAAGTGTGTGGTAATACAGTCTTGAGTTTAAAGAGAAGCCCCTGGTGCCAGACCTTGTCGAATGCTTGGGCGACATCCAGAAACACTCCAGTTGCATATAACTTCTGCTCTAGTGCTGTCGATATGTAGTCAGTTACTCTGTGTAATTGTTGAGTTGTTGAGTGTGATTTCCGAAAACCGAATTGATGGTGAGGGATTATATTTTTGCCTGTCAGTAACTTTAATAATCGGGGATAAAGTAATTTTTCAAAAATTTTTGAACAAACGGAGAGTAAACTAATAGGTCTGTACGAGGAAGGGCTGCTAATATCTTTATCTTGTTTTTTAATCATGGTTACAAAAGAGTATTTCCACTGTATAGGGAATTTTGTAGTTCTAAGTATTGAGTTGTAGATTGTCGTTAAAAACACTAGAGCTTTCCTAGGCATTTGCTGGAGCACCTCAGCATTTATTAAGTCATAGCCGGGGGCTTTTCTTTTTGGTAAGTGTCTAATTATTTCTGCTACTTCTGTGGGAGTGAATGAGGGCGGTGGCAGTGTTAGTTGTAATGGAATGTCAAGTGTGTTATTTACCAAGTTTTCGTGTTCTGTGTTTATAAAGTCAGTATGTGGGGTAAATACGGAAGAAAGATGGTCGGCAAAGAGCTCGGATTTTTCCTCGTCCGACACAACCCAAGAGCCATCTTCTTTTCTAAGAGGTGCTGACATCTCACGATGTTTTAAGAGTCTTTTGGTATGCTTCCATAAACTTCCATCGTCAGTCGAAAGGGATTTAATGTAGTTGTCGTAGTTTGACCTGTTAAATTTGCTAATTTGGCGTTTCAGTTCATTATTTAGTTTATTAAATGTCCGTCTATCTGAAGGTTGTCTGTTGGTTTGCCAATTTTTACGAGCTCTACTCTTGGCTCTGATCAGATCTCTAATATACTGTGGGTAGCTTGGTAAGTTATCTGATTTTCTGCACCTGGGTTTTGATGCTGACCACGCTGCTTCTTGTATACTTCTTGTGAACATCTCCACTGCTTCCTCTAGTTCTGTCTCGTTTTTTATTGAAACAGGAATTGTGAGGTCAGAGTTAAGGTAAGATCTATATAATCCCCAATCAGTTATATCCTGTGTGAGCGCAGGCCTTTTTTGTGCCTCAGAAGGTTCTTCGCATAGGGTCATCTGGACTAGAGAATGATCAGAGCAGAGGTCAGAATAAAAATGAAATTAAATTTGTTTAATAGAGAGAAAAAAGAGCAATAGGGGTAGGAGAACAAATAATGATATATTAATGGTGGCGGGAATCGACTCTTTGGGATTCGTTTATTGCCCTAAGACATCCCCGGCCAAAACCTGGAGGTTGATGATGGTTCTCGGCTATAACCATGTACCGAACACAATAACTGTGATTTGCGATGTTTATTAATTTGAGATAATGACATAGAATAATGTCCGAATAATTACTATAAAACTTAAATGGTAAATATAAGCTTTTATATTCATATGATTGATATAGATAATATGTACAACTATATATATCTTTAATTGAAGGAAAACCTATCAAATGGGAGTTTTATCTATGCAGATGACATAGTGGTGATTGCAGATGGGCCTGAACATCTACAAGTTTTTTTTTTTGAGAGATTTTAATTTTATTTTATTTTAAATTATATACATACATTTTATACATTGGTGGGATAATCCCTTACAATGAGAATGATTTTGAATACATGGTTGTTTGGTTAATAAGTTTTTATTGTTGGTAAAAATTTTAAAAACCCAACAGAAAGAAGAAGTACATAGGATTTTATACATTTATAAGAGTACATACAAAACATTATTATATACTACATTGTTCTTATATATAGCATATAAGAACATTAATTTAAAGAAGAACTCATTTCAAAATATATATTATTAATAGTAGAATGTGCTTTGTTCGTTTGTGTCTGTATTTTGGTGTTGTTGTTTTTGTATAATTTCCTATTTCGTGAATGAGTATGTTGTCTGATAGTTGGCATGAGGTGAAGAATCTGAGGGTTTGTTGATGTATAAATTCATGTATTGTTGGGATATCTAGTTCATTGTGCATTGTGGTGATTTGAGTATATATTGGATAGTTTTTTATGATTCTTAGACATTTGTTTAGGAAAATCTGTATTTTTTTAATGTGTGTTTTGCTAGCTAAACTCCAGTGTTTTGATAACTAAACATGCGTAAGTTATCATGGGCCTAATGACTACCTTATATAATATTTTCTTATTTTTTTCAGATAGTTTTGATTTATTATTGAAGTAGGGATACATTTTATATAATATTCTACGGGCACTATTTAGTTTATTGTTTATATGATGGTTGAATAGTAGTTTGCGGTCTAAAGAGATTCCTAAATATTTAATATGGTTAGATATAGGTATTGAGGTATTGTTAAGTAGTATGGTAGAGGGGAGTTTAGGTCTTCGTTTTGTGAAAATTATAACTTCGGTTTTGCCAGTATTTAAATTCAGTCCCCATTTTTTCAGATATTTGGTAGTTTTGGAAATTGCTTCCTGTAGTCTTTTAATTATTGTGGTTATCTTATACGATGATGATAGTATTGCTGTATCATCGGCGAACAGTGCGATATCTACATTACTGATTTTTGGAATGTCATTAATAAATAAATTAAATAATATTGGGCTGAGGCAGGAGCCTTGTGGTAGACCTGCAATTGTTGTTCTAATTGTTGAGTGCTTATTGTTTGATGAAATAAAGAATGTTCTGTTATTTAAAAATGAGTATATTGTTAGAATCAAGTACCTTGGGATATTGTATTGTATTAATTTGTGGATGAGGAACTGAGGGGAAATCCTGTCGAATGCTTTTTCGAGAAAAAAATTTTTTCATATGATTGATATATATCTACATCATTAATTGAAGGAAAACCCTATCAAATGGGTGTGATACCATCCAAATCATCACCCTGCACAACCGTTGGCTTAGAAACAGTGCAGTCTCTTCCACGTATTGTACAAAGATCATTTACAGTTTGTAGTGGCACATATTTATATATTTACATACAATAGAAGAATTTCTATAAAAAAAAAAAAAAAAAAAAAAAAAAATATTCAAAATAAGTAAAATACTATTACAATAATAAAACAAAAATGGTCTCATTCGTCAACATAATATCGTGTCAGAATGACATAAGAAGGGGAACACCCACACAGGGTATTCTCAGCGCAATTAGGACTACTTGAGGGAGAACACCTACTCGTCGAGTAAGTCACGACTCGGGTGTTCAATAAGTCAGGCTTATTATCCTCGCTACAATACTCTTTATTGTATACATTAGGCTCTGCAGCAGCTCCTGTTGGTTCCTCTCGAGGGCTCTCTGTCGGGAAATATGCATTTGAAAAGTGGACATTTGTTATATTGTCGAGTGGCCATCTGGCGAATAAAACGATTTGGGCTGCGGCTGTCAGATTATATATTCCACGACCAGGTCACTTGGTTGTTAGGGAAATAAGTTCTGTCGTCCAATGGAACGTTTGCTGTCTATGTATGCTAGGTATATACTGTACCTGTACCTCTACAACCCATGAAGGGTCTTGGGCTCAGTATTTAGAAGATATTATACTGTTGTGCAAGGAGGTGGTTAGTCTGGGATCACGCTCAATTTTTCAGAGTTTTCTCTCAATCTTTTTGTAGAAGCTGGGTGAGCCTCAGGATGGTGTGCAAGGCCCACAGAGTCCATCCGGAGGCTTTAACAGATTAAATGATTAACCTGCCACAGCTGGGTTTGAACCCTTGACCTTCAGGGATCTACAAACTGAGCTACCCCGCTCCCTATAGTAACCTATCTTATATTATTTATATTAATTATAACAGATTACTTCCAAAATAATTATGTCCGACCGTCAAAGAACTACTTATTATTCATCCATTCAAAAAACACAATTTAATTGAAAAATAAACAATTTTTTATATTGAATATTTCCTCAGAAACTTCATATAAAAAAAAAAAAATTTGAAATTCAGGGTATAGAATCACGATTCATGACGTGCATCTTGGATAGAGTGCAAAAAACTCCTAGATTTTTTATTTTGAATTCAATAAAGTAGTTAACAATCAGGTTTCGCACTAATTCAATAAAATACGATTCCAAATTTCTGTGTAGGTCAACAGGTTTTAAGGTACTCTATGGAAAATTTATTTCATATATTATTATTTTATATTATTTCAGTTAATCATGTTATTTTTTCGAAGAAAGAAAAAATATTTGATTTTTTTATAAATAACATTTATTTATGACAAGCGAGGGGATGGTTGACTGGAAAGTAGACGTAAGGCAGGAAATAGTTGGGGGTGCAGTCAAATGAAAACACTAAATAAGTGGCAGCTTATTTAATTATGTGCCGACGTTTCGACCCACTTTGTGGGTCATCTTCAGGGTTAAGAAAGAAAAACAGACAAAATTTATTTAATAACATTTATTTATATATTTGTTTTTAATTTGATTTTTAATGAATATAACAAATATTTATGGAGACATGAAAAGAATCAACTTTAGGTTTCTAACTGCATTTTTAGACGCATTTATTACTCCATGAACATAATTATTAAGGTTATTCAATAGGATAGCTAGAAATTATAAAGTGAATTTAATTTATTTATTAATGATAATTAAAAAAAGATTATACTTCAATTAACTGTCATTTTAATTGAAGGTTTTTAAGGCGATCAGCTTAACTTAGCATTCAATTGATTAATGACCTTTTAATGCTCGTTTATATGCAATTATTCATTACCGATTTCTGCAAATAAAACCGGGAGGTTGGGGGCTCCCATTGCAGAACGATTGCATTGATAATAAGGCTTGGATCCAAACAAAGGGAGTAGGAATTAAATTCATTACTATCCCGGGCTTCAGTCCGGATTAAGTGGAATCATAAAGCGTGATTAATTCACAATACCTGAAATAATGAGAATTTCCATCCGAACCTTTTGTAAATAACTTATTAATAAGGCTCCTTTATTCATTTTATGTATTTAATAATTCTAACAAATTCCATCTAAAATTAAAAAAATAGTTTTATTTGTAATAAATTATTTTCTTAAATAAATGAAAATTGAGAGAATTTTTTTTTGAACTCTCATTAAGACATTAGTCCTACAAAAATATTAAAAGGATAATTAATGTGAAATCACGACTGTCTATTTACTATTTTAATTAATTTATTTATTTTTGCTTTTTACTAAAGAAGAATGGTTCCGTACTAACTCTTTAAACAATTGAAATTCCAATATATTCCATATTTTTTAAAATTTTGTTTGCAACGCAAACCTGTAATAAACTATATTAAAGCAATTATAAATATAAATTATGGTATGTGAATTTACTTACATGGTTTAACAAAGCTAGGTAGGTGAAAGGAGCAATAGATTTTTCTTACCTGAAAAAAGAAAATAATATTAATTAAAGTTTTTATATTGCTACTGACTTTTGCTGTTATAAATAAAACAGTTTAAAAATCACACACACACACACACACACACATATATATATATATATATATATATATATATATATATATATATATATAGTTTATTAAATAATAATAGAGGGAATGAAACCATTTCCCTATAAATACTATTAGATAACGGTGTCATAACAGTGTTGTAAAGTATTTCTGAACATACAGAGAAGTTCGATATTTTTTATATTTTCCTTAAAGTGAGGTTGAAGAGAGAATTTTGAATAATGTATCAAATAGAAACAATAAATTGGTAAGAACCATTTAATTTTTTTTATTATGCCATGTATAGGGCTTTCTCGATTATTGTTATATTCTATCTTGGTCCAAGAAGAGCGTTACATTGAGATTTTACAGTAAGATAGTAAAACGAATCCTAAGTTCAGAACACATGCTACTGGACCATTTCCATGAGAATAGTGGTACCGTTCAGTGCAACTAATTCTTTTCAATTCCCAATTTATTTTTTGGGAACCAAAGCTTTTTATTTTAAAAAATTGTTCACCGTCTCCGAACTTTACTTGCAATTAAGCAATCATTTCATGAAAATGCGATCTGATCCTAAGCAGTGGCTATTAACCAACAACCTACTGTCTTCAATATTTCCTGTTCTGCTGCATTAACTACTACGCCATCTTGTTGAGTCTTCTGCTTCTAGTAAACAAATTTATTGAAAACATAAGCGTTTATACATATCATTTTTACTAGCAGTTCGGCCCATCCACATTATTGTTCCGGCGAAGGACAAGGATCATGGTATCTGGAGATTTGTCAAATACTTGAGCTGGAGTTTCTGAGGCTTGGTCACATTCACGAAAGAGGAGTCCTGTTGGCACCCTCAAAATAGTCATCATCACAATGTCAATAGTCTGTCTCCGTCCTTAGCCAGTGAGAACTTAAATGTCATGAATGACTTTATTGGCTGAGTGGTTTGATTTAAAATGGGAATAATAATTTCAAAATTGGGCCACAATTCTTGGATGCACAAATAGCTCAGCTTTGTATAGTGAATGTTAATTTAGAATAAGTTTTTCTATATATGTTTTATGAAACTATATAAATAAAAATGAATCGCCAAATGTGTTGCTAAGCGCAAAACTCGAGAACTTTTCGAATTAGTTTTGTGAAAAGATGCAGTTATAAAGAAAAGTATTGAATTTAAATTTATATATTTAATCTCTCTACATTAATGCAGATAATAGAAAAAACTAGAATGTGAACATATACAGTTATAAATAAAAGTATGTATTTAAATTTAAATATTTATTGAAAATAATTTTCTAATTAGCTTTGTGAACAGATGCAGTTACAAAGAAAAGTATATATTTAAATTTTAATATTTGAGTGGTGCCGATGGGTAGTTACTCCACGTGTGTTTTTCATGTCATGATGTACATATCAGCAGATTTACTAGCTATAATCATATTATAGTTGTAAATATCAATAAATTAAATTTAAAAAAAAATTTAAATATTATTGAAAATAATTTTCTAATTAGCTTTGTGAACAGATGCAGTTACAAGGAAAAGTATATATTTAAATTTAAATATTATTGAAAATAATTTTCTAATTAGTTTTGTGAACAGATGCAGTTACAAAGAAAAGTATATATTTAAATTTAAATATTATTGAAAATAATTTTCTAATTAGTTTTGTGAACAGATGCAGTTACATAGAAAAGTATGTATTTAGATTTAAATATTTATTTCATTATCAATTATTCAATAATTTATTATCCAATAAAGTATTGATGTCTCTAATTAGTTTTATATTAGTCATTACAAATTTAATTTAATAATACAAAGTTTTATATTAGTTTTATGAATAGATGGAGTCATAAAAAAAAGTATGTATTAGAATTTAAGTATTTAATCTCTACTATAATGCAAATAATAGAAAAAAAACAAGAATACGAATGGGAATTTGACCAGTTTTATGTCAATTTCCCTAATTATTCCTTACTTAATAATAATATAATTAAGTAATTTGGAAAACGGATTCGCTGAACCATTTATTATAAAGTCACTGAATTATAACATTGGGATAATATTGTTCTAGTTAATAACAATAAAGTATGAAGTGAAAAAGGGCAGTTGAAATAACGTGGCCCTTAGAAGGCCAATACAAAAAAAGTAGTAGGTAATCTTATTATGCAATAAATAGAAAGAAATAATTGTACAAAAAAACTTTCAGAGGTTTAATATATTTATAAGTAAATAAGGTGGGATATAATAAAAATGAAATATGGGTAGTAAAAAATTGATTTATCTGAAAAAGAAACAGAAGAATGCGTTTGAGACAGAAAGAACTGAACAATGGGGCAAGGGGCTATCCTCAAACCTATTAATTAAAAAAAGAATTATAACATTTTTAATAATTGTCCAGATGGTAATATATCTGTCCCGGTGAATATGACTTAAGTCAAATGTTCTACATAGACTGTTAATTGTGTTGAAGGAAGCCGAATCGTGTCATTCTAGTAGTTTTGGGTTTCAAATAGAATAATAATAAAAGCAGAAAATCCGTTTGACGAAAATTGCCAACATATACACTCCAAGAATAAAGCGATTACGCTTGCATAATTATAAGTCCATAAGATACTCATTTTGGACTAAATTCGACATAACCACTTACTGGGGTTGTAGATATAAAAATATTTTCACATAAAGGAATTACCATATGAGTGAATTAATGTAAAAATATTAGTTCTGACATTAATATATTTTTTTCCGGCAGTACTCGACTTAAAATCATTTAGTTGCTAGGAAGCGCCCTAAAAGGAACACTAATAATTTCGGAGACTTAGCCGATAGGACAGCGCCCCCTATTTACACTATAATGTAGAGAAGGCTATTACAATGTAGGTTTAAGGAGTGGGCAACTAATTCCTGGATCCGATAATGGCCGTCCCTTCCCGGATATTAAGGACGGGACCGCTATCGGGCATAATAGGGCAATAGGGGCGAGCTCTGCCGGTATCTACAGGTAACTGCCTGTCCTAGCCCTTCAAAGGCACAGTTAAAATTTTAAAGAGATCCTAAAGAGGGCCCTTAGCTCGAGAGTTTGAGATAAAAGTGGCTCCTTGATCTCACTCGCTACTTCAAGGCTGTGTTTGATAGCGCCTAGCCTATTCAACCGTTTCAGAAAGATAGTCAGGTAAAAATAAAAGACACTTTATAGATTTGTATTTCTCCATTAAATATTGAAACAGTGAGAAACAGATGTTTTTATTTATTATTATTTTATGTTATACATGAGCAGGGTGGCATCTCCTCGATTTGCAAGAATATGGAATTTCTTTGTATTCTTTCTTAATTGCTTTCTGAGCAAATGCCCGGGCCATTGTCTGCTTAATCTTCTCATAGCAGTTCCAGGCAACAGAGAGTATGGTCGGAGGATTATCGTGATGTTGTTTGGAGGAGTAAAATGTTGTATATCCGCCGTGAATAGATTTTACAGTGGAAATGTTCATGCCATTGTATATAATGTGATTCGAAATGTACAAAAGGTGTATTAACAATCTTTCTTAGAATTCTGGATTGATTTTTAATATTTTAAAAATAGTACCTTTCTTTTAAAATTTCTTTCTCTTCAAAAATCGAAACTAAGTGATTTACTTACATTAATTATGAGTTTAATATTACACACACATACATGTATATGCTATAAAATTATAGATTTTATAGTTAAATCAAGTAAAAGCTCTAAGCAGGTTTGTCAATTCAGTGCTACGCTAAATTAAGTTCAACTGCTTAAGACACATGCACATATCTGCGGATTGATTCCAAGAAATACCGAAAAATAAATACTATCACTCATTCAGCTGTAAAACTTATAACTTAGATTTACAAGATTAATAACTAATAAAAACCGATACAATCGAACTAGTTCAAAAATTATAGGAAAGTTGTGAAACTATTGGGTTTTTAAAATGTTAAAAGCTTAGTAATATGTATAATGGCTTTAGTACTATGAAAATCACTTTAAAAAAATCATATAATATATGCGATCATCTACAATCAGAAAAAACAATTCAACTAATAAAAAAAGTTACTGATAGTTATTATTGAACTTAATCTGACATCCATATTATTACACATCTAAAATAAAAACATAATAATTGGAATACAAATCGGTTCGAATTCTGGTATTAAAAAAGAAAAACTGTTTCGTACGTTATGCGGCAAGGTATACGTTACACCAAGGTATTTTTTATAATATTTTCTTTTGGCATTTTTATATTTCGAATACAAATTTTATTTTTTAAATTCTAGAGGGAAAAAAATTGTCTTGTATTGCTTGTATTTCTAATACTCTCCTCTGAATGATATTGTGAATAGCTACAATGAGGCAATTATCATTTCTCCGAGAGGAGACAAAGAGACAATAAAAAAAGGAGCGATGATTGCTAATTATCAAAGGTAACTGCCGAGGAATTCGAGACGTAATATCAACCAAGTTAATATTCAAATATTCCGTTCGGATATTAAATTTCATCCTTTGAAAACTCCAAAGAGTTCCACTTCGAGGAAGCAGCGGCTCCGAATCAACGACCCGACAGTTCACTGCCTTTCGAAGAGACGGAATTCTGCGAGGCACAAAGCCGTCTTTAATTATGTCCCTGGAGGGAGTTAACATTTAATGAACTCTGCATTCGGAATTTTAATAACCCTTTCCAGTCGGCTTGTTAAATCACTCCCTGCAACTGGAACTTGAAAGGGACTGAAGCGGGTGGAGGATACGAGTTCGAAACCTTGCAAAACCGATAGGTTTCGCTGAGGGTGTCATTGTTCTGCGGTAGCAGTTGCTCTCCCTTAAGTTGCCTTTTTAGAGAGCTGAAAAAAAGGAAACCAAACGTTACCCGTTGCTATGTCACAAAAAAAAAAATGTATTCATTCTTCGTTTAATAACTTTATTTTGTTTCCTATATAAATATTTGTCATTTAATAAATGTTTTGTTATGTTCTTTAAGAGGCTATTTATCTTATTTATTTATGCTGGGGTGTCATAAGTAATAATTGGAGATACTTATTATATTTAAATGTCATAACTTTATTTTAACTTGGATTTTTTGCAGAGGTTGCTAATTTGTTCACGAATTTACTGATCAGCCCTTAATACCTTAACTAAATCATCGACATCGTGATTATAAATGCATAGTCTATCTGGGTTAAGTAAGCATCTAAATAATTATATGCAATAACAGTAAAACAGGTGTACATATAGGTCGTTCCAGGGTCTGGCCATTTTCTCAGTCCCAAGCCAGTCTCCCTTGCCAGCCTTCCTTCAAGAAGTGTATGCCACCGCCCCTTTCTGTAGGTATCTCACCCCCTCTTAGGAGCTATTTTTACGCGACCCATTGTTAGCTGTGTTCTTAACAGTCGTTTTCTTCATATTTTAAATTCATATTTATTTTTCTATTAATGCCCTCTAATGTAGCTTGTGTGATGCATAGTCTAAGTATAAGGCAAACGACCGGGTTACGGGACCCCTAACCTTCAACCCTTCTAAGAAATAAGAAAGGTTCCGTAGCACAAGGGGTCTTTCAGAATAAAATCACTAGGAGGAAAAGAGTGGATCCGGCCTTTCCAACTTGAACAGTAGTTCCATCGTCCTCACATATCTCAGAAACGAAGTTGGAAAACTCCGAGCTTAACTCCTAACTTGCTGCTTGGAATCATCCCTTTCTCTTCACCTGCTAATATAATTGGAAAAGCTTTTTCCCAGAGTTTCTTATTTTCTTCACAACCTTCTATAAAAATATTTTTAGCTACAACAAATATTGAGATAAATAAAGTAATGTGTTGATATTGAAAACAATCATAATTTTAATCAAATAATAGTATTCAGGAAAGGTACGTACTTTTTTATTAATACAGGAAATATTTCATGTTGGTAGGCATTATATATACAAAAAACTAGGCATTGGTCAATTTTGACTAATAATCACAAAAAAAAATAAAAGAAATACATACAATTAATTATAAATCAGTTATGTTGATATAATAAATTACCTTAATTTACTAAATAGTACTAATTAAAATTGATACTCTTTTTGTGATTATTTAATATGGCATTAATACAAAAATAAATTGAAAAATGTCATGGTCTCTTAAATACATTGAAGAATATTTGTTAATAATTATATTGAAAACAGATATATTTCCATAATTTGTAAACTGGTTGCAAATAATTATTGAAATTTATTTCATAGATTTCTCTTACGTCTTCTGACTTTTTAAAGGAAGTCAAGTCGTAGCTTATTTAAAGATCGGTAAAGTAAATTCATGAAATCCTTCGGTAATAATATATTTGTAGTTTTGTTGGTAATACTTGGAAAATAAATACAAACCATAAACAAACAACACCTACTAATCAATCATCCCATTTGAGTTATTTTTGTGTGAGTTATACAAAGTTTTACGTATTGTTTTTTAGTTTTTTTGTCTTATTAATTTTGTTATTGTTTCTTTAAAATGAACAGATGCCATCAAAAGGATTTGGACAAAGATAGAAATGGAGAAGATTTGGTTAAAAGTGTAGGAAAAATACTTAAATAAGAGAAGGGACTTGGCTACAGGAGACTAGAATTATCATTTCACTATTACATTTTGCATTTTTAAATTAACATTAATATGAATAAGAAGATCGGTATTATCCAGTGTTGAGGTTATAAACCTTTACCACTATAGCCCGTGGAGTTGGGTTCAGTACGTGGTAGAGACAGTACTATTTCTTGGACAAGGAGGTGACCGCCAGATCTCCCCCGTTATTTTGGTTACCCACTTTATAGAGGCTGAATGAGCCCCAGGAGGATCCTTGATCCCATAAGTTCCGTCTCCAGCCGATAGCAGATTAAATAAAAGTCTGCCAGCGAGCAGGATTTGAACAAAGGATCTTCGGCACTGCAACTCAGCCCTTTACCATTGCGTCATTCCGTTCCTTTCAGACTATAAATGATTGCGGATAACAGTCCATTACTCCGTGATAAATCAGAAGTACCAATAATTTTCATAGAAATAAAAGTTTTAATTGATAAAAAAAAAAACCATATGAATGAAAGTGAAAAGGGAATATGATTGTACTGTACGTATGCTGATTTTTTCTTTTACAGACCGGAGCCAAACATAAATAAATCAAAATTTAATTCTGGTATCATATTTTTGTTGGATAAAATATGTACGTTTTAGGATTCTCTTAAGTTCATAAAACACCCTAGGAACTGATGAAGTTGCATACAAGAGAGAGTGAATAAAACAGAGGGAGGGAGGGATGAGATATAAGGGCCCGATGGAGCGAGGACCAGGAAGCTCCTTAAGCATCCGATATTAATATCCGGAGTGAGAGAGTAAGCCGCCAACTTTGAGATATTGTGGTTTGAAGACCATCTGTTAGCCTCCTATAGTCTGATTTATAGGAGCCCTCTCCAAGATTTTTCTTCTTCCAGTTCTTCCTCGCGGGTCTGAAGCAGGAGGGGAGAGGTTGGAAAATTTCCCTGATCTGTCGGAGAAATGCACTTACTTGAATTACACACGGGTGAAATACTCTACCTACATATGTGAACAACGGTTGAACAATCGTTTTAGGACAACGGTTGTTCAGGGAGACGATTAATCCGAGATCACGCTCAAGAGTCAGGGTTTCCCCTTTTTATGGGTACCGATTTTATTGAGGCTGGGCGAGCACTGAGAGGGTCTCCAGATCCCACAGGACCAACCCAGTCTGTTAAAAGATTAGATATATAATCTGTCACAGCCGGATTTGAAACACGGCAGCTCAGCGCTCTAACACTGAGCCAACCTTAATACATAGCCAACCTTAACGACACAACCTTCATAACTAATAACATGGTGATTAAATAAGGTTGCCTGCATGTATTCAACTTTTGTAACAATGTGTGCAAAAACAATTAATAAAACTCAAGTATATTAAAAAAGAAACGAATGAAAAACTAATACTTGTGACTTAACTCGAAGGTACAAATATCAATAGGATTGCTAATATAAAGGTTTCTTGCGTAACTTTATTAAATATAATAAATGATCTCGTTATTTCTTATTGAACGATAAGATAAAGTACAATAAAGGAAATCCATTTAATCTTTTAAGATTCGATGTGTTTTATTTAACAATAGAAAAAGGTGAAGGGGCATAAGAACAGCCATCGGAGCGATCACAAAGAAACACTTGGATTTGATTCTTGGAAACGCCAAGAAAATTTTGTCACGTTCTGTGCGTATACTGACAACTGTCATCCGAGCGCCTGTGAAATGGGATGCGACACATGTTCCTAATTCCCACTCTCCAACACGTGTTGCACCTGACTTTACACCTTTTTTTATTCATTTTTCGCATTGTTACGAGGTACGCTACTACTAAAACAATCAGCACAACACCCGCATGAAACGGTATTAGTAAAACGATAAATTAAAGGATTTTTATTCGAAATATTTACCCATTTTCTATACACTTCCCCCCTTTCATATCAAATTGTCAATTCCAAAACTGAAAATTTCAAGGTTTTGTGATATATATACATGTCTGAAATTGCGTTTTTGACTCGAGAATCATTTAAAAAAAATTTATTCTGAAGGATGTTGTCAAAATTTCTGAACAGATGGAAAACTGTTGGAAATTAGTCTAGCGAGTAAGGTGGGAGTGGGAGGACTTCGTATCTGAACTTGTTTAGTTTCTTCACTGTCTGTCGTGAAACATGAGGTCCTGCGTCGTAGTATAAGAGTATAGGTCCCTTCCAATTAACCAATGCAAATTGTTTTTTAATAATTATTTGTTGCAATATGTACATATCCATGGAGTTCGATGAGATGAGATGAATTATATCTTTAATTGACCACCACTCAGAAACAAATTAATTTTTTGGGGGCGAATTTTGTTTTGTAATGTGCCCAAGTCATGTTTAAACGACACCCTTCCCCGAACGCTGTGGTACTGTTTCGTGCAGCTTGGGCAGCCGAGTGTCCAATTTTAATCACATAAAAAATATTACACGGGAATTTTCATGGCCATATTTGATAGCATAATAAACAATGTTTGTTCTATTGCAGTGATAGTAAAGATTATATTTAAAAAAGAGGGTCAATAACAGCTCATTACGAGCTTTAAAGAAAAACATGGTACAGAACTTCAAACAATTCAATTTTTAATTTTAGAAATAATAAAAACGGACATTTCATATGAATTTTATAAAGTTAATGGTTATATAGATATTGCTTTTAAGTTTCTTTAATTTACAAGTTACGCTGAAACTAACAATAAAGTATTTAAGAATTCACCACGACCGGTCGAACACCATCAGGGATCGGATCCAAAGGGACTCACGCAAGCCCTATAAAGTGCGTACTTGACCATTCAGTTGCTATCAGGGGAATAAGATAGGATGGAGAACACACTAGGAGCAACGCATTCCTACGAAGGTAGCAAACCACGCCTTTAGAATTCCTAAACAGATCCGGGCTTTATTCGTATATTACACGAAAAATTAGTCAAATATTAATTTTCATAAAGAAAACAAAGCAATAATTTCCTCAATATTACCTTTCATATTAAATACAACTTTAAGTGATTTTATGGTTTACAGGTAGAATTAATAAACTGTCAGATATTAATAATTTAATTATTACGAGTTTATTGAATCGAGACTTATATATTATAATAATATAAATATGTAAAAATAAATAATCAACAATAAAACAATGTATAACTAATATAATTAACCCATAATACGGGTCACTTGTGGTGTGGTGGTTAAGAATAATATCAATTTTATATGCTTAAGATCTCGGGTTCACATTCTGGGAGCCGGCCCTGGTTATGCCATCCTTCGGAAGAGGCGTAAAATGATGGTCCAGAATCAGTGCACATTCAGGTACTCGGTAAAGATTCCTACCCTAATTATGCCTGGAGAGGCAATACATAGGAATCCCACTGTATCATTGTCCGATTGGTCATAGCAGTGACGTTGAATGACACATTCAAACAAACGAACGGAAAAAGCAAGAATGAGGCAAAACTCTGATTGATCAAACTTGAACTCGGCCGATCCGTCTTTACTATCTTGTACATCCACTTTGCGGAGCCGTTACAATAATTGATCGGATATATTTCATTGTATTTTCTAAAAGTATGAGTATATCCAACAGTTTCTACCGAAATAGTGATTTTTTTTTTAAATTCCTGTACGATATCAGGTACTCCTCACAGATCCCTACGACAATCATAACTAGATAGGCAAAATTTAGAAATCCCAATGCAGCATATCAGCTATATCAGAGATAATAATTTAATATAAATGAACAATAAATAAATGATCACCTGTAATCTAGATTCAATTTCAATTCTATCCTCTGAATATTAAAATACAAACAATATACGACTATAATATAAACTGAGTGTATGGAAAATAGAATGTAACTTAGAGATTGCATACATACTAAATTTTATAATTACTATAGTACGATTTTAAATAAAACGTCATAAGATAAAAAAACTAATTCTTGCCAACTTCGATAAAATATATAAAAAAATAACATATAAAAAAAAAATATATATATAAAGCAGTATTCACTAATTGAATTAATCAGTAAAATGGTGGACTTTTTTATTTTAATTTTCCTTAAGTAGTGTCTAATGATGAAATGCTCTTTTCATTCATTTAATAACTAAAATAGAGTAAGTTTTTCAGCATTGTAAAATATTTAAAATGATAAACTTGGATTTTCTAATCAATCGAAGTGACCTAGAAAAGTTTTTGTATTAGGTGCCACAAGTCTTTTTTTAAGCCATCGGATTTTAATAGAACTTTTGTTATTTTTTAAAAGTTAGCAAAGGTGGCAATACTTTGGATTTTGAAATTAAAAATAAAATAGTGGTGATTAACAATACGTCTGATGTAGCAAGCAATTTTTCACTGACACCAATTACAAATATAAAATTTTCAAAAATATCCTTGTGAACAATAAAAAAAAATATTTTTTGGGTCATTGATGTTGAAGCATGTTTGTGCTTATTATTTCCATTTTTCTTTCCTGACCATATCGCTCTTTGTACTTTTCCAACCGCCTTCTCATTTGTTATTTATATTTTGGATTTTTAAGAAATGGTTTGGTAAAGTATTCCTTCAACCTTTTGGGTGTAGTATACACGAGAGTTGAGATAACGTGGTTTATCTTGTATAAAACACTGTTATGGACTCAGGATCAACACTGTTTCAGACATAACAGAAAAGTTTAGGCCTTTCAAATGGAAACATACTTAGTTGATTTGCACTGGTGGCATCGGTATTTTGTGATGTAATATAAAATAACCAATGAGATCGTTTAAATAGATATCATGAATTTAGATCAAGTTTCGACAACTTTTTTTGGCCGGGGTCAAAATCAACCAGAATTTGTGCATAAAAGAGACGTTAGAGGCAGCGGTATTTCCATACCAAATCAGTCTATTAGTAAATAAGAAGAAATATTTTATTAAGAAAAAAGCTAACAAATATAGATATTAATGGTCTCTTCGATATTAATGGTTAGGCAGCATTTTCGGAAATTAAGTGGATCACTTGAAATTCTCAAATGGTCATAGGTTACTTAACTCTGAGTTAGATATACGTCCATGCAATTTCTTTTATTACAAAACGATTGTAAACTTTAACTCTGCTCAGTTTATATAGAGCTTTAAAGTGGTGAAACAAAAACTATGGGGAGAGTATAGCGCTTAAAACCTGTTAGTGCCCAACTAAGTTTTGATTATTTCTTCGAATACTTTTTTATTATTTGAGCATTATTAATTTCCGAGTCAACATTAAAAATATCAAAACAGGTCCTCTCTCCTCTTTAGTAATATCAAGTACAAATTGAACTTAAGAAATTATGGTTTGTAATGTGCCAAGATAAGAAGATGGGATCATTATCAAGTATTAATAGTAATGTAAATCGAACTGATTTTTCATAACAGAAATTTAATACACGATTAATTCCATCAATTATGATAAGACAAAAATTGTGAAAAAAAACCGTCTTATTTTGTACTTAAAGAAGGAGCCTAACCTCATTACAAGCTTTTTTTTCTTCATCTTTTTTTCAAGGCGATTTTATGAAAAAAGATTAAAAATCCCTTCATAATTCTCTTTGACCACAATATAAAACTCAATAGAGGCCCTCTTTCCGCCACCAACCCTTCGCATTAGAAATTTCGTTTGCGGCCGTTGAAAGAAAACTCGTTTAGCGAGGCCTTCATCAAGGACGAGATGGGCTCCGCTGATTGGGCCAATGAAAAATGGATACTCGCTACTCTTTCAGAGAATGCTGATAGTCGTCGTTAATAAATTGCCATTTAAATTTATATATATATTTCAATTATATATAAAATAAAATTGATTACTTGGAGTGAGATCTACAATAGAGGAGGCAAAACATCCCAAAACTAATGCCATATGGAGAATTTATCTATCTTCAAAGTGTAATTATGTATAAATAATTCTCTTAAAAAATATACAAGGAAATTAATTAATCAATAATTTCCCAAAATTAATCTTTATTTCAAAAGATAAATGAAAAAGATAATTGAGATGAAATACAATTAATAGATCATGTTTCATTTTCCAATGTTTCAATACAATCGGAACTTCAACAGAATAAAAATATGAAATGTTTTTAATTGAATTAAAAGAAACTGCTTATTATTATTTTTTATTATCAAGTTGTTGTTTTTTATTATTATATGTTGTCTATTCGTTACAAATTTTAAGTATTATATTGAAATGGTAAATTCTGAAAGTTTTTTCATTTAAAATCCTTTATCATTCGATTTTATTTTTATATTATATTATATATATATGAAAGTCTTGGGTTTTAGCCTAGCAGAGCAAAAACAATCCTTGGTTCTGCCATCCTTCGGAGAGGACCTGAAATAGCGGTCCCGAGCCTGTGCGGTGTCAGGTACTCGTTAAAGATCCCCTTTCTAATAGTACAAAATTTAGGACTCCCTCTATAACATCTTCTCTTTAGTCATATTATCATAAAATGGTATTAAATAAATAAGAAAACAATATTTATAAGCTATTAATTTTCTTAAAGAATATATACGAATTGATAAATTGATCTCTGCAAATAAACTGAAAGATGGTTCTCTTAAATAAAATATTAAATGTCACCCTAATATTTTCCAGAATAAAAAAGTTAGTTTATATTTCGAAGTAGTTTCTCCATCGTTTTTTAACAAAAAAAATTGTCTGGATTAAGGAAAGAAAAGGAGCATAGTGTCTCAGTGGTAGAGCACTAAGTTACCAAGCCGAAAATCCTGGTTCAAATCTCCCTGCTGGCAAGACTTTTATTTAATCTGTTAGCGGCCGGAGATGGACCCTATGGGATTTGACCCTCCTGGGGTCTCTAGGGCTCTCCCAGCCTCATCCAGCTCTCCCAGTAAAATTTGGCAAACCAACAGACAACCTTCAGATAGGTTCATTTAGATTATTCAGATTTAACAAACTGAATAATAAACTGAAACGTCAAATTATCAAGTTTAACAGATCAAACTACGACAATTATATTAAATCCCTCTCGACAGACAACAGAAGTTTATGGAAGCATACCAAAAGACTCATAAAACACCGAGAGATTTCGGAAACTCTTAGAAAAGAAGACGACTCTTATGCTGTGTCGGACGAGGAAAAATCCGAGCTCTTTGCCGACCATCTTTCTTCCGTATTTACTCAACATACTGACTTCATAAACACGAAATCTTTGTAAATAACACACTTGACATTCATTACTAACACTGCCACCGTCTTCATTCAAACCCACAGAAGTAGCAGAAATAATTAGACACTTATCAAAAAGAATAGCCCCGGGCTATTCCCCCAGATTAAGGGGGAACAATCTGGCGGTTGAGCGTGATTTAGGACAAATCACCTTCCTGCACAACCGTTGTCCAAGAAACAGTACAGTCTCTACCATGTATTGAACCCTAGAGTTTTCGCGGGTTGTTGTAGTAAAAAAGAAAAAAAAAGAAAAATTGTCGCAACCAAAAAAGAGATAGAACTAACTGATACATACGAATACAGCTACATTCTTTAACGGCAATATTTAGGCTTAAGTTTCTAAAAAAATAAATAATAGTGATCTCAATGGAGGCAGACTGTATATATCAATACGTCAGGAGAATAATAGATAAAAAGAATAACAGGGTAAAAATAGAAATAGCGAAGAAGGGAGACAAAGCCTCCAACAACCAACCCCCCCCCCCCCCCAACAACAACCCCTCGCTATGGCGGGAAAGGACTTAATTTTTGTTTTGCCGACTGAGCGGAAAGGACCACTTCCTGCTTGCGCACAATGGTCCCAGGATTTCCTCCTCTTCCTCTCCGATCCATCCTCTAGTTTTTTCCTCTGCTTTTCAGCGTTAGTCGCTCCAAATTACAGTCCGCTTGATGGAGGGGCATTTTCTTTCTCAGAGATTTTGTCTAGCTTCATTTTCTTCTTCTACATAAAAATCTTTATGTACTGTGGTATGGAAGCGATGGGCTATGAGATTCCAGCATAACATAAAGATGTTTCTCTTGAATAATATTAATTGACCTTAAATGTATGGTCTTATAAATTGAATCCTTAATTCCTGACCAAGTATTTATTAGAATAGACAAGATACAGACATATTTAAAATGAAATAATTGAAATAAAAACAACTCACATAAACCTCCCTCTCTTCATTTTATATATACATATATACTAGCTGACCCGGCCACGCGTTGCTGTGGCTGTTATAATAGTTTTAAAAAATATTACGTTAAAATTTGAATTTTAAAGAAATAATGAATGAATGAAAAAAATGAATTTAATAGATTTTTAATAATACATTTTATTCATCTTATATCTAAGTATAGTATATAATAAATAAATAATATACAAAATTCTTAACTGATAAAATATAAATATTTGTTTAATGTATGAGTTATATAATGGTTGATTTTCCATTATGGCTAGTAATATTATCTTAAATTATAATTATTTATTTCAATTTAATTGAACGCTAATCGGTGCACAATATTTTTTGTTAATCTGTTATTTGCTAATACAAATAGATTAGATGGGTTACTAACACGTGAGTATGCAACATATAATTGTCCATGGGAGAAACATGGATGTTCTAGGTCCAAACCGCAAATGGACATTGTCTGGTCTTGAGACTTGTTGATGGTCATAGCAAACCCCAAGCGCATAGGAAATTGAAGTCTTTTGAACGTCATTATGGGTTCTGATGGTGTCATTGGTGGTTGCATTCATGGTGTATCGAGAGAATTTGAAAATTCAGTTGGATAATTTACGGCTTGGTTTTCATCAACAATAGTATCGATTGATTTAAAGGACCTGGTAACAACTGTTGTATTTGAATGTTAATTTCGTCAACACTAGCATTTTTCGCCGCCAAAATAGCACGTTTACAGAGCCAATTATGGTCCAAGCAATTATTTAGTATATCCAGGAAGATACTCCTAATTAATTAATTGTTGTCTGAACATCAGTCCAGAAATTTTTTGTCAATTTGATGGATTGTGTATTTGGATGCAGTTCCAATATCCAGCAACAGTTTTGTATATATTTGTGCTGATGGATCATTTTGTAATTGTACTCGCATGTTTATGGTCAATCGAAGTGTTTCGACATTTTGCCATAAAAACTATTCTTTTAAACATGCGTTAATCCTATCGGCAAAAATAGAGTGAGGAATGATTGGCACTATCTGTCGGAAATCGCCAGATAGTAATAGAAGAGCACCACCAAATAGCTTGCCATAGTTGTTCAATTTTTTCATAGTTCTATTTTAATGAATCTATTAATTACACAGCACCATGACAATAAATAAATTAATATTATATTTAAAAAAGTAAATAAACGCTTCTATAACGAATATACGTATAACATGTGTGAATAAACGTTAATAAATGAACACGTATAAAATAAATTAGTAGCATCATGGTTAGAAAAAAATATAATTTTGCGATAAAAATATCGCGGTCATTAATCGAAATAAAATATAGCCTATATTTTAAGTTGGACAAAGTTGCATACCTGTGCGAAATTTCATTGAAATCGGTCCAGTAGTTGCCGAGAATAGCCCGGACAAACATCGTGACATGAGATTTTTTAATATTAAGATTTTTTTATTATAATTTTTCCATTACAATTATTTAATTTTAAATAAGCTTGTATCATGTCTATCCAGCCCTAAATATATGTACAATCAGGGTCGAAACGTCGGTTTTTAATAATTAGTTTATCATTATTCAATGAATTTATTCTTTACCTCCACCCAGATAAAAAAAAACTTCCTTTAAAATTTGTCCTTAAAGCTAATTTATTACTGACTAAATTTCAAACACTTACCTAATCTGACCCGTTTTCAATACAGGTAAAGAATAAAGGTAAACCCAAAAATTATAATATCACGAATAATATGAAATCGGTTTTTAAATCAGGTTTGGACAATCACGATTTTATTCCAAGAGATTTCCAGTAGCTTCTGGTAAAAAAGAGTTAAAGATCAGCGTTTCCAAAAACACTTTAAGTACCAGTCTTCTTTTGTAGCTCTACAACCCACGAAGGGCCTTAGGTTCACTGCAAGGTAGAGACTGCACTGATTCCGGGACAACGTTTGTATAGGGAGGTGATTTGACTTATATCACACGCAACCGCCGGTTTCCCCTCAATAAGAGTACCCACTTCCTAGAGGCTGGGTAAGCCACAGGAGTGTCTACAGATCTCACAGGGTCCGTACCACGCTGTTAACACCTATCCTTAAGTACTCGTAGTTACAAAAACTTAATAGTTCTTTATTATAATTACTTGACTTAGGGTACCGTCCGTATATTACTTGATCATAATACACAAAAAACCTACTATAATCTACAAAAATTTTCCCATAATATATTTCTATTTAAGATTCCTCGATAGATCCAATCGATCAGCTGCATACAAGGCCTAATCCATGTGGTTCGTGCATGATATTGACGTGAGTGAATACTCGACGAGGTATATAATACATGATTAACTTAGCTCGGAGGGAATAGAGACTGGAAGCCTGTATTGATCGGGAGCAGTGAGCCCTCATTTAGAGGATGAGCCGTAGTTTATTACCGCTAATACGGGAGCAGTTATTAGCAGCCGCTGTCCAATCAATAGCACTTCACTCCCGTGTACTGTCGCTGCTGGATCCTCTACAAAGGTACGCCACAGTAGTCAGTGTAGTCAACAGTAGTATCAAAAGTCTCTAGGTGATAAACAAATAATAAATTAATGATCATGCTACTTGCTTTGATCTGATTAAATAAATGAAGGTTCTAACACAGACCTCCTAGATATAGTCACTATCCAAACAGAAGAAAAAATCTTGTTTTAGGAAGTAAACATTAAGAAGAATTTTATATCGCAAAAGAGAGATAGAGATGTATGGAAAAGAAGGAAGAACACGGAGCTGTACGAGAAAGCAGAAGTTGACGGAATACCTTCTTATATTCCGTTATATACGACGGTGTATTCAACGGAAAGTTGAAGTGAATATGTAAAACTGAATAGGGAATATTATCAGAACCAAGGGCAAAGAAGAACCCTGAAAGCCAAATTAGGTACTAGCAGAAGAGTTGGTAGACCAAGACAAAGATGGTTAGATGATGTAGCCAGAGACATGAGGAACATGCTGAGCGTTCGTAACTGGAAGGCAGGCCCAAAAGATAGGGAAACCTGGAGAGTGGTCCTTGAGGAGGAGAAGACCTATCTAGGATTGTAAAACCAATAGATAGAAATAATTAATATACCGGTATAGGAAAAAAAGTATAGTTATTTATGAAAATATTCGAAAAAATCGTTTCTAAAATTTCGTAACTGAAGGGAGTTTCCAATTTTATTTTATTTTTTTCGATATTTCATTTCAGCTCTGATGTTCAATACAACAAAATTGATTTTTTATAGTCCTATTAATACATTTCCTTAAAAATTTCATCCGAAGAAGCATCTTTTTTACCTTAATAATTTCTCTTCACATAAGAAATTTGGATTAGAGGTTCTTTTTTTTAAATTTGTTTTACGAGTATACAACAGACAACTGAAATTTCTATATTACTTTACTTTTTCACGACACTATAATAAAATTTCAATTTTATATAATCTTTATAATCTTTTGGTTATAATTTATGTCCGGGGAAAAGACGCGAAATTATTTGTTCTTGTTTTTTTTTAATGGAAAATGAATGCCAATATTATTATGATAATAGAAAGCTGAAATTACCACAGAATTAATTAATAATTACTAGTAAAACCATCTTTCGTAAATAAATAGATTTACAAAAAGAAGCATTGATTATTCTGGAATAAAGGTAATGTCCATTTGTAAAAATAAATATGTAGTTTTAAAAAGATAAAAAGGTATTGCAGAATATAACTCAATACAATAATTTTTTATCAATATTGTATATTTCATCTATGACTTTCCTTCTTCTCTTAGCATACAATTCGTATTGCACAGTAGTAACTTTGAATGAAAATAAATATTTATGCACAGGAAACCATGTAATTTTTGATCTAAAAAATATTATAAAATAGGAATTATTTTGGAAGTTTCGAGATAGAACAATGATTGCTGAATACTAATATAAATTAAACAAAACCAGATTATACGTTTCTAGATATTTTGTAGATTTCCAAAAGGCATTAAACCACGAATGTCTAGAATGTACAACAAAGATAGGTTTATAGCACTGGACTCTTGTACTTTCTTAAACACAGAACTCTGCAATACATACCGAGAGGTGGCAGTAGTAGCCAGAAGGAAAAATCTCAAGAGAAGTAGCAGACAAGACGACTAGCCGGATGACTGAGTGGTCATTAAGCTCCCCGAGGAGGCAATCGCTTTACGACTTGGAACCTTAATGAGGCCGATAATTGTTATTACTAGCGCTAACTGCCTTCTTAACTCTCTCCAATCAATAACCAGTTCCTCTTTAGATCTCGGCTATAATTTGTATAATCGCTACTCAGGTCGACCGCCACTCTAAATCAAAAGCCGGATAAAAAATGTATAAAAATTAGCTAAACTTAATCGCTATAGTGATATATTCCAATTCTGGGCATGTTTTGAAATTACTGATGTTTTCTTGAATAATAATTATTCAACCGTTAACCGTATAAATCTCACGCAGATGAAAATGATCCGGGCGAAGGTAAAACATTAATTCTTAAATATTTATATAATGAAGATAAGATTTCACGACGTTGCTATCCTAATAAATATATACTTGGTTCTTAAGTTCACAGCATACTTATAATAAATAATAATAATATAATAGTAGAAGTATATTGTTAAAATATTTTCCTTAAACGTTCTTATTCCTTTTTTTTCCACTTTCTTTTTCTACACCCAATAATCTCCTTAATAATCAAATTGCAAGAGGATTTTAATTCGAATAGAACTTAATATAAAATTCATAAAAAAGAACAGTATTTTTTAAAAAGATTTTGTTCCAAATAAGACAGAAATGAACTTCAGGAGAAAAAGGCACACTGTAAAAAACTTTTAAGACTGAAGGACAATTATCATTCAGATTAGAGGGTTAATATCATGAAGACTATACAAGTCATGGCACCCAAGATTATAACAAAATTACAGAGTATTAACACAATTCCCTTTAACTGATTTTTTCTCTTAAGTAGATATAAGTAACCATAATAACTACTCATATAAAACTATAATAACTAATAAACAACCATATAAAAACTACTTTAAGAAGTTAATATTTACTTTTTTGATTTTCTAAAAAAAAAATTATTAAACATTACGAAAAATATTAACTAAGTTGTTAATAATACGTAAAATGGTCTTATTCTGACATAATTTTGTCATTAGTTCAAAAATTACATTTTTTTAAATTAATAAAACTCTGAAAACTTATACAGGTATAACTTGGACCAAAGATATTAAAATAAAAAAAAAATTTTACTTCCAATTTTGCTTTCAGGTTTAATGATTTCAGGTTACACCACGAAGTATCAGTTATTTTCAGTCATATTCATTAAATATAAAGTGATAAATAAATCTTAATTTATTTTAGTTCATAACTGAAATAACCCGGATATTTTCCACAAGAATAGCCAAATAATTTATCACATGGGGTATTCATACAGTTAATTGATCTTGTCTTTCCCAAAATAAGTATATCAAGGAAATACAATAAATTCATTATGCATACCTAGGGTGCAGCTTAAAAATACCTACGGGTAGAAAATGATTGTTGTTAATTGATGTATATATGTATTATATTATTATTAGTATTATATATATATATATTGCAATGTAATATTATTTTGAATAAACGGAGAATTCGATACAAAAAAAAGGGTGCAGCTATTAATGTTTATAATACTATATATGATAAATATATAAAAACTTGAGATAATAAATAAAAGAGACGCATAGTGTGAGAGGGAGTAGCGTAAGAGATAGACTAGGGTATACGAAAAGGTATGACACGAGAGCCGTGCGGGCCTGACTTGGAGCGCCTGGACTCCAGCCAGCGGCCTCTGTTCCATTATACCCTTTGTCTTAGATCTCGCTCCATTGTTCCT
The DNA here is from genome assembly GCA_964056705.1 of Troilus luridus. Classification (NCBI taxonomy): domain Eukaryota; kingdom Metazoa; phylum Arthropoda; class Insecta; order Hemiptera; family Pentatomidae; genus Troilus; species Troilus luridus. Next base: position 28,707,487 of record OZ057414.1, read on the forward strand.
CTCCTTTTCATATTATTCCAGGACAACTCATCCCCTACACGCCCTTCTGCAAGTGGTGAATAATGTCCTTGGCTTCAGAGCCATCCAAAGGGTCCATGTGCTTACTATTGCATTGTTTGAGCTTGATAAGGTTTCGGAAAAATAAAATGAAAACATGATTCATCCAGTACTTTAGAATATTTGAGTCTACTCCATCTATCTTCAAAAGAGTAATTTATTCATCAATGAAAAATTGTTGGCTCTCTGAATTCTCTTCGGTCCTAATAAATGATTAAGCTATCGCATTGTGAACTGGTTGAATATATAATGACTTGGGCATTCAACCGTTTTATTCTTTTGGGGTTTGAGCGTAGCTATGCTGTTTTAAGGTATCCCTTCTATTGCCGTTTAAACTATTTAAGAAAGAGTTGTGGATTGGAATAGGTTCAGATTTTAAGTTGTCATTTTATGGTGACAGGGCTCTCATGAACTTTTTAATTGTTTTTTTTTCAGTCTAGGCTGAGATTCCGAACATAATCTTGCCATTTTCGTGGCCGTCCTATCGGGGCGAGAGTCTTAAAAAAAAGGTTTGCCAAAGATATTGTTTCATGAACTCTATAATTTTCGGTATGTCGAGAGTGGTGTGTAGTACGTCTATTTTAGTTTTGTGTAATGTGGTATGCTTTACGTTTCAGAACAATGTTCTGAATCTCTTGGAATCTCTTCGCTGTTGCGGGCAATACATTTCCTAAGAACGGTGCTCCATTTAGAAAGTACGGTATTTGGATCTTCTTGTATACGATTATGTTGAGGCGGATAAGTTTTAATAGTTTAGATTTAGTATTTAATTACGGCTTGTTCCTAACCAAAGTTATATCCGGTTCCATTTTCTATTATATTTAACCCGCATTTTTATTAAAATATTAGAAAGCGACAATATTTTTTATTTATTTTAATCCCAACAAGCAGTTGATATGGGCCAGTGAAACAAAAATTCACAGATGCATACTAAATATGTTTTTATTAAGTCAGAAGAATGTAAAAGAAGTTAAATTACATAAACAACATGCAAACACTAACCATTCTGAAGCCAGGCAATCAACACTAAAAATTCAGCTGGAGCCGAGGGAGGGCAGCCAATCCCACAGCAATAATTACCTCTAATCCTTCAAGCGGAACTTCCTTCCCAAAAGGAACCATTCCGATTGGAGAGGCGTCGATTTGTCTAAAGTATTGCTTTCCTTGATGGATGGCTTCTGTTATTAACGCGTATTATCCCTCCCTTCCTCTGTCAGGGAATCTCTGGAATGTCTTCTTCATAGCTGGCATCATTTCGCTAAGAAAGATAGATTCTAGGGGATGAAGAAGCATTATATTGTCATAGAAAAATCCTCTGCAGAAATGTCAAAGATATAGAAAAAAGAAGGGCTAATATTCTAATATAACGGTTATTATTTTCAAAGAAAGTGATTTTCGTCAAATTCTAAAAATTCCACCAAAATTAGCTGAGGGGTTCCTCAAGGATAGTTCAATGAGAGAACTTGGAGTAAACCTAACTATAGATTCGGGACAGGATTCAGGATATTTCCATTATAGACTATGTTGGTGGAGATAACGGATCCATGAAACTACTCTCGAGTAGAGCTCTTAGTACCAAGACTACTAAGAACCGTTGGAAGTGTTACTGTCGGGCGATAACATCTCATCTGCCGGGTCGAGCAAATGCACTTCGCCGGGGTCCTTCAAATGGGACTTGAAGCAGATTTCTCTCCAAGAGTTTTTTCTCTTCTGTAAATCGGAAAAGTCAGTAGTAATCTCAGCAGTTAAGGGGAAAATTTGTAGAGTTTTCTACGAGGAGCGGGAGGCTAATGGTTGTAAAGTCGGCTCCAGCCTGCGCAGTATTGTTTAACAACTGCTACCTTTATTCCCGGCTCAAGGCACTTCGCTAACTAGTTATCTTGAATGGCCTTAAGGAACTTTTTTTTATCTTATTCCCTTCCGATTTCTCAAGTAATACATTACTTTCTTAATCGTGCAATTAAATCAATAAAACATGGAGGGCACCCGGTCTGAAACTCTAAAAACTATTTAAGTACTGATAACAGAGATTAGGTATCATTAATTATTAAAATACATTTTAAAACACCGAATTACATAAATAAATAATGATGCGTGATAAAAATAAAGTTCTGATACTAAATTGATGACTCAAATTCTTTATCTAACTATTTTTTATTAAATACTATTTATAATTGTGTTCTAATACAATAGCCATGATTACCTTATTTTATTAGATTTACCTTCTATTAGAATTTAATTTATATATCTTTTCCGTAGCATTTAGAGGTTGGAAAAAAAAAACCAAAAAAATAAAACCCAGCAGGTCCACGGCCAAATATAAACAAGGCACAAACAATAATATGGTGGAAAAAATATAATCAAACCTCTCAGCGATTTCAGAAAAAAAAATATATTTGTAACAACTCAGTTGATCCTTGAGTCTCACAAATCGATTTCCAATAACTCACACTTCACGTTGTTAAGTACGTATTAATATCCTTCAAGTGACAATTTTATGTTTAAACTAGTGAATTATTTAATATAATTTACTAAAACCTTATTTTTTGCTGTAAAGGGATTATTATGAGAAAAATATAGTTTCGAAACATCGATAAAAGGAATTTTAATAATTAGACTGAATCTCAAGAACTGAAAGTAAAAAGTATATATATATTTTAGAATTAAATCTATCAAGTATTTTCCGCTCTGAATATCAAAATTGACTGTAATTCTCATTTTTTTTTTAATCTATGGCTAACTTCGTGTATCCAAAGGAAAGAATAAAATCGATTGGCCGTTAGGATCGAAGCAATAAGATAAGAAGAAAGGCTGGCGTCGATAAAGGTCCTTTACAAAGGACCAAGAGCCCTCCTACAGAAGAATTAGATGGCCCTTACAGGTAGAGGAGCCTTTGGGTTGGATCACAGCAACTAAATCGTCCGGTGCAATAAAATGGACTATACATCTCAGGGAGCTATCTGCTTTATGATATTTCCACTTCTCCTTCTCACTGTCTCCGCAACTTTTATTGGCTATCCGTTTTTTCCCCTCCGTCCAATCTGGGGGTGACCGAGGGGTTAGAAGACGGATGTCCGTTTCAGATGGTTCATGAGCGAGGGTGTCCCCCCAGGATGGACTCCGGAAGTCTATTTTATTTTTGAAAGATATATTATACCAGGGAGGGAGCAGGAATGCTACTAGCTACGATAGAAGGGCCGACGAAACATCGAAGTGTAAGTAAAAATGGAAAATACCTACATTTTGTCGGTGAATTATTAATTACGTCTCCACTATTTTTTAAATAGAATAGAGTTATTGGAATACTATAACATTATACTAATTATATTGTATATTTTTAGTGGTCTTAGCAATAACAAAATGTGTAAATGCTAAACAAATGTAATAATTCATTAGTAATAAAACTATGGAAGCCTATTTGTGATCTGTGAAAGTATTATCTTGGATAACGTGTTGTCCGGCATGATATATCAGCTGCGCCTACTATATTAAAAAAAACACACACTCGTTTGTTGAAACACACACTTACTGCAAGCTATGACTTATCGGAAGATGCTATAGTGGGAGTCTTAAATTGTGTCAATCCAAGTATAATTAGGATAGGGACATTCAACGAGTAACTAACATTAGAATGGCTCAGGGCACTCTTTTTACGTCCCTACCGAAAAAGGCGTTTTTACTCCCTTTATAATATCCTAGGATCTCCTGTCTACTTGCGTATAGTATGTTGTTAAGTTAACCACAGTACAAAGAAGGTCCGTGGCACACATGCTTCGTGAAAATTGTAAATGATATACGGGTCATACACATTAAAAGTTGAATATTATATTTGATTATAAAATATAATTTATAATTTTGTATTTGTATCTTTACCGAACGCGAATGGCATATGTCAAAATTTCGAAATATTCTTTGTATGAAATTACTCAAAAACGTTGATAATTACGCCAAATGAATTGCTGAAAACATGGTACTTAAACTGTGAAGATTTTAAGCTAAAATAAAAAAAAACTGCAAATCTTAAGAATTCCAAATAAATTAAGATCGTTTTTTTTTTGCTATGAATTAACACATTAACACATAAAGTGATAAAATGTTTGATGAAGTATGATTTGATATGGACCATATCATGCGATTTTTATGGATTAAGCTGTTGATTAATTGATTTATTTATTTTTAAGATGATTGATTAGCAGTTTGTTTCAGAACTTAACTCTCAACTCTATAAAGATGAGCAAAGCACACGTTTTTCCACAAATAAAATAAAACGAACCAATGAAATCTTCGTGCATGAATGCAATGATACCTAACGACCCATGGGCTGGTTGAAGCTCCTTGCCCATTCAGACATAGCAAGTGACTGAGTTCCCTCATTGGGCCAATTTACGTATGCAACCGTGGCATGATGACATCTGAATTGCATGAATGCAGATAACGCGAGGACTCCTGTCAGAACGACGCTAACCGGGAGGATATCTATCACGTCAGGATGGACAGTTAATATGCAAACCCCAATTATATTACGATTATAATGTATAATATGATTAGCCATATCTGGTAATTATTACTGATCCGATCATCAATATACAGACAGAATTAATGTTAAACCAATATTCATCTCACAACATTAAGCACTAAATATTATCACTTTCAATTCCATGATCATGTAATACTTCATTATTCATTATTTCTTGAGTATTGCACGATCTGATACATCAGTCAAGTTGAAATTTTATCAAAGAAATTATAGTTTAGCCATTGAAACTAAATTTTTCATTTAAAAAGAAAAACATATTAAAAGCATATTGAATTCAGTTTTATTATTTGGTTACCTTTATGTTTACCAGTGATAAATTTGAAAGAATAAATTAATTTTTTTTAAATATTTGATTGTTTTAAAGTTGAGGCGTAAAATCTATTGGTCATCAAAAATAAGTTAATGTTGAAATAAATACATTTATGTTCGTCGTTTTTAATAAAACTTAAAGGAAACTGGTAGGTGAGTTTAAGGTGATAATAAAATAGAAAATATTAATAAATAATGAAAATAATTAAAAAGATTGTTACGGGCTACTGGGTGTAAAATGAACTAAACTATTGCTAAATTACTAAAGTTTATTAACAAATTAAAAAGATTACAAAGAAATTATTTAAAACAATTAACTTATTAAACTAATATCAATTTACAATATCAATATTCTACAGATTATACCCTAGGCCTAACTGTTATCTAATTACTAAAATAATATACAAATACTATAAGATATTATTACAACTAAATAACTTAACTATTTACCTAAATTTGTACAAATACAACAAAATTACACTATAGGTTATAACTACAAACTAACACTTACAGTTCGCTAATTAAAGTCCACCGACCGTAAGACTCTCCAAATATGACAAACTGACAGACAGTTTATTACACGGCCACTAATTATCACTGTCACTGTTACTCACTTAGCACTTATTACAGACTGATACTGATACTGATTCGGCCGAACAGCTGGCCTTTTTATATAGGCAAGATAGGCCGGGGTGGGGCATTTCTCGGAAGAAGATCGAGAGCCATCCAGGCCGATCCAGAAAGTTCTACACGTTCTTTGATCCCTTCCGCTTAATCCCAGAGCTCGTCTAATCCTCTCAGCCGGTCCTTCTTCCTTCTCTGACCGTAACAATATAAACAATGAAAGATACGAGAAATTAAAAAGGACATAACTGTATCAGATAGTTTTAATTATCCATTCTCGTGATAGATAGCTGATGATCTTATTAACATACTTTCCCTTATTTTCCAAAACCATTGATACAGAATTAAATTGTCAGTATTATAGCTCAACCCTAAATACAAAACCTCGTAAATCCTTTTTGTGCATATGCTGTCATCCAAATTAATCCCTTTATTAAATCCGTCGTTTGAACATGAACGGATGTCGAATGATAATAAGAACAACCAGAATATAAATACACATTTCCCTAATTGTAACATGAATATAATTGAGAATTTGATTCCATGTAATTAACTTTAAAAACGAAAATACACAAAATAGAGTAAAGGTATGTTATAATTATGATGTTGATATGACATCGTGCAAAGATTGCATGCATACATAAACATTTTACGATTTATATCTGTTACCCTAGAAGCATGAACTAGACACAATATTATGCAGGATAAAATGCGACCTGGCATTTCAGATACGCGGATTTTACAATAAATTCATGTAAATGGGTATAAAGATAGATATTTTTGATTCTTTAAATATCTTGATCATTCTCTATTTGTAATATGTAAAATTAATATTTGTAATTAATGTTTAGCAATTTTACTTTAGGGAGCGGAGTGGCTCAGTGGTAGAGCACTGAGTAGCCATCGCGAAAATCCTGGTTCAAATCCCGCTGCAGGCAAATACTTTTATTTAGTCTGTTTGCAGCGGGAGATGGATCATATGGGATCTAGGACCCTCCTGAGGCTCACCCAGCCTGTATAAAATATTATAAAAATAGGGTACTCAAAATAAGGGGGGAAACCTGGCGGTTGAGCGTCACCTAGGACAAGTCACCTCCTTGCAGAACGGTTGTCCATGAAACAGTACAGTCCCTACCATGTACTGAACCCCAGACTCGTTCACCGGTCGTAGTGGTTACAGGTTTAATTTTACTTTAATTGTGAAATGTTAGGTCATTACTATGTGACAACGTTGAAGTTAAGATTTTCATTAATTATTACAATAAATAACTTATAATTTAAGTTTAATTTTCTATTAAATATGGATATATTTCAGATTTTTAAAAATGTAAAGTTAAAAACATCCACCAATACAACCCATGAAAGATCTGGTGTCCAATTCTTGGTAGATACTGAACTGTTTCTTTGACAACTTTGTCAAATTTGAATCCGGGACTATGGGGACAGATACTCAGCGCTCTACTGCTGAGCCAATCAGCTCCCTAATTGTAGCTTTACATTATTGTATAATATAATAATATGCGATTTTAATCCATTTACTATAATCCATAATATATACATAAACAGTATCTATTTTAATACATAATATGCATAATCGATAAATTAAAGATGCAATGATTGACATAAGCACTTAAAACTAATCGATATCAATTATAATAAACGAATTAGCTAAAAGGTCATATCACTAAAATGTCGGCTAAATGTCCGAGAGGTAGACGGGATGTGTGATGATTATATTTGATTTGGACAATATTCAGTGTATTTTATATTTCAGAGATAGGTATTATTGATTTTCAGTAAAAACAAAACTTTGTCTCATGGATTCTGTACACAATAATAATAATTTGTATGGGTATTTATACATCACTGCGCTTAAACCAACTCCTTAAAGGGTAACCTGTGGTGTAGTAGTATGCCAAAGATCGTGAGTTAGCAGTTTGAAATGGCGTTAAGGTTTTTTTGAGGGAGTAAAACATCCTTGGTTGTGGAATACTTCGAAAGGGGCGTAAAATAGGGGCCCCGAGTCTATACTGGACCAGGTACTCATTAAAGATCCCTGTCCTAGATATACCTGGATAGGCCAAAGTTAGGACTCCAGGCCCTAGTCTTGCACATTGTTGATTGACTTTGTTAATGTTTCCCTTTCCGTTTCATCGAATAGCTATATCATAATTATTCTTTACCTCAATTAGTTTTATCGACCTTATTGGGTCCGATCCTGAACCTACGGCATTTTATTAATTTTTTAATATGGAAATCGTCGACAACTCATTGAACAAGCAGAGAGGGATCGACGAGCAGCGATGTAGGACTAGGATGGTGGAATCAGGCAGAGGGAGGAGACATGTAGAACAGGACCAACTGACTGGCAGATGTAATTAATACAATGCGGGCAGTCCCTATGCAAATGCCTCCCTGGGGTACCCCTCCCGGGCCGCGTGGTCGTCCGATAAATGCGGCTTGTTTAAGTGCGATCCGACCCCAGCCATCGAGGGTGAGCTGGGCCGAAGGATTTAAGTCATCGGCAAACAATCGTATGGTTTTGTCAACTTTATAATATGTAGCTCGATAAGTTCTAGATCTGGTAAATATTATCATAAAATATCGCTCATATAAAATACAGTAACGAATTCACCTGACTGCTCTATCTCTTTGTCATAGTCATCTGTAATCCGCCAAGGAATTCTATCTGGACAAAATAACTCCATTATAACAGGTTCAAGAGAAATAGGGAAATAAAAACCCTAAGCAGCACCCCAGCAAGCCAACAACCAAAAAAAGTGTGTTACTAATACACTAATATACAGGTCATTCACATATGTCTAACCACCCAGAATACAATAGGTTTTAGTAATAAGTTACTCATTTTTTGTTCACGAAGTACATCAAGTTTTCTTTGATTGCATCAAAACCAATGTTTAGTATATGGTTCCTATATCCCTGCTCATTCATTCAATATATATTAATATTGTTAAATACAGTCGAGACTACCAGAACGGGAATGTACAATATCTCATAAAAATAGGGATGGTATATTTCCACTTTGAACAAAGATATTAACATTTATTTATGATTTCAAAAATTCGTTATAAATCCAGTTTGTTTGCCTGGATGGTTAGTTTTTTATTTCTGAAAACAAACTATGTGAAATATTCATCCTTTTAGCATATCTACGCTAGAGAAATATTCGCCATGCCGTTTTAGAGTTTTAAAAATATTATTTAATCATTAAGCTTTGACTCGCCAATTTCAATAAATTAAAAAAAAAACCAAAATGTAGCGAGCATATTAAGTTGAGAATGAGGCCACAGGAAATGTTACTTTTATTTCATACTTAGAGTAATACAAAAATGATTTGATATAACTCATCTAAAATTCTATAACGGCATATGTAACAGCTTAAATCGATTAGTTCACAATAGTATAAACGGTGTAATTTATTCCTGATATCAAAGACATGGTTGGACTATATTGCACGTAACTACGGAGCGCTACAGGGACGGACACAAGGGGCCTTTGATGTAGCTCGGATATAGAAGACGTTAAATATTGATGACAGGCACAGGCTCCATAAAGTGGGAAGACAATAAACCTAAAGATACCCGGCACCACTCTCCGGGTACCTATCCTTAAGTCCCACACGGCTACAGATAATATTCATGTTAAGACTTTATTGTCCCGCCTTTAAATGGAATAATACTCTATAGGCTGGCTAGGCAATAAATAGGCTCACTATTAGCACTTTACGATAGAAATTGTCGTGCGAGGACTGCGTGTGGGTACTTCGCCAGTGTAGGATGCCTGGGTTGGGGTGCCTTTGTCTGTTCAGTTGTCTCGTTCCCAAGGGGGGGAGTAGGGGGTTGGATAGCTTGGCCGGGTTTTCGGAGGTGCTAGGGGTTTTCCGGCTGTGTCAACATACACAGATTTTGCATCCAAGAAGCACTTTCTACTATCACAAAGATCTAAAGTGGCCTAAAAGATAACTAGTGATTCAATGTTTAGAATTAAGCTAAATAAATTCACGAAATTTAGTTTTTAAAATTTATATTTACTTTTTTTTAAACTACTGTAAATACATTATTATTTGTACTATGGATCTTTCTGGTCAGATTTATAATACGCTTCTTTTTCCACTCAGCTATGTTATTTTAAACTGACCCAACTCCCAGAATAGCGACTTAAAAACCTTATTACGATAGATATACATAAATATAATTTATGAACATTCTAAAATCACCGCACATATAAAATGCACGACTACATAAAACTGATTAAAAGAATAGTAAAAGCTTAAATAATATCACTATAAACATTAATAATACAATAATAAGCATATAATTTCTGAAAATTAACAACAAACATAAACATAATTTATGAACATTCTAAAATCACCGCACATATAAAATGCACGACTACATAAAACTGATTAAAAGAATAGTAAACACTTAAATAATATCACTATAAACATTAATAATACAGTAATAAGCATATAATTTCTGAAAATTAACAACAAACATAAACATAATTTATGAACATTCTAAAATCACCGCACATATAAAATGCACGACTACATAAAACTGATTAAAAGAATAGTAAACGCTTAAATAATATCACTATAAACATTAATAATACAGTAATAAGCATATAATTTCTGAAAATTAACAACAAACATAAACATAATTTATGAACATTCTAAAATCACCGCACATATAAAATGCACGACTACATAAAACTGATTAAAAGAATAGTAAACGCTTAAATAATATCACTATAAACATTAATAATACAGTAATAAGCATTTAATTTCTGAAAATTAACAACAAACATAAACATAATTTATGAATATTCTAAAATCACCGCACATATAAAATACACGACAACATAAAACTGATTAAAAGAATAGTAAACGCTTAAATAATATCACTATAAACATTAATAATACAGTAATAAGCATATAATTTCTGAAAATTAACAACAAACATAAACATAATTTATGAATATTCTAATCACCGCACATATAAAATACACGACTACATAAAACTGATTAAAAGAATAGAAAACGCTTAAATAATATCACTATAAACATTAATAATACAGTAATAAGCATATAATTTCTGAAAATTAACAACAAAAATAACAAAAAGTTATATCTGCGTAAGAATTTTCAGAAATTACATTTGGGTTAACTAACCCGCCTAACGAAAAATCTATCTAAGCAGTTTTAGATTCCCAGAATTGTTTTTAACACATCGATTAATAAATGACAGGTTAATATTATCATAATAACTATTATGATAAAATATGAAGAATGCCCTTTACAAAGCAATGCTCTCTGGACCATAAACATATTATTTTACCATTAAACAATATTAGAGGGTAATATAAAAAGGCAGAAGTGTTCACAAATTTCAGTCTAAGCACAGGCTTTAATTTAAATGGTCCAAGTTAACATAAAAAATCCCATTTGTTTTCCAAAATTTATGATTATAGATTTAATCTTAAATAGTAATCTTAAGCAATAGAAATCTCAATTTCTGAATGAGAAATTCATATATTATAATATACACTAATTGTTAACAAAACATTTTTCGTGGTTCCACAGCTACAGATGGACCCTCTAAGATCTATAGACCCTCCAGAGGCTCATCCTGCCTGTAGAGAAGGTACATTGTTGAACAGTTGAGCGTACATAAAAAACAGGCAGTTGAACGTTAATCATCTCCCCGCACAACCTTTGTTTTGGAAAGAGTAAAGTCTTTTACAGTGCTGAGTAAACTTATTTAAAATTGAGAACTATAATTATAGTTTATTAACAATTTTACGTTGCTTACCCATTACGTAATTGTGGAAACACAAGCGATTCTTTTCTCCCATTTAGATAGATAAAAAAAAACCTTCCATGAATACGCTAAAAAAATGTTACCACCACAACCCATGAAGGGTTTTGTCTGTCTCTGTCACCTTTGTCTGCATGTTTCCGTCATGTGTAAACAAAGAAAACTGGTAAATTAACTATAACTATGATTCTCAATTTCCCATAAGTCCATTCAATCTGACAAGAAATCGAGGCAGAATCGATTTAAAATAAGCGTATCAAATCGATCCTTCTACATGTAGCCGTTGAGTAGAACTAGATTTACAACGTAAGAAATAAAATTCTACCTGACAACTAGAAAGGGATGAAGACAGTTGAAGCAGTCCTATTTGGAAGAGTGGGATTGAGCAGAGAGTACAGCTGCCAGGCCAATCAATTTCTGTCACTCAGCCCGAGCAAACTCAACCGCTTATCTAACTTCCTCTGTTTTCAGAGTTAATATTTTAATCTTATACCGCTGTCGATCCGGCTAATGGATGAGTATCCGCTGTCCAGATTTTATTTAAATTATAGGTATGATGAATAATATGTCGGGCGATATGTTTAAAATACAAACTCAAAACAATTTAGAAGAGAATGAATCGTAACGTAATAGAAAATGGATGAATTCCCCGAATGTTCCCGATGTCACAAAGATTTTTGGCTGTTTTTAATAAAGTTTTGAAAAACCAAAGTAAATTATACGGCTATGTAAGGTCTGAGTTAAAGTTTTAGAACATGACGAGATTCAATGGATGGAAGTTTTTATAATTTAAATAAATATCCATAAATCGTCAAATGCTACGGAAAACGATCCCCGATACCATCTCAACCTTAACCTACTTAGCATTTACGGCCCAGCTGAGTCAGGATAAAGCAATAAAACTGCCATGGTACAATAGAGCCTTCGACTTCCATGTCGTAAGAATATCCTTCGGTAACGACCAATCACCCGCTGAGGCTATCGATATAACTCCGAGGACTCATAAAGAATCCTGCTAAATTAATCCCGACCGGACAGGCTGAGGACCGGGACAACTGCCGCAAGGCGCAATAAACGGAGTGCAGTTGCAGGAGAGAGCAAGCGCGCATCGCTCGCATTGCGCGGAGGGGCAAAGCGATTTAACTTTATTGTCCCTGCTTTATTGGCTCATTTATGGCCCCTTATCATCCCGCGTCCCGTGTCCTCTTATACTTTTATTTCTTCTATTTTTCTCAGGGACAGTAAAGGAATAGACGTTGGCGTAACGATTGACAACGAGTTTGACGCTTGGAGACTGCCTCGGCAGCGGCTCGTTTTAACATAAAAACGTAGTAAACTCTTGACGAGACGGTAGGGAGACACCTTACATAGTTGTAAAATTACGATAACATTCTATCAAGCGCCTTAGAAGAAGTTAAATTAAAATTTGATTTACGATTAGTAAGTAGATTATGATATAGCAGTCATAAAAAAGTATATAACTTTATCAAATGAATTTTTTTAAACACCTGTAGGTCTATAACCAACAACCTCATGTTATGACAGCGATCCAATAATTTTACGATACTGTTATTAGGAAAATATTAGGAATCTGAGACCATAAAAATAGTACCTAAACTCAAATGTAAAGTATACTCTAATAAATAAATAGCTCTTTAAAAAAAAAATAATTCCTACGTAAAAACATTTGATGACCATTACAAATGAAACATGTAATATAGGTGTATGTCGAACAGCTAGATATTACTTGGGACTAGATATTACTAGGAGCTAGATATAACATTAGATAGTACTTGGGGGGAAGCCAGGGACTCCATTAACGATCACTCCATAAATTTTTCAGTTTCGTTTTTATGCTCAATTTACCCAAAATTATGCTCATATAAACTCATTGAAAAAAACTATCTATACTAAATATTACACCCCATGAAAAGTTTCAAAATTGAATTTTAAATCTTGTAATGGCAGATTTTAGGTAAGAGCCCATGCTCATTTGTATAGGAATAAAAAAACCTAAAAAAAAAATCTGTACACCATACGAGCCATGAAGGGTCTTGGGTTCAGTACACGGTAAACATTATACTGTTTCCAAACCAACGAATGTGCAAAGAGATATTTCGACCGAAAACACCCAACCTCCAGGTTTTCCCCCTATTAAGAATACTTTCTTAAAGAAGCTGGGTGAGTCTAAGGAAGGACATGGAATCCCACGGAGTTCATCTATGGTCGTTATCAGATTAAAAAATGCATTAACCATTGAATTATAACTGCTCATAAGTAATTAAATTAGTGTTATTTTCTATGTAGATTTTACGAGTTTATACAATACAATTTAATTCTATAATTAAAGTATTAGATAGGAAGTAAGGTTATTGCTTACTATCAAGTAAAAAAAAAATCAATCTACAGTTGGCCATAAACCCTCCATCTCGTGCACAAGCTAATGGCCTCAGAGCTTAGACTATTAGGGCTCATCAAACCGCTGAAACCCATTCATGTGGGAGCCCACAAACTCCCACATCCCACCACAATGGGCGTAAATCCACATTTATCAGGACAGCCAAGGATAGCAACTTAGCCTAGCAGAGATAAGGCGAGAATTACCGCCGGTTGTATTAAGCTTGAGGTAAATGCCTATATCCATTGCACATTGAGCTGCCATAGAAGGTATTTGTGCCATATGGTCAATATTGTTTATTTGGCTTCCAGCCAACACCTACCTGGTATGAGGCTTTCCCTAATAGCGGGAATAAAATCTACAACTTGGGCGATATGTCAAAGCAATTTGCATTTCAAATTCGCAAGAATCGAGAAATACTATAGTTTGAATTTATGCTCGCTAGGTAGATGGAAAATTGGTTTCGTTGATTGTGTATTTGATTGAACGCAAAAGTTTCCGAATGTTGCATACAAATCGTTATGCTCATTCAAACGGTAATGTCTACAAAATCGTCATTATAGTTAGTATCTATTGAACATGAAAACATATATGAAAATGGTCCGAGTGGAGATAAAAAACAAAAATTGGGAGGACTGCTGGGAGGAAACCCAACGTTTCGACCCACCTACAGGTCTTCTTTAGGGCCTATAATAGGGTCATGTCAAGTGTCGAGTTTACAGATCATTTTCTTCATCATTTATGTATATATAAATATATATTAGGGTAACTATTATTATTCAAGATGAAAATATAAACATTGCCAAGTTTTTTTTAAACGATTCTGATAGAGCGCAATCATAAGATGTCTCATCCATAAGATGTTTCTATTTTGATGATGATTTTACAAATGTTTAAAACATTAAAATCCTCACCCCTCGCATCTTTCTATTCCTTTTATTTTTAAAATTGACTCCAGAAAACATACTAAGGACAAAAAATATAATAAATACATTGCCAATTACTGAAATTTTTCTCTTGCCTCCTGGAGATGTAACTCACTCACGTTTTTCGAAAAACAGCGCTAAGCAAACTAACAAAGATGCACAGCTAAGGAGAACAAAGCTTACCAATTAATTCCGAATCGACTAGTAACTGATGATAAAAAAAACCTTCATCAGCACTAAGTAGCTGTGATGTAAATTAAAAAATGTGCATTTGGAAGTCATATGTCATAATGTCAACGAACATAATCTTTTTGTTCTTACTTAACTACTACAACTCATGACGTTTCAAGAGTTCAGTACTTGCCAAGGACTATAAACTTTTAAGCCATAGGGAGGTGATAGTTTTTAATAGCTACATCCCCCTCAATTAAGAGCGACGATAGCTTATAATCATTATTATTGCGAGATTTGTGGTTGGTTATAAGTGACCATGCTTAAAATTCGAGGATTAGTAAAATGAGCATGTGACAGTTTACTGAAAAGTAGAGTAAACCTTCATCGGGTTACGGGTCTCCTAGGGCCTGTACTTGGAAATGATAGAAAATACATTGAGCCAGGACGGCAGAGGAAACATCCAGGGGAATTTCATGTAGGAATTTTGAGCATTTATGACAGAAAGGTGAATTTTTGGAAGCAGCAATATATTTTATATATAATCATGATCACAATAAAACAAAAGCCAACTTATTAAATACTATAAAAAGGATTTTAATTTATTAAAACAACTCCCTGTAAATCACTGACTTATACCTCTGGAGAAGAAAGGGTGTATATTTGAAATGATAATTATAGAGTATTACTGTACTTCAGTTGTAATCTTAGGGGGGAATTCCACATAACTATTTTGAAAATGAATCACATCAATGGATCTTAACTTTACCTGGATCCTTGTTTGGCCAAGTGAGGACATTGTAGCAGGGTTTACTATCAAAGAAAAATTAATCTTCAGACTAAGTAATCAAATCGGGATTAGCTTCTGTGCCAAGCAGTTGCGCCTCGTATCCCATTTACTGTTCACATTTTGCCTACTTCCAAGAAACCAATATAACGCCCGCAGTTCTCGATTACCAGGTTATTCAAGGAACTCATTACCGCGGCAGATGGCAGAGGAAGATCCAATGGAATGGGCTTGGTAATTAATAAGCAGAGAAGCTGTGAGTTGAGAAGATACAGAGACATCAATCATCCAAAGGCGGATACATAACGGAATTATGATGAATTACATATATGTACACGAAGCAAACTAATCCCAAGCCAATGCTGTCAGTAAAATAACAGTTTCGGCTTATGATGATCCGGAAATATGGATCGGAGACGGACGTTTTTCACCTCAAAATCCCTGTTTTTTTATGGACCGTCAGCCTTTTTCAAAAGATGTATTTTTCTTTTCCTTTTTTTTTGTGCCTTCTACCCTCAGTTCCTTTCGCATCCTTCACTTTCGAACGGTTTCGGTAAATGGATTATGGAAAATAAATACTCCTAAGCAATATGGATGATGTTCTTTTGAGAGGGCTCTTTCATAAATTGAAAACGTAAGCCAGATTAACTGGTCCTGTTAAGCAGTCATATATACTCGTAGATTCTTCGGGATAAATATGCAATAATAATTATACAGTAATATCAAATAAGTAATGACGTTATACAATCTTTAATACTTATTTCATAACACTCTCTAATTATTCCCATGTTTTCATAAGCATGTAGGTCAAAACGTTGAATTTAAAATCTCTTCTTATTTAAGATAATTTTTTTAAACATCAATAAACACCATTTTCCTCCTAATATACATAAAAATGATTTTATGAGAATAAGATAAGATAATGGGCCAAACTACTCGAAACATCCAAATAAAATCCAACTTTAGACATTTCAGAAATCAGCATATCACCATTCTTGAGCAATATTTACATTATATGTATATATGTTAATATTGAACATCTGTTAGGATTGAAGATGTGGTAGTAACATATATTCATCAATTTGGTATCACTAAGAGAACAATATAGTCTCAAAATGCCGAATATACGAATATATGACTGAATCTCAAGTACTGGAAGAAAAAGTATTATAAATGTTTATATTATAGTAAATAAGATCCCTAAAATATGTGTTTTTTTAAATGCAACATCAGTGTGATTTTTTAATTGATACTTATTAAAGGTTTATGACAACCATTAAAATACTAATGATTCTTATATTACTTCGTAACTTTTAACTATCTGAAAAATAAAATGTATATGAGAAATGTCCATATATCAATAGGAAAAAACGATTTCACGGACATAATTAAAAGCATTAATAGCTTCATTAGGCAAAATTATGAACAGCAAAAGATATAAAAGAGTTGGCTTAATCGCTGTGCACTAATGAAAAATAGGGCAATTAACATGCATCATTCGAAATGGGAAATTTCGTGTTCAACAGCCGCTTAAGTGAAGGGAATTACATTTGAAAAACTTTTTAAGTGCCATTTAGCATTAAGTTATTAGAATCGTTGAAATTTATTCTTGACAATTTCGCACAAATGATCCAACTACTAATAATTTCACTATTGTATTCAAAATGGATGGTTAGAAATTAAATTAACGTAAACAAATTTTTGGACAAGATCTTATTATCATGTGTTTTGAAATTGTGTTTGGATAAAAATAGAGAGAGAGTTATTGTTAGTTTTAATGGACATTGTTACTTAAACAATTGATTTTACTAAATATTGTATCTATTTTGGCTTTGTGGGGAGTAATAATGGAAAAAAATGCTATCTCCACAAAAAGTATGACAAGTAATTACATCTTTTTGAAATATAATCATGAAGAAAAAAAAAACTATACTACTACAATCCATAAAGGGTCGTGAATTCAGTACAGGTAAGAGACTGTACTGGTTCTAAGCCAGGTAATTGATTTGGCTGAGGGCAGTTTATTATCAGTTTTATAAACTAACAAATATTTGAGCTGATTATTGCGGAACAGGTTATGTTATTGGGTTCAGTACATGATAGGGGATGTGCGGTTTCCAAGACTGCGGTTGTGCAGAGAGGTCATTGTGCAGAGAGCAGGAAGTCGACTTACGGCTGTTAACAGAATGAAGGGGTTATTTGTCGTAGGCGGTTTCGAACTCGGTGGGCGGGATCAGTAGCCTAAAACCGTAGCTAATAAGCTGCTGCAGTGTGGTTACGATAGCAAAAAAAAAAAGTTATAGCAAGATTTCAGGAGCTTCCAATGGCTGGAAAAAACTTGAAGAAAATGAGAAATCCATTATGGTAATGCATCGTAGTAGAAAAAAAAAAGAAATGAGGAAGACTAAATTGAGAGAGAGAAAAAAAAAGAAGGAGGAAGGACAAGGAAAGCATTTCCTCCATCTTCGCGCTTATTTTTCCATAAACGCTGAAGAAATGAATTCATTATCGAGGGTGGAGGAGGTGCAATCTGTTGCCCGAGCCAATCTCCACTTTACGGGGGCATAACCCTCCCTAAGGAGGCTCCCGAACAAGAGGTCTTACGGAGGATCCTAACTACGACATATCTTAGGTTTCTGTCTAGTCAGCATCTACAGTCTTTTCACCAATATAATGTATAACTCGATTCAGTGCACCTGCATGATATAGCTATCGATTTGGAGGACAACAAAAGTGAAAAAGGAGTTGAATTTAGCAATATCGATGAATAGTTAAGGTAGTTGTTTGAATTCTGATGATATTAAAATATACTACAAAAAGAATCACATATCACCTTCAGGCGCCAAGTATTTGTGCAGCAATAAAATTACTGTGTAATAAGAAATGAATTTACAATATTGCTAAAAAATGTAAACGTCCGAAAACATCAGAAACATAATTTAAAGTGAATAAGTTCGGTATGTTAAAAAAAAAAAAAAAAACATGCGATTCCATAGAAAATAAATTATTGAATTGAGCTTTGAGCATGAGCATAGTTTAGAATGAAGCACATCGTTTTCAGAAAGTTACTTGACATGTCTTACTGAAGATATTTTTCAATTTGTATTATGTATGGGCGAGCCCTCGAGAGTCCATCTAAGGCTGTTAACGGATTAAATAATCTATTTATTTTACAGGTGGATTTGAACGAAAAATCTTCCGCACAGGATCTCAGAGAGTTAATGGAGTTACTGTGCTTCCTCTGTGTGTAATCAATAGAGGAAAAAAAATTGATAATAATTACACACACAATCTTGTAAACTATCAAATAAATATTTGATATATCTTAAAATTCCGGATATATATAAAAAAAGGTTATGTCAGCAAAACAAAAGGAGACAGCCCATATAACTGAAAACTCTCTTCAGATAATGGCGCTACCATAGGGACCCTCCAACATACACGCTCGAAATAAAAAAAAAGGCTACAAAAACAGTGGTAGGTTTATAAAGGGAGTACAAAGGGCTATAGGACTGCTGTGGCCGGCTTTGAAATGAGGCGATGTAGGCTTTGACTCTGGGCTAATGAAAACATTGAGCCTCGCCTGATAAGGGCTCCTCTCTTTATTGCAACCCTTCCCTAATGTCTGCTCTCCACTGATTAGTTTGTATGGTCACTTGTATCCCCGCTCTATTCACTCAACGGTTTCATCTTCTCCATATTATATTCAATACATATTCAATACCCGGGGCTTATCGGAAATTGAAAACGTAATAGGAAAGCTGAATGATTGAATATTTAAAACAAAAAATCATTCCTAAAGTAAATATTTTTTTAACAAGCTTTTATTAACTTCGTCTGCAAGCGCTATAGCCTTCTGTTAATACACCAATAATCTTCAAACATTAAAATAAAAATATTGCATTATTGCTTTAGTAACACTGAAGGATTGAGGAGAATACACAATGGAGAATTACGAAGCGTGCATACGGTATATAAAATTAACTAAGAAATAATTAATTCTACAAAAAATACAATTAAATAGGTAGTCATGAGGAAACAGGAATGAAAACTCAAAACTTTGGAATAACTCGGTTCTTTATGGAATTTCTAAATCAATAATTGTCCGAATTATTTTATATCATAATTTGCAAATTGAAATTATTAACACTAGCCTGGCTTTCACAGCTGTTGCCACCCTAATGCCACCATCTTCTCATTGATAACTTCTAAAGGACTATAATATTTAATAAATACATTTTAATAAAGTGCTAATAAATAACAATGTCATCATATTTTAACACTTTTTGTTTTGTTTTTTCCTTTAAAAAAACAGGGTAATTAACACAAACAGTTTTCATTTGGCTTCAATAACAATATAAAATATTGAAATTACAAATTACAAAACGGTACGATGTGATATATCAATATTATAACATTTTAAAAGTTAAAACATATTTTTAAAGAATGTAATACTGAAACTTATACGACCGCTGAATATTCAAAATTTACATCGGCCTTAAAGGTTTGGCCCTATGAATATATTATCCAGGAACACTGGGAAACTGGCTACTATCAGTTTTTATACGCTTTTTTTTGTTTTGTTGATAGGGCATCTATCTTTCACTTTACATCCCTCAAAAATATCGATTTTAAAATTTTAAATTCCTTCTCTTCTACCTCATCACTAGATTTGTGACTAGTACTATTCAAAATCTTGATCATTCTTATATTTCATCAGGCATCAAACTTCTCACAGAATCGCCGAAATCCTTGGGTTTTTTTTTTTTTTACAAATAATTTACTGTAGCCGCATTTACCCGAAATAACAATTAGTTTAACAACCGAGCTATTGCCGGTGAATACCTTTCCTTTGCGTAGAAACACTGAAAGTAGGAACTATCCATTTAACCTTGATATTCCCAGCCCGTGAGCATACTGTCATAATTAAATTAGTTAAACTTGTTATGGCATGGAGTACGAATTATAGGGGATAGTATAAAAAAATAAAAAATAAGGTACCCAAAATAAGGGGGAAAAACTGGCGGTTGTGCGTGATGTAGGACAAGTCACCTCCTTGCTGAAACGTTGTCCATGAAACAGTACAGTCCCTACCATATACTGAACCCCAGAACTGTTCAAGGGTTGTATAAAAAAATTATAATATTTAAAATGCCACTACTGAAGAAAATAATATTTGAGACTAGTTCTGATCTGGTAAAACTATACATTTCCTGGATTACTGTAACTTTAAAGTCTCCATGGCTGTCACTGATAAAATAGCTACAGAGATAAGCACCCTATTGAATATTCAGTTAAATTAAATATTAAATACATTTATTTTCTAATTAGTACTAGACAAGTTACAGCGTGTACGGATCGTAATATAAAATACAGAGGCGTACTGCTAGTTTAGTTAAGGAATTTAATAAAACATGCAACCTTATTTCTCATGGCTTTAGTCCGGTTCTGAACCTTAAGTTTAAAACTACAGAATCGCTTGTCTTAACAAGCGAGAACAATTTTAATTCCGGAGTTATTCGATTTCGATACTGAACGCATCATATACCAGAGGTCAAAACATTAGCAATTAGTCTCTTGTTGACCAATTAAGGGTTGAAACTAAATAAATTATTGATAAACTAATTTGTTTGTTCTTTACTGATTACAATAAATTCAATATCTTATGTACTTCATGAACAAACTACGGTTACATAAAAATATGGCGAAGTGACTGGATGAATTAGTTTACTCATCGGATATCCAAAAAATTAAATTAAATCAATAAACATGCGTGTTATAAAAACAAAAAATGTATGGTATCTATTTTTCTTCAAAGATAATAAATGTAGTAGTAATATTTCTTTTAATGAGGTTTCGAGACAACAAAAAATTGCTACAGACCATGAAGGATCTTGGGTTCAGTACATGGTAGAGACTGCACTGTTTCTTGGACAACGGTGGTGCACGGAAATGATTTATCCTTAATCACACTCAAAATCCTGATTTTCCACCTATTTTGGGTACCCGCTTTATAGAGGTATGCTCCAGAAGGATCTAAGATCGCAAAGGATCAATCTCCGGCTGCTGACAGTTTAAATAAAATTCAGCAACTCCTTTTACGAGAATAGTTTGTTCACATATACTTTGCATAACATTGAAAATACTGGATTTTAGTGAATTATATGAAATAACACACTAGTCTAAGTATAAAATTGACATTTGTAAGATGTTAATACATAAATAAGACTTACAAATTGAACAGATATTTTGGTTGATTGGTGTGTTAGTAACATTTTGTCATCAATTTGTAATTACCATAAACAAGTCTAAAAACTTTCCTAACAACTAAAGTATTTTCCCCGGCGAAACAATGGCCGGTAGTTAGAGACTGAGGACAGAGGCGGATCGACCCCCAGAGGGAGGTAATTTACATGGAAGGACACAATTAAGAAGCACTCACCAGTTTCATTAAGGTACTAGCTAGTAGCCGGCCGTAGTAGGCGGGTATTCTCTTATCTTTCCCTGGTAGCGGCTGGTACTAGCAACAACCAGAACCTTATGAGGCCCACGTCACGGACGTCTCTCCGCTTTTTACTTTCTTAACGACATCGTGATCCTCTTATCTCCATCGATGCTACTTTTTGTATTTACTGTTCCCCGGCTTTTCCTCCTTTGGTTTTTTTCTTACTTTTCTTTTCTCCCTGCCGTAAGGACCGCTACTGTAAATCCATCATTATAGATTGATGGTAGGCTCTTACGACCATATATTGAGAGTTTGTTACACCGCAGCCAGGTTGTCCTACAGGTAGGCAGTCGAAAGAAATCGGAATCCCTCGTTCTATTAATAATGTAATAATTGCTCCATATAGTAAAGTATAGTAATCAACATGAATAATTGTTCACCATATAAATAACTTAATCATTAACACATTCATCACTGAATATTAAAACTTCTAATTCTTGCGAATTCCAAGGTTGCCAAGTGACTTTGGTTCAAATGCGGATCAGTGACCCCAGGCAATATCCGAATAATTATATAAATTATATTATATTACATTCGGAATCTATACATTTTGAAAGGTAAATATTGGATATTTTGATCACATTTATTTTTTCATGACTAGGTCATTAAAATAATAAACGAATATATGGGTTATTCGTTAATGTAGACAATAGATTAAAACTGTGTCAGAAACAGATGTTTAAAGTTACTTTGTTTTCAGTCATTCTATGCACTTTTTAAAATCATATTAGTGCATCTCTCAATTCGTAAATTGTAAAAGAAAATCTCAACATTTTAAAAAATAATTTTTTTTGCTTAAACCAATAGCACTGGAAATTTAAAATATGTGAAGGAACTCAATAACAATGGTTCTGATATATTTTGTTATTTTTTCGTTAGAAAATTCCTTGAAACACTAACGTTTAATGTTACTGCTAGGATCAGTAAGAGTTCTATACATGCTCAAATTTTTTTTCCGGTCAAAGTTTTAGATTAATGTTTTTATTATTATTACTACCAACTTTATTTCATTACAAATGGATATTTTAACTGATTCATGAATTATAAATTATTATAAATATTTAGTGTTCTTCAGGACAAATTAACAACTTTTTATTTGTTACTTTTTCAACTTTCACTGATGTAAATTTATCTGAAATATCATGAGTTACTCATGCCAAAGAAACATTTGATTTTGAAGCATAGGGCTTGCTTCAAAGCCGAATTTCCGAATCATATAAATATTTCCTTTATATATCCATTCTGTATAATGAACGAAATCAATGTCCTTTAAGAAGCGAAATCGAAATAAACTATGATCCCACAATGCCTCTAAAGTATCAACTCTGGAGAAATAAGGAAATAAAGTCGGCTGTCACAATAAATACAAGAGATCCGTCATGGAGGAAACATCAGACAATGCAGATATTGTACATTCAAATCCCGAGGTGTGGGAGGCTTGTACAAACACGCTCCGGTTTCCTTCACAGTACAAACCCTAAGCCCATATTTACTACCGTTTCTTTTCCCTCGTAAAGTATTCTCGAAGTGTTTAGAATTCTATTAACTCGGGCTGAATAGAATACCACAAGCCGCTCCTACGAAGTGGGCAGGTTAAGTCCGAGTTATACTGTCGTTTATGTCAGGGGTGATGTCGTTGTATTAATAGAACAATGTCTATCCCACGCTTTGTACCAGAGCTTGAGTCCGGATATGATTATATTGACATGAAACATGAATGAAATAAGACGACCAATCATAAACAAGCGAAAGCAATGAGCTCTGATGAGGCGTTGAAAACCAAAATTGTCCAGTGATTTTGAGAAAAAAAACTTTTATAAGTGTTTGTAATAATTATTATTACAGACGAAAGCATGTTTGGCTCAAGATCTACAAGTGAGAAGTGATGTCAGAGAAGAAAGCACAAACAGCCGGAAGGGGTAGAGGCAGAACTAGTAGTCATAAATGCTTCGCGTGGTCTGTTAAAAGGCCTGCAACGCATATAATATTTTTTTTTTTTTCTGGTTCCTAGAGAGCAGTAGTTTTAACCAAATACTCAAACAAGTCTAAAATATATGTTTGTAATAAATTAAAAAGAACTGCACACAAAAAAAAACATTTACTTCCTAATGAACTGAAGATACTATTTATTCTGTTCTAAGGAATCCTTTAATAGTCCATCAAAATTTGCTGAAGACTACTTCAAGCCCCGTTTTCTTAAAGCCTATACCTTCAGGAGTTTTGATTTTCTATTTCAAGAGTAGCGATGTATTTTAGAAAAATGTGAATATGCACTTACCATACAATTTTTTTATTTCAAACAATACAAAGGCCAAACCGGACATACCTGTAACAAAAAAATAAAATCATATAAAAATACAAATATATACATATAAATCCTAGCAAGATTATGAATTGGCACTTGGGACTTCTGAAACAAGAAGACACTAAAAATAAATTTATTTGAAACATATATATTTAAAATACGTCTTAAATTATTATTTATTGATTTTTTTATACATTTTAAACCAGAATATTTTACAATGACTCGGTCTATGATATTGTAAGGAAATAAAGACATTAATTTAACCCTTCTCGAAATTGAATTTTTTATCACGTTAGTAACCCGGACAGTATTTTACTAATAGACTTATTTTTATTCATAAAACGCAATACCAGTGGAGGATAAATCGATAAATCATTCCCTGCAGGACAAAAATAAAACAGTAAGTAATAATTTCTATTCAATGTTATCGAAGACTGCTTCTAGGAATCGATAAAAAAAAATGTAATATCAATAAGTTTATCGAGAGCTCAAGCAATTCAGGAATGAGGGAGCAAACCGGTTTTTAAAATATTCAAGAATTAAACTAACGGGGCTCATTTAGTGACAACTGGTTACGCGGAACATGTATTTAGCTATGACAACGTTAATGACAAAATGGAAAGTCCTTAATTTTGAATAAATGTGATGTGGAACGGATTAGGAAAGTAAGCGACCTATTTAAAATAGCTTTAAGAAATGTTTTGATACAATTATATAAATACAGATGGAGAAGATGTGTTAACACCACTTTTTATCTAAGAACAAAAATACTTTTAAACTTAAAATACAAAAGAAAACTTAATAGTTGAAAATAATTTTCAATAAGTTTAAAAAATATCTTTCAGGTTATCTTTCGAGATAAGTTACAATAAGTTTTTATTCGTTTGTTTTGTAATATTTTTGACAATTTAAAAAAATCCTGAGTTTTAGAATGAAAAAAAGAGTTGTATATATATATATACATATATATATATATATATATATATAATATATATAATGCATCAAGTATATGGCACTCAGGTTATGGGAAATGCTTAATAAGCCACAACGGGAGCTAATCAAGGATGAGAGAGTTTGCTGTTGAGGTTGATTTGGCTAATAGGCCTTAGAGGGTTGAGACTATTTGCTTTGCTTCCAATAGATGCTCAATCCACGGGTGGAGATATGCCCTTTATGTAAATCCAGCTAGTTATAAAGCTCTCTAATCCTGGTAGCCAATAATGTTCTAAAATCTAAGAATAATAACTTAGGTTTTATTAAGATATTAATGGACAAATTGAAACCAAGAAGCCTCGAATCTCTAAAATAAAAACAGGAAACAAAAATACCTCTCGATATTTCGCTCATTCAGGCATCTTCATAAAACATAAAGTGAATAATATCAAAGGAAAAAAAGAATGAAGGTCACCTCACATGGTAACCTCAAATGCAGAAGACACTAAGCGGAGGAAACATCCCACCACCTCCAAGCCCCAAAAGCAATAAATGAATAATTCTTATTTTTTTCCCTTTCTGCTTTTAGAACATTGGAGAGTATATTGTGCATTTTTATTAAGTTTTTTTTTACTTCCCCAAGGTAGTATCCTTTATACAGTCTATACAGCTGACATTCCAACTCACCCTAATACTATACTTACCACGTGATACATGTGTATTATCAGTCAACACCAATCCAGTTATTGCATTCCAAAGCCTCCAATCCCATATCTGATCTTGAAGAATGGTGTCAAAACTGGAGAATTAAAATAAATTCTCAAAAATCGCATCAAATCAATTTTACCTTACGTCGTAAACCAGTGACTTCCTGCCCTACAGTATCCTTTAGTAATATCCCACTGGTGCCTGTAGAACAGATCCGATACTTACGGTTGCATCTCGACAAACGATTAACCTGGAATCCTCATACTAGACTAGACAAACGCTCTAACCTCCCAATTAACTACAAAAGACTCGTCTACATGACCATCATACGACCTATTTGGACTTACGGATACACAGCCTATTTACTTGATGTATTATTGTAATACAATTGTAAATATCAATAAATAAATTTAAAAAAAAAACTTTTTTTTTTACTAATTGTTCTTATCTAACCTTACCAAGGTTCCTATCTGTTGGATAAGAACGTTCTTTATGATTCAGTAGTTGCATTTGGACCTTGGAGGGGCTGCTATATTTATACATTTTATTTGGCCGTTATTATTTTTTATTAACACAAAACATAATTAAAACGAAATTTAAGAACTTATTTTATTTTTGTAAGAAAGGGTAAGCATGTGTTGTATAGATCTGTATTGAATACACTTATATTTGCAGAATAAGTCAAAATTTGTTTTGATAGAGTTAATTATATTGAGGGAAGAGAAATTTTATAATGACGTTGTAATGCCAATGCCTAACTTAGCCACTTTTGTGCATTAAGAAAATATGATAGAATTTGTAGAAGAACTGGGTTTGATGGAATTATTGATTTATCTGAATTACAATTGGGTGATGGAGAACATTATTATAATTTACCAACTTATATAAATTAATTTTATTGCAATTGTCAAAATGGTGGGTCGGATAATAAGCTGCGATGGATAAGGTTTTTAGCAGCACTGATTTTATAATGATAAGGATGTTGCCAGAAATATTAAGGATACCTAAGTATGTGGATTTAGTGTACCAATCCGTGGATCAGAATCAGTGATCTCAGGATTGGAGGTGAATAGTCTGAGTTCTGATCCAGAAAGGGAATGCTTTAATTTTTCTGCTGATGTGAGTTGTGTTTCCACAGGTCTGCTTTGATGTACGATCCTAATGTTCTGGCTTTGGAACCTATGGAATTATTTAATGGAATATGTAAAAAAGTACGAATGGGTCCGAGTACTACCCACAATACATCATGAATGGTATTGGGGAATATTGACCAAGTGAATGCGGAGGTGACCCGGAGATATCTCTCAATATTTGAAGAGCCCCCAAAGACCACCCAAGCTCCCTCGTCTTTAGTATAACTTACTACATCAAAATACAAATATAGATTCTCAAATATTGTGCTATCAATGCAAATATTTTTATACCATACCTTATCTTTGTTGGTTATTAATATGGTCGCTGACTATTATGAATACAATAAGAAATACAGAGGAAAAAAAAGCAAACAAAGAAATGAAACTGAAACAAAAGACATCGTGAATAATAGAGAGCACAATCCCGAAGACAAAAATAGAAGAGAGAATAAAGGAATGAGCGCGAGGGAAGTCGAAGAGAGAGAGAGAGTGAGAGAGAGGAATATTTGATAAAAAAGTAGACCATCTTCAAAGCGAATCCCTGTCATAAAAGCAAAAAAACTTATTTCCATAAAATCTATATTTATTACTGTTTATATATAATCATTCGTTTGAAAATTTTCAGTAGATTTATTCGCATTTATACAAAAAGATATTTCTTTGATTCACTTCTTATGAAGATAAATTCATCAGTTTTTTTCAATGAAACTTATTGAGATATGAAAATCATTAATTTTAATGAGTCTATAAAATATTATTATTAATAACTGAAGTTAGGAAGAAATGATTCTAATCGATTATACCATGTTTTTAAGGTAGAAGATATAAATGCTTATTGTTCGCATTAATATTGCATTTTCTTCCTTAAAATCTTATTATTATGTATAAGTAACTTATTACTTATGTACATAAATGTACCTGTACAGCACAGGCTTGGGACCACCACTTTATGTTGCCTCCGAAGGACAGCATAACACCTGATCTTGGGCTCAGTTCGAAAAATTGTTTTTGTTCAGGCTTACATACATTTTTGTTTTTCCAAAACTACTGTCCTAACTGGATATTAAATTACTGAGAAGGGAGTGATAAAGGAGACACAAAATATTTATATTATAATTGTTTTAAATTAAAAGAAAATCAAATTTATAAATCGATTCGATACTGATTGATATAACTTAATGAAAATAACATTATGTAAGAAAGAAATTAGTTGACTGTAGGTATTATAATAGGATGTAATTAGTTGGGGGTGCAGTCAAGAAAACACGCAAAAATAGGTGAAACTATTTTATTTTAAGTGCCGACGTTTCGACCTACTATGTAGGTCTTCTTCAGGGCTATGAGAAAAACAGACAAAAAACAGCATAGACTGTAAAAATACATAAAATAGAGATACAGAAAAAATAACAAAATGTAGAGATATAAAAATTTGAGCGAGAAAAAAGTGAAGGATATATAATGAAAGGATATATGAATAAAGATGATTACATAGTAGATGTATAGAAAGGTGATAATGCAAACCAAAATACAAAGAGAGCAATGAAGTTAAACAGAAAAAAAAAATAAAATGAAAAAGATATAAATATAATGAGTATGGACAACTTAGTATAATGAAGATAGAAATGTATTGCAAAGAAAACAATAGTATGAAAATAGACTCATATTTTTTTTCTGTTTAACTTCATTGCTCTCTTTGTATTTTGTTTGGCATTATCACCTTTCTATACATCTACTATGTAATCATCTTTATTCATATATCCTTTCATTATATATCCTTCACTTTTTTCTCGCTCAAATTTTTATATCTCTACATTTTGTTATTTTTTCTGTATCTCTATTTTATGTATTTTTACAGTCTATTCTGTTTTTTTTCTGTTTTTCTCATAGCCCTGAAGATGACCTACATAGTAGGTCGAAACGTCGGCACTTAAAATAAAATAGTTTCACCTATTTTTGCGTGTTTTCTTGACTGCACCCCCAACTAATTACATCCTATTAAAATAACATTATGTTTGGTAAATTATTGAGTGTATTTTAATGGAGTCCGATTGTGAATTGTTTAATAAATATTGTTGTAATCCGGAATAATCCTTTTTTTTAAATAAAACTTACCCACACTATTATCCCGAGTAAAAATACACATATATTTATGGTAATTAGGATAGCAGTTGAAAATATAAAGTTAAGAGAAAATGAGATATTATTATGTATTGAATTGTAGTAATATTTAACTAATATTTATATGAATTTTAACGATTATATTGTGGTTAACCATTATATAAAAGAATCATAGTAATTTCGTTTCCTTAATAAGTTCATTTGATTACATTTTACATTATATTACATTTTTCCATACAATTTTATTGAAACATTTCGAAAAAAATCGGATTAAAATGTTATGAGGATCTACTTACTAAAATGGCAGTAGACTGGGATTAAAAAGAGCTCGTGTAAAAGAAAGAAAAAAAGAAATTGAGCTGAGAAAATGAGAAATTATCTTGTGTAAAAGTTAAGAGAAATTAAAATATAATGAATTTTAGTAATATTTACCGAATATTTAAATAATTTTTAACGATTATATTGTGCTTAACCATTATATGAAAGAATCGTTGACATTTATGTTCCTTGCTAAGTTCCTTTGAATTAATTACATTTTTTCAGACAATTTTAATGAAATTTTTCGAGAAAAATCGTAAGAAACTGTTATGACGATTTATTTATAAAATGTCAGTAGAATGGATTTTTTATCTTTTTTTTTATTTATCCAATGCCAGCATGTGGCATTTCTGCCATACGCCGCCGAGCCTCCCAATAAAGGCATGCATCGTCATCATTGTGTGGAATATCCTTAAGACCACATCAATGTCGTAAGCGTGCATCGTCCATTACACCAGAAAGACAAATAGGGCAATTATCGGATTATGCGATAACCATTCTGTGCAGATGTGCGTGGAGGTAATCATGGCCTGTGATGAGTCTGAACCTCGCAACAGCTTCTCCTCTCGGAAGATCTCGGGGGAGCGGCTCATGTCCAAGTCCCCTGTATAGCTGCTAATTGTTGTTTTGATCTTATTCTTGGCTGAGGTTAGCGAAGCGGGGTGAAATTGATCGCCTGCTCGTGGTGCACCCTGCATAATCTAAATGATCAACAGTCTTTTTGCGACTCACAAGTCATAAAAGACTTGCAAAGTAGAATGGATTTAAAAAGAGCTCTTGAAAAAGAAATTTAATAATACACTCTAAAAGTATATATATTTTTATTTTATTGAAAATTCAGATGATTTCAAAGACGTATATGAAAATATGATTGTTACATCAAAAGAATTCATAAATCAGCCATGTGGTCGAAGGGCAAAATAAATGAAAGGAATGAATAAATAAAATACATAAATTATGCATGCTATATTACTTGCTGAAAAACGTTCCCCGACGTAATTAATTCACAATAATAAAACGTTAATATTTAATGAACGCTGGGTTAGGTTGTTATAAGTCAGGAGGTAGAAGGATGGCCGATAGAGGAGAATAATGGGAGGAGAAAAGAGAACAAGAAAGGATAATAAAAATTCATTTATTGGCGCTAATCGGCAATAATTCAGGGCGGGCGGAGCCATATTTCAGTGGCCCCCCCCCCATCCTTCGAACCCAAATTAATTGCTGGCTAAAATATCTAACCTCGCTCTCTTAACAATTTAATGCTTGTGGCTCGATTCAGGATTCTTTTAAATTCACCAGTGATAATAGGAGGATAGTATGCCCATTTTCTATTACGGTTATTCTAAATGATAATAAAACACAAATTATATAATAAATGTACTACGTGTTTGTCACTAAAAATGAATGTCGAATAAACTATTGCATTTTTCCATTAAGATTCTATTTTGCATTAGATTTTGCATGTTTTCGACGCCATAATTTTACGAATTCAAACTCAAAGAGATTTCAACGAAGTATGGGGCAAAGGCGGTATGGGTGAGTGCACTGTTCAACGGTGGTTCCAGAGGTTTCTAGAGGAAGTCTTGAGCCTAGGAAAACAAAAAAAAGTCCGTGCAAATCCCAGGAAAGAAAATCCCAGAACAAATCCGAGAACTGGCAAGAAAACTGAATCAACCGTCGATGATCACATCAATGAGATTAGGGATAAAGCTTGAAAATTGGGTATCTCACTCACTAAACGACAGGCAATAATATCAGCGGTATGGAATTTGTCCTACATTTCTTTGCCGAAACACAGCGATCCTTGCCAACACCCCAGACGTTGATATTTCTGGCCTTTTGGGCCCCGTTCAGGCCGAGTTGGAACTCGTAAATCAAAATAATACGAAAAGCACAGTATTTACTAAGTTTGAAATCTTAGTAAAGACTGAATTATTTCCAAAAAGCAAAATCTTACAGAGATAAACAAACATTTTGGTTTGAAAGGAGATTATTAAGTATTTACATTTATAAAATGTAAAAGTTTTACTATTGCTAAGGTTATTTTAAAGAAAACATAACATCCTGCATTATTTTCCGGACAAGCCAATATACACCGCATAAGGGAATTTCACTTGTGAAAATGTAATCGGATTATTGAATTAAGTAAAAGTTATAAAAGCAATTAAAAATTTAAAGTGTCAAACACATTACCAGAAGTGGAAAAGTTCTCACCTCAAATTTCTTTTCACTATAGAGTTTGATTAATTATTTTTTATTTTTTTTTTTTTAAATGATTTTATTGAATTGTACAACTGTAATATTATACATCTAGTACAAAGGCTGTATGAATAAACAAATGCATGAAAGGACGTGTAGAGGCACTACCCATTGGCAGCACTCTAATTACATTTCTATTATAGAAGGTCTCGAGGCCATCTTCTCTTCAGACGCCTAGGAGGATTGTCCGGGATGGAATTGGAACCAAGGATGGAAACTAGTGGGTTTGGATGGGCCTGGAGTTTATTATGGAATGATAGGTATCTGGAATGGGCTAAATCGGTAACATATGGAACGTTCAGGTCATTATGGATGGTTTTATTTGTGACAAAATAAGGAGCGTTTAGGATTTTGCGAAGGATTTTGGATTGCAAGGATTGAATACGAGAGGAATTTGATGGTTTGGTGGAGCCCCATAGTTCAATTCCGTAAGTCCATATAGGTCTTATAACAGTAACATAAATAAGTCTTTTGTAATTGATTTGAAGCTTTGAGCGTTTGTCTAGTATGTGTTGAAGTAGTCGGAAGCGTCGAGCTATTTCTTG
This sequence comes from Troilus luridus, assembly GCA_964056705.1. Classification (NCBI taxonomy): domain Eukaryota; kingdom Metazoa; phylum Arthropoda; class Insecta; order Hemiptera; family Pentatomidae; genus Troilus; species Troilus luridus. Next base: position 28,739,957 of record OZ057414.1, read on the forward strand.
TCTTTTCAGTCTTGTGTGAGGGTTCCAAGTTAGACGTTTGTCTAAGTTGAGTCCTAGGTAGCGGATCTGTTCAACAGGGATAAGTGGAGTACTATTAAAGGATACAGTAGGACAGGAAGTCAAGGGTTTTCGGCGAAGGGTAAAGGTAATTTGATGGGACTTTTTGGAATTGATTTTAATTCTCCAATTCCGACACCATTCTTCGAGGCTTGATAAATGTGATTGAAGGGATTGGGATGCAATATATGGGTCGTTATTAACTGATAACACGCATGTGTCATCAGCATAGGTGGAGATGAAGGTGTTAGGATGGGTTGGGATGTCAGCTGTATATACCGTGTAGAGGATAGGAGATTAATTATTTAAATATTTTATATAAAGCTGATTACCTTTATTTAATGAGTCACAGCTGTAGTAACACCATGGAGGAACTGATACAACAAACACAGAATGGTTGTGAGCTTAGGTGAAGAGCGTTTTCAGAACTACATAGAAACTTATGTTTAAGCCACGTGAACTTTTACCCATTTTTCCTAGTCTGTACACTCTCACATACAAATATGTATGTATATATATACATATATATATATATATTTTTTTTTTTTTTTAAAGTAAATTTAGTCACATATCTGAGAAAAATAAAGTAAAAAAGGAGTTTTTCTTTTAATATTTTTCTTTTCAAATAAAAATATTAAAAAAGGAATCGCTTAAGTTACATAATAAGATAAATAAGAAAGGATAACTTGAAAGAGGACCCCGGAGAGGAGGTACAGGGTACAAGGGCAGGTACAAAAAGGTGAGGTGTTGACAGTACTGAGTCAACAGGAGCACTCGGCCACCCTCGTCAAGTCCAACCTCTCGTCGGCCTCTTCAAATACTTCATCAGTCCCCTTTATGCTCATTGTCGCTACTTATGTACATTCAACAAGAATTCCCCTTTAGATTCCAATACATTTTAATTTTTAAGGTTTCTAACATTTTCGATAATTTTTTTTTTAAACAATTATACAATTAATTATGTTATTGGTTACAAAGTTATTAATAAAAATCAAAAATAAAAAAATACCACAACAACCCATGTCTTGGGTGCAGCAGATGGTAGAGACTGTACTCCTTCTAAGTAAATGGTTATGCTGGAAAAATGTCAATATCGAAAGACAGACCGGGCGTCACACTGACCTGTCCCGCATACATAGACAAGTAAAACACTTATATGAAATAATTACATTTGTTTTATTTGTACTAGTTTTAAGGAAATATCCCTCTACAAATAGGGTCACAAGTTACATTTTTTTTATATTATAAAAAAACTACATAAGATTTTCCATATTATTTGAGAGATATTATAGCGTATAAGAAAGAATGAACCCGCAACGATAGACTAGAGCGATTATTTATTTATTATTTATAGTTCAAAAAATAAATAATGGATGTAAGTTATGCCAAGGTGTAAATATTTAAAACAACAAAACACGTCATTTAATATATTAGTAAAAACTTAACGTTAATTCGGTTCATACTAGTTTACCTTTACGGTTATATTTAAATGGTAGATTATTGAGAAATCATAAATTCATCGGCATGATAAATTCAAAATGCCGTTAATCTATAAATAGTCCAGCATAAGAAATTATACAAAAATATCTAAATATATAATATAGGATTTGGGCATTAAAATTGTCAGCACCAACTCGAACAATGAGTAGACTATTTTCGAACTAAATATATTTTCATAGTTACCGACGGCCTCAGTTGTGTTTAATGTTTACCTTGCCCCGGCCTATTGTCCATAGCAAAGCCTCTAATTAAAATGGAATCAACATTTCAAATGGTAATTGCTCTGTTTTTTGTTTTTGTTTTTTTAACGACTGTTTGCCTTGGCGTGATAGCGGATAATAAAAGAATTAAAAGATGAGGCTTTAATCAAGGTTCATATTCATGAGCATCCTATCCTTTTTTAAAACTGACAATAATTAGAATTCAAAACAAAGCCTTTCATTAACACTAAAAATCTGAGGAAAAATTCTATTATGAAGGAAAAATAACAAAAAGAAATTTCATTTGTTAGGAAACAATAGTAGATAATTATTTTTTCGAGCTATAAACCAAATAAATAAATTACAACTATACAAATAAGTTTGGTGCGCTATAACAGTAAATACTTTTATGTTCAAAAAAAAAAAAAATTAGGTAATTATTTACTTGAACTGTTTCTGATACGTTTTACATTTTCACATTCCGTACATATTTAAAGATGCTCGTGGTAAATTAGTTCTGAGAAATTAATCCTGATCCTAGCTCAGAAAAAAATATAATATCTAAGCTAATTAAAATTTGTTGTCAATTAAAATACGCCTCATCAACGCCAATTAAGATTTGAGGTAGAGATGTTGAGAGTATCACCTATTAATTCAAAGAATTGAATTAATGGTCGATTCTTAAGAAAAGAGCAATTCGGTGTTTTTATTTATTTTATTATTTTTTTCTATCCCTACTTATTCAAACTTTATTATAAATATATATATATATATATATATATATTCCTTAGCCGTTATTCAAAATGGAAGCCTTCTAAAGTTGACTTTTCCCTGAGAAACGCAAGATTACTAGGGAACAGAAATCGTTCTACAGAAAATTGTTTAAGTTCAATTTTACGACCATAAAGCCTAGGATAATTTAAGTAATGTGTAATGAAAGAAGAAATTGCTGAAATTGATAAATATCTAAAAGCAGATAATCCAGGATAATATAATGGTATCTAAGATAAAGCAATAATGGCGGTTGACCTAGTTAGCTCTACAGGCAGCTTGTGCAATCATTAATAGTAAAATGGTTACCCTAAGAGATAATGACATGCTATTAGCAATAATATGCACTTCGGAGATTGCGATCCATGCAGATTATATGCACTACACTACTTCACTGCTCTGTGAAATCGAGTTTAAAATTATTTATATCAAATCGGCATATAAAGTTATTGAAATCATCCATAAGTATGCTTCTGCTCTTTCACTATTCGAAGCTAACCGTTAAGAATCCAGGATATATTTAGTTGTTAAATTTTAAGAACCTGGAGTCCGCTGTCCATAGGCCCCAGCGGCTTAAGAGATGATAAATTAGAAATATCGAAGAATGACTAATTTTGAGTCTTGTATGTTCCCCGAAGTTATGAAAACATGTAAAAAAGTTTTATCAAACAAACAAAAAAACAACATGACAAACAGTTGCTACAACTAAAAAGTACAATTATTACTTTATTTTATTTATTATTTTTTTGATTTTGTAGATAATGGAGTCCCTCAATTTATGGTGGCAACAAATCATTATCTTAGAGACTAAGGTCATCTTATAAAATGAGTGCACTATTGCTCAGTAAAACGATATCAAGGTTCTAAATATGTGACTCTCAAATTTGGAATGAGTGTAGCCCATTAGTTTGAACTTTTTATATATTTTTTAAAATTTAATATAAACCTGTCTAAGTCTCTACAAGTAAATAAATTTACTTATTTAAATCTGTAGATAGTATATTCATTTCCAGTTTATAAGTTGGAAATCGATATTTTATCTGGGAGACTTCTAGGAGACTTGTGTGGGTATTCTGAATTAAATGTCAGCATGAACAATTTAGCAATAATTTTAATAAGCAGTATCCTACATTTTGCGTAAACCCTAAGGTTTAAAAGATATTGGGGTATGGGCATGTGGGGTGTAGGAATATAATTTTTTAATGTTCAAAAGCTGTAGCATCACAAAACTAGAAATTTGTATGTTGGAGACCGTTCCTAATTAAAATTACAGAATAAGATATAATAATATTGCATCAAAACATCCAGGTTTATTGGATTTTGCCATAGTTTATATCAACAAACTCGTATGCCATTGATGTAAACAATAAAATTTAAAACATATTTATAATAGCTATCTTGGAGAAGTTTTGGAATATAAGACCGCCAATGAGATAGAATATCATATTCTTGAGATTCCGGGAGAGATATGACATTCCAGTATCTACTTCGAATCCAAAGCAGACTAGCTGTTGTTTTCTTAGCTGTAGTAACAGCCACGTGGGAATGTTTTAGTTCTTAAAACAATATCAAGTATAATCTGATTCAATAGAAAAGTCTAATATTTATTTCTGAACTAGTGTGAGTTGGACGTTTATTGGATAATTAATAAAGAATTATAAAAACTCTAAAAAAATACTAATTCTTCATTTCAAATGGTATCAGATTAGAGAAATCAAGTTTGTTTTACTTTGTGTTAATTATTTTAAGTGTAAATATTGTGGTTTCTGACGTGATACAAATCTCATTCGTGCCAAATTTAAAACATGAATAGAATAGTTTGTTATTCTAATTCTTTTATTTTTCATTTGCACCTTTATTTTTAATTTCCCATCCAGCAAACAAAATCTAAGTATTTGGTTGTTTTTCCTTTGATATCCAGCAACATCAAGTTTCGGAAATGATAAATAGTTCTTAAGCAAGTGTCTTGGCAATTTCTTCTTCAAGCAGGTTCGGGTAACAGGGAGCAAGAGTCAGTGGATTTTGTGTTAATGAGTGGAATAGTGTGTATTTTTCGTGAATATATGATGGAATAGAATAGAACAGTTACTAGAAAAATCACAAAAACAATATTTACAAAGAAAAACAAAACAATTTAAAAAAGATTTCATAGATTAATCAAATATTAAATTCTGTATCTGTAAAGTGGTCTGGTCGAAAACCATGGCTTTGTTAAAAACAGAAACAGAATGATAATGAAAGAATCGTGCTTATTTATAAATTATTACTCTCAGAAAAGAACAATAGATTATTGTTAACATTAGACCTTCCAAAAATAATCTTGTTTTAAAAAGTTATTTGAAACCTTTTTGGTTAGTACGTAATTTACAATTTAACAGATCATGGCTCCAGATAACATTTTTTTTTTTCAATATGTGGTAAAATTCCGACCTGCCGCTCAGATCCGAAGTAATTATTAAAGAAGAAGGAGTAGGCGAGCCCAGATAACTACTACTGGTAACAGGTTACATCGTTAACTGGAAACTGATACTCTCGTAATCGTTGGTTGGGATTTCAGCCTTGTCTGGGCTCCTACCTCAAGTAGTGACCGCATAGGAACCGAAACTAGATATCCCCCGTTAATTAAAGGCAAGGTCTAGCCCGGATCACGAATATCATTTCAACCATTAACAAATAATTACACTAAATGTTTATTTATTAATTTACAAACCTCTACTATCTCAAAAAAAAATTGGTTCAAAGGCATTGAATCAACTCTAAAACGCTCTCACTAAATATTACGCTGCAAATACTTCAACTAAAAGCCTCGAGAACATAAGTCTGGTTCTAGTAGTCATAAAACTGGTTAAATTCGTTCAAGAGCATCTCTCAAAATCAGCAATTCGATATTTACGTTATTTTTTATGACAATTTATTGTCAGAAAAAAGAATGGAAATTTCAACTAAGCACGATTCTTTCGTTTTATTTATCTTGTTTTTTTAATAAATTGTTCTTAGTTTTCAACTAGACCACATTACAATTTTATAATTCTCTGTTTTAATATTTTTTTAGTTTAATAAGCTACAGAGTTTGGCCAAGGGAATGAACTAATTGTACTTAGATATTGGAAGTTAAATAAAATAAAATAGAACAGAAATACAATTTCTCTTTAAAATTAAGTTTTTACTTTCGATTATTTCCTTTGGGAATCTATTTGTACTATACTGTATATTTTTACATTTGGCAGAGACCACCGGGGAATATAGGAGATTACTTAACGCGGAATTGCGAAGCATGCACCCGGTAAATATTATTCAGGTGATAGCGTCGCGAAGATTAAGATGGGTATGTAAAGTTGCTGGGCTTAGTAACGAACGAATTCCCAAGATGTTCGAAGAATAGGTGCTGTACCGACTGGGAAGCGTCTGAGGGGTAGACCGAGGCGTAGGTGGGAGGATTGCGTCAGAAATGATCCAGCAGGTTTGGGTTTGGGTGGTGCTCCGTGGACGGAGGTTTGTAAACATAGATTGGTGGTATCGGCATCGAGCCTTCGGATTCATTAAGCCTTTTATTTACTTACATTTGGCAGGGATGACACTCAAATATTGCTCAAAACTGTAATTGCAATATTAACTCACAGATTTTTTAAAAATTGTTTATTGGAATTCAAAACTGTCATAAGAGGAAGTCAAAGAAGAAGAAGAAATTCACAACTATATTATAACAATACAGGTAAATGTAGTGAATGATAGAGATTGGTATGAATGAAGGCAAGTAGAAGAACTACCCAGTAGTTCAACTTGCTTAACAAACAACAAACAAGTTCAGTGGACACGCAAAATAATTAAAATTAAAAAAGCAAACTCACTAGCTTTAATATTCCGCCGTTATACCATAGAAGCGGTCTAAGCATGAGGAGAACAATAAAAGGATCAAATATAGGAGATAAAAAACAAAACCAGGCCGGTGACCGATGACTACCGCACAGGGTACCGTTGAACTCACATCTGTATAAGGAGATACCTTAAACAAAAAGAAGAAAAGAAAAATAAGAGCCGAATCCAGAAATCTGTAAAGAGCCTAATGACACGGTATCTATTCCTGAATCTTTAGCTTTGTTAGAACGGAATTGATGACGCGACTTAGTGAGATTTGCATTCGGCCGGGCGCAAAGGGAGTGATGGATGTGGCCTCATGCCAACAGAGCCCTAACATTTTTTACATTTGGTCTTTTTACTTTTTGGAAGGCCAGTTTTTTCGAGCCGTCAAGTAAACGGAAGGTGTTTCGCAAGAGACCTTTTGTCAAGCCACTGCTAGCATTAGCCTGACTAACTGCGGGATTTCTTCTCCGCCCGGGTCGCTCCGTTAGTTCGCTCACTGTCACGGTCCGGATCCACATTGAGGTGGAGGTTCAGTATTATTATTTTCTGAAGTAAAGGAAATTTCCTTCTTTCTAAAATAATCACGCAATAAATATTTATTGAGAAAACAATTTTTTGAAGTGAAAAAGTCTATAGCTGCCTTTAGGGATTTTCGATTAAGGAAAAACTTATGACTTCGCGTCGCCATGCGCGACAAGTTCACGGTTACGCTTAGTGGCCAGTGGATGAGTTATACAATTTGTTTCAATAATCTTGAGTTTAAATGTTGGAGTTCGATTGATATAAGAATGATAAAGTAGTTTAATAGTTGTGCAATTCATACCAATAGTGACTTAAAATATCAGTAACCGTTTCCCCTGAAAGAATAGAAACCTCTTTACTTTTTTCTCTTCCTTAGTTCATTATCTAAAAACAACAAAAGGAGATTAATTCGATCGATGGATATTCGTCACATACCATAACCACATAGGTCGGAAGTATGTGGATTACACAATTAGTGACGCCAAAAACGTTTATATCGGAACATTCCAAAAAAAAAACAACGAAAACGTTAGCACAGTATGTTTCCTTGACATTAAGAGTATCGTAACAAGTAATTTGACCCAACAAATTAAAAATCCTCAGAGCCAATTAATCAAAAATAGTTACATACCTACAAGCAGTCAGACTAAACACAATAACTACCATCATCATTGTCGGATATTAAAGTACATCTTAGTATAGAATATATATTGCCAATATGCGAGCAACATGAAATCTATGTTAGGACCTAGTGAAAAAAACACTTTAATTGAACATAGTTAGTGAATTATAGAAATAATTCATAATCTTTACTAACTATAGTACAATAGTAATATTAAAATCATAATATTAGATAGTAATAAGTACAATCACCAACACTGATGGACAATAAGTATTAGTGGTCTATGAAGACACAAACTATACACTTACTAACTATAGTAGGATTAGCGATTGAGCCTGAACACTGCACCATGCTTCCACGACTTTTTTCAGTTTGGGACCTAGTACTTTACTGGTCCTAGGATATAAAAATTTACGATGTCATTTTTACCTTATGCAATATAGCTATAAGACAATACCCTATAATTTAAATTTACTTACCTCTCAATAAAACTTAAATCAATATTTAATTCATTACCATCTTAAAAATGTCTACTATAAAAAAAATTAGGATGACAACAATTTTGAGCAACTACTGCAACCATCATACAATGTTCTGCTTTAATTTTGGAAATATTAAAAGAGATCTAATACGTAAAATAATTACCTATAATAATATGAACTGTCTATTGAAGGTTAGGCCTACTGTGCTCACCTTCGAGTGCATATCTATCAGATCCAGTTATTAATTATAAACGTAATAGACATTGGAGGGACATGAGGCGACGCCGCCTGCTCGAAGAGGCAACTGGCTGAGACGGGAAATTTCCTCCCAATCACCGGTAGAGGCTCGGCCCTCGCAGGATTCTCCGGGAAAGAAAGGCAATCAGGAGCCCTCCTCAACCTTATCGAAGGCGCTTCCAAATCTATTACCAGGAATAATTTCCCTTTCAGAAAGAGTCGGGGTCCGGCCGCCATCTTACCTCCTCCTCTCAGCAGAAATAATAGAGACTTCACGCTCTCAAGGACTTCCCATAATCTAAGGCTCTATTCCTTTCCGATATTTAGGTCAACAGGGGATGGAATAATATTGGAAATTCTTCAACCAATTACTTTTACCTTAGTTTTTTAAATTAGACCATTAACCCTGGGAATATTAAAAAAAAAAACACTACAACCTAGAAAGGATCTTGGGTTCAGTACGAGGTATAGACTGTACTATCTCTAGAACAACCCTTTTGCAACGAGGCGATTTGCCCTAGTCGCACTCAACCGCTCGGTTTTCCCCCAATTAGGCGTACCATCTTTATTGAGGTTGGGTGAGCCCCAGGAGATGTTATCTATCTCCAGCTCTTAACCGATTAAAAAAATTATCTGCCATAGCCTAATTTGAACTCAGGACTTTTGCCATGACAACTCTGTGCTCGACTACTGAGCTAACCCGCTCCCAGGGTGATATGTCATCAAATAAATAAATTTATTAATCAGTAAACTGTTATTCCTTAAGAATATTAATGAAATTTAATTTATAAAAATGAGAATCTTTTCACTTAATACACTTATGTTTTGGAGCAAAAGAGTAAGTTTCAAGTTATGTCACGACTACTTTCCATTCGTTTCCTTTTTAATATTTTAGAAAATAAGATTAATCGTGAAATTTATAGGAAAAAAGAAATTTCATCAAGAAATGAGCGTTTCAACAAATATATATCATCTACACTTAGAAATGTTAGTTAAGACGTTTTTTCTTTTATTAGACATTTAACCTAATTATACTCTTTTTTCATACTATAATTCAAAATTATTTTCGAGGATATTAAAAATGCAACGAATGAATACTTTTTGTTACTCAACCTCAAAGCGACATTCTGCGGAACTGATACCCGAAAAAGAAAAAACAGAGTTACAAGAATATATTCTCACTTACACAATTGACCAAGGTACATCAGGTGGCCCTAGGATTTGTTAATGGGTGTAAGAAAACCTATCTTACACACTCCAATCGAATATTTTGGACATGATTGTAGTGTAGATTTATAGCGATTGTAAGGTCCTGGAGCCGATAATATAATAATATAATGCGATCATATAATTTCTTTACGTTCTCAGTAACGTAATAACCCCTTTTTTTTAACTACAAAGGATAGCACTAAATACGTTATCTACGGCGTGTTGCTGATTATCCATCCTGTACTATATCAAGCGAAGAGCTGTTATGGATCTACAGACCTCGACGAGCAAGAAGTACCCTCCCATCCTACATAGCCCTTCCTACACCTCCCCGATAGGAGATGAGGTCCAAGATACAGCCCTAAGAGAGGCGATATATCTCGGCCACTGCTCCATAAATCTGGAAGCGATATCAGATAGCGCCGCCGTAGAGCGAACATGTAGCAACTACTAATTGGAGGGCCAATTACGACATAACACCGGACGATACCGGACAGGGCACTGACTGTACTCATCTCCCCTAATTAACGATCTCGATCCCCGTCGATAATTGAGGACCAGGGCCGCTTCTGTTCCAACACCGATCTGGACCGAGTCCTGGATTTCAGATGGAACGCTCGATTAAACAGGCGCACAAGGTGGTCCTTAATCAGGGTTAATATTAAGAAAAATCGATGTGTGAGAGGCGTAGGATGGCGCTGGGCGGGGATCAAGCCACAAATCGTATTAATGAGCGCCGTGTTCAATAAATATCTCGGGCAGATATAGTCGCGCAGCTGTTAACGATAGCAGTTTGATAACGGATATTATAATTCCGTGTTCGCTTGCCTGGAAAAGAAGCTTTAACATAAGCTGGACAAAACTGAATCAATATATGTCGAAACGTCAAGATAAAAGAAATAGAAAAGAGAGTAGGTCTACCCACTTCTAAACAACTATTGCAATTGTACAGTGAATATTATATAGGACCAGCTTTGTACTTATGTATAGAAAGGATGATGTAAGATAAAGTTTCAATTCCAAGCAGATAGTTCTTGTGTAGACGGGAAATAAAAAAATCCATCATTAGCAACACCGAAAAACAAAATTAAGAATGGTAGCGTACACATAGGCAAAGTATAGGACATCGCACATCAACAATCTTAACCATTTTAATTACTCAAGAAGTCTCCATCATGTAGACAATTATAATCCTCTCCAAACGTAAAGGAACCTACCACTTAGCATTTTTTAAATCTCAACAAAACTAAATGCCATAGCTGCAATGAAAAAATACAGCAAAAGTTCTATCAAAATGTTAAACATGTAGAACTAACTGCAACCTGCTATGGAAATATTTCTAGATCATTTTATATCTTTGCTGACTTGTCAAAAAATATTTATTTTTCAGATATACTTCACAAAAAGCATTGTGTTATTTTTTAATTTCTCAAAAGTTGAGCCTATTCAATAACTGTCATTTTAATAGTCAAATAAATAATTGTAATTACTCAATTAAAATCTTTCTATACATTCATTTCTTACTTTTCACTAATACTTTTTCTCCAAAACAATACAATTTAAAATCCAATCCTTATGAATACTAATATGTATGAATTTTTTTTAAAAATTATTTTATTGAATTGTACAACTGTAATATATCCATCTAGTACAAGGGCTGTATGAATAAATAAATACAAGAAAGGACGTGTAGAGGCACTACCCATTGGCAGCACTCTAATTACATTTCTATTATAGAAGGTCCCGAGGCCATCTTCTCTTCAGACGCCTAGGAGGATTGCCCGGGATGGAATTGGATCCAAGGATGGAAACTAGTGGGTTTGGATGGGCCTGGAGTTTATTATGGAATGATAGGTATCTGGAATGGGCTAAATCGGTAACATATGGAACGTTCAGGTCATTATGGATGGTTTTATGTATGAATTTTAAGTCTCTAAGAATGACGATCCTTCTAATATCTTTGCCTATGATACTTATGCCGTAATTTTTGAAGGATGGTTGAGGAGTATTGATGCAGAATTCACATTCTCAACTTTTCATAACTTCCTTTAAAACGATAAAAACCGATTCTGTCAGACTTTTTAAGAGAAGAGGTTGTTGTTGCTCTTGCAGCATTAATTTATGACTCCTTTATCTCATATATTTATAACAGAATCGGTTTTAATCATTTTACCGATTAAATATATTTAAATATTGTGCCATCAGTTAATAGTTAAAATGATGTCAATATAGATAGCCGTGAGTTTCTCTCTCCGATGTTCAATCTCTGTCTGTGTTCTCTCACCCCTCATAAGAGCACATGTATGGATTCATATTTATCAACCTTTTGTTAATCTTTTTTTTAAATAAAACCACTGCAAGTTTAAAGTGTGTGACTTTCTACTACCCTTTCAAAAAGACTTCATGGCACAGGAATACATATGAAAGCTTGAACAGATTGGTTTTTACGATAATTGAATGTATGTATTTGGTATATGAATAGCTTTTACAAATAATTTTCGGTTTAGCAGAAGTTTGGAAATTTCCAGAGAAAGCTAAAGGAAACACAAAGTAACCAACCCCGCTAATGGAATTATAATAATGATAAAAGACTAAGCACTAAATAGGACACCCACGGCCACAAGGCAAGATAAGCACTTCTTATCAGCCACAAATCCTTTTAAGAAATAGTGAACTGGGCGAAGTGCAGGCAGGATCTCCGCTCCATTTTATGGCTAGGATAAGGATAATTCCAATCCGCTCTGATTGAATATTGATGTAGGACTAGCGGGGGGGGGGCTGATATCGAATGCAAACGATAAGAAACTTTGCATTTGGATATAAATTAAAAAAAAATATGTGAGGCAGCTCCGACGCACGACTGGAGTTTACTCCTTAAGAACTAGTATAGTGTAGATTATTTAAAAAGGGTAAATAAAAGCATCTTAAAAAAAAAAATCAAAGCATATATAAATGTTTATTCATAATATTTACATCATTCTAATGAAATATACATTATTAACTATTTCACATAATAATAATTGTTAATATTTTTATATAAATCATTCTAAGGAAGATTCTACCATGAACATTTAACATGATTTTGAACAGTATTTAGTCCGTGAATAATATTATCATCATTATTAAATACTGTGACAATGGGTTTATGGTAACTAAAATACAATTCGTGTACGTCAGAAGTTACATGGGTTATGAATCATGAAAACATTGCATCAATAGTTGTAGCATATCTAGTCGTCCCGAGTAATTTGCTAGAAATAAAGTCTAAATATAGCCCTAAATTAAGTTCATTTTTCAAGAATTGTACTAAGAGTAAACTTTCATCTTTACTTAGTGACAGTGGGAGAGGAATGGCTCAGTGGTAGAGAGAGCACTGAGTGGCCATGCTGAAGTCCTGGTTCAAATCCCGCTGCAGGCAGTTACTTTTATTTAGTCTGTTTGCGGCGGGAGATGGGTCATAAGGGATCTAGGACCCTCCTGGGGCTCACCCACCCTCCATAAAATATTATAAAAATAAAAATAAAAATTATAAAAAAGGGGGGAAAACCTGGCGGTTGAGCGTGACCTAGGACAAGTCACCTCATTGCAGAACCGTTGTCCATGAAACAGTACAGTCTCTACCATGTACTGAACCCCAGACTCGTTCACGGGTCGTAGTGGTTACAGGTTCAGGTCAGTGAAAATTAAATTTTCTTTTCACTATTAAAATTTTACTTAGTGAATACACAAATATCCACTGTGTCTTTATCTTTGAAAGAACCAACCTTAAATGATTTCATACTAAAACTGGTTTCGCTGTAAGTATTTTTCAATTTTACAACTTGACAACACGAATTGACGGTTAGGTTGCTGTTATACACATCGAAGTGAGAGGTGCTCAAAGGAACATAACGTCTCTCAATATGTTTATATTTTACTGTAAAGTTTATTGACTAAACCTCCTCCATGACCATTTAAAACATTTGAAAATCTATTCTCATAATGACAAAACATAAAAAACATTTAAGCTCAAAGGTAACATTGAGGTGATATATTTATCTTCTTAACTAGTTCAAACAAAGCTAACCTTAATTTGAGTTTTAAAAAATTATCGCATTTCAAAACGTCGAGAATAAAGCAATAGAATACACTGTTACCATAGATACCACACGTATCTCTTCCCGATTAGTCCCGGAATTTAACTTTTAATTTCTATCTATTATGTAAAGCAAATAATACAATATTATCGAGAAAGGAACGTAACGCACCACATTTAGCTAAAATTCGATTTTACTCCTCATAAAATTTTCATAATGCGGGCTAAATATGAAAATCGTTTCTTAAGGAGTAAACCAAAACAAAAAAACAAAACAAGCATGTACCTGATCACATCCAGTACAACTTTACAAATATATTTGAAGTTAAGTCTATCCAAGTTTCCTGTTCAATCATTGTCCCGCAATATACAATCCTTCCTGTCATTGTTCCTTACTTAGTCACAGATAACATCAAATACAATGACATCGTTCCATATGTCCCCAGCTTGGACTGAACCAAGTAATAACAATCCACTACTAACTCCATTTTCACTGAAACCTACTTGTTGTTTGTTGGTTGCCCATAGGTTACTTTTGCACACCCAAAAAGTTTAGATGATTGAGAAGTAACATAACTTGGAATGAAATCAAAGCTACATTATAATCCCTAATAACAGACTTGATGATCCTTCATCTACTGATACGTTTTAAAAAAATATTTTATTTATTATTTTATGTACCAAGTAACATGTTTTTACCATCTTTTTTAGCTTTATGTTTTTTATCCCCTGTATATAAGAATCATTTGATAATTCCATTTAATGGAAGCCGTGTTCATAAGAAGCTCAGATTGTCCAACGTGTAATGGACGATTTATAATAATTTGATAATCTGGATTAATTGTATTAAATTAAAAAAATTAGTCGTGAGGGATGATAACAGCGAACCTATATTTTATAGGTTCTTTTGGATTAATAGATATTAAGCGACACTGTTCCCATAATATTACTTCTCAATATGTTACGATATTTAATAATAATAAAAGTCAAGATATCTTCTTGTTATATGTTCTAATTGATGTAACTACTCCTGTAATGCCAGATTGGAAGTTCATCCAGAAGCGACCGTAAAAAACAAATGAATATCTTCTTTGTCTCCTTATGTGGATTTCTGCATGGAGACGTCTCCAGCCACTTCGTTCACACATCTCGATCTCGTTTTTTTTTCAGATTAGCCAATGTCATCCCTCTTATAGTTGGCAGTTGGTCTCGCATCCATTCACATTCTTGGGAATCAGTCCTCATACGTTCTGCGCAGCTGTCCATACGTTCAAAGCGGGATTCTAAGATGGCCAGTTATAACAATACTTGACCATATACTTTCTCAAATAAATTTATGAGCATTAACATTTCGCAAATATTGGATCCGATTCTGCGTTTTTAAAAACTACAATAGTCTCCAAATATACACAAACAGTGAGTGATGCGGCCGGAAGTTTCAAAGATTCTGTAGTAGACTTAGGCGACAAAAACAAAAAAAATATTCTTTCAACATGTTACGAAAAACAACGATTCAGAATTAGTGGTAAAATGAGAAAGGACATGGAGAGAAGACACTAAGGATGGCGTGTCAGGAACAATGAAGACATAGAGCCTTCCCTCGAGATGCGGATCTACTCCCCAATCGGATGGACCTGCGTTCAATTAGTAGCTCCTCCAGGAGCTGGATAAAAATTGATGAGGGGGTCTGGAAAATCAATCCTCGCCCCCCCCCCCCCAAGATCGCGTGCCAGGCAGACAGTAGCTCGCCCTTCCAATTAGCTGCTTGATGAGAACAGGTGGGGAGTTCGTAGCCACGTCACTCATCTGTCCGGACTTTCTATTTACTCTTCAACATCAACAATATTTTCTCCAGAATTTCCCCGCCCCAGATACGGAGCCCTTGTGGACTTGATGCATTGCTCAACTAAGCTATTAATCCACATCTCCTAATTAATTGTAACACATAAATCACGAGGGAATTAACTAAAATACTCTAATTTACAGCGTGGATCTACAGTACATTAACTAAAATGTATAGCAGTTTCAAAACTAGATATATAAATAATGAACATCTATATGAATTTTAATAATATTCTCCATATGAATAAATGATATTCTCATTCTGGAAGTGCGTTATTATAATTATACAATATATCTCTATTTTTAGGAGGTATACAATATATTATTTTACAGCTGTTAAGCGAGCGGACCGTAAAGGAGTCAACACCACACTCCTTATACCCAGAATAATTTTTTTCCAATACGGTGAAAACACATTCGTTTTTTTAGCATCTGTTATTATTCCATGTACGCGACTCTGACAAAAAAAAAACATAACGATAGTTAAAACAAGATAAAGGTATTTAAAACAAACGAATTAAAGTCGGCTTTATAAAGCCTTGTCACGATTATCCTGCAGCCAATAAGCGAATACGCTATTTCCGGCAAATAGAGGGAGTACACTGCTCACTACTGGGCATCGGTCAAAGAAGAACACATACAATTTGTAAAAGTGAGGCAATGAAATTTGATTGTTTTTTGATAGTACAATTTCTATTGTTCACCTTTAATGTATAAGTTGTTTCCTTTCCCCTCAATATAAAATTATAATTTATCCAATTTTTTAAATTAAAGTTTGGGATGCGACTTAACCTTGCCATGTTTAATAAAAATATTTCAGTTGGTGACACCGAAAATTTATTATGATGAACGCATCTTGTAGTTATTAAAATGGCGACTATAACAAACGAATATTACACAGACTATAAATGGAAGAATCCTTAGAAACGCAATCACAAAAGAAATTTCTGATTCCTCTACTAATGTCTTAAAAATGTAAAAAGAAAAACTCTATAAAACAAACCAATAAGTCTCTAAAATACTGGATAAGATCTGGCTAGTCAATCTTTCACCAATTAAGGCATCATCAGGACATGCACTAAAATAAATAATTACATCAGTGAAGAATAATTACATCAGTGAAGAATAATTACATCAGTATCACATTTCAAATCAGCATCCAAACAGACCCATCAAAAAATAACATTCAATAACAAATTCACGTTGATGCTTTTCCATTCCTATATATGCACATTTATATACACGCATAATATGAATATGAGTATCTTAATACTTGCTTCAATGCTATCCATTGACACCTTTCATCATTAACGCAAGGAGCAATATCAGTAACACCGCCTTAATACGCTAAGAACAAAAGCTGATGGAGGTAGTTTAATTAGAAACCTTAGGCCGGGGGCCAATTTAATGGGAAGGAAGGAGACTCGCTTTAAGTGAGCCCTGTTTAATCATGGCGCTCCATACGCGGCCTCGAGATAATAGTGTTTGGCCTGCATACCATATCAAAGGCATTAGGGATCATAGCTCTGCGCTGCGCCTCTATTTAATATAAGCCACTGCGCACTCTGCTCCTCTATCTTCCCAATCTAGCCTCTTCTGGGTCAGAATATTAATTACAGCTCTGCCTTTCCGCAGTGTCACCTTTCTGGCTAGAGTTAGCTCTAATTATACCTTCGCTAAATTCTAAATGTCTTAACGAAATACTTGTTAATTGCCCTTTCTATTAATTGTAATTATAATATATTGCAGAGTAAGAGCAGTGGCAAAGGTTGTTTCAATCCAGGAGTCATTGTCACGATAGGTTCAGTAATAATTAGTTCGTTCTGGCAGAAAAAGTCGAGTTATCTCTAACCAATGGGAGTACCAAAACTTATAATTTATTCTTTATTTCGCAAAACCATTTTGAGTTTCCTTGAAACCCAGATTCAACTATTGAACATTTTTCAAATCCAAGGATATTCGTCAAGTTCCAGTGAGTCAAATATACTCACTTACGGGTGATTATCCCAGCAAGAAAAGCACCGTGTCCTCGGGACAATTGGTAGTTTGGTTGTACAACGAGATGTGAAACATAGAAGTTGGATGTTATTGGGAAAGAATTAATTATTTAAGTGTAAGAAAAGGATGTAATGGAAGGGAATACAGATTGTTTTTTAGAATTATGTGATACAAATATTATTATATTCATTAAAAAATATACATAAAAGACCATGATGATCCAAATAAGATATTACAATTCAGTATCATCAGTTATTTCTGTAATATTAACACTCGATGATGTTTCTGATGGTATCAAAGTCACAATAGGCCGATGGTAACTTAAATAAGCAACGAAAGTGTTACTTTTAACGCTATGGAGGTGTCGTGTAAATACTGCATCTATTGTTGTGCCATATCTTGTTGTAGATTCCTTTGGATTATTATTAATATCCAATAATTGATAGTAATCAATGGTCCTGACATATCTTTTGCGAAATTTACAATCAAAAGATCTAAGCGGTATAGAGTAGAGAGAGAAGCGTCGTAATGGCGGGAAAGCCGAGTCGGCCGGAGGGCGGAGCCTAAGCGGCGGAGAGAACCGAGGAGCCACGGGGCTGCTCGAAGTTTTCGCATCACATCAACAGTTGCTCTCACTCGCCAAACGCGCCATTAGATGTTTCACATCAAAAATTTCGGCGACATTTCTGTAACTCTACCCTCCAGTCAGATACATAATATTTTATAGTATTAAGATGAGAAGGCTTTAATATTGAGGATGTAAGCAGAAAGAAGGCTAATATATTTTTAATTTTTTAAGTCATAGCATGGAGTAAAGAGGATCGCGACCATCTTGGACATGAGTTGAAGAAGGAGAAAATGGCTTCAGATCTAGAAAAAAAATCTAGAAAAAAAAACATAATCATGAAGACTGACCAGACAAGACCTTAACACATAATGAAACTACCTGTTACTTTAGAAACATGAATTATACCTATAAATTATTTTTTGTGAATCTTTCCTTTTTGATATTTCCTGTTTATGTAAAATTTTCAAAATGTTGCGACTTACTTGAGAATTCCCACATATTCATTTTATTCTGCAGATAACATTTGTTCTAGGGTTCTATGGAAAGTTGTTAAAAAATGTTAGACTGATCACCATATTGCTTAATCATTATTTTTTCACCACATCGTATTATTTTTCACAGAAAAAACAATACTTGCATTAAGAAACGAAAACGATATATGAAAATAAATTCAGAAAAGGAGGGCCTAATGAAGTAATTTACGGTCCTCGACTTCGATTTCACGTGTAACTTATCATGTCCGACCATTTATAATTTGATTTTTTTTGTTTAACCCACTCGAAACAATATTTTAATAATTCAGAAGTTTTTTCGGCAATGTCGATCCCATTACTATAATGAGTAGCTACGTTTTTATAAGTTAGATAAGCAACAACTCAAACCACCCACAGGTGTCAGCCTGAATAATGTTTTGGCCTTGCTATTTCGCACCTAAGCTGTTCCCTGATTAGAATCATGTTCATGATTTCTTATATATAGCTTGTTTTTGTATATTGTCGAATCAGATTTATTTTTATATTATTAACTCTTGCAGTTAATCGGCCCACACCCCAGTCAGGTCATTAATAAGTGTCTTAAAATCGTGGGTCAGGAAGTTTACACAGTTTCTGACTTGTATCACGTTGGAAAGTAAAAATCTGCGCAGGATACGTAAATAGGCCCAGAAAGGGGATCAATGGATAATGAGAACTTAACAACATTTGACGGATTTAAATGAATCCTGATATGACGATATTTATATAAATTCATATTTAATAAGTAAGAATAAGAAAACTGTGTTATGTGCAGAGAATAAAAAATAACAGAATATTTGCAAGATGATTTTGTAGTTGCATAAGAAAAGAAAATAATCCAAAAATAAATCACCCAAGCATATTACTTTATATTCAAAATTCAGCCCTCCCCAAAAAAAAACTTCAAAAAACTGGGCTGACAAAATGTTCTTACACAACGAGTAATAAACATTTCTGGTACGAACGGTTATTCGGGTTTTTACAAATAAGAATGTCAATATTACAGAAATATTATAATTAATCCACGGAAAATATAACTGCATAGCATGTAATGAAAATATATAATCTTAATGAAAATATATTAAAGTAGTAAATGGTGAAGGTTTTGAAGTCTTGAATTGAAATATTCTATTGAAAATCATGGGTGCAGTTCAGACTGAAGACGAATGGAAACTGCATCCTGAAAAAAAATAATAATCTTGAATACTATGCGGAAGAGAAACTGACATTCCTTGTACATTTGTATAGAATGAACAAGCATAGATTGGCCAAGCAAATATTTGATTATTTTTTCAAAAACAGGATATGGACTAAAGAAGTAAACAAATTGTATTACAGAGTATCACATGCAAGAAAAAAGCCAATTTAAAAGAAAAGTGAAAAATCTGGAAGGGTTTCAGGATGAAGGAATACCAGACAAGTTGGAACAAAAATGGTCAGATATTAAAATAAACGTGACAGTAAACGGAAGGAGGAATATTGGAGACAGAGAAAACACCAGGAGAAGGAAAATTGTTATTAAAAAAAAACATATTCGCATTCAAAGTGGTCAATGCGAAAAAGAGAAAGTATGAAGTACTTCATACAATATAATTCCATATAGCAATTATTTTTTTATTGGCACATTATTAATCAGTGACAGCCGGGATTAAGAACTGACGTTTTCAATCAGTGAAAGAGCCCGAGGGTTCGGAGGCGATTGGACCGGACAACAGGTGTTCACGACCTGTGGCTTCTATCTCTTCCGACTGTTATACCAAAATATTATAAAGGGTATAGCTATTGCACAGGTATTAACAAACAAAAAAACGGTTTTGTTCATTGTATATAATTTTATAATAAATAAGCATACAAACTCATAGGTACAAATATACATGAGTAAAACCGTAAAATGTACACATTTTAAAAGAGGTGTAATTACATTATAAAAACTGTGATTATTTATTTTAATAAATAATTTTATTGGTATAATTAAAACAATAATAATTTCGAAATATGTTAACAGTAAGCAAGTCAATAATCAATTCAAAATTTATTTTTAACAATATATCAACTTACAATTCTATGGAGAAAGATTGGAATAATACATATCAGTAAAAAACCACTCATTTCTTTTTATGTAATGTGATTATGTTATACTTATTATAAACAAATTATAATTAACACGTTTTTAGTGACCATGACAGTATGGTAATCTTTATTTGATAAAACTCACCGAAATAAATTGAACCTCACAAATTTAATAAAGAACCGGTAGAATTCCTAATCCAGCAGGTGATATATATGATAACTGGGATTACTCAAATGAATAAAGTCTCTTATAGCAGTGCTTTAAGCCAGAAAAGTACTAAGGAACCAAAACTTGAACTTACGGACTCGATTCAGAATACTGAGATGTTACGTGTTCTTAGTGATCATGGAAGAGAGGCATGGGCACTTACTGATGCTTCAAGTAAACGTTTACAAGCATTCCAGAAGTGGATCGGCGTATGCTGAGAACTATTTGGTCGTACTGCATCACCATAAGATATTGGATAGCATTAAAGGATTTAAGTTGGGAAACTGTGGTCATTTGATTGAAGGTTGAAGGAAAGAGAAAACCATGTCACAGGCGTTACTCCTGGTTGAAAAATTTCAGGACTTGTTTCGGGCAGATTGAGAGAGCCCTTATAATCGCCAGCATCCAATATTTTAGAAGAAGAAAAGATATTATTCAGCAAAATCAAAATGATACATATCGTATTTTCTCATAAAATACCCTCTTAATAAGTTTATGCCAATCCAATTTAATATGATTAAGCCAGTCCTACTTCAGATCACATAGCCAAAGCTCTTATTCATCTATATGCTACATCGGGCTATGCTACATCGATGTCACGACAAGAGACACGTGGTAATAAAGCCATGTATAAATTTGAATTTCAAACTAGACTTAATCTACCGACCTCGTGAATTTTCTTCGCCTAGTATTACCAGTTGGGCCAAGCCATTGAAAGATTCGTAGGGAGGGCCTAATAGTTGTTTTATCGTGTTTGAGTTTCAATTCAAATTAAGGGTCATGCTTAAACAAGTGTTAATATTTAAGATTAAGACGAGCAATAAATTAAAAATTCGGTTCAATTTCGTATCATGATGTGAAAAATGTCT
Source organism: Troilus luridus (assembly GCA_964056705.1). Classification (NCBI taxonomy): domain Eukaryota; kingdom Metazoa; phylum Arthropoda; class Insecta; order Hemiptera; family Pentatomidae; genus Troilus; species Troilus luridus. Next base: position 28,761,560 of record OZ057414.1, read on the forward strand.
TTTGATCTGCTTTCTGGAATCGTGCATTCATCTCCCCAAAATCCTTCCCAGAGTCGTGCTATTAACAAAACTGTCAATTTCTTTTGCATAAACTATTTTTAGTTTTTTACACCAACTAAAGTTTCCTAGTTAGAAAATGCTACGATTAAAATAAATCATTAATCTTATATACTAAATGAAATACGCTTAAATCACTGTGATGAAATCTCAAAGAAGAGGGATTCAATAAAGACTTTAATAAATTGGAGAGATCCTTGGCCAAGTTAGATTATCATTTCAAAGTTGGCCCAAGTGGGCGATGAAACTCTTAACCGATCTTTGATTCCCTTCGAAACTTTCCTTTGTCTGGAAAGTAACTTTATTACTAGGAGATTTTAATTTTAAAAGGAGAATTTTCAATCGAGATAATAGGAAAATATGAAACAGTTTTTTCAGGGCTAATATCTCATTTTATAGTGACTTAAATATTTATATATTTTCCCTTAAACTAGAAGAGTGTTTACATAAGGAGCAAAAAATGTAATTTAATGGGACCACGTTGCAGAGTAAAATTATTTTTCAATTCTATTCCTTTCCATACTCTCCTATCCTATCATGCAGCTCTTTTATGTCTAATATATATTCGTTGAAGGATGTTTAGTTAAAGGATGAGAGAGAGAGAGAGAGAGAGAGAGAGAGTGAGAGAGAGAGAGAGAGAGAGAGAGAGAGAGAGAGAGAGAGAGAGAGAGAGAGAGAGAGATAGAGTGAGAGAGAGGGAGAGAGAGAGATAGAGAGAGAGAAAGAGAGAGTTACTATACAATTTTCGTAATTTCTTATCGGATTTCCTAATTATTTTAAATAATTATAGTTTAATTTTTACAACATTATGAAATATTTAAGTTTTTCCTGTTATTATGATTTTTAACTTAGCTATTGGATGATAACGATTCATGATTTCTTTTCGTCTACGATATTTGTTGGATTTAAAAAAAAAAATAGTTCTCTTAATAACATACTTAAGATCTTAGATTCTTTCTCCGAATCACGACTTGTATTCAAAAGACACTAAAAAACACTTCACTTCCTGATGAGCCTGGAGTCCAGCTTGCCAGATGGCGCGTGTCCATTGTCCCATCCAGAGGCTCTCATAGGAGAGAAGAAAGGGACGCGAAGGATATTGTTTGCAGACTCTCGGCGAAGAGATTGCGCCCAGGCTATCGGAGCTGGAGAGGAAGGCAAACACTTGGTCGGACCAAACATTCCGGGGTTTGTTATGGCGTCCTGCCCGATAAAGCCAGTTCGTTCCGCATTCTTCTATTGGGCTCTGAAAGAATATTTAATATTTCATAAATCATGTAGGGAACAGAGTGGTTCAGAGGTAGAGCGCTGAGTTGCTGTGCCAAATGTCCTGGGTTAAAATCTAGCTACTGGCAGATTTTATTTTATCTGTTAGCGGCTGGCGATGGATCCTTTTGCTTCAGGACCCTCCTGGGGCTTACCCAGCTTCTATAAAGTAGGTACCCATAATAGAGGTAAAGTCGTTGAGATGATCTAAGACAAACCACCTTCCTGCAAAACTGTTTTCCAGGGACCAAAACGGTCTCTACCGCGTACTGAACCCAAGACCCTACACGGGTTGTAGGGAAACAGTTTTTTTTTCTACAGCTTGTAATTTCACATTTTTAAGAAGATGGATAAAAAAAACGTAACAATTGTAGAATCCGAAATTCACTGTAAATTGGTATATTATTGGCTTATAAATTGGATATAAGTTCAAAAAATTTACTACACTGATCAAAGGAGGATAGAGGTAAGAATTCTGTGGGCGATGATTTTTTGAGGAGAGTTATCTAAACACGCCCGTTTATAATCTTCCTCCAAAAAAAGTGTATGAATTAAGGTCAAAAGAACTAAACCAAATATATTTTACATAATCTAAAAATAAAATATCGATAGATATTTGTTAATCTCTAAAAACTTCCCTCGGCTTTAGTGTACGGTTCAAACTTTTTAAACAGTTTAAAACAGTTTGAACCAACATTAAACTATTTTATCTTGATTAAAATTCCACTCACGAGTCCTACAACTTAGGTACCGGACCGGTAGAAGTTTAGAATAGAATAGGAAAGGAACTTTATTCTCGGGCCAATTCCTTTCAGAATAACAATAACCCATAGGGAAAGCAAAAATAACTATTATTATAGTCTAGAGAAAAAATACAAAAGACATAAATATTAAAGACGATCAAAGAAAAACGTACTGAAAATTTACATATCTGCAGCTCCGGTGAAGAAGTGGTTAAGTCGTTGTTTTTTTCTAAAATGAGTTAGTTATACTGAGTGAAGTGGGATCGTGTCATTCTTAAAGAGCATAAATGGCTAAGTCAGGCGTTGGCTTGAACTGGAGTTATTGTTTATATTGTAACTTTATTCCGAACCAATAATTACAAGCACGACACGATTCTGCTCCCCTCAGTGTATAAACTCGTTTATGAAAATAATCTACTAAACCGCTTATTCACTGAGGTTTAGGTATACTGCATATGGCAATATATCTGCATGAAGAAAATAAATTTCTCACAAATTGATTCAAAATTAATTTCAATTATGCCTAATGATTATATACCTCGTACAATGAGTTTATTTAGTACTAAAGGGATATCTGTATTCGAATAGTGATTTCCAAAAATCTGTCATGGTGGTTCTTTTTAAAAGTCTTTACAAATCAATTATGGAAAGGAATTTCTATAGTAGTGAATGTAATAATATTAGAATTAATTGGTTTACATTAACATAATTAATGAATAACAGGATTTAACATGCAATTCAACAAGACGATATTCAAAGGAGTTGAGTTTAAAAAGTATTTGAGTCATTTCCGGTGTGTGTAGTTTATGATATTAGATATTAATAATTCTAAAAAATGTAGACTAGTCATTTAGATCCCACAAGGCCCATCCCCGGCTATTAACTAAATTAAACTAAATTTAAATAAATTATCTGCTATAGCCGGATTAGACCCCGGTACCTTCGGCATGGCGACTCAGCGCTCAGCCACTTAACTTCTCCATTCCCTATTATTAATCTATACTAAACTAGAATACGCATCATCTTTAAAATTCATACCAATAATTTAAATACTTCATCGAATGCATCTGAAATATTAACAAAATAAATTAAGGATAAAGAAATATTTTAACGAGTTATGTAAAAAAAATATTTTGACGGATCTTGTCAGACATTTCTATCACACATATGCCTGTCGATGAAATACATTATAACATTATGTCAAAAAGCTGTATCCCGCTTAAAGCTAAATCAGACGACCAGCGAATAAGGGAATATTAATTACCCGGGCTAATTGACAAGAGTGGCATGTTAATTTCTGAATGCAGCGGGGCTCGGCTAAATTGGCCGAATAGCTTAAATCGAATGCACAATTAATTCCTAGTAATTAATTACATCATTATCAAAATCTGCATAGTAATATAATATTGCACATTTAAAAGCAATTTAACAGATTATGGAGAACATGGCTATATATCGTTGGTTACGATTATCAGAAGGGTCGATAATGGAATTGCTGAATATTTATGGCTTACATGGAAATGGAAGGTTGGTTGCGATCTACGGAACTATTATAATATTATCAGAGTTGTAAATATAAGAAAAAATATTATAAATCATGATTAAAACTTATTCTTCATCAAAAGGATTTAATCCTTTAAATGTGCCGGAAAAAATATTAAGTATATAAAAAAAAAAATTTACAGGTAACTCCGTTTTGTGGGACCTGTAACCCTCCTGGTGCATTATAGTCTCAATAAAGAGGGTACCCTTAAATAAGGAGAACATTTTCGTTCTACAGCGAGATGTCGGTCAAATCACTTCCCTCCACAATCATTATCCTAAAACAATACAGTTCCTGTATTGGACTGCACCTACGACTCAATGATTAATTGTGGTATAGGTTTTTTAGAATTGATGATTAACAATATTTAGCATGCAATTCACCAAAGGAGTAAAGGTTGAAAAATATTTGAGTGATTCCTAGTGGGTAAAGTGTGTACGATCAGCTGCCATTTGGCTTAGAAAATATATAGTAAATTTACTGAACCAATACTCTTAAGTAGTCGTTACTCGTAATTCGATTTGACTTATCTTAACATCAAAATTCAAAGTGTGAAACTGCTATTTTCATATATATATATATATATATATATATATATATATATATATATATATATATATATATATATATATATATATATATATTTCCAAAAACTGAAACCAAAACGTCAGCATTATTAACGAAAATTATGCATTAGCAAGTTTTTTTTTTTTAAAGTAATCTGCTTTGGATTCCATTGTTTCATACCGCTGATAAGTTTTTTAAATGATAATTCAATATTGATTTTTCCTATTACCTAATATATTATTATTTTGATGTTGTTTCTTGCATTAGAAAATTAATAATAACCAAAATCGTCAATCAATAGCTATCGATATTGAAACTCCGCTCGAATCCAACGCTTTGTTCTTTCCTGAACAATACGCCAACCCCTATTTGTTTACTTTTCGAAGAGCCGAAAACAAATAGGTTAGAACAAACCTACTCTATAATCCATATTGCACCCCTTTGCGTCGAGATAATAGAAAAGCGATGTAGCGAGCATCGATGTTGGAGAGGTAGGCTGCAGGGGCGTTGTCAAGGATACTCCGATGATCGGGGAGCAGGCCCCACTGCGCCCAGTTATTTTTTCATAAGCAGTTACACGGTCAGGAGGACTATAAAGCCACGTGGAGGTGTTCCTTCCGTATTACCACGACCTATCTCAAGTCTTGTCGATATTTCTTATTCATATCGCCATCTGTACATGCAAAAAATATTATATCTATTGCTAATTACTTAAATGTTTAATATTTTAAGTATCCTTCACAGTTCTGACATTAGCTATTTCAAAAACATACTTCATTAAAATAAAATAAAGGGATGACCTTTCAGTAGGTTGGTTAGAATAACAACCTACTATGCCCATGATCGCGGATTCGCAGCACCACTGGTGGCCCTAGGATTTAGTAAAAAGAGAGTAAAAATCCTTAGTTTTGTCACTCATCGGAAGGGACGTTAAATGGGGGCCCCAAGCCTGAACGAAGTACTCGTAAAAGATTCCTATTCTAGTTACACCACAATAGCCCAAAGATAGGACTCTTACAATAGCATCGTCCGACTACCCACAAAGTGACGTTAAATGAATAATCGTAAACAATAGACTGAACATTTTCAGCATATCGTCAAAACAGATATATTTTATAATTGTCATTAAAGCCTATTTGTTAGAAGTATCTTTAATCTTTAAAATCATTTATTTACCGGGTTAAGAAGTCGTCTTCTCTAAAGTGGCTAAGTTCTCCTTTTTCGAAAAATAAGGAATCTTGAAGTATCGTAAAAGCGAATGCCGAAGATGAACCAAGGCTCGAGCTCAACGTTAAAGGCAAAGAGCATGGAAAATAAGAAGTATCCGGATGTGATATTTGCATCAAGCAATCATAAATTATATATTTTGTTACTGCCATGGGCGGCCCCGTGCTTCTGAGGTGTGCGATAATTACACCCTCCAGAAGCACACCCTATCTCTCTATAGATCTCGGACAGATTCTGTATCATCTTCCTGCACAACTGTTGTTTTGGATACAATACAGTCACTACTGTACTACCCACTAAACCCTAGACTTACGCAATGCCTTGTAGTGATATTTCGTAAAATAGTGTCAATGGGTAGGGATATCTAAAACGTATGCAATAATGGATATTAACAACTAATTTAATGAAACTAGGCTGAATTCCACATGTTTGAACAGGTCTACGATGTATATTTAGGCTCAACGGTGACCTAGAGTAACCGCATAGATGTTGAACTAAGAAGAAGAATAGTCTCTGCTACTTTGGTCTGAGGAAACAGCATGGTGCCCGCATACTCTTTCGGCAAAAAAAGTTACACCTATACAAGACCATCATTCGCCCTGTCCTGATGTATGGCTCAGAACCCTGGACAACAGCCAAGGCCTGCGAACAAGACCTCCTTCTGTTTGAGCGGAAAATCCTTCGCAGGATCCAAATATACGGGATTTTCCGAGTGCTGGTGGATGGAAACTGGAGGAGACGCAAGAACCAGGAGCTATATGATTTATTTAAGTAACTGAATATTGTCCAGGTCATAAAACTGGGCCGATTCCGGTGGGCAGGGCATGTGGCTCGCATGAGTGAGGAAGGTTTGCCCAAGAAGCTGCAGGTGGAGTGACGGTGTAGCGGCTGATGCAGGGAATATCCTTGGTGTACGCAACTGGATGGCAGCTCCTCAGAACCGCGACGATTGGCGAAAGCTGCTGGTGGAGGCCAGGACTCATCACTTGGTTGTTGGGCCGAATTAGTTAATTAGTTAGGCTTAATTCCAGAATTACGCTTGGATTAGTAAAAAAAAAAAAAGAAAACAGTCCATAGTCTAAAAAATTATTAAATTGTTTTCTAAAATCAGTATTTAACAAGAAAACGTAAATTATCGAATTATCGACATTGCAGACGTGACAACACGGTAGGGCGGTAGGTATGTCAGAAAAAAGTTAGCGTGTTTACAGTGGAACGGGAAAATATTGTTCACACGATAAGACCTACAAATATTGCCGAAACTGGGCCTGATAAGAGACATGGACCAGCTACAGGCTTTTAGCTTGAATTATTATCGTTTACTTCAGATTTAGTAGAAAAATGGCTTAATAAAGATATTTTTCTAAAATTTATATCTGTGGCTTGGTTCTAAAAGGGCCAAAGTAAAAAATGCCAAAAGAACCAATGTCAGCATAGGCCTTTATAGAAATGAATCAGAAAACACTACCAATGACATTGGCTCACATTATAATACAACCTATTTCAGTTTGTTATTAGACATTGGCCTTTTTAGAATTAAAGATTTATTAAATTGAAAACGTTTGGTATAAATAACACAAAATTTAAAAAAATTGACATTGGCCCTTTTATACCCAAGCCACAGATATATTGAAATCAACAACCGATTTAAGTAAAAATAAACAATTGAAAGTAGGCTTGGAACAGTAGGAGACAGGCTAAGCTTTATAAAATCTTTTTTAGATTGTTCGGATATTTGCTTAATATTTCGGATATAAATATCGAAATATTTTGTGTTGAAAGTACGTAATACAACAGAAATTTTATAGTAAAAAGGAGAACATAAGTTCAATTCCGTAAGTCTATTAGATTTTTATTGTATTCATGCAAATGATTGTTTGGTAATTGACAGGGAACCTATTATGTTTTCTAATTAGTAAACATGGAGAGAGGAGAGAGTAAATTTAAGAATATAATCAACTGATTTTCTTTAATCTTATTTAAATATTATTACACTATGTTACTTGTACTATTTATTCGTGAAACTCTCACATGCTCAGGTCATGTTACAGATAGAGTTCTTAGCAAATTAAAAAGTCGAATAAAATTCAGAAAACAATAAGGATGGCTTTCAGACTAAAGCCTTTGAATTTAGACCGCCAAACAATCACAAGAGAAAATTGAGGCAATGACACCTAATGATTACGTAACAAATGATGAATTCATGCCATTTATTGCTGACAGCACGCTGCGGTACTCTATGATTTCGCTGATTTATTATACTTACAACATCTGGTAAGTATTTGATTTTTAAATGATTTGTTTATTTTAGAATAGTTTAATATTAAAAAGGAAGAGATACTGAGTTCAAAGAGCATCTTGGCCAAGGTGACTCGAAAATAATTTGGGCCTCGATGTCCCATAAATGTATCCTTTTTTATTATTTATCCTCCATCCTCCATGTCTAAACATGGATTGATTACGTTCCATGGAAATGATCATTTTAACTTATTAATTATGAATAATATTCTTAATAAGATTATTATTATTCACATCTAGTTATCAATATTTATGTCATTAATAAAAAATATAAAATGGGACTAGCACCAAATTTATCGATGGCACTTGGTGACAACCAGTACAACAAGGTACCATCACTTTGTTTTAGCTAAATTTTCTGTATCGTCCAGTTTGAATGAGTGTGTGTGTATGTGTATCTAGAATGTATAAAGAAACTTTATAAAATATCAGATTTCACTTAACGAATTGATTAGTATAATAGATACGCTATGAAGAACATTAGCTCAGTGGATAGAACGTTGAGTTGCTAAGCTGAAGGTCCCGGTCAAATACGGTTGTGACAGATAATGTTCTGGGGCATCTCGGACAATGACCCACCAGCATAAACGTTATCCTTGAAACTGAACAGTCTCTACCGTGTACTGAACCAAAGACCCCCCACGGATTGTAGTAGTACAGTTTTTTTTTTTTAAACAGATACATTAACATCTTGCGAAGGCGCTTCCTAATATTTTAAAGTATGCCAAGCATTTTGAATCGGATTTCCGCAAGTAAAGTTTGCCACGATGAAAATATGAAACGGACAGATGAATAAATTAATATAAATTCCAGTGAGGGTGTGTGGTATCTGTCTGCTTAGAAGTGCGGCGCCACAATCGCCATTCCAAACACTGAAATTCCTGTCCACTAGTTGCCAGCGGTTCAATTCGTTTGGAATGCAGCATTGCGATCGGTCAAACGGAAACCTTTTCAATAGGTGGAGTTATGTCCCCCGATCGATATCTTATAATTAAACAAATTCCAACAGAGCTTCGCGCATGTCACCGTTTAAAAAGGTATATAAACTCTTCTTTTTCACAAAGGGCTATGGTCCATGAAGGACCCTGTCCTTCACGACAATTTCCCTCTACCTTGACAGATCCTCCACAACTCTTCCCCATGATCTCACGTGCAGAAACCTGCTTCCACACCGTCCAGCAATCGCAGTCTAGGGCTGCCTCTTCCTATTCTGGACGAACTTTTATCCATTCTATGTACGTGACCTAACAATCTTAATCTTACTTTTTTGATACAAGACACTATATCAGGTCCTGGATATAGATACTTAAGTTCTATATTATAATTTGATATGGAAATGATTTCCATCTTTGGTTGGGTCATATACTCTTCATAGGATTGTTAAATATTTATATTTTTTTAATGGTTTATTTTTGTGCAAAGTAATAAAGAAGAAACGTGGATCATAGAAAGAATCTAAAAGTTGTATGCAGTACCCGGTCGAAAGAATTTTTTTTTTTAAATAGATTGGTTCAAAATGATTTCAGAAAGTACAATGGGGAGGAGAGGCCTAAGAAAGCTAACTTAACCTCCCTTCCGTTCAGGTTCATTGATATTTATTTGACCAATGGAGAGAATTGTACTGCAGGAAGCGGCTCCCATTGGCCGACTCCTTTGGTTCCCTCCGCAGCAGTCGAGGAAGGCACTTAACAGAAGAGTAGCTCCAGCAAATGGGGCGGGAATGGATTGCCGAGGCTAATGCTACGGGGGTTGGCCCCAACTTACTGCCCGCCAAATATCTCTTAGCGATATCTCCTCCTTATAGTCTCTAACTGCCCTCTTGAGGCGTGTGTCTGTCAGGGGAGAGAGAGATATGATGTGGATTTACATTAAACTATACCCTACGTTCAGGTTCTATATTTCTGATTTAACGTCACTTTATGCTGCTACTTATAATCAAATGGTGATACATAGGAGTTCTAAAGTTTGCCTATTCAGGTTTAATTAGGATAAGGATCTAAACGACTACCAGACCCCTATTTTATGTCCCTTCGGAAGGACAACATAACCAAGGATTTTTTCCATCTTAAAAAATCTTAAGACCTTAGGCATAATAGGTCATAAATAACAACAAATTTAGTTGTTATAACATATAAGTTTGTGTAATATAAGACATAGGAAAAAAAGTTATTAATACTGAATCGAGTCCTTAAACTTATACCATCAAAAAATGAATTTTTCTACTTGGGATTTCAAACTAATTAGCCAGTACAATATTAATAAAATAAAAAAAAAACGATATGTTTCCTCAATAGTTTCTATATAGCTGGGTAATAAGTTATCGTATGAATGAAACTTCCCCAATCGCTTTCCTTTAAGAACACTCTGGTAATCTATTATTTTGGCCAATATTTCGAGAGCTTCGTGGTTGATAAAAGGGTCAAACAAAGATGTTACGAGGCTCTCACACAATTTAAAATTTACTTGGGAGCAGTTACCAAGGATGGTTTACAAGGTGCGAAATGATGAGCGTCCTAATCGGTTCTGACAATCTTACTTGTATTTTAGTTTGGCACAAGACAGGGAGGATATCATGTATTATTATAAAAATGTATTCTATCTATTTCATATGAAATCATCTTTTATTGATTCTGTAAATAATGTCAATAATCATTAATATAATAATTTTATTTTGAGTGCATTCTAATACTATCCATCAAATTAAACACAAAAATTATATTGGTAATATTTATAGAACTTGCTAAAACGGTCTAGTATTCCGCAAGAGAAGTATAATGGATTAAAATGAACATACCACAGTTTTTTTTCTAGACGAGACAGTTTTTTTTCTAACGTACCTGAAACAAACAAAAAATATCAATTCAATTCGTTTAGTACTATAGATGTATGATATATTAAACATTTCGAAAGCATATAGGAAAAGTAATATGGTACATTAAAAAAAAATGTACATATGAGTGGAGTTGGCCATATTTTCAATTGTAAGAATATAAATAAATTAAAAATAATTTCAAATCAAACTAGAAGACTTAATGAAAAGGGAAATAAAGCTGTAGCGTTTTCATAAAGATATACAATAGTCATTATATTTTCATTTAATTTAGAACAAATACCCACCACACTATGCTCGAGGACACTAGGAGAAGACTAAAAACTACATGGATGATGGATCTATTATCATAGGAAATTAAATCAAGCAGTTGGGGAGGTACCGCTGAGTCTTCTTCATGACTCTCATGTCATTTGGTTTTATTTTATTTTACTGACAGCCATTCGGCTTGTTGTCGATTGTTTGTACTTGACACGTGTGGGTACAGTTACATAGAGAAAAAATGTAATATTTCAAGTTTGGATACGTATTTAATTACAATAAATATTCTAGATATAGAACCACTGTACACAATTTTTTTTATTGGCAGACCAGAAAAGATTTCGTACTTTAAAAATCGATTCGGAAATTATCCTCAAACCACTACAAGCCATGAAGAGTCAGTACTTCAGTATATGTCAGACACCCTACTGTTTCTGAGCCCCTAGAGGATCAGAAACAGTTCAATTCCATAGGAACAGATTAAATAAAAGCATATCATTGAGCGGAATTTGAACGCAGTACCTTCGGCGTGGCAATTTAGCGCCCTACCACTGAGGAACTCCGCTCCCTAATGTGTAAAAACTATCTATAAATTTATCTAAGGATTTATGTATATGTTCCAAAAATATTCTGTCTGCATTTCCACTAAAGGCTGTAATTGTTAACTAAGGCAGCCAATTACTACCAGTTATCACCAGAGCTGTTTCGGTATTTTTAGGCGAGCCTGGCTGGGATTTAGTGCGGAGCGGCTGGAGCCATATATCAACCCGGGCCATCGGCCTCTTCTTTCCTCCTCAAAACGGATTTACGGTTTCCGCGAGATCCCGGCAGGTCCTAAACCTCCTCCTTTGAAGAGGAAGGAATACGGAAGGGAAACGGGCTGAAAAAGTAATAAAGGCACTATGAGCAGCCTCCTGGCTAAATGATGAGGAGAAAAGCGGACTGAGCAATATGCCCTTGCAAAACGCTTCCAGTACTCGAGAGCCCTCATTAATTATTCACCGGCTTATTTTTCACTCCCTTTCAAGAAACAGAGCCGTTCGTGTTAGGGCTTTGGAGCAAGGGAAGCCGTAGTCTTTGTTCCGCCTTCTATTTTGTTAAAGAAATTATGAATATTCCCTGTAGAAAGAAACGTTCAACAAAAGTAATATTTAATATTCAACAACCGAGCCTTCTCTAGGATATCATCAATTTTTTTCAAATGCCTTAACCATCTCAGGAATATCCTTAATAAGTGGATTATAAAACATCTTTGGGCACATTGTTGACCAGAAAAAGACTTTTTCAAGTATTAACTAATTATTATATGCGTAATGCAGCTTCAAATTATCAACCATATGATTGGTTTGCAACAGAAAACAAATTATCCAAGTTAATTTAAAAAATACCTAAATAATATAAATTAGAATAAAATAATTGAATATTATCGTAAATTTTTTTCGAGAGCGAATCCGGTCACTACTAATAAAGATTGTATTGATTGTATTGCTATTGTTTAGTATTTTCAAAGAAAAATAAAACTTTATTCTGGTAGCAAAGAGCCAATGGGAACTGTGATTTCTTGGTTAGAATTACAATTTCCTATGTACAAGATTGGGAATTCGCAGCCCGAAAGCATTGGTATATTATAATTATAGGTATATAAGAATGTGATCCGAAGAATTAAAAATCATGTGTTACTGGTATCCTATTTTCGTAAGAAGGTTTTTTTTTCAAGTCCAATTCGTTAAAAAGGCAAGAGGTTTTATTGATATTCATACAAAAAAAATCAATATCCTAAGTTAAAAAAAAATCACTACATACATTATTTGTGCTGAACTTTTACGGTAACTAGTTAGGCATTTGAGCATAATGGTATGACTTTTGCGCTATTTTCTATTTTCGAGAATTTTGAAAACTGAAATTTTGGAAATACCCGCTATAGATCCCAAACGCATATAAATGTTTGGGAATCTTCCAAAAAAAAATCCTCCAAATGTTTGCATTATACAGGGGAAGTGGAACTTTTTGGAATATTTAAAAAACTTACTGTTTCGTTCTCTGATTGGATTATCTATGGATTACATATCTATTGATGAAGATGACAGTGATTCCGCAGATGATCACTCGGGGTTACAGATGGGTAGGCTGATACATTACAACATCCTCTCAAGTAAATAGAAAGAAATCCAGAGACCGGTCAACTCGAAGAGATCCCTAGGGTGCAAACCGTAGCGGCGGTATTTAGAGCCGGGACCCCTTCCTCAGTTGCGGAGAAGATTAATGTATTTTATTCGTTGCCTTTCAGCCGCCGCTGAAGCTGGTGAACGTGATCCGAGTGGGAGATAGCCAACAGCTACAAACTCGATTACAAGTTGTAACCTCGGCTGAGCTACTTGCTAAGCTTCCTCACATATCCCTGCCAAATTATTTTCGGCCACCTCAAAATTTTCATCACGCTTCAAGGTTCATAACTTCCCATTAATAATCACGGTTGTAAGGAATGAATCTCTAGGGGCTACAGGAGAATGCTTCGCGGCGTCTTCATTCCACAGCAGTTCTCGATCATATTTCTGTACTTGGAGTTGTTTTAGCTGTTGGATTTTTATTCGGTTCCATATGTGTGTGAGGGTGTGTATGTTTTAAAATAGAAAATAGCGCAAAAGTCATACCATTATACTCAAATTCAAAATTAAGACCATATCTTTCTAATTTAAAATTGTGTATGCAAGAATTAGGCAATATAAAATCACTAAGTAATAAAAATTAAAATAATATTATTATTTATAAGAGAATGGATCTATAACCCTCCTGGGGCTGAGCCACTCTCTGTATAGTGGGTAACAGAAATAGGGAGAAAAACATGGCGCTTAAGCGTGATCTCGGACAAATCACTTCACTGCACAAACGTTGTCCTAGAAAAAGTACTCAAAGAATCATTTCATTAATAATGTTTTACAAATATTTATCAATCTTTTGTACATTATTAAAAAAAACGTTATACACTTTAGAAAGGACTTTATACCCCCACTTTCTTTTTTTATAACTTCTATTTGTGTGTATGTGCGCGTTAGCTTTTGTGAGTTTTAACTTAATATTAGAAGTTTTGTTATAAGGATCCAAAGTAGAATCGATTAGTTAACTGTAAAATAAATATTACAGTTATAACGAATGAGTTCAACAATTTGTTAAAACTGTTGTATTGTATAATCTTTGACGTCACTTAATGGTAGTATGGCTAATCAGACGATGTTACAGTGCGAGGCCTAAATGTTACCTATCTAGGTATGATTAGGATTGGTATATTTAAAGACTACACTGAATGACACCGCACATGCACAGGACCTCCATTTTACGTAAAACTGTTGTTTTACTGAATAATTTTCATTTTTATACAACACACGATATAAAAATGTTTCTACTACAACAAACTCCAATAACTACTAGTAATTCTGTATTGTAGATGGTTACCAATTAAAGAATTTCTGCATTTTTATAACCTATTTAAGGAATCCTCGAACGGCAAATAAAAATATATCGATACGCATTGTATTAACATAAGAGAATAGAGCTGAGATGCTAACAAAATTAATACGATCGTTTGAGCCCATCTTGATCACCATATCCCACTGGTTCTACAGAAGGACTAGGCAGGGATGGAGGAATTACAAGGCAACTAATGGTAAACGTCTTCTTGATATTATTCGGGACAGTGGCACTTGTAAGAGGGGGATGAATTATTCAAGAGGGTGTAGGGCATTATCATAAACATTGGGACCCGGAGGGACCCCTAGGGGCTTCTGCAATCATATCTGCTATCAGTTAGCTCTCTATCAATTGTGTCCGTATCGGTTCTACGCAAAATTAATCATAACATAAATGTTAATGAAACCGAAGTCGGAATTCTTTCAACACTTTTGGATGCGAAAATAATCTATTGATCTTAAAAATACAAGACAAGCTATAAAAATATATGGAAGCATAATTGTGCATTTCTTTTATTAGTTTATCACACTAAGCAAGTTTATTATAATTAAGGATGATGACTGATTTTATCTACCGATATGGTGATTAGTACTGCTAGGTAGTTGCAATTTGGGGTTGTTCCAGTTACTCTAAAAATATTATAGAATGGAGTAACAAGGGCTATAATAGCAACTTCCAATTAAAATTAAAGGTTTTTTTTCTGGAATGTAACCTATTTACGACCTTTATAAAGACTTATCATATACTCAAAACATCTTGTTCAGTACAAGTAAAATAAATACTAATAAAATTGGAACCCCATCAAATAATAAAATTAATATGAGTATAAATTATATTATACAGTTCTTTTTGTTTATTTATTTAACGCAACCTTATGTTGATGTGGCTAATCGGACAATGTTACAATGGGAATCCTAAATTTTGCCTATCCAGGTATAATTAGGATATGGTTCCCTTACGAGTAACTACAACAGCACAGGCTTGGGACCGCCTATTACGTCCCTTTCGAATGATTAAATAACTAAGAGTTTTTAATTCTTCCAAAAAGCCATAAGGCTAACCCTCCATAGCAATTAATTCTCCTTTTTGGGCTTGGTAGGTTGTTATGCGTACTTCTAGACAACAGGTGACCCTATAGACTATAGGAAATGAGCCTAGACTATGAAACTATAGGAACACTTAAAAATATTAGGATTAGAAACTTGAAAAAATAACTTTTACCACAAGGGCTTATTGTTATTCGCGGGATAGGATATCAATTCATCAAGTCCCTCATCCAATCTCTCTCGTTTTCTATTTTCCTCTGAGGATAGCGACCAAATAATCTACTGCTTGGAAACAAACTTCCATAGTAAATACAAATGTTTATTATACCATCCTGAAGGTTGATATAAAATCAACATAATGCACATGGTGAGTTGCAAATATGTTATACTATAATGAAATAAACATAAAATAAATTATACTTTTCGCAACCTTGTTCTGATCTAATGGAATTTCGAAAACAGTATTTCTAAATATTCTCATTTAGGCGAGGAAAAAAAAATCGAATCTTTTTATAGACAGATTTCAGCAAAGCCTTTAGGGCATTTAGAACAGGACACACGCAACTCATAACAACGTGTAATTACGGAATAACTTTCACCACATTATTTTTCACATGATTACTGAAAATCATTTAAAGGTTTCAGAGAACGGGGACGCGGCGATAAATTTCAACTATAGACATAATTTCTTAACGAAGACGATAATTAAAGATGGGCTTATAAATCATGGGAAAAGATGTAATAAGCTCTGAAGACTGGTCCTTTAACTTTATTCAGTTCATCAATCTCTCACTGTCCGGGATAATGACCCCGGCTTTTGAGTCGGCTAAGGGAAACTTCTGAACCACCGACCCTACACAATTATAATTGATAAAACTCAAAACTCGCTAAAGATAACTCGAGGGCGGAGTTTTTTTAAAAACCCTTCGAGTGAGCAGGGATGTTCTAAAAAGAGTCATTAGCATTTAACGAGTATCCTCGGCATCCCCTATCTCGTGGCGGGGAAAAAGAAAAAGCTTAACTGTCAATTTCATTATACGCCTGGCCTGGAATGTTCCAATCCATTTAGCGCGCGGAAGAACGGTATCAGTCTATCCTTAAATTGTTATTATAGAAGCGATAACATTCTGTTGGCTAAAGAGAGTTAGTCAAGAGATTACTAATTGATCAGGAGTAAAAATATAGATACACACTTATTATTAATTTAATTATAATGTACCCAGGAGGATCATGTTTATGGGGAGCGGAGTGGCTAAGTGCAGAGCACTGAGTTGCAATAGCGAAAGTCCTGGTTCAAATCCCGCGGCTGGCAAGACTTTTATTTAGTCTGCTTGCAGTCGGAGATGGATGATAAGGGATCTAGCCCACCCAGCCTCTATAAAGTGGGTACCACAAAATAAGGAGGGGAAATCTGGCAGTTGAGCGTGATCTAGGACAAATCACCTCCCTTGCTCAACCGTTGCCCATGAAACAGTACAGTCTCTACCATGTACTGAACCCCAGAGCCGTTCACGAGTTCTAGTGCTACAGGTATTTTTTAGGAGGATCACATATAGCATTCTGACTTAGTTTTTTCCATTCTTGTTTTGTCTTTTCTCCATGTTTTCAAATTATCCCCTCTGTCCATTTTGTTCCTGGTTCCTTCAATGTTTCCGCCACATTACTACTCCACTATTCAACCTTCTTTCGAAACATTTTTTGTCCATAAATTCACTTGGTTCTATTTTCGCTTTTTGTAAATCGATCAATGAATCAGTGGATTATTTGACTAATCCATGACTTGACTTCTAGTATGTAAGTAACAATTCTATCGGCGAGTCTTGTTAGGGAAAGTCACTGGTTAAGCCCAGCGAATAGTGGGGCTGTGTTGTAATTAGGTTCGAAATATGTAAAGGTTTTCTGAGAACCCCTAAATTTGAATCTCTACAAGTTTTAATTGAAAGGTTTATAATTTATAAAAGCAGTTTCCATAAAAAGTGCTTAAAATTCAAATGTTAAATTTTGTGGTAAAGTTGGTTAAAAGTTTTGTATATCAAAAATAAAATTAAAGATTACAAAGGATAGATACTTCTTCGATGTAACTTTGACATTCTACAACTCCAGATATAAAATTAGATATTTTATATTCTATATATATAAGCTATATTTCACTAAAAACATTTCAATGCATATTTCAATATGTGAAAAAACTTCGATATGCTTGTTCGGGCGCCAATTTGCAATCCGGAGCTTTGAAAGCCAGACATCTATTTTTTAGGCTTTCATCGAGGACACTAATTGAAATAGGGAACCCTTTGTATAAAGTAAGACCCATTTTTCTGCCCATTTATAAAAGCCGTTTCTATGGAACTTGTGATTAAAATATTGATTCCCATCGCTAAAAACGTTTGGAGATGAATATCAAAACCAAATAATATAACTAAATGTATATAAAAATCATAATTTTCTGTTATTTTAAGGTTTTAAACAATTATTTATGTTTCATTATTAGTAATTTTACTAACTCAAAATCTTTGGAGATACAAATCAATAGGAGAAACAAGTTCGTTATGTTCGGTTGACCGCCATTTATTATTCTGGGAGTTTCGAGACGACAGACTTCTATTTTTTAGCTTTTCATCAATTACACTAAATGAAAAATCTTGTGTGTGGAATACGTCCAATTTTTCTGCAAGGCCATCCAGACAAGAGGGTTAGCCATTCGTTACCATGAGATTGGAAATGTCGAGATTGGTTTTTCTCGATTGAGATTCATAAATATTAACTAGGCTGGTTGGAATCGAACCGATACAGTTATGATACGCTCTGGGGGCCCCCTCGAATAAGCCTAAATGTCATCTTGGTCCTCCACATTAATTTTTTTTAAATCAGTACTGATCTGCGTAACCATTCTTACAATCGAGCAAATAAAAAAATATTAAAATAAATCAATAAGAAAATATAGTTTCAAAAATTGAAATAATATTTACTTTTTAGGGGGATTGGATATTACACTAGGTATAGTTGTGCTGATGATCCCGGGTTCGTATCCCACTGTGACAAAAAAATGATTTAATCTGTCAACAGGCATAGACCCTGTGGAATATTTAGACCATCCTGGCCATCAGCCTTTATAAAGTTGGTACCTTTATTGGAGGAAAGTTAGACTTTTAAGCGTGGTCTCTGCCAAACTACCTCTAGTCTCTGCACAACCCTAACCTATAAAACTAAAGTCTCTGGCACGTATTGAACCCAAGACTCTTCATGGTTCATAGAGGAACTTTCTTATTTTCTTAAAAAATACTTACTACATTAGTGTTTTGATTGGTAGATACTACTATTTTCAGATATACATATTTCCATCCACAAACTACTACTCAAACCCAAATCCTTCCATATATATATATATTAATTTAATTGCATATAAACTAAAATGTACAACCAAGAAATTTATATAATTTGTAAAATCTTAGTAACGATTGGTCAGGGGGTGCAGTTAATTAGTTATTTACTACACCCCCTGACCAACTCTATCCTTCATTATAACCTTCCAGTCAACTATTTTCTCCTCTAACCTAATAACGGTTCTGTGCCGTTTAGTTAGGGCCAGTTTCGTATTTTTTTTTGCTCATTTAAATATCTTTGTCGACACAATTGTGTAAAATCTGACTGCTTACCACTCACTGGTATTAGATATCTTCTTTCGCGCTCTCAGAAAGTAACGAAACAACACGAGAATAGATGTATAAAGAAACAGAGACAGAGTTGAAAGTTTGGGTGTAAGCAGAAACTTTTTCCATTGCGCGAGCCTCCCTCGAAAGAAGAGGACACTGACGGAGCTGAAAGTAGATGTAATGAATGACTTTTTCTCTTTGTGTGACTTTCCCCTTTGCGGGACTTCTTCTTCGTTTAAAACTTGATTATTGCCTTGGATCGCTGACAATGAGCAAACTTGGACGATTATTTTCTCGGTTTACTTTTGATATAAAGACGTAAAACCCCCTTCCGTTACTTTAAATGGAGAAGGTTTTGATTGCCGGTGAATACGCCTTCTTTACATTTAAACATGTAATTAGTTTGGTTATAAATCAACACTATTACGAATTTAGCAATATATTTAAAAGGGAAAACGTTCGCTAAAACTTAAATAAGAAATAGTTCAAAATCATTTCCATCATCATAGTCCATCAACAACTAGCAATCACATAAGTATTGCATTATTTTATTCATCTATTGTAAACAATCAATTTTATATTTTCAAAATTCATAATTTAATTTGTTTTCTAATCATATTTTTGCCGCATATTACCATTTGGTAGAGATTATCTACCAAGCCCATTAGCCATTATCAATATCTAGTCATTAACATTTGATTTTTAATGTTTAGTGTACTTTTCAGCATACATATCTAAAACTAATAATAATAATTTATTTTTCTATCGAATTTTCTATAATTATATGTTATTAAAATATCTGGAGATTACCATCCAACCCCAAATCCGCAAGAAAGCCCTTAACGAGATACTCTCATCTACGCCTATGACCTCCCTTCTACGTTTACCAGTAGGCTTAACGCTGATTATGTTTATCGTTCGTTACTAAACCAATATACAATACAAAGAAACTTTATTTGCAACTTTACATATACAAGCAGCATAAGTATGGATACATGTTCCGGACTTCCTTTATATGTTTAAAGAACAGTGATTTTGATTAATTAAAGGTATGTTTTATAAATAAGTTTTACAATAGCAGGAAACATGTAGAAAAAACCGCTTAAAAAAATAATAATAATAGTAATGAATAATAATAATAGTAATAAATAATACTAACAGTAATAAATAATAATAACAGTAATAAATAATACTAACAGTAATAAATAATAATAATAGTAATAAATAATAATAATAGTAATAAATAATACTAACAGTAATAAATAATACTTACAGTAATAAATAATAATAATAGTAATAAATAATACTAACAGTAATAAATAATAATAACAGTAATAAATAATAATAACAGTAATAAAAAATACTAACAGTAAAAAATAATAATAATAGTAATAAATAATAATAATAATAGTAATAAATACTAATAATAGTAATAAATAATAATAATACTAACAGTAATAAATAATAATAACAGTAATAAATAATAATAACAGTAATAAATAATACTAACAGTAATAAATAATAATAACAGTAATAAATAATACTAACAGTAATAAATAATAATAACAGTAATAAATAATAATAATATTAGTTACTATTATACTTACTAAACCATGCCTAACTTCATAAACCCATGATAATCTTCGCGTGCTATCACTTCAATTCAATAGATCGGGTGCATGAATAGACAATACAAAAAACCTGTATATATCTGTGAATGTAATAAAAAAAAATCAAAGGTTTGTATTCTATTTTTCTATATTTTCTCCTCGGACTGGAACACGTGATCTTCTCGGCCACCCAGCTTGCTCACCCTTAGAAGGTCTATTCTCAGAAGCGGGTCCCTTTTAGTTGAGAATATGTTTTTAATGGCCTCTCACCTCATAATATACAGCTCTTTTAACGGCTTTTAGTGTTTTTTTTTAACAAGTTATTATTATTTTATTTATTACTATTTCCGGGAGATTTTCGAGGATGTCTGCTAGTAATATATATCTAAATGACGCCACATCTTAAAATTTAGAGGTTATTACGACCATAAACACTTAGTACCCTACGGTAGGGAAACATCGGTTTAATAATCTCCCACAAGCAACCAACCGTTTCAGAACTTACTTGGTACTGGCCTAACACAAGATGAAGTTTCCAGATTTATTTGTTGGGAGGGTCACGAAACTATTCGTACTAGAACGGCAAGGCCAGATTAACCAGGACCAAATATATTGTGTGCTACAAGATGATTCCTAGACCGACTTTCGCACTTATCCAGCGTATTGTATAATATCATATATAGTTTACGTATATATACATATAAGGTATCATGTATACTTGGCTGATTTCAAATATTGGCATGATTATACCTCATGTCATGATAAGATAAGCGGAGTCTCTAAACTACAAGCAGCAAAAATAATGAAAAATTAAAATTCTGAAACATATAGAACAACCCCCTTCTTTTATACGTAAAGCTTTGCTATTTCAGAAGTTGAAAACTGATTTAATAAATTTTATTTTTGAATCCAAATTGAATTATTGATATCTAGCACTCCTGGAGAGATTTTTTCTTGAAATGAAATTCTAAGAGTTGAGGAATCAAAATGTGCAAAATTTACCTGTGGTGCTTATACAGATAGACTACACATTAAAAAAATCTCGGATCACTAACCTAATTACGAAAAGCAATTATTTATAATGGAAGAATCAGTAATCAAAGCTATGAATATACGATCAGGTCCATATTTAGATTTTAGAAAATATTTGGCCAGATTAACATTTTCAATCAAAATATACTCCCTGGTTTCCATTCCTTCCTAAGAATATTTCTGATCATAATAATAAAGCTAACATAAAGAAATACCTAAAAAATTGCTTATTGAAAAAAAAATTCTAAAATGTGGCGTGGGTATACTGTTTTTAATTATAAAAGTACAGTAATTATTTCAGTTATAAGTGTTCTAGATCGTACTCAAGGAGAAAGGTGATGAAAAATGGATAATAATAACCTTTAATCATGGGAACAATTACAGTAACTGTTCAAAATTAAAAAAAAAATCATGTTTCTTAACTAGGTTTTGCAATTTACGATTTATGTCACGCTATGCCTCACTTGAGAGTATGTTAGGGCTAATCGACTGAAATATTAAAATAATTGAGTTAACCGTATTGTCTATAATAGGTGAAACAGTTACCACTG
Source organism: Troilus luridus (assembly GCA_964056705.1). Taxonomy (NCBI): domain Eukaryota; kingdom Metazoa; phylum Arthropoda; class Insecta; order Hemiptera; family Pentatomidae; genus Troilus; species Troilus luridus. The sequence continues at coordinate 28,783,709 of OZ057414.1, forward strand.
AGCTGAAGAATTGATGACAATAGAATTGCTTGCACTTAAACAAGGGAAGATTAAAGGAAATAATACATCATTCTTAACAGTGATAAAACAGTTTCTAGAAATTAAATTTATTGTATACAAATTAATGTGAGCAATGTTTGGTTTTTATTCTGAAATGGGGATTAATTAGACAACGGTAAAAACAATATTGTAATGAACTTGACAATAAACCGGTTTACGTAAACTTCTTGAGAACACTCGTCTTCTGTTTGAGGGATGAAGTACATCTGTGGATGAGGGGTGCTTTGTGAACATGAAGCTTTCGTCTTCAGCTGAATGCCTGAGTCAAGTCAGTACCAGAGTCAAGTCATCCCATTAGATACATGAAAATAACATAGTAGGATCAGAACATAATAATAAGATCAGAGTGGCTCAGTTGCAGAGCACTGAGTTGCCATGTCGGAGGTCCTGACTTCAAAACCTGGTCCTGGCAAGACTTCAATTTAATCTGTTAGCAGTCGAGGATAGATCCTATGGGACTCAACCAGCCTCTATAAAGTGGTTACCCACAGTAAGGGGGAAAATCAGGCGGTTGAGCGTGATCTAGGACAAATCACCTCCCTGAACAAGCGTCGTCCTAGAAACAGTACTGTCAGTACCATGTTCTGAACTCCAGGCCATTCATGGGTTTTTACTAGGGGTACAGATTTTTTTTTGTTTGATTCATCATAAGTAATCACTGTAAACTCGAGGGGTTTCAGGTCATTTACAAAGTCTCCTTTATTTATCCCCTTTCGACATTTTTAATCCGGCATTAGTTCCTTCGATTACAACAGATCCCCTGCAGACGCCTCGATCACTTCTTGCCCGGGCGGAAGACAGTATTCAAATCGGACTGGAGACAATGGGGAGCCACACCCGGGAGGTAGGTGTCCTCACTCACTTCATTACTGTAATTATTTCCAAGTCAATCAGCAATCTCCTTCGTACAGTGACTCGGCTGAATCTGCGGCGGTTAAAAACACCGGTTAATCAAATGGTCCTGCTTTAAATGAATGCTTAATCCCGATCGCAGTTGAATTATTCAATGTGTGCCATTCGAAACAAATCAATGGTTTGTTCTTCTCACTCCTACCTGAAGAGGATACCTACCTAGATTACCCACGCGTGATGGTCTGGATTGAACACAATGAAGAAAAAAATCGATGACTGTATTTTTTTCTTGTTGGATTATAGTAAAAAAAGTAATTAAACACATGCTATTATTCATCTTAATGATTGTAAATTAATATGAAATTAATCAATAAGAGGGAAAAACTGCTAAAGCGGGACATAATTTCAAAAATTGACTTCTTCACTATGTCGAGTAGTTTAGTTATGCAATTTTGTCAAGCACGACACTTGGCCGCCTTAATTTTCATGGTTTTAACCCGGGTCTGAACCTGAAGTAAGTCGAGTATAAACCATTGCTTGGCAAAAATAGCAAAGATAAAATCAATTAACGTTTTTATCGTTGAAGAGATAGTATATACATTTCAATAAAGTTTTTAATTAATTTGTAAGCTTAATTTTTTTTTTAAACCTTACAACACCATCTTATTATTGCTCTGTCAGATGTGGAGGAAAAAATATATATTTATAAAAGGACAGTTAACTAAAACATATAAAATCGAACCTATGAAAAAAAGTCGTCCTAAATTGTCATTTCCTGTTTTGTCCGTTAATAAATATATAAAATAATACAATCTAGTCACAGATTGACACAAATGTAAAGATTTAATAAACTGCTGTTGTAAAGTTTGGTTACACTATGCACAGTGTTAAGTTTCCCCGTAGGATTGCAAACTGGGACTTTGCAGAGTTAGTGGGGAGGCAGCAGCTACAGGGCTCGCAGTTTGTGCCCTGGAAGTTACTGGAGCATTACCTCCTAGATTTAATAGCATGCGGTTTAGCAGAATAAATTCCTATAAGTTCCGTCCTCCTGGAAATGGTTATATTTCTCCGAGGGAAATGGAAGCAGAGTGAAATTTCCTGGGTAATAGTAAATGCATAATAGAGGCATTGAATTTCTGAGGGAGAAATTTTATATCCGTCTACAGTTTAATATCCCATTGTATGTCTTTCTCTTTTTCTTCCTCTTTCATTTTTATTTATTTGTTTTACTACTTTTCTGGCTTGCTTAGTATTTAGGTTAAAAGTCTGAATTCCTCTCAATTGAGTTTATTCTATACGTTTAACATTGCTAAAGCAGTTTTATCAATAACTAAATTTATATATATTATTTTTTTAGAAACCCAATTTTGAAGAGATTATCGTCGATACAAATACAAAGACTGGAAAGTGAAAAACACCACTTTTAGGCCCGGCGAACATTGGACCCAGCCCACGCACAACCCAGAACATGGGATGGGTCGAGTACAGCATATTGAACCCAGTTGTTGTAACCCAGGTTTCGGGATGTCAGTTTCAGAACTCCTCCTGGATTTAGAATCCGAGTCAGAACATGAAGAAGTGGTTGTACTATATTCATTAGTGAAGAGGAGGAGAAGTAAAAATATTTATTTATCTGGGAGGAAAACATACGGAGAGTTCAACCTGCTTCAGGAAGTTCCTGATAGTGTTTTTAAAAATAGTTTTCGGCTCAGCCGGGAGAAGTTTAGTGAATTACATGAACTCATTAAGATTGGCATAACCGGAAAGTAATGTAACGCCCAGAAACCATTAGGAAGTAAAGACAAGTTTCTCCCAAAAAAGAAATTTTTTCCAACAGCTCATTCTTCATTTTGGATCTCATATAGTCGGCATGACTATTGTCAAATAGAACGGGATGGCTCCGAACGATTTTTATTAACTTTTCTAACTCAATTTGGAATATTCACGCCCACGAAATATGTGCGGAGAGGAAAAACGTTCCCACACGTGGATCCCAACAGACTGGGCTAGCCGTGGGCTGGGTCCAATGTGCGGCGACTCATTCAATGCTGTGCTTCACAGAACCACCCAGGCGTGGGCTGGATCCAATGTGTCCCCGGCCTAAGGTGAATGAAAAAAAAAATTTCAAGGTTCATTAAAAATCAGTGGTTATTGTCAACCGTATTTTACGTATGTTACTATACTTTTTTTCTTATGGATGACTAGATAAGAATTTCATAGAATTGCATTAATTATCTAAATTAATGCAAACTTTATTGCTAAAATGAACTATTATTTGGGGTTATAGTTTTCCCCCTTTCTATAGTCCACTGTCATAAAAGGGTACCAATTCCCACATATATCAAAGGGAATACACACCACCCTGTCAATAATTTCGATGACCTAAATATATGATGTATCGAAACAAATTAAGGATTAAGATTAAGGCCTTTTGCGAAATGAATGGCAGTCTTCATTGGAATGCAGTAAAAATTCGATTTTTTAATTTTAAGTATCTTGAAACGGAAAGCATTAAATTTTGGATAAGATTAAATAATTGTTTTTCTTCAACGGATACAAAGAGGCTCAAGATTGAAATGATCGCCGAGTATGTCAGTACGATTACACGTATAGTAAGTTCTTAAATGATATATCATTACATTCAGTATACTGTTAGCTATGATGGTGCCGTAATAGAGACTTTGCTTAAATATATAGTAACAGTCTTGTCCCTAATCGACCCTACACAAGTAACCTGATTGATAAAGAGACAGCTAGATAAATTCCAGCACAATAGCAATACCCCAGATAAGGAATCATGAAGTAGCAGGAAGCCAAGTGAATAGAATGTGGCAGGGAGCAGTCGCCATTACCGGTGATGTTTTTACGCACCTTGCGCATGGGCGCATAAACCTTGCGTAAATCAATTAACGTACTAGGCATCGGCGGGGTCTTTAATCTCACCACTGCCAGGCAGGTTTACGATCTGGCATTACCATACCCGCTCCTGGAAACTCTACCCGGCCACTGTCCCAACCTAAATGAAAACAAATTGCACAAAAGGGTTTTTTCTTCTAGTCCCTTCTATGCTGGCTACTGTTAAGGGCTCTTTTATGGTCTGTCTTTGACACAGGAAGGTCATAAAGCAATTCTAAAGAGTCCATCGCTCTACTTTTGGACAAGTATAGAATTATTAGCACACTTTATTAAATTAAAAAAATCGATACCCATGAAAGATGTTCAACACATAAGACAATGGTTGTGTAGAGGTGGGATTTGTCCGACTCGGGTTTTCCGAGATTCCGAGGGCCCATCCGTGGATGGTAACAAGTAAATAAAATTATGGAAATTTATTAAAGTACTCTTCATTGTTACCTATTGATTCATTGACCTCATTGATACAGGTCTATAACCTATCTATATACATTATAACGAATCGTTTGTGGGTTTAAGTTTGTATTAGGTGTGTATATATGTATGAGAATTTTTATCAAAACGGAATGAATCTAGAGCAATAGTGAGATTACACAGAGAAGTTTAAACTAGCGAACACTTTATCGAATCCTCTTCGACGAAAGAGAAGACCTAATCCCGGGAGAGCCGACGTGACAGAGCCCCGGTCGGAGACTGACAGTATGCAAAGTAGGTAGTCCTCGGGGGCAAGGATCTGGGCCACGCCAGCCAGCTCAGCCTCTCAACCAACTCTATCCTTCTTAATTTCCATTCAGTCTCCATCAAACATTTAAATATATCTGTCAGCGTTAAACGGCAGAGTTATATGGTTTAATTATAAAGTGAATCACGATTTTAATTAAAATTATTAAAACTTAGGTCTTTTTACTAGCAGAAAATTATATATGAAGTATATAATAAAAAGAAACCTGAATCGCTACGACTCTCTAAGGGATTTGGATTTATTACATGGTAGAGACTTTAACGTTACAAAGACAACGGTTGTGTTGGAAGATGGTTTGTAAGAGATCATGGCTAATCTACAAGTTTTTCTCCAATAAATGATAACACTTTATAGAGGCTGGGTGAGTCCCAGTGCGTGGGCTGTATCCAACCAGCAAGAGAAATCATTGAATGCTTGGGAGAGAAAGATTCTTAGGATCCTTGTGGTAAGAATATGGAGAAGAGCAGCGGAGATCGGTCAAAGTGGAGGAAAATGTCGAGCATGTATATTATGATGATTCAGTCAAGTTAGTACAGAATAGTAATGCATAACGTCCAATGTATGGGTGTTAGGATAGCTCTATAAAAAAACTGCACATGAACATACATACTTTTTTGTAAATTAATAATACACGATAGTGCAAATATTTTTATCTCAGTCTAATATGGAAGGTTACAAAACTGTTGAAAAATCTCTTTTGGGATCATGTAGTTAGAAAGAATGTACGAGTATATACTTTATTGTAGCCAAACTATGTACACAATAATATAGTAAACCCTACATAATGTACTATGTGATCATTATGTAACTCTAGGAACGTACTGTTTCAAAGTATTTAGTTTAAATCATAACATATTAATTGTCATATTTCATATTCAGAAATTAAAAATATGGAAACAGACAATTAAGTCCATAGTATATGGGCAGAACAGATTCGGAGGATTTTGTAAACACCTGAAAAAAAGATTGGAACAATAAGACACTAGGGTTGCCATTCTAATCTGAGGAACTAACGGATAAACAGCTTTATATCTAATTTAACCTCTAAACTCCGGTAATGGAGCATCATTCATCAAGGGTTGAACAATGTTATTTAGGAGTTCGCGATATTATAATTAAATTCATATCTACTTAGTAAATATTTATATCTGACTCAACTTATTTTATTACGCAGGATGGGAAGGGAGTGATACTTAAAAAAAATTGGTTATAAGTACAAATAAATAATATAAACTCTTATAATTAGTTATAAAAATTGTATATGCTTATAAAAATCTTAAATGTATTTTTGACATTTTAAGGTCGATTCCTTGCTAATTAAATTCTATATACAATATAGTATTCTAAGTATCGTCTATTCTTATAATACAGTAATATCATAATAGTTTCCAATATCAATGAATACATTTATCTATGTATCTACATGATACATCAAAGAAGAAGAAGAATGCGTATATGCGAAGACAGTTAGAAAAGAATTGAAAATTGAATACAGACGAAATGTTTGGCATAAAGGAAGGGAAACAGAAGTTGAAAGATTGACAAACGAGGAAATATGGAAATTCGGCTACCTTTCTCAATCTTCCTCGGAGGGGATGTCAAACCCAGTCGAATCAAACGGAGCGAAGATGCCGACATTTTTCTCGATTGATAGCAAGCCTTCTACAACAGGAACCAATGATGCGCTCTGCTAACCACCTGGTGCATTCGTAGCAAGTGGAATGTGCGATTCTATAATACCTTGTTAAAAATCAATAATGGATTCTTATTTATTTTTTCCGATCGAGAGATACTCGTGTTTGATTCCAAACATCATATCTTATGGTATATTGGTAATTTCCATTTAATAATACTAGCAAAATTAAAGGAAAAATAATTGCTAACACTAAAAACAGTTTTAATTTATTATTTGAAACCCACTGAAGCTGGTTATATCAAACCCAATAAACATCACTAAAAAATAATTGAAGCTGAAGAATGTTATAAATAATATAAAAATAAGGATTACGAGAAATAAAAAGTTCAATGAAAACAATGATAATTTTCTAAAAGATTAATTATACAGACAAAATGAAAAATTAATAACGCAATCAAATACTGTAATTATTTTTTAAATAAATGTTTTGGTAGCTCTGTATTAGCGCGCTGAATTGCCATACATAAGGCAAGGCCCCGAGTTCAAACACCGGCTGTGGCAGATAATTTATTTTATCTGTTTACGACCTGAGATGGCCCCTGGAGACACGGCGTAAACAGATAAAATAAATTATAGAGCTTCACTCAGCCTCTATAAAGTGGGTACTCTAAATTGAGGAAAAACCTGGTGGTTGAGCCACAAATTGAATCACATACCGAATCAATATCCTTCATGGGTTATAGTAGTACAGTTTTTTTCAAATAAACGTTTAACTTGTAAATACGAAAAATACAATTGACTAAGATTGCTAGAGAAGAAAGTAGCCTAAAAATTATTTTTGATATGACTGCTAAAATGGACTTTTTGCTGCTCTCTGTGTTCACCATTACGGTATTTGCTAATTACATTTTTGTTGTATTATTTAGCGATTAATTACAATAAGAACACTTTTGTTGCTAATCTGTATTCCAATATCATGTCAAAGTTGGGTAAATTAAGAAGGTATCGGTCATCGCCCTTTGAGGCCACCGTAAACAACCTTTTATTGTCTGCCGTCCTTCATGAACACAACCAATGTCTTTTATTCTGGTGACAGCTCTCCAGATCACCTCCTTTTGTAGAACCTTATTCATCCCAAGGTGATTTTTCCTATCAAATGAGTAGGCAATGTAACAACAATAGGAACCTCCAAGAAACTCTATTTTGCTTTGAAAGATAAAGCAACAAAATTGAATGGTACATTTAAAGGGAAAAACTAAAGTAGAAAAAACTTTTATTGTGATGATATAGTCCCCAATATTTTTTTTTACTGAATTGAACCCGCTCAATTTTTAACTTTCTTTAGAGCTAACAAAAAGCGAGTGGAAGTGCAAGAAGTAAAATCGGTTTATTGTTAAGTGTTGTGACATTTGTCTGTTTAATACAAAGATGTAAAAAAATTGATAATTATTGAACATTATAAATTACAAATTATTATGCTGACTACTCCACTCTGTACCACTTATGCTGTTAACTAAAGGGATCTAGATCACAAACAACCTACTATGCCTAAGGTCCTGGGTTCGTAGCAGCTGGGCTTAGGATATTTTAAGAGAATACAAAATTTTTTAGTTTTGCTGTCGATTGGAGGGGCCACAAAATGGCGATACAGAGCCTGTGCCTATCCTAATTAAACCAGGCAAAATATAGAAAAACCTATGGCTCTCACTGTAGGATTGTCCTACCATAGTAGCATAAAGTGACATTAACTGAAAATAACAGATAAACAAATTGTCTTAACTATACTCTATACTATCACTTCCCTCTTATCTGTTTATAAAAAATACTTTACGATCTAGTATATATCCACACGAAAAAGGGGAAGAGGTTAAGGAAGTTCACAGAGATATAAGACAATGAGGATGTTACGTGATAATTTCCTTGGTTATAAACTTACCTTAGACACGAAATTCATTAGGTCATGAGCCCATTAGTTAACTTTAGGATAATTCATCGATGAAATTAGTTTAAAAACGGCCACAAGGTATGAATTAACGATAGTCAGAACAAGCGTAAAAGAAAACTATTACATAACAAAGTATATTCCTTTTAAGAAATATGATAAGTCTGTGGAACAGGTAATTTTTGGAAACGATTTTTACAAGCATTGGAAGAATCGTGAACCGTACAGCGACACTCGTATGCAGCTGAGATAAACCGAGACCTTTGCGGGATTAGACGAAGGATGCTATTATATTTGTTAGCGTTAGAACCGCCTGTTACACATTTAGTGTCAATAACACGATTTAATAACAGATAAATAATAACGCGATTCACAGGCTTTGTATGGTAGGTCCACATGGAACATTATTGGTTCTTGTTTTAGAATAACCTATCCAGATATGATCAATCCAGAAAAATGTTAGCAATATGTAAGTATTCTTACTAGACATTACACAAAAAAGAGGACATAACATATGGTAAACTATGTTACTTCTGTATTTAAAGAGTAATTAACACAGATAAGATTGAGACGTGCTTCTAGACGATATTTGAATTTATCAATTTTAGTTTTGGTTGAGCCATTGTTTTTTTTCTATGAGACTGATATCCTTCTGGAGGATGGACAATAGATCGATGTCTGTTGGTAGTAAGTGAAAGTAACCTGCTGAGGGAACAAAAAAATGATAGTTGTAGAAATTGTTCGTTTTTAAAAATTCTATCTTATCTGGGTTAATATAGGAGGATTTTCAAATATTTAAAAATAGAGAATTCTCATTACAGTTTTTCAGAACTAGAAGAACTTTTTTAAACTAAATAAAATAAAAATGGAGAAACATATTGGCAGTTGGAGGTGGTGGATAGGATCGAGGGGAGAGCTGATGAGGAGAGTGATGGATAGGACTCATTTATCGCTCCGATAGGATTCGGAGCTTAGATTGGTCGCTCAGCTCCTGGCTTCGTAATTCTCCTCCAGTCGAGAGTTTTTGTATCAAACATTATTATTTATTAAAATATTTTCCAACTTGCGCAGCCACACAAATAAAAAATATTAGAACAGCGCATCACTTCTTGTTAAAATAGCAAAACAAAGGTCGGGGGATGGATCCCCACAATGGATGACAAATTTAAATACTATGTTTCTGTCAATTAATCTTATTCATTTATTCTGGGATGGCATGAGTAATTATTGAAGATTATTAAACAAAGTAGTTGACCATTTCAGTGTCCACTAATATTCTTTATTGTTTTGTTTTTTTATAACAACAATCAAATATAACAACGGTGATCTGGTTGTTTTGATCAACAATAAAATAAGTATGAAACGATAATTCAAATACCAAATTAAGGTATTGATACCAATTTTAATTTCGGTGTGTCCCAGCCAGTAAAGTGCTACTCCGATTAGTCCGTTTCAACCTAAATTTAGTATGTTTTTTTATAGTAATAAATCTTATAAACCTGATTTCAGAAGTTTTGAAACATATTTTTATTTTAATATCTTACTTTTAACACGAAATCATAATATTAAAAACGAAAATCTACTATGGGGTACAATATATCATTTCCGTAATCATCCAGTGATCGAACTACCTGTACTGGTACATAATTAAACGTTACAAGAATATTTTATTCTTAATTTAAAGGGTTAGCCTGTTTTGAATTATGCCTTTAAACCTTACGAAACTAATAAAAATGAATATTTTCTTCTTTTGGGAAAACTTTCAGGATTACAATTCTAAGGCAACGCCATAACTAGCTTTCCCCTATTATATAAATAAACTTACCCCGCTTCGTTGAATCTTACATAATAAATCAGGGCTGGGGCCGTTTGAACTAGGGGAGCTTTAGTAAACTAACGCTATTAGCGGTACCCCCAGGTCAAAGTTAGCGAATTAACTAACTGCCTGTAGTTAAAAAGTTAACTTAGCAATAACATTAGCTGGTTGGAAACAACCACAATCGCCCCACTAGAGGTTGCTATGTCGAATCAATATAAAGAAACTAAATCAATGCTTATGTAAAAGTATTTGTTTTAAAATTAATGTTGATAGAGCTTACAAATTCGTACTGTACTGCTAATCGTATAGATTTCGACGAGATTGATATTTTAAATAAGATATGATTGGAAACGATTTGAACAAAAACCTACGTATTTTTGTTTTCTGTTGCTTTAAGAGGTGAACAGGAGAGCTCAGTAAGCAGAGGACTGAGTTGCAGCGCTAAAGGTTCCGGGTTCTAATCCGACTGTATTAGATAAATTTACAGCCAAGGATGGACCCTCTGGGATCTGGAGACACTCCAAAGGTGTGCCGAGCTAGCCTCTATAAAATGGCTACCCTTAATTGGGGAATAACCTGGCGGTTCGTTCAGATCACAGGAGTAGTCCAAGAAACAGTAAAATTTCCACCGTACGCTGTAGTAGTAAATAAATTTCATAGACTTAAGGTTTTTGTTGGAATTTTATTACTTAAATCCTAACAAACATTTCATTTCCCTTTTGAGATTTTGCATTTTTAGGTTGCTAATGTAATTGTTAAAAAGGCCGGGAAATTGACCCTTAAAAGAATAGTATTGATCTCCCTATAAAACAACCATACTCGCAGTCCATTCCATACACAATCAAGATCTTAAAAATTTAAAACAAGAAGCATCTACTTTCGCAGAATATTCATCTTCGACTGAAATAAAATAATACCAAGTGGCTTGGAAAACATATAATCATTAAGATAAGGAGAAACTTTATTCCAATTCCAACCACCTTGCCTCGCACACTGACTTTTATCATTAATGTTTATATTCCAGTTAGTAAATAAATTCATTGTCATGCAGTGGCTCTAAGAAAGGTTAAACGAGATCACTCGTAAGATATAGTCGGGAGGACAGGAGTTACGGTAGCCTGCGTCGGTGTAATCAGTTGACTGGAACGCGTAGTAAGCCAGCCTCTGGTAACGAAGGGTATCGCGTGCGAACTCCTACAGTTCGGGGGTAGCCTACACACTTCTTGCGATCTTCAGATAGCGAGATCCCTTCTATCTGTGTATTTTTTTTAGTGTGTGTGGTGCTTCCGATGTCGGGAAGAGATTCTGGAATTAATAAAATAAAATAAAGGAATTATAGAATGGAGTCGACAAGCTCTGGCCGCGGGTCTAAGTCAACCAAAAGGTGAATATTTAAGAGATATTTTCATATTCAAGCAATAAATGCTAAGATGTATTTCATAAAAATAAAAACTTTACTTATGCACATTCTTTTCGATATAAATGTTTTATACACTCTACTTTATTTTCGGAACTAGCGGATCACTTGAAATTGTCAAATGAGTCAATCTGTGACCCTCGGTTATATCTCCCAAATACTTATAAATTAAATAAACACCGGTACAAAAACTGATAGCTTACATTTCGAAACTGATAAAGACATAAAACGCCTATAAAAAAATTTCACTAACATATGTAATAATAACTTAAAGAAATCCATTTCTGCCTATGAATCAAAAGTGTTTATACTAAGGCCAATCACTGAATAAGACAAATAAATTACCAGAAACGGTGAATTAAAACGTAGCCAGCCTTCAATTAGAAATCCCCTTCTAGCTAATACATAATATATAATGCTTAGATAAATTCGAAGTAATTTACATTGGTTCACATTATATAAATATATTTCTCATTTTAACAAATTCGTAAAAGAACCTGTATATCAGAGGATTAGCAATTTCTGTGGAGCTATGTCCTCAAAGGCTTTATTTAAGAGATATTCCCACCTAAAGAAGTTCATTGTTATGAATTTTTTAGACAAAGTAAAACTTATTTTGTTTGTTTAATTACTTTATTCATTAAATATAAAGATTAATATTCATAATAGATGATAACTATAGAGAAATAAAAAAACCGTGCTGTAAACAAATAATCGGATGTTCAAGGTCTAAATTCGTTTAATGCAAATTTAATAAACTCTTAATAAAAAAAAATAATAGAAATTAATAAATCTATAATAATGATTCAGCACTCTAGAATATCTATAGTATCGAAACTTGGCCAAAAGGAAATTGAAAGAATTAACTGAATGTAGTAGTAGTAGATACCGACATATATATAAAATAGTACGTATATATATATATATATATATATATATATATATATATATATATATATATATACATATATATATATATATATATATAAATAAAACTAATGTGCATAGAGGAGAAAGGCGATTGGACGGGGAGAGCTGATTGCTGTAAAGCCTACAAAGCGGTAATGAGAGACAAAGGGGGCGAGATAACGAGGCAGGGAGCGAGCGACCAATGGGAAGCCTCCTTTCATTCCACCGTCGACCAATTAAATCCTTCATTACTGGCGGTTCCCTATAGGTAGCCCTACTAGCCGAGCATATAGTTTAATTAGGCCTTAATCTTTCACCAACAATTACTACTGCTCCACCGGCAAGGCATTACGCATATGCTTGAGATCACTCTAGGGCTTCTTCCTGAGCCTTCATTATAGCTTTGTCTCAAATCAAGCCATTGTAATACTGGTTTACGTCAATCAGTAAAACATCAAAAGTTGCAATGTAAGATAAGAATGCAATAAGCAACCGAATTGACACCCAACAAGGAAAGCTATATGCTTTATTTCTTTCAAACTTTGATAATTGTGAATTAAACTTCACTATTTCGGAACTATTTTTTTCAAGACATTGTCTTAAAAGGTACAATTTTTTATGTTTATAATAATCCACTTCAATCGATTTTCAATAGCTTAACGGACAGGAACAAAATCGCTTAAGAAAATTTTAGCAATCATCATTGTTTCACAGTTCATATTAAGCTACAATTATGACGAATTTCGGACAATTTTTCGTGACTTCGTGGATCTGTAAACTAATAACTTAATTTTGTCCCACGCTCCAGGATTTCTTTACTTTGTGAGTTAAAATTTAATCATCATCATCATCAATCCTCTTTACCGCCTAAGCAGTGTAAGGAGGAATTCTGCAAAGCCTTCTCCAGCTCTGCTCTTCCCACTTCCTCCTAGGTCGTCCTGTTCCTCGTTTTCCCTCTATTTTAGCACGGTAGGTTTCCCTAGCAATTCTGCTAGGATCCATCCTCAGGAGGTGTCCAAGCCATCTCAAGTATGTTTTCCTCTATTAACTCGTTGGCTGGTTGATCATTCAGGTTCGACCTTATAGTTGTGTTTCGGACTCGGTCTCTTTTTCTTTTTCCCTCCGTCTTCCTGAGAAATCTCATTTCTGCTGCTTGTATTCTGGATTGGTGTTTCTTTGTCAGCGTCCATGATTCTGAAGAGTACGTGAGGAACGGGAGAAATGTTGACTTAAATACGGCCACCTTCGTTTCCTTTTCTACTTCTCTTCGGTTAAGAAATCCTCTCCTAACCGCTTCAAATATTCTGCCCGCGGCACAAATATCTCGCTCACTTCAAAATCGATGTATCCGTTTTCGTTTAGATGCGCTCCCAGGTATTTTAAGTTCTCCGCTTGTTGCAGGAGTTTATCTTCAACTCTAATGAACATTAGTCTCACATTATTCTCCTTGGCTTCTTTCCTCATATTTATAGCCTGGAACTATTCATTTAATCTGCTAACATTGTCCTGAGAGGAACATATGATCGAAGTTATAGTGAAACAGGTTAGTTTTATGTGTCACTAAATTAACTTCAATTTATGTTTTAATACTTTATATTTCTTTTTAAAAAAGTGTTGTATTCTGATCGTACAGATTAGATTTAAGATTAAAGTGGTAAAAGTGCGGGTTTTATCGCCAGCCATGGGCGAAGCGTCTACTTCTTCGCAGGCGGTAAGTGAAATAAAGTCGGACAACTTAAATTTAAGTTCTAATAATAACAATACTGGTTCCTGGGAGCTTGTTACTGGTCGAAAACGACCTTTACCAATTGAACCTTACAAGACAGAAACGACAAACACCAATTCCAACACATAATAAATTTCAAGCCCTAACCTCAACACCGGACGAACCATCAGAAAATACCACAAAACCAGTCTTAAACCAGAAACCGCCCCCAATTTATATTAATGGTGTAGAAAATTTCTCTGCACTAGTTACATTCCTAGAAGAAAAAGCCGGACCAAATACTTTTATAGTCAAATCTACACTGAAAGGTGTAACTGTTTATCCAGATACACCTGAAACGTATCGAAAATTAAATGCAAGCCTTAGAAGAGAGGGGGCGGATTTTCATACTTTTCAGCTCCCACAGGACAGATGCCCGAGGATAGTAATTAAGGGCCTTCATCACACTACACCGATTAGCATCATCAAGGAGGCACTGAAACAGAAAGGTTACGAAGCTTCAAACGTAACCAACGTTATATCCAGATTCAAAAAACCTCTCCCAATGTTCTTTGTGGATATTACTAAAGAAACATTCACAGAGAATGTTTATGATATAAAATCCATTTATTATACTAAAATAAATACCGAGGAACCGCGGAAAAAAAAAGACATCCCGCAATGTCTAAGGTGTCAGCAGTATGGTCACACCAGAGGTTACTGTAACCACCCACCTTATGTTGAGGTGGTGTAGGTCGCTGGTGGTATTTCCTTGAGCTACGCTGAACCCTGAGGTTCTTCAATGTTTGGCAACCTTTATAGTTGGCAGGGTGTTGGCCGCCACAATTGGCACAGGTAGCAGGGGTTTCTCTAGTTTTTGTACAAGAGCTGCTATCATGATGCCCGCCACACCTTACACACCTTGGTGGGTGGTTACAGTAACCTCTGGTGTGACCATACTGCTGACACCTTAGACATTGCGGGATGTCTTTTTTTTCCGCGGTTCCTCGATATTTATTTTAGTATAATAAATGGATTTTATATCATAAACATTCTCTGTGAATGTTTCTTTAGTAATAATAATAATATAATAATAATTTTATTTTTAACATTTACTATAGCCAACTGCTCAATTATAGATAGAATTGTATTGTAGAAAAAAAATTATTAAAAAAAAACTTGTATGATAATAGACTCCTAGGGAGTTACATAAGTAAAATGAAAGAAAATTGATATGATGCCAAAGAATAAATACATAAGAATATTGTAGAAAGTAAAGAATAGGAATCTCGTGTATAACAGGCAGAGAAGTAGAATATAAATATAAAATTTAAAATATAAGTATCGAATGTATTTTAAGTATCTCATAGCCCTGATGATGACCTACGAAGTAGGTCGAAACGTTGGCACACATAATAAATAATAAGTTTCCACTTATTTATTGTGTAAATTTTTGACTCCACCCCCAACTATTTCCATCCTTCATTAATAAGTATAATTTAATTTTTTTTTTTGGCGAAATAACGAATTCTATGTAAGATCGAGTCTGTAAGATCAAGGTAATCTTCCTAAAGAATGTGTAATCTTCCTATTTTAAAAGTAACAACTGGTTGTTACTATCTGCACATTATTATTAGGGGCTGTTTATTAGCAACTTTTGGCTTTTAACCCTGGAATGCTACTTGGGGTACATCTGTACCCCAGTGCCTCTATTAAGTGTTGGTTTCTGGTCGACAGGTAATGCTGCATTTCTGTGATTCACAGTAGTTTCATGTCTTGACATTCAGGTGTGGCATTCGAATTGTTGATAGAGGTGTTTTTGACCAAGTTATTTAATCATTGGGGTACAGGTGTACCCCAGTGTAGCACAATAGGTATACAATTTCCCACGGCTAAGATTTTTAATTAGGGGCAGTACAACGTTAAATTTATTAGTACTTATTTTATTCAAGGAAATTATAAATATATTTTTTATAAACACGAAATTACTTATTTTTATCAATCAATGCAGTGGATATTTAGAATTTGTGACTGTGATTTTCAGTAAATTGAATTTTTTTAGGTGTAATACAATGGAATCTCAAAAAATGACATTACAAGATACCATTCTATGTTACTGTTAAGAGGGAGGGCTGCAGCTGACAAAGAAATATTTACAAACCGAAGACCCGTCAAACCATCACCCGTATTCTAGAAGAAGCCATGGGAAGTCTAGAATCCACATCAGGACGGTGCTCGAGACCGAAACTCTAGGTTAGATGTGCTCTATGTAAAAAATGTATTTGTTTGTAACATCAAGAAAAAGTATGTGCTTCATGTATTCAGTAATTAGTTTATTCTCATTAGGTATTTTTTCATTTTTTTAAGGTATGGCTTAAGAGTGTTTTATATTACTTTAAAAAAAAAAATTAAACGCTCTAAAATTTTTTTTGGATACACATGTACCCCAGTGTAGCAGACCCCCTAGTAAAAATAAGTGTAGCATTCCAGGGTTAAGAAGCGGATAACACGATTAAAATAAATTACAACAGATGAGTAAACTTGTTTTTGTTTAAATGTTTGAACATAATCCCATATAAAAGCAGTAGGTGTATGAAGCTTTGCAAAACTAGCTAAAAGGTAAACACTATTACACAATATTGTATTTGTAGGATTGATGAAACAGCAGAGGATAAGAAAGGAAGCAGTGTTGCCTAAAGGTACAAGCAGCAGCGACCGATACACAGCACTCCTCGGACAAGGGAAGTCCTACGCCAAGAAAGGACACTTGGAGAGTGGTCGAGTTGAGGACAATAGAGAAAGGAGGGACGCTGGTTAAACTAGAGCTGGGACATACGTTACCTCCTTCAGCGACGGAAGGTATCCGAGCTGGGTCTCCTATCGGAGGCACTAGATCCACCAAGACATTCCCAGAGTGTAAATTCAATACAATATTTCATTCCATTGTCAACCTAGAATATTTTAACTTTTTTCTACGACTGATACCCATGATTTTTGCGTATCAGTTCCTCAGATTGTCACTTCGCGTTAAGTTACAAGTTTTAACTGTTAATTCGCCCCCTTTTAATAAAAATACAAATTATCGTGAGTTTAGTATGGGCAAAAATGTAATTGTGAAAAATTCTTAGATTTCGGTAATCATTTAATCAAGAAATGGACGTTTCAATAAACTCATCGAAGCTACAACCTATGGAACTGATTCCGATTTTTCGGAATTACCCCTATTTCGGGTAGCTACTTTACAGAGGCTGGGGAAGACCCAGACGGACCTCCAGATCCTAAATGATCCATCCCCGGCTGTTAACAGATTAAATAAAATCTGCCACAGCCGGAATTGAACCCGGGACCTTCGCCACGGCAATTCAGTTCTTTAGCACTGAGTCACACCGCACTCATAAAATTAATGAATATTTTTAAAAAGCTTGTTTTAGGTGAAAAAAAAGGATATTTATTCCCACCCAAGAAAGTTGTACATTTCCGTCAATAAATCTAAACAAAAAATTATAATTCATGTATCTAAAGTAATTTCTAAAATTCTTCCATAGTCCGCCAACTATATTGGAGGTTTTCAAAAGTTTTGCCATGATATAACCACTACAAAATTAGTAAATAAAATTGCGAGAAGGGTGGTAAAAACTAGGGGTTTATTCAGGGAAGATATACGGACCAATTTCCCCGGCAGTTGTGAAATGGTTATTAAAGTGCTAAAATTGTTAGGGTGTAAGACAAAGGTGGGAACAAAAGGAGTACGGCGCGCCAGGAGCCAGCGCTATCTACATATTTCACCGAGCAACAAAGGATATGAACATTCTTTCATAAAGTTCCCCCTACCATTGAGGAGGGATGTTAACATCTTAATTAAAACAAGTTAGAACAGGTTTTCTATTAGCTTGAAGAAGTTTTTCCTATCATCTCAACTTTACTGCCTGAGAAACTTTCCTTGACTCTTCTAGTTACCTTGAAAAGTTGAAATGAAAATAAGTAGCAACTTACAGACTTATTTTTTCATTACATTACATTATGTACATGAAGGTTAATATATAAATAATTTATTATCATAAAAAATAAGTCATACAATTTAGTTGATTATTTACTAGATATTATTGATCATATTCAACTCTCGTAGTGATTATTCTTCGATACACTAGTAGATTTTAATACATTTACAAAGGCAGTTTACTGGCGCCAACAGGATGAGGGAAGAGGACATAAGCTTTTGATGTTTGTTAGAGTTTTGTTTAAGGGAGTGGTATGCCCTTGGATTGAAACAAAACAGAGATAAAAAAAGGTAATTTTTCGAAAAAAGAGCAAAGAAAAGAAGCTATACTCCCATAAGGAAATATTGGACATTATAACCTTAAATTGGGCTGTACTGTATATACGTGTTATTTAAGTTATATTATTTTAATTAGATAATATTAGTAATTAAGCATACGTGGAGTCTTACATAGAGTAACATTCCCAGTTTGATCTCTCACTTCAGTTGATCTCTCTGCAGTAAATCTCTGCCCTAGAAAAGTTTCAGTCTCCTTGTCTGATTCTGTGGTAATGTATCTACCAGTAATATTTGTACCAATAAGTATGATTGTCCAGAAGGTGAGTCATAAAGAATTTCTTAATTATGTCAGCCACATGTATGTCAAGGTCTTTGTGCAACGATTAAATTTTAAAAACACTAAAGACGCTGAAATAAAAAGTTATATTCGCAAATGAAAACTAGAACACTTTATAATTCTTAATTGTATAACATATAAATTAAGTATACTTTCATTATATTATTCCTAATGTTTATATTTATTTGTTCTTGATATTTTATCAATCATTACAATAGTAAAAAAAAAAAAAATTATAATGCAACGTTATATTACGAGAAGTGTGTCATATGTAAAGATTGAGCCCTGGATGCTCCCAAGATTCAACATGACCGATACAAGAAAGTTAGACAGAATAAATAATTTATCTGCCACAAGTGGTCTCGAAATTGGAGAGCAAAGGGCAGTACCCTAAGCAATGAAAGTGCCTACCAATAAGTTAATCTTGGCAATAAAATTGACCAGACACACGTTGTCGACAATTGTTAGGAATAAATCTATTGATGAAACTCCTGTCCGCTGTCACAAGTTTTTGAACCAAGATATATTTCTTCGCCCGAGCCCTATGCTTTATTTTTGTTCCCTTGAATAATCCAATAGATCCTATGAAACGAAGTCGTATTCTCCATTTAGCATATGATCAGTCAGCCATTTTTGGTGCATCTTGATCCCATAAAACTATGACTTCTATAATAAACTAAAACAAGTGATTTCCTCCACTTTTACCCGCTCCTTAAACCTCTCCAATTCCTCCTTTAAATATTCGCCATACACATTTTCTTAGTTCATTTATATACGTTGATTTTTCTCTTACGTTTCCGTTTTATTTTGTTTCTTGGACTATTAACTATTATATCATAACTAAAGTGTTGTATTTATGTTTTGTTTCTTGATGAATACCATTTTTTAATCATTGTGAACTGTATGTTTTGCCCTAATATGGGTTTTGTTTGTCCAGAATTTACCTACCTCGTTGAAAAATAAATTTGATTTTAAAACTTTTTTTGAAGAAACTTCGTTGTTCCTCAAGTATGCTGTTGATTTCTCTGGTCTTGACATTTAAGATTCACTCCATATTCTATCTATATGTATACAATAAGCATATACAAATGTACATATTGAGAGATATAGAATCCAAGAGTTGACATGACACAGGCAGACTAAGAATGAGGGCTGGGAATAGCATCAATATGACATATTCGCCATTTCTGTAGCACTTCCGCACGTAGCCGGCAATCCCACGGTCGTATACTCTGTCCTTGGCGGCTCCCATCTCGACGGAATTCAAAACAGTCTGTCTGTCACAGCAAAGGAATCCTGCATCTTCTTAAATAAAAACAAAAAGACATAAAATCAAACTATAAAGAAAGAATAGCTTAAAAAAGATTTCTCAATAGTCTGAAATGTTTAGGGCGCAGAAATATCAACAATTATTATATTGCGTATTTTTAGATCGTTTTTTCCTCATCATATTGGCAAATGATCAATGTCAAATCAAAAAAACTTATTTTTCAATGTATTTGAAAGTTCCATGTCTTGTCAAAATTAAACCATATGAGTTAAAAAAATAAAAATTAGGGTATTGGTAAAGCAAAGCATTTTTATTGGAATGATGGTATCGAAATTCCTTAATTAATCATTAGACAACTTTTAAAAACTTGAAACTTACGATTCAAGCATGATACAGTTCAAAACTTGACTTTATTAAAAAAATACATATCATTGAATTGGAATATCATGTGACATTCCTAATTGAAAAGCTTCAACCAATTCAAAACAATTGCTACTGAACCCCAATTATTTAGTTAAGTCTTTGTTCTTTTGAGGGAGCGATATGTAAACAAAGTTTCCCTTTAATTTAAACAACACAAATTAATAAAATCTTTTATTTATTTATTTTATTATTTATACATCTCGACCGAATTTATGAACTTTGATGATATGAATGCAGGCGGATTCGGATGAAATCTTGATTACTTGTTTCATACCATTAATGGTTAAAGATGGTTACAGTTAATGAAAACAGATATTTTTTTTATTTCAGAACTAGCAGCTCCGATGAACACATATCTCAAACATTCTATGAGATCTTATTACATATATATTCAGTTGAAAAATAATTAAATTCTCTACAAAACAAAAGCCGTCTAAATCGAATAGGTATTGACTAACTTTATTGATTATTGGACTATGGAACAATGTTTTAAAAGTATTTGGTAAAAACTATAAACTGTAAAAAAATGAGTAAAAACCCAAATAGAATACAATAGTGAAATTCCCCAAAAGCAAAGATTTGAGTTTCTAAAAAAACATGAAGAAACTAATCAATACTTCGCCATTTGAGGCAATTTCAGGATATACACCAAAAGAAAATTAACATCAAAGAAGCTCAAGAGCAGTACTTCTCGCATCAACAAACACACACGCCGGAATGAGTCAGCAACCTCACCACTCCAAGACCTTCATGAAATAACTGATGTTATCAGAATTAGCGAAGCTAGGGACTGATTAGTTTTATTCCAGTTTTTAGAGACTTAAGGCTTTCCTATCATTCAGAACTAACAGCTATCTGTACACTGAGGATTTTCCGTACAAGGGAATTATTTTGCCTAAATTTACTTACTTATTATTGCTTGGAAAAAATAAACTAAAAAATAAACGTACAAAATATGCTCAGTATCCTAAATAACCATGTTATCTCCCCGATCGAATCGACAGCATTGCGAAAACTATCAATTACACGCTTTGGGTGCACGTTAGCTATGAATCACCTTTTGCCAGGTGACAATGTTTTACCAGCTGTTGGCGAGGTTCTTTAATTATAAATAAAAGTTTTGTTTAAATAATAGAGTAAGGCGACCCTCGTTTAATAGCAAAAACTGTAGCACGAAGTATCTATAATTCCCTTTGGGACAATCTTTTGTTATGTTTTCTAAAAGAAATTAGTTTTTTTTTACACGATATTCGGTTCGATATATGCATTACATTAAAGAATTAAGTTAAAATTACACTAATCACATGTTATGATGTAGATTCATAAAAGTAATTGTTTTATAATACAATATGACATAAAATACTGGATCAAAAACTACCCGTCGGTGTTTAGCTAATTCCGGCATCATCAGGAGACACATCAGAAAGAAGACAAAGAATCGTTTTAGTTCTTTGACATAATTAAAATAACTATGTCATGAATTATAAATGTACTATCATATTAGAATATTTTGTATATTATATATTATAGAATATACTCAAAAATAATGATTCATATCGCACTAGTATTTTTTTAAAGTCAAATACCTACACTTTCGGAAACTAAAAGTGATTGACATAAAAGTGACACAAGTGCCTTCTCACAGACAAGCACTGAAGCCAGGTTGATACAGTTTCGATGAGTGGCCAAGATATTTTTATCCATTTCTTTCATAGGCATAATTCACCACCAAAAAAACACTAAATTTTGAGTAATGTTTATTTCTTTTTTTATGAATGATAATTATTTTGACTAAGCCGGAGCAGTTCGCTCAAAGATATTTTTAAATTTGCTTCTATTTTCAATTACACCTGTCTTATAAATTTTGACTAATCGTGAGCTGCGGTGATTTCACAATTTGATAACTTCTTCTCTTTTGTTAGTCACAACTTCTCTTCAATTGTTTCGGTTAGAACTTTTTCAGAATCTAATTTCTTTCTACATAGTGTTTAATTACTTGTGTCCTTGTGCATATAATTCGTTTTAACACTGACCATCCGTGCTTTCCCTAACACTGCTGCAATTAAATTAACCGGCCCATGAAAATAAAATTCTTCGTGATGCTGATCTTATGTTTTTATTTCATTGCGAAATGCTAACCTCCTTCCACCCTCACCCTCACTTAATCCACGAGACGAACTTTGACAGGAGGCAGAGACTTCCTCGCTAAGAGGGTTAACTCCCCATCAGTACCGAGCGCTATGACTAAATCCTGATGAAGCCAATATGGAAAACGCAATTAGAGTATTGGCCCTATTGGCTGGCAACAGTTCGTAATCCAATTTCGATCTAATCGATTCTCCTAGATCGAGAGGAAGTTGCCCTAGGAATCGATGCTTCGTTCCAACATGAATACCCTGCCTTTAAGGGCTTAACGATTATCTAATTGAGGGTGGGGGGTACAAGTGCTTCTTGGCTTAGTCTAAAGCCCTGCTTTGCTGCGAGTCCAACCTTAAAGTTCGCTAATCGATATGAATGACCTTCCAATCGTTGACTTGTTAAGAGTTTCTGTTTAATTATTCTTGATAGAAGATGGTATTTGATTGAAGCAGTAGTTAATGACGGATAGAAACTAGCATAATTTGAATTATGGTTTTGAGATTTAGTGAAATATGGCCTTTATATTATTATTCGGTATTGAAAATATTCAACAGTAGTTATCTAGAATATTTCAGGATCAATTAGAAATCCTAATGTGTTTTTCATGGTTAGCAATTATTGATGGCATATCACGCTAGTATTTATAACTGAAATTGTAAAAGCAAAATGAATTCAAAACATTTTCCATTTAGCAATAGAAAAATAGTAACAAAAAAAATTATTAAAAAAAAAATGTATTTGCTTCTCCGAACACTATGATTAACCTAGGATAACTTTGAGGAAAATGTTAAACTCGTCAAATAAAAAATACAAATGAATGCCATCGTGAACACACAGAATTCACTATCTTAAGGTAATTTTCATGTAATGGATTTGTGAATTCATAAATTTATTTAATAACCCATCCGTGCCTTACACCAACACGGGTTTTAACTACATAAATTTAGTACAAGATGGGTACATGTTGACATTGTATGTAACCTTCTTTAGCCTTCTCACTCTGGGCCTTCTTCTTAGTTTTCTTCTCAGCCTCCGACCGAACATACGTCCGGCTTCATAGAGCATAGGGGCGTTACTTTTTAACGACTGTAGAGTACTGACTTTATAGTTAACGATAGTGAATCATTGAGATGAGATCCATAAAAAAAAAAATGGTTTTATACTAACTATTCCGTTCATATTATATATCAAATATTTACTGTAATTGCTGTAAAATGTTTATATTTAAATACCATATATCAATGTTCCAAATTATAAACCTTTGATTCAATCCTGAAACGGTATAAATGCAAGACCGTAATTAATTAAATGTCCATGGCAGGATCCGTCATACACGGAATAAGACGCGTTGGAAGCCTCCTGGCGCTGGAGATCGGAGAACAAAGGCGAGCTCGAGATCGAGCTCAAAAGAGTGTGATTAACGACTCGTGGTCCTCCCTCAGTATTTCTATCTCTCTTATTCTCTAATCCGTTTCACTTTATGCCTCAAATATTTCACTTTACGCCCGTCAGCTGGCAAACAGTTTAAACCGGATTTTTTCGCCCCACTGGCCCCCCAGACTCCGGGCCATACGCTCCGAATGAATATAAATATATATCTCTTCTTTATGTTCTTCTGGTTTCCCGCTAGCAGGGAATAAACAAAAAATATAGACGGAAAAAGCGAGAAAATAGTCTAGTCCTTTGCGGGCATAAACACGTTACTTTATTCGGCTTTCTTCCCCAAAGGGGCGACAAAGTTCTGAGGCTGCTTTAGTCCAACTTATACACATGCGGCATTCTTTAGATATATGTTTATTAATACTTCTTCAATAGTATAATCTATACTTAATAATTTATTCGCCGTCCCAGAGTATACTTTCTGGGATCATATAGAGGGAAAATCTGGCGGCTGAGGGTGAACTAGGACAAATCACCTCCCATCACAACTGTTGACGAAGAAACAATATAGTACCTACCCCGTACTGAACCCTAGACCATTTATGGGTTGTAGTTTTACAGTTTTTTTAATGTAGTTTAAGCTGCCTTTACGTTAAACCCGATTTTTTTCGGGATTATTTCAATTCTTAAAAATCCACTAAAGACCTATTATTTAGCTAGGTTCCGACTTGTACGTTATATTCCTATATACAGTCAGTAATAAAATTATTTTTATTATATTAAAAAGGAAACTCGGAAATGAAAAGTTAAGACTTGTTGTAAATCGACTCAAAGCGACAACCTTCCAAACTGATACCAAATTTTGTAGCAAAAATGACAAAATAAGCACAGTCATCCAGTTTTGTACACTTCTTAACAGAATTAAATGTCTTTAAATGTTGAGCAAATAGAACATTTTTTAATGATCATGGAAGTGTATGTATTAAAGTTGCGTTGACACGATGTTCATCCTATGAAATGTTTGGAAACATACTGAACAACATGTTTAGAACAAGAATTTCTCCAACAATTGGCATCCCATGAATTCGAAGTGGGATCTTTTGATATGGATGTATGGATTATCATCACTCGACGAGTTCAATTGTTAGCCGGAGAGGATCAGATAAATAACTGACCACATCAGAAGTAATGTTCCTCCCGCAAACGGTCCATTGAAGCAGAGAACAATAAACATCACAATCTAGAAGCTAATAGCTAGAGGAAGAAAGCTATCTGGCGAAAGATCCTTGGAAATGCATCGACGAGAGCCCCCGGCCATCCGGAAGCATTGCTAACAAGAGTGGATTTGCATAGAGGAGATGACTAATTGTGGATAATTATATAGCAGAGTCCGGTATCTCAACGGGCGCGGACAGCCCCCGGCCACGATCCTATCTCCACTCCGCTCTGCCACAGCTCACTGCGTACGCACCGCATCTCCTCCCTTCCGATCTAGGAGATAGTACTCCGGATCCCAAGCCCTCAGGGCTAGCGTGACTCTTCCTGCCATTTATTTGTTTTTTTCTACTCATTCTAATACGGGATCAGAACTAGAGCTGTCTGTATGGGGCCAACATATTGTTATTTATTTTGTAGACCATATTTAATGATAGTGAATGGCTTTAGAATGTATTGGAATTCCTTGGACGATTTGTGTAGCAACTACCAGTACTCCACAGAACATAATACTTTTACTGACAATAAAATGCAGGAAGCTAGAATATTAATGGAAGTCCTACTAAACATCTGCTCCTACAAAATATTATTCCACGGAAGCTTTACGAAAAGAGAGAACCAGGAAGATGAAGAATATCTTAGCCGACCTGCGTAAATGGTACTGTTCAATTGTTCTCAAGCACTGTAAATAAAGTACATTCGTGAGAACAACAACGTCCAGATTTACATTGAGAACATTGAAAATTTGCCTTCATAATTAACGCTTCTCTAAGTTTGAAAAGTCATTGATTTTTCGCTATCGACAAACTTTCATTTATGTAAAGTATTTTTTGTACTTGATGCTAATTACTATTCGGTTAAGGTTTTTTTTTCTTCTCGCGATTAATTGTCAACAATTGGGTAAAACTTCATTTGCTTCTTGATCGGCCGAAGAAATTCTGCTCTCTTGCACTCCCCCCTTCCATCTCAATCACATTTATTTTTCATCTCGTCATAATCTCGTTGATTGGAGGGGAAGACCGTTGGTTAGCAGCATTGTTGTAACTGAAATAGTAATTAAAATTTTATATAATATGACACATTTTTCCGGATAAAGCTCCTACTTTCAAAAACAAATGACGAGCGTACGGGCACTCATTCAACAAATCTTTTGTTTATTGTAAATAGTACTAATAAAAAAATAATCGATAACAAAACTATCCTACCATTCTATTTAAAGATTTGCTATTCCAACCTAGGCAGTCCACTAATATGGGGAACATTAGAGAATCACAGAACAAGATCTGGGGTGAAATAGGAGACAATTAATTTGCCAGAACAAATTTTTTTAAATATTTTTATTTTTGAATACCTGTGGTCCAAACTCACTATTCTTGGACCACAGGCAATGTATGACAATAGGACAGAGGCCGAAATTAAAAACAGACTGATGGCTGAAATAAATGTTTCAGTGAGGCTTTTTGTCCAGTACATTGATCTCGAGACGAACTAACTTAACTCTGTAAAAGACTCTTTACCTACCTATTATAAATAGGTACTATTTGTATTTGTGTACTAGTATTAGCTTTCCTACGGCTCCGAAACTTCAAACTTCCGAAACCACAAAGTTGGAAGATGAAAAGCTGCAAATTTTTGAAGAAAAGTACTCCGATCTGCGGTCCTGATAATCTTAGAGGAGAAGTAGAAAAAATGAAGCTGCTCAACCAAATAGCAGACCATAAAGGACGATTTAAAGTGATACAATTATGTCGTCTTCCGTAGTTAGGTTATGTCGCTAGAATGCAAATAAGTGCCACTCTAACAATGATACATGACGTAGAGTGGTCGGTAGGCCAAGATTAAGATGGACGGATTTAGCAGCGAAAGATGCCAAGGAAGCTGGAGTAAGCAGCCAGAAGATTCAGCGATTGTTGTTAGAGGACGATAGTATTCGCTTGCGGGTTGTAATGCCAAAATAATAATAATTTATTTTTGATGCTGAAAACATTGTAAATTATTTGAAGGCTAACAATAGATTAGCTTCCTAAGAAGGAAGTGGAATGGTTAGTTTCATAAGCTTCTGAACAGTTAATTTATTTTATATTGATTCATATGAGCTTTAAAGTAACATCGAGCCTACTAAGAGAAAACAGAGAGGAAGCCATAAACGCAATACAAATCTCAATTATGAACACCTCTGCTGGACCCGGAGGCTGAGAGGCTGTCGATCTTAGACAATAGATAGGCTCCACAAAGGGCGGGTGCTGCCCCCGCTAAGGGCCGATAATTGGCCGCAGTATAGATACTTCCGAGATATCTCTAACCTCCACGAGATATCCTCCCGAGATATCTATCTCTCCTCCCGGTAGGGCTATGCTAATATTATGATAATAGAAGATGTGGGAGGGGTTCCTTTTATTGTTACCGCTCTCTGCTCATCGCCTCCACTTCCTAACTCCCTCCCATTATTTTCTCATAATCGGTTTTAGATCTATGCAACAAGATAAAATTACGTATTTAAGGAAATTAGTAAAATTGATTTGCGAATTAGGTAAATGCAAAATGAAGATCTATTGCCAGGGAGAGGTTTGTGGCAAAAGTATACCCTACCCATGCAACGATGATCTATAAACGTACTAGTGACATCTTTTCCTATCATAGAAAGGTTAGATTATTCGTACATCGCTTTCTTGATTTTCAACGCAGTCTATTTTTACATATTAAAAAAAAAATATGGCACGCAGGGCATGAAGGGATACGGGTTCAGTACGTGGTAGAGACTGTACTGGTTCCAGGACAACGGTTGTGGAGAGAGGTGGTTTGTCCGAGATCATGGTCAACTGCTACATGTTTCCTCCAGGAGTGTCTCCATATCCCAGGATCGATACCGGGCTGTTAACAAATTAAATAAGTTATATGCCAAAGCCGGATTCGGTTTTCGGGCCGGTGCCCTTTTACTTATTGAACTTATTATTATTACTATTACTACAAATACCACTAGTAATATAAAGAAATATTACAAAAAATATGGCTAGAACTTAAAATAAAAGAATGATCAGTCATCTACTGTCTACTGTCTACTGTTCAGACAGTAGAGGAATAAAATATAAATGATGCTTCCTTAATAAACCTTTACATCATTATGCAGCGTCAGCCACTGCTTACTAAGTTCCATCCACGGATCAACACCCAAACCATAATCCGTAGGATCATCATTAACGCAATCTTCCAAGCTACTAGGTTTACTCCTCGGGCGTGAACCGTTCTCCTTAGCTTTTTCGATCGAATTCGTTCTTTTAGTTTAGAATGTTTGTTTATCAACAAAATTTTAAAGAAATGCCCCTGAAGTACGGCCACCGATACCCGTTAATTTAAAAGAAGCACTCCTCCAAAGCGTAAAGCAATCTGTTACTAGTCAGAAACCCAGAACCTAAGCAATAAATACCACCTTCTCTGTAACATACAGGGTAGTTCCCTACCAAAACGAATCCTTCCTTGGCCTGCGAACTCCAGCAGTGATATACCCTCTAAATGATACAGTATAATATTCATGGCTATCGATATTTTAAATTACCTCTTTTACTAAAGCTTATTACTTTCCAGATCTATATGGTTACGTTTCTAATTCTCAACATGCGACATGATTCCCCTGATGCGGCCTGAGTGTCGCATTCATAGTTGGTCAACGGACTTATTAACTTCTGATGACCATCCCTATATCCGACACTTCATTATATTAACTAAACTACAATGAGATTCGTGCGAAGTGCGAAAGTGTAAAAAATTAAATAATATTAAGTATAACCCTTGTAAAACAACCGCCATGTCGCTCTTTATTAGTATTCAAGGTTTACGTGAGGCGCCTTCTATAATGAAACAAACGGATAGATGATTACAACCATCCGAGACGACAAGGCTACAACGGGTTTTGAATAGGCGGGCATTCTGCTCTTCGGGATGGAAAATAAAAGATGGGACTCAAAAAATAATCCTGGGAGACACTAAACACGAAGCGGGAATTAATATGCAAATAGGAAAGGTCTGACTGACGTACCTCTCATTAGATGCACAACGGACAATCCTAACTTGAATATACGTTGAAAGCCGGCCCCTAGAGCTCTTTTCTAATAGCTATTGATATTTCATTTGAATAATTCATATATTAAACCTTTTTTTTATTTTAGTTACATGAGCGGTGACGTTTTCAACAAATTATACTGTTAGTAATAAATATCCCCATACCAGAATATACAACAGAAATATAACCGCATCTTTAGAGTTAATGTTATTTTATTTAAACCCACTTGAAATACATTTTGTGATTGTCTTCCTAATGTCCATTAAAACATTTATTTTATATTACACATTCACTTAAATATTATCGGTTTTCCTTTTTCCTCGGTCTCTTATATATATATATATATATATATATATATATATATATATCCTGCTAATATTGTAAATGCGAAAGTTTGTCTCTCTTTCACATAGGCTACAATTTATAATGATTTTGTGTAGTTTGCTCATAATGTAACGATAAATATCATTAAAAAGTACTAGGTTATACCACATTATCAATATTACCTCCAACATATGGTCAGTAGGTAATCGCGGTTATTTAATATAATTGTTAAATAATGTTAGCATCGCTACAGGGCTCCACTCTGAGTAGCTTCCTCACGTGTTTCTTACTCGCAAAATATACATATTTTCGATACTAATATTATAATGATCATACTTGTTAAAATAATAGATAGAACATGAGTGAAACTATTGTTTTAATATCCTACTATCTTACTAATATAATAAATGCGAAAGTTTACAATTTACAATTATTTTGTAAATAATTTGGTCATAATATAACGATAAATATTGAGTAAGTCGGATAAAATTCTGCCCTCTGAGTAGCTTGCTCACGTGTTCCTTACTCGCAAAATCTACATACATCTAATCCTTTCAGTTTTCATTTCTCGCTGCTGCCATACGACAAGTGAAATCGTTTACTAAGTAATCCTTTTCAATAAATTCAATAACATTACATACTAATCCTTTACTGACACGATCAACAGTAAACTTCTGTCCGTCCCGTTTGTAAATCAGTGTCAATGTATGTTTCACAGATGTGCTGATCCGTTTGTGATGGAATATGATATGGATAATCAAATAATGGATTATTATTATTTTATTTAGTTCATATCAAACTCTAACCTGATCTGATCTGAACTCAGCAGAAACCACTGAACTTAGCATCTGGAAATTTGCGGATAGGTTCTTTATATAATTAATAGGGGTTCAAAAATTGTATGGAATCCGTTGGTTTTAAAGTTAGACATCTGAAATTTTGAATGTACGAGTAACATATAGTTTATAAAAAATTAAATTATTTATTTGAAATGATCTGACACGGAAGTTTATGTGGCAGACCAAATTCCACGCAAGCGAAGCCGCGGGCAAAAGCTAATATATATATATATATATATATATATATATATATATATATATATATATATATATACATATAAATGTTGGGGAATTCTGTAATAATTAAACGCATTCTGGAAGGTTACAAATCATGTGAAATTTCACGTCTCTAACAACATAAAAACCAATCTTTAAAAGATTACAAAAGAAAACGTCGTATGTCGTAAGAGAACTTAAAAACAAGACTAGATAGAACCTTCTACGATTGAATCTATCTGCCCTCGTTCGGGAAGTGGCGCGCTATTCGTCTGTTATAGGGGTGATGTCATCAGGCTGGTGGGCAATCCAACATATATATGTATATATACACATATATAATTAATTTATATAATCTGTTAATAGCCGAGGATGGAACCTGTGGAATCTGGAGACCCTCCGGGTACCGTTAAGATGGGTAAAACCTGAAAATAGAGCATGATCTCGGGCAAAAAACCGCAGGTTGTCATAGTCTCTACCAGGTAGTGAACACAAGACCTTCCATGGGTTATTGTGGTTTAGTTTTTTTCCCCCATTCTATGATATCTTTTATAGTTTATGATTATTATTTTTCTAATTTACATAAATATGAATTATATCTTAATGTGACGTAATTTAATCTAAGATTTGCTTTCTTTCTTCTTCTTCAGCTTCCCTCTTTAGCGTTATATTCTAAGATTTGCAATGGAATATTATTTATTACTTTTCATATTTTGGGAATTCCTTTTTCCATCTAAGAAAATCCCTTTTTCTCCTTTAATTTAATTATTCATATCTGACGTAGTTTGTCCTTTTTTTATGACTTCTGTAACACTAATGAGTTCGTGAATTATTTCAAATTAACAATATTAACGTTACGTCAAAGTTAGAACTTTTGGATCATTAATTTCAATGGGGATAAACCTGTATAACCTGAAAAAAACATTTAATTATACATTATTGCAACGAGTTTAATCTAAATCGTGTTATGAATAATTTGAAAAAATTAGTAAAATCAATAACATGAAGAGTTACTTCTGGTATGTCAATGTTAAAGAAAAAGTAATTATGACATTATGAACATGAGCTATCTTAAATATGTAATTAAGCTTATATCCAGCTAGATTTATAACACAAACGTCATTCTACTTTGGTTTTTGGTTAAAAAAATAATCAGCGTATTAGGCGATCTCAATATCTCAGCGATCTCAGTATGTAACTAAATTAAATTTAAAAAAGGGAAAAATCCTTGCTTTTCCAACATCTCCTGGCCTCCCAAAAAGATGCTTTCTAAGCAGGCTAGTCATTGTATTACAATGAAATGTATTGAATATTTTATTGTGTTGTTTAGTTGTTTTAATTTTGTTTTTAAGAAGATGTACATCATGTAAAGGAATTATTACTTGCTAGCTTTATTACACTTACATGCATTTAACAGATTTATCTATTCTCTTTAATTGCTTAATATCTTCGTACTTTTTATTTACTTATTATTATTATTTATCTATTCATATTTTAAATTGTTTTCCATCACTTTTTATACACTATATGATTTCTATTATGTAGCCTTCTGACCAGATATATATTATGTTTCTTTTTCTGTTCATGTTTGTTATTATAAAGGGACTTTCCTATTCTATTCTATTCTAATTAATTGAGGTAGAACTGTACACAATGTCCCATAAAAAATCATTTATCGAGAATATATTAGAGTGAAGAACTAATAGAGTGAGGCGCAGTCCAAAATTAAAACAAATTTCAATATGTGTTTACCTAACAGCTTTTAAAAAATCATGAAATCTAAAAAAATGAAAATAACAGTAAATCAAGAGATGATGAATCGATATATATTAAAACAAATAATCCAATCGGAGCAATTGGAAGAATTAATACAACTTGACTATGTATCGGGCCCTTTGAACAAATATGCCTCTACCTAATTATATAATCATTTTGGAGTATGGGAGTCGGATGCTAATACACCTCAAAAACCAATATTTGAAAGATTACAGAGGTACAAGGAAAACAGATAAGACTATTTGTCCCGAGTAAAGTCTGAAAATTAGAAAAGTTTTCCCAACTGATAATGATTTCATTAAAGTTGGCGAGTATTTCCTCCGATAAAGACACAACCGGTTGGGGCTTGTTTCCAAAAGACAAACATCACTTCCCAACTAAACCCAAATTAATAAAGTCACTTTGAATACTCCCTTCGTCATAATTTCAATAATGGAGTTGTTTACCTGGGAAATTGGAATTTCTACCGGTTAAATAAATATATGTGATGAGCCAATACAAATACTGGAAGAGTTAACAAACGTTGGACGCCTTTTAGGAAATATATATACGAGGGTGGTTTGAAAAGTTCTCGGAATGTACTAGAAAGGAGTGTCTACTTGGGTGGAACTGCTTTTATTTTTCAATATAGTCTCCCTGTAGACTAATGCATTTGGTTCAGCAATGTTCCAATGCCTTGATCCCATATCGAAAATGAGATTCCTCCAGGCCTCTTTAGAGCCAAATCAGGTGAATAATGTGGATGTGGCCATGGCAATAGCTCTTGTGTGCGAGCGGGCGTTGTCCTGATGAAAGATTACTGTTTTCCTTGCGTAAACAGACCTTTTTCGCGTATCCTGTAGTTGGTATATGAGGTTTGCTTAGTATTTCCCCGTAATTGTTTGACCAGTAGGAAGATAATCTATCAGAAGAATGCCTTTTGCATCCCAGAAAACTGAGGCCATGACCTTTTCTGCCGAACGTACCTCCTTTGCTTTCTTTGGTGGTGGTGACTCAGCATGTTTCCACTGATTTGACTGGTGTTTTGTCCCTGGGGTATAGTAGTGAACCCAAGTTTTATCTGTAGTCACAAACCGGCGCAAAATATCTTGTTGGTTGTGCTGAAAACGGGCCAGATTTTGTTCGGACATTTCCAATCTGGACCGTACATGGTCCAATGTCACGAGCCGC
The DNA here is from genome assembly GCA_964056705.1 of Troilus luridus. Classification (NCBI taxonomy): domain Eukaryota; kingdom Metazoa; phylum Arthropoda; class Insecta; order Hemiptera; family Pentatomidae; genus Troilus; species Troilus luridus. Next base: position 28,817,126 of record OZ057414.1, read on the forward strand.
GGCACCCATCTTGCGGATGATTTTTTCATTCCCAATTCTTCGGTTAAAATGCGATATACCCGTTCAGATGACAGCCCTACAGCTTCAGCAATCTCTGGCACTTTCAGCCAACTATCCTCCATGACCTTTGTATGCACTTTTGCGATTACTTCTGGGGTCGTAGCGCTTTTTGGCCGTCCTCTACAGGGATATCATCTATACTAAAGAGTCGCCACTACCACTCACAAAGGATGTGTGATTATTGCGCGGGAACCTCGTTGCTCTACCACTGACATCTAGCGGTGATTTCGAGAACTTTTCAAACCCCCTCATATATATATATATAGTGATAATGAACAGATTGACATGGTACAACACAAGAGACATTCTTATATGAACTAAATAAGTGACTTATTTACTATTGGCTATCATTATAACTTATTAACTACTCTCTAAATTTAACTTATTAACTACTCTCTAAATTTAACTTAGTGACTACTCTCTAATCTCTCTTTCTTCTGTTCTTAGAGCTGATCTATATCCAAGTAAAAGAAGAGGGGAAGTCAAGGAAGTTACATTGGCTGATAACACCGAATATATTTCACAACTTGGGGGTTAGGAGCCCACATGTATGCACATTAGATCATCAATCCGACCTAATAATGTTATAAACTACATTTAATTATCCGATGTTGTTCGATAACTCCGGTATGTAAATGTCTCTATTACCTGAACTATAGCTTCAGAGATCCTTATTTTTCTGTAAACTTTCAGGAAATATGCTACAATTCTATTATCTATCTTTCTCTGGGATATTTTTAGAAAATGTATTACAATCTTCTTTTAGTTTTCGTTCTGTTTAAATTAATTCTATTAAAGTTTATAATAACAGAAAAAGACTGAGATAAAATATGTTTGTTTTTAACACACCGAAGGGTCTTGGGTTCAGTATAAGAGTGAGACTATGCTGTTTCTAAGACAACGGTAGAACAGCGTGGTGATTTGTTCCAGATCAACCTTTCGAAAGGTGTGTAAGCACCAGGAGAAACAGCAGGTCACACGGTCCATCCATGGCTATTAACGAATTAAATAATTTATCATTCACAGATTGATACCTAAGATTTACTAGAAACAAACGAATGGCATTCAATTTCTTCTACATTTGAAACCTCACAGGTTGATGGACCCAATCATTTCTACAATGTGCAGTTTGTAAGAGCTATTAAATTCTGAATTCTAAGCAATGATTAGAAGAATAATTATACTCACCAAACGAAGTGATACCTTTCAGAAGATTAAAAATTTACAATAAAAAAATCCAAAACCTAGGACCCCTATTATTCGGGATCCACGGAACGTGTAATTGCATATTGATTAGGTGCCTTACATAAATTATGCAAGAATTTTGCATAGGAACAAATTAAACAACCACAGTGAGACGTATGTAAAAAAAAAGAAAGCAATAGCTAATAATACGCTGTTGAATGGACATACATTGGTCTTGGTTTTTAATATTTATTAAAATCCTTCTTCCAATTTATTATTACTTATAACTTACTTAGTGTGACTTGTTTATAAAAATGCAATCATAGAGAGAGAAATGCTTTATTGTTTCAGCAGTGCTGCCCAACTACATTGTATTGTCATACCACACAGCATACTTATCAATCCATATTGGACATATGTACTTAATAATCTTAAATTTATGAATATTCGTTTTTCTCATTCCTTTTCTCTATTTCTCCTTTCCATGCCATTAATTGAAATATATACTTAGGATTACACTTTTCCTATTTCTTTTAACTTCCTTGTTTTTCCTTTTTTCTTCTTAATGACGAGAAAGCAAAGAAAATATAAAACAATGGCGTGGGCTATCAACTAATATATATGATGGTAAATTATCCCCAGGGAGTCGAGTATAATATTCTCAGCGAGCACTGCCACATCCCTGCCACTGACACCCAGGTCATCGAGGAAGCGTTCTTTTCGGAATCGTTCCGCGAGACCCAAACCAGAGGCCTCTTACAGTGAATTCTCTCTCTTCGAAGGTCTCGCGGAATTTCTCCTTCAGGAAAGGGATGCACTTGTCATATATTTCTTTTTTTTCCCCATTCCACTCCACCTGCCTGGTCCAGGTCGTTATTTTCAAATCTTATCGTCGGATCCAATATCCACGCTATCTTTCCGGTCTTCGGAAATGCGACAATATCGGCATATCTTGTGGATCCCTCGGTGTCGATACAATAGACCTCGTCAAAGCAGGCGAAGTCTTTTTCTTTAAGGAGCCTCATTAATTCGTGTTTGACACTATGGTGTCGGCGTGTTATGAGGAGGGAGTTGTTGGGGCATTTACCCAGCACATATTAAAATAAAATTGAGGATTTATATCATTTATCAAACAAGTATCGTGTTGAGTAGGGAGTTGTCGATTATTTGCGAATTCTAGATCGAGTAATCAAAATTATTCCACAAGAATATGCGTTTTGTTCGATCTCAGGGTTACTAGTAATCCTTGTAATCCTTTCTTACAAGTCTTCTACCATTTGTTAAATATATAAATCAGGAATTACCACAAGATTTAATAAATACTCCATCAAATAATAAAAACATAGTCCAATTGTTATTGAATGATTTATAAGTCGAAACAAAGTATGTTTGCAGAGTAGGTCATACCAGAACTCACACTCCGACCTGGTTACACGTGCATGTAGTTCAAGCAGTAACACGTGTTTTTTCATAAGAGAGAAACTCAACAAACAGCAGAGCATGTGTGGGATTTGCCAACAAAAGCAGATGTTGTAAAGATAGAGATCCGACAGAGGATAGAGGAGAGACAGGGATCAGATGTAAAGGAGATAGCATGACGTCCTCTTGACCCGTGACCTATGACTAGATGAATAGATGACTAGGGTAAGAGATCTCTCGCCACTTGAGCCACTCTCGGTCCTAGCGGCTGTCACGAGGATCAGCTTATGGAAGATACAAAAATACAAGGCAATAAGGATATCACTTAAGTTCAAAGAGAAGAAACTAACGATAAAAGCAAGCAGTTTTTTCCATTTACTGAAAAGAAACTATGAATATCCCTCTTGTACTAGTAACTTGTATAAGTAGCATTTATCATTAAAAATATTAATTATACAATAAAACGTTTATTTATTTAATTCAATATTAAACTTTTGATTTAAATAAATTTTATTAAACTAGCATAAATTAGTTAAAAAAGTATTCAATTAATTAGTAACACGATCAAATATATCTATAAATAAGACAGTTAGTTTAAATACTAAGAATATTTATGTAACTAGTTAAACTATAACAAATATAGTAGTAGTCAGTAAATAATAAATATTATAAAATAATTATAAAACAGTAAAAAATCAATTATAACTAGTAGTAAGTTAACTATAAATATTATTAAATTAATTATGAATAGTACACAACACTTAAAATTATTAAATTACTGCTAAATGGGATAAGTTAATTATCAAATAGTATTAAAATAATTATTAGGGAGAGGAGTGGCTCAGTGGTAGAGTACTGAGCTGTCATGCCGGAAATCCTGGTTCAAATCCCGCTACAGGCCATGATTTTTATTTAGTCTGTTTGTAGCGGGAGGTGGATCATATAGGATCTAGGACCCTCCTGGGGCACACCCAGCCTCTATAAAATATTATAAAAATAGGGTACCCAAAATAAGGGGGAAAAATCTGGCGGTTGAGCGTGACCTAGGACAAGTCACCTCCTTGCAGAACCGTTGTCCATGAAACGGTCTCTACCATGTACTGAACCCCAGAACCTTCATGGGTTGTAGTGGTACAGGTTTTTTTTTTTTAAATAATTATAAACTGTATTAAATAATTACAAAGTAGTATATACTAATTATTAAATTGTGTTAAATTAATTATAATATGTACAGGATTATAGATGTATTGCCTTAATAATAAAACAGTAATCAATTTATTATCTTCTTCTTCTTCTCCTTTGACTTCCTCTTATGTCATTGCTAGCGTCGAGGAGCCTCCAATGGAGCAATGTGTGTAGCCTCCCTTCTCGGCCGACTCATTTCCTGGAGGGTCTTGCCTCTCTCCCCTCCGATGCGCTGGATATATTCCTGATAGGAAACTCTGGGACGGCTTCTCGGCCTCTGGTCTAGCTTCCATGGCCTTCCTTGGCTCTCTCTCTTCGTCCATCCGACAGACGTGGCCAAACCACTTAAGCTGTCTGTTTTTTATGGAATCTTTCAGCTCTTCTATAATTCTTTCATTCCTCCTGGTCTTTCCAACGTTTCTCCGCAGGAATTTCATCTCCGCCGCTGTCACTCGGCTAGCTTGTTTGCCCAGGATAACCCAGCTTACACTTCCATAAGTGAGGGTTGGGAGGTAAACTAATTTGTAGATGTGCATTTTGGTTTCCTTTCCAACCTCCCTATGGTCAACTATACTGTTGCAAATAGGGTAGTAAACCTGTTGGCTTTGGATATTGTGTTAGCTACATCAGGGTCGATTCCTCCCCTGCTGCTGATGATTGTCCCCAAGTATGTGTACTCTTCCACAACTTCAAGTACCACCCCATTACAGATCAGCTGGGCGTCCTCTTGTTCCTCTCTTGATACCACTAGTACTTTGCTTTAGTTGCCATTTATTGTCAATCCTTTGCGGACGAGTTCTTCCTCCCATTCCACCATAATTTATTATAAGTAGTATACATTTTTATTTATATTTGTGTTTTCTTGGTATTAAATATTCGATTTTTTACAAGCTAATTAATTTAGGAAATATAAAGTGGATTCATGTAACTTATAAAAGTGTTAGATAAGCATTAAAACAATAATGTCCTCAGCGACTTGTATCGTCCGATATTTCGATATGTGAATATAACGGGAAGAAGAGAAGATAATTTGGCTTTTGCTTTCAATAACGCAGTGAAAGCTCAGGAATTTATCTGGAACTGTTCCATGGCGCATTCAGAAAATAAAATGTTTTCTTTTGCTTGATGTACATAATATTTTCTTTTATACTCATGCTATTTCTGTGCTAGTAAACCATCGTAGTCCTCACTTGATCTCATTCTTGTAACCGAAGATCTGAAAATTGTATACCTAACAAATTTGTAACACCCTGGTCGCGCTGATTTATCGGCTTCTTTCATTGAAGCTTCCTGCTATAAAGCAAAATTTAATATTGTTTATTTAATGGTTGTTCGACCTTAAAATAAAGAATAATAAAATTGATTTAGATGACTTCATAATCTTAGATAGCTAAAAAAAAACAACACAAATTATGAGAAGACTATCCAAGCTATTATTTACTTTATAAAGGCAATAAATTTAAAACAAGACGCATTATACTTAAACAGCTACTATGCAAAAAACATTATTTTGTATAGAGCATTATTATTAAAAGCCGAACAATGTAGGTTTACTTTTGAGTGGACAATAGCATGCCGATGTTGAAAGGATATTGGCACAAACTTTAAACCCCCCCTTTGAAAAGATCTCGCCATGGCGCCGCTGTGTCTATTCTTAGCTCAGTTATTAAAGTTTAAAATCACAACACAGAAACTCCCGTCATTTTTGTCCAGATTGCCTTTCCAAACCCGGCTTCAATTTTATCGACTATTCAAACATTTTTCTTAAAATTAACTTTATTTAATTAAGTTTCTTAAATACCTCAGGAAAACAGAGTGGCCTAGTGCTGACAATAACGTTAATGCTGAAGTAAGGCCAATGATTTTTATGGCACGGAAACAGCGCACCTCTTAAATCTGGGAAAGGCCCTGAGTAACGAAATATACCAAAAGACAGAGAACTTGGAAACAACTCTCAGGAACTTGGAAACAGAGAACAAAGGAAAAAACGACTAAGTTTCTGCGGGAGTATGATTCCACAAAGTGGAATTAGCAAATATTAAATAAGATATTTACATTATTGGCACGACAGACTCATAAAGAAGTCCTTGGCCTGCTCAACCGCTCTACCCCAATCGTCCCGATCGCCTGCTCGAGTGATGGAGACCTTACTCAGCCTCAGATCTTCACAGACGGCATCCTTCCATCTAGCTTTGGGCCTTCCTCGAGGTCTTACTCCATCCGGATTTCCTTTATACAGCTTTTTAGCTGTTCTTTCTTCGCCCATCCTATATAAGTGGCCCAGCCACTTGATGCGTTGAATCCTGATGAAGCTCGATATCATTAGGTCTCCATATAACTCACTTAGCTCCTTGTTCCTTCTGATCCTGAGTTGGTCGTTTTCTCGAACTGGGCCGAATATTTGCCGAAGAACTCTCCTTTCGAATCTATTCAGCTTTTCCACGCTGGATTTATTCAGTGTGAGGGTTTCACCAGCGTATGTCACTACTGGTCTAATCACGGTTTTATATATCATCAGCTTGGACTTTAGGCTAAGGAGCTTACTTCTCAGGAGCTTTGACATTCCAAAACATGCTTTATTACCTAATACTATCCTGGCTCTGATTTCCTCCTCCTCACGCACCAACTTGGATGGAATCCGCATTTCGCTCATAGCTCTGAAAAGCTCATTCCTGGATATTGTATCATAAGCCGTCCTGAAATCTATGAACAGTATCCACAATGTATTGTTGTACTCCTTCATTTTTTATAAGATATATAATCTGAAAAACCAGAGTGGTTATGGTGACGGATGTAAAAAGATTTGGAATTACAGATGAGAAATGATTGGCTGAGAGACATTAAAGAACGAACAAAAAGCATCTTGTGGAGGAGGGAACAAGGTATGAGCGTAGGGGATGGACCGAGGAAAGGAAAAGGGAACATTCGGAGAGAATGAAGGATTATTGGAGAAGATTCGCAAAAAAAAAAATAAAACAAAAGGAATAAACGAAGTTAGGTACGGGTAACTAACTTGAACTCTATCCATAACTGTTTAATTATTCTTTAATAATAAATATTAATAATATAACTGGCGCAACCGATTTCGCAACCGGGACCTTCAGCTCAGTAACTCAACGCTCTATATAAGCTTCCCCGGTATTGTGGATGCTTGGTTGAATCCACAAAAAAATTAAATCAAGGATCTATGGTTTGCAATCTTTGCGATATCACGTATCAAGTATGCATTGTACTATTACTACGTAATTACTTTAATAAATTTCCTCATTGGCAGATGTGAAATTAAATACTGTTATATAGCAATTTAGAAATATATATATATTTGAACCTAAAAGAAAATATATGAAATGCTCTTAAAACAGCTTTTTGCTTCAAGCTGTCTTAATCCAATGTTCTTTTAGAGCGAAGTAGGCGGATGGTAATATCGTACAATATGGCGGCAGCTAAGAAGGAAGGATAGAAGTGGATGAAGCCTACCCTAAGGAAGATAAGGTGGAGATGGAACAATAAAATTAATATTATGAAACGGGGAAGTGGGGCCGTATATGTGAATAAGAAACAAAGCAATAAGGAGTAAGGGATGAGGAGGTGCTGAAAAAAGCCGTGAATGTATAAAGGTTTGGAGGACATTGTGGAGGATTAAACTGCCCTCTAATGTATATAGAGTGCGTAATAATGTCTCAGCATCTGAGAATATATGGCGGGAGTTGTGATGGCAATATGGCGCCCCAACTGGCGGGAACAGTTTTTGCGGGAAACCCGGAGCCCGGGGATACCAATAAGGACGGATTAGCCCCTCGCTAGGTTTTTACAGTTTGATTAAAGCCTATAGCGAGGAGGAGCCTGCCCAGTTTCATTTCGGGCGAGGTTTTTGGCGGGAGCTGTTAATGCTATGGCGGCAAAAAACAGAAGAAGAACTCCGTTCGATTTGTCTCACCTTGGAGTTCTTCTGTCAACTCCCTCCTTTCCCACATTATTTATCTGAGATTGATTCTCAGTGGTAAATGATCGATTTCATGCAAAAAAAATGTATAGCAACATATTGTCCCAACGTAAATATTATTACATATTTTTAATAAATGCCCAAAATTACATTACAATCCAGTTTCTTAACTTTTACATTAAAACTCATCTAACCTATTTAATCATTTAATCTAAGCTAACTATTTTATTTCGAACTATAGGCACAGTTAAGTTTTATTATGTTCTGAAATATTCACACAGCATAATAGTTGACTTTTAAAATTACATCCAATAAATCACCTTAAACTTTGTTTACTTTGAAAAAATAAATACACAATTTTATTTTACTTTATTTTTAGGAACTTATTCTATCTTGTCATTTTCAAGCAGATAACAATTAGGAAGGACAACTTCAAGCCTATCATCATGGTAATAAAAAATAAATAAAATATTTTTTATATCGACTAGCAGAATGTTCTGAAACAGAGTCGGTCAGATAATACATGTAACAATAAAAAAAAAAATATAATAAAAAAAAAAAAACCTGTACCACTACAACCCATGAAGGGTCTGGGGTTCAGTACATGGTAGAGACTGTACTGTTGCATGGACAACGGTTCTGCAAGGAGGTGACTTGTCCTAGGTCACGCTCGACCGCCAGATTTTTCCCCCTTATTTTGTGTACCCTATTTTTATAATATTTTTTTATAGAGGCTGGGTGGGCACCAGGAGGGTCCTAGATCCTATATGATCCATCTTCCGCTGCAAACAGACTAAATAAAGATCATGGCCAGCAGCGGGAATTGAACCAGGATTTCCGGCATGGTAACTCAGTACTCTACCACTGAGCCACTCCTCTCCCTAAAAATATAATAAAATAATAATAATAATAATATAACAACTTAGATTAATAACATTTCTATCCAAAAGAGGGGTAAACAAGGTCTCAGAAACTAGATGTCTAATGAGCTGCTTGAACTAATTACCCCTATCATATCTTCTTATTGTTGGTTTGTTAATTCATTTAAAGTCACTTTATGCAGCTATGGCTAATTGAACGATCCAGGAGTCCTAGATTTTGCCTATCCAGGTATAATTAGGATAAGGATCGATTGATATTTAATAACCGATAAGTATCGAGTGCAACCACCATTTTACGAACCTTCCGAAGGACGGAAAAACCAAGAATTTTTTCACCCTTTAAAAATCTTAAGTTTGCATTCAGAATAGTGAACTCGCGATCATGGCCATAGAAGGTAGCAACGCCAACTAAAAATCATGTACCGCTACAATACTTGAAAGGATCTGGGGTTCAGCAGTTAATAGTCGAATTTCATTTTAAAGTATTAATAAACAGAACATTAATTGAAGTATTAAATCAAAGCTTAAATGGATGCAGTAGGACCTACTGAAAACTAAAATGGCAGTTGTGAAGTTATAGGCCATTAGGATGAACCGCGAATTAGCTCTTGGAGCTCAGAAGCACTTTAGGCAATCCCTGAAAAAGCCAAAGACGCAGGAAACTCCCGACAGGAGAACTCCCTCAATTGCTCGGATGGAACTCCTTACGAGCCTATGAATCTCATTGAAGTTGATGAATCTCAATTTGTGCGGAGAAACAAGATCATACATACTAAGGGCGGACATCAAGGTACTTAGAGAACTTGCCTGATGGGCCAGGGACCTGGTTTACATTTAGATACCTGCCCCCCCTCCCTCCCTCACTCTCTCTCTCTCTGGGTTTACTTAATCCTTTATGGTCACTCTTGCGAACATAATTTACAAGTACAGGTATGATGCATACTAAGTAGAGTAAATTTACGAAAATTTGGCTCGTTTCTATATATATTTATATTAAGTAAAAATGTAAAAAAAAATCTGAATCAGTATAAAGTATTATGAACACTAAAAAAAAATGGTGTGACAGACAGGGAGAGGATTAAGATCGAGAAGTCTCGCAACTGCTCAAAGTCAGCAGCTACAATCCTGTTGTAATCCACTGGTTTGTTCTCATTCATAGCATTGGAATACTATACAAGCCATTATTATCTTGCACAAAATAAAGAGTTTTGGGAACAGGATCGCTATGTGGTACTAATATCGCACATTAATGAAACAGAAACTATAATAAAAAAAAAATTATAATCTACTTACAATAATAATTAATCTAAACAATTTTCAATGAATATTAAATCTTAAAAAAAAAATTAGAGTACCTTAGATCAATAAAGAACCCAAAATGAAAGTAAAAAAAGAAAAAACGCGATTATAACGCGTTCATCAAAACAAACTAAGAAAATCGAGATTGAGCCCATATAAGACCGAAATCGTGCGCACTGATCGGAAAGGTTGTGTAGCTAAATGGTTAAGATCAAGATATTTTCATTATAAAAGAGGATACTCCCTGTTCAACCCACATTGTTCCTGTATAATTGTAAAAGTAACTTTAAGTCCAATTATTGTATAATTGTCACATATTTTATTGAATTCATTACGGTTGTTGTATAATTGTTATATATTTCTTCTTTCTCAAAACATGTTTCTGTTGTTCTTTACTCATATTTATTTTTCAAATTTTTGCCGCACAATTTGTGATATCCAGTTTTAAACTTTTATATCATGTAAAAATTTGTATACTGTATATATATATATATGCTTTTTTGAACACTTTTTTATGGAATGCTTAATGGTCGTTTCATGCCGTACAAACGTATTTGAGAACAATATTCCTTTTCTAGATCGGAGCTTTGTAATACACTGCAGTCAATTAATTGGGCACCGGAAACATTTTATTTATATAATAGAGAGCATGTACATATAGACACACAGACACAACCTCTTTCACAGAGCTCCCCAAGGATCTATAACCTCATTTTCAGGATAAAAATTTCACTGAGGAATATTTACGCAATTAAGGTATATTTCCATATAACTTGTTCGTATTGGAAAAGTAATTATATAAAACAAAGTGTTGTATAGCATTATATATATTATTGCGACTATCCAGCCCACAGACACCATTTATAATATGTTCTTTAAAACCCATTTCTTATTAAAACCTCTTTCATTAATAATGGAGCAGTCAATCAACAGTGATCAATTGACACCAAGACGCTAGCACAACATATACATATCTCCTCACCAGAGTGACAGAGCTGCGGCGAAGCAGCTTTGAGTGACAGCCCGTTAAGTCCTGAGTGACCGACTTCGTGACTAAGCCCGGGTAGTGGGCCCGCTCACGGCCCTTCATCAATTGGCTTATTATGCTGTAACTGGGCCAGCCGCTTTATCCTGGTGTCATCTAGTTGCGTTAGTCTCCTCTGGTTATCCATCTCAATGACTGTCTTTTATGACCATCAGGGTTTATACAGATCATTCAGGATCATCCGGGGGTAGATGTGAAAAAATTTATTAATGAAACATTAATTTTTAATCTGTAGGATGTTAGATCCGAGTATCTTCAGTACATAGCAGAGACTCCAGCCTTGAGTTCAGTACAGGGTAGAGTGTACCTTACCATAACTCTCTCTAAGACAACTTTACAATTGTACATGATGATGATCTCCACCATTTAGCTTTTAGTTCATCTGTTAAAATCCTTGTTATCATTTTTCGGGGAAACTCCACATCACCTAAATATTCCCACTATCACTAAGTTCCTTAAAATCATTCATTCAGCCTCCTCATTGCATTTTTATCTTTCCATACTTTGACTATGGCTGTGTGACATATAGGGCCTCTTGAATATGCTTGAAGATATATTGAGGTGGATCTTCGGCTTGCCTTCGATGCCCCGAGGAGGTCTCACCTTTATGATAAGTTAAAGTGGGCGTTTCCCTCCATCCGTAGACTCTATTCCATCCTAGCTCCATTCTTATACCTAACTTTAACGCACAACATCCCTCAAACATCTTTAGTCTCTTACGATTCAAATCCTAGGTTACATCTCACCTTTCCGACCTTTGCCCTCGTTCCCACTGAACCATTCGAGCGTTCCTTTCTTCTACCATATTTTGGGACTTACTCCAACTTAATATCCTCCATCGCTCTTCTCTTTCCACATACAAATACATGCTTTTCCTACACTTCCTTGATTCCCAAACGGACGCTCTCAAGTTTGTGACTAGTTAGCTCTTATCCATCAGAGGTAATAGATGACTTATACACTTTAATAATTATAACGATATTATTTTGTATATGCTTAATGTGCGTTTATTTATTCTAGATATACAGATATATATTCTATTATTATTGTACACACCTATGAGGCCTGGTCCCAGAATAAAATTATTTTTCTATTCGAAAAAAAGCTCGTTGTATTATGATATAACATCTTCTGTATATCCAATAATACAATTATAGTTATACTCCTAAACAACAGTGATAGGAATGGCCCTCCAGAGTGCAATAGGCCAAGCTGGGTATCAATCCTAATCAAGCAAGTGGTTAAATCTGGCTGCTAAAACGGAAGCCAGGTAGTGGAGGATGATCCTACAGCGGGAGGCAACTGACCGTTCGATCGACATGGGGATTCCAAAGCTAGGGTGGATCCATCATCTAACTGTCCAGGGTCACCAAACGTTATTCAGTATATAAATTCAGAACGGAGATTTTTGGAGATGTTTCAGAAAGCAGATACATATCTACATAACTAAGTATCCTATTAATCAATATATACATACATATATACTATTTATGCATATTCATGAGATAGTGGATGTTATAATTGCTAGTTGACCCTAGAATCTATATCCTTCTGCACTGATACTCACTGATGATGCCTTGATTATTAGACTGAAACGTCGGCACTAATGAAATAAGTTTTATTTATTTGTGTGTGTAAAATTCATAGACCTTTTCAACATTGCTCTATTCTATTATTTAATGTACTTATTTATTATTCATTATGCAGGTTTGGACTTATGTGGTAATCCGTGGACGGAAGTTAGTAAGTAGCGAATTGTGGTGTCAGTACTTTTATGTCATTTAAGCAAATACATTAGTTTGTAATTTATTTAACTGCACTAGCTTGGATATTTGGACTATCAATCAATTTTAAAAGATTTGCTAATAATTAAATTTAACACTAATTTTAGCGACTTTCCAGGATTCACTAATGTCATATAACTTCCCTACAATTAAGAGAGTTCAGGGTGATCATAATGTCTATTACTATTCATTGTAATTATCTGTAGGCTGTATTCTCTCTTTAAAATATTTAATACATAAAATTTTGGTATACCGAAACGATAATGACATAGTAAGAATCAAATGCGAATATAAATGTTAGTAAGTTGCCTGGGTATTTATACATGGGAGGAGGTAACTATTTTATTTAATCTGTTAACAGCCTGGGATGGACATTGTGGGTTCTGGAGATCCTACTTGGAACACACATTGTTTGTTATATGTATAAAACAAACAACATTAACATATGAATAAATAAACAGCGAACAAATTATAGAGTCAGCTAAAAGTATCAACAGTTATTTAATAGGGCGCCTTGTGGTGTATTTGTTGGCATAACAACCTACTAAGCCAAGATCGTAGACCAGAAGGTGGCCCTAAGATTTTTAAAAGGAAGTAAACAATTCTTGGTTATGCCGTCCTTCGGAAGAGACATAAAATGGGGGTCCCGAGCCTGTACGATGTCAGATACTCGTTACAAAGCCAAATCCCTAACCTAATTGAACCAGGATAGGCAAATTTAGGCCTCCCACTGCAGCATCGCCCGATTAGCCATTGCAGCATGTATTGGCGTTAAATAAACAAGCCAATACTTATATAGTAGCTCTTAATTGCACCAGACTGTCAATAAAAATAACTTTACTTTTTTCATTCAAAGATTTTGACGATCATACAAATTACAAACAAAATACGAGAGTAGTTTTCGAAATTCATGTATATGAAGATAGTTTTAACCGATTTATTCCGACGATGAGTATAATCACTCGCGTACAACAAGTTATAAACACATGTTCCAATTACCCTCTAGTCAGAATTATAGCCGATATCGCTGCGATGGCAGCAAGAAGTTCAAACGAGCTCACAACAGCTGCCACGTCGGCGTCTCCTCAAACGATCTCGGGTTATAAATACTCCCCTCACCGAGGGTGCAGGTGATTATCCGCAGGTGGCGGCACCTCCTGCCAAATTAGTTCTTGTCCGTCCTTCCCCGTCAATATCCAAGGCCCACCTCTTCGCTGATCTCGAGGATCTCAAGGAAGCGGAGGAGGATTGAATCATCCAAGGGGGAGCTAACTCGTTTTAGATGGGGAGTTCTCAGAAAGGAGGAGGGGGGTACTCTCTGTGCATTCTAAGCAGCATATGGCGCCTCGGCTACATAAACATGAGCTATAACCTTGGCTAAGATGGATCTTTTAAGGAAACTTTATTTTAATTTTAAATCCATTGTGGAAAAATGGAGAATGTAAATTTCTATAAGTATCTCCTGATATCTGATGCTGCCAAATACCCGTTTTCGAAACATAACATTTTTATACATCATTATATTAAAAGGTAATTTCAAGGAAGACTGATGGCGAGATATTTCGTAGTTATAATTTTAATTAAATCGATCATGTGTATGTATGCCTAACCTGTGCAGTAACGTTAAAGATCCGTATCCTAATTATTCCGAATATCCAAGGAGGTGCAGTTAAATAAATTACAAACTAATTTATTTCCTTAAATGCCATAAATATACCAACACGTAGTAGTAACTCCACTATGTTCCCCTACTAGAAAATAAAATGTTTTAATAGAAGATATAAATCTACAATCTTCTAAAGTTTTAATATGTTCAGTTGGCTTTACTTATTAATTTTATAAGAAGCGAGGAGATGGTCGACTGGAAGATCTGAGTAAAGTAGGAAATAGTTGGGGGTGCAGTCAAATAAAACACTAAATAAGTGGGTACTTATTTATTATGTCCCGACGTTTTGACCCACTTTGTGGGCCATCTTCAGGGCTAAGAAAGAAAAATAGATAAAAAACAACAAAACTATAAAAAAAACATTGCGGTACCAAATATATGATAATGTAAAAAAAATATATATGTAGAGTAATAGAAATATAGAACAAAAAAAGTGAGGGATATATATGAATAAATATATTACAGAGAAAATGTACTGAAAGGTAAATATAAGAATTTACAAAGGTTAAAGAAGGAAGTAAACAGAAAGTTTATAAAAAGAAAAAGTATAAACATCAGAGGTGAGATGTAAAATAATGGAAAGAGGAATGGTGACTATCTTTTCCCCTGAAGATGACCCACAAAGTGGGTCGAAACGTCGGCACATATTAAATAGGTACCCACTTATTTAGTGTTTTATTTGACTGCACCCCCAACTATTAATTTTATACATTCTTTATTCAGAACTTTAAAAAAAAATTATACAGAGTCTTTTTGACCATTCGATAAACAACATTTATATATTTTTAAAAATCGTGTTAATTAATTTAAGTAGCTCTTTTCATACACAGCCTATCTGAAGTTCTGTGAATCAAATCACCCTTCCATAGTTTTTCCAATAAGGGTTCTCAACTACCAGGAATCAAATCGATCACAAATTAAAAAACGATGTAAGTGAATACGCCTCTAGTTTCACTTAAGCTATTACCGCAAAGGATTTACAGCAACAATCTGCTCGAACACCAAGAGAACTCTTTGAGGGAAATTTAGGTAATTAGCCTAAATCTAAAAGTGATCAGGGGAAGTTTATTGTAGAGGGTCCAGCCTCCGATTTATTACAGTTTTTCCGATAGAAAATTTCCATTTATTTACCGTTTAGGCGGCCGATCCATAGGTAGCGCCTTAAATCTGTCCATGATTAAAATTATTTACTTTCCCGATTTCTTCTGAATACACCTTCGGTGAGGTTTCAACCATAATGATAATAAAGAAAGAAGCCATTATTAGTCCAGTCATACACAGAAATATTGTAATTAGACAGTAAGTATATTTGAATGATAGTATGACACCACTGGGAACTCAAGATGCCGACAGGCAAGGCAGAAAATGAATAAATAAACTACTCGAATTATAGAAATATCAAACGTGGATCAGTATTATCAACAAACTACGCTGAAACTAATAACATTGGGGAGCAATGTTTTATCTGAATACGAGAAGAACCAAATTCATTTTCCCCAAGTCTCCTAATGACACGCAGGTAAGGTTGACCTTTGCCATGGAAGCAGCTTGTCATCGCACGTGGGAGGCACGTGGCAGAATGAGTAACGATCTCCTTAATAAAGAGGTCGCATCCTTTAATGTCAGTCCCTCAAGGAAAAGGATCTTCTCCTTCCAACTTATACGATATCCAAAATATGGGAATAAATTTACTCTTATTTATTTATAATTTTAATAATCTTTCCCAAAACGTCATTGTCACATAACAGGCGTTCCAAAGTTTCTAAGCAAAAGATAATTGGTCGTACTCTACCTCATCAGTAACTAGTGTTACAGAATGCCGTCGTGAACCAATCGGAATCGATATAAAAGACTGGTTAATAACCCTACACTATATTAAATTTGATTACACATATTTTAGTATGAGAACCTAGATTAGTAATATATTAAATACTAGATTTAAAGTATATAATTAGTAACTTTCTTGGGTAAATATATAAACAAAAACACATCCATTCCCCGCTTATGTTTTATTTATTTATTGACAGTTCCCCAAAGTTGAGGTTTTCTGCAACCAAACTTTAGGCTAATATTTTTTTCCAGGTCATTCTGTCAAATGCATCTTCTTCATTAAGGCCACATCCATCCATGTCTTCCTGGACTTGATTCATCCATGATGTTCTTGGTCGGCCTCTTCTTCTTCTGACCATGGTACATGGTCATTTTGGGTATTCTATTACTCCCCATCCTCATTAGGTATCCAAACCACTCTAATAGCATTATTGTGATTTTTTCGAGAACGGTATGTGAGTACCCATTATCTCTCGGACTACTGAATATACTGAATACGGGTATTTAATACAGAAATACAGAGATTGTACACTATTTACTCATTTTAAGATGACTATTCATTACCTTCAGTTCCTCCGCCATGATTGTCTAAAACTATTGCTTAGTAAAATTTCTGAGTTTCAAGTTATTACCATTTTAGCCTTCATACCTTAATAAATTATGTTATATTTAAAAAAAAAATCAAAGGGACATATAAATGTACATATTTCTACCGAAAAATTCTTTTCAAAAATTTTTTCTTCTTTTGCTAAACATCTGATTCCTTCAAAGCTTGTACTCATCCATTCTTTTAAAGAACGAAAGTTGATTAATGATTTCAACGAAAAACAACTTTGTCTGAGATAGGATTTAAACAATTAAAAAAATTTCTTTAAATGAAACCTAAATTTTTACATAAAGTTAATTATTATTCAATGTTAAATTTACGACCTCAGTAACTGACAGACACATCTAAACGCTCCATATGACAAACTGATATGTAAAGAGGTGAAATTATTAATGAGCGAAGGCATGAAACGAGAGTCGGGGAGGTGAGGCCAATGTCCGGGGGAGAAGTCTCTCTCTTCGCCTTCACGGAATATATTATTGGGAATTATAATTTGAACATATTTTATATCCTGTTAAAACCGAAATTGACAACACAAAACAAGATCAGGTCATAAACATGAACTGAACAAATAGCATAAAGTTAACGGAATTCAGATTTATATTTTAACTTAATTGGTGATGGAGTTCTGCATGTTAGCAGGATCTGATGGAGTAAGACCTCGTGGAACACCGAAGGGAAGATGGAAGGATGGTGTCGCCGAGGATCTGAAGAGATCATGGGTGCCTAGTCATCCATCAGGCGTGCTAACGACAGGGAAGACTGAGGAAGCGCGGTTGAGCTGGCCAAGGAATGCTTCAAATGTATGCTACTACGCAGAGTCATACAAGATGTTGTACAACATGTATACAACTCACTAGAGACATTCCATATTAGATCCCATATAAAGGAAAACATCTTAAAATTACGAGGATGTCACGGTTCCGCTTCCCACAATACAATTAATTTACTTTGGACAATATTCGACTTATCCACTTATTCCCCGGGTCTGTAGAAATAGAATTGTATCTACCTAGCTCTATCTCTACCTGTAACGGCGCTATGGTTAATGGTGCTACGCTACCCTGAGGAAATATTTTCCCACCGCCTATAACTGCAACATGGATTGTCCCGTACTACTGGATTCCGCAACTCCTCGCAGGCAGGCTTTCGGACCAAACTTCATGACTACTGAAAGGACTTTGCCCTTTAGTCCAAACTAAAGTCTGCTGAGCATATGGTCATAAAATGCACCGCCTTTGAGTCACAAAGAAATTAATGAGGGGGGCCGGACATTCCCAGAACGAGCCCCCCAGCTATTGATTGACCCGTACTTACAATTACCTGAACTTCAAAGAGTTTTTGTACGAATGGAAAGCGGAAGTGGGCACAACATTTTTCAATCTCGGGAGAAGAACAATCTTGGCCTCCTCAACAATTCTACACCAAACAGGCCCATCTTTAGCTATTTTATAGTATATTATTATTACTAAAGTAGGGAATTGAAATTAAGAAATACTTTCGGAGATGATATACTAAATTAAACTAAAATAAAATTAAACGATAACAAGGCATCCATCAAAGAGCTTGAATAAAACCCCTTAATTCCAAACAACGTCACAAAGGAACAGGAGGAGGGTGAATATATAATAATCCAGGTTTATCTCAAGAAGTCACTCAAGGAGAAACAACAGGATAAAAAAGATTTACAACAATGTATATGGGAGGGGGTGAATCCTGCGAAATTAATTAGGATTAAGGCTTCTAATTTGTAGTTAACTCACGTCCTTAAGGCAGGGCGTAGGACAGACACCAAAGCTGAAATTCAATTTGTCCCTCCAACAGACCGAATAAAACCCACCGCAGACGGAGAAACTAAAATTCGTTAATTAATTACCGGTCCGAGGGATGGGCAATTACCAAGGGCCTCCTACCCCTAGCCTCCCAAACAATCCAGTCTTCCAAATTAGACTTGCTAATAACTCATTTCCATAACTGTTGCCTTTCTTGGAACAATTTGCCGACGGTGGCTCAATCTGTCTCGTAAAGTTGGCAAGGAGCATAGACCAAATAACTCCCCCACCAAAAATTAAATTATCAACCAAGCGACTCTCGAGGAAGGGCTCCGGAGGATTAGCGATATCCCTTTAAATAGTCCTGGGGAGATGAGAACCCGCCGAAGACACTGGCAAGATTAAGGGATCTTGAGTAGATCATCCTTTCAGGAACTTGAGTTCGATGAGTATTATTCCTTCATTAGTAGTTAGAATAGGAAGAGTGATTTTCATTAGACGAAGAAATAGTTCCAACTGTGCCAGCTAGAGCTAAATAGCAATATGAATGTTAACGATGTACAATATGCAATGTCCTCCCGGAAGTTCGCCAAGTCCTGCCATTAGGGACTCACTTTTTGACGACAATATTAAAAACACACCAATCACCAATAATAATAGTAATGGATTCATATATGATAAACAGTAAATGTACTTGACGACACAAAGTTTAAAAAGCAAATCGTAATGCTAGGACTTGATGGAACCAAATGTAGTGTAACACCTCTCCTAGTAGGGAAAGAATTAGAACTTACTTTTTCGTATAAATGCTATTCACCCAAGAGGCACAATATAATAATATAATATAAACAATACCTTAGTCAGGAAAGCATACCTACAACGACTCAATGAAAAGATGGGTAAGATATTTAAGGTCATCCAGCAACAATTTTTAAACACATTTTCTGGTTAAACTCACAATTCCTTAAATTTAATTGTTGGTATAACTTTTATTAACTGCTATAATGAAAATTCTCGACAATTTTCATAGTTTTAGTTTAGGTTCTAAAATTTGGAATTCTCCAAATTTTTCAGTTTTTGCTTATAAGGGGATATATAAATTTTTAATTGAAGACGTCTCACATTTGACATATCTTACTTCTCATAATGATTGTGTGAAATAAAACGTCAAACAAAATTCGGTCGATAGCTAAAAATACTTGCCTATTCAGTAATCAAACTTCCAACGGGCTAAAGTCACTCTACTTCTGTTGATTTTTCACTTACCTGAAAAAAAAGAAAATAGACACATTAATGACATAATATACGGTATTTTACAAACAATTATGTGAGTATATATATTATAATATAATTTATACATATATTCTCTGTGTATTTTTTTTTGTTTGTAAATATTTGTTATTCGAATAGAACTTAGTTCCAAAATAAAATTATTTTTCAATTTTATTCGATTATATCCATATAACCCTTAATATATTTTTTGAATATAGGCAAATTATATTTTTTTATTTTTACATAGAATAAAAATAGAATATTTATACGTTTAGAATATTGTATACAACTAGAATATTGTATCCTGGTGTAGGTTTTAAACGAAGAATACGCAACGTTTCGCAAAGTTTATGAGCTATAACTATTGTTTCATTGCTTTGTCCCTCAAGACAAATGGAAATTCCCCTACAAACCTCCCCTCTGGAACGATAAAGTTTTTGCGCAGTTATTCAGATGCGGACAAAGCAGAAGTCAAAACATTATTCAAGTCTTATAACGAAACCAAATAAAGAAGCCTTATATAAATCATATACAAAAATTATCGAATGAATGTAAACTAAAATGAAATAATTTAAATTATTTAACGAATCATCCACAAAGCATAACGGAGTAACTCAGAGTATACATACATCTATCGGTCTGTATATTTATATGACATTTGACAGAAACAATAAAAAACCTTGTTTCAATACATTCAGTTTACATTATTTTAAACACCACTATAATGGACATATGTCAATTTCATCTCAGGACCGAAAGGCCCATTTCCACTACCTTTTCGTATTTCTGTTTGGGTACATTAGGTTAAAGGAAATGACTCAGTAGTAGAGCCCTAAGTTGCCGGGTTCAAATCTCGAGAGCTGTAAGATTTTATTTAATCTGTCAGCAGGTGTCAATGGATTTGGTATCCGGGAGCTTCCTGGGGCTCACCCAGCCTCTATTATTTGTGTACCCGAAATGGAGGAATCTAGGACAAATCACCTCCCTGCAAAACCGTTGTCCAAAAAACAGTGTAGTCCCTACCACGTTCTGAACCCAAAATCCTTCATAGATTTTATGGTACAGTTCTTTCTTTTTCAGTACTTTGTAATTTTGGCTGGTATCACGCTCAACCACAAGGGATCTCCTAATTCCACAGTCCATTCACGGCTTATGACAGAAAAAATATTTCATATGTTACAGACGGTCTCGAACCTCTTGCAAGAAGTTGACAGTACCGTTACCTGGCTACATCGTTCACTATGTATTCATAATACTGTGTGAGTATCATTGAAGATGATGATACATTATTCCTAATGTAGGTCATACGTTCAAGATGGATTTAATAAATTATAAACATACACAGTTAAATTTTTGTAACGGAGTACGTATTCCAGTCAAGAGGCTCTTTACAAGGTGTAAATCTCATTAAGGACAACCGCTAAGATTCATTAAGTCGAGGAGAAGTAGTACATTGATTAAGGCGACGGCTTTACAGCTCTTAGCAATCTCTAAACACTGTGTACCTCGCATTAAGAAGACAAACATTCGGATTCCATCTCCTAATAGGGCGCGGTGGATTCCCCACCAGCCCGCTAGCTACAGGTAATCGCCGGGTATGATTCAACGGATGAGGAAGAGAGGCATCGAGGAGATAAACAGCGGGAGGATAACATATAAGACGAAGTAGCGAGAGAGTAGAGCCGGCAGCTCAGTCAAAGGGCCCGAAGCCTATTTCCATACGTCACCCGGGAGTGTGTGGGCGGCCTCGTGGTACAGGCGTACTTTACAACTCCACTCCATGTCTTTTATTCCTTCCTAAGCTTCATTATCTCTTTTTTGAACCGTTTCTGTCTCTTTTATCGTCCGATTTGCAAAATTTAATATCCCTCTCTCATAAAAATTTGCAATTCCGATTTTAACGACCTTTAATTAAATTCTATAGCTGTAATTGCCTTTCGGCGGAGGATATACGGCGCGAAGTATTTTACGCGGAACACTTCGTTCATGTTGCATTCATTGTTTATTGTTCTCCTCAATAAGGATTATAGGCTTGTAAGAGGTTATGGGTTGGCTTGAAAATTATGTTATTATATAACAATCCCTAAATCGTTTTGACAAATATTTATGCAGGAAACAGGAACTTGTAACAATCTTACGTTCTTGTGAAATAATTCATAAGGTTTTTGTGGCAATCGGGAACAGATTAATGATTGAATCAAAGGACATTTAAATATTGTAGAAGTGACTCTCATTTCCAGGTTTAGTAATTAGTATTGCTTTAATTTTTAAATATTTTTATTTTGAAGAGAAAAGATTTGCCCCCAGCCGGGATTCGAACCCGGATCTCCGCCTCACCTTTGCAACGCTCTAACCATTTGAGCCACCGGGGTCGTTCCCTACCTAGGACAAATCTGTTCTCTTCACCGATCCCATATTCCCCATGTTCTCGCAATTTTGCGATGTATACACGAGGAAGAATGTTCATTGAACATTATTTTTAATTTTAGGATCTTTTTGACATACGTCATTATATTATTTATAATTTATTATAATTTTTTTATCAATGCTTTGATGTTCCGGTCGGGGTTCGAATCCCGGCTGGGGGCAAATCTTTTCTCTTCAAAATAAAAATATTTACATATTTTTTAATTTGAAAGTTTCTAAACCCAGCGATGAGCTTGATTAGATCCTCCATATTTATG
Organism: Troilus luridus; assembly: GCA_964056705.1. Classification (NCBI taxonomy): domain Eukaryota; kingdom Metazoa; phylum Arthropoda; class Insecta; order Hemiptera; family Pentatomidae; genus Troilus; species Troilus luridus. Next base: position 28,839,758 of record OZ057414.1, read on the forward strand.
ACAAACAGAGGATAACTAAATTCTTAGTGCGTTTTCGCGTTAAAATTACAAGAAAATGTATGCGTTCTATCAATCATTAAGTCCATATTGTTTAGTACATTACTTATTTATTTGTTTTAACATTAGCATGCAACAGGAAAAATACCAAAAGCAAATCCATTGAATAACTGTTATGTTAATTATTTGTGAAGCGTCTTGGAGTAAGGTATATGTCTCTATTTGATGAGTCTGTTTGAACTGTTGGTGTGAGATGTCTGCACTTTGTCTTCTTTGATTTGATTCCATTTTGGAGTATTGTCCTGAGGATGCCGATACAGGCAAAACGTCGACTCGTTGTTTTTGTTCCAGTATTTTGGATACATAAAGCTTTGTTTTGGGGATTTTCCAACAGCAATTTATTTAAAAAATAATAATGGATTGAAATAGTCAGGGGTGCGGTCAAGTATTAGACAAAAAAAAAAAACTTATTTTACTATGCCAACGTTTCAGCCTAAGATGTTGGTCATCATCAAGGTTGCCCTGTGGAGGAGGAGGGGGCACGATATTTATAATTTATGTCTCTTTTTAAGTTTTTGCTTACTTCTATTGATATTACTTTTCGAGATTGTAAACCTCCTGTTTGGAAAAAATCAGTGTTAAGTATAGAAACTTATTTTTTATATTACATATGACTTATGAGATAAATTCAACAATAACAGTTACAAAACAAAATTGAGCAGAAATGCCAGACACATTTTCTATCAACACATTTCTCTTTAATAACTTATACTGTGGGTTTTTTTATGAAGAAAATATGGATTTTCCAGAGGAACAGTAACCGTTGCAACTTTTTATTATTTTAAGGCCCTTGTTTTATTACACAAGTTCTTTACTAGAGGATTTGCTTTACTTGATAAGAATACACGAATACATTCGCATACATAATGAGACTGTATGTCTTTAGAAGCCGCTTAAAATGCAGCAGAAGTTACTTCATCTGTAATGAAACTTGAGCTTTGGGTGCCTTTATTAGCTCAGTCCTTCTGGTGCTGTATCAAGATGGGGGAATAACAATGTAACGATAAACAAAACATTCAGAGTCGGTTGATTGAATATGAAGGGAAAAAAAGGGAAGCAATTGGAATAATTTTGTTTAACGTAATGGTGCCATTAATTACAATGGTTAGAATTAATTAGTTTTTATAATCATGTTTATGTTCCTCAATTCCTAATCTAATAAAGACCGGGTCGTTCGAAGCAGATTCTCAGTTCCTCCTACTGGCTGAATAGACCCAGTTGTCTAGTGAAATATTCTTATATGTGCATTCTTCTTAAATGAAATAGGAATATGACGACGGGTTTTAATAAAAAAAATATATTGCAGGAATAATATTGTTTAAAACGGTCCACCCACAAAATACTGTAGTTTGAACATAAAACATAATGGCCAGTTATTATTTTTTTTCCTTTAAAATATACATTCTGAGCGTTAAATGAGGCGAATACAAACGCGTTATCATAAAAGACATGTTTGTTTTATCCCTCCATATATATTTAAACAATTTAATACACGTCAGTAATTTTTTTATATAATAAAAATATATTAACGGTTTCAAGTAGTAATCATATAATTTATTATAATATTAGTCACGAACAATGAAAATTCACAGAAGTTAATCCAACCTGAACTAGTAAAAGAAACCAATTTTATTTTAAAAACCTTTTAATGCTATGAACATGTTGTTGAAATATTAAGAATATTTTGGGGAGTGAGTTATAAGTAGTATGTATTAGCCAGATCAATAAATTACGCGTGTAAGTTCTTGGGCTTGCGTATAGTTAAATAAGTGGTTAAGGAAAATTAAAAAATATAATAAAAAAGAAAATTGTTAATAAATTAAATTACAATAAGGTCATAAATAAAATAGACTGTTACTATTTTTTCTTTTTTAACAAGTAAATTCACACCGTTAACTAAAAAAATGAATTTTTTATTATTAGTAAATTGTCTTCTTAAATTTATAGTCATTTTAATATAATTTTATCTTTAATTATATTAAAATTTATTTTGTTTAATAAAGAAAAGACACAATTTTAATTTCAGAAATAATACAAAATTGTTTAATAATAACGTATTGCAGTTTGGACATAGGACATAATTACCACTTCTTATTTATTTTTGAAGGATGTACTAATATAAGTATATAAATAATATAGTATAATTCATAAACTCATTTTCTATAGACAGAATAAAACATGATACAGTAAAACTGCAGGTGCGTTCCTTTTAGATAATACGACTTTTTGGACTCAGCGTAAGATGCCATTTAAAGAGGAATATGCGTTTGGAATGCTAAACTGATTAATGGCTTCTCTTAAAGTATTTCGAAAATATTCCGAGAGAACATTAAAAGATAAAACAGTGGATGACTTATGGACCTTGGCGCTGAGGATGTTGGAGGACACCATTTGCAAAGAATATACGGCAGGTGATCGGGACTCGCGATCCTTTAGCATAAGACAATCCTGAAGGAGGAACACTATCGTATACATGCTCACCTTGTCTCCTAAATATCTGTCTGCCATGTAAAGGCCGTGTAATAGGCCTCGTGTAGCATACAATGGATGGGAGGGTTAAAGCAACATGGCATAGGGTTCATGATTATCAGTGTGTATGATGATATTTATTGTGCTATGAAACAATCAGCAAGCTTAAGATATATAATCAAAAAGAGGATTAGTGAAAAAACACAAAATAAAAAACACGATGTTCATTCAGACTGTGGAATTTTCAGAGGTGGTATTATGGGTTATCCCACAGGAATTAGAATATTATCAATTTATATAAATTGTTGGCCAAAGTAATTTTGTTGGTAGGCTAAACTTTATGTGCGTAGGCATAACACTAAAAATAATTATCACTAACCTCTAAAAATCATTTTCGCCTGATTCAATCATCTATTCAATGCTTAAATTTGTATGCTTATTTATCAAACTTTATACTACTATAGTTAACCGGACGATGGTACGGTAGGAGTCCTAAATTTGTTCTATCCAGAATTTTAAGATCTTTAACTGACATTGTACAGGTTTAGGATCACCATTTCACGTCACCTCCGAAGGATTGCATAACGTTGAAAAGAAACATAGTGAAAGAGGCCTAAATAGTTTAAATCTTTCCAAATATACCAGATGCTACTTGGGTCTCAAAGATCAAATATTTCACAATCGAAATATATTGCGAGAGATCAAAGTGTTTATAAGACCGTCATCGGAGAAGTAGTGAGGTATGCTAGTGCTTCACTACTTGTCGGATGACGGCCTTATAAACTAGTGAGGCGTGGAACCATAACAAGCTACCTCAATGCTTGGGAGAGGAATATCCTCAGAAAAATATATGATCCAACCAGAGTCGAAAATATAGAATACATAGACCCCAAATTAGTCCAATATATTTAAAAATGGGGATTATGTGCATAGAATGGATCAGAAAGGCTTCCAAGGAAGAAAATAGAAGGACACCAGGACGGTAAAAGTGGAAGAGATAGAACCAGGCTAAGGTGGCTTGAAGATGTCCAGGCTGACCTACAGCTTCGGGGAAATCGAGAAGATGGAGAACTGCAGAGGATCCTCTGAGTGGAGGCAAGAATTGGTGAGGAGACCGAGGTCCTTTAAGGGCCATAGCGCCAACAGAGATAGTTTGCATCTCTGTATTATATGGTTAGATAAATAGATTTATACAATATATAAAAGAAACGAAAACAGTCAAGAATGTGAAAATTTTGCGGCAATAATAGTTTAAAACACCGAGGATCTTCTGCTTGCTAAGAATTCATCAAGCTGCCGAGTGGTATAAAAGAATCCTTAAAAAATAAATTAAAGCCATCTTAGATTAACAAGGATACCGAGCTGTATGAAAATGTTTTAAACTTAAATTTAAAGATTAGGATAATGTTAGAATATAATCTATATATGGGAAAAATTATGATATAATCATAAATTAAACATTGTGATTTTTTTCAATATGCAATGCTATTATAATAAACCTTCCATACATATCATATATGACTGCCAAATGTATGAAGCACAAAGGTCGAAATTAATTATTTCTATAATACTTGGAGGGAGAGTTTGGCCAATAGCTGAACACGACCTATACAACATATTTCAACCCGAATTTACTAAATTTATTTACAGTATTGATTTCGAAAAGTTGAAATCTAATTTAGAATAATCATACAATGTAAAACAGATAACCATTATATAAATAATGTAATCTTAATTTTGTTAACTTGTAACATTATATAAGTAACAATGTCTTATGTATATTAGTTAGAATTATCACAATTGTTGTTAATCCTTAATGTAAAAATGAATTTAAAAGACACATAGTATACTCAAGTATGGAATGTGCCATTAAACGGTCCTTTCAAAGGGTTACTTTGAAAGGAAAAAATGAAAAAAAAAGAAGTAGCATCTGAGTATCGAAGAAACAAATTATAGGATCATGGCCTTATAGGAACTGCCACAAACACTCTTAACTGCAAATAAGAGCTTCCATCATCGGAATAAAAAGTATATCAGCTTTAGTCTCGAATATAAATCATTTCTTCATTATTATAATTTCCAAAAAAAAAAAAGTAGTAACATGAGTTATATTTTGAAACTACTCGAAAATTCCAAGGTTTTCTCAGAATTTATCATGTATTAAAAACGGGAATATGTAATTTATTTTCGCTTCAATTATTTAGAAAAAAAGTATTCTTATTACCTAAATAGTAAATAGGATAAATGGTGGAGTTTAAGGTAAGAGAAATAATTTCTTAAATAGAGATAAACTACTTATTTCAACCCAACGTTTCGACCCATTATTTTTTATATTATTTATACCCACATATTAATTTAGAGGACACCCATTGCACTGCAAATAGCAATATTTTCAATATGTAGTAAATAAAAAAAATATTCGCAGTAAACTAAACTACCAAATATATTATAATTAATTTTATTTTAGTTGTTACTAATTTTTAAATATATTCATTTGAAAAGAAAAGATATGTCCAGGACATATCATACTAGTGATCTGGAAGACCCGGGTTCGAGTCCCGGTCCTGGACATATCTTTTCTTTTCAAATGAATATACCAAATATATTATTTTGGATAACAAGAACCTAATTTCTTAAATATTGGGACTCTAAGATAGAATGACCATGAATAATAAATAATGATTATCAACAGTAATTAACAGAATGCTATAATCGAACATGAATATTAACGATATTTAGATGTAGAATCATGAGATTTCCTAGGACGATAATTTTACTATAAAAATTAAAGTATAAATACTGATAAAACATTTAAAATGAGCTGTGTTTTTTTTCTGAACATCCATTATTTTATTAAATTACAATTACAACATATAGGACAATGTAATATGAACAATATTAATAATCTCTGTTACATAGCAATAAATAATAATAAGAATTATATAACGCATTTAAATGGGAGGAAGCGTACTTTTTCATTAACTAAGTAACTACAAAATGCATAATAAATATCTACACCCCCGGTGAATAAGTGGTTAAGTCTAATTTTTTCCAAAATGAGTTTCTTGTACTTAAGTAAGGGGAATCGAGTTATTTTTGTAGAGAATGGAGGGTTAAATAAGGCATTAGCTTGAAAAGGAGTTATTTCTTATATTACAACTTCATTTCAAGCCAAAAACTACGAGAATGACACGTTTCCGGTTACCTGAAAGCAGTTAACTCTCTCCGGACAAAATCCGACTTAACCACTTATTCACCGGGGCTGTAGATATAACAGCTGGGTTGTAAAACACACACTAAAGTTAAGAAAGTTTTCTTTTTGGCCGAGGTGCATGGTAGAAGATGAGTCATTATTACTAATATATAACTTTTCTATAGTAATTCATTATAACTTAAAAAAATTAAGCCATTAAATAATAATTGAAAAATTGGTTGATTAACACTCTGTGGCAAATTATAATATCAAAAAGATTTCCTTGGCCGTTTTGCAAAATCTTTAACAATAAAAACAATTGTGCATAGCAATTCTCTAGAGTAATTTAAGAGATTTCTCGAGGGAAATTCGTAATCGTGTAACTGAGATTACAGCTCTCCTCGGCGTATTAAAAATTACTACAACAAACCACCATTTATTTTAACTTTTAGAGAAATTATTTAATTCATATTACCTTAAAGTGATTCTATCTTTCTATGTTTCTTGACAAATTATAAATTAATTAAAAATAATAAGGTGAAAGGTTATTTTAAACAATTATGATTTGTTTATTATTATTTCATAATTGTATTCCTTTAGTACTATATAAAACATTTATTTATTAATAGTAACAGAAAGGAACAAAAACGACACAATTCAAAATATAATTTAGATTTCTCAAGTCATTTATATTTTTGTTCCTAGTATGTATCAAATATCAAAATACCACCCTAAGGAATTTTAGAATAATTTTAATCCAAATGAACAACGTCGTATCCTAAGAAGTTTATCGAGTCGTGCTGAAGGAGTTCTAGGATGGTAATTTGGAAACCTGCCATGATGGAATTCGGTGTCACATTTTCCCAACAGAAACTTGTAAACATTATTTATTAAGGTAATTGAAAATTTGATTTAAAGATTTCAATGCATTTATTGTAGGCCAGGTTGAAAATTTATTTGTTTTATATCCTACTTTATTGTTTCTATATCCATATCAAAAGACAAAATATCAATATAATGTTTCTGATTATATTAATATATAATTTTAGTTTCATAAAATGACAAAGGTGGTTCATAAGTGGTTATATATTTGTGTATGACTCATCCACTACCGTGCACTTCGGTAAAAAGGCCCATTGTGCTCGAGTCCTAAAAATTCCTAACTTAGGTCTAGACTTCTGAAAAATTTTAGATAGTCTTTAAATCTCAATTCTTAAAGTTCCTTGTGTCCACCTGGGCCTAGGTCAAATGTCCTTTTTCGAGATAAAGTCGGATTTTGTCCATAGAGAGTTAACTGCTTTCAGGTATCCGGAATCGTATCGTTCTCGTAGTTTTTGGCTTTCAATGGAGTTTTTTTTTTTTTTTTTTTTTTTTTTTTTTTGTTGGCTAAAGACTTCCTTTGAAGTCCTATACAGCCCGTATTCATATACTTGACACTACCCTAGTTAATTTAACTTTTAAAAATCAATATCGCATTCGTTCAAGAACCGGCATAAGGACTCTAAAAGGCTTCTGTCCAAAATTTTGAATTTATTTTGAAAGACCATGTCATTTTGAATGTCGGGATATTTGATCCGTTTGTCGTTGTATTTTTTGCACTTGGCGACGATATGGATTGGGTCTTCGACAATTTTACATTCCGTACATTTCTCGTTCTTTTTTACTTTAATCATTGTAAGTCCGCGATTCGTGCGACCATGGTTAATTCTAAGCCTAGTGATTATCGCTATTTGCTTTCCGTTTAGCATGAAGGTAGTATTAGAGAACCATGGGCGCAGACTTACGGTCGGGTGGATGGCGTAGTGGTCCCTACCTTTCGTTCTCGATTCCCAGGCATACCTATCTTGCCATTCGCTAACTTGTTGTTGTTTAATCCACCTAACAACCTCCTGTAAAGGTAACTTAGCGTTCTTTGGCCCTTCTATCCCCTGTTTTGCGAGTTTGTCTGCCAATTCGTTTCCATACAGACCAACGTGCCCAGGTACCCACTGAACTGTGAATTTATTTGATGTACCATTGACCACGTGTATTATATCGTTTATTAGGTATGATGAAATGTGCTGTCGATGGATGTTTTTAAGAGTTTTGCATACCGAAGCGGAGTCTGTTAAGATGACTATTTTTGTATTTTTGTATGATCTATTGGCTAACCTGAAGGCTTCAGTAACGGCATATAATTCGGCACTGTATATACTGAATTTTGTGGGGAGGTTCATTGATGATTTCTGGTTGGAATCTGCATCATATATTCCAATAGCAACCTTGTTTTTATCTTTTGACGCGTCGGTATATATTTTATGATGGCTTTTATATTTTTCAGATAATATTGCAAGAGTTTTTTGTCTTAGAGCTATTGATGAATAATGTGATTTCGAGGAGTCTGATAGATTCAACTTGGGGTTGGTTTTGATGGTGGTTTGTGACTTTGGAAAGGGAGTGCATAAGTCAAGTGGTCCGGCAGAGGTGGAAAGTGAATTAAACATATGTCTCATTTCTTGGGCTATGGTGCGGGCTTTTGGAATCAGTATGGCGTCGTTCAGAACTGCTTCGTATAGAGGGTGGGTACTGTTTGAAGCTACTTTTAATAGAAACTTTTTTGTAACCCATTCCCTTCCTAATTGCAGAGGCATCTCCCCTGCTTCGGCTAGCAGCGCATTTGTGGGGCTAGTGCGAAAAGCTCCTAAGCAAATCCTTAACGCGTTGTTTTGTACTGTGTCTAGTTTTTTAATTAGTGGTGAGCTGGACTCATTGTATATTACAGATGCATAGTCTATTATCGATCTGACCATGGTTTTGTATACCGTAAGTAAATTGTGGGGATGGGCTCCCCAGGTGACCCCTGCTATTGATTTGATAATGTTTAGGCTATTTGCTGCTTTGTTGTATGTGTTTTGTATGTGCGTTTTGAACGTGAGTTTCGTGTCAAGATGTACCCTAAGAATTTGATTGTATTAGTGGTTTCTATTATACCTCTGTCCGTGCAAATGGTTAGTTGAGTTAGGTTGAGTTTTCTTTGTTTAGTGAACGGGATGATTTTGCATTTTGATATGTTAATTCGAACATTCAGTGCATTAAGCTTCTTTTCCAGTGTGTAAAAACCTTTTTCTAGAACATGACATCCTTCGGCAATATTGGGGCAGATTGTGTAGAGTATTAAATCGTCGGCATACTGTAAAATTTCGCAATTTTCAATGGAGTTGTGATATAAATAATAACTCCTTTCCAAGCCAATGCCTTACTTAGACCATTATTCACAACAAAAATAACCGCGATCCCGTTTACTTGAGTACAAGAAACTCATTTTGGAGAAAATTAGACCGGGGCTGTAGATATATTGACTGAACCTAAAAAATCTTAAAATGTTTAACTTTGAAGAAGACCTGAAATGTGAGTCGTGCGCTTTCCAATAAACAGTTCCCCCTACTTAAGAGCATTTTTTTTACCTCCAGCCGGACTATTTTCTACCTCGTAGGTAGAAAGGTATAAGGGTTGGCATAAGGTCAACTATTATTATTTCAGATTACCTATTTGTAGTTTAAAGATTTAAGGTTTCTTGGATTGGAAATTTTCCTCTGCTTTCGAATATATATAAAAGGATGGGAGGAAAAGTTAACTGCATAGTTATAAGGCCCAATATTACACACAGGCCATTGAAAAAGTTGGAATGAAAAAAAAAATATATCTCCTTCATGAGTTGGACTGGTCCAATAACGACAGGAAAGTGGAGCGGCCCGGCCTGAGACAAACTTTTTCTTCTTGAGCCACAATGGCGTAGTTCCTTAACTGTTCCCGAATGGATTGATGGTCGGGGAAAACACAACATTAATACTCCCTTCCGTTCAGGAGGAACGATTCGGACGATTTAGGGGAGGAAAAATAACAGCACTCAGGTGTTGGGTCCAATGGTCGGCAGTATTAGGCTCTATGGTACGCCATTTGTAAACGATCCGGTGGATTATCATTCAATTTATTTCCACTGCATTGAGCACCATCGGTGTCATGTCCCTTTCGTTACAGGCTGAAGAAGATTCTCTCGTTGAGTAAGCAAATCTCAATTTATTATTTAAAATTGAGTGAGTTAATGAAGTAGATTTTCATGATAATCCCGAATATGTCTAAGAAGTATGTTGATGACGTGTTTTAAATCTCCTCTTGAAATATGTATCTTTTATTAATTGTGGGCTATAAATTAGTATTTAATCACGATTTAGTATTTTTATTGAGATCAATAAACCTGTACCACTAAAACCCGTGAACGGGTCTTGGGTTCAGTACACGGTAGAAACTGCACTGTTTCATGGACAACCGTTCTGCAGGTGATTTGTCCTAGATCACGCACGACCGCCAGATTTTCCTCCCTTAGTTTGGGTACCCATTTTATAGAGGCTAGGTGAGCCCCAACCTAGAGCCAATATGACCCATCTCCGACTACTAACAGACTAAATAAAAGTCTTGCCATTAGTGGGATTTGGACGAGGATTTTCAGAATGGCATCTCGGTGCTCTACCACTGAGCCACTCCGTTCCCTATTGAAGAATTAATTTCTTCAGTTTATCAATGGGAGGATTTCCAGGGAAAAATCAAAAAAATCAAAGTTCTTTTTCGCTGCTATGCAGTTATCATACTTCGGGATCACATGTGGTCTAGCGGTTAGCATAACAACCTAATATGCCCAAGATGGCATGTTTGCAGCCCGACATACGGCCTTAGGATAAAAAATGCTTAGCTATGCAGTCCTTTTGAAGGGACGTAAAATGGAGGTCCTGAGCCCATACGACGGCAGGTACTCGTTAAACATCCTAATTAAAACATCCTTACCCTAATTAATCCTGGATAAGCAAAATTTAGAACTCCCACTGTAGCATAGTCCGATTGCATTCCATTGCAGCACAAAGAGACATAAAATGAATAAACAAACAACGTGATAGTGCGGGTGTATTTTTAGGAGTTTTTGAGGACTTAAATAGGTTTTTCATTTTTTTTTGCTTAGTGATGTCATTCTGCATATCATAATTTTTATCAAGCCTAATACAATACATAATGAATTATTTTAACGGTTTACTGATAATATTTTCATTTTAAAGTTGAATTAAAATTATTTTATGGTAAACAACCTTAGTTGGGGCATAAAAACAAACGAATGTGCTAAAACAGATCATGATAATTCATATACGTATGCAGCCATGATATTGCAATCCAAGTAACCAATAAGTCTCATTATAAAGAAATATTTTATTTGGAAATTTACTTTCGAAAATTCTAGTTCAAAATTCTTTTATAAATATAATAAAATAGAAAGATTAAAATAGAAAAAATAATAAAAGCTAAATACTTAAGAAACTTTTTGAGCTAATCACAAACTGTGATCGGTAACAAGATTAACTAGTGTGTGCCAACATTTATATACTATAAATAAAATGTTATATATTATGAAAACTGTGAACGACAAGGCAGACTGGTCTACATGGTGGCATGGTAGGTTACTCTACTTGTTAATCAATACATACATCCTCGTTACCCTGTTTGGTCAATAGCTAGAATTTTAGAAAAAAAAATACATAACTAATCATAAACGGAACAAAATCAATGAATTCATAAAGGCTCGCCAAATGAACCGAAGGTAAGTTAAAATTTTAATCATTATTCTTGTTAAATTATCAATCAGCACTGTTCAATAAACAACTAAAACGGTGAAACCCACTATATGATATCTTTGTATATTTTCAATGTTTGATAACCACACTAAATACTCTAGCCCTTTCTCTTGACAGTGTTTTTGACTTGACAGATTTTCACATGTGATCCCCAATAATTTTCCCTTTATGATCACCATTATCTGTTTCTTTTTGCTTATGTTACACACTTATTGATAAATGCTAGGTATTTTTGAATTTTGAGAAATATTTCGTCTTAAAAAAATTGTTTGTAAAATGTATGGCCTGGAGAAAACGTGTTACTGATGTTTTGGTGAAATGGTAATATAGCCTTTCTCACATTGATTAAATGGGAGGCGGTTTAATTATTTTTATTTTTTATTACTATTATTACATGCGTTATATGCCTTTTATCAGATCACGCGAAGTATTCATGAATACTTCTTATTGTTCTTCCAGTAATTCTTCCTTTCTTCCTTTGTCTTTGGGCTGTGCTGTCTTCTCTGGCATCAGTTCCCAGTTGTATACCTTGCGTCCGAAGAAGCTTTTGCCCATGATGTCCTCTGAGTCTACCTGCACTTGTCCCAAATAAATTTAAATTTGTGTCATCCAGGGTTAAGTAGTCTTGAGTCGCTATATGTATCCAATATTTGTATTTAATACATATATATTTTAGAATATACATATTAAATACTTTTTAGATAGTTTAATATATTAGCTGATTTTAAACATTAAACATGCCTCATAAAATTGTACCCTTTTGTTTTAAGTATACGATTCTATGAAGATCTAGCAATTAAGTACGTTTAAACAGCAGAAGTACTAAACTATACCTAGAATTTTCTAACATCCAACAATTAAATGCGGATTGTTATTGTTGATATAAGCGTTCCTTATCCTTCTCTCCAAATATGGCTTTACATAGAGAAAAAGAGAGAGAGAGAGAGAGAGAGAGAGAGAGAGAGAGAGAGAGTGTGAGAGAGTGAGAGAGGGAGGGAGTGGGAGTGAGTGAGTGAGTGAGAGTGAGAGAGAGAGAGAGAGAGAGAGAGAGAGAGAGAGAGAGAGAGAGAGAGAGAGAGAGAGAGAGAGAGAGAGAGAGAGAGAGGTAAATTAACATTTAAATGGAAGAAAAAAATATCAATATCCACTTCAATCCCTAGTCTCTCAACGGTTGGACCTCACTTATAGCCCTGAAGAAGACCTGCAATGTGGGTCGAAACGTTCGTTTTAAAAATAAACAGTTCTTTTTACTATTAAAATTTTTTCTGACCTCCCGTCATTATTCTGACCCGGACCATTTTCTTCCTTCAACTATTACTATTCAAAAAGAAAAAAATAACTGGCGTTTGATAGTGATTCGGTCAAATAGTTTCCTTGCCCGACTCTAGGCTTAGAATAGTACAAACTGTACCATTTGCTATTCCCAAATCTTTAGCATTGTTGCACACACAAGTTTTTTTTATTTTGTTTAAACCAATTAACCTTTTCATACTCTAAGCACTGCGAGCAGCAGCTGATTTTGTTTGTTTGTTTTTGTGAGGACTTAGGAATTAAATCCCTGAATCTCTGTTTCAACCCGCAATAAAGTCACCAAGGGATTTTTAGCGAGAATAAAAAAGGCAAAGCTAAATCAGAAGGTGGCTCAGACAAAGCACCAGGAGAAGAAATATCCAGATCGAGGAACATTAGTCGCTATCTCAAGTACGCCCGGACGTAACCCTACACCTGGCATTGGCTGGACAATTTATAGAAGGGAGTTTGGAGGGGGCCCTGGGGGACAGAGAGCCAGACAATAAACTGGAAGGGTGCGGCTGGCACTGAGCCCGGGGCCTATGTATAGCATTACCTTTGACACCGCCGTCCGATAATTCGGGTATTTAGCTCGGGCTGTCTGTGTTCTTCGGGAAAGGAAGCTAAAACGGAATCTCGGTGTTGTTTGATGTCAACTCCCAGCGGCGGAACGGAACACCGAAGTGAAAATCGGCGAAATTGGAATCTTAGTGTTACGATTGCTTTGTATCAAGTCTTATGGGAGCAAACGTTAATCATATCATGCACATAAGTACTAATAAATCAAACGTTGTTCTAATACTGCAGTTTTAAAGATTCAATACCACAGAATTAAGTCAACCGTTTATTTTTGGAAAAAATTGAGCCAGTGGCTCACTGGTAGAGTGATGAATTGTTTTGCCGAAGGTCCCAGGTTCTAGATTTTATTTTATATGTTTACATCCAGGGATGGATACTGCGGCTCACCCAGCCTCTATAAAGTGGGTAACAAAAAAAGGCAGAAAACCTTGCTTTATATGCAATATCTTTTTTACCTCCACCCAGAGCATTCTCTTCCTCCTAAATTATAAAAGTTACCTCTAATCAAATTTGAATTATTCAGCAATAACCCTTGAAATAATAGAATTTTTCCTAATTCTTTTTCAAGGCCGAGATGAAGCTGATATCAGGAAACAGGAAGGTTCAGCGTGATCTCGGACAAATCACTTCTCTGCATAACAGTTGTCCCAGAAAAAGTACATTCCTAGAAAACCACCTGTTGTCCTAACAACCCAAGGCACCTTGCTTCTTATTCCCAGATGTATCTCCCAGCATTATTTAGAATTATTTATCACAAAATCTGAAACATTGCGCTTATTAGCTTCTCTTATCATTCAATCCACGATATTCTGAACTCAAAACCCCTTGAATAATATAAAAATCAAACAAAATAAAGGTATTAAAAACAACGAACCCTAGTCGGTTTTATTGTTGTGCAGTTGCGCTCCATCCATGAGTGAACATGCAAACTATCTTCGGGTAAAACCAGGCAGTCACCAGGCACTGCTGATTCTACAATTCAATGTGCTTCATACAGAAATAAAAATAATGGTAATATCTGATTTAAAATGTCTCTCTAATTAAATAAAAACGTTTTAAGTAGTCACAGTGCAGTATTTTATTATATATACAAGGTGGTAAAAAATTGAGTTTAACGGATAAAGAAAAGATATAATTTGTAAAATGGGGTCGCTCAGCCGTTAGGGTATATTTAGTTATAAAAAAAACAAAAACAACTATTGCAAATATATGATTGCAATTGCAATATTAAACAATATAAATCAATGGAACGATAAAAATCAGATTGGATTACTTTCCTCCAGAGATTATGTAAGACGGATTGCACAACACAACGAAATCGATTGAAGCCAGCATCCACTTTTACCGTCATATTTTATTATATTTCTCACTCATTCCGTCAAATTTAAATTTACCAATTTACATGCCAGGATACTTTTACAGGTTCAGAAGAATGTCAAGATGATCTGGCGATAAGCTTTCATCACGGAAACAGATCTTATCAAGATCAGAGATTACACGATCAAGATGTTATCTATTCGGATCTTGAGGACGAATGTAGCTTTTCGTCTTAAGAAAAAATTTATACTGGCATTGTTTACAGTATATTCGCGTTTATTGAGAGATATTTTCAAAATAATTTCGATTGTTCCAGTTTGTTGTTCGTGATTACGTTCTTATTATAAGCTCCGGGATCGCATTATAATAAACGAACAGAGGTAGGTGAATTAGAATTTAAGGGTTCAAGAAGTTCGAATTAGGTACGTCTTACGCATTTAAGGCGACTTCAATATTGCTAGTGCCATTTATAAATAATTCATATAATTCAATAATGAAGAAAAAACCTCTTTTCCAGTCAGACAATTTTTGTTAAAAAATTAACAAAGGATTAAAAAGACGTTTCGACAATTTATTTGTCATTTTCAATTTTTGTTCTTCACAACATCCTTTAAAAATTCACAAGTCAATTCATCACTGCAAAATTTATAAAAGTACACTAAAATACAACAATAAAAATAATTTGTCAAAAATAACTAATAACAAATAGTATAGATACCTTGAGGTCAAACAAATCTAAAATTAATTTTATATAGAATCCTGGAAGTCAACCTTCTTCCATGGTCAAATGTACAAATATGCATTACACTAAAACCAAACTTTGATCTCTATAATACTAGATCAAAATAAATTCTTTTATAAATATAAATATATTAAGACTAAAACAAAAACTAAAACAAACTATTATAGAATAATTATGGTATTTATTTAAATTTTTCTATTCAAACAATTCAATTATTAAATTAATTTAAAAATATGAAAAATTCTTTAAGTATTAAGTGGAAAATATTTTTCAATTATATCAATCATCTAATATATTAGTAAGTTTTAGGTCAGGTCACTTTACTCCATCAGACCTATTTTTAATGTTTAACTTCCCTTTCTTTTTTAATTTTAAAATTATGGAGGAATATAAACTTAAAGAATTTTTCATATTTTTAAATTAATTTAATAATTTGATACTTTTGAAATCAAACCATTGTCTTAAATTTTGCAGGTTACTATATAATCACTTGTATAAATACACTATAGTTATAGCCTGTACTACTACGACCCATGAATGGTCTTGAGTTCAGGACGGGGTAGATACTGTACCGTTTCTATGACAACAGTTGCGCAGGAAGGTGATTTGTCCAATATCATCCTCACCCGCCGGGTTTTCCCCCATGCGGTATAGGCTTTATAAAGGCTGGGTGATCCCCGAGGGTCCCCAGATCCCCCAGTATCAATCACAAGAAGTTAACAACATAAATAAATTATTTGCCGGAATTTTATCCCAGGACCTCAGCGACTGAATTTCATAAGCGTCCTAAGAAAAAAATGGATAATGTCGCATTTCGTTCCGCTATGACGATTGTTCTGTATTTATATGACTGAAAGGCTCTAAATAGTGTAATTATGTTCAGAATTACATATAGGAGAAAGTGGGATCTGAATCCTAAATACTGTATCTTCACTGGTGTGGTATTATTCGATCCAGAAAAAAATAACTAAAGTCTACTCGATTTAAATTGAGCAAATCCTTATATAAAACTCAAACCTCCGGAAATTTGAGCAAACTTAGCAGTTATCGATTTCTACTGTTAAAAAAATTTATGATTAAACAAATGCTGTTCATTGGGTCGGTTCGGGGTTATTTTTCTCTAACTTATTTAAAAAAAATGTATTTATTTAAATTTACAATTGTATATTTTTTCTCTAACTAAATCAGCATAACCCAAATACTCAATGTAATCTATTATCTTAGAAAAGGGCTGAGTGTGTACATTGTTGAAAGAGGACTGGGTACCTGGAAGGTAACAAGTTAATTACACCACAAGCTGAGAGGCGGAGAGACCGAAAGGCTTACAAACCCTTGTTTGAGTCTTCACACTCCCAGGTAATAACACCTAGTCTTGTATTCCTTTTCTTCTTATTCTTCTGGTTCTCTCTCTACGTCCTGCTATTATTTCAGATCCAGCTCAAAGTATTTTAACCCAATTACCATAAATTAACAGATAGACATGACATCAGGATCATTCTCTTCAACAACAGAAAGGGATCATTCCATGTCGAATTAACCTATAGTCTGAACCTTGATGTCTGAGAAGTAGATGACTTATCTGATACATATTTATCACTATAGGAAAAGAAAAAAAAACAACGAAATTTAGAATTTTTCCCATATTTAATTTTTGAGTTCCATATCAAGAATAATAATTAATAAATAAATAATCGATTAATTTTACATGTTTTACTGATAGACTCATTACCACAAATCCGAAAAGGAGACTAAACGTCTCTGGACCAGGGATCTTCTACAGAGAGATGAACCACGCAAGGAGTGCCTTCAAAATTTCAAAAGAAGATCACATATAAACTATGCACCAATTGTCATTTGTATAATTTCTTAAAGAAATATTTTTATTATTATGTGACACATTCTGAATCATTGAAAAGCTTACAACTCTCAAAACATTTTCGACAAAGGGCTTAAAATTATGCAATTACCTGTTCAATTAAAGGAGCTTCAATTTATAAATTGAGCATTTATATTGACCTAACAAAACAGCTGTTAAAAATAAAACAATCGTATTAAAGATAATTTAATTAAAAGTAAATTAAATTGTTGTTAAAATCAATCCTGCAAACAAAGAATTAGAAAGAAGTACAAATTTTGGGTAATTTGACACGTTTTGAAATATTGAAAAGAGTTAAACTAACAAACTGCTCACTAACTAAATGATTTAATTATTTTAATTACATGAGTGTTATATATATATATATATTATTGTGTTATATTATATAAGTGTTTAAATACATATTTGACATTGGCAAAAAATTTGTATTTTTAAAAAGAAAAATCCAAAAAAAGAAAGGGTGTAAAATAGAGCCAAAAGAAAATGAATTGTCTGTTAGAAAGAAGAAAAATCTGAGGATTAATTAACACGTTTTGAATCCTTGAAAAGCTTATAAATCTCATACTTATCCGAAACTTTATAATGCAATTATTTTCAAAATTACGTGAGCTTTAATTATATCTGCATTTTGATTTTACCGGA
This sequence comes from Troilus luridus, assembly GCA_964056705.1. NCBI lineage: Eukaryota > Metazoa > Arthropoda > Insecta > Hemiptera > Pentatomidae > Troilus > Troilus luridus. The sequence goes on from OZ057414.1 coordinate 28,857,577, forward strand.
AAAGTTGTCTCTATAATAAAATCAATCAAAAAAAAAAAAAAAAGAGAGAGAGAGAGAGAGGAGAGTAACATAACAGGAGAGAGTAACATAAAATTAAAGGTACATCGATTTCCTGAAAAATACTCAATATCCAATTTTTCTCAACATCAATGTGTAGAAAAATTGGATTATCACTATTATTCTCTCCCCCACATCTACAAACTAGGTTCTCGATAATTTACATTAACGGAACATTCATTTGTACTTATTCTTAGCTCCTTTTTTCTTACTCCTGAACAGTAAACAACTTATTTAGTATCCTTATTTACAACGTAATAAAAATAAAAACAACCTACTGAACTAAATCCAATATGGTGATTTGACGAGAGAAGGGGCGACAAATGGGAACGATAAAAGGTCGGCGCCAGAGGATTGCACAGTCGTAGGTTGCGTTGACATAGCCCGATTAGTCATAGCCTTTCAATGAAGATGAGGGCACGAATATTTATTTAGGAGACAATTTTTATTAAGGTAATCTTAGCATTTTTATTTTGTTAATAGTTAAAACATAATTTTATAGGAATTTGACTTACAATTCTCGATTATTTTTAAATTGCAATTTCAATAAGACATAATTGAGGCAATCAGGGTCAAAAGCGGATAACCGCAGCTATATCAAAGTTATCCGCTTGTTGTCCTGAACGTCTCAATTTAATAACTATTTAATAAAAACTCTGTGATACACCACAATAAATAATGTTAAAATGCAATCTTAAATACATACATTAAATCAGGAAGACGTAAATATTTTAAGAATTAGCGAATATGCAATATACTAAATATTAAAAGATTAAATAATTATAATATCATGTACTGTATTATAATCGATGGTTCCGATGTAGATATTAAGGCTTGCTAACTGTATATAATATTTTGGAATAGTTATTAATTCTGAACCGAATAGCTATAGCCTTTTGTACTCCTATCGTCATAAAGTTTTAAGCCTATTTTGAAAATTTAGTCTAGTTCACAAAATTATTTTTTTTAAGGGGTTTTTCAATACCCACCAAGACTTAAATTAAGTGGAAACCAGATGACGTTGAAAATAAATGTAAAATCTATAGTAGGTATATCTTCTGTAATAGTAAACAATTTTTCGACGAATGGAAAACGATTCATTTTTTAAAATTAAATTAAGATTAGATTAAGATTAAAAGGTAATTTAACGATAGTGTGCATAACGATGAAAACAAAAATGATAAGAGCTCTCTTATGGAGATACATCTTAGAAACATCAACAGAGGGTATCAACAAGAATGTTGCCTTTTCTCATATGTCAACTGTTCCAAACGTCTGCAATTATACTCAGAACAACCTATATCCTACCGTGGCCTACATTTTTCCTAAATCTAAGTCCAACGCAACGATCAGAAGAGGAAGAATGAATGGTCATAGAAAATAGTTTAAATGAAACAACAAATATCGAACTTTCCAATATCGCCCGATGCACTTAATCATTCCCCGCTATGTTGCAATCAGTTTGTTCCACGACTGCCGCATAAGCTCCAACGGCAGCCGGTAAAATAAAAAGGACCTGGGGTAATTTATGTAATAGTAGCCGATCGGGAATGGGCGGTGGAGAAATATTACTTGATGATTATAGCGCCTTTACCGTAGGCGTTTACACGGCGGGTTCCTCATCCCGCGGGCAAAGGAAACCCGAGTCGCTCTCCAAGCCTCTACGGCAGAGTAGATCTACGTCAGATATCCCTATACTAAACATCACTCACTCTCCTATAATCGATATTTTATACACCCACAACGATCTGGATTCGCTCTATTTACTATCGATTTTTACCTGACACGGGTGGAACTTTCCAATGGCTCCGGGCCATCCTGTCCTCTGTAATCGTACCTTGAGAGTTATATATTTATTCTAACTCCAGTAATTAGGAACTCTCCTAGAAGAGGATCATTATCATGATTTTTTTGAACTAGGGATGGTGGAAGTCTAAGATTTCTTATAATATTTCAGACAAGTTGTTAAATTTCGAAATGATGATGGTTTCAGCTTTAATCGATGGGGATGGGAACCGTTAGTGTTATTAGATTCGAAATTGAAAATTGTAATTTCCATTTAACCCTTCACTTCACTTCCTTCACACTAATCAAACGCAATCCTTAACATGTTCGGAAATAATGGCCATTTTCGGAACTACTGTATTTCAGGAATAAATAAAGCTTAAGGTTATGTAAATTGTATTAAATACAAGAAAGATTGAAAAGAAGTTAGTAAATCCTAGCTCATTCTAGTTTCAAGAAAAACTACACGGACACCCAAACCCATCGATAGAACAAATGACCACGACTCTCTAGCCTGAGAACACTAGTAGGAGAGGGATCTAAAAAGAACGTGGATGAGGGATCTATTAAATTAAATCCACAGGATAAGTACCACAGGGTAGGTTCTTCATGCCTTTCATGGCATTCTGTATTGTTTTACTGTCAGCCAATCTGCTGTTATTTATTTCCTTACTGTCTTTAGTTTCTTCGTATTTTGTCATAATGGTACTTCTGTTTAATTTTTTGGGACTTTTATAAATACTTGATGATTTGTATTAAGTAGCCTTTTGGCCTATTCTTTAGCTTTTTTCTGAAAAGTTTCTTTTCTATTCTATTATATTTTGCTCTGTTCTAACTATAAACTATTACACACCCCTTGTAGGATTCTGGGTTCAGTTTTCAGGTAGGTAGGTTTTTGAATTGCAAAGGTTACCCAAGTTCAGTAACCGAGCTCAGTCTTTGGTCAACGAATTAGACAAAAACCAACGATTAAAGGGGTATCACCACTTAACAGAAACTGGGTATGACATATTGCGGTTTTTCTGACACAGGAAAAAGTTTTAATTTGTTATAACATAAAATAAATGTTTAATAATTTTTAGACACATAAGGATCAGGCATTTCGTTAAGGATTGTTGTTATTTTTGATATCCCGGTATTATTAGGATCTTCAACGAGTGCCCGACTCCGTACAATCTCGGAATCCCCATATTGCACCCCTTCTTGGAGCCACTTCCCGGGCTACAAACCGGCCTAAACACTACATTACAGGTGATCCTTAACGAAGGTTTATTCCTCCTTGAATAACCATCTGTGAGTGAAGTAGTATCGGCTCCAGTCGGAGCTTGGTGAAGGCTACTGGAGCGGGAGCTGGAGGCCAGAAGGCTGGATAGCCGCGGGGCTATCGCCCGTGCGATTCATCATCATCAACCTCAGCCCGGGCGTCCCCCGAGGCAACCGCTAGAACAGCTCAGGACCCGGCCAATCATTAGCTTCGGGGTTCACTGCCGACCGTTGCAGTCAAAAATAGAAATTTATTTTAGAGCTGATTCAGAATATTATGTCCTGGAGCGATTGCAGTTTCTGATTTCTCCACATTTTTTTCTCTCCCTATTATATTTTAAAAAAACGGCCAGTAATAAATTTATATAAATATAAGGTGGGATAAAAATATAAGAAGAGTCGTAAAAGAAAGGAAGAAAGAGAAGATGATTATACAATTGGAACAATGGACATTGGTTTGCCGCTAGGTAGGGAAGTAACCCCGTAGTTTTAAAAAATAGTGAATTTTTTTATAGATTTAAAAAAATTTTAACACTTCACGCTGCTTCAGGTTGCTTTATTACTTACTAAGCAAACACTCCAAGCTCCCAATTAATTACAAAAGACTCTTATGCATGGATGTCATGAGACCTATATGGACTTAAAGAGTATGGAGCTCCAGTAAGCTCCATCTCCAAGCTCGGCCATCGATTCCTCTCGTATCAAATCTTCACAATCCAAAACAAAACCCGTTTGTCTTTTCATGACAAACTTTATTATCACTCCTACCCACAAGTTTCAAACCTAGCTGCTTCTTCAATTCCTGGTAATCCTCCCAAGTGTCTGAAAAGAAGATGGCCTCGTGACTTTTCAAATTGAGCTTGTTATTCGACCAGAGGGTAATTTCTAAACTTGTCTTTATCTCTTGCCATTATGTATCATTCATTCTCATATACTCGATGTGTTATTATTGTACAGTTGTAAATTAATGAGTACAAAAATAATTTCTTAAATGTTCATATCAACAATAAAGATACTTTCTACACTGTATTTATGGTGTATTGTGTATTCATCACCAGTAAATGACATTTTGTAAAAATTTAATCGATATTGTTTATTATTTCTTTAGAAAATAAATTATGTTTAATGCTCTGCGCCTAACATGAGCAGATGATATATTCCATACTTGAATAAAAAATACTATAAATCACCCGGATACTGCATAAAATTATGTCTCGAGACAGTGTACCTACGCAACTCGAAGCCATCCATCTCAATTCCCAACACTTGGAGTTCGGAACAGAAACCGGGTATTATTCCCACTATAGCCGGCCCTATTAACACTAATACAACGCTCCGATAATACCTTTACCGTAATTACCGACACCTATGTCTTATTTCCATAATGGCAGGGGACGAGTCTGGGATGAGGAATCATCCCCAATTATCGGGCGGGGGACTTTGGGTAACGTCAGCGCCGATAAATTTCTTCAATGATGGCCTGAGTACGGGCGTTTTATTGCCACTCGTAGTCCAAGTGCCTCTCAGGATGCGCCTCTCACATTTGTCACAGAGGACGCTCCGCCTCCCTATAGGGCTCAGGCCCAGTTATCAACGGTATTAAATCAAAAGGGTAAAATTTCTATTGATGTCAAAAGCCGTATGGAACAGTTCATTGTCAGTATAAATAGTTATGTAATAAAATAAAACATGAAATCTGTAATTAGATTAAGAAATTATACTGCAGTTATTCAAGCATTTACCACGCCCAGGTTCTGTAAACGTTGCAGAATCCTGTCCCGGAAGTTGGCAGAATTTTATATTATACAGTATATTACACAGGAAATAAACAAATCAGCCGAATTGGTTCACTAGGGCGCAGCACCTTACGGGAGAAAACTTAAAATGTTTACGCTAGGGGGAATTAACCTTTTTTAAAAGCGGGTTTTTCCCCAATAAGCCAGAGTTCGAAGACCGGTACTTCCGTCGTGAAGGGTCATGATCCTAGCAGAAGAAAGACGACTTGACAAGGTAGGAATCCCTCTTTTTACAGTAGTCTGATTAGATTATGGGTGTTGCCAGATGTAGTTTCAGTTGATGATAGACCCAATCAAGTATGACTATTAAATATCTTATTTTTCTCTTCCCTTTTCTTTTTTCGTTTGTAACGTTCCCATCAATAAGCAGATCTGAATCTTTTTATAAATTTTAGTTATTATTTTTTTGTGCAATTAGGATTATTAATATTAGTAGTTGCTGGGTTTAATTTTATTATATTTTAGAATATATATATTGCATATATATAGAATAGTTTAAACATTTATCAATGCGTAACATGCATATGAGTATACAGTAATGGTGCCTTGAAGAAAACTATTTTCATATTCGGATTCTAATTGCAGTTAGAGCGGAACAGGACTGTTCTAAATCTAGTTGAGAGGGAGTGCCGAGATCAAAGGGCGGACTTACAGCCTTCATCGCCCGTCAAAGATCTGGAAGTTTTGATTAATGGACCAAGGCCTGTAAAAACATGTTCTCGAGGAGCTTCAAGTGCAGGGGATGCAGGATAAATATAAAGTTTGTTTGTTTTCAACGAAGGAACAAACAAGGGGGTTATAATGTTTTACCTACGACCATCAAACAGGGAGTAGCATTAAGCCGGGAATCTATCTGTTGCCTTATCATTATAAATATTAACATTAATACCTTTAATGACACAGACATGGAGGCCCCTAGGAAAAAAATACATAAAATATTGACAAGTCTTTAAGCCAGAACTCAAACCTGATTCACTACTTGTATTTAATCTAAAAATATGCAATTGTTTTTTACTTAGTAATAAATCTGCATTGGAGTTTTGAACTTTAAAAATCAAATAGCAATTAAGTATATTTCACATAGATCATAACAAAAAAAAAGTAGCGGAAACATTGTAAAGCTTGTAATTTCTGTTATGGAGATTATAAATCATGTCTACATTTTCATAATACGAGATTAAGAAATGTTTTAAAATATTTTTTTAGTGGTTCTCAATAGTCACCGCCCTACTGGATCGAAGTAACAAGTTACGTTTAATTCCCTTCTTCTTATCTCTATAAAATGGGTACTTTTAATAGGGGGAAATACTGGCAATTGAAGGCGGATCGTCTCCCTCCTGATAGCAGAATCACTCTGCTTGTATTTAGCATATGATTTTATTTGATTGGCCACACAAATAAAATAAAGCAAGACAACGAAACAGTTCCCTAATTAGTTGTAAGTAGAACACACGCAAAAGAGGAAGTGATGTGCGGGATCACAATGATATCAATTAATATGATCATATTAAGTAGCCTTTAAGACTGCTATCGGCTACCGACAGGCCGACCTTTAGCAATGATACAATATGCAGGCCCGTGGGTGTTCGCGGCGCCGTCCACCTCCGATCTATCATCATCCCGGTTAGTTCCGGCCAGCTGTTTTCGCACAATATGCCCGTCATTCCCTTCATCTCCTTCTCGATGAGGGGTTTTACAGTCGGCTGAGGCAACCCGGACCAGCAACCCGTGCAACGGTTTCGTTACGCCGGAGCAACCGCTCATTTGGCTCAACACCTCAGATCCGTTGTAGGTTCGAAGGAATTCCGAGGCTGTAATATCCTGCGTCGGTTTGGCATTAAGTATTGTAAAAAAAACTGGGCAACTATGAAGTATGAAAATAAAGAATAAATGAATTAAAATGTGTTCTAGCTAGAGGAAGATCTATTTCGGAATGTACAGTAACGTGGTGAAATAAGTGATTGCTTAGCGTGTAAACTGATGGAAGTGAGCAAAGAAAATTAAACATTAAAAGTGAAGATTGCTGAGAGGTTAGTCTTTAATAATTCTGTTGCTCTTTATCTTATCTTTCGTGCTCATATTTCAAGAAAATTATTGCCTAAAATAAGTATACAATGACTGTATATAACATAATAATATTTCATAAGTTTCGTTATAAAATTATGGAATTTCAACAATTCATTTATCAGAATTCCCATCTATTCCATCACTTCCTGTATTTACAGTTCTAAAATTATTATAAATAGAGTTTCGTTATTTATAATTAAAATATGTATGATTATATTATTTACACTTTATAATTACTATTACCTCATATTTTATTTTTTTAATATTCTATTTATAAAGAAAGTTTGTTTCCTTTTTTTTTTTTCGATTATTTTATTGAATTGTACAACTGCAATATATACATGTAGTACAAGGGCTGTATGAATAAATAAATACATGAAAGGACATGTAGAGGCACTACCCATTGGCAACACTCTAACTTTCCTTTTTAAATCGTAAAACTATCAGGCCAAAACTATCAGCATCTAATTTTTAAAAACACTTCATTATAATTTAATATATTTTATTTTATTTTCCTTTAATGGTATATTATATAATAGGAATTTATCCCGTTATAAATTAAAAACTAAGTATTGTTATTACATAGGCACGGAAAAGTAAAATTTAATTCGAAGGTTAAATTTTTACATACAATGTAGAAAATAAATTTCCCTAAAAATAAATCCATGAAGGTTCCCATTTATATGGTAGAAACAGCACTGTTTCTAGGACAATGATTGTGCAGGGAGGTGGTTTGTCCGAGATTACGCTAAACCGTCATATATTCCCCCAGTTAAGGTTGGTCAATTTATAGAGGCTGGGTGAGCTCTAAGACGGTCTTTAGATTCCGAAAGATCAATTCTCGGCTTAAGTAATTCTATCTGTCACAGTCGGATTCGAACCCGAGACCTTCAGCACGGCACCTCAGCTCTCTACCATCGAGCCACTCCTTTCACTTACATTATAAAATACACTGGAAACCCTCAAGTCTCTCATATAAGAGTAAACACCAATAAAGAAAAATAATGATTCTCTGCATTTCTCTACGGAAAACTGGGCATAAATTAAAATTCCTCCTGGAGAGACATAAAATGGAAAAACTAACGAGAAGATATGTTTAATTTTAGTCGGTGTTACCAACAGGAGTCGCCTACTGTACAAATAATTATCTCAGTTAGGTAAATATGAGCGTTTGGTCGCCAACTTAGGCATAACACCAACACGGCAGCTAACACAAAACCCTAATTCAGTTAGAGCGATTAGCATTTAATTAGCAACAGGGCCTGGTTACAGCCGGCAATCACACCAGCGATTAGTTTACTCAGCTCACTCGCTATGTGAAACCATATTTGGCGACAAGGAACGGCAAATGTCTCTCGTCGGATTTACACTGTTCAAACGCCACGCCTTTGGGGGTACGCAAACAACGCTCATGTCCATCCACCAACAACAACAACAACAACAATCCGGATTAAATTGTTGGATTTTAGATAATATTCTTATATAATATATCTTTATTTATCTGTGGGAAAATGAATAGGGATATTGCTAATTTTTTTGTATTTACTTTTCCTAGCGTTTTAATGTTATTTTTAAAAAAGAGTATAGGTCTCTAATCCCATTTCTTCTCCCAACTAAAAATAGCTACTTTATGGAGGCTGGGTGAGCCACAGGAGTGTTTCAGATGCCACTTGCGAGTAAAGTAAACCAAACTACAGATCACATTCTCCAGACATACGGACAGTTGGTGTGGTCCTTCTGACTACGGTGCGGAAACAGCTAAATGGAAGCCTGGAGTACCTCAAGAGGACTAGTGAATACTTCATTGTATCCGCTGTCGTAGCCATCTGATGGAAGAATGATGAATAAGAGTATACTGTACATACATTAACGGTTTAATCATTACATTAATTATAATCTAATATATCTTAATGAATGAAGTTGCCAAAATACGAAATTTTTTGTATCTCAGTAGCCCTTATATCTTTTGAGCAAAGCACTTTATCATATGCAGCTACATAATAAAGAACACCCCAAATCAACAGATTGAAATAGACCCACCGACTTATAAGTAGTGCGTCATACCAATGTATCTCAACACACGCCTGTCATGTCACTTTGTTTTATTCTACCAACAGCTAATCTACTGATTGCCAATTGTATGTAATTGACAGGTGTGGATACAAATATAAAGAGAGTATACAAATATAAAGATCTCTAATTTTTAGTTAGCTGTTATATCTTATTACATTTTGATCGCAGTGCGGATAAATATAACCATGCTTGGTAAATTTCAATACATGCAATGGCAAACTGACCCTATAGTCTAGGAAGCAGTTCTCAGCTGAGTCCTGGCTGCCATTCATTAAAGTCTTGGTTTCAATTAATTAAATTTGCAGGAGTTGGGGCAGCACTGCGGCCTGGATCTGTCCTCCGTGAGCACGCTACCCCAATTAGCCAGTTTAGTTATTTAATAGAAAAATTAACAGACATATACTATTTTATATACAACGAGGTATATGTATTTGTATCAGCAAAATAGAAATCAAGAACGATACATCATGAATTATTAATTGTGTATAATTCATTAAGTTATGCACTAATACTGTAAACAGCAAACATTTTCGAATAGCATTGAAGGTTTTTATATTACATTAGATTACAGTGAGGTTCTATAAATTGATCCTCATTTAAAGATTTATCAGATTTAATTTACTAAATTTCTATTTTATTCCTAATTTAAAAATAAAAATAATCAGGAAACATAAAAACGAAGATTTAATGGTAAAAGTTGACATAGTTTTATCCAACAACTATAATGAAAAACACTAACAACAGACTTAGATATTTAAACCTAGCTTTTAATTAAATTGGTTTATAATTTAAAGTACATCCATTTAGAAGACCTATATGGAATCCTGAAATAGACCTTAAAACCTGCATTTAACCGTTGATTCTTAAGGGATATGCACCCAATTTAAAATTCTTTTATATTTGTCTATTCATTTTTTCTTAATGTGTACACGGAATGAATGGAAATACAAATCTTTTGATGTGAATCATAGCAATTTAACCAGACTGATTTGTTTTTATTTTTCAATCCACTACCTAAATCCAAATCTTACCAATTAATATTAACAGATCTTCGTAATTTAATAAACTAATTATTGTGAAAAAATTTGGTTATCCTTTTTCTTTTTAATCATTTAATAATTAGTAATATTGGCTTCTTAACCGATATCTGGTCTTATTATTTTTTTGTAATTTGTAGAATTTATTTTTCGATATTCTTAAGTAACAATAAAGCATATAGCAATTATTAATGAAACAACAACACCACTCTATATAATTATTGCACAATAATTAGTTGAGACCCTAAAAAAATATTGCATTTTCTAGTCAAACTTGTTTTTATATATCTAAAGTTGCTGGATTTATTAATAGGTTTGAAACCGGACCTATTATACTAAAATTGATATTTTATAAAAATGCATTGGGATGAATAAACATTACACACTTTATTCATATAAACAGACCGATTATTATCTCGTGCAAGTTTCTGTATGTGTAATATAAATATATATTTATATGTGCATCTATATATCATTGATTATATCTCGGAGTGATAAAGCGATAACATTTGCATCCAGGGCAAGGAGTGAACTGGGTCTTGGACTGGATGAAATTACATTTAATATATAAATATATACATATACATATACGCGCGCGCGCACACACACACTATCACAAACCACTATATAAATAACTAAAAGTCCGATTAAGTAAATAATAAAGACATTTGAACTTGAAATATAATATGTGATATTAATAATCCACTTGTTATTTAAGTATATAAAGTATACAAATTAATACAAATAACAAATACAAGTAAATTTATTTCAAATGAGTAAAATTACAAAGAAATCCTATAATATCCAACTGGTTATACGATAGACATATTTCTGTATCCCCTAAATATATATATATATTTTGTTTAAATGTACTTATTGAAATTTACAACTGTATAGTGAATACATCAAGTAAATATAATCAAAGATAAATCTTGTCCCGGAATAAACACAAGCATAGATTCTACCCAGTGGCAGTACTCAAATTAACGTTCAACTTAGAAGGCCACGAGGGCATCTTCTTTTCAGACGCCTCGGAGGATCCCCTAAATATAAATCGGTTTTGTTAATTCTATTGATTTTGGGATGATAGGGTAATTATTTAAGATAATTACTCTTTTATTATTTATTTTAATGGCCTAACTTAATGTCATTCTTTTCCAGAGGTTGGTTGTGTGTCCACCAATTCCCTAATCATACAACTTAATAAATAAATAGTAATGGATGTATTGTGAATAAGGAATTATATTCACAGTGCAATGATTAAACGAATATAATTATAGATATCGTTTTATTCAATATTTCACCATACATTGATACGATTTTCCAACAGAGAGAAATGCGCCAAATAATGTCTATACTGCAAGGACACTTGGGTGACCAAGTAGCAGGTGCGGCATCGCTGGCCGAATGCTAATGTCGGGGCTCGTTAGCCGATTGTGCTGCCATCACTCAGGTTGTCAGGGGTGACGTCCCTGCCACGTCATACGTCGGTAGGATGTAACTCTGATGTCATTAACTGGAGGCAATGATTAACATCTCAATAGCTCCTGTGATTGCGGATGAGAGGATGGTGAGGGTAGCAGTGGTAAGGTACGAGTGGGGAGAACAAAACTGAATATGCAGCAACTCAGGCCCATAAGTTAATATGTGGTGGTGAATAGGCTGAGAACGAAATCTGTCAAGTTAGAAATATGGAAACAAAAAAAATGCGATAAGCATTCTTTTATCTGACAGGAATAAGCCAATAAATCGTTTGAGGGTCAGTGAGCAGGTTGCGTAAGTGTCTCCTAGGATCTGTACCTGAAGAAAAGGTAGGGCAACTACAGCTGTAGGCAGAACAGCAGAAGCTCAAGATGAAAGCAATCACTTACAGCGAGAGGGCTACTTTTTTTAAAGCAGATATATAATTTTGTAAGCATAATCACCATACGATAAAAATAATGTTATTTCATCTCATGTTAAAGGATCTTTATTTACTAAACAAATCTCAGTCATTCAACCACGTCCATTTTTGGAGATGATAGAGACATGTTTTTAACCAGTAATCGTATAGTATCACTGTACCTCAGTTGTAATGATTGTTTGGGCAGTGTAGGCTTACAGCAGTATGAATAATCACGATAAGAAAACAAATGGTCTGATTTTACATTCCCGACAAAGTATTTAGAACATATCTCGCAAGAATACATTATACTCAGATAAATAACTATGCTCAAAGTAAATCAATTACGCCATGAAACGTGATTGTATCTTACTGTAACTCTGTAATGTATCTTACTGAAGAAAAAAAAAAGTGTTGGGTATAGAGTGGACAAAAAAAAAAGCAGAGCGATATGAACAATAAAGTGAGCTGAATTCTTTGTAAAACAATATAACCCAGTCACTTATTGATAGAGAAAGATTTGTTCTCATAATACCTATTAGTATGTAAGTATTGTTCATCTATTTATATAAGTTAATATTATGAACAAAAAAAAAATGAATTATTGAGTAGGCAAGGACACACATTATTGTTTAACTTTAAAGCATCATATAAACATCATCATGATTTATGATTCCTTATTTAAAAAAGAACATTTTTTTTTTAATAATGTGTAATGTATAGATGATATGTATTAGAAAAATAATTTCCAACAAAAAACTTTCAATTTTTATTTATTTATTTTATATTTTCAACTGCGTAGCGTTCCATCCAGCAAACTTTAAATGATATATGTCCTCAATTTTCAGAAATACGAAGATTTGATTAATTTACGGTAACTAAGCCATTATCTTTTCAATCTTCTTATGGGTACTTCAGGTAACCAAGAGGAAGAAAGAGAAAGCACAAGACGATTAAGTCGAAGTAGCGTTGAAGGGCGAAATGCGAAGTTTTGAATTAACAGTTAGAATGTTATGTTGTTGAGTATAAAATGATGAGAAATAAACCAATTAAGTATTTCTCGAATAATTTTGGATTGTGCTGTTTGATATTTTCTTAAAAAACGTGTTTCGCTGAACCCCGAAGTTCAGTTCCATATGTCTAAACATTTCTTAGAAACTACCCATTGGTAGTACTCAAATAAAAAATTGAACTTAGAAGGTAACGAGACCATCTTATTTTTAGACGCCTCGGCGGATTATCGGTTAACGGGAACACAGGTTGATAGGTTTGACATTAGGTTTGAATGGGAATAAAGTTTGTCTTCAGCAACAAATTAGGAATTTAAGGTCATTGTGGATGAAAATATTCGTAACAAAGTAAGGAGCATTGATGATTTTACGAAGGATTTTGGATTGTAAGTATTAGATTAAAATTAATGAAAATTCATAATTTGTCACTCCCTAAATTAATAGACGGTCTAATCTCAAAAGTCATGCATTTAAACGTTTTTCAATTTTGGGGTCAGGACTAGCTCGAGTTGGAAAGTAAAATTAATAATTTTCTATTAATCAAGTCGAAATGTGTGAACATCATGCTTGATAATTTCTTACCCTAATTATTGAGATTGAATGCCCTTTAGCTGATATACTTCTTAAGTATCGGAGATTTAACTAATATCCACCGACTTAACACTTCCCAGCTAATCTTCATTCTTCAGAGTTATCTTACGAACAGCTGGCCGATGATAAAAAAGACCTTAAATCACTTGCTATCTAAACTCGGCTGTTTACGTCTCGGGCACACTTAACTCAAAAATAATTCCCGATCCGGTTGTGGATGTAAATCACTAAAATCTCCTGAAATAGAAATGAGCCGATTATTATGTCAGGAGTTGGGAATGAAACCTCATCATTAAGCGTTGGAACGGTCAATTATCAGTCAGGCCGTTAAATACTCGCCTTATTTAATTAGCAATTAAACGGATTGGAAGGCGGCCGCTGCGGCCGGGAAGCTGACTAAGAAGCTCCCAATCAGTTGGGTTTCATGCCGAGGAGGTCAGCCACCAATCGCTCGTTAGTCGGTCGGCCGGCTTTAATGAGTTTATTATTTCAAAATTTTAATATCTCTATATAGTTTTATATATTTACTTATGTATTATAAATCGTTGAATTCAAATAACAAGTGTCGATTGTTTGTATATCAAGCAATTATTAGCCCGGCCATTAAATATCACCTTATTTATGTTCATATAAGGAAAAACATAAAGTTTATACGTAAAGTAACAATCATTTACTGATTTTATTTAATCGAATAATACTTACACAAGTAATTATCAACTAAAAATTTCTTGTAATTGCTTTCAATTGAATCGAAATAATAAACAAATAAAACATGGGTGGCATGTGTATTGAAATAAAAATGATTAAAAATCGAAGGGAGCACGAAAATTGTATGTTTATCATATATAACATTGTTAACTGCCTAACAACGTATCTAATCTAATATATAAATAGTAACTTTAGACCATCAACAGATTTAAGAATTTTTCATTTTCTGAAGCTATGATATCATGATAAATGCACATATATTTAAATAGAAAAAATAAATGGTGCCATATCCGGGATCCAGAAGATTCCAAATGAGATTATAAGAAATAATGTGGGAGCTAAACCAAAATCCTCAATGGCATCAGTGAAAGGAGATGTTTGTGGTACGGGTATGTCCATGAGAATGGATGAAACACGATGGCCCCTTCGAGTACTTAAATACAGTCCTTAGAAGAGATGAAAACGTGGAAGGCCTCGGAATCGGTAATAGAAGAATCCAGAGAAGAAATGACAGGTAAAGGTCGACAGAGCAGGGTTGTGGAGACAGGAGATATTAGAGGGAAGGTGTAATGGGGGCCATTACAAACATAAAACCCGATAATAGTAATAAAAATATATACAATAAAACCAGTTATATTATGAATATGATTAATAGCATATAGTAATAAATATAGACTCAAGTAAAAGGTTGACTAATTCTTTTAACCTTGAAAACATAAAACATGAAAAATATTTTACAATACCTTTTTTTATAATTCATAGCACCATGGAAGTGTTTCTCACCTCAAAAAGAATTCATACTTAAATGTTTGCATTTTAAATCAGTTTAGCAATGATTTAGTTGATAATCAAATGAGACGTTCAGGATCAAAAGCGGATAACTCCAAAATTTCAAAAAATTACTTTTTCACATTTTTCGCTAGTTTAGTAGAGCAATTTTGTATAAAACGGCGCACTGATGCTTTATTTCTCATGGTTTAACTCCGGTTCTGAAGCTGAAGTTTCATAAGGGAGCATAAAGTACGTGGAGTTGACTGACTAAACAATTGGGTTGTTCAGAAAGTAGTGCGGGGTTTTATGTTTTCTTTAACTTCTTTCACGACCTTCTTGGTCTTCAAGGCACAAGTCATCCTCCCCAAATCTCTGGAACCACCGTTAAACAGTGCACTCACTTATACTGCCTTCGCGCCAGACTTCGTTGATATTTATGCCATTTTTGCCACGGTTCAGGCCTTTTTTGAACTCGTGAAACAAAAATTTTGCGAGTGATCTTAGTAAAGACTATAAAATCCTGCATTATTTTCCGGACAATCGAATAGTAAAACATCAATTCTTGAAATTTTAACGCCTCAAATATATTATATTAATAATCAAACATCGGGAGGTTTTCCCCTTCTCCTAAGAGCCAACAGGTATCGAATTATTCACCTCCGAGAGGACTTCCTTTGAACTATTTTCGCTCCATAACTGCGCCACGGCTTGTTAAAGCTCGTTAGGACTTGTTTGTTGTGACAAATATATGCGAACTCACTCCTCTCGGTGGAGCTCAGCATCAGGCCTAACAAAATCACCGCGCATTTATCATCTCCAACCGTTCCCTTTGAAGAATCGGTTCCTATCGACCTCAGCGCTTCACTCCTTCCAAGGCGCAGTTTAATAATCGTAATTTCTCGAATTGACTCCACGCGACGGACGATCCATCACCCCGAGGAGGCGGCCATCCTTCATAGGCTGCCCTCCACCGAACGATATAATGAGAGGTGTTTTAACAAATTAGTGGGGGCGGGTTAAAGGTATAATTGACCGCTTCATCGTAGACACCTGGTATCTCGCCCACGAGCCCTCCGACATAGGCATAGACCTTCAAAGCCACCGATTCCGATCGTAGGAAGAATATTCTTATCGCGTGTTCAAAGAAAAACTCAAACGGTTAAAGATAAACAAAGTATTGAAACATCCCAGGCAGAGAATACTTCATTTCAGGTAGTTCAAGCAATTTCTCAATTAATATACTTTCTTTTTTCATATTGACCATTTCGGATCACGTTACAACTTTCCAGATTCGTCCAGTCTTCTCTGACCTTCCTTCATCCTGAAATCCTTCCAGATTAAACACTGCTTCCAAATTCACTTATTTCTAGCATGTTAGACTCTGTAATTTTAAAGTTTTCAAAATCATAGTCAAATATTTGCTTAGCTAATCTTTGTTTGTACATTCTATATAGATCCCAGAGGAATGTCAGCCTCCTCTTTCGCATATTATCCGAGTTTCTTTCCATTTTCCGGGATATTTCTCAGTTACTTCAGGGAGCTGATTGGCTCAGTGGTAGAGCACTGAGTTGCCGTTCCGAAGGTCCTGGGTTCATATCCCGCTCGCTGGCAGAACTTCATGTAATCTGTTGGAAGCCGGAGATAGATTCTAAAGGATATAGGACCCTCACCCAGCCTCTATAAAATGGGTACCCAAAATAAATAGGGGGGGGATCTAGCTGTTGAGCGTGATTTAGGACAAATCATTCTTAGCAAAACCTTTGTCCAAGAAACAGTATAGTTTTACCGTGTACTCAATGCTGTAGTGATACAGATTTTTTTTTTTTTTTACTTTGCAATTTCCCTCCGTCTTCAGTCCGAACTACAACCATGATTTTTCTTAGACTTCTTGTTTCCAGGACTTCAGGTTTTTAAGGATTAGAGTTCATTGGTTTTACGTCAGTGTTATAATGTCTTATTTTAGCATTCCAGGATATCTTCTTGTTGTAGATATTCTTTGTCAACCCATGACCTCCTAATGAAAAAGCTTTATTAATATTAATTTTAAGGCGGTTTAAATACTTTTGATAACTCGCCAGTAATGATTGAACAGCAGCCATTCATAGCATACAAGATTTCATTAATATATTTCTTTCAGAATAAAGTGGATTTATTTTTTATATTCTATTTATTAACGGATAAATACATAGTTACTGAAGCAATAAATGGTATAAAATAGCAATTTGGTGGCGACGCCAATAAATACGGCTTATAGAGAGGCTACACAAAAGGTGAGAGCTGGGCTATGCTCCAGTTGCTCGCTTCCTCCAAAGCCGTAATCTGATCTATGTCAGTGTCTCTCTCCCCTTTTCGCCGGCAGATTGATGTCCCTGTACACTTGCAGATCCTTTTACCCTTTGTGTACTTAGGTTATTAGCTTTGTTTCAGATATACCTTACATGTCAAAATTATCGCTGTCAGGGAGTGAAAAAAAAATCGTTCCAAATAAAATTTTGTTAAAGTTTTTGATTATTTTTTTATTATATAATAAGTTTAAGGTAGGAAACGGATTTCATTCCAACATAAAACTGATAATGGTTTAACTACTAATCATCTTCTAATGCCTTGCGAAAAGAATATGCCCTTACGAGCATGTTACAAAGAATGCTACAAAGAGATAACTTTCACAAATCACTCTCATAAAACTTATTATAGCATTAAATTACAATTTTTTAATTACATTATAAAAAAATTATTTGATGTTTTATTTTTATTTACTTTTAAGATATGTTTTCCAAGATTAAAAATAAAATAAAAAAAGTAACAAAAATGTCTTTATATAGTGCACCTCAAAATTTTCGTAAAACATGAAAAGCTGGAAAGAATTAGGAAAGTCGATATAAATTTTCAGTATATTTGATAAGGCAGTAATCTAAATTGTAGAGAGGAAAAAAGACTTCTGCAATAGAAAATTACCTTTACATTTCATAAAGTAAATAAATATATTATTGATGTTAATTTTAATTAATTAAAACTTCCATACTTTTCAGTGCAGAAATAATCATGATAAATATGAAATTTCTCGAGGAAAGACAAGAGCACGAATCAAAAAGCCCGATGGAGATGGCGGGCATTAAGGCGGCCTCATTGACTCAATTAGGTTAAAGTGACAGTCAAATTGGCCATTAGCGCTGCATCTAACACTTACTGATTGTACTGAGCCTCGGCCGACAGGAAGGACCACCACCTACACTCTGCTTGATGCATGTGAGAAAGTCGTAGTGTTGATCATGCGTGACAGTTGGAGGGTATTCCCGGGGATAACTATAAATACTTATTTGGTTTCCGCACACATTTTACCATCTAAGTCATCAAAACGAAGTAAAAATTATTCTTAAACAAATAAAATAAAATTATCCTCTGTCAAAGGAATGGAATATGTTACTGAGAGAGGGGCACAAGAGAAACTGGCAGGACCTGGAAAACTGGTAGAAGAACAAGACGACATGCAAAATGATATCGATTATTAATTCGCAGTAATAATAATACTCAATAATAATAAAAAGGCTTAGCGAACCCGACGGCTCGATGCCGATAACCTGTCCATAACCCAAGCCCAAATACACCAGATCACTAAAAAAATCTTCCCACCAACGCCTCGGTCTACCCTTCAAACGCTTCCCAGCCGGCTCAGCATTTTTAACTTTTTAGGAATTCGTTCTTTACTAAGCCCAGCAACATTACAGGTCCATCTTAATCTTCGTGACGCTATCACTTCGATGATCTTCATTACTTCATCAACTTTTTATACCAGAACCTACTTATAGAGTAACTACTCGCAATTTAGTAAAAGTGACCTTACTGCTTAAATATGATAATGTGATTAGTCCGGCCCGTAAAAAGACAATTCTAAAAGCAAAATGGAGAAAAGTCTAATCTTGGATACGGTTCTTCTCGATTTGGGACGGAATAGGAAAATAGAGTATTGCTGGGAAGGAAGTGACGGTTCTGCGTCAGCTAAGATTTAGGTTTTAGGTTCAATTCATAGTACTACAGTAACTCTAATATTACATCCACATATATAAAATTAATATATAAATATATTATATAATATACTTAATAGTTATTATTTAATAATAAATTTTTATTAATTTCACTGAATGTCGCTTTTCGCCACTATGGCTAATCAGGTGATGCTACAGTGGGAGTCCAAAATTTTGTCTGTCCAGGTATAGGGAAAGGGATCTTTAACGAACACCTGACACAGATTAATTTTATGGATTCAGGGATCCCCTTGTATGTCCCATCCGAAGAGCGGAATAACCAAGAATTTCTTCTTTCTTTAAAAAATCCCAACTGCTGGGCTACGAACCCGCGATCTTGAGCATAGAAGGTTGTTACGCTAACTACTGTACAAAAGTTGATCCTATTTTATTGTTATACCTTTCTTTGCACAATATGTTTTCATAGCGTCATATAATTGAAAAATTGTTAAATTGCTATTAAACATAAAATGATACTATTAATAATATAAAAAGTAACTGGCATGACCCATGTAATCGTTTTTCAATATTAAAGGGGTTGCAGAGTGTCTAGCAAACATAACAAGCAATCATGCATGCAAACGACCCTATTACGCACCACCCGTGAACCCTAACGCACAGCCTCAGGACATTTAATTCGGACGGGAAGGTTAATTAGCAGGAAGCTGGGAGGATTCAGGCCGTGAGATATCTCGGGGGTGGAGCTGTTCTTAAATTAGGGCAGGTGTTTTACAGATGTTTACGCCTCTCCCCAACCTTGTTATTGCCGCCTAACTGATGCTTTGTTTCTAGTTTACATTCCTCTTACCACTTGTAACTTTCAGCCTATGTATATCGGTTACGCCTTTAGCTTTGGCCACTTACAGGCGAATTCAAAATTTTATTTATTTTCCCTTTCTATGATTATCACCGAATTTACATATTACTTCATTTTCATTTTATCTCTCATGTACGAAATTGTCAACTGAATATAACAGAAAATAAAACTACTAGACAAGAGAGGAAGTATAGTGAACGCGTGAAGGCAAATTGGAAGAATTGAAAATAATATAAAACTTAAATACGATCATAGTCCTTAGATGGCCTACAAACAGAGAAAAATGGCCTAAAACGATTTCATGTACTAGGATATGTAAAATTTAAATCCATAAATGTTTGCTTATTAGTCATAAAACAAAATAAAACATGAATTAATTTATATTATTTTATTAGTTATTGGTTTTATTAATTTTTAAATATTTTTATTTGAAAATAAAATAATTTAAAATGAATTAATGAAAATGAAATAATTAAAAATGAAAATGAATTAATTTAACTTGTTTCCGCTATGAAAGGTATGTAAATAATATCAACAAAGCAATAACTCCCAATAATTTATAATTAAGTATTGGTATGTTTTTTTAGACTGGAATATTTGCAGAAACATTATAGAAATTTATTTGCAGCACCAGTGAATAAGATATACTTCACTTGACATATTTTTTGGCTTGAAATGGAGTTACAATACACCATATAAAACAATACAACTCCATTTCAAGCTATGGCCAGACTTAAACACTTATAAACTAAATGAAACTCATTTCAGACTTAAACATTCATTCAACAGGCCTACTTGTATTAATGAAATAATAATAAAAAATAAAGGTCAGCTGTAGGGTTTTGGTTAGCACAAGAACTTTCTATACACCAAGATTATAACTTTCTATATTCCCAAATTAGCAGCTAATCCCCTTTAAAACGGTATTTTTTAAAGGGAGTAAACCTTTATCCCGTCCTTCGGAAGGGAGTAAAGAAGAGGACTTTGGTGGGGATTGCTATGCTCTCGCTTAAAATCCCTATTCTATTTCTAACTGGTATGCAAAATTTAGGACACCCACTGCAGCATCCAATCACCCATAACAGTATAAAGTGACGTTTAATAAACAAACAACAATAATAAAAAAATGTTTATCGAAATAATAAACGATAATAGGGTCATTAATGTGCATACTATTAAAATACTCTCATTCCTGAAAAATATTTAAATTAAAATCAGCGATTTTTTAACGATTATTTGATATAAATGTTTAATCGCTTACCATACCCATATAAAGTTATTATTGCATTTTCATATCAATAAAATAAGCAATTAAAGGACTACTGCGCGATTGCAAATAATGGCTATAACAAAATGACAAACAGAATCCACGAAGAAGATACACAACGGTTCCTATTTATTATATTTTATGACTACTAAAATATTGCCCTTCCGACTGTTTTATTATATGTTTTACTACCATCTGACTTATATTTCGATTCCAGGCGACCGCACTTGATGCTGTTCTATCTAAAAACCAATTTCCCATTTTATTGTTTCAATCTATTTCAGACCCATTTCGAAAAATTCTTTTGGGGATAAAATCTTTCTACTATGTTTTTTTTTTTCTTTTTAATGCATCTGTTAATCCTGTTTTCACCATGGTATATTCTACCCATTTTTATAGTTGGGGTACAAAATACATACATATATATTCGTCATCTATATATCTTATATATATTATATAGCCTACTGTTACTTTAGCCGATTTCCACCCAACTATCACCATAGGCCATCAACTTCTTTGTTTTCTAAAAACTATGATTTATATATTTGTTTACAATATTGAGCATTCTTTAATCATAAATATAACATACTTCTTCTACGTTAAAACAAATTGCTAAGGAATTTTTAATAATACATATAGTTCCACCTTATTGATAATTATTCACACATAAACATAAATAGCTTAATTAATTTTAAAATGGAGTGCTATCGATGGGTAGTTTCTCCACAACTGTTTTCATGTCATATTATACATTTTTGCACATTTACTTGATATAATACCATTATAGTTGTAAATATCATTGAATTAAATAATAAAATTTTAAAATATTAATATTAACACATTTTATACAATAGTTTTTCATATAATAATTAATGATTTTATTTATTTTAGGTCAAGCTATATTTAATATCATACGGCTTTATTTCATTATTGGTCCTAATTTATGTAATTAACTAACAGAAGAAACATACAGTTCTATTCACTTACTAACCTAATATCATATTTTTTTATGCTTGACTACCAAAAAGTATGAACAAATTGTTAAGGTACAGATTCACAGGTTCTTAGGTTGGTTTACCCCAATTATTCACCAGACCTTGCATCTTGGGACAAGGACAACATACTCTTAAACATATGTTTACCTGATTTTTTTTTCTTTTCAAATATAAAAAAAAGTAAAGGTTTTAATTAGTATGTTGTTTATTTATAACCCAGAGTTGCGTAGAGAATAATAATATTTTAAAATTCCCTGCTTTACCATCTGTTTGAAGTGGTAGAGATACTACGGATATTAAAATAATCAATGAGCAGGAGCGATACTGTTTAACTAAGTACCTCATCAAGATGGTGATTATGACAGATGAATTTATACATCTACGTTTTTTCACTCGAAAATCATTTCATATTCACTATCTGCTGCATTTTATCGGTTTATTAGGTACTTGAAAAGGATGTCGTAGTTAAAATCAAATATTATTAATTTTTGTTAACGTCAAGTTTTCGCATTAAGAAAATGAACAACATGAACGTTTTAATTACAAAATCTTACATTCATAACAAATACTCCACATTTCACGCACCTACACTACACCACACACCGCTTGTTCTTTCCCTTTCCACTTTTCTGTTACCCGAAACAAGATTGACAATACAATGGCTTGGAGTCCTGAGTAACCATAAATTAACTATCGAATCTTCGTATTCCTCCAAATCGAGGACATAAGTCACTCTAACATCAGTTTCGTTGGATGTTACTTGCTAAGGTTTGTTCAATTAAAGTCATTTAATGCTGCTATGGCTAATAGTGAGGGTCCTAAATTTTGACTATCCTGGTATAATTAGAATAGGGATCTTTAACGAGTACCTGGCTGGCATCGTATAGGCTCGAGCCCCCAATTTTATTTACGTTCAGAACCACTAGTTTTAAACATAAGAGCGTCTATAAAGAGGATCGACTTAATACCTTTTAACTTTGTTACACAGGTCTGGGATGAAAAAATCGTAGCATATTTAACTAGTGGGTTTAACAACATTTTTTGTACTGATTACGGAAAAAATAGTCAACAAATTCCATCTCCCCTAGATAAGTCACATTTCACCTGAAAATTTCTTATTTGATTCATCAAAAATGAGTTTGAAAGCTGCACTTCTTCACAATGGTTACCAAAATGCTTCTGCGTCTGTTGGACTTTAAGTCATGCTACGAAAATCTTGAGTTTGTTCTTAATAAGCTCGGCTACTCAGACCATAAAAGGAGCATGTGCGGGGATTTGAAAGTTATTTCCATGTTACTAAGTCAACAAAGTGGTTACACAAAGTTTCCATGTTTCCTCTGTGAATGGGATAGGCGTGAAAGGAAACAGCACTCTGTCAAGCAGACGTGGCCAATCAGAAAGGCTCCTATTCCTGGAGTTAAAAATGTTGAAAGACAAAGTTTAGTGGATCCTAAAAAGATCTTACTTCCACCACTTCATATCTAATTGGGGCTAATGAAACAGTTTGTGAAAGCATTACCCAAAGAAGGAGAGTGTTTCAAGTATATTTGTGAACAGTTTCCTGGTATATCCGATGCTAACCTGGAATTCATTTAAACTTGTTGTAATAGCCTTTCTTGACAACAAAAAAGACCCAAACTATATAGCTTTGGTTGCTGAGTTGTCACAAAACTACAGAATGTTGGGGTGCAACATGAGTGTCAAAGTTCATTTCCTTCACTCACATCTGGACTACTTTTCACAAAATCTTAAGGCTGTAAGTGAGGAACAAGGAGAACGTTTCCATCAAGATATAAAAGAAATGGAGCGCAGATACCAAGGTCGATCTAGTGTCAACATGATGACAGACTACTGTTGGATGTTAAAAAGGGAAAATTTACAGGAGCACGGCCAAAAAAAGTACCAAAAGAATCTTAAATGGAAAAATAAAACGTTTTTACAAAGACTTATAATAACTTTATAACACATGTGCATCAGTTTTATACTCATTTTAGCTAGGTATGTTTTTATTTTTTTATTTTACTTCATGTTAAAATAATAAAAACAAATCCAAAATTTTTCGTTTTTTGTACTTTTTCAAAAAACTTCTTTTTTTGTAGGCAAGCCTTACCTGATAAAAAAAAAAAAAACCAATGCCATTTTTGAAATCAGCGCAAAAAACTACAGAAAGATCAGTTAACTAAATAAAAGTTTTTTTTGCAGACCTGTGTTATTAATCATAACTGATAATAATGAATATTGTTCAAACCCAGGCCCATAACGACATAGTGAGGTTACAAGTAGGTTACACGTAGGTTAGGTATTGAAATAGAAAGTACGTAAGGAAGCTAAAATGGAGTAGCTGAGCAATTAGGGGTTAGGGAGAAGGCCGTAGGAAGATATTGGGGGTGGGCTATTGCCCTGGGAGCAGTTATGGGAATTAGCTTTCTCTCTCTCTTATCTAACCCTCGCCATCTCTGCTCCTCCCTTCGCAGTTCTCCTTTGCCTCAATGTCCGGATAAGGGTGCCTGTCGTCGATAATGTGGGAACCGCACGCATAAACATACTGTTCAACAACTCTATATGGCTCTTGATGTTCATTGGTGGTTATAAACATCCCGATTGTCGCAATAGTTTCTTTACCCCCATCTAAAAATTAGGAAAGCCAAACCGAAGGAGCAGAGCATATAAGAAATCTTCTGGTAAAAAACTCCATCGCACCTTTACTATCGTAGGCCATAAATACAAACTCTGTTCTATACTTTGATCATTCACCAACGCAATATTAACATTTTACAACTAAGGAAGACACATCAACTAGAGAAAAATTGATTTGAGACAGTCTTACCCAGCGCTTCAGGGCCTGTTGCCCAAGACGCCAAAAACAAAAGGGCAAACGTGAAACCGAACAGTTATAGCGGAACTAGCGAGATATTATTACCCTTTCAGAAGGAATATTTGATTGCGGGCATGACCGCGGAGTCTGCGTGAGGTCCCAGTTCTACTATTTATTACCCCGTGTCCTCGCCGTGTTCCGATGTTACTTGAAGCACAAGCGTGTTCGCTTCGTGAAACATAAGACTTTCGGATTTAGAAGTCCAAGACCTATAACGTTCACTGAAGTGGTCATTCGAAAATGTATAATTGTTAAAAAAGATAGCAATATTTCATCTTCAGAAAATACTAAATATTTACAAAGAAATAAGATATTCAACTATCCATTGTTCCGTTACGATAGCCATAAAAACAACATAAATTTCACCATGAGTTTATTTTTTCTTAAAAACTCCCCACCCCCGTGTAAAACGTGTACTAATAAGAATTTTATGATAACACAAGTCAATTTTTCTTTCTCCTACTGTTTGTCCAATATAAATAAAAATCGTATTCTTTAAATGATTATTCCATGTAACGAAGTTAGGTCATGTAGCATTTCCTTTCTTTCAACAATATTTTTATGATCAAATACTGTATTAGAATGTACCGCATCCTCTAATTTCGTGGTAAAGTGTTCACGAT
The DNA here is from genome assembly GCA_964056705.1 of Troilus luridus. Taxonomy (NCBI): domain Eukaryota; kingdom Metazoa; phylum Arthropoda; class Insecta; order Hemiptera; family Pentatomidae; genus Troilus; species Troilus luridus. The sequence goes on from OZ057414.1 coordinate 28,883,216, forward strand.
GTAACATAACTTTAATATTTTTTAAAGTTAAATATTAGATCAATAAAATAGAGCCACGACTCAAAACGAAACATTAAATTTTATTAGAATGCAAATGGAAAAAACATAAGGCTCTGCTTGTGTTTTTTTCCATTTGCATTCTAGTTAAATACTAGATATTAATATTCGTAAGATACTGGTTTACTTTATTTTTTTTGCTTGTATCTTTTTTTAGTTGAAATAAATAATAAGCCATGAGACCATTCCTGTAAATTATAATATAAAGAAACCTAACCGAACCACTACAACCCGCAGACGGATTTGGGATTAGGTACAAGGCAGAGACTGTAAAATTATAATATACCAATTATAAAAACTCTGTGATGTGACCTGCAGATATCGATTTTGAATGTTTACAAGAAGAATATAGGACAGTCAAACTTACTGGTACAAATATTATTGAAAGACACGTTACCATAGAATGCGACAAGGAGACTAAAACGTCTTAGGAGCAGGAGTCTATTCCATCTATCTAATACAGAGATGAGTTGACCTATAGTGTTAGCTTAACAACCTATTATGCCCATAATCGCGGGTTAGCAGCCAGGCAGATGTCCCCTAGTTTTTCTAAAATAAAGTCAAAAATTATTGGTTAAGTCCCGAGCCTGCATGATACCAGGTTTTCGTTAAAGATCCTTATCCTAATTATACCTTGTTAGGCAAAATTTAGGACTCCGTGGCATCGCCATAGCCATAGCAGCATAATGTAATGTTCAATGAATAAACAAGAAACAACCCCAGAAAGGATGAAACACGCTACATAGGAGTGCCTTCAACGAGAGGTTTCTCCTTCCACTTTTCCATGTGAATCCCTTAGGGGGGGTTAACAAAAGAACAGCACGAATACAATGGCGCCAAATGGCAATTGTATAATTTCACAAATAAATATCCAGTTTTATTATTATCATCTAAATTTTAGTTTTGTTGGCAGGCCCTTTAATATTCAAAATTCAGGAATAAACTACCACTCCTTTAAATAAAATAATAAAAAATTTAAAGATTCCTTTTTGTGTGTTGTTTTTTATATATTTTAAAAAATATTTTAATACATAAAAAATTTAAATACAGTAAAATAAATAGTTCATAATTACATACAACTAATCTAGTACTTCAAAGATCAAAGTTTATATCAGTTTAATATTAATAATTAGACCATGGAGGGTAGATACTCCCCAAAAAAATATATTTTAAAAATGTTTTTAGAAATAAATATACATTTGTGAGGTATCTATGCTTTAACGTTAATATTACTAGTTATTGGGACAATTTTATTGAAATTATGTATTTTTTCTTATTATAATTGTTATTATTTTGCAGATGTTTATACTTTTTTAAAGTTATGTATTTGTTGTATCGATGCAGAAAACTTAATTTATAAGACTGATAATGACATATAGTTGTCGAAACGTTTTAAGGAATTATATAAATTAAGAAGTTAAGATAGATGACTGGAGAATGGTTTTTCCCAACATATAAAAATACTAGCGCTCCTTCGTTAATTTCACAAGGAAAAGTATTAACAGCATTCCTTTTCAATGTATACACATTCTTTCCCTCTGATTTAGCCTACTTAATATCCATTGCCATACAGTGGTATAAACCCGAGAAATATTCGCGATATCTACGACCCCGAGATATTCTTATGAATATTTATCGAGGCAGAGACGATAGGCCAGAGGCTGATTCTGAGTTAGGTCCTATATGGAGCAGATAAGGCTGATAAATAGCTAGAGCCTTCGATAATAAATAATTGCGGAACACTATAGGTGCGATATGCTGTCCTTGCCTCGCCGCTCTGGGCCCTAACTAGTCTGATTTATAGCCGTCTTATTTATAGGCCTTTTATATTTTTTATTATTATTAATAGTAGCCGAGTTACCATTGCGTGATCCGTTCCCCCGGGGGCCTTAATAATAATAAATTCACACCTCCAGATTTATTGTATTTTTTTCCGTTCCTTTATAACCTTGACGGTACAAATGTGCTCCGCGGGGTTCAGATGGAACAAAAAGCCGTGACATTGAGACGAATGACACGTAAAGTTGAACATGACGCCATAAGAAACAATTCCTTCTTTTCATTTCCTCTAATATTTCAGGAAATCATTACCGCTAACAAATTTCCGGTCATTTGAGCTGACTTCTTGCTTGATATTGCTCTCCCCTTCCCGGAGGCCGCAGAGCTCGAGGAATTCCTCTATTACGGTTAACTGTTATTTATTACTGGGAGTAGTTCGGGAAGGGGCATTGAGGGTGACTTGGGTTTCCATCCTCCACCACCTACGGAAAATATTTTCATTCTACGATTCTGCAGTGAGAGGGAATATAGTAAATACATATTACAAAATTCTTACCAGTGTTACATTTATTCCTTCAATTGAATTGATTCCTCAAATAGATAACTGGTTACTTAATGGCAAAATATACATTATTCAGCCTTTTTTTTCTATACATTTTTAAAGTACAGGGACCAAAGGGCAAAACAATTATATAAACGACAATCAAATTTCACGTTTTCCGAATTTTTACTTTATCCTCTATTTATATTTTTACAAAATATCAATATCAAAAGACCATCCCGAGGGTCACAAAGCCTCTATCATGTGGCTACCCTAAATTGGGGAAAAATGTTGCCTATCCACGTATAATTTTAAAATGACGATATAACTAATGATTTTTTACTACCTAAAAAATCCTAAGGCCACCTGCAGGAATTACATCGGAAACTACGATCTTGAGTATTCTTATTATTGACTTATAACAAATCTTAAATAGGCATTATAGAACAATTATCGAATACTGAAGCAATATATTTCGGCTAACTATTGCACAACTTAATGTCACTTGAGTAGTCCGATCATATCAACTTTGAGTCAGTTAACAAATAGCACATGTCATTTCCCATAAGCAAATATGGATTAATACTTATGAATTCTTATGTCCCAATTAACAACAATAGGAGAGGTTTCTAAATCCCAAATGGTAAAGATTACAGTTCGGACATGAGACGAACCTGGACAAGAACTAATTCCAGTGGTGAAGAAGAAGTTATAGCTAGAGCTCGGCAGAGGCAAAGCTAAGCCTGACTAAGCGAAAGTTGGTGGATGCTAGTCACGGGCCTGTCAGGTTTGTGGAGCTGATTCAATCGCGTACTCTCATACAGCCACTGTACTCCTTCCAGTCGTCTCAATCATCCTCTCAGTCGTTCCGGATTCTCTCTTTGTCTTATATCATTTTTTTTTTTTTTTGCTTAGGTGGCTTCTTTTTGCCTAAGCTCCTCGCCTCTGTCTCGATCTTATATCCGTTTCTAATAAATAAATAAAAAACCCAGAGAATTTTAGAGTCTATTATCATACATTTTATATTTTATCTGTATTATACTAGGTTTTCCATATTTTGATATCTCACCATTTTATATTTATACTTTTTCGTTTTGTATCTTTCTGTTTACCTTCTCATTTTTCTTTCTCTTTGTATTTTGTTTACATTATCACCCTTCCGTACATTTATTCTGTATTTTTTATTCACATATCCTTAGTAATATATCCTTCACTATTTTGATTTACTTTTCTATTACTCCATATGTTATTATATTCTTGGTACTGTAATGTTTTTTTATAGTTATTTTTGTTTTGTTTGTTTTTTCTCACATAGCCCTGAAGATGACCTACAAAGTTTAGGTCGAAAAGTCTTATTTGGTGTTTTTTGACTGCACCCCAACTATTTCCACCCTCCATTAGATCTTTAGTCAACTTTTTTCCTCCCTAACATTAAGTATGTGGTAGACACAGTGCTGTTTCTAGGACAAGAGTTATGCTAGATTGTGATTTGATAGGAAAAACTGACCACGCTCAATCGTCAGGTTAATCCGCCTATTTTGGGTGCCCACTTCATACAGAATGTATGAACCCTCAGAAGGGTCTCCAGGTCCATATTCAGAAGGTATCCATTCCCGGCTTATAACAGTTATAACAGATATTAAAATAAATTATCAGTCACAGCCGCATTTGAACCCGCGATTTTTGACAGGACAACTAACCGCCCAACTACTGAGCCACCTTGCTCCATCTTATAACAATACTTTGTATAGTATTAGCATGAAATATTTTACAATGTGCATGTTATGCATAATGTTTGCATACGGTTGTTTCCTAAACATTAAAATAAAAAAAATGCAACTATATAACAAAAAGACGGATCTCAATCAATAGACAGACGTTTTAGGCCATCCTTATCAATTATTAACAACCAGCATTTGAACCATATTTATATCACCTAATGCGTTAGTATGTATATAGTAGTATCAAAGAACTTATTGTTCATTAGGTCTGGGTGCCAAAAGTCTAAGGAATCTAATAATAAATTTAACAAAATAATTGTTAATAATAAATAAAATGTATGCATGTAGAGGTTTCTGACAATACAGAGAGGGATTTGGAGGTAGGGACATATGCCTTTGAAAAAGTAAAATTGTTCACATTCTTAGGATCACTTGTGACAGCCGACGACGATAACCATATCGTTTATCCCATGAAGAAAAGGATTGTTTCAGCTAACAGGTGTTAATACGGACTTCACCGATACCTGAAGACCCACTTAGTCTCTACGTATCAAGGAAGTACAAAACTTTGAAGGTGGTTTATGGATTAGAAATGTGGACACTTTCTAAGGCTAATGAAGAGATTATTTGCGTACTTGAGCGTAAAATCCTCAGATGGAGGATAGCCATAGACGTACCATGTAGGCTGTGCATCTCTTCATATTCACCCAGCCTCTATAAACTCTTTATTGAGTAGACATACATTTGCATAACCGTTGTCTTAGTAAAAGTACACTCTCATACATATTCTTAATCGAAGACTTTTCATCAGTTGAACAGGTACAAAAAAAAGTTTAACTCTTAGAATGTTAGTATTAGGGGAAATGATCACGAAATTCTTGTACCTTCTTCCATAAATTTACATTTAAATTTTAAGTAACGAACTGTTTTTTGTTGATTTATTTTTTATGCAGCATACTTCCTTGTTGAGGTGTTTCTGATATATTATTTGAAAGGTACACGAGATAGGAGGGAAATCTATCGAGAAAAGAAGAACAAGTTAAAGATAACAGGGAGATGTTTTATTGAGGGCGGTGTAGTAAAAAGGACCCAATGTATCAAAGATTCCCTCGACTGGAGGAGGCAACTTTATAACTGAATCCGACAGCTCTGTCGACCCCTCCACTCCTGTCGATATTCTCATCACGGCGACTCGCGGCAGGTTAAGTCGCCCGGGTAGCAGGAGCTCCAAAAGTATGATATTTTATTTTAATGTAGTAAATAACAAGAAGGTATAATATTAAATAATATACGTGATGTGATGAAGGTATGCTTGCACTTTAAGAGAAATTGATAAATTAAAAAACCTATAGTGGACCATGTCTATTCATAAACAGAACATAAAATAAAACAACATAATGGAGAAAAATTTAAGTAACGCCAACATTCTAAGTTTTAAAATATAAGAACCTCTCAAGATTACTGATTACCAAGTCACTGGAGGAAGCTCTTGGAGGTTTCTTTTCTTAGAAACTTCCTCTCCGAAAGTTTCTAAGAAAAGTTTATGGACTAGTCAACGAAGGCCAACGGATAAGAATAAGGAAAAACGTCGAACTACGGAGCTGTTTGCAGAGCCTGACGTTATTGCCTTCATAAAGAAGAGGAGGCTGGCTTGGCTTGGCCATGTAAAAAGGATGGGAATCTTAGAATCCCAAGCAACTGATGTGTGGCCATCCAGGAGAGGCGAGTGGTTGGGAACATGGGAAGATGGCTGGATGATCTGGACGACCTGCGAAGAATGGGAGTGCGGTGAAGGAGACAGAAGCCCGCAGACAGTGAACATTAGAGTAGGCTGTTGGAGGAGGCCCTGGTCCTACAAGATACAAGGCCCTGGACAATGTTTATTACAATTTTAAAAATGTTTATTTCCATCATTAATGTTCAAAAATGCACACAATAGTTATTTTCCGGCTATTCGGTGATTCAAGTAATTTGAAGGCCAGGTAGAGGTATCGGATTTTTATTGTTTTAGATGACTTTTACAATACACTGTAATTGAGACATTTATAATTTAGGCGTGACTGAAAATAAAATAAATATCTAAATTTATAAAATAACTAAGATTAATTCCTAGTATTGTATTAAACATGGGGGCAGAGTGTTTCAGTGGTAGAGCGCTAAGTTGCCATGCCGAAGGTGCTGGGTTCAAATCCCGCTGCTGACGAAACTTATTTAAACTGTTAACAGTCGGAGATGGGTCCGACGGGATTTAGGACCCTCTTGGGGTCATCTGGTCTCTATAAAATGGGTAGTCAATAAGAGGGGGAATATCTGGCGGTTGAGTGTGAACTAGGGCAAAATACCTCTCTGAACAACCGTCGTCCAAGAAACGATACAGTTTCTACCATGTACTGAGCCCAAGACCCTTCATAGGTTGTAGTAGTACAGATTTTTTATTTGTATTTAACAAAAAAAGAAGTCAAGTTTTGGTTCATATTATATTTCCAAATTGAAGTCGCCAACACAATTCCACGTATTAATATTGAATTGGCTATCCAACCATTATAACCGACCACAGCCAATTCACATACAATGCTACCAAAATATTTTAACAACATTGAATATTAAAACTAACCTAATTGCGATCGAAGCGGCAGTAAATGATTCCGAATGGCGGGGAATATCGGGCATGACTGGTTGAATATTCTCTGTTTGTTGAATAATCACAACATACGAATGGGGATGGATATTTGCATTTTGATAATCCCAGTCCCATCGACTTCGCGAGACCTCTTAAAAGGCATTATGTTAATCCCCGAATGTGAATTAATCATTGTGACGGCAAGTGTTTCTCCATTTCGACATTTCAAAGTCTGTTTGGTCAAGTTTCTGCAATCCCTTCTCTCCATTATGGATTTTGGGAAAACATTCGACGTTGGAGCACTATCACAGTTATCGTTCATACAGTGTAAGATGAAAAAATGTGTTACGATTTGACCTTAGCAATATTTTTCTTTTTTTATGGAATCACAGAAACGGTAAAACTGCCGATATAATAGCATTCCCTCCTCACCTTTATTTTAGAAATCTGAAATATGAAGGGCCTTGGGTTCAATATATAGTACATGAGAGACTGTACAGCTTCTGAAACAACGGCTTTTGCCTCTGCAGGACAGTGAGATCAAACTTAGTCACAAGGTTTAATTAGGAGTATCCAACGAGTAGGTGGCACTTTTATGAACAAAGTTTTCCCATATAAATATATTTGTGAATATGTCCACAGAGGAATATTTGTTTAATTATTTCAACAGGGGAATATACGATGTCAATTTCAATCTTAGTAAATTATCGATTTTTTTTCAATATATTCATCTATCCATTTTTATTGCTATCGATAAAAAGAAAATTATTTCAAATAAACAAAATTAAAGGTACTTTCAATTTTCGTCAACTAATCCATGTATTCTATATCAATGAAAACCAGATCTAAAACTGGATAAAACAATTTTTCCTGTACATTGAAACAAATAATTTGATCAAATTTCCAATCATGCAGTTATCACAGGACTGCATGAATCACAAGCCAAAAAAACAACACTAGAGTTTTGTTCAATATAGCATACTCTCAGAAGGGCATTTTATAGTCACCATCCCAAACAGGGACTAAGTATACAGCTACATCATACTGTAGCTCTGAAACGCTATTTCAAGAAAAATTAAAGACTTGCTACACTCCACAGTTCTCAGGTTCCACAGCAAGCTGGTACACTCATCTTTAAGTATTCTAGCCCATGAATTTCTACATGAATTACTTAATAAAAATGGTATCCTAATAACGACTTATTGACGATTTTATTGACTTAATAAAGATGGTATCCTCTATCTGGATAAAGGTTGCTTTAACATTCCACTTTAGTAAGTTTAAGAAATATTACTTTTATTTCATTTTACTATTAGACTTTATATGCGTAAAGCGTTTACGGCACATTTAAAATTAAATTATATTTTCCTCATAAAGCTTATAAGCAAAAAACCAAACCTTCTCGCCGGCGAATAACCTATAATAAAATTTTAATATCCCAATCTCCATGTATTATGCGGTTTCAAAAGGGCGGGCCTGAGGAAAGCACGTTTTCCATCCTGTATGCATAAACGGCCTCAGGGAATATGTATTTATTTTTGCATCCTATTTACCCCTATGTCTTTGTAGTGAGTCTCACTATAGTTGGAAAATCCAACCGTTGCTCAGGGATTCCATAAATTTATAATTCCAGAAAATGATAACACAGCTTAGTAGAATGTATGTATATATATGCAGTTTTCAAAATAGCTTTTCTTTTTTCTATTATAAATTCATGAACTTCACACTGAAAATATTGAGATACGCATAATATTTTATTCAAGAAGTAATCTTAATCTACCTAAAATTACTGCACCGAACGAAGTGTTGTTCAAAGATAAATAACAAAAATAAAGGCTTGACAAGAAATTTTAGGAAATGAGATACGTCCAAGTGATTAAAATTCATTCTTATTTGCCTCAGGGAGTGGATTGGCTCAGTGGTAGATCCTGGGTTCAACCCTGCTTGCTGACAGACTATTATTATATCTTTCAGCGGCCAGAGAGGGATCTCATGAGATCTAGGACTCTCCTGGGGGTCACCCAGCCTCTGTAAAGCGGGTATCCAAAATAAGGAGGTTCTAGCGGTTGAGCATGATCTAGGACAAATCGCCTCCCTGCACAACCGTTATCCAAAAACAGTACAGTCTCTTCCATGTACTGAACCCCGGACCCTCCACGAGTAGTAGTGGTACATAATATGTATAATGTAGGATGGAAATAGTTGGGGGTGCAGTCAAAAATTACACAACAAATAAGTGGAAACCTATTATATTTTATGTGTGCCGACATTTCGACCTACTTTGTAGGGCATCGTCATGGCTATGAGAAAAAACAGACAAAAACAGAAATGACTGTAAAAATACATAACAGTACCAAGAATATAATGAAATAAAATAAAATTATAATAATAATATAGAGCTATAGAAAAATTGTGTGAAAAAAGTGAAGGATATATTATGAAAGGATATATGAATAAAGATGATTACATAATAGATGTATAGAAAGGTGATAATGCAAACAAAATACAAAGAGAGAAATCAAGTTAAACAGAAAATTATAAAATGAAAAAGATATAAATATAATGAGGGAGATATATATGGAAAACTTAGTACAATAAAGGTAGAATTGTATTGTAGAAAAAATTGAATGAAAATAGACTCCTAGGGAGTTACATAAGTAAAATGAAAGAAAATTGATTAAAAAAATATGATGCCAAAGAATAAATAGAGAAGAATATTGTAGAAAGTAAAGAATAGGAATCTCATGTATGACAGGCAGAGAAGTAAAATATAAATATAAAATATAAGTATCAGATGTTATATAAAAGTATACAATAGGAATGAAGTTATATTAATATAAAATATGATGAAAGTATAGAAGAAACTATAGATGAGAGATATAAAATATCAGTTTGAGAACGGAGATATATTATAAATAATTATGATGTTCAATTAACATGAACTCTTTGATTAAAACTATAATGGATGCTAAAGTGATGATGGGAGAATTAGGTGTGAAGAAAGGAGATGGAGAAAGATGAAGAGAAGATATAAATATTTAAAAACTGTACGAACCCAATAGGAGTGGCTACTCGGTGCAGAAAGTAACTGGCAAGAAAAATACGTTATTAAAACGGGAAGCGCTGTCAACGATCTCTGGCGGCCAAAAATGTAACGAAGCGAGAGAGCATAGGGAAAGTGCATATGAAAATGCAAGTTCTAAATAATATGTACGTTTTGTCTCACGAGTAGAATATTACTGGTCTAATGAGATTGAGTGTATTATTTTTCTTCATTAAAGAAAACGTTATAAGAGTGAAATATAGAATTGGATTTAATTGCTTCAAAGCGGGTAAATGACTAAGAGGTATACAGTTGAACAAGGACGAATGTAGTGCGGGGGTGAAGTCGGATCCTACAATTAGTCGCCCGAGATTGAGAATCCTTGCAGATTCATTATTGTGCCCTATAAATTGCAAGTTCTACCCAGCAGCTGTTTCCTCCCCCCCCCCCCCTGGAGTCGTGTCTCTTATTCATCAGCCCCTTGATGATGGTAAGGCACGTGTCATCGGATAGTTTCCTCTTCCATTTGCATGTCATCATCCACTCTGCTCTTCTGGAACCCTTCTACAATTGTGACCCCTATATGCATATAAAGTAGCAGGTGATATTAAGATTGTGTTTTTTCAAAGGTTCATTAGATGTGTAGGTAGGTAACGTCTATTTATTCCTAGATTTCCATTATAAGCGTGACACGCTCTGTAGTTATAATAAAAACTATTTTTGTTTTTTGTCTTATGGTATGAGATACGGTGGTTGTAGTTGCGGAATGAAAAGGAAAAAAAAAATGAAAATAGTAAAAATGTTTACATTATTTTACCAGATCCCAGGGTTTCACTTAACAAAGGCTGGTTAAGCTCCAGGAGGGTCTAAGATCCAAGAGGATCCATCCCCGGCTGTTAAGAGATTAAAAAACATGTATAATATGAGGTCGGATTTGAACCTGGGACCTTCGACGAGATACACATCGCTCTTCCATTGAGCTACCTCCCTCTCTTATCAAAAAATAAAACCTTACGGCTCTTAAGATCCAATAAACGTAAATACCTGTCAATATTTCGCCTATTTAGGCATATTTAATAAAGAAAGAGAAATTTAGAACAGTAAATAAACCAATAATAAATAACACACAAAGCAGAGAAAATTTTCCGTCATCATCAAGGCCCAAATGCAACTCTCCCTTAGGAGGTAAAATGGAGTTCAGTTCCAAAATATAATTTTGACAATATAAAATAAAATAACCAATACTCGGCACAGATTACAAAAAACAAAAACACTCTTTTAGAACAAATATAAATAAGCAGTTATAAAATAGAATGATCATCATTCATTATTCATTACTATAAAAAAAAAAACGTTATTTTAAAAACAATTATAAATAAATAATAGAACTATATTACTGCAACTTTCACTATAAAACGACAATCTCTACAAACTACAAAAACAAAACAAAACTTTTTCCATTTTATAGACTCTTCACAATTCTGGATCAACAGTCTCTGTCCCTGGCCACTTTGATCCAGTTGGTTCCCAATCTTCGGGTAATTTCATCCCTCCACCTCATTTTTTTTGTTAATACCCAAGTCTGACCGCCATACAGGATTGAGGGGTAGATACAAGACTGTAGGACTTTTGCTTTTAATTCAATTGTGAAGTTGCCCTTAAAGATATTTTTCAAGGACCAATATCTGTGCCATCCTATTTTTATTCTTCTGTCCAGTTCTTTACTGTTTTTCGTTTCTAAAGAAATTTCCTGCCCTAAATATATGAATTTATTTGAGCATTCTGTTGTATGTTCTCCTATTGTGATATACTGTTCTTTTGTATTTTTAATTATTTTCTATTTTTGGTAATTTATTTGTAACACATATTTTTAACATTTATCAATCAGATCATTGACCATTTTGAGCAAGTCAGTTTTGCTAGCAGCTATTAAACATAAGGAATATAATATAAGGAATAATACAGGACAACAAATGGAAAAGGTTAAATAATAACACCTGATAAAAAAAAGCGAATCAACACAAAATCACAAAGGAAAATAAAAATAAACCAACACAAAAACTGGCTACAAGAAATTTAATCAAAAGGGACAGAAGTGAAAGAGAAGATGAAGCTTATCAAGAAAAAAGTGTTACGGTTACTCGACTACGGTTTTGCTCTTCTATATTAATTTATAATTTTACTTCTTAACATGTTTCAGTCTGATTTTAAGGCTTCTTCACGGTTGTAAAATCAGGGTAAGAAAATATATATTAAAGTATGTTGGAAGCGCAATAGATAGTGTATAGATTGAAATTAAGGTAATGAGAATAAGGGGTTAGTTTGTGACAGAACTAATTAGAGAATTCATTAACATAAATAAGAAAATACATTTAAATATAGGGGGGAAGATAATGCTTCGGGTGGAGGTCAGAGAAAGAATTTCTTAAATAGGGTTGAACTATTTATTTGAAAGCCAACGTTTCACCCACGATGCAGGTCTTCTTCAGGGCTATATACTGGATACAAACAACTGAAAATAATACATAACAATTATAAAACATAAATTAAAATAATAAATAGAATCTAATAGAAATACTCATATCCCTTTGTTATAGGTCGTAGATTTCAAATAATATCTTCATTTTATTTTATTACATAAATCCCACTATTACAACTGATTTTCTACAATATCATTATTTGAGCTATTTTTATTATTGTATCTTGTATAGCTGCCACTGATTCGAATAAATAGTTCAACCCTATTTACGAAATTATTTCTCTGGCCTCTACCCGGAGCATTTTTTAAAATTTATTAAATTAGACAATTACCCTATAAAACTATGGAGTATGCTAATCAGTTAATTCAATAGAGTATTGTGTAATAAGCACTATCCTCTATTACGAGATGAGTTCATGCGATGGTGATGGGGAGATGGTAATGAAGAGGAGTGAGGAAAAGGTGCTAAATCACAACGTTAATGACGCTAGTAGATAGCGGCGGTTTACTCAATGAAGACGCTCTGAAGTAATATGGTTAGTCTTGATGATTATATCTGTATACATATAATAGCTACGGGATAATGAATTAAATAGGAATAAAAAGGAGTGGAGGATTACTGTATTTAACATAAACGTTCGGGAATAAATACCAAGAAAACTTGAGGGGAAAATTAAAAATACATACTTTTAATAAATGCCAACAATAACTGAGTATAAGAGAGGAAAACAAAACTTCAGAATAAAATTGATGTAATATTAAATATTTTTAACTTTCCAAGAGCGGAAAAAAACTAATTCATTTTAGAGATACAAAAAGTATTTATTTTTATTTATTAAAGTTTAACGGATTTTTTAAATGTTCCCGGAGGATTAAGTTAGAGATTTTGAACGAAATGATGTTTATATTTGAATTTTATTTATGTCAATGAAGAAATGATATTTGAGGAAACTGAGCATATATGATTTCATATATTTTTTGTTTTCTATCAAAAGATAACCCTTTTGACTGATTTGATTAACCTTGTTCTCAGGGGAGGTGATATCCCGGATGACCTGAGGGTTGGGTACATATCGTCTACATACAAGAAGTGAGATAGAAAAGTGTGCCAAAACTACCTTGGAATCTGCGTACAAAGTTCTGTTGCCAGAATTATTGGTAGGCTGCTCCGGGTCAAATTAGAGGAAGCGTACTCTACCCCTCAGGAACAACAAGGTTTTACGGCGGGACGGTCATGCACGGAGAGAACATATTTGTTCTTCGGCAACTCATTGAGAAGTCTCAGGAAAGGAAGCAGGAACTACATATGGCCTTTATAGAACTGGAGAAAGAACATGACAATGTGCCTAGAGAGAGATTGTGGGTTGCACTTAAAAAAGCAGGCATTAGTGGGTCTCTGATAAAGGCTGTGAGACACCTATACAGGAACGACATGTATCACATAAGATGCGGGAACCACCTTTCAGACCCTTTACATGGTACTAACGGATTGAAGCAAGGTTGTAGCATGTCACCCACTCTTTTCAAGATATTAAATACCTTCACGAGGCTGTGAAACCAGGGTCCAGGCAGTGTGGGGATGATGGGCCGTTCATTGATGGCGAGCAACTAACTGTCCTTGTTTTTCGCTGAGGACCAGGTCGTATTTGCGAGCCGGAAGGTCTACCTTGAAATGATTGTGTATGCCCTAAAGATGTGCTACGAAACGATGGGATTTTAAATTAAATTCGAAAAGACGGAGTATGTGGCAATCGGAGATACTGAAAAGTAAACCTATTCAAGTATCTGGGCTCTTGTTTAGATGCTACCGGGTCGTCCGAGCTTGACGTCAGAAGAAAGGTGGAGCAAGCTCGAAAGGCAACCAGACTGCTGCATCCGGTCCTCTGGAATACAGAAATATCTAACGAAAATAAACGCCTTATTTTCACAGCCATACTGGAAACCATCCTTACATATTTCTCGGAAACCTGGACTATGAGCCACCCCCCCCCCCCGTCTGTACTCAAAGGTGCAGGCGGTTGAGATGGATTTCAGGAGGAGGTGTCTCCATGTCGCTAGGCTGGATAAAGTAAGAAATCAAGAAATTATAGGATGGATGTGGGTATTTCTACAAATGAAAGAATCCGTGCACGCAGCCTGAGATGGTACGGTCATGTGAAGAGAATGGTGTTTGAATGTTGGCCAAACCGAGTTCTGGATTGGGTTCCACCTGGGAGGAGACGACGCGGACGGCCCAGAAGCAAGTGGATGGAGGGAGTCTAGAAGGAGATGGCTGGTCGAGGACTACAGGAGGATGATTGGATGGATCGGGAGACATGGAACTCCGCTTTGACCAGTTGAGGCAACTCTTTTCGGAATGCCTATAAAGAAAAGTAAGTAATTAATACATTTTTTCGTTGGATTATAATTTAAAATGTAAATCGTAACCTTTAATATCTACTTTCTTTATGTGATTGAAGTTATTCAGCTCTCAATTGCTAAATAATAAAGATAATTTGAATATATCTTCGAATTCAAACTAATCTACGAAATAAAACTAACATCCATAATAATTAACAATAACTAAGCAAATAAGATTATGCACACTTAATCAAAGATTCTAAAATTATAAATCATTAAATAATACAAAATGTGTTTATTTTTTTCATCTTTTAAACCTTTTACACTCAAAGGTCGTATGCACACAGGGGCTGTCTCATGACCTCATCTCCACGTCTATCAACATATGATTATTTGATGAGTATTGCAGTCCTAGTTTTTTCACGAATTATGAAGAACGCACGAAGCTTTTATGAGTGCTGCCACGATACCAAGAATTTCGCGTAGGAAAGGTCGAGCTGTTGTGAAGCAACAAACAACCTAGTCCGAAAAGTTCTTTCAAGGTATGGCTGTAACTTTAACAAAACCTTCTGCCTATACGTCTTCTCCTCCTGAGGCACTATCGATTCCATAATGACACTGAACGAACTAGAGATTTTGGTTACTGATTAGTTGCCTCGTGTGGGGAGTCAAGTCACTATTCAGTCTGTAACTGGTCAGAAATCCAAGTTACCAACTGGGTTAGTTCATCTCCAGTATCCCCGTGTGCATAGGGCCTAAGTGCATAGTATATCTCATAAAATATTATTTTTATAAAAAAAAAAATGTAAGAAAATGTAAAAACGCATATATAGTTCAGTCAGCTATATCTATGTATTTTATATATAACTAATGTTATTTAATTATTATTTTATATATAACTCTGGTGAGGATCATGAGTATTAGCAATTTTTTATGTAAATATTTTTTAAATCCTCCCCTTAAACAGTAATTGATTTTTCATCAATTAATATCGTAATGTCCCACATTAGCGAACACATTGTCGGATTGTGACAAGCGATCCACTTGGAGCATACTACACTGACTGTAGTAAATGTACACCGCCATTGGATCCCAACTCTCACCACAAATGTTTGTTGACTCTAAAATACCTAATGTCATTACTTTCTCGTCTGCTTACATGTAATGTGTACAGGGGCCTGTTTGAATACCGGAGCTATACATGTTCGGGCAAACAATAAACGGCCGTGTAAACACGGCATGTGAGCTGCCGACGCCATCTTTCATAAAGATTATTCCAATTTCTTCCTTGTATCGGATCTATTTGTTCAACAGAGTAATCCAACTTCATCTAATATTTATTCAGCTTTATTTATTCACAGAGTTATTGTAAAAAAATATAGTTATAAACGTATTTATAAAAACACTATTGATTATTTATCAGTATTGATTCCGTCAAAATAACAAGGACTAATAAATTTGTTTTTTAAAATAAAATTAAGTATGTTTTAAATTTGTAGAGGTATTGTCATAACAATTTTTTTGTCATTAATACCGTTACTATTAACTTTAACAATATATATTAATACCTTTCTGAAATTCAACGAATTAGTATTAATGACCTAAGAATTCAATCTCATTTCCAAAATTTTAGAAAAATATGTAACCTCACAATATAAAATTTTTCCTTCAATACATTGACTATAGATACTGTTTTGTTATTTTGAGGATGGAGTAGATAATTTATTCAGATTGTAGGTAAAATATATTTAAACATATTACTTGTATTATATTATATTAATTACATGAATACTTTGTACTTTGTTGTTTTTTTAATAAACAAGTACTAATAAACCTAGTAATTACTGACAGTACATTAATTTCACTAATAACAGCCCATCAAATAATCTAAGTACAGTATCTACTCTATTTTTCTAATAAGAAAACGCACACCTCTAAACTCAATGTTGGGAAAGGTGAAGGCAAAATTGAGGCTTCACAATCATCATTTACAGCCACTTTTACACATATATTTTTTAATTAATTATTCCAAGTGTTACAATTATCACTGACAATTAATATAATGTTAAGTCACACGTAAAGACAAGTAGAACTAACAGTCGCAACTAAGTGACAGAAACAAGACAATTGTCAGGATAAATATTATTTTCAACAATTTTAAAATTAAACAATCTTAATAAAGAGCTAAAGATATGGAAACATTTGAGATGTTAATTAAGCAACAACCCTCTAAAAAAGTAGAAAAGGAAGGCTATACGGTTGCATTGCAATTATATATGCTTGTGTGATGTGAGTACAACTTTATATTATTTATAGAAAAAAAATATATTGGCAGACGCCCAATTTTTTTCTAGCGTATTAATTTGATTCTTGACGTCCAATTAATTGAGGATGTACAGACAAAGCTCCTTTATTCCATTATTTTAACATCAAAGTAAGTATAGCAGTCGAGAAGTTACTGAATTAATTGAGTTTTCCAACAACCAGATATTTCTAAACGTTAAAAAAAAAAAAATTACGAATGAGTTTAGTCAGACTAAGAATTCACCAACAATAAACGCATCTCCGCAAGAAAATCGTCGCTAGTTCGATTTTAACCAAAAATTGAAGTATAGGATATTTCGTCGCATACATCTTCAATATAATCATTGTATGTTGCATAATATATATTAAAAGAGATAAACAAGAAAGTTTGTTTCACATATTATGAATTAAACATCTCTAAAACTAATTTATTATCCATATCATTAAGTATACTCGAAGTAGTCCCAATTAATCAAGCCTTACTTGTAGCGCCAGGGTTCAGTAGTCGTTAGGATAAGTTATTAGGCATTAAAGAGGCTAATTAAACTTAGCTGTGACATAACTTCTTAATAGGAGGAAGCCTTGTCTCTAGGTGCTAGGTCCCAGCACTAAACGGAATATTATAACATTCCTCTCAGAGTTATTCCGACCATCCAATAAACTAATGATATAACAGCGTAATCTAATATTATTCACCAGCTCGGATTCCTTGAATAAATCTTCGTCGATAATTTTTGAGACACCTTTCCCATTTATAGCGCCGATTATTTGTCGAACCACTTTTTTTATTTTCGTTTAGTAATTGTAAATATTGTTGATGGAAGTGGTGCAGCTCAGTGTGGGTGGAGTGCTGAGTTGTTAAGCTGAAGGTTCCGGGTTAAAATCCGGCTGTGGCAAATAAATTATTTGATTTATACAAAGTTTAATAGGATACAGAAAGATCGTAACAAAAAATTAAAATATCATCAATAAAATTTATGTAAAGAATATCTGAATTAAATTTTCCAATTACAGTAGCCACCACTCTTTGAAAACCAACTCGTTACTTAGTAAAACCAAAGAGAAGACAATAGATTTTTTTCATCTACAGAAAATGTAATTTTAATTCATTAAAATGTTTATATAAAATAGGCAAAGAATTCATATATGGTTTTTGATAAACTATGATAAATTACTACATACTTTGAATACGAAATATAAACAGTTTTTGACTTTCCGAAGTTCAGTATAGGAAGAAGTGACAGTAGAGCACTGCCTAAAAACCGAACTTTAATGGTTAGGAAAGGTTTAAGCCCCTTGTCGAGGACTTATTCATATTCATACCGAAGGGCCTCTTGCGAATTCAGTATTATTCATTTTAGATTCCATTGGAGCGAGAAGGTTCAGTACAGCCCTTACTCCACCGGTTTCTAAATCATTTAGCAGATAAATTATTGATACGATGAAATTAATCAATTCCCACGCAGAGGCAGAGTGACGAAGGGGGGCCTGGATAAATGTAAATGAACCGTTTACACACGGCTACATAATAAATTCCCAATAAATAATAAATAATTGCTTCATTTATTACGATTAATGAAAGCCGGGCTTCGCCTGGGTCTGTTTGTCCTGGCGGTGCACATGTAAATTATTCAGGATTGGAATAGTCCATGTGTGCGATGGGCAGATCTTATCTACCCCGAGTCGCCTAAACGATACCAGCATTTGTCACCATCGACTCCTGACATATGTAGACAGATGTTGCTGCTCCCAATATCTTCGCCACGGCGACACTTCTACTCTATTATACGAACAGATTCGGTTGCTTGGAAGAATTTATTATAAATGACCAAATAGATTAATGATATGGGCGACTTTACGACAGCGGATTAGAAATGGAGATTCCGTAGGGCGTTACAACATAAAGAGGGGTCTAGCATATATGGGTTATAGTGTAATTCGGTCAACCTTCTGTTTTTCAACTAAGCTGCTAAACATGCTTCAAAAGTGTACTGAAGTCTGTCCAATATATTGAAAGTCTGCAGAACAGTAATTATTTAGAAAATTATTGACGCACTGTGACCAGGTGATGCGAAATGAAAAGTACTGTTTGCTGCTTTAAACTTGCAGGGTAATTGAAGGAATA
Source organism: Troilus luridus (assembly GCA_964056705.1). Classification (NCBI taxonomy): domain Eukaryota; kingdom Metazoa; phylum Arthropoda; class Insecta; order Hemiptera; family Pentatomidae; genus Troilus; species Troilus luridus. The sequence goes on from OZ057414.1 coordinate 28,902,225, forward strand.
AGAGATCCAAGTGGCAGGCGTTACTCTTCATATTATCCTATATTCTATATTATAAAATGTAAAGCAATGAAGATGAAAATGCAAATACCTGGGAGAAACAACGAAGCTGAGACAAGTCCCCAGACTATCTTTATGTTTATTGATCAGAATTTTTCTAATGTTAAAATAATTTAAATTAAAATCATTACACTTGATAAACCTCCGAGGACTAATGGGAATACAGTGTTAAGGCTGGGTAAGTTGGGTGTTTACCAGAATTTCTGGAGGAAGAAATATAAACTCTATGTCATAGTTAAATCTTGGGGCTACCTAAATATTTTGTAGCTAATTATAATTTATTTTTATCTGCACATTTAAAGTCGTTGATGATACAATGCGTCGTACAATGCGTTGTACAATCGTTGATGTAAAAATACGTGATTCCTACACATTAAATTTTTTGTGGCGATGATTAAAAAAATAAAGCGTTCAACAGAACTAATAAGTAATTTTAACAAAATTGATATCATTCTTGCGCTAATGATCCTAAACTCAATCATTATTTTTAATGGATGATTCAAACAGTTCAAACTAAAACACTCATTTAAACCATCAAATACTGATCTGAATGACTTTGAAAATATTTAGTCATTAGTTCCCAAGCTAGTCGGTGGTGGGGGAAGGGTCATTTAAATGGCCTGCAATTTAGTTAATAGCCCAAACTAAAGCCAGATTGTAGTATTTAGTTTAACGGACTAGCTTCATTCTCTCAGTATTAGGTCCATCCCTCTGCGGATCAATGGACGACTTAACTAGTTATTTAAACTATTCCGAAAGACATTGTTTAAAGAACAAACAAATAAATTAAAAAGCTATTCTTTTTTCAAATAGAATAGAAAACTAACTTCATAGGGACTAGATCCCTTTAGAATAACAAAAATAAAAAATAGTATACATCTGACAAGAAGACTACTTAATATAAGTCAAAAAGCATTTACCAAAGTATCAAAAATTTAAATTAAAAAAATGCTCATTTCGTAACAATATACTAAGCAACTAAAGTGAATAAATGACAGTAAATAAAAACATGAGCTACGATGTAATAACTTCTTTACATAATATATCTCAACTTTAGCTATTAATTAAACATAGTGACAGAATTGAAAAGCTTCCAGCTAGAAATAACCTACCAAACAAAAAGATAGAAGTGATTTTGAATGGTTCAATTAATTTTCAACTTTATTAGAAAATAACTATTAACTGTTTAAGGATTCTTCCATGCCAAAATAATTTTTTTTTTAATATTGAGAATAAAAGATGATGTTTATATCCCATGAAAATCAATCAAATAATATTCATGAGCACATTTCCTGAATATTTAATGCACTGTTAAAATTAAAGTTTTTCAGTTGTATTTTAAATCCTCCCCTCTTTACTTCTTCATAATACAACAGTAGGCGTTTCTAATGTTGTTTAAATGGTTTGGATAAAAATAAAATATCATCAATATATTTCAGGCAAACTTATCCAAATTCTAATTACACTAGTCAGCACTCTTTGAAAAATCGCTAGTGAGTTAGTAAAACCAAAAGGAAGTACCTTCTGTAGCAATGTCATCTTTGAGTGATATAAACGTTGTTTTTTTTTTACGATCCTTCATTCCAATAAGTATGTAAAAAAAAAGCATATTGTGGATTAAGTTAGGCTTGTGATAAAATGCGAGAGTAAACTAATGCATAAAAATCCAAAATTTCCAAGTTCATTTAACATCGAACTTAACAAAAACTTAATGTTTTAATCAAAACATGTAAGCGAGTCTTATTATGGCAAAATGCTTTCCAACAAAGGTTTACATAAACTTCCGTGTATTTCTGACGGCGTTTCCCAAGTATTTATTAAATTTGGGGAGAGAGAGAATTTATGAAGATCCCTATTCCAGGAAACTCAGAAATGAAAATACCGGAGATGTGGCATTAATCTTTTATTATACCCATCTATGAGTAGTCTCAGGTTATTTTTGGAAATTATAATACGATTTGCCTATAGGATATTTGCTTTTACATAAATGGTAAGCTCGAATATTGGAGAGATATTTGTCTACGGGATTGTGTGAATAAGGATTTTAAGGAAGGCTTGTATTTTTGCTATTCTTGACTTAATGACTTCTTTAGACTCAACCCCCGCCTAGGAATATCTATATTGCCTCTAAAGAAAGGAATAAATCTGTAACCTATGCCACAACAACCCATGAAGCCTAAACCGCCAGTTTTACCCAAATATAGGTAATTCACTTTATAGAAGCTGGGTGAGTCCCAAGAAGGTCTGTAGATCCCGCAGAATCGATCCGTGGCTGTTAACACATTAACTAATTTATATGCTACAATTGGTTTTGAATCCGACATCTCCAGCACTGCCACTTAGTACTCTACACATGAGCAAACTCGCTTCCAATGATAGGAGTATGCCATCCAATTTTATAAATGCTGTGAAGTCATATTGCTATTGTTAATACTCAAGAGTTTTTTTGAGCTTCTACCGTTTGGCTCCAAGAATATTCTCGGCCGACATCCTCCGCACGAACCTGTTAAGAGAAGAGCCTCCAGCACTATTAGGCAGATTATAGAGCTAGCACGTCTTGTTAGTGTTCCCTCTGGTGGGCAGCTCGGCGCGAGCTCTTATCCGCCCAAGGTCCCGCGGGTGGTCGATCGGGAATGTGCGTCCACTTATTTATATTGACAAGAACAAATCTATCTCATTTATCACTTGCATAATACCACACTCTTATGTTCCAATTGAATAAACATGTTATTCCAAAGGTAATCCCCAACCTGGAGGTGTCCCACAAGGCTCCACTATTATTTATCTAACATGGAAAAGACATTCCTCATTAGCGCTTGTAGAGATTTATAAATTATTCAATTTAGCGGTTAACCACGACGGGTTGCCCTTGTACCTAAACTATTTGCAAGACATGTTTTACAATTCAAATGACAATTATTTAAGCTTAGATATGGGGAAAATGGTTGCTTTAAATATCTGAATACCTTATGATGAAGCAATGAGTGGAGCAAACTAAACATAATCATTATTTCTATTATAATCTGAAACCTATAAAACAACATTCAACTTACAACTTTTAGCTATTATGAAACAAAGAAGATTATAAAATAGATAAATACATTCGAAATGCACTGGATTGTTACAAGACACCATGCTACTTAATCAGCGAGAACAATTATATAACATAGATGAATACATACCTAAACACATTTCTAAAACTTATTTTACCTTGAATCATGCATTAATTCTTTATTTTATCATTATTTTTTAGCTGAACCAGACAGATAAACCGGAAATAATACATTTTCGCACAATGGAAAAGAATTATTATTATTCTTAAAGACAAATTTATAATTTATATGAGAAAATAAATTATAAATTATTTATCAATGAATGTTCTCAAAATGCGTTGGGCTGCAACAAAACAGCTTACTACTCAATCATTCAAAATAATTATAAAACACCAATTACTAACCTGTATGGATTTCTTATATACTACGTTTTATTTTGTGGATAATACATAAACAGAAATATTGCATTTTGTCCCACTAAAGAACAATAGATATTTTACGTAAGGACAATTATATTATTTGCACGAAAGCTACACTGATTTTTTTTCTCGGTGATTGACAATATTTTCTACTTCACTCCTAATATCGGGATTTTCAAACAGTGATACCCGTACTGCGAGCAGTTTGCAAGTTCCAGGTGTTACGCAAACAATAAAAAAATCATGAATAATACGTTTTGTGAGTTCTGAAATCACTAAAAATGATTCAGGATAAACAACGTTGTGAAGAGATTACATTGTACTTACAGCCCCGGTGAAGAAGTCTTAAGTAGATTTTTCTCCAAAAAGAGTATCTTTCACTTAGCGAAGTGGAATCGTGTTATTTTCGAAGTGAATGAAGAACTAAGTAGGACACTGGCTTGAAAAGGAGTTATTGCGTGTATTACAACTCCATTCAAAAACTACAAGAATGACACAACAACGCTGATAAAGTAATTTTAAGCACACTACAATTTATAAAAATGATTCATATAAAAAATAAGATATTATTAGAAGTAATAACAAGTGTTCAATGTCCGAAGGGGACAAATAGCAGAAATATATGCATTATAAGGTCTAAACAAGAATCTGTCTCCCAAATTAACTCTCAACATCTTACGACAACCTAGGCGGGAAAGGAGAGCAAATGGAAACACCATTCCATTTGCATTTCCAAATTAAGGAGTAACACTATATGTCGTAACGCATTAGTTCGCAACACAAAAGAAAGAAAAATCCGTCTGGGGTAATTAAGGGAGCGAAAGGTCCGGGCCTGGTTAAATTTTAATCCAGGGACTCCGGACCCTTGTAAAAGTGCCTTATAAATCCTTCTGGGTGAAATTTGAATTTCTCCTTAGTATAATTCGTCCATTGTTCGTTTTCAAGTCGTCAGCCGTCTCATCTTTTAAACATGGAGCGCTCTTTTTGAGGCGGTTGCCTTTGAAGAAACCTGGCCATCAGCGCCTGTCCACTGCGCCGGCGCTGTCCAAAGAACGTCATGAAAATTCATCCTCCCTTCGCCGTCATAATCGTCTTGATATTGCTACCATCGCGCTCATTAGTAACTCGGCTCCGTATTGATTAGTACGTCAGCTGCGTATTGCAGAACAAGAAAGATTCGGTTGCTGTTCTTTTCAAAAATAATTATAATTTAGTCACTCTTAAGTTCAACTAACAACATCTTTCTTTTATGTCGCCCTTAAAAAGATCAAATGGCATGTTCAAACACGAATTTCAATTGAACGCTTTTAAACTTCTTCAGAGTACCGGTCAAAACACTGAAACTTCACCATGAGAATTTATAAGTGGTTCAATGCAAGGATTATTACTATTGTATTATATATTATTATAATCATTATATTATTATACACTATCCTCCTGCACGATTACTTAATCATACGCTCAGTAAGCACTGAATTCATAACATCCAACATCCAACCGTTGGATGGAAGGAATTCACTCTCAGCCCTAATGGCATGATCTTATATTATACACAGGAAATAACCCTCACTCGATTATGAAGGAAAGCTTAATTTTCACAGCTAATGCTAACAACAATTTATTTTATAGAAATAATTATATTAAGAGAAAATATATTTTTTTTAATGACAAAAGGTGTGACCTTGAGGAAGTTTTTTTACATTTTCAATTCGTAAATATATTGTGGAGAGCCTTCCTAACAGATATTCTTTTACTTGATTTTTCGGCGGTCTGCCGCCATTTCGACATCTTGATAAATACTGGACTTATTTAAATCTATGAAGAAATATATATTATATGTATTGCTACTATATACAAAAACATGATGAGCATCATACAGAACCAATAAAATATAATGCTTGTGTATTTCCCGAGAATGAGATAGACCCTTAAAATGTGGAGTGAAAAAAATATTAAAAATACAAAAGAATAATGTTTCAAATTCATTCAAAAAATAATAAATTTAATCCTATATTTTTTAATAAAAACATATTATCTAATTAGTCAAACATTTTTTGTAACGTCTCATTTCAATTTTTGTTTAACACAGGTTCAAAATATCATTTTATTCCCATTTTCAGTGAAAATAATTTGGTAAATAGTTAGACAAGTCGCCAAAGAAGTAATAGAATAAACATTATTGTGAGCTGCTAACAAGTAGAGTTATATTTCTTAAGCTTAACTTTAGAATCTCTCAACTGTTTTCTCTCTCCCTCTCTCACACGAACACACACACACATGTGTACTACATTTAGTATTAAGTACTATATTTAAATACTACCTTATGGGCATAGCGTCGTCTCATTCATGCTACCAGTAATTAAAAGCTTATAACTCACCTGTAACCAAAAAAAAAATAAATAGAATTAACATAATTTTCAATACTATACATGAGAATTCAAATGATATTATTTTTATAACTTTAGTTGCAATAAATAATTTAGTTTTTCAATAACAGTTACACGTAGATAAATGTAGCATATATGACTACTACGTGTACTGTAGAACATAAATTCAATATTCATTAATAAATAAATAATTAAATAAATAAATTCAATGTTCATAATTTACTAAAGGTAGTATAAGGAAAAAAGTATACTAAAGGATATATTTTTTTGACCATCGATTTTTAGTATATTTTGTTAATCGAAATAAACAATCGGCTATATAAATAAACTATATTCAAGACGAGTAGAAATCAGTTTTTTTTACAAGGCGAGACTTGGTACATTGGCCATGTTGTTAACAATGGCCGGAAAAATACGCTTTTCATAATAGCCACGGCTGAAAACTAAATGAAAAACTCATTCCATGAATCCCAGTTTTAATTTAACTTTTCCCCTCTGTCTCGGCCTTTTCCTTTTTTATTTTTCTTCTTTTTTTCAAATAACAAAACCGAATGATTTCATACAGTTGGAAGTGCTGTATAATATAGGACCCTCGAAAGTTGTGACAAAAGTTCCAACGTGACTAATGTTCCCGCTACGTAAAGCTTCGTTATTACAACGTTCATTGTGAGGAATTCCGAGGAATTTCAATTTCCTAGCCAATCATTGGGGATTTTACTGTTGTATCACGGGGTTTATGGAAAGCAGGGTCAATTGAGGACCGCTTATCAATTTATTTAAAAAAATAAACAAGGTCTATGTTTCCGAGTATCCCGCTGAAATTAGTATACAAACTATTAAATGAAAACTGGAATCAAATTGAACCATAGACAAAGATTAAAAGTAAAACAATAATTTAAGAAGGCATACAACTTTGCACATAGAACGGGGTTTTTACCTTCCAAAATCAAGTTTATAAACAAACGGCTGGTTTACCAATGGGAGGAAGACTTTCAGTAAACTTATCAGGAATTATATCATTAAAGAAGGTCTACAAAAAATGAATAACCCCCCTAATTTTATTTCTAAATACATAGATGACCTATTAGTTATAACTAATAAAAATAGTTTAGAACAATTCGTAAAAGTACTTAACGAACAAAATAAAAATATAAATTTTACCCCAGAATTAAAAATATATTATTCGTTAAACTATTTAGATATAACTATTATTAGGAACCCGAATAACAACACCCTCTCAACTAAATGGTTTAAAAAAGATTTTATTTCAAATAAATTGTTAAATTACTATTCAAATCACCCAAAGCATCAGATCAATAACGTAGCGCAAAACTTAATAAATAAATGCATTAAACTGACAGACACAATGCATTTAAAATAAACGAAAAATAAAATATTTGATATTCTCTTAAGTAATGCTTTCCCTATAAAACTAATCAACAAATTATGGCATAAACAAATCGATTTAATAAAAAATACTAAAGATAACTTACCAAAAAATAGTAAAAAATAACTCAATGGCTAATGAAACTTTACAAAAATCATTAACTAATAATTCAAGAATAATTAACTATAATGATACCCAAACTACTAATCCATCTCAAACTAGAATAAGAAAATATTTTTAAAAAGATGTAGATAATACAGAGCTGTCAATAAACAACACTATAGTACAAAATGTAATTGAATCACCAAATTAAGAATTAAAACAAAATAACATAAAATACAAAACTTTAACCTGAAAAAATGGTCCATCTTTTAAACATCATGACATTCTTGAAATTAAATTGCCTCAAAAGACAAAAAACCCAATCAAAAATAAAATAAACAGTCAAAAAGATAAAATACCCATTTCAGAAAACAAAAATGTGGTATATGACCTTGATTGTAATAATTGTAATAAACATTATACAGGAAATACCAGCACACAGCTCAAAAATAGATTTTATCACCATAGAAATAATTTAAAACCAACATCCAAAACTGACACTGCACTGTCAAGACATTGTAAAAAGGAATTTCATACTTTTAATTTTGAAAGACCTAAAATTTTACACAGGGCAAAAAGCATTATAACACGAAAATTCTTAGAAGCTTTGTATGTGAATGAAAACTTAGATAATACAGTTAATGACAAAAAAGAGGCAGGTGAGATAGGGAAATTCTATTCATCTATACTGTTAAAACTGAAAAAACAATAATATAGAAACGATTCAACTTAAATAATATAACCTAAATAAGATAACCTTACCAAAGTAACCTACCCGTATATTCTATATCTTCTTTAATTTTTCTTATGTTTTTGTTAAATATCTTCTAATGAAAATGCACTTTTCAAATGAAAAATTAAAAGAATTATCCTTATTTATATATTCATCAAACAATTTTAAAAAATGTTTAAACAACAATAAATATTATATTAACTTGGTTAATCTCATAGGTTCAATGTCTCAAATAAATTTTAAACATGTATATGGACTATAGGGAATAAGTTTACCGTACAATTAAACAAAGAAATTTTTTAAAGTGACATTTAAAAAATTGTTTATGAAGATATCTATCCTTTTTTCACTATTGTTTGGGCATTACATATTTTGAAATCTGAATTTTTTGATTAATATTATTGTTATTGTCTTGTTTTTTTACAGAAAATTATGACTTGTAACTATTGTAGTTAAGTACACTATGGTTTTTGATGCAAAAAACAGAAATTGTTAGAATTGAGAATGACTTAGTTAGTCGAAACGTTTTAAGACCTAATAAATGAAGGATTTATTGACTGGATAATGTTTTTTTCTCTTTTTATTTTATCAAAAATTAATCCAGTAAGATACATCATATTGAAATAAAAAATAAACATTATATATTAAGTTTATTTTTAAGGTATTAAAAGAGTATTAAAAACCCTTAAAATTATTATAACCTTAAAGACTGTATCTTTATACATTAGATACTTAGAACAATTACACTTTTAAATAAAATTATCATTGCCTAAAAGAAATGGAGTGAATGTAACTGATTTCATAACACAAATATTAAAAGTATTAAGAGGATGGAAAAAACAATGAATCCATATTTTACATTAGGAAAAGTTAATATGACATGTTGATTTGTTCCACGAGTTGGGTGTATATTCTATAAATATTTGTTTAAAATCATTCTACATTTATTTTGACAAGAAAGTAGTTCTAAGATCATTCGTCCAAATAAATAAGCATTTTTAATGCATGGAATTGAAAGTAAATCTTTTTTTTTTTTAATGTATACAAATTACCTCTAATGTTGGCCATTTTTTAAAATGTAGAAAGAATTTTTTTTATTTACCTTTACATTCTAACCATTGGACAACTTGCCGCAAAGGTGATGTTAACATCCTGCCTGTACCACCTATACCACTACAACCCATGAAGGATCTGGGGTTCAGTACATGGTAGAGACTGTACTGTTTCATGGACAACGGTTCTGCAAGGAGGTGACGTGTCTTAAGTCACGCTCAACCGCCAGATTTTGTCCCCTTATTTTGGGTACCATAATTTTATAATATTTTATAGAGGCTGGGTGGGCCCCAGGAGGGTCCTAGATCCTATATGATCCATCTCCCGCTGCAAACAGACTAAATAAAAGTCATGGCCTGAAGCGGGATTTGAACCATTATTTCCGGCGTGGCAACTCAGTGCTTTACCACTGAGCCACTCCGATCCCCTTCATGTTAAAGTATGTCCTTATATGCGTCCCTGTCCCCTTCAAAAAGGATCATATTAACATCCAACAAAACAATTTTCAATTGAAGTAATAGCCTTGATATCTCATGAATTAATGACTAATCTATGGTATAGATTAATGCAATTTGATTTATTTAATTGATTTATTTATTATTTAATTTGATTTATAGTTTATATATATAAATTATTCTAAAATAATAAAATTGACAATCATAAAAATGAAAACAGATATAAATTCGTTTATGTTTTTCTATTACATCCTCAATACAAATAAATATTATACATAAATTATGACACGTGGATCAACTAAATAACCAGGATTCTAAAATTCGCCATAAAAACAACCCACAATATCAGATTCGTCCATTTATATGTCGTGTTTAGTTACAGTAATCTAAATCCAATGCTATTATACATTTAAATTAAAGATCATCAGATATGTTTTTATTCCAGATTATAGATTTTCTTTTCTTGTACTTATTTTTATTGTTATTTATTTTTGTATGCAATGAATAATTTTCGTCTCAAAAGCTACTTAAAAAAGTATACCACACGTATTTAATTTTAATGATGAATATTTCCTATCGCATTTAAGATATTTTCTATGTATATTTATCAAAATTTTGATTTTTCTCGTTCCATGTGTCTGATCAGTTTATTTTGCAAAATGTATTTATTTGTTTATTTATCACTACTAAAATTGAACACCTTTTAATAAAAAAAAACAAAAAAACATCTTATTACTTCAATCTTCCTTCGTTCTTTCATTCAATCCTTTTGGAATGATTTTTAGTATACAATATATGTTTAATTTAGCAGAAGAAAGAACATTCCTTAAAAAGTTTGCAAAATTCAACTAAGTTAGGAAAAGATCCACAAATCAAATTACGTACAGCCTTTTTGCCGACTCCATCTTCCTTTCTTCCTCTCTGAATATGTAAAAGTTTTCCCAAAACTTATTAATCACTTATGAGTTATGAAGGACCCAGGGCCCATTGCTGTCATTTTTCCATCTGCAATCCCCAACCAGCAGCTTTCCCGCTTCCCTGGAAAAATCCCCTTCCACTTAAATTGGTTTCCCCCCATTAGGCGCTGGGAAAAGTCCATTATTCAGTGACCGTCGGTCAGCTTTTCCCAAGATTTGTGAGAAAAACCACAGGGTTGGGCCAGATTTAAGTTCATTTATTACCCGATTGTTTCAATGACATAATGGTTATATTAATCTGTAATTTCAAAGCTGCTAGACAAATAGAAAATTTCGGACATGATTTGTCTGGTAATTTTTTTATTTATTACTGGCTATATCCAACATAATTATTGCTGTACTTATTGCTATTTATAACTCCTCAGAATTTTATCATAATTTTTTATTACCATTGCAAAAGCTAAATTTTGGCCTAACTTACTCCAATAAATTTTATGTCTTTTAAAGGGAGAAAAAATAGTGTAAAATAAATTAAAGTCCCTCAAAAGTTTTGTTTACTATCTCTGGTTCTAATTCCTTAATGTAGGTCGAGTTTGTGCCTTATAATTTCAGATCCGTGTCTTATATTTTATTTTATATAAGTTTTTCGAAACTAAATGTTTGATAGAAGCCGGTGGTACCGTGGCCTTCTATTGTTAGCTTAAAACAAAACAAAAAAAAAAATATATATATATATATATATATATATATATATATATATATATATATATATATATATTTGTATTTATAATTTAAATAAATAAACAATGTTATCATTTAATACACGTAAGGATGGAAAAACTATAATATATCTACATACCCGGTGAATAAGTGGTTAAGTTGGTTTTTGTCCAGAGCGATTTCATTGCATTTAGAGAAGGTCATTCTCTTAGATTTTGGCTTGAAATGGGGTTGTAATATAAACAATAACTCCATTGAAAGATCCCGATCTCGCTTCCCTATGTACAAGAAACTCACTTTGGGCCGAATTCGAAATAACAACTTATACACTGGGACTACAGATATAATGAGAATGAATTGATATAACAGCTGTTTCTAGGCTGCATAAAGGTCTCACCAGCCACACAAATCAAGGCCCAGGTACGAACCCGCATTTCCGCAGTAATAATATTTTAAAAGTTATCGGGTTCATTTAATCTTCCGCAAGTACATGCAATAATCGAATTATGAACAGAATATTTATTTGATCCTCATATTATAATAATTGGATGTACACTCATCCAGTTTAAGATTTACATGGCGTAATGTATGTTTGTTTTTTTATTTAAGTGAACATCTAAAACAAAATATTGAATGGCGGATATATGAACATTATTGCAGGCCTCACAAAATTTTTGGAATTATAGAACTTATCAGAACTATCTTATTTAAAAGACTTGATTATAATTAAATTAATTTAAAGTATACAGAACAATTAAATGTACCTGGATTCAAAATCGTATAGAATAAATCCAGTGGAAAAAGCATTTTCAAAAATTAAATTAGCAGCAAGAAATATCCTTAGTGAGGGAGGTGAGCACAATTTTGTCGAAGTCATTGCCCGAGCTGTAAATGGAATAAGCTCCACAGACTGTAACAATTATGTTGTGGGCTAGATACTCCAGCTTCCAGCAGCAGCAGCTGGAAATCCAATTTTTTTTTCCAAATTTTTAAATCAAATTTTCGCAAGTTAAATGAACAGTATTATATTACTTTCTCCTTAGGAATAAACACTTTTTTTTAAATGTGATAGTGTTGAATTCAGTTTACATTTTTTCAAATTTTTTTTTTTATGATTTACTTCTTGAGAAAAAAAATCAGCATTTTGTGTTAAATTTTTTCCTTATTTTTTTGTAAACAAGAATATTATTATGTTTATTATTTCATTACCAAAACTATGGTGTTAAGTACATGTTTTTACTTTTTTTAAATAAAGTTTCTCATAAACAAAAAATCAACTATTTGTTTTTGAATTATTTCCCTCATTTTTGTCCTACCAAGAGTTGTGAAGAAAAAGGTTGTGATGATTTTATCCTGGCGAGTTCTGAGGCCCTAAATTCGCCCGTTCTTCAGTACGGTAAATTTTCAAAATATTTTCAATGGTGACAATTGAAATGGAAACGGTTACAATTGAAATAAAAAGGGTGGCAATCAAGTTGTAAAGCGTTACATTTGCTTTGGAAAGGGTTTCAACTCATTTGGAAAGGGTAGTATTTAATTTGTAAAAGGTTAAAGTTGACTTGGAAAAGGTTCAAATAGACTTGGAAATGCTACACCAAGATTAATCTCTATCTGAATATCAAGAAATATTTATTCAGTACCCGGACCATTTTCTTCGACATATTTCATCAAGGTCAACTATTTTCATTCAAAATTAATCTCTATCATATCTATCTATGTTAACTTGAGTGTCATGACAGTTCTTCAACCATTTGAAAACTGTATGTTCCTATAATCTGTGCCGGCTAATTGAATCTCTGACCTGAAGCCATAAATTAGAGGTCATAGATCATTAATTTTCAAACCCAATCTCCTTCCCATGAATGCATTCTGAACAGTCTGAACGGGGTTTCAACCAATGTAGATGTATTCAGGTTCTGTATAGTCTTGATGAAAATATTAGCAACCGTCTGGATACTAGATCACCGCTATAGAAATCACTCTTTTTCTGCACTAGATTAAAGAGTAAGCGTGGAACTTTATCCCTCTTTTGGGAACAAACGTTTCTGAGAATCCTACCTTGATACGAACTGTGCTTTCAGCTTTCAAAGAATGATTGAATAGCTTTCTTGGGATGTTGTCTACTACCATACCACCGGTCAATGGACATCATAAACTGTTTTAAAACTTAGTCACATATGCTAGTACTTAATTTTTTAAGCTTTTTTTAAGATTCATTAGGAGAACTTATTTGGTAAGAGGTAGATACCTTGGTTTCCTTCTTGCGTATCACACAGATGCATCCTTGCACCAAGCATTGTTTTTACTACCCACATTCCATCCATAACTTTCTTTATGATAAACTTAGGAGAAATAAACTTACTATTTCAGCAATAAACTAAGAATTAATTCTACTTTAGAAATAATTCTAAGAATTATGGACCAAAACTCGCTAGCAGTATGAGATACACACAAATATGAAATGTGAATACACACAGCTATGGAAAGAAATTGTGACTAATACCATCGTTGGAATCGTCTTCATTGGTCGTATTATGAAAGTTATAAAATAATGGGAAGGTACTCTCTGTAAGCCTAGCGCCGGACCAACCCCGTCGTTCCAATCATTCAATTCATTCCAATGCCCATTGTTGTATAATTGTCATAATGTATGTGCTTCTGTCTATAAAAAAGTTTACAAATTTTATTATACATTTATTACACGTCGAGAAATTTTTTAAAATATAAATTTTAAAATCTCTAGCATAGATATTTCCTTTCAGAGTCCAATCCTCTTTCCATACTTACGATGGAGTAATCTCAAATCATTAGCACCCTGGATTCCCTAATTGTGGACAGTGACAGAGATCAAAGCACTTCAGGGAGAGAGAAAAGCGGACAAGAGGATTGGTCGGCAGGACAGCGCCCTACACAAAAGGTGAGCCAGCGCTTTGATGTCCCACTGCGCATAATGAAGCCCCATTCACTGCAACCTCTCACATTTTACGCGTAATTAGTTTCCCTCTCACTCGCTCCATCTCTCCCGCTCACTATATCTCTCACTCACTCTATTTCTCTCTCGCTCTCTCACTGTGGCAGATAACTGCCTTTTTACTGTCTAAAACACCAGTATACTTCTGCATCTGTCGTCTCTTTGTATGTTTGTTTTGTATAATATCCTGTTTGATATGTTCATCATATGCTCATGCAAAAGTGAAAGAGGGTTCAAAGTCCTGTCTGTACTTAGTGGCTTTAATAGCAAACTCAGCTACCAGGATGGTGAAGAGTAATTTAAATGTACAGGTACGAGTGAAGTAACTTATATATCCTGTATAACTTATAAATATATTGTTTCAATGTTTCAAAGGAACTAATCAATATTCGAAAATAAAATATCACTTCATGTACAATTAATAAATATAATAAGCCATAATGGAAAGATTCGGGGATCTGCTATCATGCATTTTTATTGTGAGCCAAGACTGAAAAATATTACTCTTCCTAGTGCACCACAAAGTCAAGAAAAGTGACAAATAATATATAATTTCAATATTTTTTTACATTCTTTATAATCTAATCGAATTTTGCAAGACGTCTTCAATTTATTAACAAGAAGATCCGATAATACATTCCAAAAATAATAAATTCTGTTCACTTTACATTATCAAAAATTAATCAATGGCTCTTCAATGTTTTCCCATGTTTCACTTTATTATTATGTATACAATAATATAATTCAAATACCAACGTAGTTATTCTGTATAAAACTGTTCACTGACTTCTGTTTTGACATAGGGGAGCGGAGTAGCTCTGTGAGTTGCTATGCGGAGGTACAGGGTTCAAATCCGCCTGTGCCAGACAGATCATTAAATCTGTTTGTATGCCTGGTTTGAACCTGTGGGATCTGATGGTCCTCCCATCCAGCCTCTATAAAGAGTACACTTAATTGGGGGAAACGAGGAAGTTGAGCGTGTTGACAAATTATCCCTTGCACAACCGTTGTCCTGGAAACAGTACAGCGTACTACCATGTACTGAGCCCAGGACCCTTCATCGGTTGTAGTGCTGTAGGTTTTTTTAATTTGTAACTAATCTACTTATTCTCAGTAATTTCAAGTTTTATTCTCAGTATTTTCAACGATTATGTTTATTTTTATGTCATTGTGTCTGAACAGTTACTTAAGTATTGTGTGCAAGTTCTATAGCTTACAGTACAAGGGAGGATCCAGGATTTTTTTCTGGGGAGGAGGGGCACTACAGGATGACGGGCAAAAATATAAACTTTTAGTATTTATAGAAAGGTTTATTAAAATATCTAAACAATAGTTTCACTCATGTTCTTTTGGTTATTTTATTCATATACTAGCGATCCACCCCAGCTTTGCTCGGGTAATAAGGCATATTATGCCGACTTAATTTGTCTGTGTAATGTATTTTTTTTTGTTATCACTTAGGACCACGCGAATATCATTGGTTAGGCTTCTATGGGAGTCTTGATTTTCTTTCTTCCCATCTCAGCTAATGTACTTTATTATAAAAAAAAAAAAAATTTATAAAAATAATAAGTTTACAAAAATAAATTTAAAAAACCTGTACCACTACAACACGTGAACGGGTCTAGGGTTCAGTACATGGTAGAGACTGTACTGTCTCATGGACAACGGTTCTGCAAGGAGGTGATTTGTCCTGGATCACGCTAAACCGCCAGATTTTCCCCCCTATTTTATAATATTTTATAGAGGCTAGGTGAGCCCCAGGAGGGTCCTAGATCCTATAAGATCCATCTCCGGCAGCAAACAGACTAAATAAAAGTCTTGCCAGGATTTCAAGGATTTGAACCGGGATTTTCGGCATGGCAACTCAGTGCTCTACCACTGAGCTCCTCCGCTTATATTAGAAATTATAAAAATGAAATCAAAACCAAATATTTCTTTATATACGAATTTATTATCTTGCACGTTAGATAAATGCATGGGATTAGGCAAGCAGCGTCTTCGGTGAAATTCATCGATATTCCAACCCATTTACACAAAACCTCGTCAAATTATATACCTAAACCTTCCTGTATAGGCACTGGTGATCCTGGTGAATCACTCTATCTATTGGTGAAAACCACATGAAAATCCGTGCAGTAGTAATTTAGTTTACCGCGAACAAACGCGGCGGAGGGCTTTGTTTTAAACAATAATACACATTTTAACAACTATGAACATGTGATTTGCTTATAAGTATGTACAGTAATGGATTCTCCACAGTCCACAAAAGTAGGACATATCAAAGTAGGATATTTGGGCAAGTCTCTAATAGGAAGTTGGACTGCCTAACCTCTAGTAGGTAGTTCAACCTCCATATCCGCCCAATGTTGCATATATTATTCCAAAGTCTTTATCGATTCCCGCTTCGAATCAGTATAGCTTATAAAATTAGGTCGAGAGATAGACAAATACCGATAACGAAACATACTGTTACGGTCAGAGCGGAAAGTAGGACCGGCTTCTGATCTGCCTAGAGCGGATTAGGCAAACAATGGGATTAAGCGGAGGGGATTATAGACTGGCGTAGAACCTTCTAGATCGGTCTAGGTGGTCCTCGTCCGTGTTCCGAGTAATGCCCCACCACAACCTACCTTGCCTATATAAAAAGGACAGCGTTTTCGGCCGCGGCAGTGAGTAATAAGACGAGTCAGTAGTAAGCCAGTGAGTAGCAGTTGTTAACTAGTGGCAGTGTGTGTGAGTTAGTTAGTGTTAGTATCAGTCTGTATTAAGTGCTTAGTGAGCAACAGTGACAATTAGTGACCGTGTAATAAGTGTAATAAACTGTGTGGCAGTTTGTCATATTTGGAGAGTCTTACGGTCGGTGGACTTTAGTTAGCGAACTGTAAGTGTTAATTTGTAATTGTAAACTATAGTGTAATATTATTGTATTTGTACAAATTGATATATAAATAGTTTAGTTATTTATTATTACCAATATCTTATATTATTTGTATATTGTTTTAGAAATAGATAACATTTAATAGAATATTATTATTGTATATTGATATTAGTTTAATAATTTAACTGTTTTAAATAATCTCATTGTATTCTTGTTAATTTGTTAATAAATATTAGATTCTTGAATTAAGTAATAGTTTAGTCCATTTTACACCCAGTAGCCCGTAACAAATTGGTGTCAGAAGTGGGATATTTTGTGTAATTGTTATTATTTTGTAATTATTGGGCTACTGTATGAAAAATGGCTTCTCCAAGTCTTAAATTAATGGATTTAAAAGTTGCAGATTTAAAACGAGAATTAGAAGAACGTGATCTGGATTCTTCCGGAAATAAAAGTGTACTGCAACATCGCTTACGTCAATTTTTTGTAGAGTTAGGGGAAAATCCAGATGACGTTCTGTTTGAAACTGATTTAAGCAAGTTGTCTGCAACTTTTAAAAATGAATTAGGTTCTGTTAAAAATGAATTAGGCAATGTAGAAAATAAGCTAGGTAATGAATTAAGCAGTGTTAAAAGTGAATTAGGCAATGTAGAAAATAAGCTAGGTAATGAATTAAGCAGTGTTAAAAATGAACTAGGTAATGAATTAAGCAGTGTTAAAAATGAACTAGGCAATGTAGAAAATAGGCTAGAGTCTAAATTAGGCACATTAGAAACTAAGTTAATGGAAAATGTAGATAATAAAGTAGCTGATGTAGAATCTAGGTTAGGAGAAAAATTGAATTCAATTGAAAGCAAACTTAGGCAAAGAGTGGAAGCTATAGAGGGACTTATGAGCAACCCACCGACGAACAACACCGACCGTTTCCCCGAGGCCAGTCTTCATAAAACCATTCTGCCCACCAATAATGGGACGCCACCAGCTCACAACACCATTCCAGTATTCGACGGAAAGACGCCGTGGGAGGACTACATGACTCTCTTCGAGACAGCGGCTTCGATCCACGGGTGGTCACAGGAGACCCAAGCTTCAGCGTTGTGTCTGGCCCTGCGTGGAGACGCCTTGGGAGTACTGCAGGGTATACCCATGTCGGAGCGGTCCAACTACGGGGAGCTGATCAGAAGACTGGAGATGCGTTTCGGCCACCGCCACATGGACCAGCTGTATCGCTCACAGCTGAGAAGCAGGGTCCAGAAGACAAACGAGACTTTACAGGAATTTGAAGCGGATATTGCCCGGCTGGTGAGGAACGCCTACCCATCGGTCACCGACGAAGTCTACGAAAGCTTGGCTGTCGACAAATTCCTGGATGGACTTCGGGACCCAGAGACACAACAAGCAGTGAAGCTCGCCCGGCCGAAAACTTTGGGAGACGCATTATCCCAGGCCATGGAGTTCGAGGCTGTTAGACAGTCCGTACGGGGCCATGCGCGAGTTAGAGCAGCAGAAGTGGAGCCTAATGTGGTCCCTAGCATCGAAGACATAGTAACTAAAGTTTTGGAGGCTCTCAGGACCCGTAAGAAGGAGATACGCTGTTGGAGCTGCGGCCAACTGGGACACCCTAGAAGCAAGTGTCCATCTAAGAAGCAAGAAAAGCCACAGGAAAACTAAGTAGGGTTGATGGGAAGGGGCAACTGTCAACCCGTAACATCAAAGGCCCCAGGAAGACCATCAGGATTGCGTCAATAGGAAGTACGAACAGTTTCTACGTTGATGGGATGGTGAACGGGCAGCTGCGAAGTCTTCTAGTGGATACTGGCGCAACCATGACAATTTTGAACTCGAAGATAGTTCCCGTTGAGAGGGTCTTACCAACCACTTGGGCATTACGGACTGCCACGGGACAGCCAGCCAAGGTCTACGGGGAGACAGTTGCCACCTTCATCATCGGGGGTCAACATCTGAAGCACCGCGCTCTCGTGGCAGAAATCGATGAAGATGTCATATTGGGCATGGACTTCATGATCGCATACGGGATCAAGCTGGACATGTCGAAAGGTGTATTGACGATGGGAGACGAGGAAGTCATCCTTCGGCAGGGAAAGGATCTGTATGCACGAGTGCTCTTACTAGAAGACACCACTTTACCTGCACAGAGCCAAATCGTGACGCATGGGACGGTCGAAGGACATCTACCAGAGGGTCAATGTGTACTACTGGAACCCGGAACGCACGAAGAACAAGAGATCGGACGCGGCGTACTGGTTGCTAGGTCTCTCATCAAGGCCGGACGGACCACTCCAATCCGGCTAATGAACCTGAACAGCTTCCCGGTAACGCTGAAGAAAGGAACACCGGTCGGGGAGTGTACAACCGCTACCTCAGTGGTTCGTCAGCTGCAACGTCGTCCCACCGAGCTCCGAGGATTGCCAGAAGAACTAAAAGAATTTGTTAACGAGTCATGCCGCGACCTTTCACCTGAACAGAGCGAGGAAGTGAAGAACATGATTATCCGATGGCATGACGTCTTCGAGATCGGACCAGGACCACGGGGCAGAACGGATATCGTCCACCACAGGATTGACACCGGGGATGCAAAGCCCATCCGACAGGTCCCGCGGAGGCTGCCGTTAGCCAAACGGGAGGACGCCGAGAAGATCATAAAGGAGATGGCGGCTGATGGTGTCATTGAGCCTTCGAGTAGCCCCTGGATGTCTCCTGTCGTATTGGTGAAGAAGAAAGACGGCACAACGAGGTTCTGCGTAGACTACCGTCTTCTGAACAACGTCACCAAGAAGGACAGTTATCCGCTTCCCAGGATTGACGATACGCTGGACACCCTGGAAGGGTGTAAACTCTTCTCTACCTTGGATCTCCGCAGTGGATATTGGCAGGTTGGATTGGCACCTGAAGATAAAGAGAAAACGGCGTTTTCAATTGGCACTGGACTCTGGCAGTTTACAGTAATGCCGTTCGGGCTTTGCAATGCTCCTGCCACATTCGAGAGGCTGATGGAAAACGTGTTAAGAGGTCTCTCTTGGGAGGTATGCCTGGTATACCTAGACGACATTATTGTGCTGGGAAAGTCCTTCGCTCACCATCTGAAGAATCTGGAGAAGGTCTTCGAACGACTGCGTGCAGCAAACCTAAAGTTGAACCCGAAGAAGTGTAATCTCTTCCGAAGGCAAGTCAACTACCTGGGGCATATTGTGTCAGACAACGGAGTTGCTGTTGACCCAGAGAAGATAGCAGCGATCACCGACTGGCCAGTACCTCGAGATAAGCACCAGGTGAGAAGTTTCCTCGGGCTATGCACCTATTACCGGAGGTACGTGAAAGGATTCGCTAACATCGCAAAACCTCTTACCAGGCTAACCGAGGAGAAAAGATCTTTCCATTGGGATCACGAGTGCCAGGCATCCTTCGAGGAGCTGAAGAGCAAATTGAGTAGTGCTCCTATTCTGAGCTATCCACGTCCCGAGGGCAAGTTCATACTTGACACAGATGCCAGCAATATCGCCATTGGAAGTGTCCTCTCTCAGCTCCAAGACGGAGAAGAAAGGGTGATTGGATATTTCAGCAAAGCACTCTCAGCTCCGGAACGAAACTACTGTGTCACAAGGAAAGAGCTTCTGGCAGTAGTAAAGTCCATAGAGCATTTTCATAAATACCTATACGGAAGAAGGTTCCTGCTGAGAACGGACCACGCGGCTCTAATGTGGCTGCTGCGATTTAAGTCACCTGAGGGACAAGTGGCGAGGTGGATTGAGCGCCTTCAGGAGTATGACTTTGAATCTGCTCATCGTTCTGGAACGAGCCACAGGAATGCGGATGCACTGTCAAGAAGACCTTGTGAAGAAGGCTGCAAGCATTGTTCTCGACAAGAGGAGAAGCAGGCAGCGGTATTGAGGACTACAGTTGTCATCGACAGTTGGCAAGATGCAGAGGTGTCAAAGGAACAGGACGAGGACCCGGACTTAAAACAAATAAAGGAATGGAAAATATCGGGGCGAGGAAGACCGGCCTGGCAGGATGTTGCTCCAATGTCGAAGAATGTAAAAACGTACTGGGCCCAATGGAACTCCATTTTAGTGGACAACGGGCTACTGAAACGGGCATTGGAGAACGCGGAAGGAGATCAGCGCAGGCTACAGCTCATCGTTCCAAGGAATAAAGTGCCCGAAGTGCTTAGGGAACTACATGACGGTGTAACTGGCGGCCATCTTGGAGTTCACCGTACATTGGAAAAAGTTCGTGAACGCTTTTACTGGGCAAACCTTAAGGACGATGTGTTGGACTGGTGCAGGCGTTGTGCGACTTGTGCGGCTTCTAACGGACCAACAAGAAGAAAGAAGGCCCCTATGAAGAAGTACAACGTGGGAGCACCGTTCGAGAGGATAGCGATTGACATCGCTGGCCCTTTCCCTGTGACAGACGAAGGCAACCGATATATTCTCGTGGCCATGGACTATTTTTCTAAGTGGGTGGAAGCGTATGCCCTTCCGAATCAAGAGGCAGTCACGGTTGCAGACGTACTTGTGAAGCAGCTCGTCAGCCGGTTTGGAGTACCCATGGAACTTCACGCTGACCAGGGAAGAAACTTTGAGTCTGCAGTCTTCTCCGGGATGTGCGAAGCACTGGGAATACGGAAAACCAGGACGACACCTCTTCACCCTCAATCGGATGGCATGGTGGAGCGCATGAACAGGACAATGGGTCGATATTTGTCTAAAGTGGTCTCCGAGCATCAGCGAGACTGGGACCAGTATCTTCACTTGTTCTTGTTAGCCTACCGGAGTTCAGTCCATGAAGCAACGGGGCAGACCCCCGCAAATGTGGTCTTCGGCCGAGAACTTCGTTTGCCTTGTGATCTGAAATTCGGGTTCAAGCCAGACGAGGAAGTTAACGGAGAGGAATACGTCACGAATCTTCGGAAGCGGATGGATAATATCCACGAAAAGGTTCGTGCAAACATCCAGGGAGCCAGTGACAGAATGAAGGAGCGTTACGACATCAGGGCAGAGAAAGGTGGATTCCAACCTGGAGATTTGGTCTGGCTACACGATCCTCGAAGAAGGCGAGGCTACTCACCTAAACTTCAGAACTCCTGGGATGGCCCGTTTGAGATCATCAATAGGATAAACGACGTCATCTATAGGATCAGAAAGCAGCCAAAAGGAAAACCCAGGGTAGTCCATTTTAATAGACTGGCCCCATACAAAGGAGACCATGGCCCGACAAAAGACCAGCAAGTCAGGTACCTCAACAACGTGGAGACCAGTAAGGTATCAGTTGCACAACCTAAGGTACAAGATTCCCGTGGAGTAACTCAGACAGTATACAGAGATATCTTCTCGTTACCCGCGGACTATTCTCTGGCCCATTGTGTCGCCGAAGATCTGAGGACTTCCCGAGGGATTGCAACGGTCTTCAGGAAGAAGTTTGCTGGAACTGAGGAACTGGAACGCCAAGGACCAAGCGTCGGGAAAGCACTCCACCATACGCACGAAGGACGACACCTGTTCTACTTAGTCACCAAGTGTGCTACTGATCAGAAGCCCACATATGACGCACTGCGGCGAAGCCTCGACGACCTGCGGAGTAAGCTTCTGAGACTGCGTGTCACCAAGCTCGCGATCCCTAAGTTGGGCTGTGGATATGACGGCCTGGAGTGGAAGGTTGTCAGGAACATGCTTGAACAGATATTCGCCAACTCTGGAGTCGCCATATTGGTGTGCACGTTCAACCCCTGGAAAGGAAATGCGTCTCCATCGAGGGAAGCTCATGACCGCCCGATTTCTCCGGACTATGCTCTGGGGCAGAGCACTTTTAAGGAGGGGGCAGTGTTACGGTCAGAGCGGAAAGTAGGACCGGCTTCTGATCTGCCTAGAGCGGATTAGGCAAACAATGGGATTAAGCGGAGGGGATTATAGACTGGCGTAGAACCTTCTAGATCGGTCTAGGTGGTCCTCGTCCGTGTTCCGAGTAATGCCCCACCACAACCTACCTTGCCTATATAAAAAGGACAGCGTTTTCGGCCGCGGCAGTGAGTAATAAGACGAGTCAGTAGTAAGCCAGTGAGTAGCAGTTGTTAACTAGTGGCAGTGTGTGTGAGTTAGTTAGTGTTAGTATCAGTCTGTATTAAGTGCTTAGTGAGCAACAGTGACAATTAGTGACCGTGTAATAAGTGTAATAAACTGTGTGGCAGTTTGTCATATTTGGAGAGTCTTACGGTCGGTGGACTTTAGTTAGCGAACTGTAAGTGTTAATTTGTAATTGTAAACTATAGTGTAATATTATTGTATTTGTACAAATTGATATATAAATAGTTTAGTTATTTATTATTACCAATATCTTATATTATTTGTATATTGTTTTAGAAATAGATAACATTTAATAGAATATTATTATTGTATATTGATATTAGTTTAATAATTTAACTGTTTTAAATAATCTCATTGTATTCTTGTTAATTTGTTAATAAATATTAGATTCTTGAATTAAGTAATAGTTTAGTCCATTTTACACCCAGTAGCCCGTAACAATACTTTGGATGTATTGTGGATGAATTTTATAATGCGATTCAATTGATGGAAAGATTAAAATATAAAACGTCCTACAAAGATGAGACCCGGACGAGACAGGAGACCCGGACGGTCCGGTTTTTGGCCAGATGACCTTGCTCCGTTCCGGACTAGCTAGTGTAATTTATTGGCTGCTCTCCCATCGCCTCTCATTCACCGAGCTGACTTACGACCCCCGCTTTTATTATACGACCACTATCTTTTGATACTGCCTCCTTCCACTGATTTATCTTATGTTTTTTTTCGGTTTTTTATCCTAGGCTTCTGTCGTCGTTACTATTTCACGTCTTTATGGAGGAGCCCCGCAGGGCAATACATTAATAACAACATTGTATAACACATGTATATGTAAATAAATTACTTTCTCACCGAATATGTTTTTTTTTTCTCAACCTTTTCCCTTCAGAATTTCGGAGGGCCGCAAGGAAATAATTGGTGATTTGTTTCTACGTCGACCAGTTTGGAGGAAGAAATGGCTTGTTCGATCGGAGCGACAGGTAATAATTTCAGAGGTCTATGACCAACAACTCTCTCCCGATGTTTCCAAGACGTTGGGACTCAATTACCAAAGTAGTTTCTTCAGAGGAACTGCCCACCTTGGTTTGCACCCACATATGCAGATCGTCAAATTTAGGCGACACTAGGAGACAATTTATAGGTGGACATATAATAGCAAGGAAACCTTAAATGATGGAGACATGAAAGTGATAAATCGCTTCCTGTAATTATTTTAATTAGCTAATATTGGAAAAGAGAGAAGATTAAATTTTATTTTCCCAAAGCGACAGAATATTCGTAACATTAGAAGTGATACATTAGAAGAACAAAATGATATTGTAGTATGATTCATTTTCAAAATAAAACACCAAATGCTCTTTCGTAAGATCTTTACTTCTACTTACATACTTAAAGTACATCTAGCTCACAAAGAGAAGAAAAAATACCCTTATAGTTATCATATTTTAGTTGGTTCCCTTCTTTTGCCTATTAGAGAGATAATATCCTTGCACCAAGCATTGTTTTCTCAACTCCTACACTAACCATAGTCATGCATAAATCCCTTAATGATAAACTTTAACTGGAAAAAACCTCACTATTTCAGCAGTCAAGTAAGACTTAATTAATTGAGAACATGAGGAAGAAAATAGTTCGGGTGGAGGTCAGGAAAATTCTCTTAAATAGGGAAAACTGTTTATTGGAAAGCCAACATTTCAACGTAGGTCCTTGACCCCGTTACGAGCCCCGAAGAAGATCTACAATTAGTTTCGAAACGTTGGCTTTCCAATAAAAAGTTCTCCCTATTTAAGAGATTTTTTCTGACCTCCTTCCGGACCATTTTCTTCCTCATATGCAGTCAACTAATATTATTCAAGGTAATTGACAACATGTTCACAAAAGTTCCTCATAGAACAAATCAAAGAAACTGTTACTATTTTGACATCTATTGATTTAGAACTCTCTAAATCAACATATTTTTAGCTAGTTTGAAATAGCTTTTGAATTTTAAATAATAAATTAAATACCTCCTGCCATCTAGTCTTTTTCTTTTTTAACTGTTGAAAGACAAATTTGCAAACAATAAGGCACCTCTTAAGATGTATATTTTCCAGTTAGATGTGGGAAGTGGCTAGGCTCTGTGATTAGCATACTAATGGCACTGACACCGTATTCATGAGACTGTCCCCTTTCACCCTCCCATAACTGAAAAATTTCTAATTGCTACCTAACTGGGCACTTATGGCAGCCCTCCCGCCGATTTCATACTTTTCTCATCGTTAAAATATTTAAATATCCGGTCTATGAATACAGAATAAGTTCGAAGACTGAATAAATCTTGAGAAGATTGAAGATTAAAGGTACTGACGGAGTATAATAACTAAAGCCAATGAATAGTAATCAGCTTTTCATATTTGAAAGTAATGTTCATGGCTTGAGAAAACTAGTTTGTTTTTTTAAATAAATACATAGTTAAAAAAAGTTAAATAGTTTTGGTATAGTTGGTTTAGGGGTGTTTATTCATAGAAATGGTCTAGATATATTTGATTTTATCAATGTTTTCCATATTTTAATTACTTGGAAATTTAAAATCAAAATAATAATTAAAACTTATTAAAAATTACTTCTAGCTTTACAATTCTGACAGTTGTATCGATTTAAAAAATATTAATATTATTGTATCTCCTCCAAGATTTTTTTTTTAATCCTCCTCATTAACTTTTGTTTTTTATAAATTAATTCCTCGGGAAACAGGAGATTTCCCTCATTATATTTGTCTGTAAAGGCCCTAGTAAGAGAAGAATGTAATTTGAGAAGTATTTAATAATGGCGGAGCTTGCTCTGGCAGCTTCATTTATTTTCAAAGGTGTTATGTTTCACTAAAATATAACGTTACTTATCCTTGTTATACCGTAAACAAAATTTAGGTATTTGATAACGTTTGGCTCGTGTATAATCTTGTTAAACTTAAATCAACTAATTTCCTTAGAAGCACTCCTGCTTCAGTCTCCACTGAATCGTAGCTTGTACTATATAAATACATGGATGAAAGTTAGATCAAACCAAAAAAATTCTAATTTGCACTATGACTCTATAAAACTCTATTGTTTTGATATATTAGTAGCCTATTTATATAAAGCTAAATTTAAAAAAAAGAAGAGATCTATATAAATATGTAGGCTCTGGTGCACAAAATTTTATTTCAATGTTACAGACTAAAATTTTCACGGAATCGAAAAAGTTCAACAATTAAAGAATTAAATAAACTGCGATGAAAGGGTGCAACAAAACACTAAATTGCATCAACAATATTCCTTCAGGACCGAAATCTCCAAGATCAGATCAAACATATTTCCTATTTTCCTTCTTTATCCATTCTCCAAAAATAAAATCTGTGTTAGGCAATTTCTTGGCAGAAAAATAAATATCTTTTCCGCCTTCAATTGTGATTTTGTTTCTTCTCAAATTTGGCATTTTTCAGGATCTAGTGTTAAATCCAGGTACAATTAACAAAGGGTTTGATTAAGGATTTCATTATTAAAGAGTTTCGAACAGAGTTTCTCCGGAGCGTTATTGCAATTCTGAAAGGCAATTGAAAACCTAAATGTTCAACAATTATTGGTATGTTCACGGCAAATTATCAATGTTTAACATTTTTTTAACCTAAATGACATAGAAGTATTAATTAATGGCCGTAACCAAAATTCGCAAGGCGAACCAAAATATGTCTTCCTATATTATTGGGAATGGAAGTAGGAATATGGGATGACATGTGGTGTAGTGAATAAATACGTGGCGATGCCGTCCTTCGGAAGGGACGTAAAATGGATGGCCCGAGTCTGTGCTATATCAGGCATTCGTTAAAGATCCCTATCATAATTATACCTAGATGGGCAAAGTATAGGACTCCAACTGTAGTATCGTCCAATAAGCAATAGCATATAGTGACGTTAAATGAATAAACAAACAAGTTGGGAGATTAATTTCTCAGTTGAGCGACATAACAAATACCAATTGACCGAGATGGATACGAACCAAAGATATTTTGTGCTCAGCACTCAGAGACCTTAACCCATGGCGGGGTTTGCCATCACAGCCTTTATGACAAAGGATAGAAAATATTCATCCTCAAGTATACAGTATTTTCATCCTCAAGGCACTGACTCCATACATTCTACTAGAATCATACCGTAGAGGTAATGCTTTGACGATCAGTGACCCGTACATCGGCATGAGGTTAGAATAGTACTAAATACATCTACCACAAATTTAACAGTTTAAAATTACCATTCCTTATTCTACTTACCTACCATACACCTGCCAGGACCCTTCCCGACCATAAAGTGTTGGATTGTAACCACAACGTTGCTGAACGATGACGGAGGCGGTAATAGGCACTATAGCTGAGACAAAGGCAAAAGTCACTATAGAATTGGCGAGAGACCTGATTAAGGCCTTTAGTGGGGGAGGATTACTAATGAAGGAGACAGACAAAGCCAGGTCCGAAGTAATGACGGCGCATTGTGCCCACCCATTGTGTTCTCTCGGGGTCCACGATTATCGGAATAATGTCTCCGTAATTGTCCTCCAATGTGACGGCAATGCCAACCCCTCTATATAGGTTACGACCTCCTATCTTATTCAATATCAACCTCTTACAGCAATCTTGCCTCCTTCCAAGAAAGAAAAAAAAAACTATGAATTCAAGGCTCGGAAAGTACTGACATGCCCTAAAAAACGACAGAAATTGTTCTACTTCTATTAAATTTTGGAATTCAAATCAAGCAACTTGGCAGACTTTTGTTTAATCTGTTAGCAAACGGAGATGGATCACCTAGGATCATAGGAGGAAAAGTCTGATCTATGACAGACACCTCCCTCCACAACAGTTGCCAAAGAAACAGTAATCTCTACCACATACTGAAGTCAAGGCCCTTCATGGATTTTAATGGTATTATTTTATACGTCATATATTAATTTGATTATGGAATTATGAACGAGAATAACCTAAAAAGTAGGGTTCCAGATAAATATTGTAACCAAATGTCCTCACGCACACACAAAACCATTTATACATTATGCTTAAAAGTAACTAAGTAAAACCCCCTGTAGTCAGACCCATATGCACAAACGGGTATTTGGTACTTAGACAGGGTGTCAGCTTTTTAGGGGTAAATTTTAGGCGAAAAAAATACAGTATGTGTCTTTAAATGCTTAAATAGCATTCAGTTGCGCGTTTGAATTCCAGTCTAACAATACATCTGCAACCCAGGTGTATAAGTAGTTAAGTCGAATTTTGTCAAGGAGAGTTAACTGCATTGAGGGAAGTGGAATGTGCCATTCTTGTAGGTTTTGGCTTGAAATGTGAGATAACTCCATTTCAGGCCAATGCCTGACTTAGGGAAACATATTCACTACGAAAATAACTCAATTATTCTTCCCTAAGAACATTTTGGAGAATTTGGCTAAACCACTCACCAAGACTAGAAATAAGCTTGCATTAGATTTTTTGTTACAAAAATAAAAATCAATGTTAGAAATATGTAGGAGGTGCGGCAAAGCTATGGATTATGTCAGAATATCTACTTGAAATCGTAGTCGGTATTCGCTGTCTTACATTGTCGGAAGAAGGAATTTTACAAGCTTCGCCTACTCACTTCTATTTTTAAACGAACAAACAGCTTCATAATCGATTTAATGTCCCAACAAGTAAATTCATTGTGAAACTTTCATATGGAGGAAACTTGATAGCATTAGATCTTGAACGAGTAATTCCGTATTTCCTCACCCTTCCCAAAATGATCGCAAAATTCACAAGTGGGTGGTCGAGGGTAAAATAGATCTGTACATTATATATATATATATATATAAAAAAAAAGTGTATATATATATAGTACACTGCCCAAAAATGAATAGGGATGTTGCTAATGTTGTAGTATATACTTTTCCTACCATTTATTTTATTATATACTTAATAACTATATTAATATTTAATGTAGTATAATTTCTAATGAATATTAATGGTTTTTATAATAAAAATTATATTAAAATGCAAGGCAAAGTAAATGCAACAAAATTAGTGTTATCCCTGTTCATTTTTGCCCAGTTTATAGTATAATAAACATGTATAATATGATAAGTTTGAGTTGAGAAAACCTCAACTTTGGGGAAACTGTAGGTCTAACTTATATGAGACTATACTTCTTAATATCTCGTTGTGGTCTTATCTGTAGTATCACGTCGCTAAATATGATATACAATTATCATACATTATATTAGTCATCAAAGACAAATAAACGAAAAGTGACCGTTAATTTTTTATTATCCCTTATACATTTTTATCACTTATTTGAGAGACATTTTGTAATAGTTAAACAAAAATTTCGAAAAATAAAATTTTATTTTTGAAATATTTAAGTGAATATTATAAATTTAAAATGATACAAAAATTGTTCTCATTAAATCATCCCTTGCACTTTAGATTCTGCAATAGCTTTTATGTTTTAATAATGGTCGCAATAAATAAAATTCCAAGTAAGGGGTCTAGAATTTCGAAGAGATTTTTTTCACGAGTCAAAAATGTCTGGCACTTATCTAATGTCATTTTATCAAACACAATAAGAAAAGTGAAGCTTATTAATGTGAATAATTAATTTTGATTAAACAAAATCATAGTTATCAAATATTAAAATAAACATCAAACTGTTAAAACAGGCACCTTATTATTAAATCTGTGATATATTCCAGGGAATTGTTTAAATGGGGTATATAGACCTGCACTAGTGGGGATTTGGTATTGTTTAATTATTCATATGGAAAGTGCTATATTGATTGTTCACCGTTACAGGTAATGTGCTATGCAGCGCTCAACTATCTCATGATGAATATTGGGTTATGTAAAATACATAGTAGTTTAGAATTCTATTATGAAACAAAAAATTAAATTAGACTATACCCCTCATCATTATTGTATCGATTTTATCCAAAAAGCTTGGTCAAAATCGCATAATAGAATGTTTAACTGTACAATTCATACCATATATACCCTGCACCACTATAACTCACGAAGGGCCTTGATCTCGCATAGTGAAGACTGGTTAGTTTCAAAACCAACAGTTGTGTGGGTATGATATTTAACCGATATCATGCTCAACCTTCAGATTAACTCCTAAATTAAAGTAAATTAAGGTTACCCGCTTTATAGAGTGGGTGAGCCCCGGGAGGGTCTCCGAATCCCACAGGATTGATCCAACAGAATAAATAATCTAATTGCCGAAACCAAGAGGTCAGTAACTTAGTGCTCTTCACAATGAGTTGCCCCAATGCAAATATATCCATATATGATGGAAGTATGGAAGAATGCTTAGAGTTTTATACCAGCAAAAAATTTATATATTGAAGCAGCAATGTTGGCTGGAATCTTTATTGGAGAAATCGTCCTGTACCCACTTATTCCAATGATACCATCAGAACCCATACCGTTCTAAATACTTCAATTTGATATACGCTTGGCTTTTGCTTGGACCATCAACAAGTCTCAAGGCCAGACAATGTCCATTTGCGGTTTGGACCTAGAACATCCATGTTTCTCCCATAGACAATTATGTGTTGCATGCTCACGTGTTAGTAAACCATCTAATCTATTTGTATTAGCAAAGGACAGGTTAACAAAAAATATTGTGCATCGATTAGCGCTCAAATAGGAATCTGAATAAACATCAACCATGATATACCTCATTCATTAATCTAATGTTTATATTTCATCTGTTAAGAATTTCGTATATTATTTATTTATTATACACTATAATTAGATATAAGATGAATAAAATGTAAAATCAAAAATCTATTTAATTCATTTTTTCCATCCATTCAATGTTTCTTTTAAATTCAAATTTTAACGTAATATAAAATATTTATGCGATAATAAATAAATATTTCGCAGTTTATGGAAATTTTATATTAAATTCTATATAAATTCAACTGAATTCATGGCAGTGGTTCTGTTAAATACGGTAGGCAAATATGGGATGGTAAATAAAGCGCAATGAATTTTCAGATGAATTTAACAAAAGCAATGAATTATTCAATTCATTAATGTGTATTCCGTTCCAATTGTTTCTGGAATAATGAATCCTAATCGACAGGTGGTCCTTCGAATGTTTATTTCTTTCCCTAAAAATAAATTTACGATATTAATTTGAAATATAATCCCTGCGAGTTCTCTCGCATATTTTCCGAAAAATGAAATAGAGGTCTTTGCTACCGATTTGTATGATTAACAGTGTTTGTAAATTCCAGCGTGAGCAATTAAATTTAATAGCTATAACCGCGAGAGAATACCGATACAAATTAATATAGTGTAACGAGTTAAGTTTCGATAAAGTTGAATTCAGGAGTTGATTTAATTTAAAGCTTTCAAATGAACCATTGTTTTACGATTCAAATGTACCGTGAAATGCGTGCTAATTTGCGTTTCGAATAATGTTGAATAAACCCATATTGGTGTGTAGCTATTTAATAAGCCATTTATCCGAAAAGTGATACAGAAATATCCTACACCCACCTGAAACACTGTTTAGTGGTATGCTGTATAATAGACAATTTTTTTAAAAATAATTTAGGAATAAACCGCTAAAGTAATAGAAGTTAAGCGATTAATAGCAAAGTAAATATCTAATAATTGATAAGTATAATATTCAGACCTATTTTTATGAATATGGGGCTACCTCTATATTATTTCTAGACTAAGATATTCAATAATATATATTAAAGACAAACCATCAGCACCTCTCCAACTTAGAATTAAAGATGGGCTTACCGCATACTATATTCAATACTTTATCTTAGGGATAAATAAACTATCCTTTAAGTTTTGAGGTACAATCTTTGTAAGTAGCAACGCATTCTTCTAGCCGAAATTGTATAATAGGTGAAGTTATATGTAGCCTCAAAGTGAAAATTTAAGAATAATAGACTTCATAAAAAGAATAATAAATATTTTAAAATAGTAATTAATAGGAATTTGCTGTTTATAATTTTAGATTACTTGTTACATCACGAATCATTGATATTATTAAGAAGAACTGATATGACTTATAAGTATTTTTTATAGGGGCCATATTCATAGTAACCATTTCCCCTTCTCAAATTATTAAGCTTCTTTCACAAATGATTTCTATATTCATTTTACAATTGTTCTTATTGGAATAATAATACAAATAAAAAATTAAAATGAGCATTCTGCAATACTGCTTTTGCTCACAGACAGAATCATTGTTTAAGACAACTTATATGCAGTAACCAATTTACCAGCACTGTATGCATATATTTAATATAATTGAGTTTCTTTATTTGTTTTGTCAATAAAAAATAAACAATATAAAATTTTCTATGTCAATACAATTTGTTTAAATAATTTAACAATCTAATTTTAATAGTAAACAGAAGTCTCGTTGCCAGTTGTATTTTATAAATATTTAAATACCACATGCCCAATTGTGTTAAAAAATGAACTTTCTATAATAGTTTAAAGATATAAATAAATAATACCGATCTAAAACAATTATCAATAATCAAATTAACCTAGTGCTAGTAAGATTAGTACCTCGAATTTTCGATACAAAGGCTAAGTATCGCGAGGAACACCATTTTTCAAGAGAGCGAAAAACTATTTCAACGATTATTCAAAATTGTGCGTATCGTCAAACCTATTTTACCTGAGTAATTATGCATGGTTTTTTTTTTTTTGGTTTTTTTTGTAGGACTCTGAACCCACAACTTTTGTGATATTTCATTTATTTATGGATTAAGAATTCATTTGGGTTCTGCCTCTTAGATCTTTATCCATAACAGAGAAAAAATCAGAAACTATGATAATTTTATATTTTATTATAATTTTAATTTTTTCCTAAGCAGACTTTTTATTATACAAGAGATTCGTCGCATTTTAATAAGCTTCAACACGTTTCCACTAAGAGTTAGATATTTACGAAGTTTGATAAATTTAATTAAAACTCCATGCTCCATGCCCGACATGGAGTTTGTACCAATATACCGAAATTTAGAAAGGATGAATGAAAGTCAAATATCGGAACTTGATAATTATTTCCATTGCAAAACCGAAATTAGTAAAAATATTAACTAGTTGAATTAAACAGTTATAATAATTAAATAATAGCAGACATATCCATAGATCGCTCGGTTGGTGACAGAGCTTGGCTAATACCCACCTGTAAGCCAGGATTAGGTTCTAACAACAAGGGCTCACGGATAACATGCCCTAAGATAACACAAGGTTGGGGCAAGCTACGCAACATAACAGTGGGCTTAGGGCCGTGTACAACGCCCGGCATTAAACCAGGCATGAATATGACACCAAGAACAGCTCAAAACACGCCGAAGATTATTACCAAACATCGTTTGGATTTGGTCCTGGATCTAGAGGATTAGTATTACAATAAAATATAATTTATTTTAAAAAATACGATCAAACTAAAAACATATTGGCTCAGTCTTCGTAGATGTGTTTCACATTCTTCAGTTTATTCTA
This sequence comes from Troilus luridus, assembly GCA_964056705.1. Classification (NCBI taxonomy): domain Eukaryota; kingdom Metazoa; phylum Arthropoda; class Insecta; order Hemiptera; family Pentatomidae; genus Troilus; species Troilus luridus. The sequence continues at coordinate 28,935,989 of OZ057414.1, forward strand.
AAAAGAATCATGTTTAAACTTTAAAATGAATCATCTGTAAAAATGAATCATCTTTAACTTTTATAACAAAATAAAAAATGAAACATTTTCTTTGCTACAATGCCTACAGTTTCATAAAAAGAAGTTAGCAAAAATAATAAAAAAAAACATTAGGGGGAGGTAAGAAGCAATAAGAGAAACTTAACGTAGACCAATAAAGAGAACGGCCCGAAGATTCAACTCCGCTAAACGGGACCATCAAGAGACAGATATGACCTAACGACCAGACAATAAACCTTTACGCCTAGTGATAAAGATCCAGATGCTTGCTCCCTATCTGTCCCATCCGAGGCCTACTCTTTACGCTCGTCACTTATCTTTACATCCATCACCCGTCGAATTTAAAGAGATAAAGTGATTCAAAATCATTATCTCTCTAGTACATGAAAGTGAAAAACCTAAGGTTGTAAAAGGTTATGAATGGGGTGAGTTTCTGAGAGAACTGCTTTAGAGCTGTAACACAATTCAAGTACCTGGGAGTGAAGTTACAGTTGATGCGAACTGCAAAATACAAGGCAAGATAAAGCAAGGAACAGGTAATATTCCTCATTGTAGTTTAAATCGCTCTCAAAAACAACGAAACTGAAAATATATAAAACCTTAATAAGACCGGTAGTTATGTAAGGGTAAGATACATGATCATACATGACCGAAAAATCAGAGCTTATAGTTGACTCGTAGGGGAGAAAAATATGTGCCGGAGTAGCCAAACAAGGAAAAGGAGGAGGAATTATTGATGATTTTACTCGCAAAAAATAAGGAGCGATAAGGATTTTACAAATTATTTCGGATTGTAAGAATTGGATACAAGAGGAAACCGATGGCTTAATGGAGCCCCAAAGCTTTAATCTGGAAGCCCAAACAGGTCTTACAATAGTCGTGTATATGAGTCTTTTGTCATTAATTGGAGTGTTTGTCTAGTAAGTGTTGAAGTAGTCTGAAACGGCAGTAAGGACTTTAAAATTGAATTCGACATAAAAACACCAAGAACGCCTTTTTAAGAAATAAAGACAAATAACCAAAAAGCAATGGGAGTTCGAGTGATTTGAACATAACTCAATTGTAACAATGCTATTAAAAATATATTTTCAAAATTCTATGACACAACATTAATACGATAGAGGCCTGCCAACTTTGGATTCAGTTTCACTGATTATTTTACTAATCTTCATAGATTTCATACAAAATTTAGTGTCAACAGAAAATGTGTAATATATTCTGTTTTTTATAACTTAACCACAATAATAACCCCTGGCCCTGAAGTAAAAATATTTTTTGGAAACGTCTTATTGTTACATAGTTACACCTATAGTTAATTTCGTTATTGTTAATTACACAAGCGAAATGAAAATTTAACCCAGTTACTATTCAATTTTTTTTTTTTGAATTACAAAGAAAAGTTTATAATAATGTATTCTAGGCCTTATTGCCATTCATGAAGTCACAAAAAACACAAGTGGGCTGAAGAGGGTGCTTGGGGGTTGAATGCTTCCTCCATTTTTTCCATCCCCTCCAAAAATATAAATATATATTTTTACATTCCTCCTTTTTTTTTTTCTTTTAATGATCAGATAATTAAACAGCCATCTCCATCCTGCCTCTTTTTTAATCATAAACCTGAACAGCATTTTTTCTTTACGATTATGCATAATTTTAATTGTTTTGGTTGTTCTCATCGCTACTCACAAGATAAATGTTTTTTATGTTTCAATAGCGGCAATATAGCAATATGAACTTCGAACATTTCCCGGAAGAGGGCTTCCAATCGCCTATACACTACATACCATTCGACGGTTATGTAGATAGAATTGTTGCAATAGAAAGTTAAGAAAAGCACGACTTCTTCATTACTTAACCAGAATACGGAAAACTGCCATGTATTATTGCTTATCAGCGAATAGGAGAAGTAAGACGTTACATCTATTTTTACGAATGGATAATAAGCTTAAAAATGCTCAAAAAATAATTATATAACATTCTATCCAGGTTTGTGATCAAAACGCAGCGAAAAAAGTAAGAGTCCTTGTAATATTAGTCTTAGATTAGAGAGTTACACTTTTTTAATGAAACACAAAACAGAATTCAAAGATAAGATATTATCAGAAGATCGGGCAAAGCCTTAAATATCTCAAGCATGAGTGATGGCAGGCAGTTTCAACCCTTCATGCACACCATGGAATCGTGATTGAGGGTGTAGGAATACTCAGGGCGCAAAGGATGTCAGCAGTATAGGATCTGATCGTACTACAAGCATTCCTACCGCTTGTAGGCTTATTATTTAAATGGCCAAATTTAAACTGGGAACTTCATAGGTTTATTAATCATTTTTAGTTATTAACATATGTCGATATTTTCAATAGGAGTTTTTTCTCCCTATATCTATAAGGATTTTTTATTTTCTTTATTTAGTCTTTGCATTACATATTTAGAAATCAATGAATAACGTGACGAAAAGAAGCTTGAGGATTTTTATTTTACACCAATTTTCCAAAAGTTTGGTGTAATTAGGTATTCGGATGTTTACATGGCTAAGAGCCCTCATTGTGACGTCACTATGGCGTCGTAATGTTGGGACTAAATTAAAATATTCAATAAATTAGGCTATCATATCTGAATGACTATAATTTTGGAAACAAAATTCATTATTACATGGTCATCTCTGGTTTTTCTTTTTTAAATTTCCCTTATAAATGTTTAAATTGACCTAATCTTTCAACTATTAATGTTTTACCATATCGTTACATAGCTATACTATACGAAATATACACTATTAATTAAATAAATGTAAATATGTACAAATAATGCATAAAAATGTACTAATACTAATCTTAAGTACATTTTTCATAGGAAAGAAATATTTTTGGTATAGATTCTTAGATAGATAAGATGTACTTAATGGGAGTAGGGTAGCTTAGGTTATAGAGTGATGAGTTGCTTTGCTGAATCCGGCTGAGACAGATAAATTATTTAACTGTTAACAGTCACAGGTAGACTCTGTGAGATCTGCAGACTTCTGACCCTCCTGGATCTAACCATTTCTCTATAGAGTAGATATCCTGAATTGGGGAGACCTGGTGGTTGAGCCTGGTCTTGGACAAATTACCAACCTGTACAGCTGTTGTCCTAAAAACACTGCAGCCTCTACCATACGAGGACATGTAAAATAGCTGATCGAATCCGTTCGCAGAGAGGTGTCATTGGATGAACGAATGGTAGTATATCAAGTAGTCCTAAAAACTTTGACCAGAATGGAAAGCTTAACCAATTCAGAAAATCAATAAAGGCAGTTCGACAAACATTCGTTCTACTGCGTTGGACTCGAATGCATCCTTCTTATCATTCCTTATTCGACTTTCTGATGAATTGGCAAATATCAGGTATTTATTAAAATTAATTAATTTTCATTGGTAAAATCAGAAAGTTCCATAAAGAGAAGATGTAGTACAGCCATCTTAGCCACCTGCATGCCGCCGGAGGACGATAGTTCCGGAACCGGACCAATAGGAGCTAAGCCCCCGGGAATCCTCTTTGCAGTACTCCAGACGAAGGAGACGAGAGGAGCGACAAAGCCGAGCAAGATATTGCAGAGACTAAGGTCCACTAATTCCCTCTTCAGGCCCCTTCCTTCCAGGGCTAAAAGTTAATTTCGGGGTTTTAAAAAGAGCCCTTAATCCGGGCCAATTAGGGCTGCGGTTTAACGAGGATTAGTTCTCGCTACCTCCTCCTCCCACTCTCTCTCTTACTTCCTCTACGCCCAGTGGATTTTTCGGCCACTTCAGCTTCCTTTATCCCGTGTAAAAAACTTTCCCTCTTTTTCCGCTTTCAATTCGATTAACGGAGAGGAAGAATTTGATAAGATTAAATATTCTACGGAATCGGATTGCTAGGCCCTTGATTTAAAAAAAATAATCTTGCTCCACGGATCTTGGATCATAAGCTTTTCAATAATTATTAGAATTAATCCCCTTGAATATACCAAAGAACACTGAGTCTCAGAGTCTTCATGCAAACCTTGATCCCAAGAAGACAACTTCGCACGGAGGGAATATCACAACCAACGAAGGTTTGCTGAGTACGATTATTGCTAGTTGAAAACCTAACCTAACCCAAGTATACCGAAAGAAGAAATCGGGCAAATTTATTGTATAAACGAAATACAAGAAAAATATATTATGGTGCAGGTGACAGTAGTCTAAAATGCAGGGGTAGAATCCATCTCCCAAGGTTTCAAATAATGACCTCATTTAAAAAAAAGTTATGATATCAATTCTAGTTTAATACAACCCAATGGTACAATACGAAATTTAAAGAAAACATTTTCCATCAATATTATAAGGATGTTTATGAGATCCAATACGAAAAATCCAAGCAAAGCCTTAAGTCTCTAAAATACTGGAAAACCGACAAGTCAATGTTTTGCCAATTCAGACATCATTTTGCCAAATCAGGACACAGACATAGTTAATGTCGCCTGAATTGGCGAAGCGTTGACTGCTAGCTTTTCCAGTATTTTTGGTGACTTAAGGCTCTTCTAGTTGGGATTTCCCTTATCGTATCCAATTTATAATTAATTTTTATTATTTGCTCATTTTTATTTTTTTAAATGTCTATTTCTTCATAATATTTAAAAATAATATCATTACCATATTATTAATTTCAATTCATGCTATGTTAATTTTAAATATAAATTATTCATATTGCATTACAGAACAGTAATTTGAATTCAATGATAGTCATCATGATGAAATGTATACGTTAGTAGATGGGATGATCAAGTTTTTTTATATGCATGCATTTAATTAATAAAATGGCGTATTTAATACTTGTATAGCACTATAGCACGTCTGACTAAACGGTATGAGTAGTTAGGGTATTTAAAAGTTCGACAGTGGGGAGGTCTATAGTACATCCTGCAACCTACAATAAATAGGTTTGCATTTAATATACAATATATCTATATATATATATATATATATATATATATATATATATATATATATATATATATATATATATATATACATATACAAGGAAAGTTTTCTCTCTTGGAATGTTACCTTAGGATGCTTCTTTACATACTAACTTATAACCTATTATAATGACCTAATGAAACTGTGGGATTTTAAATACAGCTCCTAGGATTCTCGGTATGCTTTAATCAATATACGTAGAATGTTATAATTACACTATATCATTTCGCATTATCAGAGATACATCTGTCATATTTCAAGGAAAAGCAATCAGAGACAAAGGGGAAATTGATTTACCCCAAATTAGTCGCTTTGTGATGCCCTCGACTGGCTAATATCAGAACCATTGTGTGGGGTCGTAGTTAATTTCCAGGATTAATCACAGAATAAGCAGATAAAGCTGGAATGGTCCATACCGGGACTGATAACACAGAGGTGAACAGAAACAGGAGGAAATGCTGCGCCCCCACCGCCAATTATTCCCAACCCTCCAACTTCTTATTTCGCCAATCGAAGCATAGTGTGCTCATATTATAGTGATGGTAATCAAAACCACAACCTACAAACACACTTATTCATATTATATATAGGTATAGTATAATTTCTGTACTCCGGAGGTAAAGGACACCATTTCTCATTTTTGTAATAGTTCAGGAGATCCAATTTTCCATAACTTTGTAATATTAGAATTTGTTTCTTCGATACTTAAATAAACGGCTTAAAGTCAATTATTGAAATCGTTATTGTCAGTGATAAGTAATTGGAAGAATTTAAGATAGTATTTGTTTTTGGCGATTTACCTATAATATTATTTTGTGGACACCAGGACTTTACCTACGGGATACAGTTATATATGTTTAACAAAGTAATAATTTAATTTTTTGTTATCATAATTTGTATTTGCAAACTACAACTACATAGACTTTTAAGTGTATTTATATTCATACGCTCTGACATGCATTGTAAATAAACTGCAAAATGTATTTGTTGTTCTTTAACCGTTTTAATATTTTCAAACTAAATCAATTTATTTAAGAAACAATCTAATATATACTTTTTCTTTCCTTGCCCCATTGACTAGAGTCGGTAGGCTTGGGAAGGAAAATACAGAAAAATATCACTTTTACTGTCGAGGGTACAATTTAAGAGAGGCGTGAGAGCAGAAAAATTTCTAAATATTAGCATAAACATTTTTTTTATTGAAAGATATGAGACATATATTAGTAATTTCCGAGCACTAAGACACATGACTATGCATAAGAAAACGGATGATGGATAGCTCTAAGCCACGTGCGTAATACAATTGTTATATTAAACAAAACACAGTACTTTTGAAGAATAATAGTATGAAATATCTCAAGTCCTTTTACGCTATGCGATTGCTATTTACTAAAAGAAACACAATCGAAAGCTTGCCGAAACTCCTTCTTCCTATACCATGTTGATAGTCAGGTCAAGAAGCAGGATAACGGATGATTCAGGGGCCTTGATCACTGTTAAATGATTTGGCGAGTGTCGGGGATCAGAAAGACCATGGATTAAGCTGTCATTGCCGCAAAGTAGCTTGTTGAGTCGTCTTGTGCCTCGTTACGTTTTTCCCAAGAGGCGCCGAACCCGGTGTTCTACAATATTTCCTGCATACTAAGAGTTACAAACCCGCCTCTAGGAATTGCTACCATACACACAGGAACTAACTTATATAACGGAATGCGTTGATGAAGAAAGATCGGTTTAGGAATGAAAAACCTTGTCTATGATTAATACTTGGTGAAATTGCGGAATTCTATTCTATTGTTTATACTTGTTCTTAGAATTTGTTGATCTAATTTTCAATATTCCTCTCTGAATAACACTAAACTTTACTTGTAGATGATTAATCCTTTTTTAAAAATATTTTTATAACGTACCACCGAACATACAGATATATATGTATGTATAGTTAGTTATACGTTAGCTATAACTATTCTAGTATTAAAGGCAATAATGGGTCCACCAGTTGCTTGGTCCAGTTGGAAAAGTCATTTGGCAGCTCCATGATGCAATCAAATGAGCTAATGACCGGCTTGATGATGTTCTCTAATCTTTACGTCAGTGACTTAAGACTCAATAATTTTTTTTTCGGAGAGTTAGATTATTTGTTATTTTATTTTAATGTCATTAACCCTACTTTTCGAATGTTCAAGGTCCATGAAACGCACTGCACTAATTGCTTAGATGTTATTTATATGTATGTCTATATTTGTAGACAAAACAACTAGCTAAACTTTTATGAATATTATATCTTAGGTTTTTAAAATGGTTGTTTCATTTGTGGTTATTTTTTCAGGTTATTTATTTCAAGCTAAAAAGTTTGGATAAGCACTCAACAATGTACACAATGAACGATACAATTATCAATTTTGACTAAATGGTAATGTTAAATTAATGAGGTAGATAAATTATTTGATCAGTAAACATGCTACAGAATGACCTTGTGGGATCTGCAGAACGTGCAGGGGCTAACCAACTCTACCATTATGTGACAATTTCCAAATTCCTTCCTGCCCAAGGCTTGGTTAAGAAACAGTCTCTCCCCTGAGCACAATGCCCTACAATAGGCTGTAGTGGTACAGGTATAATATTGCTAAAATTGTATCTAACTGAGGTGTACATTTTAAAAACCTGATATTTATAGATAAACAAACTTAATAATTATTCAGGCAGGTTCGCCAGATTAATATGCCACCTATTGAATTATTCCAGACATACGTTACACTAAACAGAATATTTCCAAGTAGGGCAAAGAATTAACGTTATGATATGTAGTGTAGTGGTGAAGACAGATCGCTTATACTAGTATACTCCCTAGCATACATTGGCTAAACGATATGTTAAGGTGGTAACTTGAAAGGGTCATTCTAACTGACCATCTACCGTCCTAAGGGAAGTAAGATTTCATTGCTTTTATTATTATTAACAATTACTGCCATATCTCTGAAGCAAGATAAGGCAGGTGAAGTTGCATGCACTGGGTAGGGGACTGTGAGCCGATCCCTTACATCTCCGGATCTAAATTATTACAATCTCTTCCCGGTTAGGTAGAAGAGGTAGAATAAAAAGAAGATATTTAATTCTAGTCTCTCTTTTTACGGCCAATGTGTGATATTCTCTGTACACATCCTACAGCTACACCCTATCCATTTAACTATTCCAGTCATTACATCCCCAGGGCTGACCAAATTCGCGGAAACTTCTGATCACGAGGAAATATAAGCCGTAGGCAAAGTTGTGAACGACCCGGCTGTTAACCGAAGCATTTTCTAGCAAATTAACGAGAGAAAGTGGACAAAGTTGGCAATACAGAGACAGAATCATAAAGAGGATTTTATGAAGCGGCGGCCGTGGCGATGGGAACGACCTCCTGGAAGAGGAAAGTTCTAGAAGCAGACTAAAATTAATGGCGGCACAAGTTGTAGTCCGTCCTCCGGGGGGGGGGGGAGACAAAGGCTTAATACAACTCGCAATAAAACCGACCCTTTTTTCTCCTCAAAACGCTCTCAGTTTGCTCTCGAACCCATAAATAAAAATGCTTTATATTTCTTCCTTCTATCCAATATCCATTTCCTCCACTTGGCCTCCCTTGGAAATGATAGTCTAGTCGTTATTCAATTTGAGGATTATATCCAGTTACCTCAGGATAAATTAATATCCAATTGCGATTTCCATTGATAAAATAAATAAACTATCCAACATCTGATTCTCATTTTTTCTTCTTTATATACCTTTCTTTCCTTATCCCCTATCTAACGGTACACTGCAACCTGATCCGATTTCCTCCCAAAAAAATAGTAGAATGTTTCTTTATTTAAGTTGCGTTTCTAGCTTAATTTGAAAAAAAACCCTGTCCCAGTACAACCCATAAAAGATTCTAGGTAAAGGGGCAACGGTTGTGCAGGGAGGTAATTTGTCCAAGATCGCGCTCAACCACCAGATATTCTCCCTAATAAGAGTATCCACTTTATAGAGGCTTAATCTCCAATTCTCACAGAGTCCATCCAGATCTTTCTAAATACGATTAAATAATTTATCTGCCACAGCCGAATTTTAACTCGGGCTCTTCGCCACAGGTACACCGCTCAGTCACAGAGCTACCTCTCTTGAGCTGAATAGAAAGCGATCACTCAAAAGCAATACCATCTAATCATATTCAACATCAGCAGTAAAGTTAAGAAAATTCTCTTTACGAAATAAGGTTTGACTTTACTGAATGTATTGTACTAAAGATTTCGGTATTTGCCAAAAAAAAAGATTAGAGTAAATTTACAGAAGAGTAAGCCTAAAGAGCATAAAATATTGGTTAAAACATTATTCGAAAATTCCGAACATGGAGGAGGGAGTCTCGAAGATGACAGAATAAAAGGAACTCGTGTCGATATCTCGTCAATTTAGACACCTTTAGGGCAGAAAAAGAATAAACTAAGAAGCGATATATACAAAGAGCAATAGGCAGCACATCTCACATTGACAGTCTAAAAGGAGAACAACACACAAACACTTAAAGTCAATACTGAAGCTTGGACATTACAAGTCAATAGCTGGGGGAGGTACGATATTAAAGAAAAAAAATTCTAAGCATATAGGAATATTAGTACCTTAACAAATCTATAAAAGAGGGTAAGTTTTTTCTACTTGTTATTGATCGAGGTGTCACAAACTGCTACTCTAATCCTCTAAGAGAAAATTAAATGGTCCAGTAAGAAAAAGGCGACTTACGTTAAGCCTGAGGGGACTTAATATTTAAAATATCACAACAGGAACAGCTAATTTTGGTTTCCAATCTAAAAAAATAAAGCAAACATGTTCAGACAAGAAGAAAATACTCTTTTCATGTCCAGAAGTAAATCATGGCGGGGTAATAAAGGAGGCAGGGATTTTATTATATACAACCATATATGAAACGTTTGCATATATTATGTATGTATGCATACTTTAGTCATAAATAAATATAATGACAAGCTGTCGTACTACCAATGATACCAATTTATGTTTATCTTTTAATTGGTATTGCAAACTTTTTAACAATTCTATATTTTTATGCCTTTTTTTATGATATTTTAAAAATCATAACTTTTTTTCTGAGTCCTTCGTTTGAGTTTGAGGGTTGATTTTAGCTAATTTAAAAGAAGAAAGATTTTAGAGGATCACTTTTATTGTAATTTGTACATCGAACCCCCTCCCCCCCCCCGGGTCTCCCACGTATCGTGGCGCTTTACCAACTGATCCTCTATCTCTGTGTGGTCGCAATTTGCGATGTATACACGGGGAAGAATGTTCATTAAACATTACTTTAATTTGGATCTTATTGACTTACGTCATTATATATTATTATAATTTATTTATTTTATTTTTTTTGTTAGTTGTTATAATTTTTTAATATTTTTATTTGAAAATAAAAGATATGACGAGGACCGGGACTCGAACCCGGGTCTCCCACGTATCCGTCGTGGAGCATTACCAAGTTGCGATGGGGAAGAAATCAATTTTTCAATAAATAAATTAACTAATTTTTCATTTACCGATGGGATTCACCGCGCCCATTTAATTGTTTTTGTGTTTTCCTAAATCTAGGTCTTGCAATTTTTGTGGCCGTTCCGCTGGGGCGAGAGTCCTGAAAAGAGGGTAGTAGAGAATTTGAGGCTGTCAAAGAATTTAGCATGTCACCGTTCAATGTAATCTATTACGCTTAATGATACTTTTCAGTGCAGTATTCTGAAACTGTTGGAATCCCTTTGCTGTTGCCTGTCTTATATTTCCTTTCAATGGTGCTGCGTAAAGAAGTGCCCATCTTATGTAGCGTATAAGTAGTTTATTCAGAGTTTTTTTTCTAATTGTATTTTTGTATTAATTTTTATTTGGGACTTTTTGTTTTGTTTAATAAATTTTCAAACATCTGGGAGTTTAAACTGAGATTACATCTTATTTACTAGAATAAGACATAGAATATAGAATTATATAAACTGAATTAATGATGCTTCCTTAGACTCATTAAATTCTAAGATGTGACAATTGAAAAAATTAAACAAAATACTATAAAACATATGTTATAGAAAGTTTGTACTTCATTAGCAGGTTTAGGTTACATAATTTCTCCTACATAGTCTGTCTATTTATAAACTATTTTACACACATATATAAACCAATTCTCTTATATATCATAATTTCGAGACCTAAAGATAACTTTAGAGGAATCAGTTTTTGGAAAATAGGCATTTCAAAACATTGACTTCATGAGAGAAAGGCAGAACGGCAGATCTACGATATTTTATAGGCTTTGTATATTATTAAACGTGGTTATTCAGGCGAAGTTAAAGAATAAAAGCGTTCTTGCTATCTACTTACGTAAATAGTACTTGGATTACCTACAATAAAAATACATCCTCAGAAATTAGCCGAATACATAATATATTTATGCCACACTCCACAAAAGAATGATCACTCCAGAGAGAGAGATAGAAGGAGAGCAGAGAAACCAGTAGCAGAGAGAGAGAGAGAGAGAGAGAGCCATGATTCCAGCAAGGTTTAGCTACGTGACTGGACTCAGCTTCTGGGATCAAAGCAATTATTGGCCTAATACTTACTATCATTCGGTTAACAAGCTCTCATCTGTTAGCTTCCCTTCCTTACACATTCCTCTCTACTTCACCCCGATTGGCTACCCACCGTTTTCACAAAAGGGAAAATAAATAAAAATTCTATTCAATAAAATTTAGAATAAAAGTAATGTTCTTTTTTTACGTTACAAAACGTTAAAAAATTTTAATGCTGAAATAAATCTTTATGTAGAGGTTATGTAGTTAAAGATAAAAATATTGATTGTACTATATTATTAATATAGTATGTCTATTAATTATGTATGTCGAGCGTAGGAGAGATGTATATCCCGTGTATATCTATCCATATGGAGGTATGGTCCTCGGACAGTTTGCTTCGGGGAAAGAAACGTAGGTCCTCGTGAGCTTACTGACCTCGAACAGCCATAATACTTGGATCTATTCCGATTTGTCACTGTCATAGGATATTGGTGTACGTCGGTGGGAAAGTCACAACTGAATAGGCCCCAAGTCCATGGTTATGGGGAGCCTTCCGCTGTACCATGGCAACATTGGTTCGCATCAAGTGAGGTAGGGTGACTCCATCCAGGAATAAGTGCTGCTAATCACTGAGATGGACGATTTTAGGAGAGTCTGGATGCAAAGACTAGAAAATGGTGTTGAAATCAGAAAGCGAATGTAAACCTAATAAAACGTTCTAAAAGACATAGACAAAAAGAGATTGGAATGATAAGATTTGAGATGAAGAATGATAAGGAAAGAGTGCCCTATTCAATTTAAAATTGGAATGCTGAAGTGAGGAAACGTCCGGGGAAAACCACGTACAAAATGGATAGAAGGAAAGAAGGTACGGCCATGGTCTGAGCGAGGAAGATATAAAGGACAGAAGGAAATGGAAAAAGTAAATAAAAGAAATTTTCTGTTCGTTGAAAGAAACTTTTAATAATAAAGTAAAAAAAAAATCGCTTTCTTGACACTAAAACAACATTGATATTCACAAAAAATATCCCACAATCGCTTAATAGACAAATTAATGTAGCAAACTAATATTGATAACAAATTCTGATGTAGAAAAATTACACAAGCGGCTTAATCGTGACAAAAAAAAGTGTTACTAAAGATTACATACTTCCACACACTCCCTCAGATATTCCTGCCTGTTATCCCCTGAGGATAACATTAATATCATGCAATGAGCGGCTAAGAGAGGAGCAAAGCTCGTGCCAAGAAGAGATAATACCAGGAGGTTGGAGGTAGATTAGAGGCCTACGAGCTACCCTCTCCTTCCCCGTGGCCGACAGCTACGCCGCCAAACTTTTATAATTACGCACGTCTTATCGCCACATCTTTTTTGCTTCTTTATAATTTGAAAGTTAAATTACTACAACCTGGGGGATCGCCAGCTCTTGAAGCAGCCCCTTAATGCAATTAGGGAGATTGCAGAATCAATGGCGTTTTTTTAATGTGCAGATAACATATATTGAGATATATTTTTCAATATGTTTATTGAATATTTTATTTGTATGAAAAATTCTAATTATGATCACATACCTTAATATCAATATTTAAAAGATTCAGATATTATCTGAAACATGTTATGCACCACAAAAATTATTAAAATACAACGAATTTTACTATATACCCATAAGCCCCTAAATTAAAAAAAAAAAGAATAATAATCTGTTCTAAAAAAGGCATGAAAAGCATGTTATGGAATCTAGGACCCTCATGGGGCTCACCCAGATTGTATAAAGTGGGTACCCAAAATTGAGGGGGGGAAGGGGAAAATCTGGCGGATGAGTGTAGTATATGACAAATCACCTCCCAGCACCACTGTTGTCCAAGAAAATGAACCCAAAGACCCTTCATGGATAGTAGTGGTGCAGTTTTTTGAATAGTCGAATAGGTAACGCTTGACAATGGGAAACTTTGTTGCGCAGGATGGGGACATATTTATTTCTACAATATAAAAAAGTTTTTGGTGACCACAATATTTTATTTTACATCTGTGGTACAGTCATAATGTAAAATTATAATAATGGAAATAAATGTCATAATGGGATAACCTGAAATATTTTTTTTCCTGCATATACTGTATTGAAAAAAATAATCCAATCTGAACTACAGAATGGATGTAAATTATACTTAAACAATTTGAGTAAGAAGTAGTACAATTAAATTAAAAGTTCTATAACTTGAAAAATGGGGGTTTGTGTTCGGTTAGGCGGATAGTGGGTTTAAGTTTCGTTTAATTATAATTTATTGTTTATTGGAGGTTGGGCTTACTTTAGCATAATTGGCAAGTTGTGAAAGTCAATTTTTTTCTATTTTTCAAAGCTTTCGAAACAATATACAGACAATTATAAACAGATTTAACAAAATGTAGAATTATTTCTTTAAAATATTGTATATATTACTTGCCTTGATATATTGTCATAAGGTTCGAAGAGGAGTATAGAATGAAATTCAGCCGATATGATATGAAGGGTGAAGAATGTAAGAAGGCGGTATAATTTCATGAAGAATATGAATAATGGATTGCTATGGTAATTCACTATCCTCAATTCGAGAAGCCGGGTTTAGCTCAAGAGCCTCTACAGCTCCGTCATTTCCCCCAACCACCTTTGAAGAGTAAACAGCCTGAAAAGTTTACTCCAATCCAAGGCATAAGTTCGGGAAGGAATGGGGAAGGTATGCGAACGCTAATCTTGAGCAGGAGAGCAGAAACCCATCGTGTTGCGGGAGCATTGAGGACAGATCTCAATAGCAGGATCAATTAGAACTATATACGCGATAATATATGCTAATGGTTCGCTGAATAGATCTGTTGCTAAGCTCACTACGTGAGGAGGCTGGTGATCTGCCAGTAGCAACTGGAGGTATATATGTGGTCTCGAAGTGGGAAGGAAACCATCGCTCCATAGCGATTAAATTCCGAGAATTTCCTAGGAGTACTGAAACGAATAAACTATTGAAATAGTTATATATTTATATAACATATTATAGAGACTTACAGCTATATTAATAATAAATAATTTTGTTACTTGACAATTAGTGGCTTTAAAAGAAAGTAATCCTTCGTAACACAGCAATGAATATTTCACGTTAGAACATCCCAGGGTCAACTTCTATTCAGACAAGGAATATAAGGAATAATTCAAGACACAAAATATTGGGTTGTGATCCAGTTCGTAGTTAAGTAAGATATATACGTTTTGTAGCATAGCATATGCAATATTAAATGCCGCAAAGAATACAAAAGTATAAATAGAAGTTTAAAAAGGGGCAAGGATTTTATACTTCAAACAATTATAGTAAAATCCTTAACAGAAAAGTAAGGGGGAAGGCAAAAAGATGAAAATTCAAAAATTCGTAAACTTTATCAGATTTTGCACTGAAAGCAACAAATATATAACCAATCGAATGATTTTTCAATCACTTCAGCCTTACAATATACGCTTAAAGCTCTGATTTGGTTTAAAACAACTGCAATACTCATTCCTAAGAACCTTTGGGCGTAAGGGTCTGAGTTTCAGTGTTCTAATGATAAAAGAAATCATAATTACCCCTTTAATGTTTCAAACAATATTATTAATTGTGACCTTAATATTTCATATGCTATCA
The DNA here is from genome assembly GCA_964056705.1 of Troilus luridus. Classification (NCBI taxonomy): domain Eukaryota; kingdom Metazoa; phylum Arthropoda; class Insecta; order Hemiptera; family Pentatomidae; genus Troilus; species Troilus luridus. Next base: position 28,951,212 of record OZ057414.1, read on the forward strand.
ATAATATAATATATTCATACAAAATCGATAATCCCCCAATATTTTGTGGCTTATCTCGAATATTTCCTAATACCCCTTGTCTTTACGGGATCTTTTTATATCTATACATACTTTTTAAAATATTGCATAGACATAATGTGTTTTGAGATGCAACAACTAATAAGTATAAATATGAAAAATAAATAAGTAATTACAAATCGAAGAAAGGTACAGTTTCAATAAACCACAGGTTATCCAAAGTGACAGGTTATTGGCGAGTGAGAATTACAAGAATTAAACTTGTCAAACTTTAAACTTAAATAAACTTGGATTTATTAGGTAAGGATTTCTTCAACAAGAATAAGTCCCAGAATTCCTCTAAAAACAAAAATACTCAGTAAATAACACCAATTCAACACTGATAAAGTTATAAAAATGACAAAAAATATATATGCCTTAAGGAAATCTCCTTTCCAACTTCTAAAGTCGTCACCGCCTACACACTTCCTAGTCTCCTCCCCCCCCCCTCATTATTTATAATAAGGACGGGAAAGTAAGATGACAACGCAAGGCAGTCACTAACTAAACGACAGAAGCGGGCTGGGAAGACACCGGCCGGCTTAATTTATGCACGCCAGTCGGGACAAAAGCGCTCTAACAATGACTTTAATTATCCTAATTGTGGATAGCGGCTCTGGCGTTGAGGCTAATTGCGCGCGAGCCTTCTTTCTTACCGGATAATTGTCAGCTGTTAATTACACTCAGCTGGTATTAAAACCGCTCGTCATAGTCGGTGGGTGTTCGTTAACTAGATGTACTCAGTCTTTGGGTAACGCGAGCGACAAGGAAATGGTTAAGAAGAGCAAATAGGACCTCCCACATATCGGGGGAGGAAACGCGAACGCCTAATTGCAGAACGAGCATAAAATAATCCACGCGTCGACAGGAAAATGGAATATACTCAGTACTCATACCATTTGGTTTTAATGTAACGCAAATCAAGTGTGTAAATGGGTTTATAATAACCATTTAAACAGACTGGAAATTTATTCCTAGGTTCTGAAACAATACAGAAAAAGTTATAATGTAATTTTCTTCAGTAATAGCAGAAAATATCCTTGCATTAATAACATAACATAATCTTCACTATGGATAAATATATATTCATGGACTATTCACGGAACAAATGATGTCTACCTATACTCAACCGTAATGACTTCTTACACTCCACAAACACCAGTAAACAACCAACAGACTTGGAAGATAAAATAAATCATACATATACATATACGGAGAAAAAAAAAAGAATACAATATACCAAAAAAATAAAATGAAAATATATAACATATACTTGAAATGAAATATCTTTATAACATTCAATGCACAATCCTCTCTTAAAATGCACCTGGTGCAGTAGAAGAGATGCCATGTATCATATTAATATATTATTGACAAAAAAGGCCAAGGGGCTAAGGGAAAACAAAAAATTTATAAATCTCAAATCAATTCATATAAGGCGATTTAATAATTAAATATTTCAGCACTACGATTGCTATTGTCGTAAAGTAAGTTCGAGAAATGGTACAATAGTACTATATCTATCGATTGACGGCAGCCTGTCAGTATGTGTTTAACGATCATAAGTACGTTCCACTGAGCATATATTTGTCGAAGTGTTTGCAATCAGGAAATATTGATGGGTGAGGTCAATACATTGTACCACTTAAATCCTATCCTTTAACCAATAATTCAAACTTTATTAACAACATTACTTATTAACAAACAGTATGAATGTTGAAAAATAGCAACAATTTAAACGCGATGTTTCAATAATTTGATATTGATAGTTCAGAATATAGTGTTAATAATGAGTTTCTTTTAGATTTACACAATTTAATTATTTATTTCCTAGCTCCTTTTAATTATTTTTTCAACATTTTTTGTGATTATTTACGAATATCTAAAGGCTGCTATTGATGCTATTACAAATCTAAGACATGGTAATTAAGTTTTATTTAAATAAATGTAAACAATTAATTTTTCTTTGTTAATAGCCTCATTTGTCCCACGATTTTTATTACAATAATGCCGTCGTTCTTAGACCCATTTTGATTATACAACACTCTCATTTCACATATTTGAAAAAATAAGTAGCAGTAACATTTTTACTATAAATTCTTTTGTAATTAAACTTCCAATATAGAACAGTGACTCATCTCTAAAGAATTGTAATGAATAAATATTACATCACTAATTATATTATGTTATATATACTAATTAGATAAGTTCTTCATCAGTAAAACTCAATTTTTCACGGCCCATTTTTATTATTCAACCATATATCTAGAACTACTGGAATATATCTAGAAGCAGTACAGTCTCGACCCTGTACTGAACCCAAGACCCTTCACGGGTTGTAGTGGTACATGTTTGTTGGTATACCTAGAACAAAATATTACAGGATGAACACTAAAAACATTTTTAAATAAAAGAAAGAAATTATAAATTTGATATTACCTTAATTCATTTTTTATGTTAAGCACATTGCATTGTAGAAACGGCAAAGAGCCAAGTGAGTGAATTATTTTTTCTCTAACTCCTAATAATTATTTTTGTTCGCAAATATCGATTTTTTTGTGATTATTTCTTGATATCTAAAGGCTGCTATTGATGTTATTACAAATCCAAGAAATGATAATTAATTTTTCTTTAAATGATTGTAAACCTTAATTTGTTCCTCCTTTTGGTGAAACATTGACATTATTTCGATCCTATTGAACCATTATTTCGATAAATTTAAATATATATCAAATATCAATTAATGATATAATGGATAAAAATTGCTCTAATTTTTATATTCTTGTAGTCTGAAATTTTGAATTGACGTTTTCGTAAGACATCGCAATATTCTTAACCAATCTAGTTTTTTTTCTGTAGTTTTGTTTCAGTTTAACAGTTCACCAGCCATTTGTTCATTAACAGGCACTACTAAATTTTAATTTTATTTATACGATCAGTAAAATATTGTCTAATTTTGTTTTGACCGTACATCAGATTTGTTAATACATCCAATTAACCGATTTTACAAGAAATAAAAGCGAATCTCAGGTGAGTAGAAACAGTGTAATGGATTAAGGCTGGAGGAGACAAGTAGCAGAGATAGATTGTGACCGATGGGTTAAAGTTAATTGCTCGGGTTTCTCCAATTCTCTAAAGTTAAGGCTACGTTAACTAATTTGTAATAGTCATCTATTCCCTTAAATGGATTGCAACAAAAATCAACTCAAAATATATCTAAAATAATATGTAAAAGTAGATGACAATAAATAACTACTTAGTCTTAGCTCCATTGTTCAATCATATTACTATTTTCAACAAATGTATATTCATAAAAATAGGAACAATATTTATTATAATATATTTTGCATATTATAGGCAATATACGAACCGCTATCAAAAGGGGAAAAACATATCGAAGCCATCTAAATATATGTGTTCCCCTAGCAGTTGGAACCCATCGTATGTATATCCCATGAGAACCTTCCTACATTTCTCTGGTGTCGGTCTTATATTTGAAACCAATAGGCTCATTTGTCCCACGGTTTTTCTTACAATAGTGCCTTCCTTCTGAGACCCATTTTGACCATATCACACTCATATTTCACATATTTGAAAAATAAGTAGCAGTAACATTTTTACTATAAATTCTTTTTTAATTAAACTTCCGATCGAGCAGCAAAGACTCTTCTAAAGAATTGTAGAAACAGACTATCTGAAAATACATATATACATACATACTTTAAAAATTTATAAATACAATATAACTAAATACATATGTTCTTCATCAATTAAACTCAATTTTTCACGACCCATTTTTATTTTTACCTGTACCACTACGACCCGTGAACGAGTCTGGAGGTTCAGTACATGGTTGAGACTGTACTGTTTCATGGACAACGGTTCTGCAAGGAGGTGACTTGTCCTAGGTCACGCTCAACCGCCAGGTTTTCCCCCTTATTATGGGTACCCTATTTTTATAATATTTTATAGAGGCTGGGTGAGCCCCAGGAGGGTCCTAGATCCTATATGATCCATCTCCGGCTGCAAACAGACTAAATAAAAGTAACTGCCCGCAGCGGGATTTGAACCAGGATTTCCGGCATGGCAACTCAGTACTCAACCACTGAGCCACTCCACTCCCATTTTTATTACTCAACCTAATATCTAGAACCAAATATTACACGATGATCACTAAAAACATTTTTTAAATAAAAGAGAGAAATTATAAATTGAATAATATCATAATTCATATTTATGTTTAGCACATTTCATCGTGTAAACGGCAAAGAGACAAGTGAGCAGTGCACTACCTGATTTTGACCGGCGACAGTTCGCGTATTCACTCATAGAGCGCATCACAAACGTCACCGTGTGATATAATGACTTGGAAGCGTCACTTTTAATTATCTTTAAACTACGATTAAGTTATTCAATGAGTTTCGATGTCAGAATCTCGGATAGAGTGATAATAAATACGAAAACATGGAATATTTCGAGTTTGGAAAATAATAATGCTAATTATTAAATGCTGAATAATCAACACCTATATTTTTTTTTTTTTACAATAATCGCCGGATTTTTTTTTTTTTTACCAGTTCGTTTTGGTGAGAATTTGCGTCTTTGAATTGATTATTTTTCAAGGTTCATTTGGAACTTTTATTATAAGAAAATTATTCTAAATTTCGTGGGAACCGTATAACCGCATCTTATATTTTTCTAACTTCATCCTATATTTGAATCGCAACATGTGAAATAGTTTAACTTATTTTTCCAAGACTGGTAATTGAGGTTAAATAGCCCACCACTGAATTATTTTAGTCCATCGCCTGATTTTTTTTCTCATCCTGTATTGCTCTCCCTCTAGAGTCGAGCAATATATCTTGCGCAGAATCTTTCTTTTCCATGTGATTAATAACTGCTCGTATTTTGCAGTTAGGGCCGAGGTTTCACTCCCGTACAAGACTAAAGCCTTCAGGATTGTCTTCAACACTTGCATTTTTTTTTTATTTTATTTTACTTGGACCTTAAAGATTTAATTTGAATAAACATAAAAACATTCGAAGCAATATTCAGATGTAAAGATTTGGTTTTCGTTATATAAAGACTAAGGGTTGGTTTATGTCACGGAAATAATATTTATAAATAAAAAACGAGAGAAATTCTAGGGTTTTTTCTCACCCTCATCCTTATGGATCAATAAATATTCCTTGTTCATTGATTATTTTAATTGTGTCGACCAAAAGAAAAATATGACATGAATATGTCTCACTCTGCAGTACTTCGACGGGCTACACATAGTAATGAGCTGTGTACTCAAAACTCAACACTCACAAAAAAAAATATGTATCAATGCATATCACATAAACGGTCCAATCTAAGTATGAAGTTTAAATTCTCATTCCTTAACATTTAAAGGAAATACCGAACTCAGAAAGTTCTTTTCCGAGGAAAAGAAAACTCTATTCAGCTTTGAACCCGGGGACGGATTCATGTAGGTTCCATGGCTTATCGATGGTTAAGTTGATGATAAGTAAATATGTTTGATAAAAAATTGAAAAACGGCTATTCCTAAAAAAAATTGTTTAAAAAAAAATGATTGCCCGAATGTGGTCGTAATATAGCCAAATCATAATTATATGGTATATTACACTTATATGTGATTATTAAAAGAAAAATGGAAAATACTGAAAAACGCATATATTCGCCCATTGGGCATCACTGTCGGTGACTTTCTACAGCCACAAATACAAACGTATTGGCTCATAGCCCTCCATCGATTGCTTTCGCCTGCACACATAACAGTCCATATCACTTTAAGGGTCAAGGCAATGTACATGACAAGATTTTTAGCAGCATTCATTTTTTGTTAAATGTTGAAATGTTATGAGCACCAGAATACATACAGTTACCTGCACTCTGAAAAAAATTTAATATACTTTGTTGTCATAACATAGTTATAGTGCTATGACGATTGTTTTCAACAGAGTCAAATGATTTACTTCTTAACTTATCAGGGCTGATATCAATCAATGTCCCTTTGGTTTTTTCAACACATCAGGATATTATTCCACTTTGGAATAATGATAATGAATAATATTAGAACATGAAAAAAAAAAAAATACACCCTTTCTCGACATTTTAGCCTCAAAGGTAAAAGTTATAAGGAGATCAAAAGTCGACTCCCTCGCAAGTACCGCCACTTCAACCTTACAATTATGGAATTCCAGGATTCAATGGAACCTACTCGCTTTTCCTTTGAAGTTACTACATCCGTCTGATGAATATTTGAGAACTCTTACGCTACTCCCTAAGAGTGGCAAGCTAAGCAGTAAGTCAACTACTTCAAACTCTCGCCTCGGTCGGAGCACCGGAGAAATTTGGTGAGGGAGAACCACTTTGAGGCCGACTGGATATGCAAATGGGGTTTCTTCGTGGACTCGGACCTAGACAGGTGTCGGCCGTGTCAATGGCGCCCTTTGATGAGCCTATGAATACATTATTGTCGATTAGTGCGGTCAACAATTAAACCGTTGTGGGGCCAACGGTGATGTTTTGGAGATCATCAATCAGCCCGATGATTGAGGAGGCCGGGTCACCGCGCCAACTTTGTCAGCACAATTAGTACTTACAATATCCGAGTGGAATTCGCAAATGGGACCCGCCCGGTGTAATGTTATTTAGATGCAAATTGATGAAGGCAATCTGACGAAACTGGTTTGGGCGGCCTCGGAGAAGGTCCCTATCTTAGGCGGAAAATAGATATTTGATTTAGAGTTAATAGGACATGGCAACCCGTTTAGGGTTGAGGTTACCTACCTTTTAGGAGGGTCAAGAGAAAATCCATTTCTTTCAACAGCTAACAAACAGTGACTTGACAGGTGAGAAAGAATTAAATGTATTGTCAAATGGAACGATATAGCATAGATATACGGATTATTTCATTCGAACAGTGTTTATTAATGTCCTGTACAGTTTGTTCTCACAGTTCATCCACTAAAAATCTATTTATAACATTTTTGTATCAGTATGATCCTCATGAACACATTTCATAACTTATTTCGTCAAATAAAACTTATAGTAAAGAGAAAACTTACTTAAATGTCAGCTATCACATCAGCTCCACCCACTTCACTAATCCACCCTGCACCCCGTGTAGCTTAATTTTGGATGTTTTTGGAGGTTATTCAATTAAAACTTTATCATTTAACCTACATAGTATTTTTAGGTTTCAAATATGATCCGGATTCCCAATCAGACAGGAAAATATTCGTCTAAAAAACACGTCCTGCTAGAGTTCCTGCAATAGAGTATATACCAAAGTAAACAAATATGAATGGAGTCAAAGGATATGAGACTTTAAAATCTACTGAATACGTGTCTTATGGAACTTATCCCTTAAGGAAACTTTTTTCTTGTGATTAATTGACTTTTAATACATAAGATAGAAGAATTGTTGCCAAAAATGGCATTATTTAAATTTCTGGAATGACATTACATTGTATTTACGTTTTAATAAAGCGCCATCGAATATTATCATATTTTTCAGAACAACATAGCTCTATTTCATTGGTTTTGGGTCTAAGTTTAGTCCTGCAGGAGTTAGGGCAGAAGGTATGATCGACCGAAGATATTCAGTCAGATATTACAAATTGACGACTTCATTACCTAGGTTCCCGCGATCTTGTGGATCAACTAGACCAATCGAAACGATATTATTATTTCCAGGCCTTAGGTTTATATATAGCATCTTGAATGTGCTTTCTCAGCTATCTTGTTCCTCAAGGGAAGTAATCAATATCACAGCGAATTTATCCTTTTTAGGGTTTCTTAACTTGAAAAATGTCAAAATGATATTACGAAGAACTTCCCTTCGGTTGAAATCATAACACTTTTTTTTAGAATATTTCGGAATATGAATCAGTTAATTCAGTACTAAAGTCTGGGAGCGGCCTTGTTCAGTGGGAGAGCGCAGAGTTGCCGAGCAGAAGGCCCTCGCTTCAAATTGGGCTGTGGCAGATAATTTATTTAATCTGTTAAACACAGGGAATAGATCCTGTAGGATCCAGAGATCTATATAGTGGATATCCTATATAAGACAAAAACTAGAGGTCGGACAAATAACCTCCCTGCACAACCGTTGCCCTAAAAATAGGACAGTCTCTACATGTGCTGATCTCAAGAACCTTCATAGGTGATAGTGGTACAAGCTTTTTTCTCATTCTAAAATCTACCTTTTCAATTAAGACAAAACAAAAATGAAACGAAACCACAAATCACTAACGTTATAGGCTAATAATAAAAATAGGTTTAAGTGATGTTAAACGAAATTCAAGAAAAAAATGAATCTGTTTTACCTTAGCCACTTGGCTAGACGGTAGGCATTGAGAAACTTATTTATATAATGTATAGGCCTACGGGAGGTGAAATCGGCCGGAGGAATTGGCTCCTTGATCCATCGAAATTGGAATTGAGTCTGCGAAGAAAGCTATAGGCATTTATAACAGAAGGAGTTAAGGGTGATTTATAGCAAGTCCAACAAAAGGGACAGATCAATTCTCAGTTTTAAATTGTACTGCAAGGGTGAGGCGTCTTCTCTTTTCTTGTACTACTCCTGGATAATTCTGTCATTCATTATTTCAGAAACATACAATTTGAGAAATACACGAGGGTATACATTTTGAGTAATGATTATAGTAACTTTAAGATAAGCCGTTTTTTTATTATTTTAAAATAAAATTTCTTGTGAAATTCACTCTGAACGAATTAATTTTAACATAGACAAAATTATCATACCATAATAATAAGAAAAGAATAACTTGTTACGTAAGCGTGAATGATGGCTATCTGTTGCCTAATCCTTCGTTCAATTTTTTTTTAATCATTTCTTCAAATAATTTTAGAAAAAACTATTTTTTGAAGCCAAAATATCCCTTAAAGGTAACCAGAATGTTTTGCAAAAATAAAACTATCTTGTTAAGACGCATTAATCTACTTATACTGGCTAGCTAATTCGTCCTTGGATTTTTAATATTCGTAATGACATTAGTTCAAGCAATTACTATAACAAATGTAAGTAGGTTCTTTTTGCAATAACAATAATTGTGAGTATTTTTTTTATTTGTATTTATTTTTTATTATTTTTGGCAAGTAACATTAATTATGCTATACCTGTAACATATGCATCGGTAAGCAAGCCAAATAATTGAAAACAAATTGTAATTTGTTTCAGCAAACCATGCGTAACAATAAAATTAGCTACACCCGATCGGTCGAAGATTCGAATGTATTCATAGTTTAAACTAATAATCTAATTTAAATATTTTAACGTCTGAAGGAACGTCACCTTAAGGAAGAAGAAATTGGTTTCGTTAAACCAACCGAAAAATATGCATCCACTAGTAATTTTTAATAAATTTCTCGGATCATACTTACGAAATCAACCATAAAGAAATAATCACAATACCGATATAAAAAAGTATTAAAAAAAAAAAAAAGAATGTTTAGAAAGCTTGTATAAACAGTGTGAAATCAGAGTATGAATTCTCGTCTTGGATATTAGCATAATTCACCGTATTCATTTTAAATATACAGCGATTTTCCTTAGCAAATTCAACTAATAAAAACATACAAGTATAATTAATAATAATTTGAACGATAGTGGCCTTAAGTGCAAAGACTTTAAAGCATCTGCAAAACAGACAGTTTTGGCTCTGGCATCAGCCTTCTCAGCTCTGACTAGTAATCATATTTAGTCATAGAAACAAAAGATATACCGTTTGTAAAAATATAGTAATATACTAAACAAAATATTATTCTCAAAATTGTTTCGTCCAGAACCACTTGTAAAATGGACACAGAAGTGAAATGAATTGAAACAATACAGTAATAATATTTACAAACATAAAATTATTGCCTTCCACAAAAATAAGGATACAACAGTGAGATAAATCATGAGCAATATAATTGTGTATTATTAATTAAAATCAAGTAAAAAAGCACAGATGTCAAAACAGATATGTTTTAAATGTGATTAAAAATCGACAGAATAAATTACGGTCGCACGATGATTGGAGAGAAAGGTTACAGCTTGATTAAGCATTTTAATCAAATTGAATTGAATTGATCTCCCGATATTTAGTAATATATTGTATGAAAGAAAGGGAGGGTTATGGCAACTGTCCGTTCAGCAACAAGTGTAGACTTTAGATATATATAGAGTACTTTATCAGATGTGGTGAAGGCAATGTGAGAAGACAGTAAACAGTGCACCTTCACACCTGCTTGGAAGGCTACTGCAACACTTTCTAGACAAACGCTCTAAGCTCCCAATTAATTACAAAAACCTCATATACATGAGGATTATAAAACCTATTTGGACTTAAAGGCGTAGAGCCATCGAATTCCTCCCTGACCCATTCCAAAATCCTTAGTAAAATGTTTAATGCTCCATACCTTCTTACGAATAATGTCATCCATAATGACGACAATGCCCCATTTATTGCTCATTTGGCCCGAACCCAGTGACAAACTTTATTTTCAAACCTACCAACTAGTTTCAAACCTAGCTACTTCTTCGATTCCCTATAATCCTCCGAGACGTCTGAAAAGAAGAGTTTAGAACACGGTAGTTTCTCTACTTGCCTTTATCCTGCCATTATGTGCATCATTCATGACATTATATTTACTTGTTGCATTGTTGTAATACAGTTGCCAATTTCAATAAATACATATTTAAAGAAAGGACTTAATTATTTGCATCTATTTTTAAAATATGAAATAAAATTCAACCACTTTTGAACAAAACTTCAAAAATATTACACTTTAGTATTAAAATATTAATTAATCGGGTTTAGAATCAATTATAATTAGTTTCCGGCAGAGGGAGGGGGTAATCCGATTTAGAAGTTGGGCTGGTGGAGGGGTGGGGGGGGGGCCCGAAGATTAATAGGAGACAAGATGGGAAAAGATAGCAAATCGATGGGAGCTGTTAGCTGGACCGTCCGAAGCCGAACAAAGTATTATGATACTAATTGCTTCATCTAATTCTTATATCTCTCTTATTTCTTCGTAGCTGCTATTGAAGTACATACACGAAGAGGCAATCTGTCCTTTGTCTCCTCAGTTGCCAGGTTGTCTCTCTCATTTTTGATTCTTGCAGGTCTGCCGTTTTATTTCGGTGTGAACAGAAGGATTCTAGTTAAAGTCGATGTATACAAAATGATTTCCTCTTTCATTGTGGGAAGTGGCTCGTAAAATTATTTTATTAACCTTGTTACAAGGTTATATAATATAATGTTTTAGTGATCCTTAAGAATCCTATCAAGCTTGTGACGAGGGTGTAACATTTAGGTCCAAAGGTCCAAATGAAGAAATAAGAAACTAAAGTCCATAGAAACCAAGTTGTATTACTTAATCTTCGTGACAAAAAAATCTTGTTTCGTTAAGATAAAACTAAAGCAACGTAAACTAGCGTAGCACCAACCAAAAATTAATAAGGAGAAACAAGAAAGCTATCTTCAATACTATTCACTAATTTACATCCTTACCGCTAAGCCGCCAATACAAAAATGTTAACAAAAAGACAATTTTGGTCTATTCTTGACCAAGTATTAACTAAAATGAGGACAGGTATCCATCAATACGTAACGATAGTTCACCGAAAAATGAGTTAAAGATGGTAGGCTTTGAAATCCTTTCGGTCTACCCCGATAGGTAGCAGCACCATACGGAAGAGATAAGCGATAAAAAAAAGAAAGTCGTTATAACCTTTAGCAACCTTTGCGTTTGAGTACTAAATACTATTTTTTGTTGATTCACATTAGTTTATAGTAGAGATATTCTAGTAATCTATAATTCGCAGTTAATTTCTTCATTATTGTATTACATTTGTTTTATTTATGATATTCTGTTAAGGAAGATATAATATTGAGCTATGATACAAACCTATTTTGTTAATGTTGTTATTATTTTTTTTATCCTTGACTCTTACCCCCACCCTTCCTCATGGTGCCGGGGGCGGATCGCCCTCTCCCCGTCACGTTCCTGAAACTAATTAATTTGTCCTCAAGCGGAAACTTGTAACATTCAATTAACGTCAATGGGGATTCCTCATAGGTAAGTATAGTGAGTATTATTGTAAAGAAAGTTTATAGTTATAATCTAGGGATCATAGGCAGAGATTTATTCAGAATCGACAAAAGTGCAAAAATTATTTATTTACTTACAGGTGAAGATGTCAAGTCGAAATCACAGTTGTAACAGTCGTCAGTAGATAATAGTAAAAGGAGACATTTGTCAAAGAATGGCAGTGTAAATAAAAACTATCCGTGGAGAGTTCTATCCCTCCAAGTTTATTGGCTTTGTTAAATTTTCAAAGAGGTAGAGTACAAACTAGACAGTTATGTAGAGGATGAGAAAGAAAAAACTATAAACAAACGAACAACGCAATACCTGATACACATATGAGAGATAAATATTACTTGTTGCAGCTGATAATGAAGGGGGAAATTCAAAGAAGAAGAAGCGTAGGAAGGAGACAATACTTTTGGTTGCAGAACATAAGAGAACGGTCTCAGAGCTCTACAAAACAGATTTTTAGATCTGCCGGATCCGAAGTTCGAATAGCGCTTGAGATTGCTCACCTTCAGAGCGAAGATGGTGCTTGAAGAAGAATAGTTTTAAGATAATAACAAACAAATAATCTACGTAACTAAAAATTGGTATTGGCTTACCAGGTTTTTCGGTAGGAAGTTTTGAAGTACTCTAAATGGAAAACACTCATAACAATTTATTTATTTTTTAGTTATTGAACATTAGGAGAGGGAAAATTTTTAATTTTAATTTTTACGCTTTTGGAACAAACGTATGCTAGTGCTATACATAAAATGCATGTTGTAAAAGATTTTTATTTTAAAACAAAGATAATTATTATTCTTTACTATTAAATAGAGAAAGGTGGCTCATTGATAGAGCGCTCAGTTGTGCCGAAGGACCCGGGTTCAAATACGGCTGTGGCATCTAAATTATTTAATGTGTTAACATCCGGAAATGAGCCGTATGAGATATTGAGGCCCTCCTGGGGTTCACCCAACCTCTGTAAAATGCGTAGCACTAATTAGGGGGAAATCTAGAAGTTGAGCGCCGTCTAGGAAAACACCTGCTTCCACAACCGTTTTCTAAGAAACAGTATAGTCTCTACTACGTACTGAACCCAACATGGGTTACAATAAAACAGAAAAAAATATTGAAACTTACAATTATGTAGTAAAAAAAAAGAAGCCAATTTACAGTCAAACATCAAATATGTTTAATAAATCCAATGCTTCAAGTATTATACAGCTACTAGAATATGAACATACGTAAGAACAGAAGATTGCTAGGTGATGAAAATTCTTACAAATGGCTAAGACTAGCCAGAGGCGAGATGAACTCGAGCTCATCTCGGTGAATATGAATTGAGGACCGAAATCGGTGTTACGAATTTATAACAACCCCTCCGATACCGACGGAAGTTGTTCAATATTTATGAGAAAGGGGAACTTACCGCTCCTGAGAAAGGGTTAACCTTTTCAATATAACTAACCGAATCTGGGCTGCTTTGCTACTCACCTGAAACAGAGAAAAAATTCAATCATCAATCTAATCATATACAACCGAAAAATATAATAATAAGGTTGAAGTTAACATATTTTATAAACGAATATAGTTATATATGTCCTGTAAGTGAGTAGAGTGGCTCAGTAGAAGAGCGCGGAGTTCCCTCGCCGAAGGTGTTGGGTATCCTGGGGGATGTAGGACCCTCCTTGGGCCCACCCAGCCTTTATAAAGTTTTTAAAGCCTTTTATAATAGTTAAAATAAACTATCCAAAATAGAGGAAAATATCTGGCGGTTGAGTGTGATCTAGGATAAATTACCACTCTGCACAAGAGTTGTCCTGGAAAAAGTACAGTCTTTACCACATATTGTACCACATTATTTCATACTTTCTTCTGATCAAACAAAATTAAATTATCAGTGAACAAGGAATAAATATTGATCCATAATGAGAGGTCATCCAAAAATACTGAACCCAAGACTATTCATGGATTAGAGTGGTAATTTTTAAAAGAATATTATAAGTCCAATGAAATTACATATTACCATGGAGTTTATTAAGGAGAAGGGAGATAATTAAAATTATGCAGAATGAAATAATTAACAGTAAAAAAAGCACTAATAAAAAAAATAAAATAAATAATTTTTATTTTTAAATATTTTTATTTTGAATAGAAAAGATTTGTCCTGGCCAATATTCGAACCCGGGTCGTCCGCCTCTCCGTGACAGTACTCTATCATTTGAGCTACCTGGGGCCGCCTCACAGTCAGGACAAATCCGTTCTCTTCACCGATCCCATATCCTCGTGTTCTCGCAATTTTGCATGAGGAAGAATGTTCATTGAGCATTACTTTAATTTTAGGATCTTGCTGACCTACGTCATATTATTAAAATTAAAGTAATGTTCAACGAACATTCTTCCTCGTGTATACATCGCCAAATTGCTAGAACACGAGGATATGGGATCGGTGAAGAGAACTGATTTGTCCTGACTGTGAGGCGACCCCTGGTAGCTCAAATGGTATAGTGCTGGCACGGAGAGACGGACGACCCGGGTTCGAATCTTGGCCAGGACAAATCTTTTCTCTTCAAATTAAAAATATATAAAAATTAAAACAATTAATTAAAAAATAATTAATAATAAACAAATAATAATAAATTTTTATTTTAGAAAAAAATATTAGTCCAAGAAATATAGTTCTTCTATAATTTATCTATGTATGTAATTTTAAATACCTAATACCTACGATTTCGTAGTTCATAAGGAAAACAATTTAAATGTACAGATTCAGTACAACTTCGTCAAATGCAACAAATTGCGCGCGGGGTCACAGCCACGTGCACACACACAAACAAACACACGCAAATATAATTAAAGGCATCTCCATTTTTTCAGAGAAAATATGACTAAGAAGCTCCACATCCAAAAACCAAACAATTATTGCCGAATTATCAATTCCCATTTCTACACACTCTTAATGTTCAATATTTCTTTTTATCTATTACTATATTTGTTATGTTGAAACGTATGGCTATAATTATTAAACTGAGTAGATAGAGCTAAACAGCTACTACCTTGAATAATTCAATCATTTAAATGGATGGGGTTGTTTTAAAACTGCTTTGAAAGTTATATTGGAAGTATTTAAATCAAGGATTTATTTATTTATCAGATGACATATTTACAAAGCTCTCTTCTAAAGCGTGAGCTATTGACTCAGGGGGGAAATAAACAGAATAAAATAAATGATATAAGATCAAAGTGAACGTTCGTATTGATTTCTTGAGTGTATTTATAAAATAAAATTCAATCCATGAATAAATACATCTCAATTCATTTGATTAATATTAAATCTACGATTGATTAAATTTAATAAATATTCAAATATAAAAGATTCATTATTTACAGTTATAACCAACTACTATAATTCTAATAAATTTTAAGATTTTGTTATATTATTATTGGTTGGATTGACAACAGTAAAGTTATAACAAACAAGTGTTTGTGCTAAAAAATATATAGCATATAGATTAGTGTTTTTTTGTTAAGTTTTAAAATCGTAGGAATGTAGTTCATCGGCTAAAATGCATAAAAGCCAAATAGTTAACTATAAAGGAAAAATATGTTTTATTTTCCAAATAGCATATCTAATTATGAAAAATGTCTTTTTAATTTTGTTCTCAATTGTGAAAAGAAAGATTTAATAAAAAAAAACACTTAGATAAATACAATATATTGTGAAGATTTCTAACACGGTTCAAAGCAAGAGTCGACAATATTTGCAGCTTAGGCCATCAATATTCCATTTTCATTTTTAATTGGAATATTATGAGCTGAAATCGATATGTTGAGTTTATATTTAAAGCTAACAACTACATTTTTTAAAATTAATGTCTACAGTTAATAACTTTTAACATAAAAAAACACCGGTACCACTACACCCAGTGGATGGTCTACAGCTTCAGTACATGGTAAAGTATATATTGATTCTTAGACAAAGCTTGCGAAAGGCGGTGATTTGCCCTAGATTACGCTCAAACGCCAAATTTTTACCCCTCAATTTGATTATCCACTTAAAGAGGCTGGGGAGCCCCAGAAGAGGCCTAGATCCCATGATCCATTTCCGGCCGCCAATAGACTAAATTTGGGGGGATTTGAATCCAGGACTTTCGGCATGGCAACTCAGCGCTCTACCACTAAAACCATTCTTTCCCTAACTTTTAACACCCGTTTCGGTTTGACTAACTTAAGGTTAAAAAAAAAACTACATATATATTGTTTTCTATTAATAACTATAATATGTACTTGAAATGGCATCGAATTTAAATACCCTATTTTGAAGGGCCCTTAAGATTGGTTTATGTTTACATACACAACCCATCGACCGCCGGAAAAGTCCATACAACACACGTCATGTTGTAGTCTTCTCTTATTCAGTCCATTAATTGCTCAGGTAAACAAACTCAGGGCGTGAGCAAATATTTGCACAAGGACCACTTTAGCTGTCACTCTCCAGAGCCAATTCGAAAAACCGGGACAAAAGATTTCACTCAATCATTCAAAAGGTAAACTTACACCATTGTACACAGCAGAGCTAGTTAGAATATATTAAATTTCTGATATGAAGTTTATATCATTCATCTTTCCCTGTAGTGTTACAGTTTTTACTTAATATAATATTGCATTGTTTGTATTGTAAGTCCAATTGAAATACCAATTGCCATGGAGTTAAACATATTTTTTAAGGAGGAAAGAGCAAAATTAAAATTAGTCAGAACGAAATAATACAATAAAACAAAAGTAATAATTAAAAGAAAAAAATGTAAAAAAAATTATATTTTAATTAATTCGTGTTATACTTTTGTCGATGCTTTACTCTACAAAATCTATAAAAGAAATTAATTTTTATTAATGATTTTTTTAAATAAATAGTCTCTAATGGGATAATGTTTATACTACTAAAAGAAACATGTTGATAATAACAATGGCCATAATTTGATTTATAATTGGAAAAGAAAAGGAGATAATATTATTGGGGCGGATAATTGTAAGCATACGGAAATATTATAAAAACTAGAGCCGCCCATTAATATGTCAAACGTGTTTTGTAAAACAATAAAATTGGCAAAATAATAATAATAATAATGATACTAACTCTCAGCATTGCGATAATTTGAGCTATCTGGACCGTTGTCATAGTTAAGCTCACTCCTTTGTTTTTCCAATATTTAAAAGTTTTCCTGCTATACACTTTTACCTCAACCAACCTGTAAATTCCTCATAAACTTCTAAATATTTCCGAATTTTTCTGATCCATTATTCGATTATTAACCCTTTAACTGTTACGAGTGAAGAGCTTTACGCCTATGACAGCGCTAAGTGGACCGGCTACCCGTCTACCGGCCTCTGCTACACACTGTTTACCTGCATTCTATCCTTCATTACCCCCCTTTGCTACTAAATGTTAACATATTTCAGTGTTTCCACCCTCCTTTCCGTTTCCATTCTCCATTTAAAAAAAAAATAGTGAGACAAAAAACTACTACAAAATAAAATTTGTAGAAAATAAATGAATGCTAAAGGCAGTTGAACTGAGGATTGTTTCACAAAGAGAGCAAAACAAATGAGATTGGTTACCTGGCCGGAGCAGGAGCCACCGATCTCGTCTTTAGCACTGATGCGTGAGGCGTGTGTGATGCAGGACGGCATATATCGTCTTCAGCACAGGGGGCACGTTCCCTTAAGACGGCATATATCGCCCATAGCATCTAAATGGTTAATAGAATACTGTTTTCTCCACAAGAACACCTATCTCAACAATTTGAGCTTTCTTTACTGCCTTGTCTATAATCAATATGAATAGAGATATTGCTATTTTTGTAGTATAAACTCTACCTAGCATTTATATTATTATATATTTAATGACTACATTAATATTTAATGTAGTATTAAAAAAAAATCTGTACCATTACAACCCGTGAAGGGTCTGGGGTTCAGTACATGTTAGAGATTGTACTGTTTCATGTATAACGGTTGTTAAAACCGCCAGATTTCCCCCCCCCCCTATTTTTGGGTACCCCATTATAGAGGCTGGGTGAGCCCTAGGAGGATCCTAGATCCTATATGATCCATCTCCGCCTGCTAACAGACTAAATAAAAGTCTTGCCTGCAGCGGGGTTTGAACCAGGATTTTCGGCATGGCAACTCAGTGGTCTACCACTGAGCCACTCCGCTCCCTTTTTAATGTACTTATAATTTTTTATTATAATAAAAACAAATAAATAATAAAAATAAAATGATTTTTATTTTTATAAAAATAAAATAGTTTTTATTATAACAAAAACAAATAAATAATAAAAATAAGATAATTTTTAATCTTAATAAAGTATTATAATTTTTTAATTTTAAGTACAATTATCTCATACAAAAAAGAAACCGAATACTCGTTACTTAGAACTTTTACAGACTTCTACGATTTTATTGTTTCCTCTAGAATTAGGTCATTGGTAGAAACTAAAATTGGTAGTTTTTCACTAATTTCTTGATATTTTTTTCCCCTACTGCTTTCTGAACATTATCAACGGCAGAAATTTCTATCTCAACAATATGGATAAAGCAATATATATAAAAATAGTAATAATGAGTATAATAAAATTGTTATGTCATAAAACTTGAAAAGACATGTTTACAATATTTTTTAAGGTAGTAGTACAGTTAAATTTTCTTTGTTAAGGAATTAAATAGAATGTATTTATACCTTTGCTTTTAAACCTCAAATACGTTGGCATTTAAAACCCGTGATATTTCCGACATCAGAGACAAAAAAAGAAACCGAATACTCGTTACTCAGAACCTTTAGAGACTCCCCCCCTTTGACCGCCATTGTTAATAAACAGGTCTTTTGCATTTAATAAATCATGCTAAGGTTACACGACGAAGAAAAACGACTTGAAAGCCAAGAGATTTATTTTCGTGTCAGGAGCCTAACTAAAACAAACTTCAAAGGCCTCTACTCCTAGCTCCCGAGAGATAGGAGGTGGGAGAAAAAAACAAGCGAAGATCTGTGAAGTAACTAATGAGTTCTGTTGGACTGATTAGGGAGTGTTTATGGCATTAATGGAACTCGCATTAAAAACCTGGAAACTTCGGCCTAAATGATGCGGTTACAGCTCGTTTGTGCTATCTGACGGGAGGGCATTTGTATTTTTTGCCGCAGAAAGGCTCAGGGAAGATAAGACGACACACATGACCCTAAACCCTCATCATCCAGGGCGAGCTGCTCTTATCACTCAGTACAAGAAGATCTCCTTCCAAAAAGTTATTCTGAGGAAACGTGTAATCAGGAATAGGATTCAGAAGGCTCCTTCTCGAAATAACCAGGTTTCGGATATTTATAGCAATTGGATTCCATTAATCTTATCAACTGAACAAGCTGATAATTAACTTTGAATGTGTGAAGATCATTGACGAAGAATTTCAATGCTGAGAACCAGCTGTGGCATTCGGCTTCAATCAACAATGTGCCAACAGCACCTTGAAATTTGTATCCATATTATTTTAAAAACATACTCATGGATTGATGGGTACAATGGATTGAATCGGTCAGGGGTGCAGTCAAAGATAACACAAAACAAGCAAAACTTCTTTTTTAATAGTCCCAAAGTTACGGCCAACGATGTAAGTACGTCATCTTCAGGGCTAGGAAAGAAACAGAAAATAACTATTTAAATCATTCCAGCACCAAAGAAGAATTACAGAATTTATATTAATAATTCAAAAGAATCAAATTTTATCAAACGTTTCTACTTCAAAAGAGGACCACGTGCCAGTTTCAATTCCTTCACATTTGTTGTTTTCTTTTCCTCCAATACTCTCTCATCTTTTCACCACGTCTCTTTTTTCTTTCTTCCGACCACTTCGTGCCTGTTCTCATATTGCTTGTACCCTGGAATCCCAAGTTCAACATTATCTTTCTGAAAGTATCTCTCTGTACTGCTGCTTCTGCTATTATGTTGTGCATTTCTAAATCTTTTTTAATTTCTCGGATCCACCCTGTAGTTGATTTCTTTTCCCAGAGATACTTAACGATCTGTTTTGACATTGTGTTGTCATCCATTTTGTAATAATGTTCAAAAAGCAAGTCTTCTTTTACTTATCGTTTCTGTTATTTTTTCTATGTTTTGATATTTCTTCATTGCTTCCTAATTTCCAGGTTTCTGTGCTTCTTATAGGACCTAAAATTTTCCTCATAATTCTTCTTTCTAATATTTCTAGTTTGCCTAGCTTAGAATTGAGTGTTAGGCATTCACTTGGGTAGAGGAATTCTGGTTGATTTTAATTTATTCATCCTTTTTTTTTTTTAATAGGTACTTAAAAAGACTTTTTTTTTCTTTCAGAAAAGTTATTTGTTTTTTGGAGCTAACGTTTGAAGAATAGTTTAATTTGAAGGTTGTGTTTCTCAAATAAATTGTAGTGCTACACGTGTATATAATAAACCATGGATATTAATACAATGCGGGGGAAAAATTTAGGTTGTCTAATCGAGTCTGAGTTACTACTATTGCGTGCAGGCGGAGAACTGTCAAATTATATTAACGATATTGCATCCAAATTAGTAATTATATCGAATCGCGAGTTATTAACGGTCCTGAAACTAAATCAGGTCTTCGGAAATAATAATGAATATTTAATAAGTTTTTAAACAACTCCTTCTTGGGAGTTCCTCCGCCCGCTCTCCTGTTAACAGATATATTGCAGAGGCAGCCTTATTCCCCGAACTCTGATTTATAAGGAAAGATATTTTACGAAAATAAATGCCATAAATATATCTGGTTGCCAAGGACCCGGGCCTAGTTATGGGACCCAGGGGAGATGTCCCGCTGTGCTCATCCGGATATTTTATAACAACGTTCCCGAAACAGGAATTGATGAAGTTGTTTCGGAAAATATGTTCAAAATTAAAAAATGAACCTAACGGTTCCGAGGCGATTATCATACGACTAATTGACTATTTTCGGTGGAATATAAATAAATATCCTTACGGTAATTAAGGGTTCTATTTATAACATTAATAGGATTTAGCGATTTTAAGTATTGCAGCGTTCTAATTCTAACATAGTTTTTTTGTTGTTTTTTCGTATTGGCCCACTAATGGAAGTAATTTTAATTTTTTCTTCCTGAGGTTGGCCCAGTCCTCCTTCATTCATCGCCGGTCTTACTCCCTTCTTTCTTCTGTCAACCTCTTTCCCGTCTTCAGCTTTTTCTTGGAAACCCACGTTAGTACCAAGTTTCATCCTGAGACAGTTGATTTCCAGCACCTCATTATAGGTAATATTCATCTCCTGTAAATCTTTGTCTACCTCTTCGAAGCAGGCTTGGTCTTCTCTTCTTTAAAATACGTAAAAACCATGTTCGTCAGTCTAGTAGGTTTCATCCTTAACAAGTAGCTATAAAATGCAGTTCTCTTTTTCTCATAACATCTGATATTTTTGGATATGATTGTACAGCTCACTGATATACCATCGTCTGTATTCACCTTGGTTTCTAATAGGGCCAAGAATTTTCCTTCTTTCTTTCTTTGATAGCCAATTTTTCTACCAGGCCTTTCTTATTCATAGTTAGGCCTTCCCCGGCATATAGGATCGGAAATATTAATGAATATGTAATAACTTTTTCAAGAACTCCTTCTTGGAAGTTCCTCCACTGTCTGGTTGATAATATTTTGTTATATCACTTATATAGTTTGTTTTTAGTTAAATGGTATTTTAAGATATCTTATTTGTATAAAAAATATTCTCTACCAAAGATGCGGGGAAGGATAAGATAGGAACAATCCAACTATAACAAATACTTTTACATAATTGGCAAAATCAATCAGAAACTCAAAAATAGATGACTCTGAGCTATATAATTTGGGACGTAACATGTGGAGAAAACGCTGATGATAAGGCTAGAGTACTTAGTGAGATCACGAAAAATAAAATATTTGTTATTTATTTTTCGTTTTTAATATTTAAATATTTTGAAGAGAAAAGATTATGTCTTGGCCGGGATTCGAACCCCGGTCACCCACGTCTCCAGCGCGGTGCTCTAACCACTGAGCTACCAAGCCTCGCATCCAAGCCAGACAAATACATTCTCTTCACTAATCCTATATACATGTGTTCTCGCAATTTTTGCGAGGTACAGACGGGGAAGAATGTTCATTGATCTCGTTGGCTTACGTCAATTTTATATTTATAATTTATTTTTTATTTATTGTTCTTTTTGATTATTTAATTTAATTTTTTTTTAAGAGAAAAGATTATGTCTTTGCCGGGATTCAAACCCGGGTCGCCCAAGTCTCTAGCGCGGTGCTTTAACCACCCAGCTACCAATGCTCGCATCCAAGGTTCGAATCCCGGCCAAGACATAATCTATTCTCTTCAAAATGAAAAAAAAAATAATATACATAAATATATGACAGTGAATTTCATCAATAGAAGCATCTCATACTAAGATCTCTCCCGTTTCTATCGGCGTTTTCTCAAAATCAATTTTTCTACTTTGTGTATTTCATCTGTGACCCCACGATATTTTAATAATACCATTCATTAAAGCGTCCAAGTTATATATATATTTTCATTATTTTTTGGAATTGAACATCCTATCAATAAACGCAGAATCTCAGATGTTCAATTTCAAAAGAAAAAGATGAAACGTTTTTCATGCAACAAATATGTTCATATAAATATAAATAAAATAAAAAAACCGTACCACTACAACCCCTGAAGAGTCTTAGGTTTCAGTACGTGGTAGAGACTGTACTATTTCTTGGACAACGGTTGTGGAGGGAGGTGATTTGTCCTTGATCACGTATCCATCTATTTTGGGTACCCACTTTATAGAGGCTGGATAAGTCCTAGATCCCGTAGGATTCATCAACAGATTAAATAAAAGTCTGTCAAGCACCGTGATTCTAACTGAGGAACTTTGGGACGGTAACTCAGCATCATATACATTTACAAACACATATTTCATTTATACAGAATTGTAAATACGATGAATAGGAAAACCGATTATATACAAGATATTTATACGTACATTTAATAACAGGTAAATACACAGCTAATTAGCACTCTGCCTTGATTAAAGGCACACTCCCACTCTAAATTAATAAATATTATCACATTCCCCTTCTTCACATGTAATACCCTGTAGTGCCAGAGTTATCTCTCAAGGGCCTCAAAGGCTACACATATAGCCTTTTATATTTCTCCCTAATATAATGAGGCTCCATCCGAGGCAGCCAGTGAAGGAAGTTGAACCCGGGAAATTATTACTCCGAACCAGGAAGGGTAAGTAATAGGATTAGAGAGTTTTCCAGCTCAAAGATTACTATCTTCCTTCTCAAGATGGCGTTGAGATAAACGCACTCGCTAATTAGCAACTTTAGAATATCAACGCTGCTTCGAATTTTTATCTCCCTCTAACGCTTTGCCTTTAATTAATTTCTCACACCCCTCAGGAGAGCCGCGCTTTCGGAAGAGTCGCAGACAGATCTATCAGATTAGATAGCGAGTGAGTTATTCCCCGCTCAAGTGGCTGTGAAGCGGATGCCCCGGCTTCGGAGGAACCCGAGAGGAAAACAAAACTTTCTCTCGAATATAAGCCTTGGTATAATTCCAGTTCCCAAAAGCCAAAAACTGTAAGGCTATATAATAGATATATTTTAATAAGAACAATGAACCTCATGATAAGTAAAGCAGAAACAAAAAAATATAATTATTTAGGAACACGTTCGTTATAATCGCAAAAACTTTACAAGCCCATCATAATCCTAGCGATGCTACACTTCAATTTCCGTAATGGCAATAGGCTGATAACATTAAATATTCAATGATAACAATTAAACAGTTATATCCTATCTATATATCTACAGCCCATGCATAAGTCGTTAAGTCGAATTTTTGCCAAATTGAGATCTGTGTATTCAAGGGGACCACTGGCACGAAGGCCTCGAGGTATCAAGAATGTATATAAATAATAGGAGCAAGAAGGGGGGAAACGATGTCCAGATGGAAAGGATGTGTCGAGACCAGGAAGGATGGCTCTGATGAATAGAAGCACTTCTACGTTCAACAACAGAAGATGGAGATAGAGAAGAAGAAGATGTAATTCAGGAAGCGGTTATGTTATTTTCATAATGAAGAAGGGACTAACTCGGTAAATCACATGGAAAGGAGTTAATGATTATGGGAACACTCCGTTCCAAGGCCAAAACTACGAGAATATCTTAATTCCGTTTCCCTCGATACAATCAACTTTGTGTGAGCAAGATTTGCGACTTAACCACTTATTCACCAGTGCTTGCCTATCTATATTACGATAATATTTAAGTGAAATGCTTCAACATTTGAGATTTTGTTTTTAATATAATCAAAAACTATGAAGATAATATGTAAACAGGAATGGCATTAGACCTATATCTCGGATAACAATATCGTCACCGTATAGCAATGAGTCTTCCAGAGCTCGAGGCGACCGGGGGGGAATGTCCTCTTCTTCACTAATTGCTCCGCTTCTTAAAACAATCCGCTCCTTTGTTATTCAAAACTAACCTGTTTAAGGAAATGCTATACCGAGTCCTTACTTGCCGTCGACTGTTCACTTAATTTTACTGTCATATGTAGATAAGATGGTGGTTGGAGAATACCTTCCCACTCGTTTTAACAAGGTTGAGAGTTTCTCGGAGGAGTAATATGTATTTTTTAGTATTATTTTCCAATGTTATTTTGCAGGAATTAGGCACTCTCATATTATTAAATAAACACAGAATTATGTATACAACACAATCAGTTATACAATATGAATTTTTTTTTTCTAAACAACATATTGTAAATCATCTGTACTTAATTATAAAGAAGAATTTTAAGCAATCTGAAATGAAGTAGAATTGCGTCTTGTTGTTTCCAAAAATTCAGAAGGAAGATGGAAACCTACGGCACACTTAGCTAATTAATTTACTTGAAGCTTAATAAACTTTTTCAAAGGCGATTAGAAACAAGACTGCGAAGCAGATATTCATCATATCTCGCTTTTTGTTTAAAAATTGCTCTTTACCGATTTTGCCTTAAAAATTTTCCAAGGATAAGTATTACGAACTTATGAACACGCAGCTTCATAAGCATTCATTAAAAAAAACTATTTTTCAGGTCAATTTAAGAATATTTTTTTCCTTAGTACTTTATGAGAGAACTAAGTGTACCAAATTCCTAAGCTGAAATCAGACAAATTATTTAATGTATTAAAAGTCAGAGATCGGTATCTTCTAACCCTCCTAAGGTTCACCCAGTCTCTAGAATAGTCGCATTGTGACACAAAAATGTATCTACAAAATTTATGTTTATGTGATACTTGTGATACCCACCACTATTTTTCATGTTATATTTTAGAGGACTCGCTTACAGACCATTCAAATCTATCAATCGAAATTCCTTCACTATATTACACATTTTCCCTTTTACATAACTAATAAATCATTGCTCAAATATCTCAACATACCACTCGTGACTGACACAATCAAGAAAAACTACAAGAAAATTTCATGACTCACTTGCTGGAGACCCAAACATACTGCTACAATCATTACTGACGGACACATTGCAACAGAATTCGAGGAGGCTGAAACGTCTCTGGAGCAGGGAACTACTACCAAGAGATGAACCACGCTAGGAATGCCTTCAATGGGAGAAGGCACGCTTCCACGAGAATCCCTTATGGGAGCTTTTTAAAAGAATATCGAAAATACAATATGTGCCAAATGGCATTTCTATAATTTCATAAATAAATATTATTATTATTATATTTTAGGGTCACAAGATTGTATATATACTTTAATTGGATATAAGTTTTTTTTCACTCATAATTCACATCATTCATTTTTTTTAAAATGGCATTTTTTGGATAGGTGTTTGTGTCACTAAGTTGATGTAATAAGCCTATATAATACCCTGGTTTAGAAGAAAACCTCGAACAAATCATCCCAAAAAGGTTGTTGCTCATATTTTAAAAATATTTTGCAGAGATATAAGCTTGGTTAAGTTATCTACAAAACTGCTTAGCAACAAAGCTCATTTCTCACAATGAACGACCCCTTACGCGGATGTGCAAATTATCACAATTGTAATTGTCCCCTGTGATTTAACTCCTCCCTCGGCAAGATAGCCTTATGGAAATGAAACAATCGAGTGTGGGCCCGTTGAGATGCTTAATGAGATCCTGATGAGCGATAGCGGTTGAGGAACTGACTCAAGTTGAGCGCTTGAGCGCACCGCTCCGCTCAACAAGTGGATGATAAACAACTTTGTTGATTTCTAAATTGTCGCTTGATTCTTATCTAACGACCTCCGCTAATGTTTCCTTTATAGCTATTTACATTTCCACACTCCGCGAAACAGCTTCGTACTCCTTCGGCGCAAATTAATGACGATTTCGTAATTTATAGTATGGCTAGCGATATTTATGCTAAGCAATCGGTGCGTTCTTATGTGCAAGCATTAGTTTAGTGTAATTGAATGTAATTGTAGCCGTAAATTAATTCTACTCTGAAGCTCATGTGCTTACGACAGACAAAATAAAACTAGTATCGCAATGCTGAGTTGCCACAAAGGATTAAATATAAGATAAGTTTTGCTTTTTTAACACAATCATTAAAATTGCGAATATTACTGCAATTGATAATTTTATTATTAAATATGGTATCAGTTACGCAGGTTCTCTTCGAGTTAAGTCACGAAAGTTTTAATTCATAACTTTTCATTCACACCCTTTTTAATATTCTCGAAAAATAATAAAATTAAAATAATCGTGAGTTTTAGTATGAAAAAAAGAGTGTAATTATGGGAAATGTGTATATTTCATTAATCATTTCACCAAGAAATAAAAGTTTCAACTTTTCGAAGAATAGGCGATGACCTATGTTAGCTGAAATGATTACAGAAATATATTCATTTCCCATAATTACACTATATTTCCCCATTAAAATTCACGATTATTTTTATTTTCGAAAATATTAAAAAGTAAACGAATGAAATGTTAATACCTGCCATGACTCAACTCGACGCTACAACCTGCGGAACTGATATCTTCATTTCTATCGATTCGGATGAAAAATCATCGTACCAATTAGCATAATATTATAAACTAATCAAGGATAAGAAATTATGCTTATACTGATACAAGGGATTTTACGAGGATTACAAGGAATGATCTTCATCAACCTATAGCCAATTCAAATGCTATTATTAGTGCTCTAACAATCGAAAATATACTGCTTCAAAATTACCAACCAAGCGAAGGTCTAAGACTATAAATTGGCCTAAAGATAGAGAAGGCTCACCAGACAAAGACAGAAATAGAGGAAGCTACCTGCTCAGCGCGGGAAGGACAAATGTGGTGTAATGAAAGAGTGGGATTTAGTAGGGTCGTAACCTAGGGGTTTGTGGGTCGTAAACCAGGCGGCAGCTCTGTAGCGATAGAATGTTCCACTGTTTATTGATGGAGCCGTCCGGCGAGTGGATACCCGGGTACTGGGTATTCCTGTACAGGTCCCAGGTACTTCTCGACCCACCCGGTACCTCCAAATTGGGTTACCCTTATCAGAATGATCGACAAAGTCGATTACGTCCTATCGGAAGGGACATAACCGTCCCCGGTAAAGTGATGATGCTTGGAAGCATCTTCAAGTTAAGATAACTGCATCTCCTTGTCGAAAGATGGAGTTCCTTCATACGGAACTGTTACTCGGGCTGCGAGGTAGGAGAGCCGATTCTTGTCAAGAGAGATCGATATCGAATACAAATCAGGAGATTTTTTTATTGCTCACTCATATATAGAACCACATATAAAAGGAATCAAGATCCCACGTAAATAAATGTTTAAATTATCGTAAACGCGAGAGAAAGCACCTAAACAGTAGAGTTTTCGATCATAAAAACAAAAAAGTGTAATCTAAAAATAGTAATGTTATAATGTCACTATTATATTTCAATTGGACAATGCTTCGCACACAATTATAAAAAAAAATATGATATATAAATAAGAATATTATTAATACTATTCTTTCTTAAGAAAGATATACATAAAAAATAAGTGAAGATGAATGCTAGGGAAAAACGAGGTTCCTCGATTTTTTACCCAAAAAGTTGGCAGTAGCGGTTCCTGGTTTATTATCCAATGGCGAACACTATGGTGTGGTCAAAAATCGAAAAAAAGAGTTCAAACTGCTCAAAACGGGTGAAGAAGTACGTCTGTAAGAACGGTGGTGCGGAAGAACGTGGTAACGTGGCTTCCCCGAGTTGGGCTACGAGCATCTCAAACTTCTGTTGATTGTCGGGTTGATAGGACCAGCAATCTGCATCGACAAAGATGATGGTGATACTCACATATTTTTAGGTTAGTTTTGCTCAAAAAGTGAGTTACTTCGTTTTCCCTCTGTAGTCTTCATGTACCTTTATCGTTAATGTATTTCTGGAAAAAAAAGTTTCTGAAGGAATAGATAAATAATCAGGAGGAAACAAAAAGTATCCCCATAAATACTGGGCGCCAATCATTAGTTTCATTTGATTGGAACTAAATGGTCGTGTCGGTTGAGCCTATGTCTAGTACCGCTCATCTACTTAGTTGATTAATATTAATGAAAACAATTAAATTATAAGGAATATTTCCGTTCAGAACAATTAGCCTTCTGAGCGTTCCAAGATATTTATTAACTTATTAATTTTTAAATAGATAAATTATGAAAATCTTGGATCTATATGCTCTTTTTATTGTTTATTTATACGTTTTTCATTATATTTTGTTAGTTTTTAGTAAAGAACTGTATCAGAATTGGAACTAACCCAACTCTACCAGGATCTTAGAACGTCCGCTCGTACAAGATCGTTAGTCAACAGGGGACAGCTGAAGGCACTAAAATGGTTCAGCCGATGTACCATTATTCAAATCCTAACTGCTGTTTAAATATCCTATTGAAAGCTCATCATGGTCTGATGAGAAAAATCTAACGAATTTTGAGTAACACAATAATCAAAGTTGCTTTATCAATTATATCATTATATCAAATAACCGTATTTTCCGTTTTCTAGGCAAGAACATTACGAAACATAGAAAGGGAAATATGATGGTGAATTTTCCTGATCTTAAAGAGGATTAAACTAGTCAGTAAAGAACTGTATTCGATACAAGAGAAATAAACCAACTAGTTCTCATGTTTAAATTTTAAAATATTGGAGTATTTAGTTCAGTTAAGACATGACTGGCTTTAAAAAACAATCAATAACTAATAATTACTATACTTCCCTATCAGTCGCTCGCGAATGACTCATAGTCCAACAGGACTAAGGATCATAGTCGAAAAGAATAAATTTATGACTTATAATATTGGATTGAAAGGTGTAAAGAATTCAAATATCTAGGAGAGACGATGTAGAAGAATTAATTACAAAAAGCAGCTGTGGAAATCGAATTCTAAAAACGGAAAGGTCAAATCTACGATAAACATCTACAGCAAGAAGTGGATCTCCTGGAATGCTCGAGTGCTAGTGTAGTTGTTTGTTCATTTAACGTCACTTTATGCTGCTATGGCTAAACGGACGATGCTACAGTGGGAGCTCTAAATTTTGCCTACCCAGGTTTAATTAGGATAGGGATTTTTAATCACTATAGCTGTATGCACCTCGATTTACTATAGTCTCGGAAGAACAAGGTCCTTGAAAGCAGAATTCTGTGCAGTTCGCACTGAAGAAGGATGGAAACTGCGATGTAACGCAGGAATCTACCAAAAAGATTCCAAAGAATCTACCAAATTATCTCGGATACTGTGTGGAAGAGGAGGTTGTCATTTCACGAACTTCTATAAAGAAGTATAAATAAAGTATAAATTGACGAATATTAGATTATTTCTGAAAGGAGAAGACCACTACGACGTGAACTAAGATTAGAATAGTCGAATTTGAGTCTAAAATGATAGAAAAAAGTGAATTTTAGAGCAAAGTGAGAAATTTCGTAAGGTTTCAGGATAAAGAAAGACCAGAGAAGATAGTAATGACATATTCCTAGAATATGAATAAAGGTAGAAAATCACATATTCGTTACATGTGTACAATTCGGATTATCTAGTGCAATATTAGATGCAAAACTTCAAATACATTTAGCCCAAATATATAGACATAACCTGAATATACATATACAATAATTTAAGAGCTTGCCGTTATAATTTATTAGAATTACTTTCATTTATTTATCTCCGTCAAGGGAATATAAACGATTCAAAATATAAATATACATAAACTTCAACCTCATGAAATTTTTAATGCTTCCTGACCGGTTAGGCGAAACGAAGCAATCCATCATTGTCGAAATGGATTGTGAAGATACAAAAAGGAGCCGTTATTGATGTTTGAGATTTAAGGGATCGGATAATTTAATAAAACTTTTTTCAAAATTTTCTTACCAAACTCCTGATAAAAGTTTCAACAACCCTTCGAGATAAATATTTATTTGAAAGCAATAAGTTAAGAGCACACATCTCTTCAATATCTCTCTCCCTCTCATCATCTAATCTTTGATTTCCTCGGCTTCGGGAAGTAATAATGTAAAATTATCTTTTTCCTTGGTATGTATTGAATTCATATTTTTAGCGAATATTTAAAAATTAAAAGAATCAACGTTTATTTAACCTTATCTCGGAGTTTTTCAATAATTATATTATTAAATAATTACTACATTTTTAATTGTGCCAACGTTTCGGCCTACAATGTAGGCCATCTTCAAGGCGAATAGTAGGTGCCTGGTCTCGGGTGACTCGTCAAACTAACAACTAGGGTCGACGAAACATAAGAAAGAAAGTAAAAACTCGAAGAGGAAAACACTAGAATGGAATATAACGAAATGCCGTTTGCATTGGACAGGACCGATGTTAACGTTCTTATGTGGTATGATGGAGAGAGAGTACATTCTATATCCAAGATCGAGGGTTCAGGCAGGTGTATAAAAAAAAGGGTAAACATAAAAAGTTCTTACATTAGTGGAAAAATTCCAACTAAAAACCTTAAGTCTCCAAACTAAAACAGGAAATTAAAAATACCTGTCCAATATTTCGCCTATTCAGGCATCCTCAGGGCAGAAAGAGAATAATAGCATACCAGAAGGGAATAATGCACCCAAAAAACACACACGAAAGCTGGAAATCTAGCCAGATGGGAATCTAGTAACCTTCCCTATGAATCAGTAGTTGCATTTGAGCCTTGGAGGTGGTGGGATGTGTGTTTTTTGGGTGCATTATTCATCTTTTGGTTTGCTATTATTCTCTTTCTGCCCTGAGGATGCCTGAATAGGCGAAATATTGGACAGGTATTTTTAATTTTCTGTTTTAGTTTGGAGACTTAAGGTTTTTAGTTGGAATTTTTCCACTAATGTATTGACATTTATTTGATGTCTCTGTTGACCGTTCCCTTTTTCAATATAAAAAGTTCTTGGTAATATCCGTCATTCGGAAGGGCAAAACCAACGTAAGTTAGGGGTCCCGAGCCTTTACAGTCCCAGGTGCTCCTCAAAGATCCCTATCCTGCCTACATCTGAAGACGCAAAGTTTAGGGCTACCACTGTAACATCGTTTACCGATTAGCCTTATTGCACAGACTGAACTTTAGATGACTAAGTAAACAACAGCAATGTCCATTTTCTTCTGGGATGAACCGTGTGGTGTTGGTGTTGTTTGCCATGCTTTCGCACATCGTGTTGTGAGCAAAAGCTTGGCAAACAACAGCAACACCACACGGTCCATCCCGGAAGAAGAACATATGCACAATACCAAACACCGCGGAAGCCTACGTGAGCAACAGCAATGTCGTCATTAATATGTCTAATACTACCTATCTACTTAGTTTAAAGCAGATAAATCAAAGCATTATTTTAAAATAGTAAATTATAAGGAATATTCACCTCGAGAACATTATGCCTTCAAGTCGGAGCTTAAGTCGGGAAGGGGGTAAGGAGCTAGCGATGACCGGACACTAACAACAGGAGCGCTACAGAGCGCCCATCCATCCTCCAAATTAGAACGGAAGGCCAGCGCCCTAGGCACTTACCCCCGACAGCTGACTAATGCTGCCCCTGATGAAGCGGATTCCCGAGGTTTCGGCGAGGTATCCTCACCATCCTAAGATCAATCCGCACTAGACCCCTCTCTGGAGTATCGGTATTAATTATTCGCCATTTTTTAATTTCCATCTCCCCTTCAATGATCCATCCCTGTCACGGTCAATCACGAGCGGTCATCAATCACTTGACTATCTCGGCCTCGATAGCAACTGTGCCAGCAGTCCACAGGTCACCGTGTGAGCTTACTTTCAGGGCGTTCCGTTCGAAGGTTCTACAAATATTTTGGTAGTTCAAGTTAGAGCAAGAAATACAAACAAAAGAACAACATTAATTATAGGTCATAATAAAAAATATATTTTCACACTGCAGCAGAAGTTGGTACCCATGAAGTTCTTTAAACTTTTCTTTGGTTTGACGATTGTGTGAGGGTGAGCATTATCTTGTTAGAATAAAAACGCCTTTTCTCAAAGCAAAATAACGCTCTCACAAATTTGCTTACAATCTTTCCATTTGTTCGCAGTAGAAACCAGAATTCATAGAGCATACATAAGGAATAATTTCGTGAAGAATAACACCAAAATTCCAAAAAACGCAAAGCATAGATCCCCCCCCCCTAAATTTTCTAGCCCGTTAGTTGATTACTGAGGAGTAGGTTCGTGAGGAAACTGTCTACAGCACTTTTTCACCTTCCCAATAGAGCATATATGGCGACTAACAGTATCTTTCGACACACCACACTACCTGGCAAGTTTGCGAGTACTTGGGGATGGATTTGACTCAACAGCCTCCAGCAACACCTCATCAATATCCATTAATGGTCGCCATTAGACCTTCTACCTTTACAAAGTCGTATCTCCACGACTAAATTTTTCAAAACAACGCCACACAACGCGCTGGTCAACCACCTTTTCCTTCATATTTAATAATTTTACGAATTGCTTTGCTTCAGAGGCTGTGAATTTTGTTCCAGTAATGTCATAAAATTACGAGAACTTCTTACGACACTGCCATGTTTCTTCTTTGAAACAAATAACTAAACTGAGGCTTTTTTGAAGGGGTCGAATAGGATTAAACAAGCTTAGATAATGCTTGTTTTCAAAGAAATAATTAAGTACTGGTATTATCTTTGAATCGAAAGTAATAACCAAGCTGAGAAGTACGCAGTCGTAAAAGCGACAGTGTTCCTTCTCGACCTTCCAACTAACATGGATACAGACGTAGTCATACACACAGATAACATGATCTTGATACAATCAGTTCTCAACACACACAGTGGGAGAAATATTTAATAATCTTTGTTGTTGGAATCGTAGAGAGACATTTATAATTCTAAAATTGGTTGTAATGAGTCC
Source organism: Troilus luridus (assembly GCA_964056705.1). Classification (NCBI taxonomy): domain Eukaryota; kingdom Metazoa; phylum Arthropoda; class Insecta; order Hemiptera; family Pentatomidae; genus Troilus; species Troilus luridus. Next base: position 28,984,841 of record OZ057414.1, read on the forward strand.
ATTTCCTCCTCCGTTTTAATTTATCTGAGTAACACCTGTGCAGAGGCCGGTTGTAAATGTTCATATAAATCATAAAACGAAATAAATATCCAAGTAATGTATCAAATTAATTACGAGCCTTAAGTAATGCCAGAGCTCGGAATGAGTGAATCATTGAGGACTAAGGGGCCATGAAATAATACCCAACTTAAAGACCGTCATACATCTTCAAGACTAATTGGGAAGCAGTCAAGATTAAAATGTCTCCCCAGCTAATGTTTGTGAATTTAATTTAAGGAATGATGGGAGTCCTTGCATAAACAAAACATTCCCTGAAATCAAAGTTAGTATTATTTAATTTAAAAAAAATTAATTTATATAAATATTTACGAGTTGTTATTAATATCTATTAAAAAATAAAAAAATAGTTTCCGATGCGTAATAAATGTGAAGGACTGCGGTATAGAGCAGGTAGTGTATTTAATACAAAGTACCTATCTAGAAATAATCAATAAAATTTTTTTTTAAAGCTGGGGGTCAGTGGTTCAGTACATGGTAGAGACTTACAAGGGTTATGCAGGGAGGTGATGTGTCCTAGATCACGCTCAACCGTTAGATTCCACCCCCTTATTCGGCTACCAACATTATAGAGGCTGGATGATTGGATGGTCCTAGATCCCATAGGATCCGTCTCCGGCCGGTAACAGATAAAATAATAGTCTGCCAATACGCGGAATTTGAACCCAGGACCTTCGGCATGGCAACCCAGCCCTCTACCACTGAGGAAATCCGCTCCCAAAATAGTCAACAACCATAGCGTAAATCTAAAAAAAAAATATAAGCACATTTTTGAAAAATTAAAAATAGTGGTTATAAAAATTACAGTAATATATATAAATGTTTAAAGCGATGTGAGAAAAAAATGTAGAGAATTGAGCAGTAAAAACTGAAAAATTGAATTTAACTTGACTTTTCGGTTACTACAGACAGGTATTAATAATTAAAAATTGGAAAGACGTATATTGTACATACGCCTGTGTTGTACGTGTCAGGGTTGAGACAAAGACTGCGATGACTCCATCAACCGCGACAGGTATACCATTACAGACTGTCCAAGAATCAAGTTACCTTTAGCAGAATATAATACCGAAAGGCTTTCAGGACAAAAGACGTTTTCGTCTTTGCACAGAGCTTAATAAACTACTTTGACTTAAAAAATAAAAAAATTGGTAAGCCTCAACGCCTAAATAGTTGTTGCTAATTAGCATCAGCTGTAAAATAAATCAGGGAATACATTAAAAATGCAATAAATTGCAGTACACAATAGGCAATAGGCACAGAGGCAACACAATAGAAAGAACACAATAGCTCTTCAGAACTATTTATTTCTGTGGTTTTAGAAAAAAAAACTTTGATAACAAATAACTCAACTAATAAGGACTTAACTATAACTACTAAACCAAAAAAATAAAATAAATAAGGGAAATAAAAAAGTTCAAACTAACGTTAATTTATGTATGTGAAAATACCAATCAACATGCTAATTAGTTACTAATAAGAATTAAGCAGAGAAATGTTGAGATAAATTACCATTAAATAAAAAGTCCTCTCATAATAGTTAACTAATCTAATTAGTGAGGATGACAAGACATTTATTTCAAAATTAAAAAAATAATTAAATAAAACGATTTTGTTTTCTTTTTTCTTTGACCTTATTTGTGTATTGTTGAGAATACTAATTCTCTTTTCATTAATTCGTCACAGACACAACTCACTGAAAAAGGATTTGAGGAAAAATGTTAAAAATAATTTAATTAAAACAAGGGAAAAAGCCGGGAAAAGCCTTGATGGTTTTCATTTGCCTTCACACGACTGCATTGATTAGACTGAATATTTTCCATCAAATATAAATCTGAAGGATGTGTTAAGTGCAAATTTTTCAAAAATGGGTTTTGTTATATAAATAATATTGTAAAGTTGTGATCAGGAAGTCATAGATCAAATATTGATATAAACTTAATAGAAGAAGGTTACAAAAATATATTGTTTGCTTAAACTTGAACTGCATTTTGTTGTGTTAAATTATTATATTTAAATTGTTAAATTATTAAATTATTATAATTATTGTTAAATTATTATATTTATTGTTCAATTTTTATATTTATTGTTAAATTATTATATTTATTGTTAAATTATTATATTTATTGTTAAATTATTATATTTCTTATTAAATAGTTAAATTATTATATTTCTTATTAAATAGTTAAATTATTATATTTCTTGTGTTAAATTATTATATTAGTGTTATATTATTAAAAAAGTTGACTCATGTAAAATCTTGTTTTCGGCACTTAACACATTTGTGAACTAAGGCAACGATATACAATTCGGTGGTATTGATTTATTTCCATATTTATTCGAATTATTCTTTCCTTCTAACGATAAATGTCTTCGAAATTACCGATTTACTTATTTAATACTAATTAGTTACTTTATCGAGAGAAATAATAGCACATTATGTTGTTCTTCGGCGTTATACTAGCTCAGTGGAGGACAAAATATTTATAGCAAGAACAATTTATTTACCCGTAGAATTGAAACTTTTAACACCAATACAAACTCAAACGGTAATTTGAATCATTTTAAGAACTAGTGTATCAAGTGATCAATATCTTCAGAAATCAAAATTTTGGCGATGAGTGGAAGCGACTGTATAGTAGCTACGAAGATCCTCAGAGTAATGAGTTGAGGCGCTTAAGATAGGTAGGACATATCGCCAGGCTGGAAGATGGAGAAATGACAAAAGTACTCCTGAATGTACCGATTCATGGAAAACAAAGAAGAGGGAGACCTAAGCTGTGGTCGTCAGATGGCGAAGCAGATGATGCTCAAAACATCCTCGGAGTTGTGACATTGGGAAAAAAAACACGCATCCTCCAGTTTTCTTGCCTCAGAGACCACCCTGATATGTTACTATATACTACAGGAATGATCAGCAACAGAATTGCAAAAAAGTAATGAATGTTGTCTAAGGAGACGAAGTATTTGTTCCCTGCTATGTTATTTTCAGATTGGAAATCAAGTTATAAGTAACATTTTGTTAAGGTGTTAAAATTACAAACGATATCCTGTATTTATTGTACGTATGTTTATAGCTTGACGATTCCTGGAAAACACGCCAGCTTGCTTTGTTCTTATTTCAAAAGGGTGGTTCAGACCTTGGCACATGAAGGGTCACCTTGATTCCTCCAGTCACAGTTCTAAAAGCGGCTGTCAGTCGGGCCCCGAGACGGAATGCGAGACGATGAGGCGGGAAGAGAGGGAGAAGAGAGAAGTGAAGAAAGCGGAGACGGACAGGGAGGGAGATAGTGAGGCGGATCTATGGCCCCATTGTCCAGTCCTCGCTTAGACGAGATTTAGACTCTAATTATTCCCCGAGAGAACAATGGCCAGGTTAGTGAGCACTTGTAAATTCAGATCCCAAGGTTACTAGCTCTTTTTATATTTGGCAGCTTCTTAGGAGGGGTAGGGTGCACCTTTAGGGATCATGTTAGGACCTCCGCGATCACCTGAGTCCTTCCTTAGCCAACAGTTTCCGGGGAGTCATACACAAATCGTGAAGAAAAGACGATAAGTAACGTTTTCAAGTGAACTTACGACAAGCCTTCAGTAACAGAAAATCGTATAATAAAATATCTTGGGCTGTCACCTCTAAACAACTATGCTCCACCAAAGTCCACAATTTATCTACACATCGAACTGGAATTACTTTTAACAACAATTAACATTATTATTATCTTTCTTTTTCTCCAATACACCTTCCCTATATCTCCTGTCCACACGATATTCCTCTGTCAGACTCCTAGCTGTCATTCCTTCTTTTACTTCCTCTATCTACTGCTTCCGACGTCTTCTTCTCTCATCACGGCATTATTTGAGTACTCGAAGGGTCCATCGCGTCTCATCCATCCTCATGACGTACCCAAAACATAGCAATATTCTTTCACTGATGTCACTGAGAATGTTGAGCACCGATCTTATTTCTTATAATCTCATTTGGGGTTGTACCAAATTTGAGGCAGCAATTTAATATAGTAATTAAACAAGACTACAAAGAGTAGCTGAACCACTTCGCAAAGACTGAGCAAATGTGACATAGGCTGCAAGACTTCCCAGCTACAAAAAAAATAACAGTGCAATTGGTATATGATCATTCAACTTACAAAATAATAGTACTGAAACAGCAAATCATCTATAATCATAAAAATACTGCGTCGTGAAATGTTGGAGCGCCAAATTATATTTATAAATAAATGACTATCTCCTGACTATCTCATGACTTGAAAAAAGAAAGGGAACAACAGAAAAATTAAACTAACATCAGACAAAATAAACATGACTCGGAACGTTATCGTGGAAGTATTGATTTTTCCAAGTAATCAAATAGCTTATAAGTTACCATCATCCCCATTAATAAAATGCATAACAAAATATTAAAAATATATAGCATAATAGATTGTAGAACAATGATTACAACATCCCGTTATCTTTTCAATGTCTCCATCACACCTAGATTTCAGTATACTTTAACCAAGCAGCAACCAAAATGATTTAACAGTTCTTCATGGAGGACAAATAAAGGGAGTAAAACGACACGTGAAAATGGAACTGGAGCAGACAAACGCCCAAGTCTTTGTTTACAAGGATCCCGACCTGCTACCCACCACCGATACTAAAAGAGTCGGATAGGTCTGCAATACCAAATAAGTCAGTTGATAGGGGATTCATGAGAGGCTGAGGACCGGAGGAAAGAGACGGAAGTGGGAGGACACCTCGGGAGGGTATAAAACAGGAGTAGGGCGTGCGATAAAGGAAGGGGCTCTCATCTGCATGAGTCCTCCAGGAGAGCAGTTTACGGCCCCACTCTCCCTCCTTTGAGGAGCCTGATTAAACCCGAATCACGGCCAGTGGGCTGTCTCTTGATTTTACTGTCCTCTTATTGACTAAACATGAGCGCTCAAATAAAATCAACCTTTGATTTGAATCCAACCACCTCATATCATTAGCGTATTAATTTAGAAAAGTAAAAACAATAATCTCTGAAAAAATGTATAATATTCTTGTAAGGAGGTGTAGACCAGTAGTAGAGCGCTGAGTTGCCATGGCGAAGATACAGAGTTCAAAACCGGATGTGCCGCATTTAATCTGTTAATAGTCGGGAATGAACACTGTGGTATCTGGAGATTCTCCTAAGGATCACCCAGGCTCTATAAAGTGTCTGCTTATTCTATTTAACATTACTTAATCCTGTTATGAATAATTGGACGATGGTACACTGGGAGCTCCTGGTTTCATTAGGATAAGGATCTTTAACGAGTACCTGACGTACGTCCCTTCCGAAGGATGGCGTAACCAAGGTCTTTTTTACTCCCTTTAAAAAAAATTCTAGATCCACCTGCCGGGCTAAGAGCCCGCGATCTTGGGCTTAGTAGGTTGTTATGCTAACCACTAGACCGTAGGTCACCCCCCCCCCCCCCCCGATAAAGTGAATACTCGTAATAAGAGGATAACCTGACGGATGTGCGTGATCTCGGAAAATTACTCTGCACAACCGTTGTCCTCTAAGCAGTACAATCTCTTCTACGTAAAGAGTCCAACACTTTCATGGGTTGTAGTGGCGTAGGTTTTTTAAATATGTTTTTATGAACTTAATAATTAGTAGATTTGTATTACTTTTCCTTTAATCGGAGAAATGTTACAGTAAACTGATTAATTTAGATCAGTATGTAAAGCACGGAGCTACTGAACAGTAGATCATGATCTGTGGCTGCACCATCAGGATCAGCATACCAACTCGTGGCACATCTTGCCAGCATAAAGTTTCTGTGTAAAGCGCCAAAAACTCTTCGTGGGTTACAATATTTTTTAATCATTATAAAATGCATTTTCATATTCATCAAATGGCGTTAAACCATTATGAATTGTAGATTCACGCTTTTCGCTAAATTTTCTCTTCTGAATGATAATAATAAACTACGATTTCAAAGTTTTTTAGATTTTCCCTGTCACTACAGAATAGGGAAAATCTAAAAAAAAAATAACGAGTGGTTTGGATTACTGTATGCTTTTAACAGCACGTGCCAATTGCTAGAATTATAAATATTATGAAACACTATTCCATAAGTTTTAAGTAGCTTAGGTTTGGATAGTAATTGGTAGTTAGTTGGCTTATTGCCGTTGTTTCCATCAAGGGTTCTGTTTATTTCCCAACTGTGGAGGTACGTTTGCTTGTTCACCATTTTTCGAGAATTTAAATATATTTATAATGACTCATTTTAAGAATTAAAGAATATTTAATAAATGTTTATGCAGCGATTGTTGCTACGAAAATATAAAATATCACCTTTTAGTAACCCTACAGTGTTTACAAAAAGTTATTTTCACATGACATCACGCAATCCAATTCTTGAAAAAGAAGTCAAGAAAGAGCCTAATTAAAAAATCGGGTGGAAATTAATAGTCACACCAAGCAAGTGGTGAAAATAGTTGAAGATAAGGCAGCTGTAAGAGATAGAATTGGAAGGAAAGGCAACACTTTCTGATTAGGACGGTATCTACTCGTACATCTGACAACAGATTGAAGAGATAAAGGCAAGAGTCGGCACGTCCACAGCGGGAACACTTGAACGAAGGAGGCCAAGCTACTATGTCTAAATAACATTATATATATATTCTAAATAACAATATGTATTTATATACAAACACCCATATACAAATATCAAATCTGCTAGAAACCGTTCATTTATAACAAATTCAGTTAGTTTGTAAATACCTTTAAAGAAATGCTAATAGTAAAGAATCATGAAATTTCTACAAATTTGATAAAAAACTTCAAAATAAAACTTTAAAAATCAAAACATACTTTCTTTTAGAATTTATTGGATAATATGGAACAGGCTTAAGAGCATATGAGGGAAAGAAATATTATCAAATTGCTTCCAATTATTATTATTTTTTTTTTAAACAAAACTAACGGGATGGATCAATATTATAACCAACATATCCAGCAGAGACAGTGTTCGATTTTTTGTTTATCGACTTAAACCAAAATATGAGTGTATCCCCCCAATAAAATTCTCAATTCAATAAACCAGAGCTATTTTCGAAAGTCGATTTTGAAATAGTACTATCGAAATGTCTCCATTTTTTACTTACCAACAGAACAGTAACAGTCAGCTTAAGAAGGATACACCTTAGGATCTACAGTTGTTGTCGTTATTGGTTATTGAATACGTTGAGTATAATAAAAAATAAATAAAAATTTTAAGATTTGAACTATTGCCATTTTAAAAGACTAATTTTTACAGATATTGTAATATCTGATATACTATCAGCAGTAAATAATTTACAAAATAATCCGGACTATTTCAGAAGGAATATGAAACTTTTGAAAGGGGGGGGATGAAAAAAACACGTTTTACTTAAAGTCATTTTCATATTTGGGAAAGAGAGTATAATATTAAGACCACAAGTTTTCAACGTTTTCATTACCTAAGATGACAGAAGCCACCCAGCCGAACCTACTGATTAGTGATGTGGCACCTGTTTAAATGCCACTGAAGTCCATTATTGCTTTTTCAAATCGACTATCTTTTACTTTTACTTTAAGTGGAGATACAGTCTATAATGACACGATTACAACCTTCCAATGTCATCCCGTCGTTTCAGGGACTCCTGAGATGACAAGTTAAAACAATTCCTCTGTAGCAGTGACCTCTGGACGATATATTCGGATCCTAATTGATCCTCAGATCTATATATCCGAGGATATAGATATAGGAGCATCCTGGAGATCTTCCCACGCGAGTGGCTATCTCCGGGAGAGAGACTTATTGGGAGGCGGCAGGCCTATCAATAAGCGACGATGAGGAAGATAAGTTAATGGAGAAAGCATGTTAACTGAGGGGAAGGGAGTTCTTCCAGGATTTTGGATCAGCTTGTCTCGAGTATCTGTCGATAAAGGGATAACTTAAAGTCTGTTGGGGAAGGGTCGAGGATGAGAAGGGAATAGGAAACAAGGGGAATTCTAAGCAAGAATTAACTCCATTATAATTAATGTTCCATGTTATAAAAAAAATTATCAGCTGACTATTTATAGATACCGAGCGCTAACAGTGGACAATCATTAGATGCTTTATTTTTAATTCTTAAAATATTTTTATATTCGAGTATCTGTTAATATTCTGAATACTGATTAACTAATAATGTAAATGTAGCACACCTCGAGGCAGAAGGTAGTATTCTTAAAATAAAGTGATCGTTTGGCGCCAATCAATTAAATTTCAAATACAATAATTTAAAAAGATTAACTATTAATTAGGACTGACAAGAAACAATTTATTTATCTACTAAAGATGCAGATGCGAAACTCACATTCCCCGCCACTTTTCATAACTTTCGGTAAAACCGATTTTGTTATAAATATATGAGATAAATGAATCAGTTTTTTTTTAGAGAACAGCCACAACAACCTCTTCTCTTAAAAATTCTGAGTCATTTATCTCATATATAACAGAATCGGTTTAAAATCGTTTTTACCGAAAGAGTGGATCGATTATAAAAAGTGGAGAATTGTGTTTGCATCTACACCCTTCAAGTGATGTTCAATCATAATTTATATATTGTAGTTTCAAACTAGTAGACAGTTAGCTCAAATTAGTTACTAAACACTCGCAAACACAATTCTATAATCTGTATTTTATTTCGATTGCCGCTATAGTGCTGGTTTGTCAGCATAAAGCAAGACTTGGTCTTCTTTGAAATACATTTGCTTTTGATTGCCTAGAGAGAACCGCTTTATAGGCTGCAAACCATGATGCAGCAGCAGGCTGCCAAACTTTTCTTATCTATCTTATCTCTTTAGCTGATTCAGCAGTGTCCTTTCGAAAGATACCGGAAATAAGTGTCCTACACTTAATTTCAAAGATGCCGACAAATGATTAATAATTCCACGGATTATCGTTGTACGGTGTGTACAGTGGGCAGGAAGATCTATATTCAATTTACGTTAAGTAGACCTTCTCTGGACCGAATCTCCGGGTGGCTATTTGATACCCTGGAAAACCACGAAGCGATTCTGGATATATTGATGAACACGGGGTTATAGCCATAGCTTCGACTCGGCCATCCTTGCACCTGTTAAGTTTATATAAATAAATGCTTAACAACAAACACTTCAATTTATGTTCATGATAATTTCTAATCCCAACACTGCAAGGTAGAAGAGATAATAGAAGAAGAAGTTGATAATTTCTATGAATTAACATTCCAAAAGGAATTTTCATAAATATATTTGAAAAAAATGGAGCCAAAGGAAATTAGAAATTTGAAATAAATATAAATAACCTTGATAAGTATTACCGAACTTTTCGAGGTGAGTTCTTGAACTTTCGCAATTTCTTAAATGAATTTGTCCTAAGAAAATATAGATGACTTTTTTATTGCACTTTAACACTAACCAAATGGATTTTGACTTCTCTTCTCTTCTTTGCTGTCACAAAAATGCCTACTTCATCCAAGGTACAAGAAGTTCAATATAATGGAAAAGTTTCAGAAACACATATATGAAAAGAGATAAATACTCTTTATCCCCTGACTTATCTAACTCATTATAGGATATATAATTCAAAAAGGCATATCGACACATACAAATAAATGCATTACTAATATGTTATTATTTATCATTAATGTCTGGCTTGTGGAATTGCACATCAGAAATCTTGAACAAGCTTAACATCAAGTTCACTTAGGAGCCGGGTGCATTATCGGCATTGTACTATATTATGGATAACGTAAATCCCTTACAAATTGTTAATTCCCTCTCGGATCCTCCATTAATTGGAACGGGTCACATCGTTAATAATGTTTCGTAGAATTACTTAGCCGTGGAGGGTAGTATAGGAGGATTACTAGATTTATCCCAACTAACGGGATTATTCCAATTACCTTTGAAGGCTCTTATTGATTCCAATCCACAAAGGTGGGGTACCTCATCCCAATAACACCATTAGTATGTTCGTCCTGGGCAGTGAAAAAAAATACATATGCGGACATATCCCCGGTTTCGCCATCTGACCAATAATCCGATTTGTGGTCATCATCTGTGAACACTTTTGCTCATAGAGGCAACATTTTTGATCAAATTAAAGTGCATTCAAAAGGGGAAAAGGTTCCGGTATGAAACGTTGCTTTTGGAGTCTTGATTCTCTGTAATCATCTATCAGTTCATATACTTTTCAAACATCGTCATTGATTTTAATTTTGGTATCAGTTCCGCAGGTTGTCGCATCGAATTGAATTAGGCAAGTTTTAACTGTTCGTTCGTTTCCTATTTAACATTCTCCAAAAATGCAAATTACCGTGAGCTTATGTATGGGATGTACTTATATAAGTAAGTGGGATAAGTATCCATGGAACTATGGAAATTGCGTATGCCTCATCAACATTGACTAATATTTCAAAGTAAAGATGATATGTGTTTGTTGCAGCATTCATTTCTTCATGAAATGATTACCGAAATCTACATATTTCCCAAAATTACACTCTTTTACCCACACTAAAGCTAACAATAATTTGTATTTTTGGAGAATATTCAAAATGAAAAGATAAAACTTGTTATTACTCAACTCGAAGCGACAACCTGCGGAACTGACACCTTAATTTTTCAACCATAAAAACAAACTAATCTCAAACAGCATATAATTCAGACCCGTGGTTCTAAAACAAAAGTAAGTGGAACTGATAATGGGTTTCAGTAGTATTTAGAGAAGGGAGTATACGATTTTAAAATCATTAAACTGTGCCACTGTAACCACTGTGTTAAGTACAGGGTAAAGTTTTAGATTCTAAGCCAACGGTTGAACAGAATGGTGATTTGACTTCAGTTTTTACCCCAAATTAACGGTATTCAGTCTATAAAGGATGGATGAGCCTCATGGGATAAACAGATTTCTTAGACACTTAACAGGATCAACGATTTATTTGCTACAGAAGGTTTCTAACTCGGGACCTTTAGCTCAGTAACTCGGGACATATACACTGAGCTACCCCGTTCCCACTTATAGAATTAACAACATATAAATGCATTGGTATATCCACCAAGTATAATGGTATATCTATTACATTAGCTAGCGTAAGTAATATCCAATTAATTTGAGCAAACTCAACATGAGAAGTCCTTGTAAACAATTGTTACATACACGCAAACGGACAGGATGGAGTTACCCCAATCGCACACTAATTGCGAAACATTCATCCAAAAGTCCCTAATATCTCTCAAAGAATCCCTTTACCAATAAAATAAATTGAAAAAAAGGTCTCGGATTAATCAACAATTTTAGATTAAAATGTATATCAGAGTCGCCCTTTGAAAGAAACATCCGATTACAAATAGCAAAGCAATTTAAAGCCGTGAATAACATCCCTGGGAGTACCAATATCCTCTTCCTTAAACGAGTGTTATCCGTGAGAGACATAATAAAACCGAAAAGGACGACTCGGGTGTAGCTGAATTGAACATTTCATAGCGACAACCACACTTGGCAATAAATGTATCTCCAAGGGAACGAAAGGCGCACGGCTCAATTCGAATAGGGTTTAATTAAAAGGATGATTTAGTTCTTCGATCGGTTCTAAAGCTAATATCTCTATTGCTTAAGGTGTAACGAGACTTGTAAAAAAACCCGACTGGTTTGAAGTTAAAAGTTGATTATTATCTGTAACTGATATTGCATATGAATATATTACAAGATATATATTATATTCCAGCGACAGGAGCGCTCACAGAAGTCACTGTTGAGGGAGGGCGTATCAAAATGATACAGTCATTAGAATCTCCCAATCTTTTATACTTTAATGATTTGTTAAAAATAACAGAAATAAATTATTTAAAATTATTTAAAACACAAAACTATCTTGTACACCGAATAATCACTACTTCCACACGACCACTTCTAAATACATAACCCTACTCACAAAATCACCTATCATACATTGCTTCTTATTTTAAATATCACTACAAGACTAACATCAATTGAATGTTAAGGGGCATACAAGTAGAACATCTTTTTTCAATAAAAAAGATATTTGTTATTTAACTAAAAGAAGATAAAAATATGAAAAAATCATTTTTTGAGAAACAGAAAAAAGTAATCTGTCCCCGAAAATATCTTTAAAAACGGTGAGAGCAATTAGTTAGTCCAAAGAAATATTAACTAATACATTAATTAAATAAAAAAATAGCAATTGAGAGCGTGTTCAGTGAACGATTAGACTTATGGAGAAATTAATGAGGAATTGCATTTAGTACAATATAAAATAAATTAAATTATGTAAAATGGTTATAAACAAGTTACAGTAGCAATAACATTACATGGGTGGATTAAAAATATATTTTTTTGATTATATATATTTTTGAGCATACTTTAATGTCATTGAGGCTTTAATATTGGAGTCAGACTCCCGAATAACCAGACGGGACAAACGCAGAAAATGGCGAGATAAAAAACTAAAAAATGGAAGTCTTACCAACACAATAAAACGCCAGATAACTTTTTCCAATCTAGAAGTGCGAGAAATTATGCGAAACCAGTAGTTAAAACAGCTAAAGTGTCGGGAAAAGCAACTATCTTCGATGAAGACAACAGGGAAAATATTTAAAAGTTTTGGCGCTCTATGAAGTACTTGAAAAGCAAGACGATAAAGCCAAATATATATATGCCTTCGAAAAAAAACAATAAACTTCACTACTACAACACATGAAGGGTCTGGGGGTTCAGTAAATGATGGAGGCTGTTCTGTTTCTTGAACATGCGTTGTACTGGGAGGTGATTTTTCCTAGATCATGCTCAACTGATTCCCAACAATTTCCCTCTGAAAAAGGCACCCATCCTCTATATGAGATGCCCAGTTTATAGAGACCGGGTGAGTCCCCATAAACAAACTTTATGGGTCTGTTTCGGAAAACGCATGCATTCGGTAATTATGATTACTTATATGAAATAACTCCATAAGGTTCAGAAATTTAACATGTAACCTAATTATAAATGCAGTTATAACTTTTAACAGTTACAACTTTTATTGATAACTGTTATAACCTAATAAAAATAAAAGAACATATGTTTGTATTTATGTATAATTTTAAAAAGGATGTAAACTGGACTGAAATGTATCTAATATTTCATTAACACAATAAAAACCTTTATCCAGTCATGTATGCTTTTAATAACGTTTCGAAATTAAATGTCATTTTCGATTATCTATATAAACAATTCTTGTATCTTCTTAGTTAATAACTTGAAAAAGTTATTTGGTTAAAAAGTTATTAAATTTAACAAAAGGACCATGGAGGATATTTTACCGCTAAATAAAACATTTTAAACATTAACAATGACAATAAAGAAAAAAAAGAGATTTATGTCTTGCAACTTTTTCAAGTTATTAACTAAGAAGGAAGGATACAAGAACTGTTTATATAGATAATTGAAAATGACATTTAATGTCGAAACGTTTTATTAAAAGCATACATGACTGGATAAAGGTTTTTATTGTGTTGATGAAATGTCATGTATAATTTAAAACACAACAAATAACCAAGGCAATTATAGATATACATTTTTAATTTGGAGGAGAAAAACCAAAATATTCTTCAGGATCTGCTCAAATAAATCCCTATTTTCGTAGCTCCTTCTCCAAATATATTCACATAGGTATGAATCTATCATCGTCCGATGGGTATCGCATTCTCTCTTGTTCTTTCTCTTGAGAGATGGCCATTGAGATTCGATTCTTTGGTTATGAGCTCCTGAGGTTACTTCATTTCATGTCCCTTGGAACAGAGTCTTTTTTTATGTATAATACCCTTATCTTGAGCATATTTTATGCTTGATTCTTGATTTTTAACTATTTTCGCCAATTCTAAGAAATTCAATTTAATGACTGAGTAAATCATATATATCAACACTGGCTCTACAACCCAGTACGGGTCTTGGCCGCATCAAGGCGCCGCCTCCACTCTTCTCTGTCCTGTGCCAAGGTCCTCCAAGCTCTGGATCCAACAATGCTACCTGCATCTTTCTCGACCTCGTCTGCCCATCTTAATCGTGGCCGTCCGCGTTTCCTTTTTCCGTCAACATACCCAAATAGCAGTCTCTTATGAGTAGTGTTGTCCTCCATTCTGGCCACATGTCCAGCCCATCTAAGCCTAGCTATTCTTATAAACTGAACCACGTCTAGCTCCTGATACATCCGATATATCTCTGCATTCTGCCTAAGTCTAAATTGATCGCCAACTCTAACTGCTCCATATATCTTTCTTAATATTTTTCTTTCGAAGAGCAGTAAACTATTGGCATCTGCTTTGTACAGAGGCCATGTTTCCGATCCGTAAGTTGGCCTTATCCTCCCTCTTCACAAGAAAGGAGACCAGTTGCATTGTGATAACTATCGTGGCATAACACTCCTTAGCTCTGTCTACAAAGTCCTCTCCAATGTGGCGTACCAAAGACTACTCCCCCATGCCCAAAGAGAGATAGGAATGTACCAATGCGGCTTTACAAATGGTAGATCTTGTATTGATCAAATATTTGACCTGAGAACTCTTATGGAAAGGACCAGAGAGTACAATATAACGACCCACCACCTTTTTGTGGACTTCAGCAATGCCTATGACAGTATATTCAGGGGGAAACTGTATCAAGCTATGGAAGAAATGAATGTCCCCAGAGAATTGATAAACCTTGTGGAATTGCTGATGAGGGATTCGATAAGCCAGGTCAAGATCCAGAATGACTTGTCTGAAGTATTCAGGACAACTAGGGGTCTGAGACAAGGGGATGGGCTCTCGTGCCTGTTATTCAATTTCGCACTTGAAAAGGTCATAAGAGACTCAGGATTACAAGTCACTGGTACGATTCTGACTAAGTCCATCCAAATAATGGCCTACGCGGATGATATAGATATAGTTGGAAGAACACAGAGGGATTTACAGCAAGCGTTTCTTGCTTTGGAGAAGGCTGGGAGGCGAATGGGTCTTCAAGTGAAAAAAAAAAAAAATCATATATACTATAAGTAAACTACATGATTTTATCTTTCTTTACAGTTTTATATCTATTAGATTATAACAGTTATCAATAAAAGTAACTGATACTAAATAACAGATATTTAAAAAATAATCTGCATGCGTTTTCCGAAACAGACCCAACTTTAATTCAAGCATGAGGCGTGTCGTACATAAACGAATGCACAGGTTATATTATGTTTTCATAACATACGGCGACCTCTAATTACATATGCATAACCATCAGGGACTAATTACCGAGGTCTTTGAAACGGTTTGCCCGCAATTAAGTCACCCGCTCAAAGTTTTATGTCCAATTAGAAGCGGGATTACAACAGTTTCGGTTCGGTACTACCATGGATAACCTAGCAACGGTTTTATTTAATAACATGAATATTACACTATCACTAGGCTCAAATGTTTATGTTTACTTAGATTATTATAACAGAGGAATTTTGTTTTTTCAAGAATTGAACTTTTCTCGTAAAATCATTTTTCATTGTGTTTATAGGGACTACCGTATTTATATATATAAAAAACGTGAGTTCTTCTACTTCTTTGGATCTATTAACTTTTGAGCCATGGATGGTACTTCTTACATAATAGAAACGATGCGATAAATGCCAAATATTTAACTTGTGGTGTAAAGCGACTGAATATTGATAAAAGATTTGATGATTACCTACATGTTATTCTTAAATAAAATTGTGATAATGAAGACCACCATTTAACAAGTCATTGAAACATTTTTATTTTTACTTATAAAAATAAGTTCCGTAACCACGACTTATGATTAAGCTTTCCACTATCGCAATCCTTTTTAGAAAGACATCTTTAAACTTAAAATATTTTCATCTTTAAGAGTTGTATATAAATTGTCCTAAGTTAGCATAAGAAATATAACACAGAAGAATGAACCTTTAAAAAAGAATAAGTGATAGCAAAGTACTTTGTATCTTAATATGTGCTCATTTTTATTTTCAAAAGTTTAAAATAAAGTTTTGTAGACTATTTAATTTCGCAATTTAGTTAAATAGCTAAATTTCATATTAGTTTTCAATCGGTTTTCCCAGAAATCTGGGTCTTTACAGGCATTTTTCCCAATAAAAAGATAATAAAATTGAGAGATAGATAGTTCTCAAAAGAAGATTTATGGATTAACAACTATTTCACTAAGTCTACAAAATCTGCAAAATAATGGGTGACCTGCACTGAAAGAAAAATTTCGGGACATCATTGGATTTGGGAGACTAACGAAGAGCTAATAAATTAAGTAAGTCTAGTCCTTACTACATAAAAAACATTTATGAAATGACTTCCTTAACTATATTCCTTTATTACAAATCCAGGTGTTATAAACTTATGACCATAATAGCCCTGAAGAAGACCTGCTACGTGGGTCGAAACGTTGGCTTACCAATAAACAGTTCTCCCTAAATAAGAGAATATTTATTACCTCGACCCGAACCATTTTCTACCTCTTAATGATACATGATATCCTCAACTTCAGAAAAACAATATACTCTTATTAATTAATAAACTTTTCCAGAATTCAAAGAGAGAGTTGGTGCGTGGTAAAGGCTAATTTTAAGTAAAAAGGGAGTTGATTTATTTATTTTTAATTTTTATTCAAAAAAGCATTGGGCAGGACTTGAAGGCTTGTTGCCAAGGAAAGTTTTTTCTTGTCTTTTTATTTATTTTTGTTAAGAGGTTGGGGATGATTACCATCAAAATGATTACCTAGCTTCCTCATTAGCTAATTAATGTCCCAGCCCCATCGTAAAAACGGATATTGAAATTACTTTAGTTAATTAAACGAAACAATATCTATTAATTTCATCGCTTCGCTAATGAGTAATCGTGTAGAAAGTTAATCGTCCATTGACCCCGTGTTGGTTGTTAAAATTGCGCAAATAATTAATATAGCTTTGTTTAAATGAAAATTCATTGGAACACTATACGCAGTTATTGCATTTATTAATTATTGCAGCAAAATGAACTGTTAGAAATAAATAATTCTAAAAATTAATAATAAATATAATTAACTACGCTGAAACAATGAATATATTTGGTATAAACAAAATTGAATTAGAAAATAAATAGATCAAGTCCTGTAGAATTTATTGACGTAATAATTATCCATATTTCATTATTTTCTTTTTTTCTTTAAACATAATAATAAACAAAGAATACACAATCAAACATATCCTGACGCTATTTTTTTTGTGTGTGTTAATATTGCAAACTTTACCAACCTGTTTTAATTTAAATGTAAACATTTATGATTTTCATTATTGCAATGAAGAAACATTTAGATTGGAATATGATTCTAATATATTTATTCAATAATATTAAATCTATCTGTAAAATTTCGCAACCGAACAAATGAAAGAAACTCTTGTTAATATATCTGTAATTTCAATTAAATTTGCAATGAAACTGATGTTTTAAATTATGAGATAGGCTAAAAAATGTTTAGACATAATAATAAAAATATTTTGGAAAAACTGGTTTATATTAGTGATAGGGTCAATAGCAAGTTGTTCTTGTTTCTCAACTGTACTTGATATAGATATTTTTTTTTTATCAACTACCGTACACCTAAGATGTTCTTAACGTGGTATTCTTCCTTACGTTACATTTAGGACTGTTTCAATATTTCTATGGTAACTGAAAATTCGTTTTGGAACTTTCCATCTATCATGATGATAGGGTGCTTCAACTTCTTTTAGATCGAAGGCTAATAATATACGATACACCGAATTGTACGACATTCCAGTATATTACGATATTCCGTAATATATACTTTCAATGCATATGATAGTTGTGATTATCTTTTATCACAATAGGTAACAAATAATATTTTTATATGGTTTTACTCTTGTGAACTTTGAAAATATTTAGTTACAATTATGAGTTCCTAAATGTCATTTGGAATTTTTTTCAACAAAAAAAATTTATAAATACTTATTAAGCTATTAAATGAATACATTATTGGATTTCCTGAAATTTTCGTCTATTTTTTGGGAAAATAATAATATGTAAAGGTAAATATTTGCAACATTATTGACATCTACAACTTAAGGAATATGAAAAACCTAGATATTATAGCTTTAGAGGTAATAAATATATAGAATTTAAATTAGAAAGTCAAATCAATTAAAAGTCAATTCAAATAATTAAATAGTCATTATAATAATTACAATACATTTAGTTGAATTAAATCCATTTTCTTTATTATTATTTTACTGCTTGTTTGTTTTAGATTATAAGAAAGAATAATCCTGAAATATCGGTGAGGGTACTTGATCAGTAACCAAATCCAACAACCAAAGCAGAGCGAATGGTGAGAGGATTGGAAAGGACACATGTGAATGGGAAAGGTGCAATCAGCCGTTTCGGCTCACCAGTTTCCATTTCCGTTAAAGGGCTACGGATTTCACTTTGAATAGAGTGAGCTTGGCAGAAAGGAGATGTTGGAATAGCTGTTGCTATATCTGAGTGTTTTTGTACAAAATCTGAATTAGTTTCGAATGTAAAACCAACCCAAAAACAATTGAACACTAGGTGCAACTCCATTGGATCCAAAACATACAAGACGGATATGGAATGAGTCAAAGAATCGAGGAGGTTAAAAATTCTATATTCCTGCAAATCGAAGGGGCAAAAAACAAAACATTGAGATCAAATCTGCTTTGCTGATCAAATTTATCAGAAAACATGGTAAGATATAACATGGCTACGTAAACCAATTTTATTGGATAATTCATCGAAAAGCTGTAACCATATAGAATCATAATTTTATTCCAGAATAAAATCTCAGGACGAGGTGACTTTAGAATAACGAAGATGAACAAAAAAAATAAATACAAAATTCCAAGTGTAAATTCGTTCATGAAAAAACACTAAACAGCTAAATACAACAAAAGAATAACATCAAACTAATGGTAGATAAATTAAAAAATATAATAAAAGCCAAAGGGCATATTTATGTTCATTTAGTTGTCTTATATTCTATTATTCTTGATACACAAAAACAATAAATAAAATATAAAACTAATATTTAACTAATTAACGTGTTATTTTATTTTGTAAATAATAATTTTATAAGCTTTATTAGGTACAGAACTGTGAAATTCATTTAATTTCAGTATTGACTGCTTTACTAAGGATCTGTGGAAGTTGTTTACTGGAATCGAAAGAAAAATGGTAATTCCAGTAATTACAGGGAAAAGAAGATTTAAAGGAAATACATCTTTCCTAAATCTGTATATTCCTTGTTCATTCCTATTCAGTAGGGAGGGATTGGCTCAGTGGTAAAACACTCAGTTGCCATGCCAAAAATCTTGGTTCGAATCCCGCTGCTGGCAAGACTTTTATTTAGTCTGTTAGCAGGCGAGATGGATCATATGGGATCTAAAACCCTCCTGGGGCTCACCCAGCCTCTATGAATAGGGTACCCCAAAAAAAGGGAAAAATCTGGCGGTTGAGCGTAATCTAGGACAAATCACCTCTCTGCACAACCATTGTCCATAAAACAGTACTGTCTGTACCAACACTCTACAAGTTTTTTTTCCTATTCAGTCAAGTAATTATTACTATTTGTAGTACTTCTTGGCTTATTAGGAACGTCTAGTAAAGGAGAATAAGCCGAAGATAGAACCAAGATTGAACCAGGATCAAGTTCCTTCCTATACCCCTGAAGCATCTAGCGGAGTCCAGCATAACTTGGTCATATAAATATGGCTGTATAAATGAGAATGACCGTTAAATGACTGGATAATTTTGTTTACCCATTACCTTAGGGTCATGTCCTCCCCGGCGTATTATCCAGCAAGATATCTGATAAAGTGTCCAAACATACGCAGTTTCCGTTATGTAAAATAGCAGGAAGGCGGCCATCATCGAGAACAGTAATTGCTACGTTCGTGTCGTCCGTTCTGATAAGATTTTATAAAAGCGATTTAACCAAGAGATAATGCCTGCTCGGGTTAAAATTTTCATTTTATTTTTTTTTCTACAACGGCTCCAGTTTATGTTAAGAGACAGACTAGATCTACATCGATAGACGAAATTTTAATGTTAACATGATCGTTATAATAAATAATAAATTATTACAAATTCAGTTAGCTATTAAATGGTATTGAATCTGATTAATTATTTAATTAACTGGGGGGGGGGGATAACCCTCTGTCCATTTAACTACAGACCAACCCCCAGGTAACAAATCATACAACTGTTCACTTACTACAGTAAGTTGTACACAATAGGTACTTGACGTGTTAGGAGAGAAGTATCCTGATAATATTTTAGAAATTGAACTTCAGTTCACTATATATTTTGTCCACATCTAATGAGCCTATTTAAATATAAATAGCCATTTAGTATCGGTTTGAGATAGGGATTATTTGTCATTAAATAAAATATATTTTTTTAATTTGGATTTCTTTTATAAATAAAAAAAAATATATTGTAATCAGAAAAATGGCCTGATTTTATTTAAGTACACTAATAATTCTCTGTATTGAAATAACTGTCTTAAAATCGAAATTGAATACGATGTAGCTTGTTTTAATTTTTTAATTTGATTCCAAACAAAATCGAAAACTGAGTTATATTTTCTGTATCGGCTTCAAGAAGTCGGGAATAGTGGCTTTGTGACTAGCTAATTTTAAAAAATATTTATAACTGAACTAATCAAACACGACAAAAGACTGAACAAAAAGCAGTTCCTCGATCCTTTGCAAGGGAACGCCGCTTAAATATTACAAACGTTTTTTTATATAGTATAATAAAAATAATATTAGTAATATTAATATTTGTATAATCAAAGAGATCATATTTCGAAAGCAACACGTGTTGCCTGCCAAATACTCCTAAAACTAATGTGAGAAGAAATGAGGTTTATAACAGTATACAATTTACAGTTTGGTCAACGAAAATATTTATTTAAAAAGTGTTGCAACAATTTTGATAAGGAAATAAGTTTTAAAGTAATAATCTGCGCTTAGAAGGTGTCTGGAATCAATTCTATTAAGAGTTGCCAAATTTTAAGGTTTAAATAGAAGTTTCTTTGATGGCAGAACAAGAAAGTATCTCTCAGGAATAAATTCACTAACTATTGAAGTTGATGGTACATGAAATATATACTTTAGCAAACATGAGATGTCATATTCTTAGTCTCATCATGTCTTTTAGCTCTCAATTTATACTATGACCTTGATTAGGTTCATTTTTCCAAGGTACACACACATACACACAAGAAGTTTCAAGGCGTAGAGGAAATGGCAGAGAAATTAATCATGAGTCAATGATGACCAAGCAACAAGACCAAATAGGCTAGAGAAAGTTGAATATTTATCTTTGACCATTTGTCTACAGTCACTCAAGCTGAATTTGCTTGCTGGATGATAATTTTAATTTGGTTACAAGATTCATTACTCAAAAAAAAACCTATTTGTGTGACGACCTGTATTAGCTATAAAGCTATTATATACAACAATATACAGAACCATGGAGAGTAACAAACGATAGAAAAGATACAAAAGTAATAGGACCATGGAAGGCAGATTTGACAAAATTTTATCACATTAACACATCAATAAACAATTTAATTAATAAACAAGAACCATCAACCTAGGCAGGCCATTAAATTAAAAATGAGGCATCTAAAACAATCACTAATGACATTATTTATGTATTCAGCTTAACCAGTGCGTAAATATTCAACTATTCCATTGTTAATGAATAACTTTATTATAAGAAAGAATAATGAGAAAGTAGATTATAGAAAGTACTCTTACATCGAATTTCCAGCTGTGGCAAAAGAAATCTTACCTGTAACAAAAATAAAAGAGTTTTATAAAATTTAGAGTATAACAAATATAAAATATAAGTTTTATAAAAGTAAACTTTAAATTTGCCGTTACTAAATATTGATTTTTTAACCCTAATTGTGCCAACAGAAACAATCATACAATGTATTAACTTATTTTACGAAAATGTTTCCTCAAAGTGTATATATGAAAATCATTTATAATAAATCTGATGATACAATATAATAGTACATTATCTAATTTCTCTTTCGAAATTTACCGAACTCAAATGTGTACAATCATCAGAAACTAAAGGGATCCATCTCCAGGTACTGGTGTACTCCTTGTTCATTTATTTGTTTATCTTCAGAGTAATAGAACTTTTCAGGTTGCGGAAACAATGAACAACTACAGTATAATCAGAATGAGAGCGGAGTAGCTCATACACTCAGTGTGTAGTGTGCTGAGTTGTTATGCAGAAGCTTAGGTTCCGAGCACTAATCCGGCCGTGGCAGATAATTTAATCTGTCAATAGCCGGTGATAAACCCTATGTAATCTACAGATCGTCTTGGATCTCGCCCAGCCTCTATAAATCTGGTACCTTAGATTGGGGTATATCAACACCTAGCAGTTAATAGTGATGACGGAAAAATCACCTCCCGTTGTCCTAGAAACAGAATAGTCTCTACCATGTACGAAATCCACGAGTCTTATGGATAGTAGGTGTACGTGTCTTCTCGATTTTTATTTTTTAATATATAATATTAAAACATATTGGAGATACAATCAACTAAACATATCCCTATGTTATTAACTTCGGGGAAAATAATATTATATGTCTTTCTATACTTTCCCATTCAACAACAATTCAATGATATTGAAAATCATTCGATGAAAAAACGAATCCCGAGAAACTCGCCCATTTTTTAAAATAAAAGAACGCCGAGTGTAGAAGACATCCCCAGTCGGAGCAATTTCCTTCAAGTGGTCCTCCATTACCCCAAATATCATTCGTTTCCCATAGAACTCCCAGCATAGGTTCGATCCAGATGATATTTTCTCGGCGATAATAGAAGGATGAAGAGAAACATTAGTTATCAATGAGCCACATAATTCCTACAGAAGCGGAGGCATTATATACATCCTACATATTTGAGATATATTAAGAATTAAACCTAGCCCATACGTAAAAGTATTATATGCTTACTAAATAACTAGTTATTACCTAACAAATACGCTTGTCCAAAACAACTCTTTCAAAAAAATAGTGTAATATAGCCTGGATACATCACAAGTCGATGGGATGATGATATCCTGTTACATAAAATATTTTCCTGACTCGGATACATTTTATGAGCGATATTTTTGAATTTTGATGGCGGATGGGCTTTTTGTTATGTAAATGTGAGGATAGGAGCCAGGCCAGCGCCCGGGATAGAGGTGGAACCTGTATTAATATAGTTCACTCTAAACCCTCAACATCATATCGCCGGAATATCCACCTCGTTTGGTCGAATTTACTGATTATTTCTAATATACTATAAAGGGACTTAGTCCCAGATTAAAGTTCCATTTCTATTCTATTCTATACGTGGTTATGTTGGCCAAACGTAAAATATATGTGTACAACCAGGGAAAGAACAATTTTCAAAAAACGATGTCTTGGAAAAATATGGTGACATCTTCTGCAAGAACAAGTATAATGGAAGCAATGCTTATTAAGATTAAAATAACTTATAATAATTTTTTTTTAATTACCCCTAATACTCATGAAGAGTATTGGGCTCATAATATGGTAGATACTCAACTGTTTCTTGGACAACGGTGTAGATGTAGGTGATTTGTATGAGATCACGCTCAACGTTAGGTTTTTTTACCAATTAAATGTACGCACATAGAAGCTGGGTGAGCCAAAGTGTTGCCAGACTTACCTACCATACTGGAATTATCTCGCGCGGATCTCATTACCGCGTAGAGGAGCGGCGGATGTGGGGATGGTCGGTGGAAATCCCCTAGAAGTTCCTCCCGCCCAAGTCCGATGGACTTGCTGACAAACAATGGAGGGCGGCCCTCCAGACTTGCAGGAGGGATGTGACGTAGGTTAGAACGCCCTACTCACATTATTTTTAGTTTAAAAATACCACAAACAGGATCTTTCTGAGGAAAAACGCCCATTTTCCTGAAGAAAACTATAGCTTCGTGAAGATTAAGATGTTCGTTATTCAAGCCAAGTTGTTGGACTGAGTAACGAACGAATTCCTAAAAGTTAATAAGCGCTGTGCCGACTGGTAAACGTCTGAGGGGTAGACTGAGACGTAGGTGGGAGGATTGCGTTAAGAGTTATCTGAAGGATTTGGGTTTGGATAGTAGTCCGTGAACGGTGGGCTCAGGTTCGCTAAGTCTTTTATTATTATTATTAACTGGAATTAACGCAGGAGCTACAACACAGCGACCTAGCGCTCTATCAGTGAGCTACCCCGCTCCCGCAAGTGGTAATTAAAATGATTATTATTCTTTTTTTAAGTCCTAAAATTTTAAAAAGTTAAATTTTATAAAAGGAAACGGCCATCTTCCAATAACTATTCAATTAACTTCTTTGATAGTACGGCTTTTTTTTTAGAGGGTTTTATATTCGTGTGGACCATGAAAATTACCGAATTCTATTTTTGAACTAACTAAAAGGACTAATTAATTCTAAGAAGGGTACCAGAAAAGGCAGAATTAACAATGATCAGTATTCAAACCCTAATTAACGGAGAGCCCAATAAAAATGGTGAAGCGAAGGGATGATGAAAGATAGGGAAAAGGCCTGAGGGAGAACCCTCGAAGGACTTATTATTTCTGCCACTCTTTTGGAAAGAGCCGGCCCTTTCAACTCCATAATGAATCGCCTAATTCCTTCTTTATATGCAGTAACAAGGCTGACCGTTAATAAGTCCCTTTTGTGCTTGTGATTCCCGTAGGGCATCTCCCAAAGTGGATTTGGTTAAGGGATCGTCAATCATCGCCGCTAAGTCCATGAATAGCGAACGTAGCCCTCTCCAGGTCCTGCTCGGGCCCTTTTCGGTACTGCCTTTGTGTTCTCACTACAACAGGATATCCACTGTCCGAGCTTTTTATTTCGGCAACTTTCATCTTATCAGTTCGATGGAATCGCATTCATCACGAGTTCTCACATGATACGATGGAATATCTGAAACAGTGCTCAAAGGAATACAATGCCTGTCAATTAAGGACTTAGATTTTTAATTGAAATGATTAAAATGGTATTTGGCAAACTTTGTTTGCCAACTTAAAGAGTTTTGTTTCATTTATTTATAATAATAAGGCTTAGCGAACCCAACGGCTCGCTCCCGATACCAGTAATCTCTGCTTACAAACTTCCGTCCACGGATCACTACCCAAACCCAAATCCGCCAGGTCACTCCTAATGCAATCATACCTCCTACGTCTCGGTATACCCCATTCCAGTATGCCATTCCAGTCGGCACAACGGTTGTTAACTTTTTAGAAATTCGTTCTTTACAAAGCCTAGCGACTTTAGAAGCCCATTTTAATTTTCGTGACGCTAACATTTGAATAATATTAACCTAGCTTCGCAATTCCGCTTTGTGTAATCTCTTAAATTCTCCAGTGGTCTCATCCTACTTCGGACCGAATATTTTACAAGTTGGAAGGATAAAGGTTTTATAAATTCTGATTTTTAGATTTCGAAACAAAAGACATTATTTATTTATCAACTGTAAAATCATATAATAGTTTAAGGCATAGACATTAAATTCGACAGTAATAATTTAGATAGGATTTATATAATTTTTAATGGAGTGGAATAGCCCAGTTGTAAAGCACTGAGTTACCGTGTCGATGGGTCCCTGGTTCAAATCTGGCTGTGCCAGATTGAGCAACCTCATGATGATGTGACCACGATTTTCATTGTAAAACGGTAGGCTAAAACCTTTGAGGCCGATTCAACAGTGACCTTGGGGCGACCTATGATATAATGATAACGGCATACTAAGCATTAAGCATAACGGCCTACTCAGCCCAAGATCGCGGATTCGTAGTCCGGCAGGTGCCCCTAGGATTTTTTAAAGGGAGTAAAAATTTCTTGGTTTTGCCGTCCTTCAGAAGGGACGTTAACATGGGGGTTCCGAGCCTGTACGATCTCATGTACTCGTTAAAAATCCCTATCCTAATTAAACCTGGATAGGCGACATTTAGAACTCCCACTGTAGCATCGTCTGATTAGTCACGGTATCATAAAAGTGACGTTAAATGAACCTATAAACAGACAGAGACCTTCCCGCCGACGTTCACTCCGGTTCAAGGACAGTGACAAATTGGACTAGATCCAAGAATTATGGCTGCTTGGGGTCAGCAGGCGCACGAGGGCCTATGTATCTTTCCTCGAAGCAGACCGTCGCTGGATCGAGCCTCAGACGGTTAATTGTTATAACAATGAATGGGTTATATTAAAA
Source organism: Troilus luridus (assembly GCA_964056705.1). NCBI lineage: Eukaryota > Metazoa > Arthropoda > Insecta > Hemiptera > Pentatomidae > Troilus > Troilus luridus. The sequence continues at coordinate 29,011,229 of OZ057414.1, forward strand.
GTACAGCAGAAGAAAAACTATGTTGAGAACATTAAATAACTTTAGCTGTTAAATTATAAATGGCAAGGTTTTGTTTCATTTAAATCTATTCATTAAATATTTCCCTCAACTGAATAATTCCATCAGATGGTGAGATAGTGATCAATAGCCGACTTGAAAATAATTGGAGGATGTCCGCGTTGACAACTTTTCCTTTACTGAATTTATTTGTATTCTTTTATTTTTCTTTCAAGTTCGGAAGAAAGATTAGAGTAAATAATGAGCAAGTCACGTTTTATCTCTTTCGATTATCAAGAATAATATGTGTATTTTTCTTTTTAAACGTTAACCGTTAAATGCGTTAAAAAATTATTTTCAAATTCAGTGCTAGGATCAGATAAAATGGGAAAGGGGTGAGAACTTTAGAACTTAGGGGTCATGTTTAATCAATGTCACTCATATGAAAGGTTAATTAAAATGTATGAAATTCAGAAAACATTAAAATAATCAAGTTTTTTCACACGGTAAATGTGTGCCAATCCCTAATGAAGTAATAGCACCAGTGGATTGTAGTTGAAAAGGTATCCTCAAGTTCGTATCAGGTTATATTAAATATTATGTAAAACATTTATGTAAATGAATATATATATATATATATATATATATATATATATATATATATATATTAAATAAGGAAGGAAATAGTTGGGGGTGCAGTCATTTTAAACACTAAATAAGTGGGTACTTATTTTATTTTGTGCCGACGTTTCTAACCACTTTGTAGGTCATCTTCAGGGCTAAGAAAGAAAAACAGACAAAACAACAAAACTATAAAAATACAGTACCAAGTAAATGATAATATAAAAAAAATATATATATGTAGAGTAATAGAAATTTAGAACAAAAAAGTCGTCCGATTAGCCCTAGCAGCATAAAGTGACGTTAAATTAACAACTAAACTAGAACAAAAAAGTGAGGGATATATATGAATACAAATATTAAAGGGTAAATGTACAGAAAGGTGGTGATGTAAAAATTTACAAAGATGAAAGAAGGAAGTAAACAGAAAGTTTACAAAAAGAAAAAATATAAACATCAGAGGTGAGATGTAAAATTATGGAAAAGCTAGTAGAATATAGAATGTATGATAATAGACTCCTAGGGAGTTTACATAAGTAAAATGAAAGAAAATATAACAAAAATGATGTCAAAGAGTAAATAGAGGAAAAAGAGAAGTAGAAAGTAAAGATATAAATCTAGAGTATAACAGGTAGAAAAGTAAAATGAACAAGGAAAGTAGAAAATATAAGTAAGGGGAGTTTTAAAATGTATACACCTAGAATGAAGTGGTATAAATATAAAATATGATGTAAATATACAAGGAACGTATAGAAATATAAGTAAAAATATGGTTTGAGAATGGAGATAGAACATAAAATGATGAAATAGTGATGTTAAATAATAATGAAATCTTAAATAATAACATATGATGGAGGCCAAAGAGCTGATAGGAGAAAAAGGTGTGCAGAATGGAGAAGGAAAGGGGTGAGGAGAAGACATGAATATTAAAAATGTACTGACCTAATGGAAGCTGAAGCTAGACTAGAAGCGGTCTAACTGACAAATAAAATACGTTAAGAAGGTGCTGTCAACGATATCTGACGGCCAAAAAAATGACTAATTTTTATTTTTTATATATATATATATTTTTTTATTTTAAAGGTTATTTTTTATTGACTATTTTATTATATTTAAATGTGTATCATGACTATTTTATAGAGGGCCAAGAAAATTAATGACTAAATTAATGGGAAAAGGTAGGGTGATAAAAAAAGGAAGATTTATGTCAAGAGGTCAAAATGAGTATTGTAGGAGAGAGAATATAGTAGTAACAGAACGAAAATGGGTAAAGTAATTTAAGGTTCTTTGAGTAAGTTGAAAATTTGTGAGTAAATCTTGAGATTAACAGTGGAGGAATCTAAATTTATGTGGATAGTTTCAGAGAGTATTCGTTTATCATGGTTGGGAACAGAAGCTAGGATAGACGTATTTTCAAAGTAAAAATTGTGGTTAAATGATAAGGCGTGTTGAAACGTCGGCACAAAATAAAATAAGTACCCACTTATTTAGTGTTTAATTTGACTGCACCCCCAACTATTTCCTTCCTTATTCAGATCTTCTAGTAAACTATCTCCTCGCATACATATATATATAATATTTTATATATTCCTACACTAGGAATAATTTCGTTCACCTATTTTTAAAACAGGCTGATATTCCACTGCTCTATAAATAATTGTATTTAAATTATTAAGGTATAAACTATATAGAGTAGCCAGCAAAGAGCATTGATCAGTTATACAACGGAGGAATGAACGATGTAAGACACAACAAAGTGTATTTGATTAACTACCAAATACCTCCTTCAATCTCTAGTAATTTAACTTTATTAAAAATGCCAGAAGTGAACAAAGGAAGTATGCGATGCGATTATTTCATCTTGGTGGAAAAGGGAGGTACATTGTATGCGGTATTAACGAAGTTTGTGCCTATTCAATTAATCATTGTAACTAATTTACTTTTCTGTTAAATAAATTGCAGATAAATTTCTTGATTAAAATAAGTAAGCAATTAAGTTAGAATGAACTTTAAAAAAATTAATTAAACAGTGTCAAAATGTTAATTTTTAGGCCAAAATTAAAAAAAAATAACTTGCTGTTAACAACTCTCTTCACCAATTCCATCAATTATCTAGATTTTAAATTATTCGTCAAAACCATTTATATTTAGAATTTGTATAGGTGGACCCTAAGAAACAAGAATGGCAGATTTAGTACATCGACAGCACATTTATATCTAGCCATACAACTTGTATTTATGTGTTTTTGAAATGGGATTAAAATTGAGATAAACTATGCGATTTAGCTAAAATATATTGTAATATTACTATTATATTGATAATGTTGAATACATACTTTTTTTTAGGATACGAAACAAAATGGACAAAGATGTCACAAAAGATCGTGTAAAAGAGTTTGCTATATAAACTATCTGGAGAATGTATTAAATTTATTACAGAAAATAAATGAAAAATTAAAACATACTAAGATTATTTTATGTACGGTTTATATCCAGGCGAACGTCATCCTGCCCTAATCAAGACCACAGGGAAAAGCTACATAAGTCTAATTTTTTTGGTTATTATATAATAATTGTGAATTTATTTCGATCAAAACAGATGCACGTTTAATATTAATGCGCTAGCTATTAACAATAAAGGTTATATGCACCTTCATTACAAGTTCAGAGAGCGTTACGGACCTAGTAAACTAGCGGTTTACTTAATTACTTCAGACGTAATATCACTAAAGTCGTAAAAACTAAAACTCTTTGAGACAAGCGTAGCCGACAAAGTCTGGAGAAGGCATTTACCAATCGACAACTACGATCGTTTTCTATGGACTTTCTCAATCACTAGCAGCAAATATTTTACGTATATTGTGTTTCGAAAGAATTGAAGAACCTATATGGAGATCCTGATAGAGTTTCTTGTATTTTTTCTGTAAATGTGAATTGACCTTGTGGCATCTGAAGAACCTTCCAGAGCTTTATATAGTGGGATTTTTACCATCCTGAATGCTTTAACATTAAATTATTAAGGAATGCATAGTTGAAAAAGGATTAATTGAGTGTGGTGAGTTATAACGTATATTAAAATACCGAAAGTTACATATTCCAATATTATCTATGTTTTTGAACTATTTCAAAATGTTTTGAACATTTTAAGAAGGAAAAAAGGCCCGAGGCTGGAAATGTAAGACGAGATCAGATTAGGCATTGCCATGACAAACAAGCATCGAGACCTTTTTTCTAATTTGAATATGTCGATGTATCGATTGGGGCTATTTTGAAGATCGGAAGTTGATTGGACCGTTCCGTAACGACCAGTTACGAAGAAAATTGAATCCTACATACAAGATGGCTCCCATGTCATAACTTATTCCATCGAAGATCTAATAAAGATTAGTCAGGCTACATCGGTCTCTAGCGGGGCAGAAAATTCGCTGAAGAAATTCCATTTGTAAGACAACGGAAAAAAAATTATAAAGATTTTATCTATATTACAGCAAAACGTTTTTAAAAAAACATCGTCTTACAAAATCGAGACTATGGCTGATAATCACTAACTATGAATCATACTCAGTAGATACTTGATTTCAGCGTTCTCTCAAGATTTTTACAAAAAGTTTAGGACTGGTACAGTGCCCTCCGGCCAAGAGACGATAACCAGATTAATAATAAAATAATCAAGTACCTACCCATTATTTTATGATTATACTTTTTCTAAATAAATAGATAAATAAACATTGAAAATCAACAAAAAAAATGAGATAAACACAAGTAAGGGTATACACAGAGTTTATTAAAAGAGTTTTTTTTTTGCATTACCATCCACAGTATTTTAATTAAAGGCTACATTACCATATATTCCGATATATGATTATTATTCTGCCCATAAAGTAATGTATTGGAATTTAATATGGACCTAGAGAACATCTAGTTGAAAATAAGAATATAATACAAAAATCAACATCTGTAAGTGGAACGAAGCGGATCTGTTCGAAAGGAAAACACACATTTTGATTGGTTTGACACAACTCAACTGGAGTTTTTTAAGCCAGCTTTAAAACTAAGCTTATTTATTTAGTTGATAATTTGTTATTATTTATAAATATGTCTGGAAATAATCACGAAACGTTTCAAATTAAAATGTGATTCTTTATTTTTTTTATTTATATGTCCATTAATCTATTGTTTCTAAATTATTAAACCTAAAAGAAAAGAAATAAATGGATTGAACTACTTTAAAATGATTTTATAAAAACGTTCATCTGTGGTTCTATTTTTTACAAAACGCTTTTTATTTAATTTAACCAACCAAAGGTATGTTTCCCCTTGGAAAAGATACACTTAGTCCCACATACAGCCATTGTTCTTATATATGTTATCTAGATCCTGATTAATTTCCTTTGTCCTGTAGTCATTGGATGAATCAGAGCCATAAAACAATCGGAATATAAGAGAATGTGACACTTAATTGTAACTATTTCGAAAAAAAAAACTGTGGATGTGGAATTCCGAATGTTATCCTGACTTAGTTCAAAAATTCAGAGCGAAAATGGGTACTGTAGACTTGCAGAGAAACTTCGTTTATTATGTGAACTTCTGTTCTATTCAGTTTTTAACTGTATTTTTCTTAAAATCTCAAATTTTTTTTTTTTTAAGTTTATTGGTTTATGTTCCTTCAGTTATCGATCAATGACATGTTGTCAGCAATTTGAGCTTCCTTGTTTACCCCTCTTCTCTTACATGTATACATACCAGCCTAAGATTAGGATAGTAGAAAGAAAAGGTAACAGGTAGGGGAGGAGGGAGTAGGGAGAAGGTGTAGTGTGTAAGAGGGCAGTCTCTAAGTAAGTAATAAGTTATAATGATAGCCAATAGCAATAAGTCACCTAATTAGCTCATAAGAAAAGTCTCCTGTATATCCAAATGTTTAATAACTCAATAAATCTATATATTTCTAACTAGTAGCGCACCGTTCGTCAACTCTTCGTCATTACAAACCGATGAAAGTGCAAGTAAAAATTTGAAAACCGTTTCATCATTCTTACCTCATCGACCCAAAAGCTTTTTTCACAAGATAGGCTATAAAAAGTAGGGATATAATTTACTCAGATACCGGAGGCTTCCATATCGTGACCTGTTATCCTCTGCAATCCACTTAGCCAGGATGAAAAAGCTCGGAATTGAATGTTATAGAATTATGATTTGTAAGGAATGAGAGTTGGGAAGAAAAAAATAAACAAGAAGAAGATAAGCGCGAGCATGAATGGGGCCAAGAATGCAATCTGGCCTGATGATGTTTGTTCCATATGGCTACTTGTCTTCAACACGCATCAGACATCAGTTATATCATTAACTACCAATATAGTTAATAATCACAACAATTCTCACTTAATATGTTAAATATTATAATAAAACCCATTTATAACCTTTAAAAACCATTTAGGTTTCATAATGAAATCGTATTACAATAAAAAATAAATACCACTGTAAGATGAAAGGTATTACGTTATGTACCTAGAAGTGTTTGTACTGTTAAGCCAAGAATTGTGCAGACATTTTTTGCCCGAGATCAGCTACGCCATAGAAGCTGGATGAGCTATGGGAGGGTCTACAGAAACCAAATGATCGAACTCTGGTTGTTAACAGATTAAATAATTTATGTCAGACGGATTTGCAATCGGGAGCTTCAACTCAGCAACTAAGTGCTCTACATGTTGAGTTACCTCACTCCCTAATCGTATAAGTAACTACAAAATTAAAATAAATTATAAACCATTTTTTAGATTTAATTAATCTACTACCTCATTAATTCTGATAACAGCTAAATATTTCTTTGAATAAACGCTATTTTAAACCAAGTATATAATTTGTTTCTAATTTTTACTTTGAGGCTTACATGTAACTTGTTGTTACTGACAACGAAATGCTGGGAGTAAAACCCACTACAATAAATATCTGCCAAAATTGCGTATCTGAAAATTGTCCTTTATTAGGATCATGTTGTATTTTAACGCGTAGGTATTTGTTCCCTTCGCAATAGAAAAAATAATTATCTGAATGCGTTATGCAAATGATTAAGAACAAGACCAATAAGATAAGATAATAAAAATAACAACAAATTTTATTAAATTTAACCCAAACCCAAGGTCCTAAGTTATACCAATTTTCACTACAAGCGATCCTTTATTGCACGCTCTGCCCCTGTCAGTAGCTCACTCCCACCCAATATCCACTATACTTCTATTATTTCCTCATTGAAACCCTGACTTTTCCGCCATCTCAGCAATTCCCAAACATACGTATAAGTTCTATAATAATAAGTTACAGTTATTGGATTAAACAGATCAGAAGTAAATAATGATTCGTATCATTCTGTACCTTTTGGAGTAATTTAATTAATTTAAAAAAAATGTATTTGCCTTTGGTTTTTATCATATGTATTTTTAATAAGACATTATTTTATGATGTTACTTTTTGACACTACTTAATGAAAATCAGCCTTTGCCCCATGAATATTTTCTTTTTTTCGTGCGTGAGGGTGTAATTACGCTTTTGTTATTCAAAAGGGGCCTGACACCAGAATACAATTATTTTATTTTTTATTCTTGATAAGAACATACATGTAATAATTTGCCCAGAAGTATTTTTCGTTTTATTTATTTATTTTTTTACCCATTTATTATGATAAAGGGACCTATCCTCAGAATAAAATTATTTTTGTTACCTAATGTTTTTTCTTGATATGAAATTTGTTGTAATTAATTGTTACGGATTTTTAAAATGTAGCCTTTTGCATACAAGTATATTCCATTGTTTTTTATTTTGTATGTGTGAACGTAATTCCTGTTCTAAAGAGAGCTTAACCCCAGACTAAAATTATTTTTCCGTTCGATTCTATATAGAAATGCATATGACATTTTCAAATTTAAGATTTATTTATAAGTAAATTCTGAAATTATTATTTAAATAACCACGCTGAACGATCGGTCGACTTATCCTTTAGTTCCGCGGCATTCTAGAAAGTTGGCGGAGTGTCGACTTTCTACAATGCCCGGGCTGGCGGTCACATATGGTCATCGGAATCCTGTTCGCTAATGTCTCCTAACAGCCTGTCTCTTAATAGCTGAGCAGATTGTTGCTAACTATGTAGCCATCTTTAGTTTATAGCATCATTGTTTAAAATTACATTTTAAGTAGCGAGTTACAAGTGCAATAAGCATGGACAACAGTCGGCAAGTGATTTTAACACACAACCATGGAAGGGATGGTCACCAGCAGCACTCAAACATCTAGATCAAACGTAATATGTTTTGTTGTTTGTTTTTTTTACAAAATTTGTAATATACTATAATAGACTAGAAAAATAATTGTATTCTGGAGACTAACGCATAGGTCTGGAAAAATTGCTACTTAATAAAAATTAGTGACAGAAAACTACATCATAAAGTAAGTTCTTTCACAGAAAAACCATAAGTTAACAAATTAAAACAATCTAACCCTTGTGAATAACATAGACCAATTAAATATTATTGATGCAATATGATGAAGAAGACCGCATAAAAATCCTCACTCCTAAATATAATCTGTTTTAAAAAAAAACTGTTCTCAACACCATTATCCGCACATATAATTAATTTTATTATATAATAAATTAACAAGTAAAAATTGACTAATAAATTGATATGTTTTATAGTCTTAAATATATTTTTAATATTCTAATTGATTTTGGGATGTCAGAGTAATCATATAAGATAATTACTCAAATTATTATTTCTAACTTTATTCTTAATTGTCTTGAAGAATGGTGTCAAAACTGGAGAATTAAAATAAATTCTCAATTCGCATCAAATTACTTTTACCTTACGTCGTAAACCAATGGCTTCCTGCCCTTCAGTATCCTTTAATAATATACCACTGGTGCCTGTAGAACAGATCCGATACTTAGGGTTGCATCTCGAAAAACGATTCCAGATCCTCATACTAGACTGAAAAGACAAGAAACCGCTCGACGTTTCAGGCTACTTCAACACTTACTAGACAAACGCTCTAACCTCCCAATAAACTACAAAAGACCCATCTAAATGACCATCATACAACCTATTTGGACATATGGAGAAAAGCTTAGGGGCTCCACTAAGCCATCGAATTCCTCTCGCATCAGATCCCTACAATCCAAAATCCTTCGTAAAATCCTCAATGCTCCTTATTTTGTTAAGAATAAAGTCATCCATAACGACCTTAATGTCCCATTTGTTGCTAATTTGGCCCGAACCCGGTATCTATCCTTTCATAATTTCATTCCCACTCAAACCCTCTAGTTTCAAACTTAGCTTCCTCTTCGATTCCCGATAATCCTCCGAGGCGTCTGAAAAGAAGATGGCCACGTGACCTTCTTAGTTGAACTAGTGATTTGAGTACTACCAGTGGGGTAGTTTCTCTACTTGCCATTAACTCATGTCATTATGTATCACATAGCCTATTTACTTGATGTATTATTGTAATACAGTTGTAAATATCAATAAATAAATTTTTAAAAAATAAAAATTCTTAATTGGATTCTTTTCCAGAGGTCTGTTCTTGTGTTTACCAATTTACTAATTATTTAAACCATCAATACATTATTCATAAATATATAGTGCATCTGGGTTAAGTAAGCACCAAAAGAATTATAACGAATAGACTTTTTTTTTCGTATTGGCCTACTAAGGACCACTTAATTTTTTTCTTTTTTCTTTTTGACATTGGTCCAGTACTCCCTCATCCGTCGCCGGTGCTGCTCCATTCTTCCTTGTGTCCATCTCTTTCCCTTCCTTAGCTTGGTCTTTTCTTGAAAACCCACATGGGTACCTACTTTTATCCTGAGACGGTTGCTTTCCAAGACATCCTCGCAGGTAATCCCAAACTCCTGTAAATCTCTTTCCACCTCTTCGAACCAGGCGGGTCTGGTCTTCTTTTCTTTTAGATATGTAAACATACGGTTCGCCATAGATAGAATAGACTTTGTTAATGGAATTTGAAATAAGATTAATGATTTAATATATGCATTGAGAAGTACACTTAGGGATTCAAATGTAATAGAGGATTGCCATAAAATACATACAGGACCTAAATTACAACTTATCTGTGAAACAGGGGTAGATTACGTCTATAGGTAGGTCTTCGGCCTGGCCCCCTCGGGATACTCCTGCGCCACCATCGTTCGCCGGGCTCTTTCTTCCGTCTCGTCGTGCAAACGGTCATTTGCTCATTGTACAAATATATATTTATTTTTATTATAACACCCGGTAAGATACATAGCAAAATATTAAAACAATGTTATTTGGGGTCACCTATGGTCTAGTGGAGAGCATAACAGCCTAAAATGCCAATCATCGCGGGTTCGCAGCCCGGCAGATGGACTTGTTTAAAGGGCTTAAAAAATCCTTAGCTACGCCGTCCTTTAGAAGGGACTTAAAATGGAGGTCCCGAGCCTGTGCGACTACCAGGAACTCGATCCTAATTATACCTGGATAGGCAATATTTAGGACTCCCACTGTATTATAGTTCGATTAGCCATATCAGCATAAAGTTAAACGAATACACATTAACCATATTTTATTTTTTTAATCAAATCAATACTTAAATATAATCTTATTTACTCGTAACAACTTATCATATTATTACTCTAGGTAATTTTTAAATTATAACTATCCTTACATTATTTATTAATAAAAAATAATATGAAGTGACAATCAGCAGGGAAAGATATACACATTAAAAATTTATTATTGTCAGTAAAAATCTTTTAATTAACTTTTTTACATATACATCGATAAAAAGAAAGTCATATTTTTCACTAAACACTATTTATTTAGTGAATTAATAATAAATAATTCAATGGCGGGTGTTTAAATTAATAAATATATACAATCGCTAAAAAAGCAACAATCAATCGAGCTTATTAAGCCTAAATAATTGCTAATCCTTAAAAGTAATTAGACAAAATGAAATAAGCGTAAATCTCTTCTGTAATTTATTTTTGATTCAAAATCTAATATTTGAAACGTTCAGTGCTCCTATAATTATCGAATTGAAATACTTCAATGACCTTCCTCATGACGTAATCAATAATAAATTAAGTGGTTTTCGGTTAAATTTTTCCCATTTCTTTTTTTTCATTTTCCTTTTAAAAATGTTTTCTTTTCCGCAAAGGTAAACTTCATTAAATGGAATAAAACACATAATGATTTTGACTATACCTATTTTTATAACTAGCCTAATTAGTTAATTACATTATTTGTCTACACATCACGCACTTAGTAAGAAATTAAAATGTTAAATTTGATGGCATATATCAAATATAATAAATAGTGCAAATATAAGTCATTGACACCACAAGTCTTCGAGCACCATTTTTAAGATTTTGATAGTAGAATTATAAATGTTCTCTTCGAAATCAATGGTTATTTTATAATATTTTTTAATTTTATACTTATAGAAGACATTTTTTTTATAAATAATTGGTAGTAGATGGAGATTGAATTCATGACAGCGGGCCAAGAGGTCACACGAACTATCCCTCCATTCCTTCAAATTTCTTCCATGACTTTTATCGCGACAGAAAAGTCGGAAAAGTGGTTTCCCGAGCACGAAGGGTAATATTCACGTCCGTTGGAAATTATGGAAAGAGGGTGCGTGGATCGGACATTGCTATAATTTGAAGGGCCAGAAGGCAGACCGCAGGGAACCTTTCGTGGGGGAAGGCGCAACGCCATTGGCTGAATACTGAAATGAAAGCTGCCTAAATATGCATGAGCCTTACAATAATCTTCTATTTCGGCCTTAAATTCATAATGAACTCTAATGAAGCCCCCAACCCTCAGGCGTCCTAAATAATTAATACCCAAGTTTCATTCCTCGGTCTCATTCCGAAGAAAGAAGGCTCAACGTCGCACTCAGTTCTTTAAGGATATATTATATATATAAAAAATGTTTCGCGAACAAGAGTTCCCAAGATGCAGATAGTGGCGTGTAAGTAAATTTGCTGATCCGTGCACCGACGTATCTCATATATTATATATGTATTATATAGTATATAATGAAATAATAATATAAATAATCTAATATGTCTCAACAATTAAATAAAACTACTGTTCCTAAAAATGGATTACTTACTCGTTGATCATAGCTATTGCAATATAAGCATTTTATGATATATTGCCAAGTAACTGATTAATGATGAACTGATCTATTCTTTGGAACTTGTAAGTACGCCCTATCCAATTACAACTTACGCGTGTCATTTTGTATTTATTCTAGCGTGCTATTTAATGTTTTTACTAAAAGCTCATTTTTTCACTGTTAGGGCATGAGTATGAGACTAACCTAGTCTCGAAACGTCGCCTAAAGAAGTTTAAAGAAGGACTGAAACTCAAGAACCAAAACATATATATATTCGCTGTTTTTGAATGACACAAGACGGAACAGGCCACCACCGCTGATTTATCTGTTTTGCAAATCGGCAGCCGATGAAAACAGGAAGGTCCGGTTCTGAAAACAATCCCTACTAATCTTTTCAGCAGGTTTTACAGGAAGATTAGAAAAAGACAGGCAAAAACTAACTTAAAGATGCAATAGAAGAAACTTAGTAAAACGTATGACAGAGGAAGTACAAGATGTAGATAGATGGTGACAAGAGATTTGCAGAGGCAGGGAGAGAGAGAGAAATAGACCAGGTGGAGCTTTCACTAATTTGAATATTGGCGCCGTGCTGTTGACCTCACTCACGGTTTTAGCTCCTCACCACTTCAATATAATCCCTTCGTCTATGTTGAAGGCAACATCGCCAAAGGTTACTTATTTTCGTTATTAGAAACGTTAAATTTGAACCATTTTCATCAACATTTTGTAGAATAAAATCCACGACGCTGTAGGTAGCAGATCTCTAGTAAAGGCACTGATAGTCAACTTTAAGCATTGTTTAGAATGCTTAAAGTTGACTATCTAACTCAACTATTTAACTAGTTACAACAAACCATAAGAAATTATTGATGGAAACCATTCGATATAAAATCTTTAAGTGCTCTTTCGCTCTTTTTTATTATTATTTTTCCTTTTGAATGAATCATGGCGTCGAAAATCTTTTTATCTTGTGTATCTAACTAAACCTGGGAAATCCTATATTGATTCAGTTAACGTCTCCACTTCCAGACAAAATTTGCTTAAGCTTAAACTTCACTATGAAGAGTTGATTTATCTCAAACTTTGAGTAATTCGTATAATATTTCAGTTAATAAAATTTGATTTGATAGATTCCATTTCAAGCTAATTAGGATCTAAAACAATGAAATCTATAAAAATTATTTAGGCCACATTTTCTATACATAGAAATGTCTTTTGTCTTAGGAAAGAGCTGATCTCAATAAATTAAAGCTGTAAATTTATAGAAAATATATAAATTATCAAGTTTCAACGTGATCTGACAATAAGAGAGTAAGACAGCTGTGATGGGTTTTTAAGACAGCTGTTGGATCCTTTTCATTTATAGTGCAATTACTTTCAGAAGAACTTGACTTTAGTTTTAAAATTATGGCATGATAAGAAACTATTGTAAAACAAAGGATCTTATCTCAGTTACAGATGTTAGGTAAATGAGTCTATTCAGCAAGCGTAAGTTTGAAAAAGCCGGAATGATGACATCCAATAACAGATTGTACCAACACCTTAACGGCTAAGTCCTTCTTCATGTTAGGTATCTCAATCCCCAGGAAAACATCCTCTACAAAAATATTTCCAATTGTTAACACTTATTTCCAGGCCGGGGACTGTGTTGGCACTCAAACACTAAACGGATATACTTCCTTATTTAGAAGACAGAGATGGGTGGTATTGGTGTAAGGACCTGTTGGGAACAGTCATGTGTGGGCGGCTCTGAGCATCGAGAAACATGGCTCTTGCGGCTTGTCGTTTTGTCCGCAGATGTTAAAGACACGGTTTAGTGATTTCAAAAAAAAAAAAAAAAGCCATGAGAAATTGACGAGTTGGAAACAAATGTCTTTCCAGGAATTCAACTTTATCAAAATGTAAAATTTTATAATTGCCATCTTCGATTAATTCATACAATTTGTTAGCACCTTATAACCAATTAACATTTCATTAGAAAAGACGTACATACTAAAAACATATGAGCTATTATTTTTGAAAGTCTATTCGTCCATACATCGAGATATTTAAGGATTTGCATTTGAATCAATTTTAAAATATTAACAAACATTTAAACTATATGTTTTAAACACATAGCAAAGAATGGTCTTCTTAACACTATAGACCTTTAAATTTTATTATGAAATAATGATTACTACAATTTTTTAAAAGAATAAACGATTTTTTTAGTTACAAATGGACTTTACCACTTTCAAAAATAAAAGCTTATATCTAAAAAAATAAATCTATGCCTATTGGTATGTCCCATTATACACCTGCAAAAATGGGCCCAATGATGTTGATTGTTATTTAATGTAATCTTTCTTTTTTGTATTCATTATTATTTTCAGTGATTTCCATTTGCACCTTTTTCTGTATTTCTTAATATGAATACTTATTCTATCCAGTGACCACATAAGTGGGAAAATATCCAACACATTAAAAGATTTTGTTTTAATTTAAATATTTCAGGATTAGATTTTTTTGTTGTGAAGAAATGTAATTATGTCAACTATGGCTTACACGATATCCGCCATTTTTTCATTCCTTTCAATGATGACTAAATCTGTTTAAGAAAATTTTATTGTTTACCAAAAAAGTTATTTTTTCATGTAAAAAAAACGTTAATGTTGATTTTTTAAATTTTCATTTGTCATGAGCCTGTTTTTCGTCCATTGTTAGATTTATTATTATTATTTTTGATGGAGGTAGAAGGAAAGCGATGGATTCTACTGCATAAAACCCTTAAGCAGTTAAGCATACAAATAGTAATGAAATAAAAAATCTTTTTAGCCAGCAGGAATATTACTTGTAAAACCAACGCTTATTCGTCGAAATACCACAGACAAAAAAAAAGCACAATAAATAAATGAAAACCTACCAGAATCCAGATATATTCAAAATAATAGAGAGCCTTCTAAAATATTGAATGTTTTTCCATTTACGGTAGCAGCGGAAAGGGAACAACATCAATAAAATGAACAAGAAAAAATAGGAGATAAGGTAGAAGGATCCTATTTGACTTGATTGGAACTAGGGAATCAATTGGAGCCAATAGCCACTCTCCAATAACTTCCACCGTTTTATAAAGTGCCGTTGCATCATCTAAAAAACTGCCGTTTATTTCCTACCTCTTGAAAATATTCATTCCTTTTAATATTTCAAACAAATGTGAACATTTTTATCCGAATAACTGGCCGGTTCGGAAATACCGTTTATATTTACTCGCAAAGGGAACGAATCTTTATGTACCGTTGAGTTCATCTTTATAAAACAACGTGTTTAATAATATATTTCAAAATGTGAATACATTGGCAGGAAGGTGAAGTAATTCCATGATATCATTGAAAACCAAAAAAGAATAATACAGAATGATGTGTAGGCAGCTAAAAAACTCTCATCAAAACGATGTGACCTGATAAGAAGTGAAAGATACCCAAGATAGTAATAGAAGGAATAAGGATAATTCATCGTTATGTATACTGATGAAACATATCCTTCCTGATTCAGTTTTTAACAATTAAAAAAAAAATGAAAATCGGAATAAATTATGATTATTAGAAAGAAGAATTATTCGCGAAATTCTTGGTCCACAAAAAAAATGCAGAATTCTAGAAATAATTATACATACAGATTGGTTAACCAGATTGATTTACAAACATCTTAGGAACGAGAAATCAACAACAACCTGAATTCAAAAATTTGAGAAAAATTTAGAAAGAAAGAATAAAAGTGAAAAAGGTGCAATAAAGGAATACATTTTTAGGGGAAATTGTTGTGAATGCAAGGATTCCTACTGTGAAGATTAAAGAGTTTTGGAGGAAGAAATAGGAACATCAAAGAGACTGAACATTGAAGGTCCCCGGATGACCATAATAGAGAAAATAATGGAACATGATAATAAGCTTAAACGAAGCCGAAGGCTCGATGCCGATTTCACCAAACTCCACTTTCCAGGTACTTCAACAAAATCCTAATTTTTTTGATAAATATTGACGCGATCCTCCCACCTACGCTATAATCGACTTGCTTATTAACGTTTTCGGGATTCGTTCCTTGCTAAACCCTATTGACTAGCTTCAACGAACGAAGCAAAACTTGAAAAACCCAACTTGCTAACGCAGGTTGCTAAATATAAACGCAATCACTTCATTTAGATTAACCTGGTTCTACTCTACAATTCCATGTTTCGAACATAAAAATAGAATATAAAGAAATTGCTCCTTAAATATTAACATTTATAAATGAATATTATCTTAAATGTGTAATCTTTAGTAACTTAATAAATAATAAGTGAATATAATTTATTAATAAAGATAAGGAGACAAATGTTTTAATTTAACTACTACAAGTACAATGATATTATTTGTTGAAATATTTTCTATGGGAAGATGAAGAGAGTAAAGTAATTATACTACAAGGAATAGGTGTGTTGAACTGTTAAGATTTTTGGAGTATTGTCATGTAAAGAGTATGTACATTTATCATAATACTTACTAACGTAAAACATTACTTAATTAAACGAAAGGATATAGATTCCGAGCAATTAAGTGTTCAAGTAGATCACTGATATTCAACATATGTATTTTACGATCGAATGAGTTGTAATATAGAAAATAATTATCCGGTCTCGAATTAAATAAGTTTTAATATATTATGTATTTTCTCGAGAAAAAAAAAATAAAAGTACACCTCTTGACACTAATTGGCGCATTAAATAGTCACAATATGCTATAATAAGGGGAATTATAAAACCTCACTACCATCAGAGAGACTTTAAGTGCGAAAAAAAAACTTGCCCAGTAGCCAATTATAAAATGGCGGCTACGAACCGGGTGAATTAGCAGGTTGTGTTGAAATATAAAGTCCTGCTCTTCGGGACCTGATTATAGCCTCGCATCATCTGCTCCTCTTGGGGCTCAGCCTAAGCCAAACACCGACCGCTAATGACACGGGGAATTTACTCATCAGCTAGGAGTAATATGGATTAGCAATAGGCATTAACGTCCAATCTCCACGCTCGTTAAATTGGAGGTGCCACAGGTCAAAGGGATGATCAAATGAAACGGATCAATAATAGGAATACAGAAAACATTTCGAAATAAACATTATTTCGAACATGACCATTGGAGAAAGGTAATCGGTCTGTATGTCTAAAAAGAAGGTTCCAACCACGCAAGCCATCTTGAAGGCCAAGATATAGGGGGTGACCAAGATTTCTGTGACCCGCGAAATCCATCGCACATTTAAAAAGAAACTTTTTGGAGTCATGATGAGAAATAGGCTCCAACTTAAGTTAAAAAATAAAATTATTACGCTTTATTAAAAATAAATAATCATAGCTTTTTATAAAATAATAATAAAAATAATGCACATAATGTTATTGAAAGTTGATAATAATAAAGTATCTCATAGATCACGAAACTAGCGAAAAATGTTACAAAGTAAAATTTTGAAATATCGGAGTTATTCGTTTTATAACCATCGAATCTTTTTCTTTTCTTAAACCAATGAAGTTGTGATGTTTTTGTGTTGTGGTGTGATCTAAGTGGAAACTAGCAGAGATCACTTCAGAAACAACAATAGTGTAACAGATCAGCTAGAAGTGCCTGAACTCAAAACAACTTTGGAGCAAACAACTGAGGTGGTTTGGGTATGTCGGCTGCATGAACACATGCTGGTGATACTGATAGTTGTAAATGCATTTATACAAAAAGCGCTACTATATTTTAAGTTGAGGTTACAGGCTTAATTATAAATGTAGTTACAATGTAAATGTATTTCACACCTGTCGACAATAAATATATGAAGCTTTTAAAAGCTTATAACTCTGAAATTTCTAAAATTTACTTTTTCAATAAACTCCTCATTTGTACATCATATACTTAAATTTACCACCGAAAATATGAGATAAACTATGATGAAATTCTTCCAATTATTAAAATGTATGCTTAGCATCATAATTATTATATTATATATGTAAGAATAATAGTAAACACAATAATAATAACTCATTATGTTTCAATTTTTCAACAAACTCTGTATTAGTTTGGTCGAAATCTAATAATTGTATATATAGCCTGCGGAGTTATGATGGGTTTCCAAAGTAGCCTGCAAGATCATTTGGGTTGGCCACCCCTGGCCTAAATCAATGTGAATCGACTTGCTCTCAAAATGGTTCCCATTGATAAAACGAAACTCAACATATTTTCTAATGAGATATTATACGACAGTTTAAACTAAGTCTTAGACTACTGGTTCCTTGTTTATATTAATTTTATGAGGTAATAAATATTCAATTTTATTTGCTATTACTATGTTTATCAAATGACATCTTTCTAACAATATAATCCTTATGAATAAGAACTTCCCACTTTAAAATTGACTAAAATAAGAACTGTGGTTTTGAATATAAGATAATTATTAATTATACAAATTATATATTAAGAAGATTGCAGTAGAATTAATCCAATACACATAATTGAATATTAAGAGTTATTAGGAATATTCGCACTGACCGGTTTTATCTCACGAAAATATCACAATAAAATAAAACTGGTTTAAGCCGGGGGAAAAAAAGGAACAAAACGATTTTACTCCAAGGCTGGCTGGCAACCGGTGATGGATGTTTTTGTTCAGCAAAATAAATAAAAATAAATCTATTGAATACTAAATGAATGTAAATATTATAATTTCATCTACTATTTTGTGTATACAAAAAGGAATACCACAATTTATAACATAGATACTAAAAGCATCTTGACTCATGGCCAAAGACTGTATATAGCTCATTAGAAGTATTATACAAATTAATATCTCTACCATATTTATTTATATTAGTATTGTGAATAGTATAAGTTAGTACTTATACTACTAATGATATATCATAGTAGTCTATGATATATCATTAGTAATTTATTAATGTACTAATATTCATATTATGATCATCATTAATGTAGAAATTATCATTATTTATTTTATTGAATGAAACAAGCGTGATAAAGAGTTTGTTTTATTTATGTACAATTATAGGATTATTGCATGAAATATACATGTTAAATGCCTGACTGTATGATGCATTCACGTAAGGTACGTAATAAATTATTTAAAAAAAAAAATTTATTAAATGAAATCAATTATATTGCATTAAATATTATTAAAAAAGTTTTATATTAAATGTAGTAAATATAATTTGAATAATAACCCAACAAAGTATTTTAAAAATTAAACCGAGACCAAAAATGACTAATGTTGTGAATGTTTTAGCCTTATCCTTATCCTATATTAAGTGGCTTCAACAAGAAGATATAAATAGGAAAAAAGAAAAGTACAAATGAGTCCAATACATCCATAATGATTCTTTCAAAAATGTTAGTTAATACATTAGTACAATGTAAGGATGTCTTGAAATACAGTTGTAAGCTACGGCCACCGTAGTCAATGTCCAGCAACCTCGAGAATAACTGGAGCTGACAATTCACACGGGAGGAAATAAAAGAAAACCTGACTTTGTGAGGATGCCGCGGAAGGAATGCGTAAGAAGATTGGAGCTAGATGGAGATGCAGATGAGAGAGAGAGGGAGAGAGAAAGGATACAGATGGCGGAGAGAGATTGCTGTTGGTGACACCTAGTGTTCGAACAGGATTCCGGGCAAGGTCTGGCGCATGTCTCGCGTTCCTTCGTCCACTCTCGACGATTTATTGGCAGCGGCTACTGTTTTATCTTCTCTCTTTCCTATTTACCCTGTCATACGTCGGAGATTGACGATGTTCCTCTCGGAATTGTGACGATTTCCAGGAGCGGTATATGGCACTTTTCAACAACGTTGACACAGGAAATGGAGCAAAAAATAGCAAAAGCTATCAAAATATAAGGAAGCGATGTTATTTTTAATATAAACCGTCCATTAGCATACTATTTAAGTTTATCGACAGCATGTTCAACGGCAAATATCTAAAAGTAGCTTATATTTAATTACTTTGTCTAATAATAACTTTTTTTTAAAATTTATTTATTGAAATTTATAACGAGATTATAACAATGCAACAAGTTAATATAATGATGCAAAACAGTATGTATCAGGGCAAGTAGAGAAACTCCCCTTTGGTTGTACTCAAATAACAAATTTCGGCAAAACCACCTCCGTCAATTAAAAGACAGATGGATGGATGCATGGATCCCTCCAAACGGCCTAACGCCAAAAGCATGCGGCATAATAAGCAAGGTAGGAATAGGTCCCATCATCTGATAGGACTGTATCCACGAACTTGCCAAATTTGTAATAATACAAATATTACTGTCAAGCATCTGTTTGAATGTAAAAAATATCAAACAGACAGGAAAACATTGAGTATTGAAACGTGTGTACCGGTAAAAAAAAATAATGACATACATAAGATGGATATGTATTTAGATTTATCGAAACATATTCAAGAAATTTAAGAAGAGGAGTCGTCTCTAATGGCAGCCGAAGAGACATTAAACAAATCCAAATAAATAACAAATTCAATGTAGTAGGTCAGGCAATCTTCTTTTCTGAGGCCTTGGAGGATTATCGGGACGATGTATCTAAGTTCGAGACTAGTGGGTTTGTGTGATAATCAAGTTCGTCATGAAAAGACTATTATCATGTTCAGGCCCAAGTCAGCAACAAATGAGACATTTATTTCATTATGATGACTTTATGACTTTATTCTTAAAAAAATAAGGAGCAATTCGATGGCTTATTGGAGCCCCGGGCTATACTCCGTAACTCCAAATAGGTCTCATAATAGTCATGTATATGAGACTTTTATAATTAATAGGGTGCTTAGAGCGTTTCTGTAGTAAGAATAGAAGTACTCTGAAACGGCGAGCAGGTTCTTGTCTAGCATGTAATCTTGTATGAACTTAAACGTTTGTTGATGTGTAGTCCTAAATATTTGAGTTATTCTAAAGGAGTCGGTGGGGTTTTGTTATACGATACTGGGGGCATGAAGTCATAGATTTAGAACGAAGGTTAATGGTGATTAGACACCGTTCTGCAAGATTAATATCTAAATAGTATAATGAAAGTAAACTCTTTAGCTTTTGTATACCGAACGTCAATCCCCCCCCCCCCCACTAATATAAAAGTGACAATTCCGAACTGCAAGTATGCCCTTCTTATGTTTTGCATTATCTCTTATTGGAACGGCAATCGGCCGAAGATATCACCTTCCTGGTACCCCCGCAGATAGATAAGGCCTTCGGGTGCCCACACCTCAAGAGCCCACTGAGAGCATCTATTAGCCCGAAGTGTAAATATTGAAGCGGCACCTTTGATCGCGCTATCTTATCAAGCACTATAATTCCAAAACGTCACTCCCACGAGCCGATACCTTTCTTCAACTGATAGTGTGTAATCCCCTGTCCTTTTTATTGCTCTTTATCGGTTTCTCAATAGTTATCGAACTTCTTGGAATCCACCCATTGAGGCAGATGTGTGTGGTTGCTTTTCGGATAATTATGAGTGGGCTTAAGGCTTTTCTAAGCACAAACTTATCTGATGTATCCTTTCAGGTAGGTGTTGAATCTCTCAAATCCGTCTGAAGTAATATACAAATACGGGACATAAAAAGACTATTTTGTAGTGTAAATCAACATTTCTATGCCCGAACCGATAAACAAAAAATGCTATTGACCGAGTACCATAAGAGTTACTACTACTGAAAATACTTTTAAACTACTTTTTTTATTAGGGAGCGGGATAGCTCAGTAGTAGAACGCTGAGTTCCTGAGCCGAAAACTTGGGTTCGAATCCGGGTGTGGTAGATAAATTATTTAATCTGTTGACAGTCAAGGATGGACCCTGTAGGAACTACAGATCCTCCTGACCTTCACCCAGCCTATGTTATGTGGGTACTCTTAATCGGAGTAAAACCTAGCGATTGTGCTTGATCAAGGAAAAATCACCTCCCAGAACTACCATTGCCCCTTACCTTGTAATGAACCCAAGACCTTTCATACCTTGTAGTGGTAGTTTTTTTTTTTTTTTTGTTTGATTTTAATTTCAACCGTTCAATCCTTCATAAACGTTCAAATACAAAAACTCTTCACTCTTCTATTCAGTATCATGCTTCTATTCACCCAACCTTGTACTTCATACCTTATATATTATGTAAATAATATTATTACTTTCTACAAAATACCATCCTTAAGTAAAACAGGAGCCTTAAGATTACAAGTACTGTATGCAGTAACTATAATTAATTATATAAATGCTCTACACATTTTTTTTTAATGAAAAAAAAAAAAATAATTGAAATAATTATCGATAACCGAATAATAATTATGAAGGGTATACAAAGTTTAGAGAATAAATATAAAGTTTAGAGGAGATTTCTAAAAAACTCCATAGATCTTTATTGATTATCCCTTCTGAAATAACGTAATTACTTTAATCAGTTCTGATTGATTAATTACTTATTATCAACAAATTATATTTTTTACATTAATGGCCTTACCTGGTGAGCATTGAGAGGTGAGGAAACACGTCGTTCACCTACGCAACCGATTAAAGAAAGGTGTGAGAGCATACCTACAGCATAGCTCTTGAGCCTTTCATGAATAAAAGAATAGTTTTAAATCTTGCTGTTCCCAAAATTTTTGTGTCATTAATAAAATTAAACGAGAAAAGAATCTAAAATGGACTATTTTACTGCTTCTATCGAATTATATATGGCTAAAAGAAGAAACCCACATATACAAGTTTTTTAAAGAAGCAATACATAAGCTAAAGTATACAATTAGCAGTTGTACATACACAATACAGATGTAACAATTGTTTTAAATTATTACTTAACTTTCGACAATACCCTTTCAAAAAGTATCTCATTATATACGAATCGAATAATTATAAATTCATCATAATGTTATTGTTTAAAAATAATAATAAATTAATTTAAATTAAAACGGTTAATAACTTTTACCTTTGTTTTATTCATCGTGTTAGTCCACACAACAGATGAGTTTGGGGCCAGAATTTTTGGAAGGGTGGAGGTAAAAAAAAAAGAAGCCTACGGCATATTTTTATGATCGGTGAAGCATGAGCGTATCTCACATGCACGTGTACCCTTAAACCACTATGAAAAGACAAAAAAAACTTTTTTGAAGTTTCTATAGGCATAAGATCGACTCCCTTCACCCACATTATTGTTTATAATAAACAAAAGGGTATTAATACTTTAAAATTTATTTTATTTTTACAACAGTTAATTATAAAATATGGGTGAAAATTAATATAGACAATGAATCATGCAAATATTAACATAAATGTATTTAC